>OY294037.1:41825401-43075401 GCA_958510855.1 Rhagonycha lutea
ATTTGAAATTACCAACTTCAAGATCTGATCTTCAGAACTTCAAGTTCTCAATTTCAAGATAATAACTAAGTTGGTAATTTGAAATTACTAACTTCAAGATCTGATCTTCAGAACTTCAAGTTCTCAATTTCAAATAAATAAATAAATTGGTAATTTGAAATTACTAACTTCAAGATCTGATCTTCAGAACTTCAAGTTCTCAATTTCAAGTTAATAACTAAATTGGTAATTTGAAATTACTAACTTCAAGATCTGATCTTCAGAACTTCAAGTTCTCAATTTCAAGATAATAACTAAGTTGGTAATTTGAAATTACTAACTTCAAGATCTGATCTTCAGAACTTCAAGTTCTCAATTTCAAATAAATAAATAAATTGGTAATTTGAAATTACTAACTTCAAGATCTGATCTTCAGAACTTCAAGTTCTCAATTTCAAGTTAATAACTAAATTGGTAATTTGAAATTATTAACTTCAAGATCAGATCTTCGGAACTTCAAGTTCTCAATTTCAAGTTAATAACTAAATTGGTAATTTGAAATTACTAACTTCAAGATCTGATCTTCAGATCTTCAAGTTCTCAATTTCAAATAAATAAATAAATTGGTAATTTGTAATTACTAACTTCCAGATTTGATCTTCAGAACTTCAAGTTCTCAATTTCAAGGTAATAACTAAATTGGTAATTTGAAATTACTAACTTCAAGATCTGATCTTCAGAACTTCAAGTTCTCAATTTCAAGTTAATAACTAAATTGGTAATTTGGAATTATTAACTTCAAGATCTGATCTTCGGAACTTCAAGTTCTCAATTTCAAGTTAATAACTAAATTGGTAATTTGAAATTCCTAACTTCAAGTTCTGATCTTCAGAACTTCAAGTTCTCAATTTCAAGTTAATAACTAAATTGGTAATTTGAAATTACTAACTTCAAGATCTGATCTTCAGAACTTCAAGTTCTCAATTTCAAGTTAATAACTAAATTAGTAATTTGAAATTACTAACTTCAAGATCTGATCTTCAGAACTTCAAGTTCTCAATTTCAAGTTAATAACTAAATTGGTAATTTGAAATTACTAACTTCAAGATCTGATCTTCAGAACTTCAAGTTCTCAATTTCAAGTTAATAACTAAATTGGTAATTTGAAATTACTAACTTCAAGATCTGATCTTCAGAACTTCAAGTTCTCAATTTCAAGTTAATAACTAAATTGGTAATTTGAAATTACTAACTTCAAGATCTGATCTTCAGAACTTCAAGTTCTCAATTTCAAGTTAATAACTAAATTAGAAATTTGAAATTACTAACTTCAAGATCTGATCTTCAGAACTTCAAGTTCTCAATTTCAAGATAATAACTAAGTTGGTAATTTGAAATTACTAACTTCAAGATCTGATCTTCAGAACTTCAATTTCTCAATTTCAAGTTAATAACTAAATTGGTAATTTGAAATTACTAACTTCAAGATCTGATCTTCCGAACTTCAAGTTCTCAATTTCAAGTTAATAACTAAATTGGTAACTTGAAATTACTAACTTCAAGATCTGATCTTCAGAACTTCAAGTTCTCAATTTCAAGTTAATAACTAAATTGGTAATTTGAAATTACTAACTTCAAGATCTGATCTTCAGAACTTCAAGTTTTCAATTTCAAGTTAATAACTAAATTAGTAATTTGAAATTACTAACTTCAAGATCTGATCTTCAGAACTTCAAGTTCTCAATTTCAAGTTAATAACTAAATTGGTAATTTGAAATTACTAACTTCAAGATCTGATCTTCAGAACTTCAAGTTCTCAATTTCAAGTTAATAACTAAATTGGTAATTTGAAATTACTAACTTCAAGATCTGATCTTCAGAACTTCAAGTTCTCAATTTCAAATTAATAACTAAATTGGTAATTTGAAATTACTAACTTCAAGATCTGATCTACAGAACTTCAAGTTCTCAATTTCTAGTTAATAACTAAATTAGTAATTTGAAATTACTAACTTCAAGATCTGATCTTCAGAACTTCAAGTTCTCAATTTCAAGATAATAACTAAGTTGGTAATTAGAAATTACTAACTTCAAGATCTGATCTTCAGAACTTCAAGTTCTCAATTTCAAATTAATAACTAAATTGGTAATTTGAAATTACTAACTTCAAGATCTGATCTTCCGAACTTCAAGTTCTCAATTTCAAGTTAATAACTAAATTGGTAATTTGAAATTACGAACTTCAAGATCTGATCTTCAGAACTTCAAGTTCTCAATTTCAAATAAATAAATAAATTGGTAATTTGAAATTACTAACTTCAAGATCTGATCTTCAGAACTTCAAGTTCTCAATTTCAAGTTAATAACTAAATTGGTAATTTGAAATTACTAACTTCAAGATCTGATCTTCAGAACTTCAAGTTCTCAATTTCAAGATAATAACTAAGTTGGCAATTTGAAATTACTAACTTCAAGATCTGATCTTCAGAACTTCAAGTTCTCAATTTGAAGTTAATAACTAAATTGGTAATTTGAAATTACTAACTTCAAGATCTGATCTTCAGAACTTCAAGTTCTCATTTTCAAGTTAATAACTAAATTGGTAATTGGAAATTAATAACTTCAAGATCTGATCTTCAGAACTACAACTTCTCAATTTCAAGTTAATAACTAAATTGGTAATTTAAAATTATTAACTTCAAGATCTGATCTTCGGAACTTCAAGTTCTCAATTTCAAGTTAATAACTAAATTGGTAATTTGAAATTACTAACTTCAAGATCTGATCTTCAGAACTTCAAGTTCTCAATTTCAAGATAATAACTAAGTTGGTAATTTGAAATTACTAACTTCAAGATCTGATCTTCAGAACTTCAAGTTCTCAATTTCAAATAAATAAATAAATTGGTAATTTGAAATTACTAACTTCAAGATCTGATCTTCAGAACTTCAAGTTCTCAATTTCAAGTTAATAACTAAATTGGTAATTTGAAATTATTAACTTCAAGATCAGATCTTCGGAACTTCAAGTTCTCAATTTCAAGTTAATAACTAAATTGGTAATTTGAAATTACTAACTTCAAGATCTGATCTTCAGATCTTCAAGTTCTCAATTTCAAATAAATAAATAAATTGGTAATTTGTAATTACTAACTTCCAGATTTGATCTTCAGAACTTCAAGTTCTCAATTTCAAGGTAATAACTAAATTGGTAATTTGAAATTACTAACTTCAAGATCTGATCTTCAGAACTTCAAGTTCTCAATTTCAAGTTAATAACTAAATTGGTAATTTGGAATTATTAACTTCAAGATCTGATCTTCGGAACTTCAAGTTCTCAATTTCAAGTTAATAACTAAATTGGTAATTTGAAATTCCTAACTTCAAGTTCTGATCTTCAGAACTTCAAGTTCTCAATTTCAAGTTAATAACTAAATTGGTAATCTGAAATTATTAACTTCAACATCTGATCTTCGGAACTTCAAGTTCTCAATTTCAAGTTAATAACTAAATTGGTAATTTGAAATTACCAACTTCAAGATCTGATCTTCAGAACTTCAAGTTCTCAATTTCAAGATAATAACTAAGTTGGTAATTTGAAATTACTAACTTCAAGATCTGATCTTCAGAACTTCAAGTTCTCAATTTCAAATAAATAAATAAATTGGTAATTTGAAATTACTAACTTCAAGATCTGATCTTCAGAACTTCAAGTTCTCAATTTCAAGTTAATAACTAAATTGGTAATTTGAAATTACTAACTTCAAGATCTGATCTTCAGAACTTCAAGTTCTCAATTTCAAGATAATAACTAAGTTGGTAATTTGAAATTACTAACTTCAAGATCTGATCTTCAGAACTTCAAGTTCTCAATTTCAAATAAATAAATAAATTGGTAATTTGAAATTACTAACTTCAAGATCTGATCTTCAGAACTTCAAGTTCTCAATTTCAAGTTAATAACTAAATTGGTAATTTGAAATTATTAACTTCAAGATCAGATCTTCGGAACTTCAAGTTCTCAATTTCAAGTTAATAACTAAATTGGTAATTTGAAATTACTAACTTCAAGATCTGATCTTCAGAACTTCAAGTTCTCAATTTCAAGTTAATAAATAAATTGGTAATTTGAAATTTCTAACTTCAAGATCTGATCTTCAGAACTTCAAGTTCTCAATTTCAAGTTAATAACTAAATTGGTAATTTGAAATTATTAACTTCAAGATCAGATCTTCGGAACTTCAAGTTCTCAATTTCAAGTTAATAACTAAATTGGTAATTTGAAATTCCTAACTTCAAGATCTGATCTTCAGAACTTCAAGTTCTCAATTTCAAATAAATAAATAAATTGGTAATTTGTAATTACTAACTTCAAGATCTGATCTTCAGAACTTCAAGTTCTCAATTTCAAGTTAATAACTAAATTGGTAATTTGAAATTACTAACTTCAAGATCTGATCTTCAGAACTTCAAGTTCTCAATTTCAAGTTAATAACTAAAATGGTAATTTGAAATTATTGACTTCAAGATCTGATCTTCGGAACTTCAAGTTCTCAATTTCAAGTTAATAACTAAATTGGTAATTTGTAATTACTAACTTCAAGATCTGATCTTCAGAACTTCAAGTTCTCAATTTCAAGTTAATAACTAAATTGGTAATTTGAAATTAATAACTTCAAGTTCTGATCTTCAGAACTTCAAGTTCTCAATTTCAAGATAATAACTAAATTGGTAATTTGAAATTACTAACTTCAAGATCTGATCTTCAGAACTTCAAGTTCTCAATTTCAAGATAATAACTAAGTTGGTAATTTGAAATTACTAACTTCAAGATCTGATCTTCAGAACTTCAAGTTCTCAATTTCAAGTTAATAACTAAATTGGTAATTTGTAATTACTAACTTCAAGATTTGATCTTCAGAACTTCAAGTTCTCAATTTCAAGTTAATAACTAAATTGGTAATTTGAAATTATTAACTTCAAGATCTGATCTTCGGAACTTCAAGTTCTCAATTTCAAGTTAATAACTAAATTGGTAATTAGAAATTACTAACTTCAAGTTCTGATCTTCAGAACTTCAAGTTCTCAATTTCAAGATAATAACTAAATTGGTAATTTGAAATTACTAACTTCAAGATCTGATCTTCAGAACTTCAAGTTCTCAATTTCAAGTTAATAACTAAATTATTGGTAATTGGAAATTACTAACTTCAAGATCTGATCTTCAGAAGTTCATGTTCTCAATTTCAAGATAATAACTAATTTGGTAATTTGAAATTACTAACTTCAAGATCTGATCTTCAGAACTTCAAGTTCTCAATTTCAAATAAATAAATAAATTGGTAATTTGAAATTACTAACTTCAAGATCTGATCTTCAGAACTTCAAGTTCTCAATTTCAAGTTAATAACTAAATTGGTAATTTGAAATTACAACTTCAAGATCTGATCTTCAGAACTTCAAGTTCTCAATTTCAAATAAATAAATAAATTGGTAATTTGAAATTACTAACTTCAAGATCTGATCTTCAGAACTTCAAGTTCTCAATTTCAAGTTAATAACTAAATTGGTAATTTGAAATTACTAACTTCAAGATCTGATCTTCAGAACTTCAAGTTCTCAATTTCAAGATAATAACTAAGTTGGTAATTTGAAATTACTAACTTCAAGATCTGATCTTCAGAACTTCAAGTTCTCAATTTCAAATAAATAAATAAATTGGTAATTTGAAATTACTAACTTCAAGATCTGATCTTCAGAACTTCAAGTTCTCAATTTCAAGTTAATAACTAAATTGGTAATTTGAAATTATTAACTTCAAGATCAGATCTTCGGAACTTCAAGTTCTCAATTTCAAGTTAATAACTAAATTGGTAATTTGAAATTACTAACTTCAAGATCTGATCTTCAGAACTTCAAGTTCTCAATTTCAAATAAATAAATAAATTGGTAATTTGTAATTACTAACTTCCAGATCTGATCTTCAGAACTTCAAGTTCTCAATTTCAAGGTAATAACTAAATTGGTAATTTGAAATTACTAACTTCAAGATCTGATCTTCAGAACTTCAAGTTCTCAATTTCAAGTTAATAACTAAATTGGTAATTTGGAATTATTAACTTCAAGATCTGATCTTCGGAACTTCAAGTTCTCAATTTCAAGTTAATAACTAAATTGGTAATTTGAAATTCCTAACTTCAAGATCTGATCTTCAGAACTTCAAGTTCTCAATTTCAAGTTAATAACTAAATTGGTAATTTGAAATTATTAACTTCAAGATCTGATCTTCGGAACTTCAAGTTCTCAATTTCAAGTTAATAACTAAATTGGTAATTTGTAATTACAAACTTCAAGATCTGATCTTCAGAACTTCAAGTTCTCAATTTCAAGATAATAACTTAGTTGGTAATTTGAAATTATTAACTTCTAGATCTGATATTCAGAACTTCAAGTTCTCAATTACAAGTTGATAACTAAATTGGTAATTTGAAATTCCTAACTTCAAGTTCTGATCTTCAGAACTTCAAGTTCTCAATTTCAAGTTAATAACTAAATTGGTAATTTGAAATTACTAACTTCAAGATCTGATCTTCAGAACTTCAAGTTCTCAATTTCAAGATAATAACTAAGTTGGTAATTTTAAATTACTAACTTCAAGATCTGATCTTCAGAACTTCAAGTTCTCAATTTGAAGTTAATAACTAAATTGGTAATTTGAAATTACTAACTTCAAGATCTGATCTTCAGAACTTCAAGTTCTCATTTTCAAGTTAATAACTAAATTGGTAATTGGAAATTAATAACTTCAAGATCTGATCTTCAGAACTACGACTTCTCAATTTCAAGTTAATAACTAAATTGGTAATTTAAAATTATTAACTTCAAGATCTGATCTTCGGAACTACAAGTTCTCAATTTCAAGTTAATAACTAAATTGGTAATTTGAAATTACTAACTTCAAGATCTGATCTTCAGAACTTCAAGTTCTCAATTTCAAGTTAATAACTAAATTGGTAATTTGAAATTATTAACTTCAAGATCTGATCTTCGGAACTTCAAGTTCTCAATTTCAAGTTAATAACTAAATTGGTAATTTGATATTACTAACTTCAAGATCTGATCTTCAGAACATCAAGTTCTCAATTTCAAGTTAATAACTAAATTGGTAATTTGAAATTATTAACTTCAAGATCTGATCTTCAGAACTTCAAGTTCTCAATTTCAAGTTAATAACTAAATTAGTAATTTGAAATTACTAACTTCAAGATCTGATCTTCAGAACTTCAAGTTCTCAATTTCAAGTTAATAACTAAATTGGTAATTTGAAATTACTAACTTCAAGATCTGATCTTCAGAACTTCAAGTTCTCAATTTCAAGTTAATAACTAAATTGGTAATTTGAAATTACTAACTTCAAGATCTGATCTTCAGAACTTCAAGTTCTCAATTTCAAGTTAATAACTAAATTGGTAATTTGAAATTACTAACTTCAAGATCTGATCTTCAGAACTTCAAGTTCTCAATTTCAAGTTAATAACTAAATTAGTAATTTGAAATTACTAACTTCAAGATCTGATCTTCAGAACTTCAAGTTCTCAATTTCAAGTTAATAACTAAATTGGTAATTTGAAATTACTAACTTCAAGATCTGATCTTGAGAACTTCAAGTTCTCAATTTCAAGTTAATAACTAAATTGGTAATTTGAAATTACTAACTTCAAGATCTGATCTTCAGAACTTCAAGTTCTCAATTTCAAGTTAATAACTAAATTGGTAATTTGAAATTACTAACTTCAAGATCTGATCTTCAGAACTTCAAGTTCTCAATTTCAAGTTAATAACTAAATTAGTAATTTGAAATTACTAACTTCAAGATCTGATCTTCAGAACTTCAAGTTCTCAATTTCAAGATAATAACTAAGTTGGTAATTTGAAATTACTAACTTCAAGATCTGATCTTCAGAACTTCAAGTTCTCAATTTCAAGTTAATAACTAAATTGGTAATTTGAAATTACTAACTTCAAGGTCTGATCTTCCGAACTTCAAGTTCTCAATTTCAAGTTAATAACTAAATTGGTAACTTGAAATTACTAACTTCAAGATCTGATCTTCAGAACTTCAAGTTCTCAATTTCAAGTTAATAACTAAATTGGTAATTTGAAATTACTAACTTCAAGATCTGATCTTCAGAACTTCAAGTTTTCAATTTCAAGTTAATAACTAAATTAGTAATTTGAAATTACTAACTTCAAGATCTGATCTTCAGAACTTCAAGTTCTCAATTTCAAGTTAATAACTAAATTGGTAATTTGAAATTACTAACTTCAAGATCTGATCTTCAGAACTTCAAGTTCTCAATTTCAAGTTAATAACTAAATTGGTAATTTGAAATTACTAACTTCAAGATCTGATCTTCAGAACTTCAAGTTCTCAATTTCAAGTTAATAACTAAATTGGTAATTTGAAATTACTAACTTCAAGATCTGATCTACAGAACTTCAAGTTCTCAATTTCTAGTTAATAACTAAATTAGTAATTTGAAATTACTAACTTCAAGATCTGATCTTCAGAACTTCAAGTTCTCAATTTCAAGATAATAACTAAGTTGGTAATTAGAAATTACTAACTTCAAGATCTGATCTTCAGAACTTCAAGTTCTCAATTTCAAGTTAATAACTAAATTGGTAATTTGAAATTACTAACTTCAAGATCTGATCTTCCGAACTTCAAGTTCTCAATTTCAAGTTAATAACTAAATTGGTAATTTGAAATTACTAACTTCAAGATGTGATCTTCAGAACTACTAGTTCTCAATTTCAAGTTAATAACTAAATTGGTAATTTGAAATTACGAACTTCAAGATCTGATCTTCAGAACTTCAAGTTCTCAATTTCAAATAAATAAATAAATTGGTAATTTGAAATTACTAACTTCAAGATCTGATCTTCAGAACTTCAAGTTCTCAATTTCAAGTTAATAACTAAATTGGTAATTTGAAATTACTAACTTCAAGATCTGATCTTCAGAACTTCAAGTTCTCAATTTCAAGATAATAACTAAGTTGGCAATTTGAAATTACTAACTTCAAGATGTGATCTTCAGAACTTCAAGTTCTCAATTTGAAGTTAATAACTAAATTGGTAATTTGAAATTACTAACTTCAAGATCTGATCTTCAGAACTTCAAGTTCTCATTTTCAAGTTAATAACTAAATTGGTAATTGGAAATTAATAACTTCAAGATCTGATCTTCAGAACTACAACTTCTCAATTTCAAGTTAATAACTAAATTGGTAATTTAAAATTATTAACTTCAAGATCTGATCTTCGGAACTTCAAGTTCTCAATTTCAATTTAATAACTAAATTGGTAATTTGAAATTACTAACTTCAAGATCTGATCTTCAGAACTTCAAGTTCTCAATTTCAAGTTAATAACTAAATTGGTAATTTGAAATTACTAACTTCAAGATCTGATCTTCAGAACTTCAAGTTCTCAATTTCAAGTTAATAACTAAATTGGTAATTTGAAATTACTAACTTCAAGATCTGATCTTCAGAACTTCAAGTTCTCAATTTCAAGTTAATAACTAAATTGGTAATTTGAAATTACTAACTTCAAGATCTGATCTTCAGAACTTCAAGTTCTCAATTTCAAGTTAATAACTAAATTAGTAATTTGAAATTACTAACTTCAAGATCTGATCTTCAGAACTTCAAGTTCTCAATTTCAAGATAATAACTAAGTTGGTAATTTGAAATTACTAACTTCAAGATCTGATCTTCAGAACTTCAAGTTCTCAATTTCAAATAAATAAATAAATTGGTAATTTGAAATTACTAACTTCAAGATCTGATCTTCAGAACTTCAAGTTCTCAATTTCAAGTTAATAACTAAATTGGTAATTTGAAATTACAACTTCAAGATCTGATCTTCAGAACTTCAAGTTCTCAATTTCAAATAAATAAATAAATTGGTAATTTGAAATTACTAACTTCAAGATCTGATCTTCAGAACTTCAAGTTCTCAATTTTAAGTTAATAACTAAATTGGTAATTTGAAATTACTAACTTCAAGATCTGATCTTCAGAACTTCAAGTTCTCAATTTCAAGATAATAACTAAGTTGGTAATTTGAAATTACTAACTTCAAGATCTGATCTTCAGAACTACAAGTTCTCAATTTCAAATAAATAAATAAATTGGTAATTTGAAATTACTAACTTCAAGATCTGATCTTCAGAACTTCAAGTTCTCAATTTCAAGTTAATAACTAAATTGGTAATTTGAAATTACTAACTTCAAGATCTGATCTTCAGAACTTCAAGTTCTCAATTTCAAGTTAATAACTAAATTGGTAATTTGAAATTACTAACTTCAAGATCTGATCTTCAGAACTTCAAGTTCTCAATTTCAAGTTAATAACTAAATTGGTAATTTGAAATTACTAACTTCAAGATCTGATCTTCAGAACTTCAAGTTCTCAATTTCAAGTTAATAACTAAATTAGTAATTTGAAATTACTAACTTCAAGATCTGATCTTCAGAACTTCAAGTTCTCAATTTCAAGATAATAACTAAGTTGGTAATTTGAAATTACTAACTTCAAGATCTGATCTTCAGAACTTCAAGTTCTCAATTTCAAATAAATAAATAAATTGGTAATTTGAAATTACTAACTTCAAGATCTGATCTTCAGAACTTCAAGTTCTCAATTTCAAGTTAATAACTAAATTGGTAATTTGAAATTACAACTTCAAGATCTGATCTTCAGAACTTCAAGTTCTCAATTTCAAATAAATAAATAAATTGGTAATTTGAAATTACTAACTTCAAGATCTGATCTTCAGAACTTCAAGTTCTCAATTTTAAGTTAATAACTAAATTGGTAATTTGAAATTACTAACTTCAAGATCTGATCTTCAGAACTTCAAGTTCTCAATTTCAAGATAATAACTAAGTTGGTAATTTGAAATTACTAACTTCAAGATCTGATCTTCAGAACTACAAGTTCTCAATTTCAAATAAATAAATAAATTGGTAATTTGAAATTACTAACTTCAAGATCTGATCTTCAGAACTTCAAGTTCTCAATTTCAAGTTAATAACTAAATTGGTAATTTGAAATTATTAACTTCAAGATCAGATCTTCGGAACTTCAAGTTCTCAATTTCAAGTTAATAACTAAATTGGTAATTTGAAATTACTAACTTCAAGATCTGATCTTCAGAACTTCAAGTTCTCAATTTCAAATAAATAAATAAATTGGTAATTTGTAATTACTAACTTCCAGATCTGATCTTCAGAACTTCAAGTTCTCAATTTCAAGGTAATAACTAAATTGGTAATTTGAAATTACTAACTTCAAGATCTGATCTTCAGAACTTCAAGTTCTCAATTTCAAGTTAATAACTAAATTGGTAATTTGGAATTATTAACTTCAAGATCTGATCTTCGGAACTTCAAGTTCTCAATTTCAAGTTAATAACTAAATTGGTAATTTGAAATTCCTAACTTCAAGTTCTGATCTTCAGAACTTCAAGTTCTCAATTTCAAGTTAATAACTAAATTGGTAATCTGAAATTATTAACTTCAAGATCTGATCTTCGGAACTTCAAGTTCTCAATTTCAAGTTAATAACTAAATTGGTAATTTGAAATTACCAACTTCAAGATCTGATCTTCAGAACTTCAAGTTCTCAATTTCAAGATAATAACTAAGTTGGTAATTTGAAATTACTAACTTCAAGATCTGATCTTCAGAACTTCAAGTTCTCAATTTCAAATAAATAAATATATTGGTAATTTGAAATTACTAACTTCAAGATCTGATCTTCAGAACTTCAAGTTCTCAATTTCAAGTTAATAACTAAATTGGTAATTTGAAATTACTAACTTCAAGATCTGATCTTCAGAACTTCAAGTTCTCAATTTCAAGTTAATAACTAAATTGGTAATTTGAAATTATTAACTTCAAGATCAGATCTTCGGAACTTCAAGTTCTCAATTTCAAGTTAATAACTAAATTGGTAATTTGAAATTCCTAACTTCAAGATCTGATCTTCAGAACTTCAAGTTCTCAATTTCAAATAAATAAATAAATTGGTAATTTGTAATTACTAACTTCAAGATCTGATCTTCAGAACTTCAAGTTCTCAATTTCAAGTTAATAACTAAATTGGTAATTTGAAATTACTAACTTCAAGATCTGATCTTCAGAACTTCAAGTTCTCAATTTCAAGTTAATAACTAAAATGGTAATTTGAAATTATTGACTTCAAGATCTGATCTTCGGAACTTCAAGTTCTCAATTTCAAGTTAATAACTAAATTGGTAATTTGTAATTACTAACTTCAAGATCTGATCTTCAGAACTTCAAGTTCTCAATTTCAAGTTAATAACTAAATTGGTAATTTGAAATTACTAACTTCAAGATCTGATCTTCAGAACTTCAAGTTCTCAATTTCAAGTTAATAACTAAATTGGTAATTTGAAATTATTAACTTCAAGATCAGATCTTCGGAACTTCAAGTTCTCAATTTCAAGTTAATAACTAAATTGGTAATTTGAAATTCCTAACTTCAAGATCTGATCTTCAGAACTTCAAGTTCTCAATTTCAAATAAATAAATAAATTGGTAATTTGTAATTACTAACTTCAAGATCTGATCTTCAGAACTTCAAGTTCTCAATTTCAAGTTAATAACTAAATTGGTAATTTGAAATTACTAACTTCAAGATCTGATCTTCAGAACTTCAAGTTCTCAATTTCAAGTTAATAACTAAAATGGTAATTTGAAATTATTGACTTCAAGATCTGATCTTCGGAACTTCAAGTTCTCAATTTCAAGTTAATAACTAAATTGGTAATTTGTAATTACTAACTTCAAGATCTGATCTTCAGAACTTCAAGTTCTCAATTTCAAGTTAATAACTAAATTGGTAATTTGAAATTAATAACTTCAAGATCTGATCTTCGGAACTTCAAGTTCTCAATTTCAAGTTAATAACTAAATTGGTAATTTGAAATTACTAACTTCAAGTTCTGATCTTCAGAACTTCAAGTTCTCAATTTCAAGATAATAACTAAATTGGTAATTTGAAATTACTAACTTCAAGATCTGATCTTCAGAACTTCAAGTTCTCAATTTCAAGTTAATAACTAAATTGGTAATTTGAAATTACTAACTTCAAGATCTGATCTTCAGAACTTCAAGTTCTCAATTTCAAGTTAATAACTAAATTGGTAATTTGTAATTACTAACTTCAAGATCTGATCTTCAGAACTTCAAGTTCTCAATTTCAAGTTAATAACTAAATTGGTAATTTGAAATTATTAACTTCAAGATCTGATCTTCGGAACTTCAAGTTCTCAATTTCAAGTTAATAACTAAATTGGTAATTAGAAATTACTAACTTCAAGTTCTGATCTTCAGAACTTCAAGTTCTCAATTTCAAGATAATAACTAAATTAGTAATTTGAAATTACTAACTTCAAGATCTGATCTTCAGAACTTCAAGTTCTCAATTTCAAGTTAATAACTAAATTATTGGTAATTGGAAATTACTAACTTCAAGATCTGATCTTCAGAAGTTCAAGTTCTCAATTTCAAGATAATAACTAATTTGGTAATTTGAAATTACTAACTTCAAGATCTGATCTTCAGAACTTCAAGTTCTCAATTTCAAATAAAAAAATAAATTGGTAATTTGAAATTACTAACTTCAAGATCTGATCTTCAGAACTTCAAGTTCTCAATTTCAAGTTAATAACTAAATTGGTAATTTGAAATTACAACTTCAAGATCTGATCTTCAGAACTTCAAGTTCTCAATTTCAAATAAATAAATAAATTGGTAATTTGAAATTACTAACTTCAAGATCTGATCTTCAGAACTTCAAGTTCTCAATTTCAAGTTAATAACTAAATTGGTAATTTGAAATTACTAACTTCAAGATCTGATCTTCAGAACTTCAAGTTCTCAATTTCAAGATAATAACTAAGTTGGTAATTTGAAATTACTAACTTCAAGATCTGATCTTCAGAACTTCAAGTTCTCAATTTCAAATAAATAAATAAATTGGTAATTTGAAATTACTAACTTCAAGATCTGATCTTCAGAACTTCAAGTTCTCAATTTCAAGTTAATAACTAAATTGGTAATTTGAAATTATTAACTTCAAGATCAGATCTTCGGAACTTCAAGTTCTCAATTTCAAGTTAATAACTAAATTGGTAATTTGAAATTACTAACTTCAAGATCTGATCTTCAGAACTTCAAGTTCTCAATTTCAAATAAATAAATAAATTGGTAATTTGTAATTACTAACTTCCAGATCTGATCTTCAGAACTTCAAGTTCTCAATTTCAAGGTAATAACTAAATTGGTAATTTGAAATTACTAACTTCAAGATCTGATCTTCAGAACTTCAAGTTCTCAATTTCAAGTTAATAACTAAATTGGTAATTTGGAATTATTAACTTCAAGATCTGATCTTCGGAACTTCAAGTTCTCAATTTCAAGTTAATAACTAAATTGGTAATTTGAAATTCCTAACTTCAAGATCTGATCTTCAGAACTTCAAGTTCTCAATTTCAAGTTAATAACTAAATTGGTAATTTGAAATTATTAACTTCAAGATCTGATCTTCGGAACTTCAAGTTCTCAATTTCAAGTTAATAACTAAATTGGTAATTTGAAATTACTAACTTCAAGATCTGATCTTCAGAACTTCAAGTTCTCAATTTCAAGATAATAACTTAGTTGGTAATTTGAAATTATTAACTTCTAGATCTGATATTCAGAACTTCAAGTTCTCAATTACAAGTTAATAACTAAATTGGTAATTTGAAATTCCTAACTTCAAGTTCTGATCTTCAGAACTTCAAGTTCTCAATTTCAAGTTAATAACTAAATTGGTAATTTGAAATTACCAATTTCAAGATCTGATCTTCAGAACTTCAAGTTCTCAATTTCAAGATAATAACTAAGTTGGTAATTTGAAATTACTAACTTCAAGATCTGATCTTCAGAACTTCAAGTTCTCAATTTCAAATAAATAAATAAATTGGTAATTTGAAATTACTAACTTCAAGATCTGATCTTCAGAACTTCAAGTTCTCAATTTCAAGTTAATAACTAAATTGGTAATTTGAAATTACTAACTTCAAGATCTGATCTTCAGAACTTCAAGTTCTCAATTTCAAGTTGATAACTAAATTGGTAATTTGAAATTATTAACTTCAAGATCAGATCTTCGGAACTTCAAGTTCTCAATTTCAAGTTAATAACTAAATTGGTAATTTGAAATTCCTAACTTCAAGATCTGATCTTCAGAACTTCAAGTTCTCAATTTCAAATAAATAAATAAATTGGTAATTTGTAATTACTAACTTCAAGATCTGATCTTCAGAACTTCAAGTTCTCAATTTCAAGTTAATAACTAAATTGGTAATTTGAAATTACTAACTTCAAGATCTGATCTTCAGAACTTCAAGTTCTCAATTTCAAGTTAATAACTAAAATGGTAATTTGAAATTATTGACTTCAAGATCTGATCTTCGGAACTTCAAGTTCTCAATTTCAAGTTAATAACTAAATTGGTAATTTGTAATTACTAACTTCAAGATCTGATCTTCAGAACTTCAAGTTCTCAATTTCAAGTTAATAACTAAATTGGTAATTTGAAATTAATAACTTCAAGATCTGATCTTCGGAACTTCAAGTTCTCAATTTCAAGTTAATAACTAAATTGGTAATTTGAAATTACTAACTTCAAGTTCTGATCTTCAGAACTTCAAGTTCTCAATTTCAAGATAATAACTAAATTGGTAATTTGAAATTACTAACTTCAAGATCTGATCTTCAGAACTTCAAGTTCTCAATTTCAAGATAATAACTAAGTTGTTAATTTGAAATTACTAACTTCAAGATCTGATCTTCAGAACTTCAAGTTCTCAATTTCAAGTTAATAACTAAATTGGTAATTTGTAATTACTAACTTCAAGATCTGATCTTCAGAACTTCAAGTTCTCAATTTCAAGTTAATAACTAAATTGGTAATTTGAAATTATTAACTTCAAGATCTGATCTTCGGAACTTCAAGTTCTCAATTTCAAGTTAATAACTAAATTGGTAATTAGAAATTACTAACTTCAAGTTCTGATCTTCAGAACTTCAAGTTCTCAATTTCAAGATAATAACTAAATTGGTAATTTGAAATTACTAACTTCAAGATCTGATCTTCAGAACTTCAAGTTCTCAATTTCAAGTTAATAACTAAATTATTGGTAATTGGAAATTACTAACTTCAAGATCTGATCTTCAGAAGTTCAAGTTCTCAATTTCAAGATAATAACTAATTTGGTAATTTGAAATTACTAACTTCAAGATCTGATCTTCAGAACTTCAAGTTCTCAATTTCAAATAAATAAATAAATTGGTAATTTGAAATTACTAACTTCAAGATCTGATCTTCAGAACTTCAAGTTCTCAATTTCAAGTTAATAACTAAATTGGTAATTTGAAATTACAACTTCAAGATCTGATCTTCAGAACTTCAAGTTCTCAATTTCAAATAAATAAATAAATTGGTAATTTGAAATTACTAACTTCAAGATCTGATCTTCAGAACTTCAAGTTCTCAATTTCAAGTTAATAACTAAATTGGTAATTTGAAATTACTAACTTCAAGATCTGATCTTCCGAACTTCAAGTTCTCAATTTCAAGATAATAACTAAGTTGGTAATTTGAAATTACTAACTTCAAGATCTGATCTTCAGAACTTCAAGTTCTCAATTTCAAATAAATAAATAAATTGGTAATTTGAAATTACTAACTTCAAGATCTGATCTTCAGAACTTCAAGTTCTCAATTTCAAGTTAATAACTAAATTGGTAATTTGAAATTATTAACTTCAAGATCAGATCTTCGGAACTTCAAGTTCTCAATTTCAAGTTAATAACTAAATTGGTAATTTGAAATTACTAACTTCAAGATCTGATCTTCAGAACTTCAAGTTCTCAATTTCAAATAAATAAATAAATTGGTAATTTGTAATTACTAACTTCCAGATCTGATCTTCAGAACTTCAAGTTCTCAATTTCAAGGTAATAACTAAATTGGTAATTTGAAATTACTAACTTCAAGATCTGATCTTCAGAACTTCAAGTTCTCAATTTCAAGTTAATAACTAAATTGGTAATTTGGAATTATTAACTTCAAGATCTGATCTTCGGAACTTCAAGTTCTCAATTTCAAGTTAATAACTAAATTGGTAATTTGAAATTCCTAACTTCAAGATCTGATCTTCAGAACTTCAAGTTCTCAATTTCAAGTTAATAACTAAATTGGTAATTTGAAATTATTAACTTCAAGATCTGATCTTCGGAACTTCAAGTTCTCAATTTCAAGTTAATAACTAAATTGGTAATTTGAAATTACTAACTTCAAGATCTGATCTTCAGAACTTCAAGTTCTCAATTTCAAGATAATAACTTAGTTGGTAATTTGAAATTATTAACTTCTAGATCTGATATTCAGAACTTCAAGTTCTCAATTACAAGTTAATAACTAAATTGGTAATTTGAAATTCCTAACTTCAAGTTCTGATCTTCAGAACTTCAAGTTCTCAATTTCAAGTTAATAACTAAATTGGTAATTTGAAATTACCAATTTCAAGATCTGATCTTCAGAACTTCAAGTTCTCAATTTCAAGATAATAACTAAGTTGGTAATTTGAAATTACTAACTTCAAGATCTGATCTTCAGAACTTCAAGTTCTCAATTTCAAATAAATAAATAAATTGGTAATTTGAAATTACTAACTTCAAGATCTGATCTTCAGAACTTCAAGTTCTCAATTTCAAGTTAATAACTAAATTGGTAATTTGAAATTACTAACTTCAAGATCTGATCTTCAGAACTTCAAGTTCTCAATTTCAAGTTGATAACTAAATTGGTAATTTGAAATTATTAACTTCAAGATCAGATCTTCGGAACTTCAAGTTCTCAATTTCAAGTTAATAACTAAATTGGTAATTTGAAATTCCTAACTTCAAGATCTGATCTTCAGAACTTCAAGTTCTCAATTTCAAATAAATAAATAAATTGGTAATTTGTAATTACTAACTTCAAGATCTGATCTTCAGAACTTCAAGTTCTCAATTTCAAGTTAATAACTAAATTGGTAATTTGAAATTACTAACTTCAAGATCTGATCTTCAGAACTTCAAGTTCTCAATTTCAAGTTAATAACTAAATTGGTAATTTGTAATTACCAACTTCAAGATCTGATCTTCAGAACTTCAAGTTGTCAATTTCAAGTTAATAACTAAATTGGTAATTTGAAATTAATAACTTCAAGATCTGATCTTCGGAACTTCAAGTTCTCAATTTCAAGTTAATAACTAAATTGGTAATTTGAAATTACTAACTTCAAGATCTGATCTTCAGAACTTCAAGTTCTCAATTTCAAGATAATAACTAAGTTGGTAATTTGAAATTACTAACTTCAAGATCTGATCTTCAGAACTTCAAGTTCAATAACTAAGTTGGTAATTTGAAATTACTAACTTCAAGATCTGATCTTCAGAACTTCAAGTTCTCAATTTCAAGATAATAACTAAGTTGGTAATTTGAAATTACTAACTTCAAGATCTGATCTTCAGAACTTCAAGTTCTCAATTTCAAGTTAATAACTAAATTGGTAATTTGTAATTACTAACTTCAAGATCTGATCTTCAGAACTTCAAGTTCTCAATTTCAAGTTAATAACTAAATTGGTAATTTGAAATTATTAACTTCAAGATCTGATCTTCGGAACTTCAAGTTCTCAATTTCAAGTTAATAACTAAATTGGTAATTTGAAATTATTAACTTCAAGATCTGATCTTCGGAACTTCAAGTTCTCAATTTCAAGATAATAACTAAATTGGTAATTTGAAATTACTAACTTCAAGATCTGATCTTCAGAACTTCAAGTTCTCAATTTCAAGTTAATAACTAAATTATTGGTAATTGGAAATTACTAACTTCAAGATCTGATCTTCCGAAGTTCAAGTTCTCAATTTCAAGATAATAACTAAGTTGGTAATTTGAAATTACTAACTTCAAGATCTGATCTTCTGAACTTCAAGTTCTCAATTTCAAGTTAATAACTAAATTGGTAATTTCAAATTACTAACTTCAAGATCTGATCTTCAGAACTTCAAGTTCTCAATTTCAAGTTAATAACTAAATTGGTAATTTCAAATTACTAACTTCAAGATCTGATCTTCAGAACTTCAAGTTCTCAATTTCAAGTTAATAACTAAATTATTGGTAATTGGAAATTACTAACTTCAAGATCTGATCTTCAGAAGTTCAAGTTCTCAATTTCAAGATAATAACTAAGTTGGTAATTTGAAATTTCTAACTTCAAGATCTGATCTTCAGAACTTCAAGTTCTCAATTTCAAGTTAATAACTAAATTGGTAATTTCAAATTACTAACTTCAAGATCTGATCTTCAGAACTTCAAGTTCTCAATTTCAAGTTAATAACTAAATTGGTAATTTCAAATTACTAACTTCAAGATCTGATCTTCAGAACTTCAAGTTCTCAATTACAAGTTAATAACTAAATTGGTAATTTGAAATTACTAACTTCAAGATCTGATCTTCAGAACTTCAAGTTCTCAATTTCAAGTTAATAACTAAATTGGTAATTTGAAATTAATAACTTCAAGATCTGATCTTCAGAACTACAAGTTCTCAATTTCAAGTTAATAACTAAATTGGTAATTTGAAATTATTGACTTCAAGATCTGATCTTCGGAACTTCAAGTTCTCAATTTCAAGTTAATAACTAAATTGGTAATTTGTAATTACTAACTTCAAGATCTGATCTTCAGAACTTCAAGTTCTCAATTTCAAGTTAATAACTAAATTGGTAATTGGAAATTATTAACTTCAAGATCTGATCTTCGGAACTTCAAGTTCTCAATTACAAGTTAATAACTAAATTGGTAATTTGAAATTACTAACTTCAAGTTCTGATCTTCAGAACTTCAAGTTCTCAATTTCAAGATAATAACTAAATTGGTAATTTGAAATTACTAACTTCAAGATCTGATCTTCAGAACTTCAAGTTCTCAATTTCAAGTTAATAACTAAATTGGTAATTTCAAATTACTAACTTCAAGATCTGATTTTCAGAACTTCAAGTTCTCAATTTCAAGTTAATAACTAAATTGGTAATTTGAAATTAATAACTTCAAGATCTGATCTTCGGAACTTCAAGTTCTCAATTTCAAGTTAATAACTAAATTGGTAATTTGAAATTACTAACTTCAAGATCTGATCTTCAGAACTTCAAGTTCTCAATTTCAAGATAATAACTAAGTTGGTAATTTGAAATTACTAACTTCAAGATCTGATCTTCAGAACTTCAAGTTCAATAACTAAGTTGGTAATTTGAAATTACTAACTTCAAGATCTGATCTTCAGAACTTCAAGTTCTCAATTTCAAGATAATAACTAAGTTGGTAATTTGAAATTACTAACTTCAAGATCTGATCTTCAGAACTTCAAGTTCTCAATTTCAAGTTAATAACTAAATTGGTAATTTGTAATTACTAACTTCAAGATCTGATCTTCAGAACTTCAAGTTCTCAATTTCAAGTTAATAACTAAATTGGTAATTTGAAATTATTAACTTCAAGATCTGATCTTCGGAACTTCAAGTTCTCAATTTCAAGTTAATAACTAAATTGGTAATTTGAAATTATTAACTTCAAGATCTGATCTTCGGAACTTCAAGTTCTCAATTTCAAGATAATAACTAAATTGGTAATTTGAAATTACTAACTTCAAGATCTGATCTTCAGAACTTCAAGTTCTCAATTTCAAGTTAATAACTAAATTATTGGTAATTGGAAATTACTAACTTCAAGATCTGATCTTCCGAAGTTCAAGTTCTCAATTTCAAGATAATAACTAAGTTGGTAATTTGAAATTACTAACTTCAAGATCTGATCTTCTGAACTTCAAGTTCTCAATTTCAAGTTAATAACTAAATTGGTAATTTCAAATTACTAACTTCAAGATCTGATCTTCAGAACTTCAAGTTCTCAATTTCAAGTTAATAACTAAATTGGTAATTTCAAATTACTAACTTCAAGATCTGATCTTCAGAACTTCAAGTTCTCAATTTCAAGTTAATAACTAAATTATTGGTAATTGGAAATTACTAACTTCAAGATCTGATCTTCAGAAGTTCAAGTTCTCAATTTCAAGATAATAACTAAGTTGGTAATTTGAAATTTCTAACTTCAAGATCTGATCTTCAGAACTTCAAGTTCTCAATTTCAAGTTAATAACTAAATTGGTAATTTCAAATTACTAACTTCAAGATCTGATCTTCAGAACTTCAAGTTCTCAATTTCAAGTTAATAACTAAATTGGTAATTTCAAATTACTAACTTCAAGATCTGATCTTCAGAACTTCAAGTTCTCAATTACAAGTTAATAACTAAATTGGTAATTTGAAATTACTAACTTCAAGATCTGATCTTCAGAACTTCAAGTTCTCAATTTCAAGTTAATAACTAAATTGGTAATTTGAAATTAATAACTTCAAGATCTGATCTTCAGAACTACAAGTTCTCAATTTCAAGTTAATAACTAAATTGGTAATTTGAAATTATTGACTTCAAGATCTGATCTTCGGAACTTCAAGTTCTCAATTTCAAGTTAATAACTAAATTGGTAATTTGTAATTACTAACTTCAAGATCTGATCTTCAGAACTTCAAGTTCTCAATTTCAAGTTAATAACTAAATTGGTAATTGGAAATTATTAACTTCAAGATCTGATCTTCGGAACTTCAAGTTCTCAATTACAAGTTAATAACTAAATTGGTAATTTGAAATTACTAACTTCAAGTTCTGATCTTCAGAACTTCAAGTTCTCAATTTCAAGATAATAACTAAATTGGTAATTTGAAATTACTAACTTCAAGATCTGATCTTCAGAACTTCAAGTTCTCAATTTCAAGATAATAACTAAGTTGGTAATTTGAAATTACTAACTTCAAGATCTGATCTTCAGAACTTCAAGTTCTCAATTTCAAGTTAATAACTAAATTGGTAATTTGTAATTACTAACTTCAAGATCTGATCTTCAGAACTTCAAGTTCTCAATTTCAAGATAATAACTAAGTTGGTAATTTGAAATTACTAACTTCAAGATCTGATCTTCAGAACTTCAAGTTCTCAATTTCAAGTTAATAACTAAATTGGTAATTTGAAATTCCTAACTTCAAGATCTGATCTTCAGAACTTCAAGTTCTCAATTTCAAGTTAATAACTAAATTGGTAATATGAAATTACTAACTTCAAGATCTGATCTTCAGAACTTCAAGTTCTCAATTTCAAGTTAATAACTAAATTGGTAATTTCAAATTACTAACTTCAAGATCTGATTTTCAGAACTTCAAGTTCTCAATTTCAAGTTAATAACTAAATTGGTAATTTGAAATTATTAACTTCAAGATCTGATCTTCGGAACTTCAAGTTCGCAATTTCAAGTTAATAACTAAATTGGTAATTTGAAATTACTAACTTCAAGATCTGATCTTCAGAACTTCAAGTTCTCAATTTCAAGATAATAACTAAGTTGGTAATTTGAAATTACTAACTTCAAGATCTGATCTTCAGAACTTCAAGTTCTCAATTTCAAGTTAATAACTAAATTGGTAATTTGTAATTACTAACTTCAAGATCTGATCTTCAGAACTTCCAGTTCTCAATTTCAAGTTAATAACTAAATTGGTAATTTGAAATTATTAACTTCAAGATCTGATCTTCGGAACTTCAAGTTCTCAATTTCAAGTTAATAACTAAATTGGTAATTTGAAATTACTAACTACAAGTTCTGATCTTCAGAACTTCAAGTTCTCAATTTCAAGATAATAACTAAATTGGTAATTTGAAATTACTAACTTCAAGATCTGATCTTCAGAACTTCAAGTTCTCAATTTCAAGTTAATAACTAAATTGGTAATTGGAAATTACTAACTTCAAGATCTGATCTTCAGAAGTTCAAGTTCTCAATTTCAAGATAATAACTAAGTTGGTAATTTGAAATTACTAACTTGAAGATCTGATCTTCAGAACTTCAAGTTCTCAATTTCAAGTTAATAACTAAATTGGTAATTTGAAATTACTAACTTCAAGATCTGATCTTCAGAACTTCAAGTTCTCAATTTCAAGTTAATAACTAAATTGGTAATTTGAAATTCCTAACTTCAAGATCTGATCTTCAGAACTTCAAGTTCTCAATTTCAAGTTAATAACTAAATTGGTAATATGAAATTACTAACTTCAAGATCTGATCTTCAGAACTTCAAGTTCTCAATTTCAAGTTAATAACTAAATTGGTAATTTCAAATTACTAACTTCAAGATCTGATCTTCAGAACTTCAAGTTCTCAATTACAAGTTAATAACTAAATTGGTAATTTGAAATTACTAACTTCAAGATCTGATCTTCAGAACTTCAAGTTCTCAATTTCAAGTTAATAACTAAATTGGTAATTTGAAATTAATAACTTCAAGATCTGATCTTCAGAACTACAAGTTCTCAATTTCAAGTTAATAACTAAATTGGTAATTTGAAATTATTGACTTCAAGATCTGATCTTCGGAACTTCAAGTTCTCAATTTCAAGTTAATAACTAAATTGGTAATTTGTAATTACTAACTTCAAGATCTGATCTTCAGAACTTCAAGTTCTCAATTTCAAGTTAATAACTAAATTGGTAATTGGAAATTATTAACTTCAAGATCTGATCTTCGGAACTTCAAGTTCTCAATTACAAGTTAATAACTAAATTGGTAATTTGAAATTACTAACTTCAAGTTCTGATCTTCAGAACTTCAAGTTCTCAATTTCAAGATAATAACTAAATTGGTAATTTGAAATTACTAACTTCAAGATCTGATCTTCAGAACTTCAAGTTCTCAATTTCAAGATAATAACTAAGTTGGTAATTTGAAATTACTAACTTCAAGATCTGATCTTCAGAACTTCAAGTTCTCAATTTCAAGTTAATAACTAAATTGGTAATTTGAAATTATTAACTTCAAGATCAGATCTTCGGAACTTCAAGTTCTCAATTTCAAGTTAATAACTAAATTGGTAATTTGAAATTACTAACTTCAAGATCTGATCTTCAGAACTTCAAGTTCTCAATTTCAAATAAATAAATAAATTGGTAATTTGTAATTACTAACTTCCAGATCTGATCTTCAGAACTTCAAGTTCTCAATTTCAAGGTAATAACTAAATTGGTAATTTGAAATTACTAACTTCAAGATCTGATCTTCAGAACTTCAAGTTCTCAATTTCAAGTTAATAACTAAATTGGTAATTTGGAATTATTAACTTCAAGATCTGATCTTCGGATCTTCAAGTTCTCAATTTCAAGTTAATAACTAAATTGGTAATTTGAAATTCCTAACTTCAAGATCTGATCTTCAGAACTTCAAGTTCTCAATTTCAAGTTAATAACTAAATTGGTAATTTGAAATTATTAACTTCAAGATCTGATCTTCGGAACTTCAAGTTCTCAATTTCAAGTTAATAACTAAATTGGTAATTTGAAATTACTAACTTCAAGATCTGATCTTCAGAACTTCAAGTTCTCAATTTCAAGATAATAACTTAGTTGGTAATTTGAAATTATTAACTTCTAGATCTGATATTCAGAACTTCAAGTTCTCAATTACAAGTTGATAACTAAATTGGTAATTTGAAATTCCTAACTTCAAGTTCTGATCTTCAGAACTTCAAGTTCTCAATTTCAAGTTAATAACTAAATTGGTAATCTGAAATTATTAACTTCAAGATCTGATCTTCGGAACTTCAAGTTCTCAATTTCAAGTTAATAACTAAATTGGTAATTTGAAATTACCAATTTCAAGATCTGATCTTCAGAACTTCAAGTTCTCAATTTCAAGATAATAACTAAGTTGGTAATTTGAAATTACTAACTTCAAGATCTGATCTTCAGAACTTCAAGTTCTCAATTTCAAATAAATAAATAAATTGGTAATTTGAAATTACTAACTTCAAGATCTGATCTTCAGAACTTCAAGTTCTCAATTTCAAGTTAATAACTAAATTGGTAATTTGAAATTACTAACTTCAAGATCTGATCTTCAGAACTTCAAGTTCTCAATTTCAAGTTGATAACTAAATTGGTAATTTGAAATTATTAACTTCAAGATCAGATCTTCGGAACTTCAAGTTCTCAATTTCAAGTTAATAACTAAATTGGTAATTTGAAATTCCTAACTTCAAGATCTGATCTTCAGAACTTCAAGTTCTCAATTTCAAATAAATAAATAAATTGGTAATTTGTAATTACTAACTTCAAGATCTGATCTTCAGAACTTCAAGTTCTCAATTTCAAGTTAATAACTAAATTGGTAATTTGAAATTACTAACTTCAAGATCTGATCTTCAGAACTTCAAGTTCTCAAT
Source organism: Rhagonycha lutea (assembly GCA_958510855.1). Lineage (NCBI taxonomy): Eukaryota > Metazoa > Arthropoda > Insecta > Coleoptera > Cantharidae > Rhagonycha > Rhagonycha lutea. The sequence continues at coordinate 41,850,904 of OY294037.1, forward strand.
TTCAAGTTAATAACTAAAATGGTAATTTGAAATTATTGACTTCAAGATCTGATCTTCGGAACTTCAAGTTCTCAATTTCAAGTTAATAACTAAATTGGTAATTTGTAATTACCAACTTCAAGATCTGATCTTCAGAACTTCAAGTTCTCAATTTCAAGTTAATAACTAAATTGGTAATTTGAAATTAATAACTTCAAGATCTGATCTTCGGAACTTCAAGTTCTCAATTTCAAGTTATTAACGAAATTGGTAATTTGAAATTCCTAACTTCAAGTTCTGATCTTCAGAACTTCAAGTTCTCAATTTCAAGATAATAACTAAATTGGTAATTTGAAATTACTAACTTCAAGATCTGATCTTCAGAACTTCAAGTTCTCAATTTCAAGATAATAACTAAGTTGGTAATTTGAAATTACTAACTTCAAGATCTGATCTTCAGAACTTCAAGTTCTCAATTTCAAGTTAATAACTAAATTGGTAATTTGTAATTACTAACTTCAAGATCTGATCTTCAGAACTTCAAGTTCTCAATTTCAAGTTAATAACTAAATTGGTAATTTGAAATTATTAACTTCAAGATCTGATCTTCAGAACTTCAAGTTCTCAATTTCAAGATAATAAATAAGTTGGTAATTTGAAATTATTAACTTCAAGATCTGATATTCCGAACTACAAGTTCTCAATTACAAGTTTAATAACTAAATTGGTAATTTGAAATTCCTAACTTCAAGTTCTGATCTCCAGAACTTCAAGTTCTCAATTTCAAGTTAATAACTAAATTGGTAATTTGAAATTACCAACTTCAAGATCTGATCTTCAGAACTTCAAGTTCTCAATTTCAAGTTAATAACTAAATTGGTAATTTGAAATTACTAACTTCAAGATCTGATATTCAGAACTTCAAGTTCTCAATTACAAGTTAATAACTAAATTGGTAATTTGAAATTCCTAACTTCAAGTTCTGATCTTCAGAACTTCAAGTTATCAATTTCAAGTTAATAACTAAATTGGTAATTTGAAATTATTAACTTCAAGATCTGATCTTCGGAACTTCTAGTTTTCAATTTCAAGTTAATAACTAAATTGGTAATTTGAAATTACTAACTTCAAGATCTGATCTTCAGAACTTCAAGTTCTCAATTTCAAGTTAATAACTAAATTGGTAATTTGAAATTATTAACTTCAAGATCTGATCTTCGGAACTTCAAGTTCTCAATTTCAAGTTAATAACTAAATTGGTAATTTGAAATTACTAACTTCAAGATCTGATCTTCAGAACTTCAAGTTCTCAATTTCAAGTTAATAACTAAATTGGTAATTTGAAATTAATAACTTCAAGATATGATCTTCAGAACTACAAGTTCTCAATTCCAAGTTAATAACTAAATTGGTAATTTGAAATTACTAACTTCAAGATCTGATCTTCAGAACTTCAAGTTCTCAATTTCAAATAAATAAATAAATTGGTAATTTGAAATTACTAACTACAAGATCTGATCTTCAGAACTTCAAGTTCTCAATTTCAAGTTAATAACTAAATTGGTAATTTGAAATTATTAACTACAAGATCAGATCTTCGGAACTTCAAGTTCTCAATTTCAAGTTAATAACTAAATTGGTAATTTGAAATTACTAACTTCAAGATCTGATCTTCAGAACTTCAAGTTCTCAATTTCAAATAAATAAATAAATTGGTAATTTGTAATTACTAACTTCAAGATCTGATCTTCAGAACTTCAAGTTCTCAATTTCAAGTTAATAACTAAATTGGTAATTTGAAATTACTAACTTCAAGATCTGATCTTCAGAACTTCAAGTTCTCAATTTCAAGTTAATAACTAAATTGGTAATTTGAAATTATTGACTTCAAGATCTGATCTTCGGAACTTCAAGTTCTCAATTTCAAGTTAATAACTAAATTGGTAATTTGTAATTACAAACTTCAAGATCTGATCTTCAGAACTTCTAGTTCTCAATTTCAAGTTAATAACTAAATTAGTAATTTGAAATTATTAACTTCAAGATCTGATCTTCGGAACTTCAAGTTCTCAATTTCAAGTTAATAAGTAAATTGGTAATTTGAAATTACTAACTTCAAGATCTGATCTTCAGAACTTCAAGTTCTCAATTATAAGTTAATAACTAAATTGGTAATTTGAAATTATTAACTTCAAGATCTGATCTTCGGAACTTCAAGTTGTCAATTTCAAGTTAATAACTAAATTGGTAATTTGAAATTACTAACTTCAAGATCTGATCTTCAGAACTTCAAGTTCTCAATTTCAAGTTAATAACTAAATTGGTAATTTGAAATTAATAACTTCAAGATCTGATCTTCAGAACTTCAAGTTCTCAATTTCAAATTAATAACTAAATTGGTAATTTGAAATTATTAACTTCAAGATCTGATCTTCGGAACTTCAAGTTCTCAATTTCAAGTTAATAACTAAATTGGTAATTTGAAATTACTAACTTCAAGATCTGATCTCAAGAACTTCAAGTTCTCAATTTCAAGTTAATAACTAAATTGGTAATTTGAAATTAATAACTTCAAGATCTGATCTTCAGAACTTCAAGTTCTCAATTTCAAGTTAATAACTAAATTGGTAATTTGAAATTACTAACTTCAAGATCTGATCTTCAGAACTTCAAGTTCTCAATTTCAAATAAATAAATAAATTGGTAATTTGAAATTACTAACTTCAAGATCTGATCTTCAGAACTTCAAGTTCTCAATTTCAAGTTAATAACTAAATTGGTAATTTGAAATTATTAACTTCAAGATCAGATCTTCGGAACTTCAAGTTCTCAATTTCAAGTTAATAACTAAATTGGTAATTTGAAATTACTAACTTCAAGATCTGATCTTCAGAACTTCAAGTTCTCAATTTCAAGTTAATAACTAAATTGGTAATTTGAAATTACTAACTTCAAGATCTGATCTTCAGAACTTCAAGTTCTCAATTTCAAGTTAATAACTAAATTGGTAATTTGAAATTATTGACTTCAAGATCTGATCTTCGGAACTTCAAGTTCTCAATTTCAAGTTAATAACTAAATTGGTAATTTGTAATTACTAACTTCAAGATCTGATCTTCAGAACTTCAAGTTCTCAATTTCAAGTTAATAACTAAATTGGTAATTTGAAATTTTTAACTTCAAGATCTGATCTTCGGAACTTCAAGTTCTCAATTTCAAGTTAATAAGTAAATTGGTAATTTGAAATTACTAACTTCAAGATCTGATCTTCAGAACTTCAAGTTCTCAATTTCAAGATAATAACTAAATTGGTAATTTGTAATTACTAACTTCAAGATCTGATCTTCAGAACTTCAAGTTCTCAATTTCAAGTTAATAACTAAATTGGTAATTTGAAATTATTAACTTCAAGATCTGATCTTCGGAACTTCAAGTTCTCAATTTCAAGTTAATAACTAAATTGGTAATTTGAAATTATTAACTTCAAGATCTGATCTTCGGAACTTCAAGTTCTCAATTTCAAGATAATAACTAAATTGGTAATTTGAAATTACTAACTTCAAGATCTGATCTTCAGAACTTCAAGTTCTCAATTTCAAGTTAATAACTAAATTATTGGTAATTGGAAATTACTAACTTCAAGATCTGATCTTCCGAAGTTCAAGTTCTCAATTTCAAGATAATAACTAAGTTGGTAATTTGAAATTACTAACTTCAAGATCTGATCTTCTGAACTTCAAGTTCTCAATTTCAAGTTAATAACTAAATTGGTAATTTCAAATTACTAACTTCAAGATCTGATCTTCAGAACTTCAAGTTCTCAATTTCAAGTTAATAACTAAATTGGTAATTTCAAATTACTAACTTCAAGATCTGATCTTCAGAACTTCAAGTTCTCAATTTCAAGTTAATAACTAAATTATTGGTAATTGGAAATTACTAACTTCAAGATCTGATCTTCAGAAGTTCAAGTTCTCAATTTCAAGATAATAACTAAGTTGGTAATTTGAAATTTCTAACTTCAAGATCTGATCTTCAGAACTTCAAGTTCTCAATTTCAAGTTAATAACTAAATTGGTAATTTCAAATTACTAACTTCAAGATCTGATCTTCAGAACTTCAAGTTCTCAATTTCAAGTTAATAACTAAATTGGTAATTTCAAATTACTAACTTCAAGATCTGATCTTCAGAACTTCAAGTTCTCAATTACAAGTTAATAACTAAATTGGTAATTTGAAATTACTAACTTCAAGATCTGATCTTCAGAACTTCAAGTTCTCAATTTCAAGTTAATAACTAAATTGGTAATTTGAAATTAATAACTTCAAGATCTGATCTTCAGAACTACAAGTTCTCAATTTCAAGTTAATAACTAAATTGGTAATTTGAAATTATTGACTTCAAGATCTGATCTTCGGAACTTCAAGTTCTCAATTTCAAGTTAATAACTAAATTGGTAATTTGTAATTACTAACTTCAAGATCTGATCTTCAGAACTTCAAGTTCTCAATTTCAAGTTAATAACTAAATTGGTAATTGGAAATTATTAACTTCAAGATCTGATCTTCGGAACTTCAAGTTCTCAATTACAAGTTAATAACTAAATTGGTAATTTGAAATTACTAACTTCAAGTTCTGATCTTCAGAACTTCAAGTTCTCAATTTCAAGATAATAACTAAATTGGTAATTTGAAATTACTAACTTCAAGATCTGATCTTCAGAACTTCAAGTTCTCAATTTCAAGATAATAACTAAGTTGGTAATTTGAAATTACTAACTTCAAGATCTGATCTTCAGAACTTCAAGTTCTCAATTATAAGTTAATAACTAAATTGGTAATTTGTAATTACTAACTTCAAGATCTGATCTTCAGAACTTCAAGTTCTCAATTTCAAGATAATAACTAAGTTGGTAATTTGAAATTACTAACTTCAAGATCTGATCTTCAGAACTTCAAGTTCTCAATTTCAAGTTAATAACTAAATTGGTAATTTGAAATTCCTAACTTCAAGATCTGATCTTCAGAACTTCAAGTTCTCAATTTCAAGTTAATAACTAAATTGGTAATATGAAATTACTAACTTCAAGATCTGATCTTCAGAACTTCAAGTTCTCAATTTCAAGTTAATAACTAAATTGGTAATTTCAAATTACTAACTTCAAGATCTGATTTTCAGAACTTCAAGTTCTCAATTTCAAGTTAATAACTAAATTGGTAATTTGAAATTATTAACTTCAAGATCTGATCTTCGGAACTTCAAGTTCGCAATTTCAAGTTAATAACTAAATTGGTAATTTGAAATTACTAACTTCAAGATCTGATCTTCAGAACTTCAAGTTCTCAATTTCAAGATAATAACTAAGTTGGTAATTTGAAATTACTAACTTCAAGATCTGATCTTCAGAACTTCAAGTTCTCAATTTCAAGTTAATAACTAAATTGGTAATTTGTAATTACTAACTTCAAGATCTGATCTTCAGAACTTCCAGTTCTCAATTTCAAGTTAATAACTAAATTGGTAATTTGAAATTATTAACTTCAAGATCTGATCTTCGGAACTTCAAGTTCTCAATTTCAAGTTAATAACTAAATTGGTAATTTGAAATTACTAACTTCAAGTTCTGATCTTCAGAACTTCAAGTTCTCAATTTCAAGATAATAACTAAATTGGTAATTTGAAATTACTAACTTCAAGATCTGATCTTCAGAACTTCAAGTTCTCAATTTCAAGTTAATAACTAAATTGGTAATTGGAAATTACTAACTTCAAGATCTGATCTTCAGAAGTTCAAGTTCTCAATTTCAAGATAATAACTAAGTTGGTAATTTGAAATTACTAACTTGAAGATCTGATCTTCAGAACTTCAAGTTCTCAATTTCAAGTTAATAACTAAATTGGTAATTTGAAATTACTAACTTCAAGATCTGATCTTCAGAACTTCAAGTTCTCAATTTCAAGTTAATAACTAAATTGGTAATTTGAAATTCCTAACTTCAAGATCTGATCTTCAGAACTTCAAGTTCTCAATTTCAAGTTAATAACTAAATTGGTAATATGAAATTACTAACTTCAAGATCTGATCTTCAGAACTTCAAGTTCTCAATTTCAAGTTAATAACTAAATTGGTAATTTCAAATTACTAACTTCAAGATCTGATCTTCAGAACTTCAAGTTCTCAATTACAAGTTAATAACTAAATTGGTAATTTGAAATTACTAACTTCAAGATCTGATCTTCAGAACTTCAAGTTCTCAATTTCAAGTTAATAACTAAATTGGTAATTTGAAATTAATAACTTCAAGATCTGATCTTCAGAACTACAAGTTCTCAATTTCAAGTTAATAACTAAATTGGTAATTTGAAATTATTGACTTCAAGATCTGATCTTCGGAACTTCAAGTTCTCAATTTCAAGTTAATAACTAAATTGGTAATTTGTAATTACTAACTTCAAGATCTGATCTTCAGAACTTCAAGTTCTCAATTTCAAGTTAATAACTAAATTGGTAATTGGAAATTATTAACTTCAAGATCTGATCTTCGGAACTTCAAGTTCTCAATTACAAGTTAATAACTAAATTGGTAATTTGAAATTACTAACTTCAAGTTCTGATCTTCAGAACTTCAAGTTCTCAATTTCAAGATAATAACTAAATTGGTAATTTGAAATTACTAACTTCAAGATCTGATCTTCAGAACTTCAAGTTCTCAATTTCAAGATAATAACTAAGTTGGTAATTTGAAATTACTAACTTCAAGATCTGATCTTCAGAACTTCAAGTTCTCAATTTCAAGTTAATAACTAAATTGGTAATTTGAAATTATTAACTTCAAGATCAGATCTTCGGAACTTCAAGTTCTCAATTTCAAGTTAATAACTAAATTGGTAATTTGAAATTACTAACTTCAAGATCTGATCTTCAGAACTTCAAGTTCTCAATTTCAAATAAATAAATAAATTGGTAATTTGTAATTACTAACTTCCAGATCTGATCTTCAGAACTTCAAGTTCTCAATTTCAAGGTAATAACTAAATTGGTAATTTGAAATTACTAACTTCAAGATCTGATCTTCAGAACTTCAAGTTCTCAATTTCAAGTTAATAACTAAATTGGTAATTTGGAATTATTAACTTCAAGATCTGATCTTCGGAACTTCAAGTTCTCAATTTCAAGTTAATAACTAAATTGGTAATTTGAAATTCCTAACTTCAAGATCTGATCTTCAGAACTTCAAGTTCTCAATTTCAAGTTAATAACTAAATTGGTAATTTGAAATTATTAACTTCAAGATCTGATCTTCGGAACTTCAAGTTCTCAATTTCAAGTTAATAACTAAATTGGTAATTTGAAATTACTAACTTCAAGATCTGATCTTCAGAACTTCAAGTTCTCAATTTCAAGATAATAACTTAGTTGGTAATTTGAAATTATTAACTTCTAGATCTGATATTCAGAACTTCAAGTTCTCAATTACAAGTTGATAACTAAATTGGTAATTTGAAATTCCTAACTTCAAGTTCTGATCTTCAGAACTTCAAGTTCTCAATTTCAAGTTAATAACTAAATTGGTAATCTGAAATTATTAACTTCAAGATCTGATCTTCGGAACTTCAAGTTCTCAATTTCAAGTTAATAACTAAATTGGTAATTTGAAATTACCAATTTCAAGATCTGATCTTCAGAACTTCAAGTTCTCAATTTCAAGATAATAACTAAGTTGGTAATTGTAATTACTAACTTCAAGATCTGATCTTCAGAACTTCAAGTTCTCAATTTCAAATAAATAAATAAATTGGTAATTTGAAATTACTAACTTCAAGATCTGATCTTCAGAACTTCAAGTTCTCAATTTCAAGTTAATAACTAAATTGGTAATTTGAAATTACTAACTTCAAGATCTGATCTTCAGAACTTCAAGTTCTCAATTTCAAGTTGATAACTAAATTGGTAATTTGAAATTATTAACTTCAAGATCAGATCTTCGGAACTTCAAGTTCTCAATTTCAAGTTAATAACTAAATTGGTAATTTGAAATTCCTAACTTCAAGATCTGATCTTCAGAACTTCAAGTTCTCAATTTCAAATAAATAAATAAATTGGTAATTTGTAATTACTAACTTCAAGATCTGATCTTCAGAACTTCAAGTTCTCAATTTCAAGTTAATAACTAAATTGGTAATTTGAAATTACTAACTTCAAGATCTGATCTTCAGAACTTCAAGTTCTCAATTTCAAGTTAATAACTAAAATGGTAATTTGAAATTATTGACTTCAAGATCTGATCTTCGGAACTTCAAGTTCTCAATTTCAAGTTAATAACTAAATTGGTAATTTGTAATTACCAACTTCAAGATCTGATCTTCAGAACTTCAAGTTCTCAATTTCAAGTTAATAACTAAATTGGTAATTTGAAATTAATAACTTCAAGATCTGATCTTCGGAACTTCAAGTTCTCAATTTCAAGTTATTAACGAAATTGGTAATTTGAAATTCCTAACTTCAAGTTCTGATCTTCAGAACTTCAAGTTCTCAATTTCAAGATAATAACTAAATTGGTAATTTGAAATTACTAACTTCAAGATCTGATCTTCAGAACTTCAAGTTCTCAATTTCAAGATAATAACTAAGTTGGTAATTTGAAATTACTAACTTCAAGATCTGATCTTCAGAACTTCAAGTTCTCAATTTCAAGTTAATAACTAAATTGGTAATTTGTAATTACTAACTTCAAGATCTGATCTTCAGAACTTCAAGTTCTCAATTTCAAGTTAATAACTAAATTGGTAATTTGAAATTATTAACTTCAAGATCTGATCTTCAGAACTTCAAGTTCTCAATTTCAAGATAATAAATAAGTTGGTAATTTGAAATTATTAACTTCAAGATCTGATATTCCGAACTACAAGTTCTCAATTACAAGTTTAATAACTAAATTGGTAATTTGAAATTCCTAACTTCAAGTTCTGATCTCCAGAACTTCAAGTTCTCAATTTCAAGTTAATAACTAAATTGGTAATTTGAAATTACCAACTTCAAGATCTGATCTTCAGAACTTCAAGTTCTCAATTTCAAGTTAATAACTAAATTGGTAATTTGAAATTACTAACTTCAAGATCTGATATTCAGAACTTCAAGTTCTCAATTACAAGTTAATAACTAAATTGGTAATTTGAAATTCCTAACTTCAAGTTCTGATCTTCAGAACTTCAAGTTATCAATTTCAAGTTAATAACTAAATTGGTAATTTGAAATTATTAACTTCAAGATCTGATCTTCGGAACTTCTAGTTTTCAATTTCAAGTTAATAACTAAATTGGTAATTTGAAATTACTAACTTCAAGATCTGATCTTCAGAACTTCAAGTTCTCAATTTCAAGTTAATAACTAAATTGGTAATTTGAAATTATTAACTTCAAGATCTGATCTTCGGAACTTCAAGTTCTCAATTTCAAGTTAATAACTAAATTGGTAATTTGAAATTACTAACTTCAAGATCTGATCTTCAGAACTTCAAGTTCTCAATTTCAAGTTAATAACTAAATTGGTAATTTGAAATTAATAACTTCAAGATATGATCTTCAGAACTACAAGTTCTCAATTCCAAGTTAATAACTAAATTGGTAATTTGAAATTACTAACTTCAAGATCTGATCTTCAGAACTTCAAGTTCTCAATTTCAAATAAATAAATAAATTGGTAATTTGAAATTACTAACTTCAAGATCTGATCTTCAGAACTTCAAGTTCTCAATTTCAAGTTAATAACTAAATTGGTAATTTGAAATTATTAACTACAAGATCAGATCTTCGGAACTTCAAGTTCTCAATTTCAAGTTAATAACTAAATTGGTAATTTGAAATTACTAACTTCAAGATCTGATCTTCAGAACTTCAAGTTCTCAATTTCAAATAAATAAATAAATTGGTAATTTGTAATTACTAACTTCAAGATCTGATCTTCAGAACTTCAAGTTCTCAATTTCAAGTTAATAACTAAATTGGTAATTTGAAATTACTAACTTCAAGATCTGATCTTCAGAACTTCAAGTTCTCAATTTCAAGTTAATAACTAAATTGGTAATTTGAAATTATTGACTTCAAGATCTGATCTTCGGAACTTCAAGTTCTCAATTTCAAGTTAATAACTAAATTGGTAATTTGTAATTACAAACTTCAAGATCTGATCTTCAGAACTTCTAGTTCTCAATTTCAAGTTAATAACTAAATTAGTAATTTGAAATTATTAACTTCAAGATCTGATCTTCGGAACTTCAAGTTCTCAATTTCAAGTTAATAAGTAAATTGGTAATTTGAAATTACTAACTTCAAGATCTGATCTTCAGAACTTCAAGTTCTCAATTATAAGTTAATAACTAAATTGGTAATTTGAAATTATTAACTTCAAGATCTGATCTTCGGAACTTCAAGTTGTCAATTTCAAGTTAATAACTAAATTGGTAATTTGAAATTACTAACTTCAAGATCTGATCTTCAGAACTTCAAGTTCTCAATTTCAAGTTAATAACTAAATTGGTAATTTGAAATTAATAACTTCAAGATCTGATCTTCAGAACTTCAAGTTCTCAATTTCAAGTTAATAACTAAATTGGTAATTTGAAATTATTAACTTCAAGATCTGATCTTCGGAACTTCAAGTTCTCAATTTCAAGTTAATAACTAAATTGGTAATTTGAAATTACTAACTTCAAGATCTGATCTCAAGAACTTCAAGTTCTCAATTTCAAGTTAATAACTAAATTGGTAATTTGAAATTAATAACTTCAAGATCTGATCTTCAGAACTTCAAGTTCTCAATTTCAAGTTAATAACTAAATTGGTAATTTGAAATTACTAACTTCAAGATCTGATCTTCAGAACTTCAAGTTCTCAATTTCAAATAAATAAATAAATTGGTAATTTGAAATTACTAACTTCAAGATCTGATCTTCAGAACTTCAAGTTCTCAATTTCAAGTTAATAACTAAATTGGTAATTTGAAATTATTAACTTCAAGATCAGATCTTCGGAACTTCAAGTTCTCAATTTCAAGTTAATAACTAAATTGGTAATTTGAAATTACTAACTTCAAGATCTGATCTTCAGAACTTCAAGTTCTCAATTTCAAGTTAATAACTAAATTGGTAATTTGAAATTACTAACTTCAAGATCTGATCTTCAGAACTTCAAGTTCTCAATTTCAAGTTAATAACTAAATTGGTAATTTGAAATTATTGACTTCAAGATCTGATCTTCGGAACTTCAAGTTCTCAATTTCAAGTTAATAACTAAATTGGTAATTTGTAATTACTAACTTCAAGATCTGATCTTCAGAACTTCAAGTTCTCAATTTCAAGTTAATAACTAAATTGGTAATTTGAAATTTTTAACTTCAAGATCTGATCTTCGGAACTTCAAGTTCTCAATTTCAAGTTAATAAGTAAATTGGTAATTTGAAATTACTAACTTCAAGATCTGATCTTCAGAACTTCAAGTTCTCAATTTCAAGATAATAACTAAGTTGGTAATTTGAAATTACTAACTTCTAGATCTGATCTTCAGAACTTCAAGTTCTCAATTTCAAGTTAATAACTAAATTGGTAATTTGTAATTACTAACTTCAAGATCTGATCTTCAGAACTTCCAGTTCTCAATTTCAAGTTAATAACTAAATTGGTAATTTGAAATTATTAACTTCAAGATCTGATCTTCGGAACTTCAAGTTCTCAATTTCAAGTTAATAACTAAATTGGTAATTTGAAATTACTAACTTCAAGTTCTGATCTTCAGAACTTCAAGTTCTCAATTTCAAGATAATAACTAAATTGGTAATTTGAAATTACTAACTTCAAGATCTGATCTTCAGAACTTCAAGTTCTCAATTTCAAGTTAATAACTAAATTGGTAATTGGAAATTACTAACTTCAAGATCTGATCTTCAGAAGTTCAAGTTCTCAATTTCAAGATAATAACTAAGTTGGTAATTTGAAATTACTAACTTCAAGATCTGATCTTCAGAACTTCAAGTTCTCAATTTCAAGTTAATAACTAAATTGGTAATTTGAAATTCCTAACTTCAAGATCTGATCTTCAGAACTTCAAGTTCTCAATTTCAAGTTAAAAACTAAATTGGTAATATGAAATTACTAACTTCAAGATCTGATCTTCAGAACTTCAAGTTCTCAATTTCAAGATAATAAATAAGTTGGTAATTTGAAATTATTAACTTCAAGATCTGATATTCCGAACTACAAGTTCTCAATTACAAGTTAATAACTAAATTGGTAATTTGAAATTCCTAACTTCAAGTTCTGATCTCCAGAACTTCAAGTTCTCAATTTCAAGTTAATAACTAAATTGGTAATTTGAAATTACCAACTTCAAGATCTGATCTTCAGAACTTCAAGTTCTCAATTTCAAGTTAATAACTAAATTGGTAATTTGAAATTACTAACTTCAAGATCTGATATTCAGAACTTCAAGTTCTCAATTACAAGTTAATAACTAAATTGGTAATTTGAAATTCCTAACTTCAAGTTCTGATCTTCAGAACTTCAAGTTATCAATTTCAAGTTAATAACTAAATTGGTAATTTGAAATTATTAACTTCAAGATCTGATCTTCGGAACTTCAAGTTTTCAATTTCAAGTTAATAACTAAATTGGTAATTTGAAATTACTAACTTCAAGATCTGATCTTCAGAACTTCAAGTTCTCAATTTCAAGTTAATAACTAAATTGGTAATTTGAAATTATTAACTTCAAGATCTGATCTTCGGAACTTCAAGTTCTCAATTTCAAGTTAATAACTAAATTGGTAATTTGAAATTACTAACTTCAAGATCTGATCTTCAGAACTTCAAGTTCTCAATTTCAAGTTAATAACTAAATTGGTAATTTGAAATTAATAACTTCAAGATCTGATCTTCAGAACTACAAGTTCTCAATTTCAAGTTAATAACTAAATTGGTAATTTGAAATTACTAAGTTCAAGATCTGTTCTTCAGAACTTCAAGTTCTCAATTTCAAATAAATAAATAAATTGGTAATTTGAAATTACTAACTTCAAGATCTGATCTTCAGAACTTCAAGTTCTCAATTTCAAGTTAATAACTAAATTGGTAATTTGAAATTATTAACTTCAAGATCAGATCTTCGGAACTTCAAGTTCTCAATTTCAAGTTAATAACTAAATTGGTAATTTGAAATTACTAACTTCAAGATCTGATCTTCAGAACTTCTAGTTCTCAATTTCAAATAAATAAATAAATTGGTAATTTGTAATTACTAACTTCAAGATCTGATCTTCAGAACTTCAAGTTCTCAATTTCAAGTTAATAACTAAATTGGTAATTTGAAATTACTAACTTCAAGATCTGATCTCAAGAACTTCAAGTTCTCAATTTCAAGTTAATAACTAAATTGGTAATTTGAAATTAATAACTTCAAGATCTGATCTTCAGAACTTCAAGTTCTCAATTTCAAGTTAATAACTAAATTGGTAATTTGAAATTACTAACTTCAAGATCTGATCTTCAGAACTTCAAGTTCTCAATTTCAAATAAATAAATAAATTGGTAATTTGAAATTACTAACTTCAAGATCTGATCTTCAGAACTTCAAGTTCTCAATTTCAAGTTAATAACTAAATTGGTAATTTGAAATTATTAACTTCAAGATCAGATCTTCGGAACTTCAAGTTCTCAATTTCAAGTTAATAACTAAATTGGTAATTTGAAATTACTAACTTCAAGATCTGATCTTCAGAACTTCAAGTTCTCAATTTCAAGTTAATAACTAAATTGGTAATTTGAAATTACTAACTTCAAGATCTGATCTTCAGAACTTCAAGTTCTCAATTTCAAGTTAATAACTAAATTGGTAATTTGAAATTATTGACTTCAAGATCTGATCTTCGGAACTTCAAGTTCTCAATTTCAAGTTAATAACTAAATTGGTAATTTGTAATTACTAACTTCAAGATCTGATCTTCAGAACTTCAAGTTCTCAATTTCAAGTTAATAACTAAATTGGTAATTTGAAATTTTTAACTTCAAGATCTGATCTTCGGAACTTCAAGTTCTCAATTTCAAGTTAATAAGTAAATTGGTAATTTGAAATTACTAACTTCAAGATCTGATCTTCAGAACTTCAAGTTCTCAATTTCAAGATAATAACTAAGTTGGTAATTTGAAATTACTAACTTCTAGATCTGATCTTCAGAACTTCAAGTTCTCAATTTCAAGTTAATAACTAAATTGGTAATTTGTAATTACTAACTTCAAGATCTGATCTTCAGAACTTCCAGTTCTCAATTTCAAGTTAATAACTAAATTGGTAATTTGAAATTATTAACTTCAAGATCTGATCTTCGGAACTTCAAGTTCTCAATTTCAAGTTAATAACTAAATTGGTAATTTGAAATTACTAACTTCAAGTTCTGATCTTCAGAACTTCAAGTTCTCAATTTCAAGATAATAACTAAATTGGTAATTTGAAATTACTAACTTCAAGATCTGATCTTCAGAACTTCAAGTTCTCAATTTCAAGTTAATAACTAAATTGGTAATTGGAAATTACTAACTTCAAGATCTGATCTTCAGAAGTTCAAGTTCTCAATTTCAAGATAATAACTAAGTTGGTAATTTGAAATTACTAACTTCAAGATCTGATCTTCAGAACTTCAAGTTCTCAATTTCAAGTTAATAACTAAATTGGTAATTTGAAATTCCTAACTTCAAGATCTGATCTTCAGAACTTCAAGTTCTCAATTTCAAGTTAAAAACTAAATTGGTAATATGAAATTACTAACTTCAAGATCTGATCTTCAGAACTTCAAGTTCTCAATTTCAAGATAATAAATAAGTTGGTAATTTGAAATTATTAACTTCAAGATCTGATATTCCGAACTACAAGTTCTCAATTACAAGTTAATAACTAAATTGGTAATTTGAAATTCCTAACTTCAAGATCTGATCTTCAGAACTTCAAGTTCTCAATTTCAAGTTAATAACTAAATTGGTAATTTGAAATTACTAACTTCAAGATCTGATATTCAGAACTTCAAGTTCTCAATTACAAGTTAATAACTAAATTGGTAATTTGAAATTCCTAACTTCAAGTTCTGATCTTCAGAACTTCAAGTTATCAATTTCAAGTTAATAACTAAATTGGTAATTTGAAATTATTAACTTCAAGATCTGATCTTCGGAACTTCAAGTTTTCAATTTCAAGTTAATAACTAAATTGGTAATTTGAAATTACTAACTTCAAGATCTGATCTTCAGAACTTCAAGTTCTCAATTTCAAGTTAATAACTAAATTGGTAATTTGAAATTATTAACTTCAAGATCTGATCTTCGGAACTTCAAGTTCTCAATTTCAAGTTAATAACTAAATTGGTAATTTGAAATTACTAACTTCAAGATCTGATCTTCAGAACTTCAAGTTCTCAATTTCAAGTTAATAACTAAATTGGTAATTTGAAATTAATAACTTCAAGATCTGATCTTCAGAACTACAAGTTCTCAATTTCAAGTTAATAACTAAATTGGTAATTTGAAATTACTAAGTTCAAGATCTGTTCTTCAGAACTTCAAGTTCTCAATTTCAAATAAATAAATAAATTGGTAATTTGAAATTACTAACTTCAAGATCTGATCTTCAGAACTTCAAGTTCTCAATTTCAAGTTAATAACTAAATTGGTAATTTGAAATTATTAACTTCAAGATCAGATCTTCGGAACTTCAAGTTCTCAATTTCAAGTTAATAACTAAATTGGTAATTTGAAATTACTAACTTCAAGATCTGATCTTCAGAACTTCTAGTTCTCAATTTCAAATAAATAAATAAATTGGTAATTTGTAATTACTAACTTCAAGATCTGATCTTCAGAACTTCAAGTTCTCAATTTCAAGTTAATAACTAAATTGGTAATTTGAAATTACTAACTTCAAGATCTGATCTTCAGAACTTCAAGTTCTCAATTTCAAGTTAATAACTAAATTGGTAATTTGAAATTATTGACTTCAAGATCTGATCTTCGGAACTTCAAGTTCTCAATTTCAAGTTAATAACTAAATTGGTAATTTGTAATTACTAACTTCAAGATCTGATCTTCAGAACTTCAAGTTCTCAATTTCAAGTTAATAACTAAATTGGTAATTTGAAATTATTAACTTCAAGATCTGATCTTCGGAACTTCAAGTTCTCAATTTCAAGTTAATAACTAAATTGGTAATTTGAAATTACTAACTTCAAGATCTGATCTTCAGAACTTCAAGTTCTCAATTTCAAGATAATAACTAAGTTGGTAATTTGAAATTACTAACTTCAAGATCTGATCTTCAGAACTTCAAGTTCTCAATTTCAAGTTAATAACTAAATTGGTAATTTGTAATTACAAACTTCAAGATCTGATCTTCAGAACTTCAAGTTCTCAATTTCAAGTTAATAACTAAATTGGTAATTTGAAATTATTAACTTCAAGATCAGATCTTCGGAACTTCAAGTTCTCAATTTCAAGTTAATAACTAAATTGGTAATTTGAAATTACTAACTTCAAGATCTGATCTTCAGAACTTCTAGTTCTCAATTTCAAATAAATAAATAAATTGGTAATTTGTAATTACTAACTTCAAGATCTGATCTTCAGAACTTCAAGTTCTCAATTTCAAGTTAATAACTAAATTGGTAATTTGAAATTATTGACTTCAAGATCTGATCTTCGGAACTTCAAGTTCTCAATTTCAAGTTAATAACTAAATTGGTAATTTGTAATTACTAACTTCAAGATCTGATCTTCAGAACTTCAAGTTCTCAATTTCAAGTTAATAACTAAATTGGTAATTTGAAATTATTAACTTCAAGATCTGATCTTCGGAACTTCAAGTTCTCAATTTCAAGTTAATAACTAAATTGGTAATTTGAAATTACTAACTTCAAGATCTGATCTTCAGAACTTCAAGTTCTCAATTTCAAGATAATAACTAAGTTGGTAATTTGAAATTACTAACTTCAAGATCTGATCTTCAGAACTTCAAGTTCTCAATTTCAAGTTAATAACTAAATTGGTAATTTGTAATTACAAACTTCAAGATCTGATCTTCAGAACTTCAAGTTCTCAATTTCAAGTTAATAACTAAATTGGTAATTTGAAATTATTAACTTCAAGATCTGATCTTCGGAACTTCAAGTTCTCAATTACAAGTTAATAACTAAATTGGTAATTTGAAATTACTAACTTCAAGTTCTGATCTTCAGAACTTCAAGTTCTCAATTTCAAGATAATAACTAAATTGGTAATTTGAAATTACTAACTTCAAGATCTGATCTTCAGAACTTCAAGTTCTCAATTTCAAGTTAATAACTAAATTGGTAATTGGAAATTCCTAACTTCAAGATCTGATCTTCAGAAGTTCAAGTTCTCAATTTCAAGATAATAACTAAGTTGGTAATTTGAAATTACTAACTTCAAGATCTGATCTTCAGAACTTCAAGTTCTCAATTTCAAGTTAATAACTAAATTGGTAATTTGAAATTACTAACTTCAAGATCTGATCTTCAGAACTTCAAGTTCTCAATTTCAAGTTAATAACTAAATTGGTAATTTGAAATTCCTAACTTCAAGATCTGATCTTCAGAACTTCAAGTTCTCAATTTCAAGTTAATAACTAAATTGGTAATATGAAATTACTAACTTCAAGATCTGATCTTCAGAACTTCAAGTTCTCAATTTCAAGTTAATAACTAAATTGGTAATTTGAAATTATTAACTTCAAGATCTGATCTTCAGAACTTCAAGTTCTCAATTACAAGTTAATAACTAAATTGGTAATTTGAAATTATTAACTTCAAGATCAGATCTTCGGAACTTCAAGTTCTCAATTTCAAATAAATAAATAAATTGGTAATTTGAAATTACTAACTTCAAGATCTGATCTTCAGAACTTCAAGTTCTCAATTTCAAATAAATAAATAAATTGGTAATTTGAAATTACTAACTTCAAGATCTGATCTTCAGAACTTCAAGTTCTCAATTTCAAGTTAATAACTAAATTGGTAATTTGAAATTATTAACTTCAAGATCAGATCTTCGGAACTTCAAGTTCTCAATTTCAAGTTAATAACTAAATTGGTAATTTGAAATTACTAACTTCAAGATCTGATCTTCAGAACTTCAAGTTCTCAATTTCAAATAAATAAATAAATTGGTAATTTGTAATTACTAACTTCCAGATCTGATCTTCAGAACTTCAAGTTCTCAATTTCAAGGTAATAACTAAATTGGTAATTTGAAATTACTAACTTCAAGATCTGATCTTCAGAACTTCAAGTTCTCAATTTCAAGTTAATAACTAAATTGGTAATTTGGAATTATTAACTTCAAGATCTGATCTTCGGAACTTCAAGTTCTCAATTTCAAGTTAATAACTAAATTGGTAATTTGAAATTCCTAACTTCAAGATCTGATCTTCAGAACTTCAAGTTCTCAATTTCAAGTTAATAACTAAATTGGTAATTTGAAATTATTAACTTCAAGATCTGATCTTCGGAACTTCAAGTTCTCAATTTCAAGTTAATAACTAAATTGGTAATTTGAAATTAAAAACTTCAAGATCTGATCTTCAGAACTTCAAGTTCTCAATTTCAAGATAATAACTTAGTTGGTAATTTGAAATTATTAACTTCTAGATCTGATATTCAGAACTTCAAGTTCTCAATTACAAGTTGATAACTAAATTGGTAATTTGAAATTCCTAACTTCAAGTTCTGATCTTCAGAACTTCAAGTTCTCAATTTCAAGTTAATAACTAAATTGGTAATTTGAAATTACTAACTTCAAGATCTGATCTTCAGAACTTCAAGTTTTCAATTTCAAGATAATAACTAAGTTGGTAATTTTAAATTACTAACTTCAAGATCTGATCTTCAGAACTTCAAGTTCTCAATTTGAAGTTAATAACTAAATTGGTAATTTGAAATTACTAACTTCAAGATCTGATCTTCAGAACTTCAAGTTCTCATTTTCAAGTTAATAACTAAATTGGTAATTGGAAATTAATAACTTCAAGATCTGATCTTCAGAACTACGACTTCTCAATTTCAAGTTAATAACTAAATTGGTAATTTAAAATTATTAACTTCAAGATCTGATCTTCGGAACTACAAGTTCTCAATTTCAAGTTAATAACTAAATTGGTAATTTGAAATTACTAACTTCAAGATCTGATCTTCAGAACTTCAAGTTCTCAATTTCAAGTTAATAACTAAATTGGTAATTTGAAATTATTAACTTCAAGATCTGATCTTCGGAACTTCAAGTTCTCAATTTCAAGTTAATAACTAAATTGGTAATTTGATATTACTAACTTCAAGATCTGATCTTCAGAACATCAAGTTCTCAATTTCAAGTTAATAACTAAATTGGTAATTTGAAATTACTAACTTCAAGATCTGATCTTCAGAACTTCAAGTTCTCAATTTCAAGTTAATAACTAAATTAGTAATTTGAAATTACTAACTTCAAGATCTGATCTTCAGAACTTCTAGTTCTCAATTTCAAGTTAATAACTAAATTGGTAATTTGAAATTACTAACTTCAAGATCTGATCTTCAGAACTTCAAGTTCTCAATTTCAAGTTAATAACTAAATTGGTAATTTGAAATTACTAACTTCAAGATCTGATCTTCAGAACTTCAAGTTCTCAATTTCAAGTTAATAACTAAATTGGTAATTTGAAATTACTAACTTCAAGATCTGATCTTCAGAACTTCAAGTTCTCAATTTCAAGTTAATAACTAAATTAGTAATTTGAAATTACTAACTTCAAGATCTGATCTTCAGAACTTCAAGTTCTCAATTTCAAGTTAATAACTAAATTGGTAATTTGAAATTACTAACTTCAAGATCTGATCTTCAGAACTTCAAGTTCTCAATTTCAAGTTAATAACTAAATTGGTAATTTGAAATTACTAACTTCAAGATCTGATCTTCAGAACTTCAAGTTCTCAATTTCAAGTTAATAACTAAATTGGTAATTTGAAATTACTAACTTCAAGATCTGATCTTCAGAACTTCAAGTTCTCAATTTCAAGTTAATAACTAAATTAGTAATTTGAAATTACTAACTTCAAGATCTGATCTTCAGAACTTCAAGTTCTCAATTTCAAGATAATAACTAAGTTGGTAATTTGAAATTACTAACTTCTAGATCTGATCTTCAGAACTTCAAGTTCTCAATTTCAAGTTAATAACTAAATTGGTAATTTGTAATTACTAACTTCAAGATCTGATCTTCAGAACTTCCAGTTCTCAATTTCAAGTTAATAACTAAATTGGTAATTTGAAATTATTAACTTCAAGATCTGATCTTCGGAACTTCAAGTTCTCAATTTCAAGTTAATAACTAAATTGGTAATTTGAAATTACTAACTTCAAGTTCTGATCTTCAGAACTTCAAGTTCTCAATTTCAAGATAATAACTAAATTGGTAATTTGAAATTACTAACTTCAAGATCTGATCTTCAGAACTTCAAGTTCTCAATTTCAAGTTAATAACTAAATTGGTAATTGGAAATTACTAACTTCAAGATCTGATCTTCAGAAGTTCAAGTTCTCAATTTCAAGATAATAACTAAGTTGGTAATTTGAAATTACTAACTTCAAGATCTGATCTTCAGAACTTCAAGTTCTCAATTTCAAGTTAATAACTAAATTGGTAATTTGAAATTCCTAACTTCAAGATCTGATCTTCAGAACTTCAAGTTCTCAATTTCAAGTTAAAAACTAAATTGGTAATATGAAATTACTAACTTCAAGATCTGATCTTCAGAACTTCAAGTTCTCAATTTCAAGATAATAAATAAGTTGGTAATTTGAAATTATTAACTTCAAGATCTGATATTCCGAACTACAAGTTCTCAATTACAAGTTAATAACTAAATTGGTAATTTGAAATTCCTAACTTCAAGTTCTGATCTCCAGAACTTCAAGTTCTCAATTTCAAGTTAATAACTAAATTGGTAATTTGAAATTACCAACTTCAAGATCTGATCTTCAGAACTTCAAGTTCTCAATTTCAAGTTAATAACTAAATTGGTAATTTGAAATTACTAACTTCAAGATCTGATATTCAGAACTTCAAGTTCTCAATTACAAGTTAATAACTAAATTGGTAATTTGAAATTCCTAACTTCAAGTTCTGATCTTCAGAACTTCAAGTTATCAATTTCAAGTTAATAACTAAATTGGTAATTTGAAATTATTAACTTCAAGATCTGATCTTCGGAACTTCAAGTTTTCAATTTCAAGTTAATAACTAAATTGGTAATTTGAAATTACTAACTTCAAGATCTGATCTTCAGAACTTCAAGTTCTCAATTTCAAGTTAATAACTAAATTGGTAATTTGAAATTATTAACTTCAAGATCTGATCTTCGGAACTTCAAGTTCTCAATTTCAAGTTAATAACTAAATTGGTAATTTGAAATTACTAACTTCAAGATCTGATCTTCAGAACTTCAAGTTCTCAATTTCAAGTTAATAACTAAATTGGTAATTTGAAATTAATAACTTCAAGATCTGATCTTCAGAACTACAAGTTCTCAATTTCAAGTTAATAACTAAATTGGTAATTTGAAATTACTAAGTTCAAGATCTGTTCTTCAGAACTTCAAGTTCTCAATTTCAAATAAATAAATAAATTGGTAATTTGAAATTACTAACTTCAAGATCTGATCTTCAGAACTTCAAGTTCTCAATTTCAAGTTAATAACTAAATTGGTAATTTGAAATTATTAACTTCAAGATCAGATCTTCGGAACTTCAAGTTCTCAATTTCAAGTTAATAACTAAATTGGTAATTTGAAATTACTAACTTCAAGATCTGATCTTCAGAACTTCTAGTTCTCAATTTCAAATAAATAAATAAATTGGTAATTTGTAATTACTAACTTCAAGATCTGATCTTCAGAACTTCAAGTTCTCAATTTCAAGTTAATAACTAAATTGGTAATTTGAAATTACTAACTTCAAGATCTGATCTTCAGAACTTCAAGTTCTCAATTTCAAGTTAATAACTAAATTGGTAATTTGAAATTATTGACTTCAAGATCTGATCTTCGGAACTTCAAGTTCTCAATTTCAAGTTAATAACTAAATTGGTAATTTGTAATTACTAACTTCAAGATCTGATCTTCAGAACTTCAAGTTCTCAATTTCAAGTTAATAACTAAATTGGTAATTTGAAATTATTAACTTCAAGATCTGATCTTCGGAACTTCAAGTTCTCAATTTCAAGTTAATAACTAAATTGGTAATTTGAAATTACTAACTTCAAGATCTGATCTTCAGAACTTCAAGTTCTCAATTTCAAGATAATAACTAAGTTGGTAATTTGAAATTACTAACTTCAAGATCTGATCTTCAGAACTTCAAGTTCTCAATTTCAAGTTAATAACTAAATTGGTAATTTGTAATTACAAACTTCAAGATCTGATCTTCAGAACTTCAAGTTCTCAATTTCAAGTTAATAACTAAATTGGTAATTTGAAATTATTAACTTCAAGATCAGATCTTCGGAACTTCAAGTTCTCAATTTCAAGTTAATAACTAAATTGGTAATTTGAAATTACTAACTTCAAGATCTGATCTTCAGAACTTCTAGTTCTCAATTTCAAATAAATAAATAAATTGGTAATTTGTAATTACTAACTTCAAGATCTGATCTTCAGAACTTCAAGTTCTCAATTTCAAGTTAATAACTAAATTGGTAATTTGAAATTATTGACTTCAAGATCTGATCTTCGGAACTTCAAGTTCTCAATTTCAAGTTAATAACTAAATTGGTAATTTGTAATTACTAACTTCAAGATCTGATCTTCAGAACTTCAAGTTCTCAATTTCAAGTTAATAACTAAATTGGTAATTTGAAATTATTAACTTCAAGATCTGATCTTCGGAACTTCAAGTTCTCAATTTCAAGTTAATAACTAAATTGGTAATTTGAAATTACTAACTTCAAGATCTGATCTTCAGAACTTCAAGTTCTCAATTTCAAGATAATAACTAAGTTGGTAATTTGAAATTACTAACTTCAAGATCTGATCTTCAGAACTTCAAGTTCTCAATTTCAAGTTAATAACTAAATTGGTAATTTGTAATTACAAACTTCAAGATCTGATCTTCAGAACTTCAAGTTCTCAATTTCAAGTTAATAACTAAATTGGTAATTTGAAATTATTAACTTCAAGATCTGATCTTCGGAACTTCAAGTTCTCAATTACAAGTTAATAACTAAATTGGTAATTTGAAATTACTAACTTCAAGTTCTGATCTTCAGAACTTCAAGTTCTCAATTTCAAGATAATAACTAAATTGGTAATTTGAAATTACTAACTTCAAGATCTGATCTTCAGAACTTCAAGTTCTCAATTTCAAGTTAATAACTAAATTGGTAATTGGAAATTCCTAACTTCAAGATCTGATCTTCAGAAGTTCAAGTTCTCAATTTCAAGATAATAACTAAGTTGGTAATTTGAAATTACTAACTTCAAGATCTGATCTTCAGAACTTCAAGTTCTCAATTTCAAGTTAATAACTAAATTGGTAATTTGAAATTACTAACTTCAAGATCTGATCTTCAGAACTTCAAGTTCTCAATTTCAAGTTAATAACTAAATTGGTAATTTGAAATTCCTAACTTCAAGATCTGATCTTCAGAACTTCAAGTTCTCAATTTCAAGTTAATAACTAAATTGGTAATATGAAATTACTAACTTCAAGATCTGATCTTCAGAACTTCAAGTTCTCAATTTCAAGTTAATAACTAAATTGGTAATTTGAAATTATTAACTTCAAGATCTGATCTTCAGAACTTCAAGTTCTCAATTACAAGTTAATAACTAAATTGGTAATTTGAAATTATTAACTTCAAGATCAGATCTTCGGAACTTCAAGTTCTCAATTTCAAATAAATAAATAAATTGGTAATTTGAAATTACTAACTTCAAGATCTGATCTTCAGAACTTCAAGTTCTCAATTTCAAATAAATAAATAAATTGGTAATTTGAAATTACTAACTTCAAGATCTGATCTTCAGAACTTCAAGTTCTCAATTTCAAGTTAATAACTAAATTGGTAATTTGAAATTATTAACTTCAAGATCAGATCTTCGGAACTTCAAGTTCTCAATTTCAAGTTAATAACTAAATTGGTAATTTGAAATTACTAACTTCAAGATCTGATCTTCAGAACTTCAAGTTCTCAATTTCAAATAAATAAATAAATTGGTAATTTGTAATTACTAACTTCCAGATCTGATCTTCAGAACTTCAAGTTCTCAATTTCAAGGTAATAACTAAATTGGTAATTTGAAATTACTAACTTCAAGATCTGATCTTCAGAACTTCAAGTTCTCAATTTCAAGTTAATAACTAAATTGGTAATTTGGAATTATTAACTTCAAGATCTGATCTTCGGAACTTCAAGTTCTCAATTTCAAGTTAATAACTAAATTGGTAATTTGAAATTCCTAACTTCAAGATCTGATCTTCAGAACTTCAAGTTCTCAATTTCAAGTTAATAACTAAATTGGTAATTTGAAATTATTAACTTCAAGATCTGATCTTCGGAACTTCAAGTTCTCAATTTCAAGTTAATAACTAAATTGGTAATTTGAAATTAAAAACTTCAAGATCTGATCTTCAGAACTTCAAGTTCTCAATTTCAAGATAATAACTTAGTTGGTAATTTGAAATTATTAACTTCTAGATCTGATATTCAGAACTTCAAGTTCTCAATTACAAGTTGATAACTAAATTGGTAATTTGAAATTCCTAACTTCAAGTTCTGATCTTCAGAACTTCAAGTTCTCAATTTCAAGTTAATAACTAAATTGGTAATTTGAAATTACTAACTTCAAGATCTGATCTTCAGAACTTCAAGTTTTCAATTTCAAGATAATAACTAAGTTGGTAATTTTAAATTACTAACTTCAAGATCTGATCTTCAGAACTTCAAGTTCTCAATTTGAAGTTAATAACTAAATTGGTAATTTGAAATTACTAACTTCAAGATCTGATCTTCAGAACTTCAAGTTCTCATTTTCAAGTTAATAACTAAATTGGTAATTGGAAATTAATAACTTCAAGATCTGATCTTCAGAACTACGACTTCTCAATTTCAAGTTAATAACTAAATTGGTAATTTAAAATTATTAACTTCAAGATCTGATCTTCGGAACTACAAGTTCTCAATTTCAAGTTAATAACTAAATTGGTAATTTGAAATTACTAACTTCAAGATCTGATCTTCAGAACTTCAAGTTCTCAATTTCAAGTTAATAACTAAATTGGTAATTTGAAATTATTAACTTCAAGATCTGATCTTCGGAACTTCAAGTTCTCAATTTCAAGTTAATAACTAAATTGGTAATTTGATATTACTAACTTCAAGATCTGATCTTCAGAACATCAAGTTCTCAATTTCAAGTTAATAACTAAATTGGTAATTTGAAATTACTAACTTCAAGATCTGATCTTCAGAACTTCAAGTTCTCAATTTCAAGTTAATAACTAAATTAGTAATTTGAAATTACTAACTTCAAGATCTGATCTTCAGAACTTCTAGTTCTCAATTTCAAGTTAATAACTAAATTGGTAATTTGAAATTACTAACTTCAAGATCTGATCTTCAGAACTTCAAGTTCTCAATTTCAAGTTAATAACTAAATTGGTAATTTGAAATTACTAACTTCAAGATCTGATCTTCAGAACTTCAAGTTCTCAATTTCAAGTTAATAACTAAATTGGTAATTTGAAATTACTAACTTCAAGATCTGATCTTCAGAACTTCAAGTTCTCAATTTCAAGTTAATAACTAAATTAGTAATTTGAAATTACTAACTTCAAGATCTGATCTTCAGAACTTCAAGTTCTCAATTTCAAGTTAATAACTAAATTGGTAATTTGAAATTACTAACTTCAAGATCTGATCTTCAGAACTTCAAGTTCTCAATTTCAAGTTAATAACTAAATTGGTAATTTGAAATTACTAACTTCAAGATCTGATCTTCAGAACTTCAAGTTCTCAATTTCAAGTTAATAACTAAATTGGTAATTTGAAATTACTAACTTCAAGATCTGATCTTCAGAACTTCAAGTTCTCAATTTCAAGTTAATAACTAAATTAGTAATTTGAAATTACTAACTTCAAGATCTGATCTTCAGAACTTCAAGTTCTCAATTTCAAGATAATAACTAAGTTGGTAATTTGAAATTACTAACTTCAAGATCTGATCTTCAGAACTTCAAGTTCTCAATTTCAAGTTAATAACTAAATTGGTAATTTGAAATTACTAACTTCAAGGTCTGATCTTCCGAACTTCAAGTTCTCAATTTCAAGTTAATAACTAAATTGGTAACTTGAAATTACTAACTTCAAGATCTGATCTTCAGAACTTCAAGTTCTCAATTTCAAGTTAATAACTAAATTGGTAATTTGAAATTACTAACTTCAAGATCTGATCTTCAGAACTTCAAGTTTTCAATTTCAAGTTAATAACTAAATTAGTAATTTGAAATTACTAACTTCAAGATCTGATCTTCAGAACTTCAAGTTCTCAATTTCAAGTTAATAACTAAATTGGTAATTTGAAATTACTAACTTCAAGATCTGATCTTCAGAACTTCAAGTTCTCAATTTCAAGTTAATAACTAAATTGGTAATTTGAAATTACTAACTTCAAGATCTGATCTTCAGAACTTCAAGTTCTCAATTTCAAGTTAATAACTAAATTGGTAATTTGAAATTACTAACTTCAAGATCTAATCTACAGAACTTCAAGTTCTCAATTTCTAGTTAATAACTAAATTAGTAATTTGAAATTACTAACTTCAAGATCTGATCTTCAGAACTTCAAGTTCTCAATTTCAAGATAATAACTAAGTTGGTAATTAGAAATTACTAACTTCAAGATCTGATCTTCAGAACTTCAAGTTCTCAATTTCAAGTTAATAACTAAATTGGTAATTTGAAATTACTAACTTCAAGATCTGATCTTCCGAACTTCAAGTTCTCAATTTCAAGTTAATAACTAAATTGGTAATTTGAAATTACTAACTTCAAGATGTGATCTTCAGAACTACTAGTTCTCAATTTCAAGTTAATAACTAAATTGGTAATTTGAAATTACGAACTTCAAGATCTGATCTTCAGAACTTCAAGTTCTCAATTTCAAATAAATAAATAAATTGGTAATTTGAAATTACTAACTTCAAGATCTGATCTTCAGAACTTCAAGTTCTCAATTTCAAGTTAATAACTAAATTGGTAATTTGAAATTACTAACTTCAAGATCTGATCTTCAGAACTTCAAGTTCTCAATTTCAAGATAATAACTAAGTTGGCAATTTGAAATTACTAACTTCAAGATGTGATCTTCAGAACTTCAAGTTCTCAATTTGAAGTTAATAACTAAATTGGTAATTTGAAATTACTAACTTCAAGATCTGATCTTCAGAACTTCAAGTTCTCATTTTCAAGTTAATAACTAAATTGGTAATTGGAAATTAATAACTTCAAGATCTGATCTTCAGAACTACAACTTCTCAATTTCAAGTTAATAACTAAATTGGTAATTTAAAATTATTAACTTCAAGATCTGATCTTCGGAACTTCAAGTTCTCAATTTCAAGTTAATAACTAAATTGGTAATTTGAAATTACTAACTTCAAGATCTGATCTTCAGAACTTCAAGTTCTCAATTTCAAGTTAATAACTAAATTGGTAATTTGAAATTACTAACTTCAAGATCTGATCTTCAGAACTTCAAGTTCTCAATTTCAAGTTAATAACTAAATTGGTAATTTGAAATTACTAACTTCAAGATCTGATCTTCAGAACTTCAAGTTCTCAATTTCAAGTTAATAACTAAATTGGTAATTTGAAATTACTAACTTCAAGATCTGATCTTCAGAACTTCAAGTTCTCAATTTCAAGTTAATAACTAAATTAGTAATTTGAAATTACTAACTTCAAGATCTGATCTTCAGAACTTCAAGTTCTCAATTTCAAGATAATAACTAAGTTGGTAATTTGAAATTACTAACTTCAAGATCTGATCTTCAGAACTTCAAGTTCTCAATTTCAAATAAATAAATAAATTGGTAATTTGAAATTACTAACTTCAAGATCTGATCTTCAGAACTTCAAGTTCTCAATTTCAAGTTAATAACTAAATTGGTAATTTGAAATTACAACTTCAAGATCTGATCTTCAGAACTTCAAGTTCTCAATTTCAAATAAATAAATAAATTGGTAATTTGAAATTACTAACTTCAAGATCTGATCTTCAGAACTTCAAGTTCTCAATTTCAAGTTAATAACTAAATTGGTAATTTGAAATTACTAACTTCAAGATCTGATCTTCAGAACTTCAAGTTCTCAATTTCAAGATAATAACTAAGTTGGTAATTTGAAATTACTAACTTCAAGATCTGATCTTCAGAACTACAAGTTCTCAATTTCAAATAAATAAATAAATTGGTAATTTGAAATTACTAACTTCAAGATCTGATCTTCAGAACTTCAAGTTCTCAATTTCAAGTTAATAACTAAATTGGTAATTTGAAATTATTAACTTCAAGATCAGATCTTCGGAACTTCAAGTTCTCAATTTCAAGTTAATAACTAAATTGGTAATTTGAAATTACTAACTTCAAGATCTGATCTTCAGAACTTCAAGTTCTCAATTTCAAATAAATAAATAAATTGGTAATTTGTAATTACTAACTTCCAGATCTGATCTTCAGA
This sequence comes from Rhagonycha lutea, assembly GCA_958510855.1. Lineage (NCBI taxonomy): Eukaryota > Metazoa > Arthropoda > Insecta > Coleoptera > Cantharidae > Rhagonycha > Rhagonycha lutea. The sequence continues at coordinate 41,879,698 of OY294037.1, forward strand.
ACTTCAAGTTCTCAATTTCAAGGTAATAACTAAATTGGTAATTTGAAATTACTAACTTCAAGATCTGATCTTCAGAACTTCAAGTTCTCAATTTCAAGTTAATAACTAAATTGGTAATTTGGAATTATTAACTTCAAGATCTGATCTTCGGAACTTCAAGTTCTCAATTTCAAGTTAATAACTAAATTGGTAATTTGAAATTCCTAACTTCAAGTTCTGATCTTCAGAACTTCAAGTTCTCAATTTCAAGTTAATAACTAAATTGGTAATCTGAAATTATTAACTTCAAGATCTGATCTTCGGAACTTCAAGTTCTCAATTTCAAGTTAATAACTAAATTGGTAATTTGAAATTACCAACTTCAAGATCTGATCTTCAGAACTTCAAGTTCTCAATTTCAAGATAATAACTAAGTTGGTAATTTGAAATTACTAACTTCAAGATCTGATCTTCAGAACTTCAAGTTCTCAATTTCAAATAAATAAATATATTGGTAATTTGAAATTACTAACTTCAAGATCTGATCTTCAGAACTTCAAGTTCTCAATTTCAAGTTAATAACTAAATTGGTAATTTGAAATTACTAACTTCAAGATCTGATCTTCAGAACTTCAAGTTCTCAATTTCAAGTTAATAACTAAATTGGTAATTTGAAATTATTAACTTCAAGATCAGATCTTCGGAACTTCAAGTTCTCAATTTCAAGTTAATAACTAAATTGGTAATTTGAAATTCCTAACTTCAAGATCTGATCTTCAGAACTTCAAGTTCTCAATTTCAAATAAATAAATAAATTGGTAATTTGTAATTACTAACTTCAAGATCTGATCTTCAGAACTTCAAGTTCTCAATTTCAAGTTAATAACTAAATTGGTAATTTGAAATTACTAACTTCAAGATCTGATCTTCAGAACTTCAAGTTCTCAATTTCAAGTTAATAACTAAAATGGTAATTTGAAATTATTGACTTCAAGATCTGATCTTCGGAACTTCAAGTTCTCAATTTCAAGTTAATAACTAAATTGGTAATTTGTAATTACTAACTTCAAGATCTGATCTTCAGAACTACAAGTTCTCAATTTCAAGTTAATAACTAAATTGGTAATTTGAAATTAATAACTTCAAGATCTGATCTTCGGAACTTCAAGTTCTCAATTTCAAGTTAATAACTAAATTGGTAATTTGAAATTACTAACTTCAAGTTCTGATCTTCAGAACTTCAAGTTCTCAATTTCAAGATAATAACTAAATTGGTAATTTGAAATTACTAACTTCAAGATCTGATCTTCAGAACTTCAAGTTCTCAATTTCAAGATAATAACTAAGTTGTTAATTTGAAATTACTAACTTCAAGATCTGATCTTCAGAACTTCAAGTTCTCAATTTCAAGTTAATAACTAAATTGGTAATTTGTAATTACTAACTTCAAGATCTGATCTTCAGAACTTCAAGTTCTCAATTTCAAGTTAATAACTAAATTGGTAATTTGAAATTATTAACTTCAAGATCTGATCTTCGGAACTTCAAGTTCTCAATTTCAAGTTAATAACTAAATTGGTAATTAGAAATTACTAACTACAAGTTCTGATCTTCAGAACTTCAAGTTCTCAATTTCAAGATAATAACTAAATTGGTAATTTGAAATTACTAACTTCAAGATCTGATCTTCAGAACTTCAAGTTCTCAATTTCAAGTTAATAACTAAATTATTGGTAATTGGAAATTACTAACTTCAAGATCTGATCTTCAGAAGTTCAAGTTCTCAATTTCAAGATAATAACTAATTTGGTAATTTGAAATTACTAACTTCAAGATCTGATCTTCAGAACTTCAAGTTCTCAATTTCAAATAAATAAATAAATTGGTAATTTGAAATTACTAACTTCAAGATCTGATCTTCAGAACTTCAAGTTCTCAATTTCAAGTTAATAACTAAATTGGTAATTTGAAATTACAACTTCAAGATCTGATCTTCAGAACTTCAAGTTCTCAATTTCAAATAAATAAATAAATTGGTAATTTGAAATTACTAACTTCAAGATCTGATCTTCAGAACTTCAAGTTCTCAATTTCAAGTTAATAACTAAATTGGTAATTTGAAATTACTAACTTCAAGATCTGATCTTCAGAACTTCAAGTTCTCAATTTCAAGATAATAACTAAGTTGGTAATTTGAAATTACTAACTTCAAGATCTGATCTTCAGAACTTCAAGTTCTCAATTTCAAATAAATAAATAAATTGGTAATTTGAAATTACTAACTTCAAGATCTGATCTTCAGAACTTCAAGTTCTCAATTTCAAGTTAATAACTAAATTGGTAATTTGAAATTATTAACTTCAAGATCAGATCTTCGGAACTTCAAGTTCTCAATTTCAAGTTAATAACTAAATTGGTAATTTGAAATTACTAACTTCAAGATCTGATCTTCAGAACTTCAAGTTCTCAATTTCAAATAAATAAATAAATTGGTAATTTGTAATTACTAACTTCCAGATCTGATCTTCAGAACTTCAAGTTCTCAATTTCAAGGTAATAACTAAATTGGTAATTTGAAATTACTAACTTCAAGATCTGATCTTCAGAACTTCAAGTTCTCAATTTCAAGTTAATAACTAAATTGGTAATTTGGAATTATTAACTTCAAGATCTGATCTTGGGAACTTCAAGTTCTCAATTTCAAGTTAATAACTAAATTGGTAATTTGAAATTCCTAACTTCAAGATCTGATCTTCAGAACTTCAAGTTCTCAATTTCAAGTTAATAACTAAATTGGTAATTTGAAATTATTAACTTCAAGATCTGATCTTCGGAACTTCAAGTTCTCAATTTCAAGTTAATAACTAAATTGGTAATTTGAAATTACTAACTTCAAGATCTGATCTTCAGAACTTCAAGTTCTCAATTTCAAGATAATAACTTAGTTGGTAATTTGAAATTATTAACTTCTAGATCTGATATTCAGAACTTCAAGTTCTCAATTACAAGTTAATAACTAAATTGGTAATTTGAAATTCCTAACTTCAAGTTCTGATCTTCAGAACTTCAAGTTCTCAATTTCAAGTTAATAACTAAATTGGTAATTTGAAATTACCAATTTCAAGATCTGATCTTCAGAACTTCAAGTTCTCAATTTCTAGATAATAACTAAGTTGGTAATTTGAAATTACTAACTTCAAGATCTGATCTTCAGAACTTCAAGTTCTCAATTTCAAATAAATAAATAAATTGGTAATTTGAAATTACTAACTTCAAGATCTGATCTTCAGAACTTCAAGTTCTCAATTTCAAGTTAATAACTAAATTGGTAATTTGAAATTACTAACTTCAAGATCTGATCTTCAGAACTTCAAGTTCTCAATTTCAAGTTGATAACTAAATTGGTAATTTGAAATTATTAACTTCAAGATCAGATCTTCGGAACTTCAAGTTCTCAATTTCAAGTTAATAACTAAATTGGTAATTTGAAATTCCTAACTTCAAGATCTGATCTTCAGAACTTCAAGTTCTCAATTTCAAATAAATAAATAAATTGGTAATTTGTAATTACTAACTTCAAGATCTGATCTTCAGAACTTCAAGTTCTCAATTTCAAGTTAATAACTAAATTGGTAATTTGAAATTACTAACTTCAAGATCTGATCTTCAGAACTTCAAGTTCTCAATTTCAAGTTAATAACTAAATTGGTAATTTGTAATTACCAACTTCAAGATCTGATCTTCAGAACTTCAAGTTGTCAATTTCAAGTTAATAACTAAATTGGTAATTTGAAATTAATAACTTCAAGATCTGATCTTCGGAACTTCAAGTTCTCAATTTCAAGTTAATAACTAAATTGGTAATTTGAAATTACTAACTTCAAGATCTGATCTTCAGAACTTCAAGTTCTCAATTTCAAGATAATAACTAAGTTGGTAATTTGAAATTACTAACTTCAAGATCTGATCTTCAGAACTTCAAGTTCAATAACTAAGTTGGTAATTTGAAATTACTAACTTCAAGATCTGATCTTCAGAACTTCAAGTTCTCAATTTCAAGATAATAACTAAGTTGGTAATTTGAAATTACTAACTTCAAGATCTGATCTTCAGAACTTCAAGTTCTCAATTTCAAGTTAATAACTAAATTGGTAATTTGTAATTACTAACTTCAAGATCTGATCTTCAGAACTTCAAGTTCTCAATTTCAAGTTAATAACTAAATTGGTAATTTGAAATTATTAACTTCAAGATCTGATCTTCGGAACTTCAAGTTCTCAATTTCAAGTTAATAACTAAATTGGTAATTTGAAATTATTAACTTCAAGATCTGATCTTCGGAACTTCAAGTTCTCAATTTCAAGATAATAACTAAATTGGTAATTTGAAATTACTAACTTCAAGATCTGATCTTCAGAACTTCAAGTTCTCAATTTCAAGTTAATAACTAAATTATTGGTAATTGGAAATTACTAACTTCAAGATCTGATCTTCCGAAGTTCCAGTTCTCAATTTCAAGATAATAACTAAGTTGGTAATTTGAAATTACTAACTTCAAGATCTGATCTTCTGAACTTCAAGTTCTCAATTTCAAGTTAATAACTAAATTGGTAATTTCAAATTACTAACTTCAAGATCTGATCTTCTGAACTTCAAGTTCTCAATTTCAAGTTAATAACTAAATTGGTAATTTGAAATTACTAACTTCAAGATCTGATCTTCAGAACTTCAAGTTCTCAATTTCAAGTTAATAACTAAATTGGTAATTTGAAATTATTAACTTCAAGATCAGATCTTCGGAACTTCAAGTTCTCAATTTCAAGTTAATAACTAAATTGGTAATTTGAAATTCCTAACTTCAAGATCTGATCTTCAGAACTTCAAGTTCTCAATTTCAAATAAATAAATAAATTGGTAATTTGTAATTACTAACTTCAAGATCTGATCTTCAGAACTTCAAGTTCTCAATTTCAAGTTAATAACTAAATTGGTAATTTGAAATTACTAACTTCAAGATCTGATCTTCAGAACTTCAAGTTCTCAATTTCAAGTTAATAACTAAAATGGTAATTTGAAATTATTGACTTCAAGATCTGATCTTCGGAACTTCAAGTTCTCAATTTCAAGTTAATAACTAAATTGGTAATTTGTAATTACTAACTTCAAGATCTGATCTTCAGAACTTCAAGTTCTCAATTTCAAGTTAATAACTAAATTGGTAATTTGAAATTAATAACTTCAAGATCTGATCTTCGGAACTTCAAGTTCTCAATTTCAAGTTAATAACTAAATTGGTAATTTGAAATTACTAACTTCAAGTTCTGATCTTCAGAACTTCAAGTTCTCAATTTCAAGATAATAACTAAATTGGTAATTTGAAATTACTAACTTCAAGATCTGATCTTCAGAACTTCAAGTTCTCAATTTCAAGATAATAACTAAGTTGTTAATTTGAAATTACTAACTTCAAGATCTGATCTTCAGAACTTCAAGTTCTCAATTTCAAGTTAATAACTAAATTGGTAATTTGTAATTACTAACTTCAAGATCTGATCTTCAGAACTTCAAGTTCTCAATTTCAAGTTAATAACTAAATTGGTAATTTGAAATTATTAACTTCAAGATCTGATCTTCGGAACTTCAAGTTCTCAATTTCAAGTTAATAACTAAATTGGTAATTAGAAATTACTAACTTCAAGTTCTGATCTTCAGAACTTCAAGTTCTCAATTTCAAGATAATAACTAAATTGGTAATTTGAAATTACTAACTTCAAGATCTGATCTTCAGAACTTCAAGTTCTCAATTTCAAGTTAATAACTAAATTATTGGTAATTGGAAATTACTAACTTCAAGATCTGATCTTCAGAAGTTCAAGTTCTCAATTTCAAGATAATAACTAATTTGGTAATTTGAAATTACTAACTTCAAGATCTGATCTTCAGAACTTCAAGTTCTCAATTTCAAATAAATAAATAAATTGGTAATTTGAAATTACTAACTTCAAGATCTGATCTTCAGAACTTCAAGTTCTCAATTTCAAGTTAATAACTAAATTGGTAATTTGAAATTACAACTTCAAGATCTGATCTTCAGAACTTCAAGTTCTCAATTTCAAATAAATAAATAAATTGGTAATTTGAAATTACTAACTTCAAGATCTGATCTTCAGAACTTCAAGTTCTCAATTTCAAGTTAATAACTAAATTGGTAATTTGAAATTACTAACTTCAAGATCTGATCTTCAGAACTTCAAGTTCTCAATTTCAAGATAATAACTAAGTTGGTAATTTGAAATTACTAACTTCAAGATCTGATCTTCAGAACTTCAAGTTCTCAATTTCAAATAAATAAATAAATTGGTAATTTGAAATTACTAACTTCAAGATCTGATCTTCAGAACTTCAAGTTCTCAATTTCAAGTTAATAACTAAATTGGTAATTTGAAATTATTAACTTCAAGATCAGATCTTCGGAACTTCAAGTTCTCAATTTCAAGTTAATAACTAAATTGGTAATTTGAAATTACTAACTTCAAGATCTGATCTTCAGAACTTCAAGTTCTCAATTTCAAATAAATAAATAAATTGGTAATTTGTAATTACTAACTTCCAGATCTGATCTTCAGAACTTCAAGTTCTCAATTTCAAGGTAATAACTAAATTGGTAATTTGAAATTACTAACTTCAAGATCTGATCTTCAGAACTTCAAGTTCTCAATTTCAAGATAATAACTTAGTTGGTAATTTGAAATTATTAACTTCTAGATCTGATATTCAGAACTTCAAGTTCTCAATTACAAGTTAATAACTAAATTGGTAATTTGAAATTCCTAACTTCAAGTTCTGATCTTCAGAACTTCAAGTTCTCAATTTCAAGTTAATAACTAAATTGGTAATTTGAAATTACTAACTTCAAGATCTGATCTTCAGAACTTCAAGTTCTCAATTTCAAGTTAATAACTAAATTGGTAATTTGAAATTATTAACTTCAAGATCTGATCTTCGGAACTTCAAGTTCTCAATTTCAAGTTAATAACTAAATTGGTAATTAGAAATTACTAACTTCAAGTTCTGATCTTCAGAACTTCAAGTTCTCAATTTCAAGATAATAACTAAATTGGTAATTTGAAATTACTAACTTCAAGATCTGATCTTCAGAACTTCAAGTTCTCAATTTCAAGTTAATAACTAAATTATTGGTAATTGGAAATTACTAACTTCAAGATCTGATCTTCAGAAGTTCAAGTTCTCAATTTCAAGATAATAACTAATTTGGTAATTTGAAATTACTAACTTCAAGATCTGATCTTCAGAACTTCAAGTTCTCAATTTCAAATAAATAAATAAATTGGTAATTTGAAATTACTAACTTCAAGATCTGATCTTCAGAACTTCAAGTTCTCAATTTCAAGTTAATAACTAAATTGGTAATTTGAAATTACAACTTCAAGATCTGATCTTCAGAACTTCAAGTTCTCAATTTCAAATAAATAAATAAATTGGTAATTTGAAATTACTAACTTCAAGATCTGATCTTCAGAACTTCAAGTTCTCAATTTCAAGTTAATAACTAAATTGGTAATTTGAAATTACTAACTTCAAGATCTGATCTTCAGAACTTCAAGTTCTCAATTTCAAGATAATAACTAAGTTGGTAATTTGAAATTACTAACTTCAAGATCTGATCTTCAGAACTTCAAGTTCTCAATTTCAAATAAATAAATAAATTGGTAATTTGAAATTACTAACTTCAAGATCTGATCTTCAGAACTTCAAGTTCTCAATTTCAAGTTAATAACTAAATTGGTAATTTGAAATTATTAACTTCAAGATCAGATCTTCGGAACTTCAAGTTCTCAATTTCAAGTTAATAACTAAATTGGTAATTTGAAATTACTAACTTCAAGATCTGATCTTCAGAACTTCAAGTTCTCAATTTCAAATAAATAAATAAATTGGTAATTTGTAATTACTAACTTCCAGATCTGATCTTCAGAACTTCAAGTTCTCAATTTCAAGGTAATAACTAAATTGGTAATTTGAAATTACTAACTTCAAGATCTGATCTTCAGAACTTCAAGTTCTCAATTTCAAGATAATAACTTAGTTGGTAATTTGAAATTATTAACTTCTAGATCTGATATTCAGAACTTCAAGTTCTCAATTACAAGTTAATAACTAAATTGGTAATTTGAAATTCCTAACTTCAAGTTCTGATCTTCAGAACTTCAAGTTCTCAATTTCAAGTTAATAACTAAATTGGTAATTTGAAATTACCAATTTCAAGATCTGATCTTCAGAACTTCAAGTTCTCAATTTCAAGATAATAACTAAGTTGGTAATTTGAAATTACTAACTTCAAGATCTGATCTTCAGAACTTCCTTCAGAACTTCAAGTTCTCAATTTCAAGATAATAACTAAGTTGGTAATTTGAAATTACTAACTTCAAGATCTGATCTTCAGAACTTCAAGTTCTCAATTTCAAGTTAATAACTAAATTGGTAATTTGTAATTACTAACTTCAAGATCTGATCTTCAGAACTTCAAGTTCTCAATTTCAAGTTAATAACTAAATTGGTAATTTGAAATTATTAACTTCAAGATCTGATCTTCGGAACTTCAAGTTCTCAATTTCAAGTTAATAACTAAATTGGTAATTTGAAATTATTAACTTCAAGATCTGATCTTCGGAACTTCAAGTTCTCAATTTCAAGATAATAACTAAATTGGTAATTTGAAATTACTAACTTCAAGATCTGATCTTCAGAACTTCAAGTTCTCAATTTCAAGTTAATAACTAAATTATTGGTAATTGGAAATTACTAACTTCAAGATCTGATCTTCCGAAGTTCAAGTTCTCAATTTCAAGATAATAACTAAGTTGGTAATTTGAAATTACTAACTTCAAGATCTGATCTTCTGAACTTCAAGTTCTCAATTTCAAGTTAATAACTAAATTGGTAATTTCAAATTACTAACTTCAAGATCTGATCTTCAGAACTTCAAGTTCTCAATTTCAAGTTAATAACTAAATTGGTAATTTCAAATTACTAACTTCAAGATCTGATCTTCAGAACTTCAAGTTCTCAATTTCAAGTTAATAACTAAATTATTGGTAATTGGAAATTACTAACTTCAAGATCTGATCTTCAGAAGTTCAAGTTCTCAATTTCAAGATAATAACTAAGTTGGTAATTTGAAATTACTAACTTCAAGATCTGATCTTCAGAACTTCAAGTTCTCAATTTCAAGTTAATAACTAAATTGGTAATTTCAAATTACTAACTTCAAGATCTGATCTTCTGAACTTCAAGTTCTCAATTTCAAGTTAATAACTAAATTGGTAATTTCAAATTACTAACTTCAAGATCTGATCTTCAGAACTTCAAGTTCTCAATTTCAAGTTAATAACTAAATTGGTAATTTCAAATTACTAACTTCAAGATCTGATCTTCAGAACTTCAAGTTCTCAATTTCAAGTTAATAACTAAATTATTGGTAATTGGAAATTACTAACTTCAAGATCTGATCTTCAGAAGTTCAAGTTCTCAATTTCAAGATAATAACTAAATTGGTAATTTCAAATTACTAACTTCAAGATCTGATCTTCAGAACTTCAAGTTCTCAATTTCAAGTTAATAACTAAATTGGTAATTTCAAATTACTAACTTCAAGATCTGATCTTCAGAACTTCAAGTTCTCAATTACAAGTTAATAACTAAATTGGTAATTTGAAATTACTAACTTCAAGATCTGATCTTCAGAACTTCAAGTTCTCAATTTCAAGTTAATAACTAAATTGGTAATTTGAAATTAATAACTTCAAGATCTGATCTTCAGAACTACAAGTTCTCAATTTCAAGTTAATAACTAAATTGGTAATTTGAAATTATTGACTTCAAGATCTGATCTTCGGAACTTCAAGTTCTCAATTTCAAGTTAATAACTAAATTGGTAATTTGTAATTACTAACTTCAAGATCTGATCTTCAGAACTTCAAGTTCTCAATTTCAAGTTAATAACTAAATTGGTAATTGGAAATTATTAACTTCAAGATCTGATCTTCGGAACTTCAAGTTCTCAATTACAAGTTAATAACTAAATTGGTAATTTGAAATTACTAACTTCAAGTTCTGATCTTCAGAACTTCAAGTTCTCAATTTCAAGATAATAACTAAATTGGTAATTTGAAATTACTAACTTCAAGATCTGATCTTCAGAACTTCAAGTTCTCAATTTCAAGATAATAACTAAGTTGGTAATTTGAAATTACTAACTTCAAGATCTGATCTTCAGAACTTCAAGTTCTCAATTTCAAGTTAATAACTAAATTGGTAATTTGTAATTACTAACTTCAAGATCTGATCTTCAGAACTTCAAGTTCTCAATTTCAAGATAATAACTAAGTTGGTAATTTGAAATTACTAACTTCAAGATCTGATCTTCAGAACTTCAAGTTCTCAATTTCAAGTTAATAACTAAATTGGTAATTTGAAATTATTAACTTCAAGAACTGATCTTCGGAACTTCAAGTTCGCAATTTCAAGTTAATAACTAAATTGGTAATTTGAAATTACTAACTTCAAGATCTGATCTTCAGAACTTCAAGTTCTCAATTTCAAGTTAATAACTAAATTGGTAATTTGAAATTATTAACTTCAAGATCTGATCTTCGGAACTTCAAGTTCGCAATTTCAAGTTAATAACTAAATTGGTAATTTGAAATTACTAACTTCAAGATCTGATCTTCAGAACTTCAAGTTCTCAATTTCAAGATAATAACTAAGTTGGTAATTTGAAATTACTAACTTCAAGATCTGATCTTCAGAACTTCAAGTTCTCAATTTCAAGTTAATAACTAAATTGGTAATTTGTAATTACTAACTTCAAGATCTGATCTTCAGAACTTCCAGTTCTCAATTTCAAGTTAATAACTAAATTGGTAATTTGAAATTATTAACTTCAAGATCTGATCTTCGGAACTTCAAGTTCTCAATTTCAAGTTAATAACTAAATTGGTAATTTGAAATTACTAACTTCAAGTTCTGATCTTCAGAACTTCAAGTTCTCAATTTCAAGATAATAACTAAATTGGTAATTTGAAATTACTAACTTCAAGATCTGATCTTCAGAACTTCAAGTTCTCGATTACAAGTTAATAACTAAATTGGTAATTGGAAATTACTAACTTCAAGATCTGATCTTCAGAAGTTCAAGTTCTCAATTTCAAGATAATAACTAAGTTGGTAATTTGAAATTACTAACTTGAAGATCTGATCTTCAGAACTTCAAGTTCTCAATTTCAAGTTAATAACTAAATTGGTAATTTGAAATTACTAACTTCAAGATCTGATCTTCAGAACTTCAAGTTCTCAATTTCAAGTTAATAACTAAATTGGTAATTTGAAATTCCTAACTTCAAGATCTGATCTTCAGAACTTCAAGTTCTCAATTTCAAGTTAATAACTAAATTGGTAATATGAAATTACTAACTTCAAGATCTGATCTTCAGAACTTCAAGTTCTCAATTTCAAGTTAATAACTAAATTGGTAATTTCAAATTACTAACTTCAAGATCTGATCTTCAGAACTTCAAGTTCTCAATTACAAGTTAATAACTAAATTGGTAATTTGAAATTACTAACTTCAAGATCTGATCTTCAGAACTTCAAGTTCTCAATTTCAAGTTAATAACTAAATTGGTAATTTGAAATTCCTAACTTCAAGATCTGATCTTCAGAACTTCAAGTTCTCAATTTCAAGTTAATAACTAAATTGGTAATATGAAATTACTAACTTCAAGATCTGATCTTCAGAACTTCAAGTTCTCAATTTCAAGTTAATAACTAAATTGGTAATTTCAAATTACTAACTTCAAGATCTGATCTTCAGAACTTCAAGTTCTCAATTACAAGTTAATAACTAAATTGGTAATTTGAAATTACTAACTTCAAGATCTGATCTTCAGAACTTCAAGTTCTCAATTTCAAGTTAATAACTAAATTGGTAATTTGAAATTAATAACTTCAAGATCTGATCTTCAGAACTACAAGTTCTCAATTTCAAGTTAATAACTAAATTGGTAATTTGAAATTATTGACTTCAAGATCTGATCTTCGGAACTTCAAGTTCTCAATTTCAAGTTAATAACTAAATTGGTAATTTGTAATTACTAACTTCAAGATCTGATCTTCAGAACTTCAAGTTCTCAATTTCAAGTTAATAACTAAATTGGTAATTGGAAATTATTAACTTCAAGATCTGATCTTCGGAACTTCAAGTTCTCAATTACAAGTTAATAACTAAATTGGTAATTTGAAATTACTAACTTCAAGATCTGATCTTCAGAACTTCAAGTTCTCAATTTCAAATAAATAAATAAATTGGTAATTTGTAATTACTAACTTCCAGATCTGATCTTCAGAACTTCAAGTTCTCAATTTCAAGGTAATAACTAAATTGGTAATTTGAAATTACTAACTTCAAGATCTGATCTTCAGAACTTCAAGTTCTCAATTTCAAGTTAATAACTAAATTGGTAATTTGGAATTATTAACTTCAAGATCTGATCTTGGGAACTTCAAGTTCTCAATTTCAAGTTAATAACTAAATTGGTAATTTGAAATTCCTAACTTCAAGATCTGATCTTCAGAACTTCAAGTTCTCAATTTCAAGTTAATAACTAAATTGGTAATTTGAAATTATTAACTTCAAGATCTGATCTTCGGAACTTCAAGTTCTCAATTTCAAGTTAATAACTAAATTGGTAATTTGAAATTACTAACTTCAAGATCTGATCTTCAGAACTTCAAGTTCTCAATTTCAAGATAATAACTTAGTTGGTAATTTGAAATTATTAACTTCTAGATCTGATATTCAGAACTTCAAGTTCTCAATTACAAGTTAATAACTAAATTGGTAATTTGAAATTCCTAACTTCAAGTTCTGATCTTCAGAACTTCAAGTTCTCAATTTCAAGTTAATAACTAAATTGGTAATTTGAAATTACCAATTTCAAGATCTGATCTTCAGAACTTCAAGTTCTCAATTTCAAGATAATAACTAAGTTGGTAATTTGAAATTACTAACTTCAAGATCTGATCTTCAGAACTTCCTTCAGAACTTCAAGTTCTCAATTTCAAGATAATAACTAAGTTGGTAATTTGAAATTACTAACTTCAAGATCTGATCTTCAGAACTTCAAGTTCTCAATTTCAAGTTAATAACTAAATTGGTAATTTGTAATTACTAACTTCAAGATCTGATCTTCAGAACTTCAAGTTCTCAATTTCAAGTTAATAACTAAATTGGTAATTTGAAATTATTAACTTCAAGATCTGATCTTCGGAACTTCAAGTTCTCAATTTCAAGTTAATAACTAAATTGGTAATTTGAAATTATTAACTTCAAGATCTGATCTTCGGAACTTCAAGTTCTCAATTTCAAGATAATAACTAAATTGGTAATTTGAAATTACTAACTTCAAGATCTGATCTTCAGAACTTCAAGTTCTCAATTTCAAGTTAATAACTAAATTATTGGTAATTGGAAATTACTAACTTCAAGATCTGATCTTCCGAAGTTCAAGTTCTCAATTTCAAGATAATAACTAAGTTGGTAATTTGAAATTACTAACTTCAAGATCTGATCTTCTGAACTTCAAGTTCTCAATTTCAAGTTAATAACTAAATTGGTAATTTCAAATTACTAACTTCAAGATCTGATCTTCAGAACTTCAAGTTCTCAATTTCAAGTTAATAACTAAATTGGTAATTTCAAATTACTAACTTCAAGATCTGATCTTCAGAACTTCAAGTTCTCAATTTCAAGTTAATAACTAAATTATTGGTAATTGGAAATTACTAACTTCAAGATCTGATCTTCAGAAGTTCAAGTTCTCAATTTCAAGATAATAACTAAGTTGGTAATTTGAAATTACTAACTTCAAGATCTGATCTTCAGAACTTCAAGTTCTCAATTTCAAGTTAATAACTAAATTGGTAATTTCAAATTACTAACTTCAAGATCTGATCTTCAGAACTTCAAGTTCTCAATTTCAAGTTAATAACTAAATTGGTAATTTCAAATTACTAACTTCAAGATCTGATCTTCAGAACTTCAAGTTCTCAATTACAAGTTAATAACTAAATTGGTAATTTGAAATTACGAACTTCAAGATCTGATCTTCAGAACTTCAAGTTCTCAATTTCAAGTTAATAACTAAATTGGTAATTTGAAATTAATAACTTCAAGATCTGATCTTCAGAACTACAAGTTCTCAATTTCAAGTTAATAACTAAATTGGTAATTTGAAATTATTGACTTCAAGATCTGATCTTCGGAACTTCAAGTTCTCAATTTCAAGTTAATAACTAAATTGGTAATTTGTAATTACTAACTTCAAGATCTGATCTTCAGAACTTCAAGTTCTCAATTTCAAGTTAATAACTAAATTGGTAATTGGAAATTATTAACTTCAAGATCTGATCTTCGGAACTTCAAGTTCTCAATTACAAGTTAATAACTAAATTGGTAATTTGAAATTACTAACTTCAAGTTCTGATCTTCAGAACTTCAAGTTCTCAATTTCAAGATAATAACTAAATTGGTAATTTGAAATTACTAACTTCAAGATCTGATCTTCAGAACTTCAAGTTCTCAATTTCAAGATAATAACTAAGTTGGTAATTTGAAATTACTAACTTCAAGATCTGATCTTCAGAACTTCAAGTTCTCAATTTCAAGTTAATAACTAAATTGGTAATTTGTAATTACTAACTTCAAGATCTGATCTTCAGAACTTCAAGTTCTCAATTTCAAGATAATAACTAAGTTGGTAATTTGAAATTACTAACTTCAAGATCTGATCTTCAGAACTTCAAGTTCTCAATTTCAAGTTAATAACTAAATTGGTAATTTGAAATTATTAACTTCAAGAACTGATCTTCGGAACTTCAAGTTCGCAATTTCAAGTTAATAACTAAATTGGTAATTTGAAATTACTAACTTCAAGATCTGATCTTCAGAACTTCAAGTTCTCAATTTCAAGTTAATAACTAAATTGGTAATTTGAAATTATTAACTTCAAGATCTGATCTTCGGAACTTCAAGTTCGCAATTTCAAGTTAATAACTAAATTGGTAATTTGAAATTACTAACTTCAAGATCTGATCTTCAGAACTTCAAGTTCTCAATTTCAAGATAATAACTAAGTTGGTAATTTGAAATTACTAACTTCAAGATCTGATCTTCAGAACTTCAAGTTCTCAATTTCAAGTTAATAACTAAATTGGTAATTTGTAATTACTAACTTCAAGATCTGATCTTCAGAACTTCCAGTTCTCAATTTCAAGTTAATAACTAAATTGGTAATTTGAAATTATTAACTTCAAGATCTGATCTTCGGAACTTCAAGTTCTCAATTTCAAGTTAATAACTAAATTGGTAATTTGAAATTACTAACTTCAAGTTCTGATCTTCAGAACTTCAAGTTCTCAATTTCAAGATAATAACTAAATTGGTAATTTGAAATTACTAACTTCAAGATCTGATCTTCAGAACTTCAAGTTCTCGATTTCAAGTTAATAACTAAATTGGTAATTGGAAATTACTAACTTCAAGATCTGATCTTCAGAAGTTCAAGTTCTCAATTTCAAGATAATAACTAAGTTGGTAATTTGAAATTACTAACTTGAAGATCTGATCTTCAGAACTTCAAGTTCTCAATTTCAAGTTAATAACTAAATTGGTAATTTGAAATTACTAACTTCAAGATCTGATCTTCAGAACTTCAAGTTCTCAATTTCAAGTTAATAACTAAATTGGTAATTTGAAATTCCTAACTTCAAGATCTGATCTTCAGAACTTCAAGTTCTCAATTTCAAGTTAATAACTAAATTGGTAATATGAAATTACTAACTTCAAGATCTGATCTTCAGAACTTCAAGTTCTCAATTTCAAGTTAATAACTAAATTGGTAATTTCAAATTACTAACTTCAAGATCTGATCTTCAGAACTTCAAGTTCTCAATTACAAGTTAATAACTAAATTGGTAATTTGAAATTACTAACTTCAAGATCTGATCTTCAGAACTTCAAGTTCTCAATTTCAAGTTAATAACTAAATTGGTAATTTGAAATTAATAACTTCAAGATCTGATCTTCAGAACTACAAGTTCTCAATTTCAAGTTAATAACTAAATTGGTAATTTGAAATTATTGACTTCAAGATCTGATCTTCGGAACTTCAAGTTCTCAATTTCAAGTTAATAACTAAATTGGTAATTTGTAATTACTAACTTCAAGATCTGATCTTCAGAACTTCAAGTTCTCAATTTCAAGTTAATAACTAAATTGGTAATTGGAAATTATTAACTTCAAGATCTGATCTTCGGAACTTCAAGTTCTCAATTACAAGTTAATAACTAAATTGGTAATTTGAAATTACTAACTTCAAGTTCTGATCTTCAGAACTTCAAGTTCTCAATTTCAAGATAATAACTAAATTGGTAATTTGAAATTACTAACTTCAAGATCTGATCTTCAGAACTTCAAGTTCTCAATTTCAAGATAATAACTAAGTTGGTAATTTGAAATTACTAACTTCAAGATCTGATCTTCAGAACTTCAAGTTCTCAATTTCAAGTTAATAACTAAATTGGTAATTTGAAATTATTAACTTCAAGATCAGATCTTCGGAACTTCAAGTTCTCAATTTCAAGTTAATAACTAAATTGGTAATTTGAAATTACTAACTTCAAGATCTGATCTTCAGAACTTCAAGTTCTCAATTTCAAATAAATAAATAAATTGGTAATTTGTAATTACTAACTTCCAGATCTGATCTTCAGAACTTCAAGTTCTCAATTTCAAGGTAATAACTAAATTGGTAATTTGAAATTACTAACTTCAAGATCTGATCTTCAGAACTTCAAGTTCTCAATTTCAAGTTAATAACTAAATTGGTAATTTGGAATTATTAACTTCAAGATCTGATCTTCGGAACTTCAAGTTCTCAATTTCAAGTTAATAACTAAATTGGTAATTTGAAATTCCTAACTTCAAGATCTGATCTTCAGAACTTCAAGTTCTCAATTTCAAGTTAATAACTAAATTGGTAATATGAAATTACTAACTTCAAGATCTGATCTTCAGAACTTCAAGTTCTCAATTTCAAGTTAATAACTAAATTGGTAATTTCAAATTACTAACTTCAAGATCTGATCTTCAGAACTTCAAGTTCTCAATTACAAGTTAATAACTAAATTGGTAATTTGAAATTACTAACTTCAAGATCTGATCTTCAGAACTTCAAGTTCTCAATTTCAAGTTAATAACTAAATTGGTAATTTGAAATTAATAACTTCAAGATCTGATCTTCAGAACTACAAGTTCTCAATTTCAAGTTAATAACTAAATTGGTAATTTGAAATTATTGACTTCAAGATCTGATCTTCGGAACTTCAAGTTCTCAATTTCAAGTTAATAACTAAATTGGTAATTTGTAATTACTAACTTCAAGATCTGATCTTCAGAACTTCAAGTTCTCAATTTCAAGTTAATAACTAAATTGGTAATTGGAAATTATTAACTTCAAGATCTGATCTTCGGAACTTCAAGTTCTCAATTACAAGTTAATAACTAAATTGGTAATTTGAAATTACTAACTTCAAGTTCTGATCTTCAGAACTTCAAGTTCTCAATTTCAAGATAATAACTAAATTGGTAATTTGAAATTACTAACTTCAAGATCTGATCTTCAGAACTTCAAGTTCTCAATTTCAAGATAATAACTAAGTTGGTAATTTGAAATTACTAACTTCAAGATCTGATCTTCAGAACTTCAAGTTCTCAATTTCAAGTTAATAACTAAATTGGTAATTTGAAATTATTAACTTCAAGATCAGATCTTCGGAACTTCAAGTTCTCAATTTCAAGTTAATAACTAAATTGGTAATTTGAAATTACTAACTTCAAGATCTGATCTTCAGAACTTCAAGTTCTCAATTTCAAATAAATAAATAAATTGGTAATTTGTAATTACTAACTTCCAGATCTGATCTTCAGAACTTCAAGTTCTCAATTTCAAGGTAATAACTAAATTGGTAATTTGAAATTACTAACTTCAAGATCTGATCTTCAGAACTTCAAGTTCTCAATTTCAAGTTAATAACTAAATTGGTAATTTGGAATTATT
Organism: Rhagonycha lutea; assembly: GCA_958510855.1. Lineage (NCBI taxonomy): Eukaryota > Metazoa > Arthropoda > Insecta > Coleoptera > Cantharidae > Rhagonycha > Rhagonycha lutea. The sequence continues at coordinate 41,897,874 of OY294037.1, forward strand.
AACTTCAAGATCTGATCTTCGGAACTTCAAGTTCTCAATTTCAAGTTAATAACTAAATTGGTAATTTGAAATTCCTAACTTCAAGATCTGATCTTCAGAACTTCAAGTTCTCAATTTCAAGTTAATAACTAAATTGGTAATTTGAAATTATTAACTTCAAGATCTGATCTTCGGAACTTCAAGTTCTCAATTTCAAGTTAATAACTAAATTGGTAATTTGAAATTACTAACTTCAAGATCTGATCTTCAGAACTTCAAGTTCTCAATTTCAAGATAATAACTTAGTTGGTAATTTGAAATTATTAACTTCTAGATCTGATATTCAGAACTTCAAGTTCTCAATTACAAGTTGATAACTAAATTGGTAATTTGAAATTCCTAACTTCAAGTTCTGATCTTCAGAACTTCAAGTTCTCAATTTCAAGTTAATAACTAAATTGGTAATCTGAAATTATTAACTTCAAGATCTGATCTTCGGAACTTCAAGTTCTCAATTTCAAGTTAATAACTAAATTGGTAATTTGAAATTACCAATTTCAAGATCTGATCTTCAGAACTTCAAGTTCTCAATTTCAAGATAATAACTAAGTTGGTAATTTGAAATTACTAACTTCAAGATCTGATCTTCAGAACTTCAAGTTCTCAATTTCAAATAAATAAATAAATTGGTAATTTGAAATTACTAACTTCAAGATCTGATCTTCAGAACTTCAAGTTCTCAATTTCAAGTTAATAACTAAATTGGTAATTTGAAATTACTAACTTCAAGATCTGATCTTCAGAACTTCAAGTTCTCAATTTCAAGTTGATAACTAAATTGGTAATTTGAAATTATTAACTTCAAGATCAGATCTTCGGAACTTCAAGTTCTCAATTTCAAGTTAATAACTAAATTGGTAATTTGAAATTCCTAACTTCAAGATCTGATCTTCAGAACTTCAAGTTCTCAATTTCAAATAAATAAATAAATTGGTAATTTGTAATTACTAACTTCAAGATCTGATCTTCAGAACTTCAAGTTCTCAATTTCAAGTTAATAACTAAATTGGTAATTTGAAATTACTAACTTCAAGATCTGATCTTCAGAACTTCAAGTTCTCAATTTCAAGTTAATAACTAAAATGGTAATTTGAAATTATTGACTTCAAGATCTGATCTTCGGAACTTCAAGTTCTCAATTTCAAGTTAATAACTAAATTGGTAATTTGTAATTACCAACTTCAAGATCTGATCTTCAGAACTTCAAGTTCTCAATTTCAAGTTAATAACTAAATTGGTAATTTGAAATTAATAACTTCAAGATCTGATCTTCGGAACTTCAAGTTCTCAATTTCAAGTTATTAACTAAATTGGTAATTTGAAATTCCTAACTTCAAGTTCTGATCTTCAGAACTTCAAGTTCTCAATTTCAAGATAATAACTAAATTGGTAATTTGAAATTACTAACTTCAAGATCTGATCTTCAGAACTTCAAGTTCTCAATTTCAAGATAATAACTAAGTTGGTAATTTGAAATTACTAACTTCAAGATCTGATCTTCAGAACTTCAAGTTCTCAATTTCAAGTTAATAACTAAATTGGTAATTTGTAATTACTAACTTCAAGATCTGATCTTCAGAACTTCAAGTTCTCAATTTCAAGTTAATAACTAAATTGGTAATTTGAAATTATTAACTTCAAGATCTGATCTTCAGAACTTCAAGTTCTCAATTTCAAGATAATAAATAAGTTGGTAATTTGAAATTATTAACTTCAAGATCTGATATTCCGAACTACAAGTTCTCAATTTCAAGTTAATAACTAAATTGGTAATTTGAAATTACTAACTTCAAGATCTGATCTTCAGAACTTCAAGTTCTCAATTTCAAATAAATAAATAAATTGGTAATTTGTAATTACTAACTTCCAGATCTGATCTTCAGAACTTCAAGTTCTCAATTTCAAGGTAATAACTAAATTGGTAATTTGAAATTACTAACTTCAAGATCTGATCTTCAGAACTTCAAGTTCTCAATTTCAAGTTAATAACTAAATTGGTAATTTGAAATTATTAACTTCAAGATCAGATCTTCGGAACTTCAAGTTCTCAATTTCAAGTTAATAACTAAATTGGTAATTTGAAATTACTAACTTCAAGATCTGATCTTCAGAACTTCAAGTTCTCAATTTCAAATAAATAAATAAATTGGTAATTTGTAATTACTAACTTCCAGATCTGATCTTCAGAACTTCAAGTTCTCAATTTCAAGGTAATAACTAAATTGGTAATTTGAAATTACTAACTTCAAGATCTGATCTTCAGAACTTCAAGTTCTCAATTTCAAGTTAATAACTAAATTGGTAATTTGGAATTATTAACTTCAAGATCTGATCTTCGGAACTTCAAGTTCTCAATTTCAAGTTAATAACTAAATTGGTAATTTGAAATTCCTAACTTCAAGATCTGATCTTCAGAACTTCAAGTTCTCAATTTCAAGTTAATAACTAAATTGGTAATATGAAATTACTAACTTCAAGATCTGATCTTCAGAACTTCAAGTTCTCAATTTCAAGTTAATAACTAAATTGGTAATTTCAAATTACTAACTTCAAGATCTGATCTTCAGAACTTCAAGTTCTCAATTACAAGTTAATAACTAAATTGGTAATTTGAAATTACTAACTTCAAGATCTGATCTTCAGAACTTCAAGTTCTCAATTTCAAGTTAATAACTAAATTGGTAATTTGAAATTAATAACTTCAAGATCTGATCTTCAGAACTACAAGTTCTCAATTTCAAGTTAATAACTAAATTGGTAATTTGAAATTATTGACTTCAAGATCTGATCTTCGGAACTTCAAGTTCTCAATTTCAAGTTAATAACTAAATTGGTAATTTGTAATTACTAACTTCAAGATCTGATCTTCAGAACTTCAAGTTCTCAATTTCAAGTTAATAACTAAATTGGTAATTGGAAATTATTAACTTCAAGATCTGATCTTCGGAACTTCAAGTTCTCAATTACAAGTTAATAACTAAATTGGTAATTTGAAATTACTAACTTCAAGTTCTGATCTTCAGAACTTCAAGTTCTCAATTTCAAGATAATAACTAAATTGGTAATTTGAAATTACTAACTTCAAGATCTGATCTTCAGAACTTCAAGTTCTCAATTTCAAGATAATAACTAAGTTGGTAATTTGAAATTACTAACTTCAAGATCTGATCTTCAGAACTTCAAGTTCTCAATTTCAAGTTAATAACTAAATTGGTAATTTGAAATTATTAACTTCAAGATCAGATCTTCGGAACTTCAAGTTCTCAATTTCAAGTTAATAACTAAATAGGTAATTTGAAATTACTAACTTCAAGATCTGATCTTCAGAACTTCAAGTTCTCAATTTCAAATAAATAAATAAATTGGTAATTTGTAATTACTAACTTCCAGATCTGATCTTCAGAACTTCAAGTTCTCAATTTCAAGGTAATAACTAAATTGGTAATTTGAAATTACTAACTTCAAGATCTGATCTTCAGAACTTCAAGTTCTCAATTTCAAGTTAATAACTAAATTGGTAATTTGGAATTATTAACTTCAAGATCTGATCTTCGGAACTTCAAGTTCTCAATTTCAAGTTAATAACTAAATTGGTAATTTGAAATTCCTAACTTCAAGATCTGATCTTCAGAACTTCAAGTTCTCAATTTCAAGTTAATAACTAAATTGGTAATTTGAAATTATTAACTTCAAGATCTGATCTTCGGAACTTCAAGTTCTCAATTTCAAGTTAATAACTAAATTGGTAATTTGAAATTACTAACTTCAAGATCTGATCTTCAGAACTTCAAGTTCTCAATTTCAAGATAATAACTTAGTTGGTAATTTGAAATTATTAACTTCTAGATCTGATATTCAGAACTTCAAGTTCTCAATTACAAGTTGATAACTAAATTGGTAATTTGAAATTCCTAACTTCAAGTTCTGATCTTCAGAACTTCAAGTTCTCAATTTCAAGTTAATAACTAAATTGGTAATCTGAAATTATTAACTTCAAGATCTGATCTTCGGAACTTCAAGTTCTCAATTTCAAGTTAATAACTAAATTGGTAATTTGAAATTACCAATTTCAAGATCTGATCTTCAGAACTTCAAGTTCTCAATTTCAAGATAATAACTAAGTTGGTAATTTGAAATTACTAACTTCAAGATCTGATCTTCAGAACTTCAAGTTCTCAATTTCAAATAAATAAATAAATTGGTAATTTGAAATTACTAACTTCAAGATCTGATCTTCAGAACTTCAAGTTCTCAATTTCAAGTTAATAACTAAATTGGTAATTTGAAATTACTAACTTCAAGATCTGATCTTCAGAACTTCAAGTTCTCAATTTCAAGTTGATAACTAAATTGGTAATTTGAAATTATTAACTTCAAGATCAGATCTTCGGAACTTCAAGTTCTCAATTTCAAGTTAATAACTAAATTGGTAATTTGAAATTCCTAACTTCAAGATCTGATCTTCAGAACTTCAAGTTCTCAATTTCAAATAAATAAATAAATTGGTAATTTGTAATTACTAACTTCAAGATCTGATCTTCAGAACTTCAAGTTCTCAATTTCAAGTTAATAACTAAATTGGTAATTTGAAATTACTAACTTCAAGATCTGATCTTCAGAACTTCAAGTTCTCAATTTCAAGTTAATAACTAAAATGGTAATTTGAAATTATTGACTTCAAGATCTGATCTTCGGAACTTCAAGTTCTCAATTTCAAGTTAATAACTAAATTGGTAATTTGTAATTACCAACTTCAAGATCTGATCTTCAGAACTTCAAGTTCTCAATTTCAAGTTAATAACTAAATTGGTAATTTGAAATTAATAACTTCAAGATCTGATCTTCGGAACTTCAAGTTCTCAATTTCAAGTTATTAACTAAATTGGTAATTTGAAATTCCTAACTTCAAGTTCTGATCTTCAGAACTTCAAGTTCTCAATTTCAAGATAATAACTAAATTGGTAATTTGAAATTACTAACTTCAAGATCTGATCTTCAGAACTTCAAGTTCTCAATTTCAAGATAATAACTAAGTTGGTAATTTGAAATTACTAACTTCAAGATCTGATCTTCAGAACTTCAAGTTCTCAATTTCAAGTTAATAACTAAATTGGTAATTTGAAATTCCTAACTTCAAGTTCTGATCTCCAGAACTTCAAGTTCTCAATTTCAAGTTAATAACTAAATTGGTAATTTGAAATTACCAACTTCAAGATCTGATCTTCAGAACTTCAAGTTCTCAATTTCAAGTTAATAACTAAATTGGTAATTTGAAATTACTAACTTCAAGATCTGATATTCAGAACTTCAAGTTCTCAATTACAAGTTAATAACTAAATTGGTAATTTGAAATTCCTAACTTCAAGTTCTGATCTTCAGAACTTCAAGTTATCAATTTCAAGTTAATAACTAAATTGGTAATTTGAAATTATTAACTTCAAGATCTGATCTTCGGAACTTCTAGTTTTCAATTTCAAGTTAATAACTAAATTGGTAATTTGAAATTACTAACTTCAAGATCTGATCTTCAGAACTTCAAGTTCTCAATTTCAAGTTAATAACTAAATTGGTAATTTGAAATTAATAACTTCAAGATATGATCTTCAGAACTACAAGTTCTCAATTTCAAGTTAATAACTAAATTGGTAATTTGAAATTACTAACTTCAAGATCTGATCTTCAGAACTTCAAGTTCTCAATTTCAAATAAATAAATAAATTGGTAATTTGAAATTACTAACTTCAAGATCTGATCTTCAGAACTTCAAGTTCTCAATTTCAAGTTAATAACTAAATTGGTAATTTGAAATTATTAACTACAAGATCAGATCTTCGGAACTTCAAGTTCTCAATTTCAAGTTAATAACTAAATTGGTAATTTGAAATTACTAACTTCAAGATCTGATCTTCAGAACTTCAAGTTCTCAATTTCAAATAAATAAATAAATTGGTAATTTGTAATTACTAACTTCAAGATCTGATCTTCAGAACTTCAAGTTCTCAATTTCAAGTTAATAACTAAATTGGTAATTTGAAATTACTAACTTCAAGATCTGATCTTCAGAACTTCAAGTTCTCAATTTCAAGTTAATAACTAAATTGGTAATTTGAAATTATTGACTTCAAGATCTGATCTTCGGAACTTCAAGTTCTCAATTTCAAGTTAATAACTAAATTGGTAATTTGTAATTACAAACTTCAAGATCTGATCTTCAGAACTTCAAGTTCTCAATTCAAGTTAATAACTAAATTAGTAATTTGAAATTATTAACTTCAAGATCTGATCTTCGGAACTTCAAGTTCTCAATTTCAAGTTAATAAGTAAATTGGTAATTTGAAATTACTAACTTCAAGATCTGATCTTCAGAACTTCAAGTTCTCAATTATAAGTTAATAACTAAATTGGTAATTTGAAATTACTAACTTCAAGATCTGATCTTCAGAACTTCAAGTTCTCAATTTCAAGTTAATAACTAAAATGGTAATTTGAAATTATTGACTTCAAGATCTGATCTTCGGAACTTCAAGTTCTCAATTTCAAGTTAATAACTAAATTGGTAATTTGTAATTACCAACTTCAAGATCTGATCTTCAGAACTTCAAGTTCTCAATTTCAAGTTAATAACTAAATTGGTAATTTGAAATTAATAACTTCAAGATCTGATCTTCGGAACTTCAAGTTCTCAATTTCAAGTTATTAACTAAATTGGTAATTTGAAATTCCTAACTTCAAGTTCTGATCTTCAGAACTTCAAGTTCTCAATTTCAAGATAATAACTAAATTGGTAATTTGAAATTACTAACTTCAAGATCTGATCTTCAGAACTTCAAGTTCTCAATTTCAAGATAATAACTAAGTTGGTAATTTGAAATTACAAACTTCAAGATCTGATCTTCAGAACTTCAAGTTCTCAATTTCAAGTTAATAACTAAATTGGTAATTTGTAATTACTAACTTCAAGATCTGATCTTCAGAACTTCAAGTTCTCAATTTCAAGTTAATAACTAAATTGGTAATTTGAAATTATTAACTTCAAGATCTGATCTTCAGAACTTCAAGTTCTCAATTTCAAGATAATAAATAAGTTGGTAATTTGAAATTATTAACTTCAAGATCTGAAATTCCGAACTACAAGTTCTCAATTACAAGTTTAATAACTAAATTGGTAATTTGAAATTCCTAACTTCAAGTTCTGATCTCCAGAACTTCAAGTTCTCAATTTCAAGTTAATAACTAAATTGGTAATTTGAAATTACCAACTTCAAGATCTGATCTTCAGAACTTCAAGTTCTCAATTTCAAGTTAATAACTAAATTGGTAATTTGAAATTACTAACTTCAAGATCTGATATTCAGAACTTCAAGTTCTCAATTACAAGTTAATAACTAAATTGGTAATTTGAAATTCCTAACTTCAAGTTCTGATCTTCAGAACTTCAAGTTATCAATTTCAAGTTAATAACTAAATTGGTAATTTGAAATTATTAACTTCAAGATCTGATCTTCTTAACTTCTAGTTTTCAATTTCAAGTTAATAACTAAATTGGTAATTTGAAATTACTAACTTCAAGATCTGATCTTCAGAACTTCAAGTTCTCAATTTCAAGTTAATAACTAAATTGGTAATTTGAAATTATTAACTTCAAGATCTGATCTTCGGAACTTCAAGTTCTCAATTTCAAGTTAATAACTAAATTGGTAATTTGAAATTACTAACTTCAAGATCTGATCTTCAGAACTTCAAGTTCTCAATTTCAAGTTAATAACTAAATTGGTAATTTGAAATTAATAACTTCAAGATATGATCTTCAGAACTACAAGTTCTCAATTTCAAGTTAATAACTAAATTGGTAATTTGAAATTACTAACTTCAAGATCTGATCTTCAGAACTTCAAGTTCTCAATTTCAAATAAATAAATAAATTGGTAATTTGAAATTACTAACTTCAAGATCTGATCTTCAGAACTTCAAGTTCTCAATTTCAAGTTAATAACTAAATTGGTAATTTGAAATTATTAACTACAAGATCTGATCTTCAGAACTTCAAGTTCTCAATTTCAAATAAATAAATAAATTGGTAATTTGTAATTACTAACTTCAAGATCTGATCTTCAGAACTTCAAGTTCTCAATTTCAAGTTAATAACTAAATTGGTAATTTGAAATTACTAACTTCAAGATCTGATCTTCAGAACTTCAAGTTCTCAATTTCAAATAAATAAATAAATTGGTAATTTGTAATTACTAACTTCAAGATCTGATCTTCAGAACTTCAAGTTCTCAATTTCAAGTTAATAACTAAATTGGTAATTTGAAATTACTAACTTCAAGATCTGATCTTCAGAACTTCAAGTTCTCAATTTCAAGTTAATAACTAAATTGGTAATTTGAAATTATTGACTTCAAGATCTGATCTTCGGAACTTCAAGTTCTCAATTTCAAGTTAATAACTAAATTGGTAATTTGTAATTACAAACTTCAAGATCTGATCTTCAGAACTTCAAGTTCTCAATTTCAAGTTAATAACTAAATTAGTAATTTGAAATTATTAACTTCAAGATCTGATCTTCGGAACTTCAAGTTCTCAATTTCAAGTTAATAAGTAAATTGGTAATTTGAAATTACTAACTTCAAGATCTGATCTTCAGAACTTCAAGTTCTCAATTATAAGTTAATAACTAAATTGGTAATTTGAAATTATTAACTTCAAGATCTGATCTTCGGAACTTCAAGTTGTCAATTTCAAGTTAATAACTAAATTGGTAATTTGAAATTACTAACTTCAAGATCTGATCTTCAGAACTTCAAGTTCTCAATTTCAAGTTAATAACTAAATTGGTAATTTGAAATTAATAACTTCAAGATCTGATCTTCAGAACTTCAAGTTCTCAATTTCAAGTTAATAACTAAATTGGTAATTTGAAATTATTAACTTCAAGATCTGATCTTCGGAACTTCAAGTTCTCAATTTCAAGTTAATAACTAAATTGGTAATTTGAAATTACTAACTTCAAGATCTGATCTTCAGAACTTCAAGTTCTCAATTTCAAGTTAATAACTAAATTGGTAATTTGAAATTAATAACTTCAAGATCTGATCTTCAGAACTTCAAGTTCTCAATTTCAAGTTAATAACTAAATTGGTAATTTGAAATTACTAACTTCAAGATCTGATCTTCAGAACTTCAAGTTCTCAATTTCAAATAAATAAATAAATTGGTAATTTGAAATTACTAACTTCAAGATCTGATCTTCAGAACTTCAAGTTCTCAATTTCAAGTTAATAACTAAATTGGTAATTTGAAATTATTAACTTCAAGATCAGATCTTCGGAACTTCAAGTTCTCAATTTCAAGTTAATAACTAAATTGGTAATTTGAAATTACTAACTTCAAGATCTGATCTTCAGAACTTCAAGTTCTCAATTTCAAGTTAATAACTAAATTGGTAATTTGAAATTACTAACTTCAAGATCTGATCTTCAGAACTTCAAGTTCTCAATTTCAAGTTAATAACTAAATTGGTAATTTGAAATTATTGACTTCAAGATCTGATCTTCGGAACTTCAAGTTCTCAATTTCAAGTTAATAACTAAATTGGTAATTTGTAATTACTAACTTCAAGATCTGATCTTCAGAACTTCAAGTTCTCAATTTCAAGTTAATAACTAAATTGGTAATTTGAAATTATTAACTTCAAGATCTGATCTTCGGAACTTCAAGTTCTCAATTTCAAGTTAATAAGTAAATTGGTAATTTGAAATTACTAACTTCAAGATCTGATCTTCAGAACTTCAAGTTCTCAATTTCAAGATAATAACTAAGTTGGTAATTTGAAATTACTAACTTCTAGATCTGATCTTCAGAACTTCAAGTTCTCAATTTCAAGTTAATAACTAAATTGGTAATTTGTAATTACTAACTTCAAGATCTGATCTTCAGAACTTCCAGTTCTCAATTTCAAGTTAATAACTAAATTGGTAATTTGAAATTATTAACTTCAAGATCTGATCTTCGGAACTTCAAGTTCTCAATTTCAAGTTAATAACTAAATTGGTAATTTGAAATTACTAACTTCAAGTTCTGATCTTCAGAACTTCAAGTTCTCAATTTCAAGATAATAACTAAATTGGTAATTTGAAATTACTAACTTCAAGATCTGATCTTCAGAACTTCAAGTTCTCAATTTCAAGTTAATAACTAAATTGGTAATTGGAAATTACTAACTTCAAGATCTGATCTTCAGAAGTTCAAGTTCTCAATTTCAAGATAATAACTAAGTTGGTAATTTGAAATTACTAACTTCAAGATCTGATCTTCAGAACTTCAAGTTCTCAATTTCAAGTTAATAACTAAATTGGTAATTTGAAATTCCTAACTTCAAGATCTGATCTTCAGAACTTCAAGTTCTCAATTTCAAGTTAAAAACTAAATTGGTAATTTGAAATTATTAACTTCAAGATCTGATCTTCGGAACTTCAAGTTTTCAATTTCAAGTTAATAACTAAATTGGTAATTTGAAATTACTAACTTCAAGATCTGATCTTCAGAACTTCAAGTTCTCAATTTCAAGTTAATAACTAAATTGGTAATTTGAAATTATTAACTTCAAGATCTGATCTTCGGAACTTCAAGTTCTCAATTTCAAGTTAATAACTAAATTGGTAATTTGAAATTACTAACTTCAAGATCTGATCTTCAGAACTTCAAGTTCTCAATTTCAAGTTAATAACTAAATTGGTAATTTGAAATTAATAACTTCAAGATCTGATCTTCAGAACTACAAGTTCTCAATTTCAAGTTAATAACTAAATTGGTAATTTGAAATTACTAACTTCAAGATCTGTTCTTCAGAACTTCAAGTTCTCAATTTCAAATAAATAAATAAATTGGTAATTTGAAATTACTAACTTCAAGATCTGATCTTCAGAACTTCAAGTTCTCAATTTCAAGTTAATAACTAAATTGGTAATTTGAAATTATTAACTTCAAGATCAGATCTTCGGAACTTCAAGTTCTCAATTTCAAGTTAATAACTAAATTGGTAATTTGAAATTACTAACTTCAAGATCTGATCTTCAGAACTTCAAGTTCTCAATTTCAAATAAATAAATAAATTGGTAATTTGTAATTACTAACTTCAAGATCTGATCTTCAGAACTTCAAGTTCTCAATTTCAAGTTAATAACTAAATTGGTAATTTGAAATTACTAACTTCAAGATCTGATCTTCAGAACTTCAAGTTCTCAATTTCAAGTTAATAACTAAATTGGTAATTTGAAATTATTGACTTCAAGATCTGATCTTCGGAACTTCAAGTTCTCAATTTCAAGTTAATAACTAAATTGGTAATTTGTAATTACTAACTTCAAGATCTGATCTTCAGAACTTCAAGTTCTCAATTTCAAGTTAATAACTAAATTGGTAATTTGAAATTATTAACTTCAAGATCTGATCTTCGGAACTTCAAGTTCTCAATTTCAAGTTAATAACTAAATTGGTAATTTGAAATTACTAACTTCAAGATCTGATCTTCAGAACTTCAAGTTCTCAATTTCAAGATAATAACTAAGTTGGTAATTTGAAATTACTAACTTCAAGATCTGATCTTCAGAACTTCAAGTTCTCAATTTCAAGTTAATAACTAAATTGGTAATTTGTAATTACAAACTTCAAGATCTGATCTTCAGAACTTCAAGTTCTCAATTTCAAGTTAATAACTAAATTGGTAATTTGAAATTATTAACTTCAAGATCTGATCTTCGGAACTTCAAGTTCTCAATTACAAGTTAATAACTAAATTGGTAATTTGAAATTACTAACTTCAAGTTCTGATCTTCAGAACTTCAAGTTCTCAATTTCAAGATAATAACTAAATTGGTAATTTGAAATTACTAACTTCAAGATCTGATCTTCAGAACTTCAAGTTCTCAATTTCAAGTTAATAACTAAATTGGTAATTGGAAATTCCTAACTTCAAGATCTGATCTTCAGAAGTTCAAGTTCTCAATTTCAAGATAATAACTAAGTTGGTAATTTGAAATTACTAACTTCAAGATCTGATCTTCAGAACTTCAAGTTCTCAATTTCAAGTTAATAACTAAATTGGTAATTTGAAATTACTAACTTCAAGATCTGATCTTCAGAACTTCAAGTTCTCAATTTCAAGTTAATAACTAAATTGGTAATTTGAAATTCCTAACTTCAAGATCTGATCTTCAGAACTTCAAGTTCTCAATTTCAAGTTAATAACTAAATTGGTAATATGAAATTACTAACTTCAAGATCTGATCTTCAGAACTTCAAGTTCTCAATTTCAAGTTAATAACTAAATTGGTAATTTGAAATTACTAACTTCAAGATCTGATCTTCAGAACTTCAAGTTCTCAATTACAAGTTAATAACTAAATTGGTAATTTGAAATTATTAACTTCAAGATCAGATCTTCGGAACTTCAAGTTCTCAATTTCAAGTTAATAACTAAATTGGTAATTTGAAATTACTAACTTCAAGATCTGATCTTCAGAACTTCAAGTTCTCAATTTCAAATAAATAAATAAATTGGTAATTTGTAATTACTAACTTCAAGATCTGATCTTCAGAACTTCAAGTTCTCAATTTCAAGTTAATAACTAAATTGGTAATTTGAAATTACTAACTTCAAGATCTGATCTTCAGAACTTCAAGTTCTCAATTTCAAGTTAATAACTAAATTGGTAATTTGAAATTATTGACTTCAAGATCTGATGTTCGGAACTTCAAGTTCTCAATTTCAAGTTAATAACTAAATTGGTAATTTGTAATTACTAACTTCAAGATCTGATCTTCAGAACTTCAAGTTCTCAATTTCAAGTTAATAACTAAATTGGTAATTTGAAATTATTAACTTCAAGATCTGATCTTCGGAACTTCAAGTTCTCAATTTCAAGTTAATAACTAAATTGGTAATTTGAAATTACTAACTTCAAGATCTGATCTTCAGAACTTCAAGTTCTCAATTTCAAGATAATAACTAAGTTGGTAATTTGAAATTACTAACTTCAAGATCTGATCTTCAGAACTTCAAGTTCTCAATTTCAAGTTAATAACTAAATTGGTAATTTGTAATTACTAACTTCAAGATCTGATCTTCAGAACTTCAAGTTCTCAATTTCAAGTTAATAACTAAATTGGTAATTTGAAATTATTAACTTCAAGATCTGATCTTCGGAACTTCAAGTTCTCAATTTCAAGTTAATAACTAAATTGGTAATTTGAAATTACTAACTTCAAGTTCTGATCTTCAGAACTTGAAGTTCTCAATTTCAAGATAATAACTAAATTGGTAATTTGAAATTACTAACTTCAAGATCTGATCTTCAGAACTTCAAGTTCTCAATTTCTTGTTAATAACTAAATTGGTAATTTGAAATTACTAACTTCAAGATCTGATCTTCAGAACTTCAAGTTCTCAATTTCAAGTTAATAACTAAATTGGTAATTTGAAATTCCTAACTTCAAGATCTGATCTTCAGAACTTCAAGTTCTCAATTTCAAGTTAATAACTAAATTGGTAATATGAAATTACTAACTTCAAGATCTGATCTTCAGAACTTCAAGTTCTCAATTTCAAGTTAATAACTAAATTGGTAATTTGAAATTACTAACTTCAAGATCTGATCTTCAGAACTTCAAGTTCTCAATTTCAAGATAATAACTAAGTTGGTAATTTGAAATTACTAACTTCAAGATCTGATCTTCAGAACTTCAAGTTCTCAATTTCAAGTTAATAACTAAATTGGTAATTTGTAATTACAAACTTCAAGATCTGATCTTCAGAACTTCAAGTTCTCAATTTCAAGTTAATAACTAAATTGGTAATTTGAAATTATTAACTTCAAGATCTGATCTTCGGAACTTCAAGTTCTCAATTACAAGTTAATAACTCAATTGGTAATTTGAAATTACTAACTTCAAGTTCTGATCTTCAGAACTTCAAGTTCTCAATTTCAAGATAATAACTAAATTGGTAATTTGAAATTACTAACTTCAAGATCTGATCTTCAGAACTTCAAGTTCTCAATTTCAAGTTAATAACTAAATTGGTAATTGGAAATTCCTAACTTCAAGATCTGATCTTCAGAAGTTCAAGTTCTCAATTTCAAGATAATAACTAAGTTGGTAATTTGAAATTACTAACTTCAAGATCTGATCTTCAGAACTTCAAGTTCTCAATTTCAAGTTAATAACTAAATTGGTAATTTGAAATTACTAACTTCAAGATCTGATCTTCAGAACTTCAAGTTCTCAATTTCAAGTTAATAACTAAATTGGTAATTTGAAATTCCTAACTTCAAGATCTGATCTTCAGAACTTCAAGTTCTCAATTTCAAGTTAATAACTAAATTGGTAATTGGAAATTCCTAACTTCAAGATCTGATCTTCAGAAGTTCAAGTTCTCAATTTCAAGATAATAACTAAGTTGGTAATTTGAAATTACTAACTTCAAGATCTGATCTTCAGAACTTCAAGTTCTCAATTTCAAGTTAATAACTAAATTGGTAATTTGAAATTACTAACTTCAAGATCTGATCTTCAGAACTTCAAGTTCTCAATTTCAAGTTAATAACTAAATTGGTAATTTGAAATTCCTAACTTCAAGATCTGATCTTCAGAACTTCAAGTTCTCAATTTCAAGTTAATAACTAAATTGGTAATATGAAATTACTAACTTCAAGATCTGATCTTCAGAACTTCAAGTTCTCAATTTCAAGTTAATAACTAAATTGGTAATTTGAAATTACTAACTTCAAGATCTGATCTTCAGAACTTCAAGTTCTCAATTACAAGTTAATAACTAAATTGGTAATTTGAAATTATTAACTTCAAGATCAGATCTTCGGAACTTCAAGTTCTCAATTTCAAGTTAATAACTAAATTGGTAATTTGAAATTACTAACTTCAAGATCTGATCTTCAGAACTTCAAGTTCTCAATTTCAAATAAATAAATAAATTGGTAATTTGTAATTACTAACTTCAAGATCTGATCTTCAGAACTTCAAGTTCTCAATTTCAAGTTAATAACTAAATTGGTAATTTGAAATTACTAACTTCAAGATCTGATCTTCAGAACTTCAAGTTCTCAATTTCAAGTTAATAACTAAATTGGTAATTTGAAATTATTGACTTCAAGATCTGATCTTCGGAACTTCAAGTTCTCAATTTCAAGTTAATAACTAAATTGGTAATTTGTAATTACTAACTTCAAGATCTGATCTTCAGAACTTCAAGTTCTCAATTTCAAGTTAATAACTAAATTGGTAATTTGAAATTATTAACTTCAAGATCTGATCTTCGGAACTTCAAGTTCTCATTTTCAAGTTAATAACTAAATTGGTAATTTGAAATTACTAACTTCAAGATCTGATCTTCAGAACTTCAAGTTCTCAATTTCAAGATAATAACTAAGTTGGTAATTTGAAATTACTAACTTCAAGATCTGATCTTCAGAACTTCAAGTTCTCAATTTCAAGTTAATAACTAAATTGGTAATTTGTAATTACTAACTTCAAGATCTGATCTTCAGAACTTCAAGTTCTCAATTTCAAGTTAATAACTAAATTGGTAATTTGAAATTATTAACTTCAAGATCTGATCTTCGGAACTTCAAGTTCTCAATTTCAAGTTAATAACTAAATTGGTAATTTGAAATTACTAACTTCAAGTTCTGATCTTCAGAACTTGAAGTTCTCAATTTCAAGATAATAACTAAATTGGTAATTTGAAATTACTAACTTCAAGATCTGATCTTCAGAACTTCAAGTTCTCAATTTCTTGTTAATAACTAAATTGGTAATTTGAAATTACTAACTTCAAGATCTGATCTTCAGAACTTCAAGTTCTCAATTTCAAGTTAATAACTAAATTGGTAATTTGAAATTCCTAACTTCAAGATCTGATCTTCAGAACTTCAAGTTCTCAATTTCAAGTTAATAACTAAATTGGTAATATGAAATTACTAACTTCAAGATCTGATCTTCAGAACTTCAAGTTCTCAATTTCAAGTTAATAACTAAATTGGTAATTTGAAATTACTAACTTCAAGATCTGATCTTCAGAACTTCAAGTTCTCAATTACAAGTTAATAACTAAATTGGTAATTTGAAATTACTAACTTCAAGATCTGATCTTCAGAACTTCAAGTTCTCAATTTCAAGTTAATAACTAAATTGGTAATTTGAAATTAATAACTTCAAGATCTGATCTTCAGAACTACAAGTTCTCAATTTCAAGTTAATAACTAAATTGGTAATTTGAAATTACCAACTTCAAGATCTGATCTACAGAACTTCAAGTTCTCAATTTCAAATAAATAAATAAATTGGTTATTCGAAATTACTAACTTCAAGATCTGATCTTCAGAACTTCAAGTTCTCAATTTCAAGTTAATAACTAAATTGGTAATTTGAAATTATTAACTTCAAGATCAGATCTTCGGAACTTCAAGTTCTCAATTTCAAGTTAATAACTAAATTGGTAATTTGAAATTACTAACTTCAAGATCTGATCTTCAGAACTTCAAGTTCTCAATTTCAAATAAATAAATAAATTGGTAATTTGTAATTACTAACTTCCAGATCTGATCTTCAGAACTTCAAGTTCTCAATTTCAAGGTAATAACTAAATTGGTAATTTGAAATTACTAACTTCAAGATCTGATCTTCAGAACTTCAAGTTCTCAATTTCAAGTTAATAACTAAATTGGTAATTTGGAATTATTAACTTCAAGATCTGATCTTCGGAACTTCAAGTTCTCAATTTCAAGTTAATAACTAAATTGGTAATTTGAAATTCCTAACTTCAAGATCTGATCTTCAGAACTTCAAGTTCTCAATTTCAAGTTAATAACTAAATTGGTAATTTGAAATTATTAACTTCAAGATCTGATCTTCGGAACTTCAAGTTCTCAATTTCAAGTTAATAACTAAATTGGTAATTTGAAATTACTAACTTCAAGATCTCATCTTCAGAACTTCAAGTTCTCAATTTCAAGATAATAACTTAGTTGGTAATTTGAAATTATTAACTTCTAGATCTGATATTCAGAACTTCAAGTTCTCAATTACAAGTTAATAACTAAATTGGTAATTTGAAATTCCTAACTTCAAGTTCTGATCTTCAGAACTTCAAGTTCTCAATTTCAAGTTAATAACTAAATTGGTAATCTGAAATTATTAACTTCAAGATCTGATCTTCGGAACTTCAAGTTCTCAATTTCAAGTTAATAACTAAATTGGTAATTTGAAATTACCAACTTCAAGATCTGATCTTCAGAACTTCAAGTTCTCAATTTCAAGATAATAACTAAGTTGGTAATTTGAAATTACTAACTTCAAGATCTGATCTTAAGAACTTCAAGTTCTCAATTTCAAATAAATAAATAAATTGGTAATTTGAAATTACTAACTTCAAGATCTGATCTTCAGAACTTCAAGTTCTCAATTTCAAGTTAATAACTAAATTGGTAATTTGAAATTACTAACTTCAAGATCTGATCTTCAGAACTTCAAGTTCTCAATTTCAAGTTAATAACTAAATTGGTAATTTGAAATTATTGACTTCAAGATCTGATCTTCGGAACTTCAAGTTCTCAATTTCAAGTTAATAACTAAATTGGTAATTTGTAATTACTAACTTCAAGATCTGATCTTCAGAACTTCAAGTTCTCAATTTCAAGTTAATAACTAAATTGGTAATTTGAAATTACTAACTTCAAGATCTGATCTTCAGAACTTCAAGTTCTCAATTTCAAGTTAATAACTAAATTGGTAATTTGTAATTACTAACTTCAAGATCTGATCTTCAGAACTTCAAGTTCTCAATTTCAAGTTAATAACTAAATTGGTAATTGGAAATTATTAACTTCAAGATCTGATCTTCGGAACTTCAAGTTCTCAATTTCAAGTTAATAACTAAATTGGTAATTAGAAATTACTAACTTCAAGTTCTGATCTTCAGAACTTCAAGTTCTCAATTTCAAGATAATAACTAAATTGGTAATTTGAAATTACTAACTTCAAGATCTGATCTTCAGAACTTCAAGTTCTCAATTTCAAGTTAATAACTAAATTGGTAATTGGAAATTACTAACTTCAAGATCTGATCTTCAGAAGTTCAAGTTCTCAATTTCAAGATAATAACTAAGTTGGTAATTTGAAATTACTAACTTCAAGATCTGATCTTCAGAACTTCAAGTTCTCAATTTCAAGTTAATAACTAAATTGGTAATTTGAAATTACTAACTTCAAAATCTGATCTTCAGAACTTCAAGTTCTCAATTTCAAGTTAATAACTAAATTGGTAATTTGAAATTCCTAACTTCAAGATCTGATCTTCAGAACTTCAAGTTCTCAATTTCAAGTTAATAACTAAATTGGTAATATGAAATTACTAACTTCAAGATCTGATCTTCAGAACTTCAAGTTCTCAATTTCAAGTTAATAACTAAATTGGTAATTTCAAATTACTAACTTCAAGATCTGATCTTCAGAACTTCAAGTTCTCAATTACAAGTTAATAACTAAATTGGTAATTTGAAATTACTAACTTCAAGATCTGATCTTCAGAACTACAAGTTCTCAATTTCAAGTTAATAACTAAATTGGTAATTTGAAATTATTGACTTCAAGATCTGATCTTCGGAACTTCAAGTTCTCAATTTCAAGTTAATAACTAAATTGGTAATTTGTAATTACTAACTTCAAGATCTGATCTTCAGAACTTCAAGTTCTCAATTTCAAGTTAATAACTAAATTGGTAATTTGAAATTATTAACTTCAAGATCTGATCTTCGGAACTTCAAGTTCTCAATTTCAAGTTAATAACTAAATTGGTAATTTGAAATTACTAACTTCAAGTTCTGATCTTCAGAACTTCAAGTTCTCAATTTCTAGATAATAACTAAATTGGTAATTTGAAATTACTAACTTCAAGATCTGATCTTCAGAACTTCAAGTTCTCAATTTCAAGATAATAACTAAGTTGGTAATTTGAAATTACTAACTTCAAGATCTGATCTTCAGAACTTCAAGTTCTCAATTTCAAGATAATAACTAAGTTGGTAATTTGAAATTACTAACTTCAAGATCTGATCTTCAGAACTTCAAGTTCTCAATTTCAAGTTAATAACTAAATTGGTAATTTGTAATTACTAACTTCAAGATCTGATCTTCAGAACTTCAAGTTCTCAATTTCAAGTTAATAACTAAATTGGTAATTTGAAATTATTAACTTCAAGATCTGATCTTCGGAACTTCAAGTTCTCAATTTCAAGATAATAACTAAGTTGGTAATTTGAAATTACTAACTTCAAGATCTGATCTTCAGAACTTCAAGTTCTCAATTTCAAGTTAATAACTAAATTGGTAATTTGTAATTACTAACTTCAAGATCTGATCTTCAGAACTTCAAGTTCTCAATTTCAAGTTGATAACTAAATTGGTAATTTGAAATTATTAACTTCAAGATCTGATCTTCGGAACTTCAAGTTCTCAATTTCAAGTTAATAACTAAATTGGTAATTTGAAATTACTCACTTCAAGTTCTGATCTTCAGAACTTCAAGTTCTCAATTTCAAGATAATAACTAAATTGGTAATTTGAAATTACTAACTTCAAGATCTGATCTTCAGAACTTCAAGTTCTCAATTTCAAGTTAATAACTAAATTGGTAATTGGAAATTACTAACTTCAAGATCTGATCTTCAGAAGTTCAAGTTCTCAATTTCAAGATAATAACTAAGTTGGTAATTTGAAATTACTAACTTCAAGATCTGATCTTCAGAACTTCAAGTTCTCAATTTCAAGTTAATAACTAAATTGGTAATTTGAAATTACTAACTTCAAGATCTGATCTTCAGAACTTCAAGTTCTCAATTTCTAGTTAATAACTAAATTGGTAATTTGAAATTCCTAACTTCAAGATCTGATCTTCAGAACTTCAAGTTCTCAATTACAAGTTAATAACTAAATTGTTAATTTGAAATTAATAACTTCAAGATCTGATCTTCGGAACTTCAAGTTCTCAATTTCAAGTTAATAACTAAATTGGTAATTTGAAATTACTAACTTCAAGATGTGATCTTCAGAACTTCAAGTTCTCAATTTCAAGTTAATAACTAAATTGGTAATTTGAAATTACTAACTTCAAGATATGATCTTCAGAACTACAAGTTCTCAATTACAAGTTAATAACTAAATTGGTAATTTGAAATTATTAACTTCAAGATCTGATCTTCGGAACTTCAAGTTCTCAATTTCAAGTTAATAACTAAATTGGTAATTTGAAATTACTAACTTCAAGTTCTGATCTTCAGAACTTCAAGTTCTCAATTACAAGATAATAACTAAGTTGGTAATTTGAAATTACTAACTTCAAGATCTGATCTTCAGAACTTCAAGTTCTCAATTTCAAGTTAATAACTAAATTGGTAATTTGTAATTACTAACTTCATGATCTGATCTTCAGAACTTCAAGTTCTCAATTTCAAGTTAATAACTAAATTGGTAATTTGTAATTACTAACTTCAAGATCTGATCTTCAGAACTTCAAGTTCTCAATTTCAAGTTAATAACTAAATTGGTAATTTGAAATTACTAACTTCAAGATCTGATCTTCAGAACTTCAAGTTCTCAATTTCAAGTTAATAACTAAATTGGTAATTTGAAATTACTAACTTCAAGATCTGATCTTCAGAACTTCAAGTTCTCAATTTCAAGTTAATAACTAAATTGGTAATTTGAAATTATTAACTTCAAGATCTGATCTTCGGAACTTCAAGTTCTCAATTTCAAGTTAATAACTAAGTTGGTAATTTGAAATTACTAACTTCAAGATCTGATCTTCAGAACTTCAAGTTCTCAATTTCAAGTTAATAACTAAATTGGTAATTTGTAATTACTAACTTCATGATCTGATCTTCAGAACTTCAAGTTCTCAATTTCAAGTTAATAACTAAATTGGTAATTTGTAATTACTAACTTCAAGATCTGATCTTCAGAACTACAAGTTCTCAATTTCAAGTTAATAACTAAATTGGTAATTTGAAATTATTGACTTCAAGATCTGATCTTCAGAACTTCAAGTTCTCAATTTCAAGTTAATAACTAAATTGGTAATTTGAAATTATTAACTTCAAGATCTGATCTTCGGAACTTCAAGTTCTCAATTTCAAGTTAATAACTAAATTGGTAATTTGAAATTATTAACTTCAAGATCTGATCTTCGGAACTTCAAGTTCTCAATTTCAAGTTAATAACTAAATTGGTAATTTGAAATTACTAACTTCAAGTTCTGATCTTCAGAACTTCAAGTTCTCAATTTCAAGATAATAACTAAATTGGTAATTTGAAATTACTAACTTCAAGATCTGATCTTCAGAACTTCAAGTTCTCAATTTCAAGATAATAACTAAGTTGGTAATTTGAAATTACTAACTTCAAGATCTGATCTTCAGAACTTCAAGTTCTCAATTTCAAGTTAATAACTAAATTGGTAATTTGTAATTACTAACTTCAAGATCTGATCTTCAGAACTTCAAGTTCTCAATTTCAAGTTAATAACTAAATTGGTAATTTGAAATTATTAACTTCAAGATCTGATCTTCGGAACTTCAAGTTCTCAATTTCAAGTTAATAACTAAATTGGTAATTTGAAATTACTAACTTCAAGTTCTGATCTTCAGAACTTCAAGTTCTCAATTTCAAGATAATAACTAAATTGGTAATTTGAAATTATTAACTTCAAGATCTGATCTTCAGAACTTCAAGTTCTCAATTTCAAGTTAATAACTAAATTGGTAATTGGAAATTACTAACTTCAAGATATGATCTTCAGAAGTTCAAGTTCTCAATTTCAAGATAATAACTAAGTTGGTAATTTGAAATTACTAACTTCAAGATCTGATCTTCAGAACTTCAAGTTCTCAATTTCAAGTTAATAACTAAATTGGTAATTTGAAATTATTAACTTCAAGATCTGATCTTCGGAACTTCAAGTTCGCAATTTCAAGTTAATAACTAAATTGGTAATTTGAAATTACTAACTTCAAGATCTGATCTTCAGAACTTCAAGTTCTCAATTTCAAGTTAATAACTATATTGGTAATTTGAAATTATTAACTTCAAGATCTGATCTTCGGAACTTCAAGTTCTCAATTTCAAGTTAATAACTAAATTGGTAATTTGAAATTACTAACTTCAAGATCTGATCTTCAGAACTTCAAGTTATCAATTTCAAGATAATAAATAAGTTGGTAATTTGAAATTATTAACTTCAAGATCTGATATTCAGAATTACAAGTTCTCAATTACAAGTTAATAACTAAATTGGTAATTTGAAATTCCTAACTTCAAGTTCTGATCTCCAGAACTTCAAGTTCTCAATTTCAAGTTAATAACTAAATTGGTAATTTGAAATTACTAACTTCAAGATCTGATCTTCAGAACTTCAAGTTCTCAATTTCAAGTTAATAACTAAATTGGTAATTTGAAATTACTAACTTCAAGATCTGATATTCAGAACTTCAAGTTCTCAATTACGAGTTAATAACTAAATTGGTAATTTGAAATTCCTAACTTCAAGTTCTGATCTTCAGAACTTCAAGTTATCAATTTCAAGTTAATAACTAAATTGGTAATTTGAAATTATTAACTTCAAGATCTGATCTTCGGAACTTCAAGTTTTCAATTTCAAGTTAATAACTAAATTGGTAATTTGAAATTACTAACTTCAAGATGTGATCTTCAGAACTTCAAGTTCTCAATTTCAAGTTAATAACTAAATTGGTAATTTGAAATTACTAACTTCAAGATGTGATCTTCAGAACTTCAAGTTCTCAATTTCAAGTTAATAACTAAATTGGTAATTTGAAATTACTAACTTCAAGATCTGATCTTCAGAACTTCAAGTTCTCAATTTCAAGTTAATAACTAAATTGGTAATTTGAAATTCCTAACTTCAAGATCTGATCTTCAGAACTTCAAGTTCTCAATTTCAAGTTAATAACTCAATTGGTAATTTGAAATTACTAACTTCAAGATCTGATCTTCAGAACTTCAAGTTCTCAATTTCAAGTTAATAACTAAATTGGTAATTTGAAATTATTAACTTCAAGATCTGATCTTCGGAACTTCAAGTTCTCAATTTCAAGTTAATAACTAAATTGGTAATTTGAAATTACTAACTTCAAGTTCTGATCTTCAGAACTTCAAGCTCTCAATTACAAGATAATAACTAAATTGGTAATTTGAAATTACTAACTTCAAGATCTGATCTTCAGAACTTCAAGTTCTCAATTTCAAGTTAATAACTAAATTGGTAATTTGAAATTACTAACTTCAAGATCTGATCTTCAGAACTTCAAGTTCTCAATTTCAAGATAATAACTAAGTTGGTAATTTGAAATTACTAACTTCAAGATCTGATCTTCAGAACTTCAAGTTCTCAATTTCAAGTTAATAACTAAATTGGTAATTTGAAATTCCTAACTTCAAGATCTGATCTTCAGAACTTCAAGTTCTCGATTTCAAGTTAATAACTAAATTGGTAATTTGAAATTACTAACTTCAAGATCTGATCTTCAGAACTTCAAGTTCTTAATTACAAGTTAATAACTAAATTGGTAATTTGAAATTACTAACTTCAAGATCTGATCTTCAGAACTTCAAGTTCTCAATTTCAAGTTAATAACTAAATTGGTAATTTGAAATTACTAACTTCAAGATCTGATCTTCAGAACTTCAAGTTCTCAATTTCAAGATAATAACTAAGTTGGTAATTTGAAATAACTAACTTCAAGATCTGATCTTCAGCACTTCAAGTTGTTAATTTCAAGTTAATAACTAAATTGGTAATTTGAAATTACTAACTTCAAGATCTGATCTTCAGAACTTCAAGTTCTCAATTTCAAGTTAATAACTAAATTGGTAATTTGAAATTCCTAACTTCAAGATCTGATCATCAGAACTTCAAGTACTCAATTTCAAGTTAATAACTAAATTGTTAATTTGAAATTATTAACTTCAAGATCTGATCTTCGGAACTTCAAGTTCTCAATTTCAAGTTAATAACTAAATTGGTAATTTGAAATTACTAACTTCAAGATGTGATCTTCAGAACTTCAAGTTCTCAATTTCAAGTTAATAACTAAATTGGTAATTTGAAATTACTAACTTCAAGATCTGATCTTCAGAACTTCAAGTTCTCAATTTCAAGTTAATAACTAAATTGGTAATTTGAAATTATTAACTTCAAGATCTGATCTTCGGAACTTCAAGTTCTCAATTTCAAGTTAATAACTAAATTGGTAATTTGAAATTACTAACTTCAAGATCTGATCTTCAGAACTTCAAGTTCTCAATTTCAAGATAATAACTAAGTTGGTAATTTGAAATTATTAACTTCAAGATCTGATATTCAGAACTTCAAGTTCTCAATTACAAGTTAATAACTAAATTGGTAATTTGAAATTCCTAACTTCAAGTTCTGATCTTCAGAACTTGAAGTTCTCAATTTCAAGTTAATAACTAAATTGGTAATTTGAAATTACTAACTTCAAGATCTGATCTTCAGAACTTCAAGTTCTCAATTTCAAGTTAATAACTAAATTGGTAATTTGAAATTAGTAACTTCAAGATCTGATCTTCAGAACTTCTAGTTCTCAATTTGTAGTTAATAACTAAATTGGTAATTTGAAATTACTAACTTCCAGATCTGATCTTCAGAACTTCAAGTTCTCAATTTCAAGTTAATAACTAAATTGGTAATTTGAAATTAATAACTTCAAGATCTGATCTTCAGAACTACAAGTTCTCAATTTCAAGTTAATAACTAAATTGGTAATTTGAAATTACTAACTTCAAGATCTGATCTTCAGAACTTCAAGTTCTCAATTTCAAATAAATAAATAAATTGGTAATTTGAAATTACTAACTTCAAGATCTGATCTTCAGAACTTCAAGTACTCAATTTCAAGTTAATAACTAAATTGGTAGTTTGAAATTACTAACTTCAAGATCTGATCTTCAGAACTTCAAGTTCTCAATTTCAAGTTAATAACTAAATTGGTAGTTTGAAATTACTAACTTCAAGATCTGATCTTCAGAACTTTAAGTTCTCAATTTCAAGTTAATAACTAAATTGGTAATTTGAAATTATTAACTTCAAGATCTGATCTTCAGAACTTCAAGTTCTCAATTTCAAGATAATAACTAAGTTGGTAATTTGAAATTATTAACTTCAAGATCTGATCTTCAGAACTTCAAGTTCTTAATTTCAAGTTAATAACTAAATTGGTAATTTGAAATTACTAACTTCAAGATCTGATCTTCAGAACTTCAAGTTCTCAATTTCAAGCTAATAACTAAATTGGTAATTTGAAATTACTAACTTCAAGATCGGATCTTCAGAACTTCAAGTTCTCAATTTCCAGTTAATAACTAAATTGTTAATTTGAAATTATTAACTTCAAGATCTGATCTTCAGAACTTCAAGTTCTCAATTTCAAGTTAATAACTAAATTGGTAATTTGAAATTACTAACTTCAAGATCTGATCTTCAGAACTTCAAGTTCTCAATTTCAAGATAATAACTAAGTTGGTAATTTGAAATTACTAACTTCAAGATCTGATCTTCAGAACTTCAAGTTCTCAATTTCAAGTTAATAACTAAATTGGTAATTTGAAATTCCTAACTTCAAGATCTGATCTTCAGAACTTCAAGTTCTCGATTTCAAGTTAATAACTAAATTGGTAATTTGAAATTACTAACTTCAAGATCTGATCTTCAGAACTTCAAGTTCTTAATTACAAGTTAATAACTAAATTGGTAATTTGAAATTACTAACTTCAAGATCTGATCTTCAGAACTTCAAGTTCTCAATTTCAAGTTAATAACTAAATTGGTAATTTGAAATTACTAACTTCAAGATCTGATCTTCAGAACTTCAAGTTCTCAATTTCAAGATAATAACTAAGTTGGTAATTTGAAATAACTAACTTCAAGATCTGATCTTCAGCACTTCAAGTTGTTAATTTCAAGTTAATAACTAAATTGGTAATTTGAAATTACTAACTTCAAGATCTGATCTTCAGAACTTCAAGTTCTCAATTTCAAGTTAATAACTAAATTGGTAATTTGAAATTCCTAACTTCAAGATCTGATCATCAGAACTTCAAGTACTCAATTTCAAGTTAATAACTAAATTGTTAATTTGAAATTATTAACTTCAAGATCTGATCTTCGGAACTTCAAGTTCTCAATTTCAAGTTAATAACTAAATTGGTAATTTGAAATTACTAACTTCAAGATGTGATCTTCAGAACTTCAAGTTCTCAATTTCAAGTTAATAACTAAATTGGTAATTTGAAATTACTAACTTCAAGATCTGATCTTCAGAACTTCAAGTTCTCAATTTCAAGTTAATAACTAAATTGGTAATTTGAAATTATTAACTTCAAGATCTGATCTTCGGAACTTCAAGTTCTCAATTTCAAGTTAATAACTAAATTGGTAATTTGAAATTACTAACTTCAAGATCTGATCTTCAGAACTTCAAGTTCTCAATTTCAAGATAATAACTAAGTTGGTAATTTGAAATTATTAACTTCAAGATCTGATATTCAGAACTTCAAGTTCTCAATTACAAGTTAATAACTAAATTGGTAATTTGAAATTCCTAACTTCAAGTTCTGATCTTCAGAACTTGAAGTTCTCAATTTCAAGTTAATAACTAAATTGGTAATTTGAAATTACTAACTTCAAGATCTGATCTTCAGAACTTCAAGTTCTCAATTTCAAGTTAATAACTAAATTGGTAATTTGAAATTAGTAACTTCAAGATCTGATCTTCAGAACTTCTAGTTCTCAATTTGTAGTTAATAACTAAATTGGTAATTTGAAATTACTAACTTCCAGATCTGATCTTCAGAACTTCAAGTTCTCAATTTCAAGTTAATAACTAAATTGGTAATTTGAAATTAATAACTTCAAGATCTGATCTTCAGAACTACAAGTTCTCAATTTCAAGTTAATAACTAAATTGGTAATTTGAAATTACTAACTTCAAGATCTGATCTTCAGAACTTCAAGTTCTCAATTTCAAATAAATAAATAAATTGGTAATTTGAAATTACTAACTTCAAGATCTGATCTTCAGAACTTCAAGTACTCAATTTCAAGTTAATAACTAAATTGGTAGTTTGAAATTACTAACTTCAAGATCTGATCTTCAGAACTTCAAGTTCTCAATTTCAAGTTAATAACTAAATTGGTAGTTTGAAATTACTAACTTCAAGATCTGATCTTCAGAACTTTAAGTTCTCAATTTCAAGTTAATAACTAAATTGGTAATTTGAAATTATTAACTTCAAGATCTGATCTTCAGAACTTCAAGTTCTCAATTTCAAGATAATAACTAAGTTGGTAATTTGAAATTATTAACTTCAAGATCTGATCTTCAGAACTTCAAGTTCTTAATTTCAAGTTAATAACTAAATTGGTAATTTGAAATTACTAACTTCAAGATCTGATCTTCAGAACTTCAAGTTCTCAATTTCAAGCTAATAACTAAATTGGTAATTTGAAATTACTAACTTCAAGATCGGATCTTCAGAACTTCAAGTTCTCAATTTCCAGTTAATAACTAAATTGTTAATTTGAAATTATTAACTTCAAGATCTGATCTTCGGAACTTCAAGTACTCAATTTTAAGTTAATAACTAAATTGGTAATTTGAAATTAATAACTTCAAGATCTGATCTTCAGAACTACAAGTTCTCAATTTCAAGTTAATAACTAAATTGGTAATTTGAAATTACTAACTTCAAGATCTGATCTTCAGAACTTCAAGTTCTCAATTTCAAGTTAATAACTAAATTGGTAATTTGCAATTACTAACTTCAAGATCTGATCTTCAGAACTTCAAGTTCTCAATTTCAAGTTAATAACTAAATTGGTAATTTGAAATTATTAACTTCAAGATCTGATCTTCGGAACTTCAAGTTCTCAATTTCAAGTTAATAACTAAATTGGTAATTTGAAATTACTAACTTCAAGATCTGATCTTCTGAACTACAAGTTCTCAATTTCAAGATAAAAACTAAGTTGGTAATTTGAAATTATTAACTTCAAGATCTGATATACAGAACTTCAAGTTCTCAATTACAAGTTAATAACTAAATTGGTAATTTGAAATTCCTAACTTCAAGTTCTGATCTTCAGAACTTCAAGTTCTCAATTTCAAGATAATAACTAAATTGGTAATTTGAAATTACTAACTTCAAGATCTGATCTTCTGAACTTCAAGTTCTCAATTTCAAGATAAAAACTAAGTTGGTAATTTGAAATTATTAACTTCAAGATCTGATATACAGAACTTCAAGTTCTCAATTTCAAGTTAATAACTAAATTGGTAATTTGAAATTACTAACTTCAAGATCTGATCTTCAGAACTTCAAGTTCTCAATTTCAAGATAATAACTAAGTTGGTAATTTGAAATTATTAACTTCAAGATCTGATCTTCCGAACTTCAAGTTCTCACTTACAAGTTAATAACTAAATTGGTAATTTGAAATTCCTAACTTCAAGTTCTGATCTTCAGAACTTCAAGTTCTCAATTTCAAGATAATAACTAAATTGGTAATTTGAAATTACTAACTTCAAGATCTGATCTTCAGAACTTCAAGTTCTCAATTTCATGTTAATAACTAAATTGGTAATTTGAAATTACTAACTTCAAGATCTGATCTTCAGAACTTCAAGTTCACAATTTCAAGATAATAACTAAGTTGGTAATATGAAATTACTAACTTCAAGATCTGATCTTCAGAACTTCAAGTTCTTAATTTCAAATTAATAACTAAATTGGTAATTTGTAATTACTAACTTCAAGTTCTGATCTTCAGAACTTCAAGTTCTCAATTTCAAGTTAATAACTAAATTGGTAATTTGAAATTCCTAACTTCAAGATCTGATCTTCAGAACTTCAAGTTCTCAATTTCAAGTTAATAACTAAATTGTTAATTTGAAATTATTAACTTCAAGATCTGATCTTCGGAACTTCAAGTTCTCAATTTCAAGTTAATAACTAAATTGGTAATTTGAAATTACTAACTTCAAGATCTGATCTTCAGAACTTCAAGTTCTCAATTTCAAGTTAATAACTAAATTGGTAATTTGAAATTACTAACTTCAAGATCTGATCTTCAGAACTTCAAGTTCTCAATTTCAAGTTAATAACTAAATTGGTAATTTGAAATTACTAACTTCAAGATCTGATCTTCAGAACTTCAAGTTCTCAATTTCAAGTTAATAACTAAATTGGTAATTAGAAATTAATAACTTCAAGATCTGATCTTCAGAACTACAAGTTCTCAATTTCAAGTTAATAACTAAATTGGTAATTTGAAATTACTAACTTCAAGATCTGATCTTCAGAACTTCAAGTTCTCCATTTCAAATAAATAAATAAATTGATAATTTGAAATTACTAACTTCTAGATCTGATCTTCAGAACTTCAAGTTCTCAATTGCAAGTTAATAACTAAATTGGTAATTTGAAATTACTAACTTCAAGATCTGATCTTCAGAACTTCAAGTTCTCAATTTCAAGTTAATAACTAAATTGGTAATTTGAAATTACTAACTTCAAGATCTGATCTTCAGAACTTCAAGTTCTCAATTTCAAGTTAATAAACTAAATTGGTAATTTGAAATTATTAACTTCAAGATCTGATCTTCGGAACTTCAAGTTCTCAATTTCAAGTTAATAACTAAATTGGTAATTTGAAATTACTAACTTCAAGATCTGATCTTCAGAACTTCAAGTTCTCAATTTCAAGTTAATAACTAAATTGGTAATTTGAAATTATTAACTTCAAGATCTGATCTTCGGAACTTCAAGTTCTCAATTTCAAGTTAATAACTAAATTGGTAATTTGAAATTACTAACTTCAAGATCTGATCTTCAGAACTTCAAGTTCTCAATTTCAAGATAATAACTAAGTTGGTAATTTGAAATTATTAACTTCAAGATCTGATATTCAGAACTTCAAGTTCTCAATTACAAGTTAATAACTAAATTGGTAATTTGAAATTCCTAACTTCAAGTTCTGATCTTCAGAACTTCAAGTTCTCAATTTCAAGTTAATAACTAAATTGGTAATTTGAAATTATTAACTTCAAGATCTGATCTTCGGAACTTCAAGTTCTCAATTTCAAGTTAATAACTAAATTGGTAATTTGAAATTACTAACTTCAAGATCTGATCTTCAGAACTTCAAGTTCTCAATTTCAAGTTAATAACTAAATTGGTAATTTGAAATTATTATCTTCAAGATCTGATCTTCGGAACTTCAAGTTCTCAATTTCAAGTTAATAACTAAATTGGTAATTTGAAATTACTAACTTCAAGATCTGATCTTCAGAACTTCAAGTTCTCAATTTCAAGTTAATAACTAAATTGGTAATTTGAAATTACTAACTTCAAGATCTGATCTTCAGAACTTCAAGTTCTCAATTACTAGTTAATAACTAAATTGGTAATTTGAAATTATTAACTTCAAGATCTGATCTTCGGAACTTCAAGTTCTCAATTACAAGTTAATAACTAAATTGGTAATTTGAAATTACTAACTTCAAGATCTGATCTTCAGAACTTCAAGTTCTCAATTTCAAGTTAATAACTAAATTGGTAATTTGAAATTACTAACTTCAAGATCTGATCTTCAGAACTTCTAGTTCTCAATTTCAAGTTAATAACTAAATTGGTAATTTGAAATTACTAACTTCAAGATCTGATCTTCAGAACTTCAAGCTCTCAATTTCAAGTTAATAACTAAATTGGTAATTTGAAATTAATAACTTCAAGATCTGATCTTCAGAACTACAAGTTCTCAATTTCAAGTTAATAACTAAATTGGTAATTTGAAATTACTATCTTCAAGATCTGATCTTCAGAACTTCAAGTTCTCAATTTCAAGTTAATAACTAAATTGGTAATTTGAAATTACTAACTTCAAGATGTGATCTTCAGAACTTCAAGTTCTCAATTTCAAGTTAATAACTAAATTGGTAATTTGAAATTACTAACTTCAAGATCTGATCTTCAGAACTTCAAGTTCTCAATTTCAAGTTAATAACTAAATTGGTAATTTGAAATTCCTAACTTCAAGATCTGATCTTCAGAACTTCAAGTTCTCAATTTCAAGTTAATAACTCAATTGGTAATTTGAAATTACTAACTTCAAGATCTGATCTTCAGAACTTCAAGTTCTCAATTTCAAGTTAATAACTAAATTGGTAATTTGAAATTATTAACTTCAAGATCTGATCTTCGGAACTTCAAGTTCTCAATTTCAAGTTAATAACTAAATTGGTAATTTGAAATTACTAACTTCAAGTTCTGATCTTCAGAACTTCAAGCTCTCAATTACAAGATAATAACTAAATTGGTAATTTGAAATTACTAACTTCAAGATCTGATCTTCAGAACTTCAAGTTCTCAATTTCAAGTTAATAACTAAATTGGTAATTTGAAATTACTAACTTCAAGATCTGATCTTCAGAACTTCAAGTTCTCAATTTCAAGATAATAACTAAGTTGGTAATTTGAAATTACTAACTTCAAGATCTGATCTTCAGAACTTCAAGTTCTCAATTTCAAGTTAATAACTAAATTGGTAATTTGAAATTCCTAACTTCAAGATCTGATCTTCAGAACTTCAAGTTCTCGATTTCAAGTTAATAACTAAATTGGTAATTTGAAATTCCTAACTTCAAGATCTGATCTTCAGAACTACAAGTTCTCAATTTCAAGTTAATAACTAAATTGGTAATTTGAAATTACTAACTTCAAGATCTGATCTTCAGAACTTCAAGTTCTTAATTACAAGTTAATAACTAAATTGGTAATTTGAAATTACTAACTTCAAGATCTGATCTTCAGAACTTCAAGTTCTCAATTTCAAGTTAATAACTAAATTGGTAATTTGAAATTACTAACTTCAAGATCTGATCTTCAGAACTTCAAGTTCTCAATTTCAAGATAATAACTAAGTTGGTAATTTGAAATAACTAACTTCAAGATCTGATCTTCAGCACTTCAAGTTGTTAATTTCAAGTTAATAACTAAATTGGTAATTTGAAATTTCTAACTTCAAGATCTGATCTTCAGAACTTCAAGTTCTCAATTTCAAGTTAATAACTAAATTGGTAATTTGAAATTCCTAACTTCAAGATCTGATCATCAGAACTTCAAGTTCTCAATTTCAAGTTAATAACTAAATTGTTAATTTGAAATTATTAACTTCAAGATCTGATCTTCGGAACTTCAAGTTCTCAATTTCAAGTTAATAACTAAATTGGTAATTTGAAATTACTAACTTCAAGATGTGATCTTAAGAACTTCAAGTTCTCAATTTCAAGTTAATAACTAAATTGGTAATTTGAAATTACTAACTTCAAGATCTGATCTTCAGAACTTCAAGTTCTCAATTTCAAGTTAATAACTAAATTGGTAATTTGAAATTATTAACTTCAAGATCTGATCTTCGGAACTTCAAGTTCTCAATTTCAAGTTAATAACTAAATTGGTAATTTGAAATTACTAACTTCAAGATCTGATCTTCAGAACTTCAAGTTCTCAATTTCAAGTTAATAACTAAATTGGTAATTTGAAATTCCTAACTTCAAGATCTGATCTTCGGAACTTCAAGTTCTCAATTTCAAGTTAATAACTAAATTGGTAATTTGAAATTACCAACTTCAAGATCTGATCTTCAAAACTTCAAGTTCTCAATTACAAGTTAATAACTAAATTGGTAATTTGAAATTACTAACTTCAAGATCTGATCTTCAGAACTTCAAGTTCTCAATTTCAAGTTAATAACTAAATTGGTAATTTGAAATTCCTAACTTCAAGATCTGATCTTCGGAACTTCAAGTTCTCAATTTCAAGTTAATAACTAAATTGGTAATTTGAAATTACCAACTTCAAGATCTGATCTTCAGAACTTCAAGTTCTCAATTACAAGTTAATAACTAAATTGGTAATTTGAAATTACTAACTTCAAGATCTGATCTTCAGAACTTCAAGTTCTCAATTTCAAGTTAATAACTAAATTGGTAATTTGAAATTATTAACTTCAAGATCTGATCTTCGGAACTTCAAGTTATCAATTTCAAGTTAATAACTAAATTGGTAATTTGAAATTACTAACTTCAAGATCTGATCTTCAGAACTTCAAGTTCTCAATTTCAAGATAATAACTAAGTTGGTAATTTGAAATTATTAACTTCAAGATCTGATATTCAGAACTTCAAGTTCTCAATTACAAGTTAATAACTAAATTGGTAATTTGAAATTCCTAACTTCAAGTTCTGATCTTCAGAACTTGAAGTTCTCAATTTCAAGTTAATAACTAAATTGGTAATTTGAAATTACTAACTTCAAGATCTGATCTTCAGAACTTCAAGTTCTCAATTTCAAGTTAATAACTAAATTGGTAATTTGAAATTAGTAACTTCCAGATCTGATCTTCAGAACTTCAAGTTCTCAATTTCAAGTTAATAACTAAATTGGTAATTTGAAATTAATAACTTCAAGATCTGATCTTCAGAACTACAAGTTCTCAATTTCAAGTTAATAACTAAATTGGTAATTTGAAATTACTAACTTCAAGATCTGATCTTCAGAACTTCAAGTTCTCAATTTCAAATAAATAAATAAATTGGTAATTTGAAATTACTAACTTCAAGATCTGATCTTCAGAACTTCAAGTACTCAATTTCAAGTTAATAACTAAATTGGTAGTTTGAAATTACTAACTTCAAGATCTGATCTTCAGAACTTCAAGTTCTCAATTTCAAGTTAATAACTAAATTGGTAGTTTGAAATTACTAACTTCAAGATCTGATCTTCAGAACTTTAAGTTCTCAATTTCAAGTTAATAACTAAATTGGTAATTTGAAATTATTAACTTCAAGATCTGATCTTCAGAACTTCAAGTTCTCAATTTCAAGATAATAACTAAGTTGGTAATTTGAAATTATTAACTTCAAGATCTGATCTTCAGAACTTCAAGTTCTTAATTTCAAGTTAATAACTAAATTGGTAATTTGAAATTACTAACTTCAAGATCTGATCTTCAGAACTTCAAGTTCTCAATTTCAAGCTAATAACTAAATTGGTAATTTGAAATTATTAACTTCAAGATCTGATCTTCAGAACTACAAGTTCTCAATTTCAAGTTAATAACTAAATTGGTAATTTGAAATTACTAACTTCAAGATCTGATCTTCAGAACTTCAAGTTCTCAATTTCAAGTTAATAACTAAATTGGTAATTTGAAATTACTAACTTCAAGATCTGATCTTCAGAACTTCAAGTTCTCAATTTCAAGTTAATAACTAAATTGGTAATTTGAAATTATTAACTTCAAGATCTGATCTTCGGAACTTCAAGTTCTCAATTTCAAGTTAATAACTAAATTGGTAATTTGAAATTACTAACTTCAAGATCTGATCTTCTGAACTTCAAGTTCTCAATTTCAAAATAAAAACTAAGTTGGTAATTTGAAATTATTAACTTCAAGATCTGATATACAGAACTTCAAGTTCTCAATTACAAGTTAATAACTAAATTGGTAATTTGAAATTCCTAACTTCAAGTTCTGATCTTCAGAACTTCAAGTTCTCAATTTCAAGATAATAACTAAATTGGTAATTTGAAATTACTAACTTCAAGATCTGATCTTCAGAACTTCAAGTTCTCAATTTCAAGTTAATAACTAAGTTGGTAATTTGAAATTACTAACTGCAAGATCTGATCTTCAGAACTTCAAGTTCTCAATTTCAAGATAATAACTAAATTGGTAATTTGAAATTATTAACTAAAAGAACTGATCTTCGGAACTTCAAGTTCTCAATTTCAAGTTAATAACTAAATTGGTAATTTGAAATTACTAACTTCAAGATCTGATCTTCAGAACTTCAAGTTCTCCATTTCAAGATAATAACTAAGTTGGTAATTTGAAATTATTAACTTCAAGATCTGATCTTCCGAACTTCAAGTTCTCAATTACAAGTTAATAACTAAATTGGTAATTTGAAATTCCTAACTTCAAGTTCTGATCTTCAGAACTTCAAGTTCTCAATTTCAAGATAATAACTAAATTGGTAATTTGAAATTACTAACTTCAAGATCTGATCTTCAGAACTTCAAGTTCTCAATTTCATGTTAATAACTAAATTGGTAATTTGAAATTACTAACTTCAAGATCTGATCTTCAGAACTTCAAGTTCACAATTTCAAGATAATAACTAAGTTGGTAATATGAAATTACTAACTTCAAGATCTGATCTTCAGAACTTCAAGTTCTTAATTTCAAATTAATAACTAAATTGGTAATTTGTAATTACTAACTTCAAGTTCTGATCTTCAGAACTTCAAGTTCTCAATTTCAAGTTAATAACTAAATTGGTAATTTGAAATTCCTAACTTCAAGATCTGATCTTCAGAACTTCAAGTTCTCAATTTCAAGTTAATAACTAAATTGTTAATTTGAAATTATTAACTTCAAGATCTGATCTTCGGAACTTCAAGTTCTCAATTTCAAGTTAATAACTAAATTGGTAATTTGAAATTACTAACTTCAAGATCTGATCTTCAGAACTTCAAGTTCTCAATTTCAAGTTAATAACTAAATTGGTAATTTGAAATTACTAACTTCAAGATCTGATCTTCAGAACTTCAAGTTCTCAATTTCAAGTTAATAACTAAATTGGTAATTTGAAATTACTAACTTCAAGATCTGATCTTCAGAACTTCAAGTTCTCAATTTCAAGTTAATAACTAAATTGGTAATTAGAAATTAATAACTTCAAGATCTGATCTTCAGAACTACAAGTTCTCAATTAAAAGTTAATAACTAAATTGGTAATTTGAAATTACTAACTTCAAGATCTGATCTTCAGAACTTCAAGTTCTCCATTTCAAATAAATAAATAAATTGATAATTTGAAATTACTAACTTCTAGATCTGATCTTCAGAACTTCTAGTTCTCAATTGCAAGTTAATAACTAAATTGGTAATTTGAAATTACTAACTTCAAGATCTGATCTTCAGAACTTCAAGTTCTCAATTTCAAGTTAATAACTAAATTGGTAATTTGAAATTACTAACTTCAAGATCTGATCTTCAGAACTTCAAGTTCTCAATTTCAAGTTAATAAACTAAATTGGTAATTTGAAATTATTAACTTCAAGATCTGATCTTCGGAACTTCAAGTTCTCAATTTCAAGTTAATAACTAAATTGGTAATTTGAAATTACTAACTTCAAGATCTGATCTTCAGAACTTCAAGTTCTCAATTTCAAGTTA
Source organism: Rhagonycha lutea (assembly GCA_958510855.1). Taxonomy (NCBI): domain Eukaryota; kingdom Metazoa; phylum Arthropoda; class Insecta; order Coleoptera; family Cantharidae; genus Rhagonycha; species Rhagonycha lutea. Next base: position 41,934,328 of record OY294037.1, read on the forward strand.
ATAACTAAATTGGTAATTTGAAATTATTAACTTCAAGATCTGATCTTCGGAACTTCAAGTTCTCAATTTCAAGTTAATAACTAAATTGGTAATTTGAAATTACTAACTTCAAGATCTGATCTTCAGAACTTCAAGTTCTCAATTTCAAGATAATAACTAAGTTGGTAATTTGAAATTATTAACTTCAAGATCTGATATTCAGAACTTCAAGTTCTCAATTACAAGTTAATAACTAAATTGGTAATTTGAAATTCCTAACTTCAAGTTCTGATCTTCAGAACTTCAAGTTCTCAATTTCAAGTTAATAACTAAATTGGTAATTTGAAATTATTAACTTCAAGATCTGATCTTCGGAACTTCAAGTTCTCAATTTCAAGTTAATAACTAAATTGGTAATTTGAAATTACTAACTTCAAGATCTGATCTTCAGAACTTCAAGTTCTCAATTTCAAGTTAATAACTAAATTGGTAATTTGAAATTATTATCTTCAAGATCTGATCTTCGGAACTTCAAGTTCTCAATTTCAAGTTAATAACTAAATTGGTAATTTGAAATTACTAACTTCAAGATCTGATCTTCAGAACTTCAAGTTCTCAATTTCAAGTTAATAACTAAATTGGTAATTTGAAATTACTAACTTCAAGATCTGATCTTCAGAACTTCAAGTTCTCAATTACTAGTTAATAACTAAATTGGTAATTTGAAATTATTAACTTCAAGATCTGATCTTCGGAACTTCAAGTTCTCAATTTCAAGTTAATAACTAAATTGGTAATTTGAAATTACTAACTTCAAGATCTGATCTTCAGAACTTCAAGTTCTCAATTTCAAGTTAATAACTAAATTGGTAATTTGAAATTACTAACTTCAAGATCTGATCTTCAGAACTTCTAGTTCTCAATTTCAAGTTAATAACTAAATTGGTAATTTGAAATTACTAACTTCAAGATCTGATCTTCAGAACTTCAAGCTCTCAATTTCAAGTTAATAACTAAATTGGTAATTTGAAATTAATAACTTCAAGATCTGATCTTCAGAACTACAAGTTCTCAATTTCAAGTTAATAACTAAATTGGTAATTTGAAATTACTATCTTCAAGATCTGATCTTCAGAACTTCAAGTTCTCAATTTCAAGTTAATAACTAAATTGGTAATTAGAAATTACTAACTTCAAGATGTGATCTTCAGAACTTCAAGTTCTCAATTTCAAGTTAATAACTAAATTGGTAATTTGAAATTACTAACTTCAAGATCTGATCTTCAGAACTTCAAGTTCTCAATTTCAAGTTAATAACTAAATTGGTAATTTGAAATTCCTAACTTCAAGATCTGATCTTCGGAACTTCAAGTTCTCAATTTCAAGTTAATAACTAAATTGGTAATTTGAAATTACCAACTTCAAGATCTGATCTTCAAAACTTCAAGTTCTCAATTACAAGTTAATAACTAAATTGGTAATTTGAAATTACTAACTTCAAGATCTGATCTTCAGAACTTCAAGTTCTCAATTTCAAGTTAATAACTAAATTGGTAATTTGAAATTCCTAACTTCAAGATCTGATCTTCGGAACTTCAAGTTCTCAATTTCAAGTTAATAACTAAATTGGTAATTTGAAATTACCAACTTCAAGATCTGATCTTCAGAACTTCAAGTTCTCAATTACAAGTTAATAACTAAATTGGTAATTTGAAATTACTAACTTCAAGATCTGATCTTCAGAACTTCAAGTTCTCAATTTCAAGTTAATAACTAAATTGGTAATTTGAAATTATTAACTTCAAGATCTGATCTTCGGAACTTCAAGTTATCAATTTCAAGTTAATAACTAAATTGGTAATTTGAAATTACTAACTTCAAGATCTGATCTTCAGAACTTCAAGTTCTCAATTTCAAGATAATAACTAAGTTGGTAATTTGAAATTATTAACTTCAAGATCTGATATTCAGAACTTCAAGTTCTCAATTACAAGTTAATAACTAAATTGGTAATTTGAAATTCCTAACTTCAAGTTCTGATCTTCAGAACTTGAAGTTCTCAATTTCAAGTTAATAACTAAATTGGTAATTTGAAATTACTAACTTCAAGATCTGATCTTCAGAACTTCAAGTTCTCAATTTCAAGTTAATAACTAAATTGGTAATTTGAAATTAGTAACTTCCAGATCTGATCTTCAGAACTTCAAGTTCTCAATTTCAAGTTAATAACTAAATTGGTAATTTGAAATTAATAACTTCAAGATCTGATCTTCAGAACTACAAGTTCTCAATTTCAAGTTAATAACTAAATTGGTAATTTGAAATTACTAACTTCAAGATCTGATCTTCAGAACTTCAAGTTCTCAATTTCAAATAAATAAATAAATTGGTAATTTGAAATTACTAACTTCAAGATCTGATCTTCAGAACTTCAAGTACTCAATTTCAAGTTAATAACTAAATTGGTAGTTTGAAATTACTAACTTCAAGATCTGATCTTCAGAACTTCAAGTTCTCAATTTCAAGTTAATAACTAAATTGGTAGTTTGAAATTACTAACTTCAAGATCTGATCTTCAGAACTTTAAGTTCTCAATTTCAAGTTAATAACTAAATTGGTAATTTGAAATTATTAACTTCAAGATCTGATCTTCAGAACTTCAAGTTCTCAATTTCAAGATAATAACTAAGTTGGTAATTTGAAATTATTAACTTCAAGATCTGATCTTCAGAACTTCAAGTTCTTAATTTCAAGTTAATAACTAAATTGGTAATTTGAAATTACTAACTTCAAGATCTGATCTTCAGAACTTCAAGTTCTCAATTTCAAGCTAATAACTAAATTGGTAATTTGAAATTATTAACTTCAAGATCTGATCTTCAGAACTACAAGTTCTCAATTTCAAGTTAATAACTAAATTGGTAATTTGAAATTACTAACTTCAAGATCTGATCTTCAGAACTTCAAGTTCTCAATTTCAAGTTAATAACTAAATTGGTAATTTGAAATTACTAACTTCAAGATCTGATCTTCAGAACTTCAAGTTCTCAATTTCAAGTTAAAACTAAATTGGTAATTTGAAATTATTAACTTCAAGATCTGATCTTCGGAACTTCAAGTTCTCAATTTCAAGTTAATAACTAAATTGGTAATTTGAAATTACTAACTTCAAGATCTGATCTTCAGAACTTCAAGTTCTCAATTTCAAGTTAATAACTAAATTGGTAATTTGAAATTATTAACTTCAAGATCTGATCTTCGGAACTTCAAGTTATCAATTTCAAGTTAATAACTAAATTGGTAATTTGAAATTACTAACTTCAAGATCTGATCTTCAGAACTTCAAGTTCTCAATTTCAAGATAATAACTAAGTTGGTAATTTGAAATTATTAACTTCAAGATCTGATATTCAGAACTTCAAGTTCTCAATTACAAGTTAATAACTAAATTGGTAATTTGAAATTCCTAACTTCAAGTTCTGATCTTCAGAACTTGAAGTTCTCAATTTCAAGTTAATAACTAAATTGGTAATTTGAAATTACTAACTTCAAGATCTGATCTTCAGAACTTCAAGTTCTCAATTTCAAGTTAATAACTAAATTGGTAATTTGAAATTAGTAACTTCCAGATCTGATCTTCAGAACTTCAAGTTCTCAATTTCAAGTTAATAACTAAATTGGTAATTTGAAATTAATAACTTCAAGATCTGATCTTCAGAACTACAAGTTCTCAATTTCAAGTTAATAACTAAATTGGTAATTTGAAATTACTAACTTCAAGATCTGATCTTCAGAACTTCAAGTTCTCAATTTCAAATAAATAAATAAATTGGTAATTTGAAATTACTAACTTCAAGATCTGATCTTCAGAACTTCAAGTACTCAATTTCAAGTTAATAACTAAATTGGTAGTTTGAAATTACTAACTTCAAGATCTGATCTTCAGAACTTCAAGTTCTCAATTTCAAGTTAATAACTAAATTGGTAGTTTGAAATTACTAACTTCAAGATCTGATCTTCAGAACTTTAAGTTCTCAATTTCAAGTTAATAACTAAATTGGTAATTTGAAATTATTAACTTCAAGATCTGATCTTCAGAACTTCAAGTTCTCAATTTCAAGATAATAACTAAGTTGGTAATTTGAAATTATTAACTTCAAGATCTGATCTTCAGAACTTCAAGTTCTTAATTTCAAGTTAATAACTAAATTGGTAATTTGAAATTACTAACTTCAAGATCTGATCTTCAGAACTTCAAGTTCTCAATTTCAAGCTAATAACTAAATTGGTAATTTGAAATTATTAACTTCAAGATCTGATCTTCAGAACTACAAGTTCTCAATTTCAAGTTAATAACTAAATTGGTAATTTGAAATTACTAACTTCAAGATCTGATCTTCAGAACTTCAAGTTCTCAATTTCAAGTTAATAACTAAATTGGTAATTTGAAATTACTAACTTCAAGATCTGATCTTCAGAACTTCAAGTTCTCAATTTCAAGTTAATAACTAAATTGGTAATTTGAAATTATTAACTTCAAGATCTGATCTTCGGAACTTCAAGTTCTCAATTTCAAGTTAATAACTAAATTGGTAATTTGAAATTACTAACTTCAAGATCTGATCTTCTGAACTTCAAGTTCTCAATTTCAAGATAAAAACTAAGTTGGTAATTTGAAATTATTAACTTCAAGATCTGATATACAGAACTTCAAGTTCTCAATTACAAGTTAATAACTAAATTGGTAATTTGAAATTCCTAACTTCAAGTTCTGATCTTCAGAACTTCAAGTTCTCAATTTCAAGATAATAACTAAATTGGTAATTTGAAATTACTAACTTCAAGATCTGATCTTCAGAACTTCAAGTTCTCAATTTCAAGTTAATAACTAAGTTGGTAATTTGAAATTACTAACTGCAAGATCTGATCTTCAGAACTTCAAGTTCTCAATTTCAAGATAATAACTAAATTGGTAATTTGAAATTATTAACTAAAAGAACTGATCTTCGGAACTTCAAGTTCTCAATTTCAAGTTAATAACTAAATTGGTAATTTGAAATTACTAACTTCAAGATCTGATCTTCAGAACTTCAAGTTCTCCATTTCAAGATAATAACTAAGTTGGTAATTTGAAATTATTAACTTCAAGATCTGATCTTCCGAACTTCAAGTTCTCAATTACAAGTTAATAACTAAATTGGTAATTTGAAATTCCTAACTTCAAGTTCTGATCTTCAGAACTTCAAGTTCTCAATTTCAAGATAATAACTAAATTGGTAATTTGAAATTACTAACTTCAAGATCTGATCTTCAGAACTTCAAGTTCTCAATTTCATGTTAATAACTAAATTGGTAATTTGAAATTACTAACTTCAAGATCTGATCTTCAGAACTTCAAGTTCACAATTTCAAGATAATAACTAAGTTGGTAATATGAAATTACTAACTTCAAGATCTGATCTTCAGAACTTCAAGTTCTTAATTTCAAATTAATAACTAAATTGGTAATTTGTAATTACTAACTTCAAGTTCTGATCTTCAGAACTTCAAGTTCTCAATTTCAAGTTAATAACTAAATTGGTAATTTGAAATTCCTAACTTCAAGATCTGATCTTCAGAACTTCAAGTTCTCAATTTCAAGTTAATAACTAAATTGTTAATTTGAAATTATTAACTTCAAGATCTGATCTTCGGAACTTCAAGTTCTCAATTTCAAGTTAATAACTAAATTGGTAATTTGAAATTACTAACTTCAAGATCTGATCTTCAGAACTTCAAGTTCTCAATTTCAAGTTAATAACTAAATTGGTAATTTGAAATTACTAACTTCAAGATCTGATCTTCAGAACTTCAAGTTCTCAATTTCAAGTTAATAACTAAATTGGTAATTTGAAATTACTAACTTCAAGATCTGATCTTCAGAACTTCAAGTTCTCAATTTCAAGTTAATAACTAAATTGGTAATTAGAAATTAATAACTTCAAGATCTGATCTTCAGAACTACAAGTTCTCAATTTCAAGTTAATAACTAAATTGGTAATTTGAAATTACTAACTTCAAGATCTGATCTTCAGAACTTCAAGTTCTCAATTTCAAATAAATAAATAAATTGGTAATTTGAAATTACTAACTTCAAGATCTGATCTTCAGAACTTCAAGTACTCAATTTCAAGTTAATAACTAAATTGGTAGTTTGAAATTACTAACTTCAAGATCTGATCTTCAGAACTTCAAGTTCTCAATTTCAAGTTAATAACTAAATTGGTAGTTTGAAATTACTAACTTCAAGATCTGATCTTCAGAACTTTAAGTTCTCAATTTCAAGTTAATAACTAAATTGGTAATTTGAAATTATTAACTTCAAGATCTGATCTTCAGAACTTCAAGTTCTCAATTTCAAGATAATAACTAAGTTGGTAATTTGAAATTATTAACTTCAAGATCTGATCTTCAGAACTTCAAGTTCTTAATTTCAAGTTAATAACTAAATTGGTAATTTGAAATTACTAACTTCAAGATCTGATCTTCAGAACTTCAAGTTCTCAATTTCAAGCTAATAACTAAATTGGTAATTTGAAATTATTAACTTCAAGATCTGATCTTCAGAACTACAAGTTCTCAATTTCAAGTTAATAACTAAATTGGTAATTTGAAATTACTAACTTCAAGATCTGATCTTCAGAACTTCAAGTTCTCAATTTCAAGTTAATAACTAAATTGGTAATTTGAAATTACTAACTTCAAGATCTGATCTTCAGAACTTCAAGTTCTCAATTTCAAGTTAAAACTAAATTGGTAATTTGAAATTATTAACTTCAAGATCTGATCTTCGGAACTTCAAGTTCTCAATTTCAAGTTAATAACTAAATTGGTAATTTGAAATTACTAACTTCAAGATCTGATCTTCAGAACTTCAAGTTCTCAATTTCAAGTTAATAACTAAATTGGTAATTTGAAATTATTAACTTCAAGATCTGAGCTTCGGAACTTCAAGTTATCAATTTCAAGTTAATAACTAAATTGGTAATTTGAAATTACTAACTTCAAGATCTGATCTTCAGAACTTCAAGTTCTCAATTTCAAGATAATAACTAAGTTGGTAATTTGAAATTATTAACTTCAAGATCTGATATTCAGAACTTCAAGTTCTCAATTACAAGTTAATAACTAAATTGGTAATTTGAAATTCCTAACTTCAAGTTCTGATCTTCAGAACTTGAAGTTCTCAATTTCAAGTTAATAACTAAATTGGTAATTTGAAATTACTAACTTCAAGATCTGATCTTCAGAACTTCAAGTTCTCAATTTCAAGTTAATAACTAAATTGGTAATTTGAAATTAGTAACTTCCAGATCTGATCTTCAGAACTTCAAGTTCTCAATTTCAAGTTAATAACTAAATTGGTAATTTGAAATTAATAACTTCAAGATCTGATCTTCAGAACTACAAGTTCTCAATTTCAAGTTAATAACTAAATTGGTAATTTGAAATTACTAACTTCAAGATCTGATCTTCAGAACTTCAAGTTCTCAATTTCAAATAAATAAATAAATTGGTAATTTGAAATTACTAACTTCAAGATCTGATCTTCAGAACTTCAAGTACTCAATTTCAAGTTAATAACTAAATTGGTAGTTTGAAATTACTAACTTCAAGATCTGATCTTCAGAACTTCAAGTTCTCAATTTCAAGTTAATAACTAAATTGGTAGTTTGAAATTACTAACTTCAAGATCTGATCTTCAGAACTTTAAGTTCTCAATTTCAAGTTAATAACTAAATTGGTAATTTGAAATTATTAACTTCAAGATCTGATCTTCAGAACTTCAAGTTCTCAATTTCAAGATAATAACTAAGTTGGTAATTTGAAATTATTAACTTCAAGATCTGATCTTCAGAACTTCAAGTTCTTAATTTCAAGTTAATAACTAAATTGGTAATTTGAAATTACTAACTTCAAGATCTGATCTTCAGAACTTCAAGTTCTCAATTTCAAGCTAATAACTAAATTGGTAATTTGAAATTATTAACTTCAAGATCTGATCTTCAGAACTACAAGTTCTCAATTTCAAGTTAATAACTAAATTGGTAATTTGAAATTACTAACTTCAAGATCTGATCTTCAGAACTTCAAGTTCTCAATTTCAAGTTAATAACTAAATTGGTAATTTGAAATTACTAACTTCAAGATCTGATCTTCAGAACTTCAAGTTCTCAATTTCAAGTTAATAACTAAATTGGTAATTTGAAATTATTAACTTCAAGATCTGATCTTCGGAACTTCAAGTTCTCAATTTCAAGTTAATAACTAAATTGGTAATTTGAAATTACTAACTTCAAGATCTGATCTTCTGAACTTCAAGTTCTCAATTTCAAGATAAAAACTAAGTTGGTAATTTGAAATTATTAACTTCAAGATCTGATATACAGAACTTCAAGTTCTCAATTACAAGTTAATAACTAAATTGGTAATTTGAAATTCCTAACTTCAAGTTCTGATCTTCAGAACTTCAAGTTCTCAATTTCAAGATAATAACTAAATTGGTAATTTGAAATTACTAACTTCAAGATCTGATCTTCAGAACTTCAAGTTCTCAATTTCAAGTTAATAACTAAGTTGGTAATTTGAAATTACTAACTGCAAGATCTGATCTTCAGAACTTCAAGTTCTCAATTTCAAGATAATAACTAAATTGGTAATTTGAAATTATTAACTAAAAGAACTGATCTTCGGAACTTCAAGTTCTCAATTTCAAGTTAATAACTAAATTGGTAATTTGAAATTACTAACTTCAAGATCTGATCTTCAGAACTTCAAGTTCTCCATTTCAAGATAATAACTAAGTTGGTAATTTGAAATTATTAACTTCAAGATCTGATCTTCCGAACTTCAAGTTCTCAATTACAAGTTAATAACTAAATTGGTAATTTGAAATTCCTAACTTCAAGTTCTGATCTTCAGAACTTCAAGTTCTCAATTTCAAGATAATAACTAAATTGGTAATTTGAAATTACTAACTTCAAGATCTGATCTTCAGAACTTCAAGTTCTCAATTTCATGTTAATAACTAAATTGGTAATTTGAAATTACTAACTTCAAGATCTGATCTTCAGAACTTCAAGTTCACAATTTCAAGATAATAACTAAGTTGGTAATATGAAATTACTAACTTCAAGATCTGATCTTCAGAACTTCAAGTTCTTAATTTCAAATTAATAACTAAATTGGTAATTTGTAATTACTAACTTCAAGTTCTGATCTTCAGAACTTCAAGTTCTCAATTTCAAGTTAATAACTAAATTGGTAATTTGAAATTCCTAACTTCAAGATCTGATCTTCAGAACTTCAAGTTCTCAATTTCAAGTTAATAACTAAATTGTTAATTTGAAATTATTAACTTCAAGATCTGATCTTCGGAACTTCAAGTTCTCAATTTCAAGTTAATAACTAAATTGGTAATTTGAAATTACTAACTTCAAGATCTGATCTTCAGAACTTCAAGTTCTCAATTTCAAGTTAATAACTAAATTGGTAATTTGAAATTACTAACTTCAAGATCTGATCTTCAGAACTTCAAGTTCTCAATTTCAAGTTAATAACTAAATTGGTAATTTGAAATTACTAACTTCAAGATCTGATCTTCAGAACTTCAAGTTCTCAATTTCAAGTTAATAACTAAATTGGTAATTAGAAAATAATAACTTCAAGATCTGATCTTCAGAACTACAAGTTCTCAATTTCAAGTTAATAACTAAATTGGTAATTTGAAATTACTAACTTCAAGATCTGATCTTCAGAACTTCAAGTTCTCCATTTCAAATAAATAAATAAATTGATAATTTGAAATTACTAACTTCTAGATCTGATCTTCAGAACTTCAAGTTCTCAATTGCAAGTTAATAACTAAATTGGTAATTTGAAATTACTAACTTCAAGATCTGATCTTCAGAACTTCAAGTTCTCAATTTCAAGTTAATAACTAAATTGGTAATTTGAAATTACTAACTTCAAGATCTGATCTTCAGAACTTCAAGTTCTCAATTTCAAGTTAATAAACTAAATTGGTAATTTGAAATTATTAACTTCAAGATCTGATCTTCGGAACTTCAAGTTCTCAATTTCAAGTTAATAACTAAATTGGTAATTTGAAATTACTAACTTCAAGATCTGATCTTCAGAACTTCAAGTTCTCAATTTCAAGTTAATAACTAAATTGGTAATTTGAAATTATTAACTTCAAGATCTGATCTTCGGAACTTCAAGTTCTCAATTTCAAGTTAATAACTAAATTGGTAATTTGAAATTACTAACTTCAAGATCTGATCTTCAGAACTTCAAGTTCTCAATTTCAAGATAATAACTAAGTTGGTAATTTGAAATTATTAACTTCAAGATCTGATATTCAGAACTTCAAGTTCTCAATTACAAGTTAATAACTAAATTGGTAATTTGAAATTCCTAACTTCAAGTTCTGATCTTCAGAACTTCAAGTTCTCAATTTCAAGTTAATAACTAAATTGGTAATTTGAAATTATTAACTTCAAGATCTGATCTTCGGAACTTCAAGTTCTCAATTTCAAGTTAATAACTAAATTGGTAATTTGAAATTACTAACTTCAAGATCTGATCTTCAGAACTTCAAGTTCTCAATTTCAAGTTAATAACTAAATTGGTAATTTGAAATTATTATCTTCAAGATCTGATCTTCGGAACTTCAAGTTCTCAATTTCAAGTTAATAACTAAATTGGTAATTTGAAATTACTAACTTCAAGATCTGATCTTCAGAACTTCAAGTTCTCAATTTCAAGTTAATAACTAAATTGGTAATTTGAAATTACTAACTTCAAGATCTGATCTTCAGAACTTCAAGTTCTCAATTACTAGTTAATAACTAAATTGGTAATTTGAAATTATTAACTTCAAGATCTGATCTTCGGAACTTCAAGTTCTCAATTTCAAGTTAATAACTAAATTGGTAATTTGAAATTTCTAACTTCAAGATCTGATCTTCAGAACTTCAAGTTCTCAATTTCAAGTTAATAACTAAATTGGTAATTTGAAATTACTAACTTCAAGATCTGATCTTCAGAACTTCTAGTTCTCAATTTCAAGTTAATAACTAAATTGGTAATTTGAAATTTCTAACTTCAAGATCTGATCTTCAGAACTTCAAGTTCTCAATTTCAAGTTAATAACTAAATTGGTAATTTGAAATTACTAACTTCAAGATCTGATCTTCAGAACTTCTAGTTCTCAATTTCAAGTTAATAACTAAATTGGTAATTTGAAATTACTAACTTCAAGATCTGATCTTCAGAACTTCAAGCTCTCAATTTCAAGTTAATAACTAAATTGGTAATTTGAAATTACTAACTTCAAGATCTGATCTTCAGAACTTCAAGTTCTCAATTTCAAGTTAATAACTAAATTGGTAATTTGAAATTACTAACTTCAAGATCTGATCTTCAGAACTTCAAGTTCTCAATTTCAAGTTAATAACTAAATTGGTAATTTGAAATTATTAACTTCAAGATCTGATCTTCGGAACTTCAAGTTCTCAATTTCAAGTTAATAACTAAATTGGTAATTTGAAATTACTAACTTCAAGATCTGATCTTCTGAACTTCAAGTTCTCAATTTCAAGATAAAAACTAAGTTGGTAATTTGAAATTATTAACTTCAAGATCTGATATACAGAACTTCAAGTTCTCAATTACAAGTTAATAACTAAATTGGTAATTTGAAATTCCTAACTTCAAGTTCTGATCTTCAGAACTTCAAGTTCTCAATTTCAAGATAATAACTAAATTGGTAATTTGAAATTACTAACTTCAAGATCTGATCTTCAGAACTTCAAGTTCTCAATTTCAAGTTAATAACTAAGTTGGTAATTTGAAATTACTAACTGCAAGATCTGATCTTCAGAACTTCAAGTTCTCAATTTCAAGATAATAACTAAATTGGTAATTTGAAATTATTAACTAAAAGAACTGATCTTCGGAACTTCAAGTTCTCAATTTCAAGTTAATAACTAAATTGGTAATTTGAAATTACTAACTTCAAGATCTGATCTTCAGAACTTCAAGTTCTCCATTTCAAGATAATAACTAAGTTGGTAATTTGAAATTATTAACTTCAAGATCTGATCTTCCGAACTTCAAGTTCTCAATTACAAGTTAATAACTAAATTGGTAATTTGAAATTCCTAACTTCAAGTTCTGATCTTCAGAACTTCAAGTTCTCAATTTCAAGATAATAACTAAATTGGTAATTTGAAATTACTAACTTCAAGATCTGATCTTCAGAACTTCAAGTTCTCAATTTCATGTTAATAACTAAATTGGTAATTTGAAATTACTAACTTCAAGATCTGATCTTCAGAACTTCAAGTTCACAATTTCAAGATAATAACTAAGTTGGTAATATGAAATTACTAACTTCAAGATCTGATCTTCAGAACTTCAAGTTCTTAATTTCAAATTAATAACTAAATTGGTAATTTGTAATTACTAACTTCAAGTTCTGATCTTCAGAACTTCAAGTTCTCAATTTCAAGTTAATAACTAAATTGGTAATTTGAAATTCCTAACTTCAAGATCTGATCTTCAGAACTTCAAGTTCTCAATTTCAAGTTAATAACTAAATTGTTAATTTGAAATTATTAACTTCAAGATCTGATCTTCGGAACTTCAAGTTCTCAATTTCAAGTTAATAACTAAATTGGTAATTTGAAATTACTAACTTCAAGATCTGATCTTCAGAACTTCAAGTTCTCAATTTCAAGTTAATAACTAAATTGGTAATTTGAAATTACTAACTTCAAGATCTGATCTTCAGAACTTCAAGTTCTCAATTTCAAGTTAATAACTAAATTGGTAATTTGAAATTACTAACTTCAAGATCTGATCTTCAGAACTTCAAGTTCTCAATTTCAAGTTAATAACTAAATTGGTAATTAGAAATTAATAACTTCAAGATCTGATCTTCAGAACTACAAGTTCTCAATTTCAAGTTAATAACTAAATTGGTAATTTGAAATTACTAACTTCAAGATCTGATCTTCAGAACTTCAAGTTCTCCATTTCAAATAAATAAATAAATTGATAATTTGAAATTACTAACTTCTAGATCTGATCTTCAGAACTTCAAGTTCTCAATTGCAAGTTAATAACTAAATTGGTAATTTGAAATTACTAACTTCAAGATCTGATCTTCAGAACTTCAAGTTCTCAATTTCAAGTTAATAACTAAATTGGTAATTTGAAATTACTAACTTCAAGATCTGATCTTCAGAACTTCAAGTTCTCAATTTCAAGTTAATAAACTAAATTGGTAATTTGAAATTATTAACTTCAAGATCTGATCTTCGGAACTTCAAGTTCTCAATTTCAAGTTAATAACTAAATTGGTAATTTGAAATTACTAACTTCAAGATCTGATCTTCAGAACTTCAAGTTCTCAATTTCAAGTTAATAACTAAATTGGTAATTTGAAATTATTAACTTCAAGATCTGATCTTCGGAACTTCAAGTTCTCAATTTCAAGTTAATAACTAAATTGGTAATTTGAAATTACTAACTTCAAGATCTGATCTTCAGAACTTCAAGTTCTCAATTTCAAGATAATAACTAAGTTGGTAATTTGAAATTATTAACTTCAAGATCTGATATTCAGAACTTCAAGTTCTCAATTACAAGTTAATAACTAAATTGGTAATTTGAAATTCCTAACTTCAAGTTCTGATCTTCAGAACTTCAAGTTCTCAATTTCAAGTTAATAACTAAATTGGTAATTTGAAATTATTAACTTCAAGATCTGATCTTCGGAACTTCAAGTTCTCAATTTCAAGTTAATAACTAAATTGGTAATTTGAAATTACTAACTTCAAGATCTGATCTTCAGAACTTCAAGTTCTCAATTTCAAGTTAATAACTAAATTGGTAATTTGAAATTATTATCTTCAAGATCTGATCTTCGGAACTTCAAGTTCTCAATTTCAAGTTAATAACTAAATTGGTAATTTGAAATTACTAACTTCAAGATCTGATCTTCAGAACTTCAAGTTCTCAATTTCAAGTTAATAACTAAATTGGTAATTTGAAATTACTAACTTCAAGATCTGATCTTCAGAACTTCAAGTTCTCAATTACTAGTTAATAACTAAATTGGTAATTTGAAATTATTAACTTCAAGATCTGATCTTCGGAACTTCAAGTTCTCAATTTCAAGTTAATAACTAAATTGGTAATTTGAAATTTCTAACTTCAAGATCTGATCTTCAGAACTTCAAGTTCTCAATTTCAAGTTAATAACTAAATTGGTAATTTGAAATTACTAACTTCAAGATCTGATCTTCAGAACTTCTAGTTCTCAATTTCAAGTTAATAACTAAATTGGTAATTTGAAATTACTAACTTCAAGATCTGATCTTCAGAACTTCAAGCTCTCAATTTCAAGTTAATAACTAAATTGGTAATTTGAAATTAATAACTTCAAGATCTGATCTTCAGAACTACAAGTTCTCAATTTCAAGTTAATAACTAAATTGGTAATTTGAAATTACTATCTTCAAGATCTGATCTTCAGAACTTCAAGTTCTCAATTTCAAGTTAATAACTAAATTGGTAATTAGAAATTACTAACTTCAAGATGTGATCTTCAGAACTTCAAGTTCTCAATTTCAAGTTAATAACTAAATTGGTAATTTGAAATTACTAACTTCAAGATCTGATCTTCAGAACTTCAAGTTCTCAATTTCAAGTTAATAACTAAATTGGTAATTTGAAATTCCTAACTTCAAGATCTGATCTTCAGAACTTCAAGTTCTCAATTTCAAGTTAATAACTCAATTGGTAATTTGAAATTACTAACTTCAAGATCTGATCTTCAGAACTTCAAGTTCTCAATTTCAAGTTAATAACTAAATTGGTAATTTGAAATTATTAACTTCAAGATCTGATCTTCGGAACTTCAAGTTCTCAATTTCAAGTTAATAACTAAATTGGTAATTTGAAATTACTAACTTCAAGTTCTGATCTTCAGAACTTCAAGCTCTCAATTACAAGATAATAACTAAATTGGTAATTTGAAATTACTAACTTCAAGATCTGATCTTCAGAACTTCAAGTTCTCAATTTCAAGTTAATAACTAAATTGGTAATTTGAAATTACTAACTTCAAGATCTGATCTTCAGAACTTCAAGTTCTCAATTTCAAGATAATAACTAAGTTGGTAATTTGAAATTACTAACTTCAAGATCTGATCTTCAGAACTTCAAGTTCTCAATTTCAAGTTAATAACTAAATTGGTAATTTGAAATTCTTAACTTCAAGATCTGATCTTCAGAACTTCAAGTTCTCGATTTCAAGTTAATAACTAAATTGGTAATTTGAAATTCCTAACTTCAAGATCTGATCTTCAGAACTACAAGTTCTCAATTTCAAGTTAATAACTAAATTGGTAATTTGAAATTACTAACTTCAAGATCTGATCTTCAGAACTTCAAGTTCTTAATTACAAGTTAATAACTAAATTGGTAATTTGAAATTACTAACTTCAAGATCTGATCTTCAGAACTTCAACTTCTCAATTTCAAGTTAATAACTAAATTGGTAATTTGAAATTACTAACTTCAAGATCTGATCTTCAGAACTTCAAGTTCTCAATTTCAAGATAATAACTAAGTTGGTAATTTGAAATAACTAACTTCAAGATCTGATCTTCAGCACTTCAAGTTGTTAATTTCAAGTTAATAACTAAATTGGTAATTTGAAATTACTAACTTCAAGATCTGATCTTCAGAACTTCAAGTTCTCAATTTCAAGTTAATAACTAAATTGGTAATTTGAAATTCCTAACTTCAAGATCTGATCATCAGAACTTCAAGTTCTCAATTTCAAGTTAATAACTAAATTGTTAATTTGAAATTATTAACTTCAAGATCTGATCTTCGGAACTTCAAGTTCTCAATTTCAAGTTAATAACTAAATTGGTAATTTGAAATTACTAACTTCAAGATGTGATCTTCAGAACTTCAAGTTCTCAATTTCAAGTTAATAACTAAATTGGTAATTTGAAATTACTAACTTCAAGATCTGATCTTCAGAACTTCAAGTTCTCAATTTCAAGTTAATAACTAAATTGGTAATTTGAAATTATTAACTTCAAGATCTGATCTTCGGAACTTCAAGTTCTCAATTTCAAGTTAATAACTAAATTGGTAATTTGAAATTACTAACTTCAAGATCTGATCTTCAGAACTTCAAGTTCTCAATTTCAAGTTAATAACTAAATTGGTAATTTGAAATTCCTAACTTCAAGATCTGATCTTCGGAACTTCAAGTTCTCAATTTCAAGTTAATAACTAAATTGGTAATTTGAAATTACCAACTTCAAGATCTGATCTTCAAAACTTCAAGTTCTCAATTACAAGTTAATAACTAAATTGGTAATTTGAAATTACTAACTTCAAGATCTGATCTTCAGAACTTCAAGTTCTCAATTTCAAGTTAATAACTAAATTGGTAATTTGAAATTCCTAACTTCAAGATCTGATCTTCGGAACTTCAAGTTCTCAATTTCAAGTTAATAACTAAATTGGTAATTTGAAATTACCAACTTCAAGATCTGATCTTCAGAACTTCAAGTTCTCAATTACAAGTTAATAACTAAATTGGTAATTTGAAATTACTAACTTCAAGATCTGATCTTCAGAACTTCAAGTTCTCAATTTCAAGTTAATAACTAAATTGGTAATTTGAAATTATTAACTTCAAGATCTGATCTTCGGAACTTCAAGTTATCAATTTCAAGTTAATAACTAAATTGGTAATTTGAAATTACTAACTTCAAGATCTGATCTTCAGAACTTCAAGTTCTCAATTTCAAGATAATAACTAAGTTGGTAATTTGAAATTATTAACTTCAAGATCTGATATTCAGAACTTCAAGTTCTCAATTACAAGTTAATAACTAAATTGGTAATTTGAAATTCCTAACTTCAAGTTCTGATCTTCAGAACTTTAAGTTCTCAATTTCAAGTTAATAACTAAATTGGTAATTTGAAATTAGTAACTTCCAGATCTGATCTTCAGAACTTCAAGTTCTCAATTTCAAGTTAATAACTAAATTGGTAATTTGAAATTAATAACTTCAAGATCTGATCTTCAGAACTACAAGTTCTCAATTTCAAGTTAATAACTAAATTGGTAATTTGAAATTACTAACTTCAAGATCTGATCTTCAGAACTTCAAGTTCTCAATTTCAAATAAATAAATAAATTGGTAATTTGAAATTACTAACTTCAAGATCTGATCTTCAGAACTTCAAGTACTCAATTTCAAGTTAATAACTAAATTGGTAGTTTGAAATTACTAACTTCAAGATCTGATCTTCAGAACTTCAAGTTCTCAATTTCAAGTTAATAACTAAATTGGTAGTTTGAAATTACTAACTTCAAGATCTGATCTTCAGAACTTTAAGTTCTCAATTTCAAGTTAATAACTAAATTGGTAATTTGAAATTATTAACTTCAAGATCTGATCTTCAGAACTTCAAGTTCTCAATTTCAAGATAATAACTAAGTTGGTAATTTGAAATTATTAACTTCAAGATCTGATCTTCAGAACTTCAAGTTCTTAATTTCAAGTTAATAACTAAATTGGTAATTTGAAATTACTAACTTCAAGATCTGATCTTCAGAACTTCAAGTTCTCAATTTCAAGCTAATAACTAAATTGGTAATTTGAAATTACTAACTTCAAGATCGGATCTTCAGAACTTCAAGTTCTCAATTTCCAGTTAATAACTAAATTGTTAATTTGAAATTATTAACTTCAAGATCTGATCTTCGGAACTTCAAGTACTCAATTTTAAGTTAATAACTAAATTGGTAATTTGAAATTACTAACTTCAAGATCTGATCTTCAGAACTTCAAGTTCTTAATTACAAGTTAATAACTAAATTGGTAATTTGAAATTACTAACTTCAAGATCTGATCTTCAGAACTTCAACTTCTCAATTTCAAGTTAATAACTAAATTGGTAATTTGAAATTACTAACTTCAAGATCTGATCTTCAGAACTTCAAGTTCTCAATTTCAAGATAATAACTAAGTTGGTAATTTGAAATAACTAACTTCAAGATCTGATCTTCAGCACTTCAAGTTGTTAATTTCAAGTTAATAACTAAATTGGTAATTTGAAATTACTAACTTCAAGATCTGATCTTCAGAACTTCAAGTTCTCAATTTCAAGTTAATAACTAAATTGGTAATTTGAAATTCCTAACTTCAAGATCTGATCATCAGAACTTCAAGTTCTCAATTTCAAGTTAATAACTAAATTGTTAATTTGAAATTATTAACTTCAAGATCTGATCTTCGGAACTTCAAGTTCTCAATTTCAAGTTAATAACTAAATTGGTAATTTGAAATTACTAACTTCAAGATGTGATCTTCAGAACTTCAAGTTCTCAATTTCAAGTTAATAACTAAATTGGTAATTTGAAATTACTAACTTCAAGATCTGATCTTCAGAACTTCAAGTTCTCAATTTCAAGTTAATAACTAAATTGGTAATTTGAAATTATTAACTTCAAGATCTGATCTTCGGAACTTCAAGTTCTCAATTTCAAGTTAATAACTAAATTGGTAATTTGAAATTACTAACTTCAAGATCTGATCTTCAGAACTTCAAGT
Organism: Rhagonycha lutea; assembly: GCA_958510855.1. Taxonomy (NCBI): domain Eukaryota; kingdom Metazoa; phylum Arthropoda; class Insecta; order Coleoptera; family Cantharidae; genus Rhagonycha; species Rhagonycha lutea. Next base: position 41,953,008 of record OY294037.1, read on the forward strand.
TCTCAATTTCAAGTTAATAACTAAATTGGTAATTTGAAATTCCTAACTTCAAGATCTGATCTTCGGAACTTCAAGTTCTCAATTTCAAGTTAATAACTAAATTGGTAATTTGAAATTACCAACTTCAAGATCTGATCTTCAAAACTTCAAGTTCTCAATTACAAGTTAATAACTAAATTGGTAATTTGAAATTACTAACTTCAAGATCTGATCTTCAGAACTTCAAGTTCTCAATTTCAAGTTAATAACTAAATTGGTAATTTGAAATTCCTAACTTCAAGATCTGATCTTCGGAACTTCAAGTTCTCAATTTCAAGTTAATAACTAAATTGGTAATTTGAAATTACCAACTTCAAGATCTGATCTTCAGAACTTCAAGTTCTCAATTACAAGTTAATAACTAAATTGGTAATTTGAAATTACTAACTTCAAGATCTGATCTTCAGAACTTCAAGTTCTCAATTTCAAGTTAATAACTAAATTGGTAATTTGAAATTATTAACTTCAAGATCTGATCTTCGGAACTTCAAGTTATCAATTTCAAGTTAATAACTAAATTGGTAATTTGAAATTACTAACTTCAAGATCTGATCTTCAGAACTTCAAGTTCTCAATTTCAAGATAATAACTAAGTTGGTAATTTGAAATTATTAACTTCAAGATCTGATATTCAGAACTTCAAGTTCTCAATTACAAGTTAATAACTAAATTGGTAATTTGAAATTCCTAACTTCAAGTTCTGATCTTCAGAACTTTAAGTTCTCAATTTCAAGTTAATAACTAAATTGGTAATTTGAAATTAGTAACTTCCAGATCTGATCTTCAGAACTTCAAGTTCTCAATTTCAAGTTAATAACTAAATTGGTAATTTGAAATTAATAACTTCAAGATCTGATCTTCAGAACTACAAGTTCTCAATTTCAAGTTAATAACTAAATTGGTAATTTGAAATTACTAACTTCAAGATCTGATCTTCAGAACTTCAAGTTCTCAATTTCAAATAAATAAATAAATTGGTAATTTGAAATTACTAACTTCAAGATCTGATCTTCAGAACTTCAAGTACTCAATTTCAAGTTAATAACTAAATTGGTAGTTTGAAATTACTAACTTCAAGATCTGATCTTCAGAACTTCAAGTTCTCAATTTCAAGTTAATAACTAAATTGGTAGTTTGAAATTACTAACTTCAAGATCTGATCTTCAGAACTTTAAGTTCTCAATTTCAAGTTAATAACTAAATTGGTAATTTGAAATTATTAACTTCAAGATCTGATCTTCAGAACTTCAAGTTCTCAATTTCAAGATAATAACTAAGTTGGTAATTTGAAATTATTAACTTCAAGATCTGATCTTCAGAACTTCAAGTTCTTAATTTCAAGTTAATAACTAAATTGGTAATTTGAAATTACTAACTTCAAGATCTGATCTTCAGAACTTCAAGTTCTCAATTTCAAGCTAATAACTAAATTGGTAATTTGAAATTACTAACTTCAAGATCGGATCTTCAGAACTTCAAGTTCTCAATTTCCAGTTAATAACTAAATTGTTAATTTGAAATTATTAACTTCAAGATCTGATCTTCGGAACTTCAAGTACTCAATTTTAAGTTAATAACTAAATTGGTAATTTGAAATTACTAACTTCAAGATCTGATCTTCAGAACTTCAAGTTCTTAATTACAAGTTAATAACTAAATTGGTAATTTGAAATTACTAACTTCAAGATCTGATCTTCAGAACTTCAACTTCTCAATTTCAAGTTAATAACTAAATTGGTAATTTGAAATTACTAACTTCAAGATCTGATCTTCAGAACTTCAAGTTCTCAATTTCAAGATAATAACTAAGTTGGTAATTTGAAATAACTAACTTCAAGATCTGATCTTCAGCACTTCAAGTTGTTAATTTCAAGTTAATAACTAAATTGGTAATTTGAAATTACTAACTTCAAGATCTGATCTTCAGAACTTCAAGTTCTCAATTTCAAGTTAATAACTAAATTGGTAATTTGAAATTCCTAACTTCAAGATCTGATCATCAGAACTTCAAGTTCTCAATTTCAAGTTAATAACTAAATTGTTAATTTGAAATTATTAACTTCAAGATCTGATCTTCGGAACTTCAAGTTCTCAATTTCAAGTTAATAACTAAATTGGTAATTTGAAATTACTAACTTCAAGATGTGATCTTCAGAACTTCAAGTTCTCAATTTCAAGTTAATAACTAAATTGGTAATTTGAAATTACTAACTTCAAGATCTGATCTTCAGAACTTCAAGTTCTCAATTTCAAGTTAATAACTAAATTGGTAATTTGAAATTATTAACTTCAAGATCTGATCTTCGGAACTTCAAGTTCTCAATTTCAAGTTAATAACTAAATTGGTAATTTGAAATTACTAACTTCAAGATCTGATCTTCAGAACTTCAAGTTCTCAATTTCAAGTTAATAACTAAATTGGTAATTTGAAATTCCTAACTTCAAGATCTGATCTTCGGAACTTCAAGTTCTCAATTTCAAGTTAATAACTAAATTGGTAATTTGAAATTACCAACTTCAAGATCTGATCTTCAAAACTTCAAGTTCTCAATTACAAGTTAATAACTAAATTGGTAATTTGAAATTACTAACTTCAAGATCTGATCTTCAGAACTTCAAGTTCTCAATTTCAAGTTAATAACTAAATTGGTAATTTGAAATTCCTAACTTCAAGATCTGATCTTCGGAACTTCAAGTTCTCAATTTCAAGTTAATAACTAAATTGGTAATTTGAAATTACCAACTTCAAGATCTGATCTTCAGAACTTCAAGTTCTCAATTACAAGTTAATAACTAAATTGGTAATTTGAAATTACTAACTTCAAGATCTGATCTTCAGAACTTCAAGTTCTCAATTTCAAGTTAATAACTAAATTGGTAATTTGAAATTATTAACTTCAAGATCTGATCTTCGGAACTTCAAGTTATCAATTTCAAGTTAATAACTAAATTGGTAATTTGAAATTACTAACTTCAAGATCTGATCTTCAGAACTTCAAGTTCTCAATTTCAAGATAATAACTAAGTTGGTAATTTGAAATTATTAACTTCAAGATCTGATATTCAGAACTTCAAGTTCTCAATTACAAGTTAATAACTAAATTGGTAATTTGAAATTCCTAACTTCAAGTTCTGATCTTCAGAACTTTAAGTTCTCAATTTCAAGTTAATAACTAAATTGGTAATTTGAAATTAGTAACTTCCAGATCTGATCTTCAGAACTTCAAGTTCTCAATTTCAAGTTAATAACTAAATTGGTAATTTGAAATTAATAACTTCAAGATCTGATCTTCAGAACTACAAGTTCTCAATTTCAAGTTAATAACTAAATTGGTAATTTGAAATTACTAACTTCAAGATCTGATCTTCAGAACTTCAAGTTCTCAATTTCAAATAAATAAATAAATTGGTAATTTGAAATTACTAACTTCAAGATCTGATCTTCAGAACTTCAAGTACTCAATTTCAAGTTAATAACTAAATTGGTAGTTTGAAATTACTAACTTCAAGATCTGATCTTCAGAACTTCAAGTTCTCAATTTCAAGTTAATAACTAAATTGGTAGTTTGAAATTACTAACTTCAAGATCTGATCTTCAGAACTTTAAGTTCTCAATTTCAAGTTAATAACTAAATTGGTAATTTGAAATTATTAACTTCAAGATCTGATCTTCAGAACTTCAAGTTCTCAATTTCAAGATAATAACTAAGTTGGTAATTTGAAATTATTAACTTCAAGATCTGATCTTCAGAACTTCAAGTTCTTAATTTCAAGTTAATAACTAAATTGGTAATTTGAAATTACTAACTTCAAGATCTGATCTTCAGAACTTCAAGTTCTCAATTTCAAGCTAATAACTAAATTGGTAATTTGAAATTACTAACTTCAAGATCGGATCTTCAGAACTTCAAGTTCTCAATTTCCAGTTAATAACTAAATTGTTAATTTGAAATTATTAACTTCAAGATCTGATCTTCGGAACTTCAAGTACTCAATTTTAAGTTAATAACTAAATTGGTAATTTGAAATTAATAACTTCAAGATCTGATCTTCAGAACTACAAGTTCTCAATTTCAAGTTAATAACTAAATTGGTAATTTGAAATTACTAACTTCAAGATCTGATCTTCAGAACTTCAAGTTCTCAATTTCAAGTTAATAACTAAATTGGTAATTTGAAATTACTAACTTCAAGATCTGATCTTCAGAACTTCAAGTTCTCAATTTCAAGTTAATAACTAAATTGGTAATTTGAAATTATTAACTTCAAGATCTGATCTTCGGAACTTCAAGTTCTCAATTTCAAGTTAATAACTAAATTGGTAATTAGAAATTACTAACTTCAAGATCTGATCTTCTGAACTTCAAGTTCTCAATTTCAAGATAAAAACTAAATTGGTAATTTGAAATTATTAACTTCAAGATCTGATATACAGAACTTCAAGTTCTCAATTACAAGTTAATAACTAAATTGGTAATTTGAAATTCCTAACTTCAAGTTCTGATCTTCAGAACTTCAAGTTCTCAATTTCAAGATAATAACTAAATTGGTAATTTGAAATTACTAACTTCAAGATCTGATCTTCAGAACTTCAAGTTCTCAATTTCAAGTTAATAACTAAATTGGTAATTTGAAATTACTAACTGCAAGATCTGATCTTCAGAACTTCAAGTTCTCAATTTCAAGATAATAACTAAATTGGTAATTTGAAATTATTAACTAAAAGAACTGATCTTCGGAACTTCAAGTTCTCAATTTCAAGTTAATAACTAAATTGGTAATTTGAAATTACTAACTTCAAGATCTGATCTTCAGAACTTCAAGTTCTCAATTTCAAGATAATAACTAAGTTGGTAATTTGAAATTATTAACTTCAAGATCTGATCTTCCGAACTTCAAGTTCTCAATTACAAGTTAATAACTAAATTGGTAATTTGAAATTCCTAACTTCAAGTTCTGATCTTCAGAACTTCAAGTTCTCAATTTCAAGATAATAACTAAATTGGTAATTTGAAATTACTAACTTCAAGATCTGATCTTCAGAACTTCAAGTTCTCAATTTCATGTTAATAACTAAATTGGAAATTTGAAATTACTAACTTCAAGATCTGATCTTCAGAACTTCAAGTTCACAATTTCAAGATAATAACTAAGTTGGTAATATGAAATTACTAACTTCAAGATCTGATCTTCAGAACTTCAAGTTCTTAATTTCAAATTAATAACTAAATTGGTAATTTGTAATTACTAACTTCAAGTTCTGATCTTCAGAACTTCAAGTTCTCAATTTCAAGTTAATAACGAAATTGGTAATTTGAAATTCCTAACTTCAAGATCTGATCTTCAGAACTTCAAGTTCTCAATTTCAAGTTAATAACTAAATTGTTAATTTGAAATTATTAACTTCAAGATCTGATCTTCGGAACTTCAAGTTCTCAATTTCAAGTTAATAACTAAATTGGTAATTTGAAATTACTAACTTCAAGATCTGATCTTCAGAACTTCAAGTTCTCAATTTCAAGTTAATAACTAAATTGGTAATTTGAAATTTCTAACTTCAAGATCTGATCTTCAGAACTTCAAGTTCTCAATTTCAAGTTAATAACTAAATTGGTAATTTGAAATTACTAACTTCAAGATCTGATCTTCAGAACTTCAAGTTCTCAATTTCAAGTTAATAACTAAATTGGTAATTAGAAATTAATAACTTCAAGATCTGATCTTCAGAACTACAAGTTCTCAATTTCAAGTTAATAACTAAATTGGTAATTTGAAATTACTAACTTCAAGATCTGATCTTCAGAACTTCAAGTTCTCCATTTCAAATAAATAAATAAATTGATAATTTGAAATTACTAACTTCTAGATCTGATCTTCAGAACTTCAAGTTCTCAATTTCAAGTTAATAACTAAATTGGTAATTTGAAATTACTAACTTCAAGATCTGATCTTCAGAACTTCAAGTACTCAATTTCAAGTTAATAACTAAATTGGTAGTTTGAAATTACTAACTTCAAGATCTGATCTTCAGAACTTCAAGTTCTCAATTTCAAGTTAATAACTAAATTGGTAGTTTGAAATTACTAACTTCAAGATCTGATCTTCAGAACTTTAAGTTCTCAATTTCAAGTTAATAACTAAATTGGTAATTTGAAATTATTAACTTCAAGATCTGATCTTCAGAACTTCAAGTTCTCAATTTCAAGATAATAACTAAGTTGGTAATTTGAAATTATTAACTTCAAGATCTGATCTTCAGAACTTCAAGTTCTTAATTTCAAGTTAATAACTAAATTGGTAATTTGAAATTACTAACTTCAAGATCTGATCTTCAGAACTTCAAGTTCTCAATTTCAAGTTAATAACTAAATTGGTAATTTGAAATTACTAACTTCAAGATCTGATCTTCAGAACTTCAAGTTCTCAATTTCAAGTTAATAACTAAATTGGTAATTTGAAATTATTAACTTCAAGATCTTATCTTCGGAACTTCAAGTTCTCAATTTCAAGTTAATAACTAAATTGGTAATTTGAAATTACTAACTTCAAGATCTGATCGTCTGAACTTCAAGTTCTCAATTTCAAGATAAAAACTAAGTTGGTAATTTGAAATTATTAACTTCAAGATCTGATATACAGAACTTCAAGTTCTCAATTACAAGTTAATAACTAAATTGGTAATTTGAAATTACTAACTGCAAGATCTGATCTTCAGAACTTCAAGTTCTCAATTTCAAGATAATAACTAAATTGGTAATTTGAAATTATTAACTAAAAGAACTGATCTTCGGAACTTCAAGTTCTCAATTTCAAGTTAATAACTAAATTGGTAATTTGAAATTACTAACTTCAAGATCTGATCTTCAGAACTTCAAGTTCTCAATTTCAAGATAATAACTAAGTTGGTAATTTGAAATTATTAACTTCAAGATCTGATCTTCCGAACTTCAAGTTCTCAATTACAAGTTAATAACTAAATTGGTAATTTGAAATTCCTAACTTCAAGTTCTGATCTTCAGAACTTCAAGTTCTCAATTTCAAGATAATAACTAAATTGGTAATTTGAAATTACTAACTTCAAGATCTGATCTTCAGAACTTCAAGTTCTCAATTTCATGTTAATAACTAAATTGGTAATTTGAAATTACTAACTTCAAGATCTGATCTTCAGAACTTCAAGTTCACAATTTCAAGATAATAACTAAGTTGGTAATATGAAATTACTAACTTCAAGATCTGATCTTCAGAACTTCAAGTTCTTAATTTCAAATTAATAACTAAATTGGTAATTTGTGATTACTAACTTCTAGTTCTGATCTTCAGAACTTCAAGTTCTCAATTTCAAGTTAATAACTAAATTGGTAATTTGAAATTCCTAACTTCAAGATCTGATCTTCAGAACTTCAAGTTCTCAATTTCAAGTTAATAACTAAATTGTTAATTTGAAATTATTAACTTCAAGATCTGATCTTCGGAACTTCAAGTTCTCAATTTCAAGTTAATAACTAAATTGGTAATTTGAAATTACTAACTTCAAGATCTGATCTTCAGAACTTCAAGTTCTCAATTTCAAGTTAATAACTAAATTGGTAATTTGAAATTACTAACTTCAAGATCTGATCTTCAGAACTTCAAGTTCTCAATTTCAAGTTAATAACTAAATTGGTAATTTGAAATTACTAACTTCAAGATCTGATCTTCAGAACTTCAAGTTCTCAATTTCAAGTTAATAACTAAATTGGTAATTAGAAATTAATAACTTCAAGATCTGATCTTCAGAACTACAAGTTCTCAATTTCAAGTTAATAACTAAATTGGTAATTTGAAATTACTAACTTCAAGATCTGATCTTCAGAACTTCAAGTTCTCCATTTCAAATAAATAAATAAATTGATAATTTGAAATTACTAACTTCTAGATCTGATCTTCAGAACTTCAAGTTCTCAATTTCAAGTTAATAACTAAATTGGTAATTTGAAATTACTAACTTCAAGATCTGATCTTCAGAACTTCAAGTACTCAATTTCAAGTTAATAACTAAATTGGTAGTTTGAAATTACTAACTTCAAGATCTGATCTTCAGAACTTCAAGTTCTCAATTTCAAGTTAATAACTAAATTGGTAGTTTGAAATTACTAACTTCAAGATCTGATCTTCAGAACTTTAAGTTCTCAATTTCAAGTTAATAACTAAATTGGTAATTTGAAATTATTAACTTCAAGATCTGATCTTCAGAACTTCAAGTTCTCAATTTCAAGATAATAACTAAGTTGGTAATTTGAAATTATTAACTTCAAGATCTGATCTTCAGAACTTCAAGTTCTTAATTTCAAGTTAATAACTAAATTGGTAATTTGAAATTACTAACTTCAAGATCTGATCTTCAGAACTTCAAGTTCTCAATTTCAAGCTAATAACTAAATTGGTAATTTGAAATTACTAACTTCAAGATCGGATCTTCAGAACTTCAAGTTCTCAATTTCCAGTTAATAACTAAATTGTTAATTTGAAATTATTAACTTCAAGATCTGATCTTCGGAACTTCAAGTACTCAATTTTAAGTTAATAACTAAATTGGTAATTTGAAATTAATAACTTCAAGATCTGATCTTCAGAACTACAAGTTCTCAATTTCAAGTTAATAACTAAATTGGTAATTTGAAATTACTAACTTCAAGATCTGATCTTCAGAACTTCAAGTTCTCAATTTCAAGTTAATAACTAAATTGGTAATTTGAAATTACTAACTTCAAGATCTGATCTTCAGAACTTCAAGTTCTCAATTTCAAGTTAATAACTAAATTGGTAATTTGAAATTATTAACTTCAAGATCTGATCTTCGGAACTTCAAGTTCTCAATTTCAAGTTAATAACTAAATTGGTAATTTGAAATTACTAACTTCAAGATCTGATCTTCTGAACTTCAAGTTCTCAATTTCAAGATAAAAACTAAGTTGGTAATTTGAAATTATTAACTTCAAGATCTGATATACAGAACTTCAAGTTCTCAATTACAAGTTAATAACTAAATTGGTAATTTGAAATTCCTAACTTCAAGTTCTGATCTTCAGAACTTCAAGTTCTCAATTTCAAGATAATAACTAAATTGGTAATTTGAAATTACTAACTTCAAGATCTGATCTTCAGAACTTCAAGTTCTCAATTTCAAGTTAATAACTAAATTGGTAATTTGAAATTACTAACTGCAAGATCTGATCTTCAGAACTTCAAGTTCTCAATTTCAAGATAATAACTAAATTGGTAATTTGAAATTATTAACTAAAAGAACTGATCTTCGGAACTTCAAGTTCTCAATTTCAAGTTAATAACTAAATTGGTAATTTGAAATTACTAACTTCAAGATCTGATCTTCAGAACTTCAAGTTCTCAATTTCAAGATAATAACTAAGTTGGTAATTTGAAATTATTAACTTCAAGATCTGATCTTCCGAACTTCAAGTTCTCAATTACAAGTTAATAACTAAATTGGTAATTTGAAATTCCTAACTTCAAGTTCTGATCTTCAGAACTTCAAGTTCTCAATTTCAAGATAATAACTAAATTGGTAATTTGAAATTACTAACTTCAAGATCTGATCTTCACATCTTCAAGTTCTCAATTTCATGTTAATAACTAAATTGGTAATTTGAAATTACTAACTTCAAGATCTGATCTTCAGAACTTCAAGTTCACAATTTCAAGGTAATAACTAAGTTGGTAATATGAAATTACTAACTTCAAGATCTGATCTTCAGAACAACAAGTTCTCAATTTCAAGTTAATAACTAAATTGGTAATTTGAAATTACTAACTTCAAGATCTGATCTTCAGAACTTCAAGTTCTCCATTTCAAATAAATAAATAAATTGATAATTTGAAATTACTAACTTCTAGATCTGATCTTCAGAACTTCAAGTTCTCAATTTCAAGTTAATAACTAAATTGGTAATTTGAAATTACTAACTTCAAGATCTGATCTTCAGAACTTCAAGTTCTCAATTTCAAGTTAATAACTAAATTGGTAATTTGAAATTACTAACTTCAAGATCTGATCTTCAGAACTTCAAGTTCTCAATTTCAAGTTAATAACTAAATTGGTAATTTGAAATTACTAACTTCAAGATCTGATCTTCAGAACTTCAAGTTCTCAATTTCAAGTTAATAAACTAAATTGGTAATTTGAAATTACTAACTTCAAGATCTGATCTTCAGAACTTCAAGTTCTCAATTTCAAGTTAATAAACTAAATTGGTAATTTGAAATTATTAACTTCAAGATCTGATCTTCGGAACTTCAAGTTCTCAATTTCAAGTTAATAACTAAATTGGTAATTTGAAATTACAAACTTCAAGATCTGATCTTCAGAACTTCAAGTTCTCAATTTCAAGTTAATAACTAAATTGGTAATTTGAAATTATTAACTTCAAGATCTGATCTTCGGAACTTCAAGTTCTCAATTTCAAGTTAATAACTAAATTGGTAATTTGAAATTACTAACTTCAAGATCTGATCTTCAGAACTTCAAGTTCTCAATTCCAAGATAATAACTAAGTTGGTAATTTGAAATTATTAACTTCAAGATCTGATATTCAGAACTTCAAGTTCTCAATTACAAGTTAATAACTAAATTGGTAATTTGAAATTCCTAACTTCAAGTTCTGATCTTCAGAACTTCAAGTTCTCAATTTCAAGTTAATAACTAAATTGGTAATTTGAAATTATTAACTTCAAGATCTGATCTTCGGAACTTCAAGTTCTCAATTTCAAGTTAATAACTAAATTGGTAATTTGAAATTACTAACTTCAAGATGTGATCTTCTGAACTTCAAGTTCTCAATTTCAAGTTAATAACTAAATTGGTAATTTGAAATTACTAACTTCAAGATCTGATCTTCAGAACTTCAAGTTCTCAATTTCAAGTTAATAACTAAATTGGTAATTTGAAATTACTAACTTCAAGTTCTGATCTTCAGAACTTCAAGTTCTCAATTACAAGTTAATAACTAAATTGGTAATTTGAAATTACTAACTTCAAGATCTGATCTTTAGAACTTCAAGTTCTCAATTTCAAGTTAATAACTAAATTGGTAATTTGAAATTACTAACTTCAAGATCTGATCTTCAGAACTTCAAGTTCTCAATTTCAAGTTAATAACTAAATTGGTAATTTGAAATTACTAACTTCAAGATGTGATCTTCAGAACTTCAAGTTCTCAATTTCAAGTTAATAACTAAATTGGTAATTTGAAATTACTAACTTCAAGATCTGATCTTCAGAACTTCTAGTTCTCAATTTCAAGTTAATAACTAAATTGGTAATTTGAAATTACTAACTTCAAGATCTGATCTTCAGAACTACAAGTTCTCAATTTCAAGTTAATAACTAAATTGGTAATTTGAAATTACTATCTTCAAGATCTGATCTTCAGAACTTCAAGTTCTCAATTTCAAGTTAATAACTAAATTGGTAATTTGAAATTACTAACTTCAAGATGTGATCTTCAGAACTTCAAGTTCTCAATTTCAAGTTAATAACTAAATTGGTAATTTGAAATTATTAACTTCAAGATCTGATCTTCGGAACTTCAAGTTCTCAATTTCAAGTTAATAACTAAATTGGTAATTTGAAATTACTAACTTCAAGATCTGATCTTCAGAACTTCAAGTTCTCAATTTCAAGATAATAACTAAGTTGGTAATTTGAAATTATTAACTTCAAGATCTGATATTCAGAACTTCTAGTTCTCAATTACAAGTTAATAACTAAATTGGTAATTTGAAATTCCTAACTTCAAGTTCTGATCTTCAGAACTTCAAGTTCTCAATTTCAAGATAATAACTAAATTGGTAATTTGAAATTACTAACTTCAAGATCTGATCTTCAGAACTTCAAGTTCTCAATTTCAAGTTAATAACTAAATTGGTAATTTGAAATTACGAACTTCAAGATCTGATCTTCAGAACTTCAAGTTCTCAATTTCAAGATAATAACTAAATTGGTAATTTGAAATTATTAACTTCAAGATCTGATCTTCGGAACTTCAAGTTCTCAATTTCAAGTTAATAACTAAATTGGTAATTTGAAATTACTAACTTCAAGATCTGATCTTCAGAACATCAAGTTCTCAATTTCAAGATAATAACTAAGTTGGTAATTTGAAATTATTAACTTCAAGATCTGATCTTCCGAACTTCAAGTTCTCAATTACAAGTTAATAACTAAATTGGTAATTTGAAATTCCTAACTTCAAGTTCTGATCTTCAGAACTTCAAGTTCTCAATTTCAAGATAATAACTAAATTGGTAATTTGAAATTACTAACTTCAAGATCTGATCTTCAGAACTTCAAGTTCTCAATTTCAAGTTAATAACTAAATTGGTAATTTGAAATTCCTAACTTCAAGTTCTGATCTTCAGAACTTCAAGTTCTCAATTTCAAGATAATAACTAAATTGGTAATTTGAAATTACGAACTTCAAGATCTGATCTTCAGAACTTCAAGTTCTCAATTTCAAGTTAATAACTAAATTGGTAATTTGAAATTACTAACTTCAAGATCTGATCTTCAGAACTACAAGTTCTCAATTTCAAGTTAATAACTAAATTGGTAATTTGAAATTACTATCTTCAAGATCTGATCCTCAGAACTTCAAGTTCTCAATTTCAAGTTAATAACTAAATTGGTAATTTGAAATTACTAACTTCAAGATGTGATCTTCAGAACTTCAAGTTCTCAATTTCAAGTTAATAACTAAATTGGTAATTTGAAATTATTAACTTCAAGATCTGATCTTCGGAACTTCAAGTTCTCAATTTCAAGTTAATAACTAAATTGGTAATTTGAAATTACTAACTTCAAGATCTGATCTTCAGAACTTCAAGTTCTCAATTTCAAGATAATAACTAAGTTGGTAATTTGAAATTATTAACTTCAAGATCTGATATTCAGAACTTCAAGTTCTCAATTACAAGTTAATAACTAAATTGGTAATTTGAAATTCCTAACTTCAAGTTCTGATCTTCAGAACTTCAAGTTCTCAATTTCAAGATAATAACTAAATTGGTAATTTGAAATTACTAACTTCAAGATCTGATCTTCAGAACTTCAAGTTCTCAATTTCAAGTTAATAACTAAATTGGTAATTTGAAATTACGAACTTCAAGATCTGATCTTCAGAACTTCAAGTTCTCAATTTCAAGATAATAACTAAATTGGTAATTTGAAATTATTAACTTCAAGATCTGATCTTCGGAACTTCAAGTTCTCAATTTCAAGTTAATAACTAAATTGGTAATTTGAAATTACTAACTTCAAGATCTGATCTTCAGAACATCAAGTTCTCAATTTCAAGATAATAACTAAGTTGGTAATTTGAAATTATTAACTTCAAGATCTGATCTTCCGAACTTCAAGTTCTCAATTACAAGTTAATAACTAAATTGGTAATTTGAAATTCCTAACTTCAAGTTCTGATCTTCAGAACTTCAAGTTCTCAATTTCAAGATAATAACTAAATTGGTAATTTGAAATTACTAACTTCAAGATCTGATCTTCAGAACTTCAAGTTCTCAATTTCAAGTTAATAACTAAATTGGTAATTTGAAATTCCTAACTTCAAGTTCTGATCTTCAGAACTTCAAGTTCTCAATTTCAAGATAATAACTAAATTGGTAATTTGAAATTACGAACTTCAAGATCTGATCTTCAGAACTTCAAGTTCTCAATTTCAAGTTAATAACTAAATTGGTAAATTGAAATTACTAACTTCAAGATCTGATCTTCAGAACATCAAGTTCTCAATTTCAAGATAATAACTAAGTTGGTAATTTGAAATTATTAACTTCAAGATCTGATCTTCCGAACTTCAAGTTCTCAATTACAAGTTAATAACTAAATTGGTAATTTGAAATTCCTAACTTCAAGTTCTGATCTTCAGAACTTCAAGTTCTCAATTTCAAGATAATAACTAAATTGGTAATTTGAAATTACTAACTTCAAGATGTGATCTTCAGAACTTCAAGTTCTCAATTTCAAGTTAATAACTAAATTGGTAATTTGAAATTATTAACTTCAAGATCTGATCTTCGGAACTTCAAGTTCTCAATTTCAAGTTAATAACTAAATTGGTAATTTGAAATTACTAACTTCAAGATCTGATCTTCAGAACTTCAAGTTCTCAATTTCAAGATAATAACTAAGTTGGTAATTTGAAATTATTAACTTCAAGATCTGATATTCAGAACTTCAAGTTCTCAATTACAAGTTAATAACTAAATTGGTAATTTGAAATTCCTAACTTCAAGTTCTGATCTTCAGAACTTCAAGTTCTCAATTTCAAGATAATAACTAAATTGGTAATTTGAAATTTCTAACTTCAAGATCTGATCTTCAGAACTTCAAGTTCTCAATTTCAAGTTAATAACTAAATTGGTAATTTGAAATTACGAACTTCAAGATCTGATCTTCAGAACTTCAAGTTCTCAATTTCAAGATAATAACTAAATTGGTAATTTGAAATTATTAACTTCAAGATCTGATCTTCGGAACTTCAAGTTCTCAATTTCAAGTTAATAACTAAATTGGTAATTTGAAATTACTAACTTCAAGATCTGATCTTCAGAACATCAAGTTCTCAATTTCAAGATAATAACTAAGTTGGTAATTTGAAATTATTAACTTCAAGATCTGATCTTCCGAACTTCAAGTTCTCAATTACAAGTTAATAACTAAATTGGTAATTTGAAATTCCTAACTTCAAGTTCTGATCTTCAGAACATCAAGTTCTCAATTTCAAGATAATAACTAAGTTGGTAATTTGAAATTATTAACTTCAAGATCTGATCTTCCGAACTTCAAGTTCTCAATTACAAGTTAATAACTAAATTGGTAATTTGAAATTCCTAACTTCAAGTTCTGATCTTCAGAACTTCAAGTTCTCAATTTCAAGATAATAACTAAATTGGTAATTTGAAATTACTAACTTCAAGATCTGATCTTCAGAACTTCAAGTTCTCAATTTCAAGTTAATAACTAAATTGGTAATTTGAAATTCCTAACTTCAAGTTCTGATCTTCAGAACTTCAAGTTCTCAATTTCAAGATAATAACTAAATTGGTAATTTGAAATTACGAACTTCAAGATCTGATCTTCAGAACTTCAAGTTCTCAATTTCAAGTTAATAACTAAATTGGTAATTTGAAATTACTAACTTCAAGATCTGATCTTCAGAACTACAAGTTCTCAATTTCAAGTTAATAACTAAATTGGTAATTTGAAATTACTATCTTCAAGATCTGATCTTCAGAACTTCAAGTTCTCAATTTCAAGTTAATAACTAAATTGGTAATTTGAAATTACTAACTTCAAGATGTGATCTTCAGAACTTCAAGTTCTCAATTTCAAGTTAATAACTAAATTGGTAATTTGAAATTATTAACTTCAAGATCTGATCTTCGGAACTTCAAGTTCTCAATTTCAAGTTAATAACTAAATTGGTAATTTGAAATTACTAACTTCAAGATCTGATCTTCAGAACTTCAAGTTCTCAATTTCAAGATAATAACTAAGTTGGTAATTTGAAATTATTAACTTCAAGATCTGATATTCAGAACTTCAAGTTCTCAATTACAAGTTAATAACTAAATTGGTAATTTGAAATTCCTAACTTCAAGTTCTGATCTTCAGAACTTATAGTTCTCAATTTCAAGATAATAACTAAATTGGTAATTTGAAATTACTAACTTCAAGATCTGATCTTCAGAACTTCAAGTTCTCAATTTCAAGTTAATAACTAAATTGGTAATTTGAAATTACGAACTTCAAGATCTGATCTTCAGAACTTCAAGTTCTCAATTTCAAGATAATAACTAAATTGGTAATTTGAAATTATTAACTTCAAGATCTGATCTTCGGAACTTCAAGTTCTCAATTTCAAGTTAATAACTAAATTGGTAATTTGAAATTACTAACTTCAAGATCTGATCTTCAGAACATCAAGTTCTCAATTTCAAGATAATAACTAAGTTGGTAATTTGAAATTATTAACTTCAAGATCTGATCTTCCGAACTTCAAGTTCTCAATTACAAGTTAATAACTAAATTGGTAATTTGAAATTCCTAACTTCAAGTTCTGATCTTCAGAACTTCAAGTTCTCAATTTCAAGATAATAACTAAATTGGTAATTTGAAATTACTAACTTCAAGATCTGATCTTCAGAACTTCAAGTTCTCAATTTCAAGTTAATAACTAAATTGGTAATTTGAAATTCCTAACTTCAAGTTCTGATCTTCAGAACTTCAAGTTCTCAATTTCAAGATAATAACTAAATTGGTAATTTGAAATTACGAACTTCAAGATCTGATCTTCAGAACTTCAAGTTCTCAATTTCAAGTTAATAACTAAATTGGTAAATTGAAATTACTAACTTCAAGATCTGATCTTCAGAACATCAAGTTCTCAATTTCAAGATAATAACTAAGTTGGTAATTTGAAATTATTAACTTCAAGATCTGATCTTCCGAACTTCAAGTTCTCAATTACAAGTTAATAACTAAATTGGTAATTAGAAATTCCTAACTTCAAGTTCTGATCTTCAGAACTTCAAGTTCTCAATTTCAAGATAATAACTAAATTGGTAATTTGAAATTACTAACTTCAAGATGTGATCTTCAGAACTTCAAGTTCTCAATTTCAAGTTAATAACTAAATTGGTAATTTGAAATTATTAACTTCAAGATCTGATCTTCGGAACTTCAAGTTCTCAATTTCAAGTTAATAACTAAATTGGTAATTTGAAATTACTAACTTCAAGATCTGATCTTCAGAACTTCAAGTTCTCAATTTCAAGATAATAACTAAGTTGGTAATTTGAAATTATTAACTTCAAGATCTGATATTCAGAACTTCAAGTTCTCAATTACAAGTTAATAACTAAATTGGTAATTTGAAATTCCTAACTTCAAGTTCTGATCTTCAGAACTTCAAGTTCTCAATTTCAAGATAATAACTAAATTGGTAATTTGAAATTACTAACTTCAAGATCTGATCTTCAGAACTTCAAATTCTCAATTTCAAGTTAATAACTAAATTGGTAATTTGAAATTACGAACTTCAAGATCTGATCTTCAGAACTTCAAGTTCTCAATTTCAAGATAATAACTAAATTGGTAATTTGAAATTACGAACTTCAAGATCTGATCTTCAGAACTTCAAGTTCTCAATTTCAAGTTAATAACTAAATTGGTAAATTGAAATTACTAACTTCAAGATCTGATCTTCAGAACTTCAAGTTCTTTCTTCTTTCGCATTTCATGCGTATTTGTGGGTGAGGTCTGGTTTATATTGACTAATTACACTTTGTCAATCGTGTGTGTCGGTCCATTGTGATGATGGTTGTGTCTCTAAAGAGAACTCCTTCCTGAACGCGAGATTAGACGCGAGATTTATGATCGCTTTTACACCAGATCCTTTGTGGGCAGTTTTGGTAGTCGTTTGATACCTGCTGTTTGCTTTAGGATCAGTATGCGTCCACACACACAACGACAGGTGGCGTCAGATAACCGGAGTTACCTGGCCAACTTTTAACGTTATGGATTTATGTGATTGATGGCTCGTTAGCATTGTACCGCAGAACCAGGGTGCATCTGTTGAGACTATGCCGTATGGCTAAAGTCGAAATCAGCTGATAATGCAATGAGGTTTCTGTAGGTCGGTGTTTTCGACTTCTTTCGCATTTCATGCGTTTTTTGTTGGTGAGGTCTGGTTTATATTGACTAATTACACTTTGTCAATCGTGTGTGTCGGTCCATTGTGATGATGGTTGTGTCTCTAAAGAGAACTCCTTCCTGTTCAAGTTCTCAATTTCAAGATAATAACTAAGTTGGTAATATGAAATTATTAACTTCAAGATCTGATATTCAGAACTTCAAGTTCTCAATTTCAAGTTAATAACTAAATTGGTAATTTGAAATTATTAACTTCAAGATCTGATCTTCGGAACTTCAAGTTCTCAATTTCAAGTTAATAACTAAATTGGTAATTTGAAATTACTAACTTCAAGATCTGATCTTCAGAACTTCAAGTTCTCAATTTCAAGTTAATAACTAAATTGGTAATTTGAAATTATTAACTTCAAGATCTGATCTTCGGAACTTCAAGTTATCAATTTCAAGTTAATAACTAAATTGGTAATTTGAAATTACTAACTTCAAGATCTGATCTTCAGAACTTCAAGTTCTCAATTTCAAGATAATAACTAAGTTGGTAATTTGAAATTATTAACTTCATGATCTGATATTCAGAACTTCAGGTTCTCAATTACAAGTTAATAACTAAATTGGTAATTTGAAATTCCTAACTTCAAGTTCTGATCTTCAGAACTTCAAGTTCTCAATTTCAAGTTAATAACTAAATTGGTAATTTGAAATTACTAACTTCAAGATCTGATCTTCAGAACTTCAAGTTCTCAATTTCAAGTTAATAACTAAATTGGTAATTTGAAATTACTAACTTCAAGATCTGATCTTCAGAACTTCTAGTTCTCAATTTCAAGTTAATAACTAAATTGGTAATTTGAAATTATTAACTTCAAGATCTGATCTTCGGAACTTCAAGTTCTCAATTTCAAGTTAATAACAAAATTGGTAATTTGAAATTCCTAACTTCAAGATCTGATCTTCAGAACTTCAAGCTCTCAATTTCAAGATAATAACTAAGTTGGTAATTTGAAATTATTAACTTCAAGATCTGATCTTCAGAACTTCAAGTTCTTAATTTCAAGTTAATAACTAAATTGGTAATTTGAAATTACTAACTTCAAGATCTGATCTTCAGAACTTCAAGTTCTCAATTTCAAGCTAATAACTATATTGGTAATTTGAAATTACTAACTTCAAGATCTGATCTTCAGAACTTCAAGTTCTCAATTTCCAGTTAATAACTACATTGGTAATTTGAAATTATTAACTACAAGATCTGATCTTCGGAACTTCAACTTCTCAATTTTAAGTTAATAACTGAATTGGTAATTTGAAATTAATAACTTCATGATCTGATCTTCAGAACTACAAGTTCTCAATTTCAAGTTAATAACTAAATTGGTAATTTGAAATTACTAACTTCAAGATCTGATCTTCCGAACTTCAAGTTCTCAATTACAAGTTAATAACTAAATTGGTAATTTGAAATTAATAACTTCAAGATCTGATCTTCAGAACTTCAAGTTCTCAATTACAAGTTAATAACTAAATTGGTAATTTGAAATTAATAACTTCAAGATCTGATCTTCAGAACTTCAATTTCTCAATTTCAAGTTAATAACTAAATTGGTAATTTGAAATTATTAACTTCAAGATCAGATCTTCGGAACTTCAAGTTCTCAATTTCAAGTTAATAACTAAATTGGTAATTTGAAATTACTAACTTCAAGATCTGATCTTCAGAACTTCAAGTTCTCAATTTCAAGATAATAACTAAGTTGGTAATTTGAAATTATTAACTTCAAGATCTGATATTCAGAACTTCAAGTTCTCAATTACAAGTTAATAACTAAATTGGTAATTTGAAATTCCTAACTTCAAGTTCTGATCTTCAGAACTTCAAGTTCTCAATTTCAAGATAATAACTAAATTGGTAATTTGAAATTACTAACTTCAAGATCTGATCTTCAGAACTTCAAGTTCTCAATTTCAAGTTAATAACTAAATTGGTAATTTGAAATTACTAACTTCAAGATCTGATCTTCAGAACTTCAAGTTCTCAATTTCAAGATAATAACTAAATTGGTAATTATAAATTATTAACTTCAAGATTTGATCTTCGGAACTTCAAGTTCTCAATTTCAAGTTAATAACTAAATTGGTAATTTGAAATTACTAACTTCAAGATCTGATCTTCAGAACTTCAAGTTCTCAATTTCAAGATAATAACTAAGTTGGTAATTTGAAATTATTAACTTCAAGATCTGATCTTCCGAACTTCAAGTTCTCAATTACAAGTTAATAACTAAATTGGTAATTTGAAATTCCTAACTTCAAGTTCTGATCTTCAGAACTTCAAGTTCTCAATTTCAAGATAATAACTAAATTGGTAATTTAAAATTACAAACTTCAAGATCTGATCTTCAGAACTTCAAGTTCTCAATTTCAAGTTAATAACTAAATTGGTAATTTGAAATTACTAACTTCAAGATCTGATCTTCGGAACTTCAAGTTCTCAATTTCAAGTTAATAACTAAATTGGTAATTTGAAATTACTAACTTCAAGATCTGATCTTCAGAACTTCAAGTTCTCAATTTCAAGTTAATAACTAAATTGGTAATTTGAAATTACTAACTTCAAGATCTGATCTTCAGAACTTCAAGTTCTCAATTTCAAGATAATAACTAAGTTGGTAATTTGAAATTATTAACTTCAAGATCTGATATTCAGAACTTCAAGTTCTCAATTACAAGTTAATAACTAAATTGGTAATTTGAAATTCCTAACTTCAAGTTCTGATCTTCAGAA
This sequence comes from Rhagonycha lutea, assembly GCA_958510855.1. Lineage (NCBI taxonomy): Eukaryota > Metazoa > Arthropoda > Insecta > Coleoptera > Cantharidae > Rhagonycha > Rhagonycha lutea. The sequence continues at coordinate 41,973,554 of OY294037.1, forward strand.
CTTCAAGTTCTCAATTTCAAGATAATAACTAAATTGGTAATTTGAAATTACTAACTTCAAGATCTGATCTTCAGAACTTCAAGTTCTCAATTTCAAGTTAATAACTAAATTGGTAATTTGAAATTACTAACTTCAAGATCTGATCTTCCGAACTTCAAGTTCTCAATTTCAAGATAATAACTAAATTGGTAATTTGAAATTATTAACTTCAAGATCTGATCTTCGGAACTTCAAGTTCTCAATTTCAAGTTAATAACTAAATTGGTAATTTGAAATTACTAACTTCAAGATCTGATCTTCAGAACATCAAGTTCTCAATTTCAAGATAATAACTAAGTTGGTAATTTAAAATTATTAACTTCAAGATCTGATCTTCCGAACTTCAAGTTCTCAATTACAAGTTAATAACTAAATTGGTAATTTGAAATTCCTAACTTCAAGTTCTGATCTTCAGAACTTCAAGTTCTCAATTTCAAGATAATAACTAAATTGGTAATTTGAAATTACGAACTTCAAGATCTGATCTTCAGAACTTCAAGTTCTCAATTTCAAGATAATAACTAAATTGGTAATTTGAAATTACTAACTTCAAGATCTGATCTTCAGAACTTCAAGTTCTCAATTTCAAGTTAATAACTAAATTGGTAATTTGAAATTACTAACTTCAAGATCTGATCTTCCGAACTTCAAGTTCTCAATTTCAAGATAATAACTAAATTGGTAATTTGAAATTATTAACTTCAAGATCTGATCTTCGGAACTTCAAGTTCTCAATTTCAAGTTAATAACTAAATTGGAATTTGAAATTACTAACTTCAAGATCTGATCTTCAGAACATCAAGTTCTCAATTTCAAGATAATAACTAAGTTGGTAATTTAAAATTATTAACTTCAAGATCTGATCTTCCGAACTTCAAGTTCTCAATTACAAGTTAATAACTAAATTGGTAATTTGAAATTCCTAACTTCAAGTTCTGATCTTCAGAACTTCAAGTTCTCAATTTCAAGATAATAACTAAATTGGTAATTTGAAATTACGAACTTCAAGATCTGATCTTCAGAACTTCAAGTTCTCAATTTCAAGTTAATAACTAAATTGGTAATTTGAAATTATTAACTTCAAGATCTGATCTTCGGAACTTCAAGTTATCAATTTCAAGTTAATAACTAAATTGGTAATTTGAAATTACTAACTTCAAGATCTGATCTTCAGAACTTCAAGTTCTCAATTTCAAGATAATAACTAAGTTGGTAATTTGAAATTATTAACTTCAAGATCTGATATTCAGAACTTCAAGTTCTCAATTACAAGTTAATAACTAAATTGGTAATTTGAAATTCCTAACTTCAAGTTCTGATCTTCAGAACTTCAAGTTCTCGATTTCAAGTTAATAACTAAATTGGTAATTTGAAATTACTCACTTCGAGATCTGATCTTCAGAACTTCAAGTTCTCAATTTCAAGTTAATAACTAAATTGGTAATTTGAAATTACTAACTTCAAGATCCGATCTTCAGAACTTCTAGTTCTCAATTTCAAGTTAATAACTAAATTGGTAATTTGAAATTAATAACTTCAAGATCTGATCTTCAGAACTACAAGTTCTCAATTTCAAGTTAATAACTACATTGGTAATTTGAAATTAATAACTTCAAGATCTGATCTTCAGAACTTCAAGTACTCAATTTCAAGTAAATAACTAAATAGGTAGTTTGAAATTACTAACTTCAAGATCTGATCTTCAGAACTTCAAGTTCTCAATTTCAAGTTAATAACTAAATTGGTAGTTTGAAATTACTAACTTCAAGATCTGATCTTCAGAACTTTAAGTTCTCAGTTTCAAGTTAATAACTAAATTGGTAATTTGAAATTACTAACTTCAAGATCTGATCTTCAGAACTTTAAGTTCTCAATTTCAAGTTAATAACTAAATTGGTAATTTGAAATTATTAACTTCAAGATCTGATCTTCGGAACTTCAAGTTCTCAATTTCAAGTTAATAACTAAATTGGTAATTTGAAATTACTAACTTCAAGATCTGATCTTCAGAACTTCAAGTTCTCAATTTCAAGATAATAACTAAATTGGTAATTTGAAATTACTAACTTCAAGATCTGATCTTCAGAACTTCAAGTTCTCAATTTCAAGTTAATAACTAAATTGGTAATTTGAAATTACTAACTTCAAGATCTATCTGATCTTCCGAACTTCAAGTTCTCAATTTCAAGATAATAACTAAATTGGTAATTTGAAATTATTAACTTCAAGATCTGATCTTCGGAACTTCAAGTTCTCAATTTCAAGTTAATAACTAAATTGGTAATTTGAAATTACTAACTTCAAGATCTGATCTTCAGAACTTCAAGTTCTCAATTTCAAGTTAATAACTAAATTGGTAATTTGAAATTACTAACTTCAAGATCTGATCTTCCGAACTTCAAGTTCTCAATTTCAAGATAATAACTAAATTGGTAATTTGAAATTACTAACTTCAAGATCTGATCTTCAGAACTTCAAGTTCTCAATTTCAAGATAATAACTAAGTTGGTAATTTGAAATTATTAACTTCAAGATCTGATATTCAGAACTTCAAGTTCTCAATTTCAAGTTAATAACTAAATTGGTAATTTGAAATTCCTAACTTCAAGTTCTGATCTTCAGAACTTCAAGTTCTCGATTTCAAGTTAATAACTAAATTGGTAATTTGAAATTACTCACTTCGAGATCTGATCTTCAGAACTTCAAGTTCTCAATTTCAAGTTAATAACTAAATTGGTAATTTGAAATTACTAACTTCAAGATCCGATCTTCAGAACTTCTAGTTCTCAATTTCAAGTTAATAACTAAATTGGTAATTTGAAATTAATAACTTCAAGATCTGATCTTCAGAACTACAAGTTCTCAATTTCAAGTTAATAACTACATTGGTAATTTGAAATTAATAACTTCAAGATCTGATCTTCAGAACTTCAAGTTCTCAATTTCAAATAAATAAATAAATTGGTAATTTGAAATTACTAACTTCAAGATCTGATCTTCAGATCTTCAAGTACTCAATTTCAAGTTAATAACTAAATTGGTAGTTTGAAATTACTAACTTCAAGATCTGATCTTCAGAACTTCAAGTTCTCAATTTCAAGTTAATAACTAAATTGGTAGTTTGAAATTACTAACTTCAAGATCTGATCTTCAGAACTTTAAGTTCTCAATTTCAAGTTAATAACTAAATTGGTAATTTGAAATTATTAACTTCAAGATCTGATCTTCGGAACTTCAAGTTCTCAATTTCAAGTTAATAACTAAATTGGTAATTTGAAATTACTAACTTCAAGATCTGATCTTCAGAACTTCAAGTTCTCAATTTCAAGATAATAACTAAGTTGGTAATTTGAAATTATTAACTTCAAGATCTGATCTTCAGAACTTCAAGTTCTTAATTTCAAGTTAATAACTAAATTGGTAATTTGAAATTACTAACTTCAAGATCTGATCTTCAGAACTTCAAGTTCTCAATTTCAAGCTAATAACTAAATTGGTAATTTGAAATTACTAACTTCAAGATCTGATCTTCAGAACTTCAAGTTCTCAATTTCCAGTTAATAACTAAATTGGTAATTTAAAATTATTAACTTCAAGATCTGATCTTCGGAACTTCAAGTTCTCAATTTTAAGTTAATAACTAAATTGGTAATTTGAAATTAATAACTTCAAGATCTGATCTTCAGAACTACAAGTTCTCAATTTCAAGTTAATAGCTAAATTGGTAATTTGAAATTACTAACTTCAAGGTCTGATCTTCAGAACTTCAAGTTCTCAATTTCAAGTTAATAACTAAATTGGTAATTTGAAATTAATAACTTCAAGATCTGATCTTCAGAACTTCAAGTTCTCAATTTCAAGTTAATAACTAAATTGGTAATTTGAAATTATTAACTTCAAGATCAGATCTTCGGAACTTCAAGTTCTCAATTTCAAGTTAATAACTAAATTGGTAATTTGAAATTACTAACTTCAAGATCTGATCTTCAGAACTTCAAGTTCTCAATTTCAAGATAATAACTAAGTTGGTAATTTGAAATTATTAACTTCAAGATCTGATATTCAGAACTTCAAGTTCTCAATTACAAGTTAATAACTAAATTGGTAATTTGAAATTCCTAACTTCAAGTTCTGATCTTCAGAACTTCAAGTTCTCAATTTCAAGATAATAACTAAATTGGTAATTTGAAATTACTAACTTCAAGATCTGATCTTCAGAACTTCAAGTTCTCAATTTCAAGTTAATAACTAAATTGGTAATTTGAAATTACTAACTTCAAGATCTGATCTTCAGAACTTCAAGTTCTCAATTTCAAGATAATAACTAAATTGGTAATTATAAATTATTAACTTCAAGATTTGATCTTCGGAACTTCAAGTTCTCAATTTCAAGTTAATAACTAAATTGGTAATTTGAAATTACTAACTTCAAGATCTGATCTTCAGAACTTCAAGTTCTCAATTTCAAGATAATAACTAAGTTGGTAATTTGAAATTATTAACTTCAAGATCTGATCTTCCGAACTTCAAGTTCTCAATTACAAGTTAATAACTAAATTGGTAATTTGAAATTCCTAACTTCAAGTTCTGATCTTCAGAACTTCAAGTTCTCAATTTCAAGATAATAACTAAATTGGTAATTTAAAATTACAAACTTCAAGATCTGATCTTCAGAACTTCAAGTTCTCAATTTCAAGTTAATAACTAAATTGGTAATTTGAAATTACTAACTTCAAGATCTGATCTTCGGAACTTCAAGTTCTCAATTTCAAGTTAATAACTAAATTGGTAATTTGAAATTACTAACTTCAAGATCTGATCTTCAGAACTTCAAGTTCTTAATTTCAAGTTAATAACTAAATTGGTAATTTGAAATTACTAACTTCAAGATCTGATCTTCAGAACTTCAAGTTCTCAATTTCAAGCTAATAACTAAATTGGTAATTTGAAATTACTAACTTCAAGATCTGATCTTCAGAACTTCAAGTTCTCAATTTCCAGTTAATAACTAAATTGGTAATTTAAAATTATTAACTTCAAGATCTGATCTTCGGAACTTCAAGTTCTCAATTTTAAGTTAATAACTAAATTGGTAATTTGAAATTAATAACTTCAAGATCTGATCTTCAGAACTACAAGTTCTCAATTTCAAGTTAATAGCTAAATTGGTAATTTGAAATTACTAACTTCAAGGTCTGATCTTCAGAACTTCAAGTTCTCAATTTCAAGTTAATAACTAAATTGGTAATTTGAAATTAATAACTTCAAGATCTGATCTTCAGAACTTCAAGTTCTCAATTTCAAGTTAATAACTAAATTGGTAATTTGAAATTATTAACTTCAAGATCAGATCTTCGGAACTTCAAGTTCTCAATTTCAAGTTAATAACTAAATTGGTAATTTGAAATTACTAACTTCAAGATCTGATCTTCAGAACTTCAAGTTCTCAATTTCAAGATAATAACTAAGTTGGTAATTTGAAATTATTAACTTCAAGATCTGATATTCAGAACTTCAAGTTCTCAATTACAAGTTAATAACTAAATTGGTAATTTGAAATTCCTAACTTCAAGTTCTGATCTTCAGAACTTCAAGTTCTCAATTTCAAGATAATAACTAAATTGGTAATTTGAAATTACTAACTTCAAGATCTGATCTTCAGAACTTCAAGTTCTCAATTTCAAGTTAATAACTAAATTGGTAATTTGAAATTACTAACTTCAAGATCTGATCTTCAGAACTTCAAGTTCTCAATTTCAAGATAATAACTAAATTGGTAATTATAAATTATTAACTTCAAGATTTGATCTTCGGAACTTCAAGTTCTCAATTTCAAGTTAATAACTAAATTGGTAATTTGAAATTACTAACTTCAAGATCTGATCTTCAGAACTTCAAGTTCTCAATTTCAAGATAATAACTAAGTTGGTAATTTGAAATTATTAACTTCAAGATCTGATCTTCCGAACTTCAAGTTCTCAATTACAAGTTAATAACTAAATTGGTAATTTGAAATTCCTAACTTCAAGTTCTGATCTTCAGAACTTCAAGTTCTCAATTTCAAGATAATAACTAAATTGGTAATTTAAAATTACAAACTTCAAGATCTGATCTTCAGAACTTCAAGTTCTCAATTTCAAGTTAATAACTAAATTGGTAATTTGAAATTACTAACTTCAAGATCTGATCTTCGGAACTTCAAGTTCTCAATTTCAAGTTAATAACTAAATTGGTAATTTGAAATTACTAACTTCAAGATCTGATCTTCAGAACTTCAAGTTCTCAATTTCAAGTTAATAACTAAATTGGTAATTTGAAATTACTAACTTCAAGATCTGATCTTCAGAACTTCAAGTTCTCAATTTCAAGATAATAACTAAGTTGGTAATTTGAAATTATTAACTTCAAGATCTGATATTCAGAACTTCAAGTTCTCAATTACAAGTTAATAACTAAATTGGTAATTTGAAATTCCTAACTTCAAGTTCTGATCTTCAGAACTTCAAGTTCTCAATTTCAAGATAATAACTAAATTGGTAATTTGAAATTACTAACTTCAAGATCTGATCTTCAGAACTTCAAGTTCTCAATTTCAAGTTAATAACTAAATTGGTAATTTGAAATTACTAACTTCAAGATCTGATCTTCCGAACTTCAAGTTCTCAATTTCAAGATAATAACTAAATTGGTAATTTGAAATTATTAACTTCAAGATCTGATCTTCGGAACTTCAAGTTCTCAATTTCAAGTTAATAACTAAATTGGTAATTTGAAATTACTAACTTCAAGATCTGATCTTCAGAACATCAAGTTCTCAATTTCAAGATAATAACTAAGTTGGTAATTTAAAATTATTAACTTCAAGATCTGATCTTCCGAACTTCAAGTTCTCAATTACAAGTTAATAACTAAATTGGTAATTTGAAATTCCTAACTTCAAGTTCTGATCTTCAGAACTTCAAGTTCTCAATTTCAAGATAATAACTAAATTGGTAATTTGAAATTACGAACTTCAAGATCTGATCTTCAGAACTTCAAGTTCTCAATTTCAAGATAATAACTAAATTGGTAATTTGAAATTACTAACTTCAAGATCTGATCTTCAGAACTTCAAGTTCTCAATTTCAAGTTAATAACTAAATTGGTAATTTGAAATTACTAACTTCAAGATCTGATCTTCCGAACTTCAAGTTCTCAATTTCAAGATAATAACTAAATTGGTAATTTGAAATTATTAACTTCAAGATCTGATCTTCGGAACTTCAAGTTCTCAATTTCAAGTTAATAACTAAATTGGTAATTTGAAATTACTAACTTCAAGATCTGATCTTCAGAACATCAAGTTCTCAATTTCAAGATAATAACTAAGTTGGTAATTTAAAATTATTAACTTCAAGATCTGATCTTCCGAACTTCAAGTTCTCAATTACAAGTTAATAACTAAATTGGTAATTTGAAATTCCTAACTTCAAGTTCTGATCTTCAGAACTTCAAGTTCTCAATTTCAAGATAATAACTAAATTGGTAATTTGAAATTACGAACTTCAAGATCTGATCTTCAGAACTTCAAGTTCTCAATTTCAAGTTAATAACTAAATTGGTAATTTGAAATTATTAACTTCAAGATCTGATCTTCGGAACTTCAAGTTATCAATTTCAAGTTAATAACTAAATTGGTAATTTGAAATTACTAACTTCAAGATCTGATCTTCAGAACTTCAAGTTCTCAATTTCAAGATAATAACTAAGTTGGTAATTTGAAATTATTAACTTCAAGATCTGATATTCAGAACTTCAAGTTCTCAATTACAAGTTAATAACTAAATTGGTAATTTGAAATTCCTAACTTCAAGTTCTGATCTTCAGAACTTCAAGTTCTCGATTTCAAGTTAATAACTAAATTGGTAATTTGAAATTACTCACTTCGAGATCTGATCTTCAGAACTTCAAGTTCTCAATTTCAAGTTAATAACTAAATTGGTAATTTGAAATTACTAACTTCAAGATCCGATCTTCAGAACTTCTAGTTCTCAATTTCAAGTTAATAACTAAATTGGTAATTTGAAATTAATAACTTCAAGATCTGATCTTCAGAACTACAAGTTCTCAATTTCAAGTTAATAACTACATTGGTAATTTGAAATTAATAACTTCAAGATCTGATCTTCAGAACTTCAAGTACTCAATTTCAAGTAAATAACTAAATTGGTAGTTTGAAATTACTAACTTCAAGATCTGATCTTCAGAACTTCAAGTTCTCAATTTCAAGTTAATAACTAAATTGGTAGTTTGAAATTACTAACTTCAAGATCTGATCTTCAGAACTTTAAGTTCTCAATTTCAAGTTAATAACTAAATTGGTAATTTGAAATTACTAACTTCAAGATCTGATCTTCAGAACTTTAAGTTCTCAATTTCAAGTTAATAACTAAATTGGTAATTTGAAATTATTAACTTCAAGATCTGATCTTCGGAACTTCAAGTTCTCAATTTCAAGTTAATAACTAAATTGGTAATTTGAAATTACTAACTTCAAGATCTGATCTTCAGAACTTCAAGTTCTCAATTTCAAGATAATAACTAAATTGGTAATTTGAAATTACTAACTTCAAGATCTGATCTTCAGAACTTCAAGTTCTCAATTTCAAGTTAATAACTAAATTGGTAATTTGAAATTACTAACTTCAAGATCTATCTGATCTTCCGAACTTCAAGTTCTCAATTTCAAGATAATAACTAAATTGGTAATTTGAAATTATTAACTTCAAGATCTGATCTTCGGAACTTCAAGTTCTCAATTACAAGTTAATAACTAAATTGGTAATTTGAAATTATTAACTTCAAGATCTGATATTCAGAACTTCAAGTTCTCAATTACAAGTTAATAACTAAATTGGTAATTTGAAATTCCTAACTTCAAGTTCTGATCTTCAGAACTTCAAGTTCTCGATTTCAAGTTAATAACTAAATTGGTAATTTGAAATTACTCACTTCGAGATCTGATCTTCAGAACTTCAAGTTCTCAATTTCAAGTTAATAACTAAATTGGTAATTTGAAATTCCTAACTTCAAGTTCTGATCTTCAGAACTTCAAGTTCTCGATTTCAAGTTAATAACTAAATTGGTAATTTGAAATTACGCACTTCGAGATCTGATCTTCAGAACTTCAAGTTCTCAATTTCAAGTTAATAACTAAATTGGTAATTTGAAATTACTAACTTCAAGATCCGATCTTCAGAACTTCTAGTTCTCAATTTCAAGTTAATAACTAAATTGGTAATTTGAAATTAATAACTTCAAGATCTGATCTTCAGAACAACAAGTTCTCAATTTCAAGTTAATAACTACATTGGTAATTTGAAATTAATAACTTCAAGATCTGATCTTCAGAACTTCAAGTTCTCAATTTCAAATAAATAAATAAATTGGTAATTTGAAATTACTAACTTCAAGATCTGATCTTCAGATCTTCAAGTACTCAATTTCAAGTTAATAACTAAATTGGTAGTTTGAAATTACTAACTTCAAGATCTGATCTTCAGAACTTCAAGTTCTCAATTTCAAGTTAATAACTAAATTGGTAGTTTGAAATTGCTAACTTCAAGATCTGATCTTCAGAACTTTAAGTTCTCAATTTCAAGTTAATAACTAAATTGGTAATTTGAAATTATTAACTTCAAGATCTGATCTTCGGAACTTCAAGTTCTCAATTTCAAGTTAATAACTAAATTGGTAATTTGAAATTACTAACTTCAAGATCTGATCTTCAGAACTTCAAGTTCTCAATTTCAAGATAATAACTAAGTTGGTAATTTGAAATTATTAACTTCAATATCTGATCTTCAGAACTTCAAGTTCTTAATTTCAAGTTAATAACTAAATTGGTAATTTGAAATTACTAACTTCAAGATCTGATCTTCAGAACTTCAAGTTCTCAATTTCAAGCTAATAACTAAATTGGTAATTTGAAATTACTAACTTCAAGATCTGATCTTCAGAACTTCAAGTTCTCAATTTCCAGTTAATAACTAAATTGGTAATTTAAAATTATTAACTTCAAGATCTGATCTTCGGAACTTCAAGTTCTCAATTTTAAGTTAATAACTAAATTGGTAATTTGAAATTAATAACTTCAAGATCTGATCTTCAGAACTACAAGTTCTCAATTTCAAGTTAATAGCTAAATTGGTAATTTGAAATTTGAAGTTAGTAATTTTACTAACTACTTTCAAAACTAACTTCAAGGTCTGATCTTCAGAACTTCAAGTTCTCAATTTCAAGTTAATAACTAAATTGGTAATTTGAAATTAATAACTTCAAGATCTGATCTTCAGAACTTCAAGTTCTCAATTTCAAGATAATAACTAAATTGGTAATTTGAAATTACTAACTTCAAGATCTGATCTTCAGAACTTCAAGTTCTCAATTTCAAGTTAATAACTAAATTGGTAATTTGAAATTACTAACTTCTAGATCTGATCTTCAGAACTTCAAGTTCTCAATTTCAAGATAATAACTAAGTTGGTAATATGAAATTACTAACTTCAAGATCTGATCTTCAGAACTTCAAGTTCTTAATTTCAAGTTAATAACTAAATTGGTAATTTGAAATTACTAACTTCAAGATCTGATCTTCAGAACTTCAAGTTCTCAATTTCAAGTTAATAACTAAATTGGTAATTTGAAATTCCTAACTTCAAGATCTGATCTTCAGAACTTCAAGTTCTCAATTTCAAGTTAATAACTAAATTGTTAATCTGAAATTATTAACTTCAAGATCTGATCTTCGGAACTTCAAGTTCTCAATTTCAAGTTAATAACTAAATTGGTAATTTGAAATTTCTAACTTCAAGATCTGATCTTCAGAACTTCAAGTTCTCAATTTCAAGTTAATAACTAAATTGGTAATTTGATATTACTAACTTCAAGATCTGATCTTCAGAACTACAAGTTCTCAATTTCAAGTTAATAACTAAATTGGTAATTTGTAATTACTAACTTCAAGATCTGATCTTCAGAACTTCAAGTTCTCAATCTCAAATAAATAAATAAATTGGTAATTTGAAACTACTAACTTCAAGATCTGTTCTTCAGAACTTCAAGTTCTCAATTTCAAGTTAATAACTAAATTGGTAATTTGAAATTACTAACTTCAAGATCTGATCTTCAGAACTTCAAGTTCTCAATTTCAAGATAATAACTAAGTTGGTAATATGAAATTACTAACTTCAAGATCTGATCTTCAGAACTTCAAGTTCTTAATTTCAAGTTAATAACTAAATTGGTAATTTGAAATTACTAACTTCAAGATCTGATCTTCAGAACTTCAAGTTCTCAATTTCAAGTTAATAACTAAATTGGTAATTTGAAATTACTAACTTCAAGATCTGATCTTCAGAACTTCAAGTTCTCAATTTCAAGTTAATAACTAAATTGGTAGTTTGAAATTACTAACTTCAAGATCTGATCTTCAGAACTTTAAGTTCTCAGTTTCAAGTTAATAACTAAATTGGTAATTTGAAATTACTAACTTCAAGATCTGATCTTCAGAACTTCAAGTTCTCAATTTCAAGTTAATAACTAAATTGGTAATTTGAAATTACTAACTTCAAGATCTGATCTTCAGAACTACAAGTTCTCAATTTCAAGTTAATAACTAAATTGGTAATTTGAAATTACTAACTTCAAGATCTGATCTTCAGAACTTCAAGTTCTCAATCTCAAATAAATAAATAAATTGGTAATTTGAAACTACTAACTTCAAGATCTGTTCTTCAGAACTTCAAGTTCTCAATTTCAAGTTAATAACTAAATTGGTAATTTGAAATTACTAACTTCAAGATCTGATCTTCAGAACTTCAAGTTCTCAATTTCAAGATAATAACTAAGTTGGTAATATGAAATTACTAACTTCAAGATCTGATCTTCAGAACTTCAAGTTCTTAATTTCAAGTTAATAACTAAATTGGTAATTTGAAATTACTAACTTCAAGATCTGATCTTCAGAACTTCAAGTTCTCAATTTCAAGTTAATAACTAAATTGGTAATTTGAAATTCCTAACTTCAAGATCTGATCTTCAGAACTTCAAGTTCTCAATTTCAAGTTAATAACTAAATTGTTAATCTGAAATTATTAACTTCAAGATCTGATCTTCGGAACTTCAAGTTCTCAATTTCAAGTTAATAACTAAATTGGTAATTTGAAAGTACTAACTTCAAGATCTAATCTTCAGAACTTCAAGTTCTCAATTTCAAGTTAATAACTAAATTGGTAGTTTGCAATTACTAACTTCAAGATCTGATCTTCAGAACTTCAAGTTCTCAATTTCAAGTTAATAACTAAATTGGTAATTTGAAATTACTAACTTCAAGATCTGATCTTCAGAACTTCAAGTTCTCAATTTCAAGTTAATAACTAAATTGGTAATTTGAAATTACTAACTTCAAGATCTGATCTTCAGAACTTCAAGTTCTCAATCTCAAATAAATAAATAAATTGGTAATTTGAAACTACTAACTTCAAGATCTGTTCTTCAGAACTTCAAGTTCTCAATTTCAAGTTAATAACTAAATTGGTAATTTGAAATTACTAACTTCAAGATCTGATCTTCAGAACTTCAAGTTCTCAATTTCAAGTTAATAACTAAATTGGTAATTTGAAATTATTAACTTCAAGATCTGATCTTCGGAACTTCAAGTTCTCAATTTCAAGTTAATAACTAAATTGGTAATTTGAAATTACTAACTTCAAGATCTGATCTTCAGAACTTCAAGTTCTCAATTTCAAGATAATAACTAAGTTGGTAATTTGAAATTATTAACTTCAAGATCTGATATTCAGAACTTCAAGTTCTCAATTACAAGTTAATAACTAAATTGGTAATTTGAAATTCCTAACTTCAAGTTCTGATCTTCAGAACTTCAAGTTCTCAATTTCAAGTTAATAACTAAATGGGTAATTTGAAATTATTAACTTCAAGATCTGATCTTCAGAACTACAAGTTCTCAATTTCAAGTTAATAACTAAATTGGTAATTTGAAATTACTAACTTCAAGATCTGATCTTCAGAACTTCAAGTTCTCAATTTCAAATAAATAAATAAATTGGTAATTTGAAATTACTAACTTCAAGATCTGATCTTCAGAACTTCTAGTTCTCAATTTCAAGTTAATAACTAAATTGGTAATTTGAAATTATTAACTTCAAGATCTGATCTTCGGAACTTCAAGTTCTCAATTTCAAGTTAATAACTAAATTGGTAATTTGAAATTACTAACTTCAAGATCTGATCTTCAGAACTTCAAGTTCTCAATTTCAAGTTAATAACTAAATTGGTAATTTGAAATTACTAACTTCAATATCTGATCTTCAGAACTTCAAGTTCTCAATTTCAAGTTAATAACTAAATTGGTAATTTGAAATTACTAACTTCAAGATCTGATCTTCAGAACTTCAAGTTCTCAATTTCAAATAAATAAAGAAATTGGTAATTTGAAATTACTAACTTCAAGATCTGATCTTCAGAACTTCAAGTTCTCAATTTCAAGTTAATAACTAAATTGGTAATTTGAAATTACTAACTTCAAGATCTGATCTTCAGAACTTCAAGTTCTCAATTTCAAGTTAATAAACTAAATTGATAATTTGAAATTATTAACTTCAAGATCTGATCTTCGGAACTTCAAGTTCTCAATTTCAAGTTAATAACTAAATTGGTAATTTGAAATTACTAACTTCAAGATCTGATCTTCAGAACTTCAAGTTCTCAATTTCAAGTTAATAACTAAATTGGTAATTTGAAATTCCTAACTTCAAGATCTGATCTTCAGAACTTCAAGTTCTCAATTTCAAGTTAATAACTAAATTGGTAATTTGAAATTCCTAACTTCAAGATCTGATCTTCAGAACTTCAAGTTCTCAATTTCAAGTTAATAACTAAATTGGTAATTTGAAATTACTAACTTCAAGATCTGATCTTCAGAACTTCAAGTTCTCAATTTCAAGTTAATAACTAAATTGGTAATTTGAAATTCCTAACTTCAAGATCTGATCTTCAGAACTTCAAGTTCTCAATTTCAAGTTAATAACTAAATTGTTAATCTGAAATTATTAACTTCAAGATCTGATCTTCGGAACTTCAAGTTCTCAATTTCAAGTTAATAACTAAATTGGTAATTTGAAATTACTAACTTCAAGATCTAATCTTCAGAACTTCAAGTTCTCAATTTCAAGTTAATAACTAAATTGGTAGTTTGCAATTACTAACTTCAAGATCTGATCTTCAGAACTACAAGTTCTCAATTTCAAGTTAATAACTAAATTGGTAATTTGAAATTACTAACTTCAAGATCTGATCTTCAGAACTTCAAGTTCTCAATTTCAAGTTAATAACTAAATTGGTAATTTGAAATTACTAACTTCAAGATCTGATCTTCAGAACTTCAAGTTCTCAATTTCAAGTTAATAACTAAATTGGTAATTTGAAATTATTAACTTCAAGATCTGATCTTCGGAACTTCAAGTTCTCAATTTCAAGTTAATAACTAAATTGGTAATTTGAAATTACTAACTTCAAGATCTGATCTTCAGAACTTCAAGTTCTCAATTTCAAGATAATAACTAAGTTGGTAATTTGAAATTATTAACTTCAAGATCTGATATTCAGAACTTCAAGTTCTCAATTACAAGTTAATAACTAAATTGGTAATTTGAAATTCCTAACTTCAAGTTCTGATCTTCAGAACTTCAAGTTCTCAATTTCAAGTTAATAACTAAATGGGTAATTTGAAATTATTAACTTCAAGATCTGATCTTCGAAACTTCAAGTTCTCAATTTCAAGTTAATAACTAAATTGGTAATTTGAAATTACTAACTTCAATATCTGATCTTCAGAACTTCAAGTTCTCAATTTCAAGTTAATAACTAAATTGGTAATTTGAAATTCCTAACTTCAAGTTCTGATCTTCAGAACTTCAAGTTCTCAATTTCAAGTTAATAACTAAATGGGTAATTTGAAATTACTAACTTCAATATCTGAAGTTTAAACCTTCAAGTTCTCAATTTCAAGTTAATAACTAAATTGGTAATTTGAAATTACTAACTTCAAGATCTGATCTTCAGAACTTCAAGTTCTCAATTTCAAGTTAATAACTAAATTGGTAATTTGAAATTAATAACTTCAAGAACTACAAGTTCTCAATTTCAAGTTAATAACTAAATTGGTAATTTGAAATTACTAACTTCAAGATCTGATCTTCAGAACTTCAAGTTCTCAATTTCAAATAAATAAAGAAATTGGTAATTTGAAATTACTAACTTCAAGATCTGATCTTCAGAACTTCAAGTTCTCAATTTCAAGTTAATAACTAAATTGGTAATTTGAAATTACTAACTTCAAGATCTGATCTTCAGAACTTCAAGTCCTCAATTTCAAGTTAATAAACTAAATTGATAATTTGAAATTATTAACTTCAAGATCTGATCTTCGGAACTTCAAGTTCTCAATTTCAAGTTAATAACTAAATTGGTAATTTGAAATTACTAACTTCAAGATCTGATCTTCAGAACTTCAAGTTCTCAATTTCAAGTTAATAACTAAATTGGTAATTTGAAATTATTAACTTCAAGATCTGATTTTCGGAACTTCAAGTTCTCAATTTCAAGTTAATAACTAAATTGGTAATTTGAAATTACTAACTTCAAGATCTGATCTTTAGAACTTCTAGTTCTCAATTTCAAGTTAATAACTAAATTGGTAATTTGAAATTATTAACTTCAAGATCTGATCTTCGGAACTTTAAGTTCTCAATTTCAAGTTAATAACTAAATTGGTAATTTGAAATTATTAACTTCAAGATCTGATCTTTGGAACTTCAAGTTCTCAATTTCAAGTTAATAACTAAATTGGTAATTTGAAATTAATAACTTCAAGATCTGATCTTCAGAACTTAAAGTTCTCAATTTCAAGTTAATAACTAAATTGGTAATTTGAAATTACTAACTTCAAGATCTGATCTTTGGAACTTCAAGTTCTCAATTTCAAGTTAATAACTAAATTGGTAATTTGAAATTAATAACTTCAAGATCTGATCTTCAGAACTTAAAGTTCTCAATTTCAAGTTAATAACTAAATTGGTAATTTGAAATTACTAACTTCAAGATCTGATCTTCAGAACTTCAAGTTCTCAATTTCAAGTTAATAACTAAATTGGTAATTTGAAATTCCTAACTTCAATATCTGATCTTCAGAACTTCAAGTTCTCAATTTCAAGTTAATAACTAAATTGGTAATTTGAAATTACTAACTTCAAGATCTGATCTTCAGAACTTCAAGTTCTCAATTTCAAGTTAATAACTAAATTGGTAATTTGAAATTAATAACTTCATGATCTGATCTTCAGAACTACAAGTTCTCAATTTGAAGTTAATAACTAAATTGGTAATTTGAAATTACTAACTTCAAGATCTGATCTTCAGAACTTCAAGTTCTCAATTTCAAATAAATAAAGAAATTGGTAATTTGAAATTACTAACTTCAAGATCTGATCTTCAGAACTTCAAGTTCTCAATTTCAAGTTAATAACTAAATTGGTAATTTGAAATTACTAACTTCAAGATCTGATCTTCAGAACTTCAAGTTCTCAATTTCAAGTTAATAAACTAAATTGATAATTTGAAATTATTAACTTCAAGATCTGATCTTCGGAACTTCAAGTTCTCAATTTCAAGTTAATAACTAAATTGGTAATTTGAAATTACTAACTTCAAGATCTGATCTTCAGAACTTCAAGTTCTCAATTTCAAGTTAATAACTAAATTGGTAATTTGAAATTCCTAACTTCAAGTTCTGATCTTCAGAACTTCAAGTTCTCAATTTCAAGATAATAACTAAATTGGTAATTTGAAATTACTAACTTCAAGATCTGATCTTCAGAACTTCAAGTTCTCAATTTCAAGTTAATAACTAAATTGGTAATTTGAAATTACTAACTTCAAGATCTGATCTTCAGAACTTCAAGTTCTCAATTTCAAGATAATAACTAAGTTGGTAATATGAAATTACTAACTTCAAGATCTGATCTTCAGAACTTCAAGTTCTTAATTTCAAGTTAATAACTAAATTGGTAATTTGAAATTACTAACTTCAAGATCTGATCTTCAGAACTTCAAGTTCTCAATTTCAAGTTAATAACTAAATTGGTAATTTGAAATTCCTAACATCAAGATCTGATCTTCAGAACTTCAAGTTCTCAATTTCAAGTTAATAACTAAATTGTTAATTTGAAATTCCTAACTTCAAGATTTGATCTACGGAACTTCAAGTTCTCAATTTCAAGTTAATAACTAAATTGGTTATTTGAAATTACTAACTTCAAGATCTGATCTTCAGAACTTCAAGTTCTCAATTTCAAGTTAATAACTAAATTGGTAATTTGAAATTACTAACTTCAAGATCTGATCTTCAGAACTTCAAGTTCTCAATTACAAGTTAATAACTAAATTGGTAATTTGAAATTATTAACTTCAAGATCTGATCTTCAGAACTTCAAGTTCTCAATTTCAAGTTAATAACTAAATTGGTAATTTGAAATTACTAACTTCAAGATCTGATCTTCAGAACTTCAAGTTCTCAATTTCAAGTTAATAACTAAATTGGTAATTTGAAATTATTAACTTCAAGATCTGATCTTCGGAACTTCAAGTTCTCAATTTCAAGTTAATAACTAAATTGGTAATTTGAAATTACTAACTTCAAGATCTGATCTTCAGAACTTCAAGTTCTCAATTTCAAGATAATAACTAAGTTGGTAATTTGAAATTATTAACTTCAAGATCTGATATTCAGCACTTCAAGTTCTCAATTACAAGTTAATAACTAAATTGGTCATTTGAAATTCCTAACTTCAAGTTCTGATCTTCAGAACTTCAAGTTCTCAATTTCAAGATAATAACTAAATTGGTAATTTGAAATTACTAACTTCAAGATCTGATCTTCAGAACTTCAAGTTCTCAATTTCAAGTTAATAACTAAATTGGTAATTTGAAATTACTAACTTCAAGATCTGATCTTCAGAACTTCAAGTTCTCAATTACAAGTTAATAACTAAATTGGTAATTTGAAATTATTAACTTCAAGATCTGATCTTCAGAACTTCAAGTTCTCAATTTCAAGTTAATAACTAAATTGGTAATTTGAAATTACTAACTTCAAGATCTGATCTTCAGAACTTCAAGTTCTCAATTTCAAGTTAATAACTAAATTGGTAATTTGAAATTATTAACTTCAAGATCTGATCTTCGGAACTTCAAGTTCTCAATTTCAAGTTAATAACTAAATTGGTAATTTGAAATTACTAACTTCAAGATCTGATCTTCAGAACTTCAAGTTCTCAATTTCAAGATAATAACTAAGTTGGTAATTTGAAATTATTAACTTCAAGATCTGATATTCAGCACTTCAAGTTCTCAATTACAAGTTAATAACTAAATTGGTCATTTGAAATTCCTAACTTCAAGTTCTGATCTTCAGAACTTCAAGTTCTCAATTTCAAGATAATAACTAAATTGGTAATTTGAAATTACTAACTTCAAGATCTGATCTTCAGAACTTCAAGTTCTCAATTTCAAGTTAATAACTAAATTGGTAATTTGAAATTACTAACTTCAAGATCTGATCTTCAGAACTTCAAGTTCTCAATTTCAAGCTAATAACTAAATTGGTAATTTGAAATTACCAACTTCAAGATCTGATCTTCAGAACTTCAAGTTCTCAATTTCAAGTTAATAACTAAATTGGTAATTTGAAATTATTAACTTCAAGATCTGATCTTCGGAACTTCAAGTTCTCAATTTCAAGTTAATAACTAAATTGGTAATTTGAAAATAATAACTTCAAGATCTGATCTTCAGAACTTAAAGTTCTCAATTTCAAGTTAATAACTAAATTGGTAATTTGAAATTACTAACTTCAAGATCTGATCTTCTGAACTTCAAGTTCTCAATTTCAAGTTAATAACTAAATTGGTAATTTGAAATTACTAACTTCAAGATCTGATCTTCAGAACTTCAAGTTCTCAATTTCTAGATAATAACTAAGTTGGTAATTTGAAATTATTAACTTCAAGATCTGATATTCAGAACTTCAAGTTCTCAATTACAAGTTAATAACTAAATTGGTAATTTAAAATTCCTAACTTCAAGTTCTGATCTTCAGAACTTCAAGTTCTCAATTTCAAGATAATAACTAAATTGGTAATTTGAAATTACTAACTTCAAGATCTGATCTTCAGAACTTCAAGTTCTCAATTTCAAGATAATAACTAAATTGGTAATTTGAAATTACTAACTTCAAGATCTGATCTTCAGAACTTCAAGTTCTCAATTTCAAGTTAATAACTAAATTGGTAATTTGAAATTACTAACTTCAAGATCTGATCTTCAGAACTACAAGTTCTCAATTTCAAGATAATAACTAAATTGGTAATTTGAAATTACTAACTTCAAGATCTGATCTTCGGAACTTCAAGTTTTCAATTTCAAGTTAATAACTAAATTGGTAATTTGAAATTACTAACTTCAAGATCTGATCTTCAGAACTTCAAGTTCTCAATTTCAAGATAATAACTAAGTTGGTAATTTGAAATTATTAACTTCAAGATCTGATCTTCCGAACTTCAAGTTCTCAATTACAAGTTAATAACTAAATTGGTAATTTGAAATTCCTAACTTCAAGTTCTGATATTCAGAACTTCAAGTTCTCAATTTCAAGATAATAACTAAATTGGTAAGTTGAAATTACTAACTTCAAGATCTGATCTTCAGAACTTCAAGTTCTCAATTTCAAGTTAATAACTAAATTGGTAATTTGAAATTACTAACTTCAAGATCTGATCTTCAGAACTTCAAGTTCTCAATTTCAAGATAATAACTAAGTTGGTGATATGAAATTACTAACTTCAAGATCTGATCTTCAGAACTTCAAGTTCTTAATTTCAAGTTAATAACTAAATTGGTAATTTGAAATTACTAACTTCAAGATCTGATCTTCAGAACTTCAAGTTCTCAATTTCAAGTTAATAACTAAATTGGTAATTTGAAATTCCTAACTTCAAGTTCTGATCTTCAGAACTTCAAGTTCTCAATTTCAAGATAATAACTAAATTGGTAATTTGAAATTACTAACTTCAAGATCTGATCTTCAGAACTTCAAGTTCTCAATTTCAAGTTAATAACTAAATTGGTAATTTGAAATTACTAACTTCAAGATCTGATCTTCAGAACTTCAAGTTCTCAATTTCAAGATAATAACTAAGTTGGTAATATGAAATTACTAACTTCAAGATCTGATCTTCAGAACTTCAAGTTCTTAATTTCAAGTTAATAACTAAATTGGTAATTTGAAATTACTAACTTCAAGATCTGATCTTCAGAACTTCAAGTTCTCAATTTCAAGTTAATAACTAAATTGGTAATTTGAAATTCCTAACATCAAGATCTGATCTTCAGAACTTCAAGTTCTCAATTTCAAGTTAATAACTAAATTGTTAATTTGAAATTCCTAACTTCAAGATCTGATCTACGGAACTTCAAGTTCTCAATTTCAAGTTAATAACTAAATTGGTTATTTGAAATTACTAACTTCAAGATCTGATCTTCAGAACTTCAAGTTCTCAATTTCAAGTTAATAACTAAATTGGTAATTTGAAATTACTAACTTCAAGATCTGATCTTCAGAACTTCAAGTTCTCAATTACAAGTTAATAACTAAATTGGTAATTTGAAATTATTAACTTCAAGATCTGATCTTCAGAACTTCAAGTTCTCAATTTCAAGTTAATAACTAAATTGGTAATTTGAAATTACTAACTTCAAGATCTGATCTTCAGAACTTCAAGTTCTCAATTTCAAGTTAATAACTAAATTGGTAATTTGAAATTATTAACTTCAAGATCTGATCTTCGGAACTTCAAGTTCTCAATTTCAAGTTAATAACTAAATTGGTAATTTGTAATTACTAACTTCAAGATCTGATCTTCAGAACTTCAAGTTCTCAATTTCAAGATAATAACTAAGTTGGTAATTTGAAATTATTAACTTCAAGATCTGATATTCAGCACTTCAAGTTCTCAATTACAAGTTAATAACTAAATTGGTCATTTGAAATTCCTAACTTCAAGTTCTGATCTTCAGAACTTCAAGTTCTCAATTTCAAGATAATAACTAAATTGGTAATTTGAAATTACTAACTTCAAGATCTGATCTTCAGAACTTCAAGTTCTCAATTTCAAGTTAATAACTAAATTGGTAATTTGAAATTACTAACTTCAAGATCTGATCTTCAGAACTTCAAGTTCTCAATTTCAAGCTAATAACTAAATTGGTAATTTGAAATTACCAACTTCAAGATCTGATCTTCAGAACTTCAAGTTCTCAATTTCAAGTTAATAACTAAATTGGTAATTTGAAATTATTAACTTCAAGATCTGATCTTTGGAACTTCAAGTTCTCAATTTCAAGTTAATAACTAAATTGGTAATTTGAAAATAATAACTTCAAGATCTGATCTTCAGAACTTAAAGTTCTCAATTTCAAGTTAATAACTAAATTGGTAATTTGAAATTACTAACTTCAAGATCTGATCTTCAGAACTTCAAGTTCTCAATTACAAGTTAATAACTAAATTGGTAATTTGAAATTATTAACTTCAAGATCTGATCTTCAGAACTTCAAGTTCTCAATTTCAAGTTAATAACTAAATTGGTAATTTGAAATTACTAACTTCAAGATCTGATCTTCAGAACTTCAAGTTCTCAATTTCAAGTTAATAACTAAATTGGTAATTTGAAATTATTAACTTCAAGATCTGATCTTCGGAACTTCAAGTTCTCAATTTCAAGTTAATAACTAAATTGGTAATTTGAAATTACTAACTTCAAGATCTGATCTTCAGAACTTCAAGTTCTCAATTTCAAGATAATAACTAAGTTGGTAATTTGAAATTATTAACTTCAAGATCTGATATTCAGCACTTCAAGTTCTCAATTACAAGTTAATAACTAAATTGGTCATTTGAAATTCCTAACTTCAAGTTCTGATCTTCAGAACTTCAAGTTCTCAATTTCAAGATAATAACTAAATTGGTAATTTGAAATTACTAACTTCAAGATCTGATCTTCAGAACTTCAAGTTCTCAATTTCAAGTTAATAACTAAATTGGTAATTTGAAATTACTAACTTCAAGATCTGATCTTCAGAACTTCAAGTTCTCAATTTCAAGCTAATAACTAAATTGGTAATTTGAAATTACCAACTTCAAGATCTGATCTTCAGAACTTCAAGTTCTCAATTTCAAGTTAATAACTAAATTGGTAATTTGAAATTATTAACTTCAAGATCTGATCTTCGGAACTTCAAGTTCTCAATTTCAAGTTAATAACTAAATTGGTAATTTGAAAATAATAACTTCAAGATCTGATCTTCAGAACTTAAAGTTCTCAATTTCAAGTTAATAACTAAATTGGTAATTTGAAATTACTAACTTCAAGATCTGATCTTCTGAACTTCAAGTTCTCAATTTCAAGTTAATAACTAAATTGGTAATTTGAAATTACTAACTTCAAGATCTGATCTTCAGAACTTCAAGTTCTCAATTTCTAGATAATAACTAAGTTGGTAATTTGAAATTATTAACTTCAAGATCTGATATTCAGAACTTCAAGTTCTCAATTACAAGTTAATAACTAAATTGGTAATTTAAAATTCCTAACTTCAAGTTCTGATCTTCAGAACTTCAAGTTCTCAATTTCAAGATAATAACTAAATTGGTAATTTGAAATTACTAACTTCAAGATCTGATCTTCAGAACTTCAAGTTCTCAATTTCAAGATAATAACTAAATTGGTAATTTGAAATTACTAACTTCAAGATCTGATCTTCAGAACTTCAAGTTCTCAATTTCAAGTTAATAACTAAATTGGTAATTTGAAATTACTAACTTCAAGATCTGATCTTCAGAACTACAAGTTCTCAATTTCAAGATAATAACTAAATTGGTAATTTGAAATTACTAACTTCAAGATCTGATCTTCGGAACTTCAAGTTTTCAATTTCAAGTTAATAACTAAATTGGTAATTTGAAATTACTAACTTCAAGATCTGATCTTCAGAACTTCAAGTTCTCAATTTCAAGATAATAACTAAGTTGGTAATTTGAAATTATTAACTTCAAGATCTGATCTTCCGAACTTCAAGTTCTCAATTACAAGTTAATAACTAAATTGGTAATTTGAAATTCCTAACTTCAAGTTCTGATATTCAGAACTTCAAGTTCTCAATTTCAAGATTCTACTAAATTGGTAAGTTGAAATTACTAACTTCAAGATCTGATCTTCAGAACTTCAAGTTCTCAATTTCAAGTTAATAACTAAATTGGTAATTTGAAATTACTAACTTCAAGATCTGATCTTCAGAACTTCAAGTTCTCAATTTCAAGATAATAACTAAGTTGGTAATATGAAATTACTAACTTCAAGATCTGATCTTCAGAACTTCAAGTTCTTAATTTCAAGTTAATAACTAAATTGGTAATTTGAAATTACTAACTTCAAGATCTGATCTTCAGAACTTCAAGTTCTCAATTTCAAGTTAATAACTAAATTGGTAATTTGAAATTCCTAACTTCAAGATCTGATCTTCAGAACTTCAAGTTCTCAATTTCAAGTTAATAACTAAATTGTTAATCTGAAATTATTAACTTCAAGATCTGATCTTCGGAACTTCAAGTTCTCAATTTCAAGTTAATAACTAAATTGGTAATTTGAAATTACTAACTTCAAGATCTAATCTTCAGAACTTCAAGTTCTCAATTTCAAGTTAATAACTAAATTGGTAGTTTGCAATTACTAACTTCAAGATCTGATCTTCAGAACTACAAGTTCTCAATTTCAAGTTAATAACTAAATTGGTAATTTGAAATTACTAACTTCAAGATCTGATCTTCAGAACTTCAAGTTCTCAATTTCAAGTTAATAACTAAATTGGTAATTTGAAATTACTAACTTCAAGATCTGATCTTCAGAACTTCAAGTTCTCAATTTCAAGTTAATAACTAAATTGGTAATTTGAAATTATTAACTTCAAGATCTGATCTTCGGAACTTCAAGTTCTCAATTTCAAGTTAATAACTAAATTGGTAATTTGAAATTACTAACTTCAAGATCTGATCTTCAGAACTTCAAGTTCTCAATTTCAAGATAATAACTAAGTTGGTAATTTGAAATTATTAACTTCAAGATCTGATATTCAGAACTTCAAGTTCTCAATTACAAGTTAATAACTAAATTGGTAATTTGAAATTCCTAACTTCAAGTTCTGATCTTCAGAACTTCAAGTTCTCAATTTCAAGTTAATAACTAAATGGGTAATTTGAAATTATTAACTTCAAGATCTGATCTTCAGAACTACAAGTTCTCAATTTCAAGTTAATAACTAAATTGGTAATTTGAAATTACTAACTTCAAGATCTGATCTTCAGAACTTCAAGTTCTCAATTTCAAATAAATAAATAAATTGGTAATTTGAAATTACTAACTTCAAGATCTGATCTTCAGAACTTCAAGTTCTCAATTTCAAGTTAATAACTAAATTGGTAATTTGAAATTATTAACTTCAAGATCTGATCTTCGAAACTTCAAGTTCTCAATTTCAAGTTAATAACTAAATTGGTAATTTGAAATTACTAACTTCAAGATCTGATCTTCAGAACTTCAAGTTCTCAATTTCAAGTTAATAACTAAATTGGTAATTTGAAATTACTAACTTCAATATCTGATCTTCAGAACTTCAAGTTCTCAATTTCAAGTTAATAACTAAATTGGTAATTTGAAATTACTAACTTCAAGATCTGATCTTCAGAACTTCAAGTTCTCAATTTCAAGTTAATAACTAAATTGGTAATTTGAAATTAATAACTTCAAGATCTGATCTTCAGAACTACAAGTTCTCAATTTCAAGTTAATAACTAAATTGGTAATTTGAAATTACTAACTTCAAGATCTGATCTTCAGAACTTCAAGTTCTCAATTTCAAATAAATAAAGAAATTGGTAATTTGAAATTACTAACTTCAAGATCTGATCTTCAGAACTTCAAGTTCTCAATTTCAAGTTAATAACTAAATTGGTAATTTGAAATTACTAACTTCAAGATCTGATCTTCAGAACTTCAAGTCCTCAATTTCAAGTTAATAAACTAAATTGATAATTTGAAATTATTAACTTCAAGATCTGATCTTCGGAACTTCAAGTTCTCAATTTCAAGTTAATAACTAAATTGGTAATTTGAAATTACTAACTTCAAGATCTGATCTTCAGAACTTCAAGTTCTCAATTTCAAGTTAATAACTAAATTGGTAATTTGAAATTATTAACTTCAAGATCTGATTTTCGGAACTTCAAGTTCTCAATTTCAAGTTAATAACTAAATTGGTAATTTGAAATTACTAACTTCAAGATCTGATCTTTAGAACTTCTAGTTCTCAATTTCAAGTTAATAACTAAATTGGTAATTTGAAATTATTAACTTCAAGATCTGATCTTCGGAACTTCAAGTTCTCAATTTCAAGTTAATAACTAAATTGGTAATTTGAAATTATTAACTTCAAGATCTGATCTTTGGAACTTCAAGTTCTCAATTTCAAGTTAATAACTAAATTGGTAATTTGAAATTAATAACTTCAAGATCTGATCTTCAGAACTTAAAGTTCTCAATTTCAAGTTAATAACTAAATTGGTAATTTGAAATTACTAACTTCAAGATCTGATCTTTGGAACTTCAAGTTCTCAATTTCAAGTTAATAACTAAATTGGTAATTTGAAATTAATAACTTCAAGATCTGATCTTCAGAACTTAAAGTTCTCAATTTCAAGTTAATAACTAAATTGGTAATTTGAAATTACTAACTTCAAGATCTGATCTTCAGAACTTCAAGTTCTCAATTTCAAGTTAATAACTAAATTGGTAATTTGAAATTAATAACTTCAAGATCTGATCTTCAGAACTTAAAGTTCTCAATTTCAAGTTAATAACTAAATTGGTAATTTGAAATTACTAACTTCAAGATCTGATCTTCAGAACTTCAAGTTCTCAATTTCAAGTTAATAACTAAATTGGTAATTTGAAATTACTAACTTCAAGATCTGATCTTCAGAACTTCAAGTTCTCAATTTCTAGATAATAACTAAGTTGGTAATTTGAAATTATTAACTTCAAGATCTGATATTCAGAACTTCAAGTTCTCAATTACAAGTTAATAACTAAATTGGTAATTTAAAATTCCTAACTTCAAGTTCTGATCTTCAGAACTTCAAGTTCTCAATTTCAAGATAATAACTAAATTGGTAATTTGAAATTACTAACTTCAAGATCTGATCTTCAGAACTTCAAGTTCTCAATTTCAAGATAATAACTAAATTGGTAATTTGAAATTACTAACTTCAAGATCTGATCTTCAGAACTTCAAGTTCTCAATTTCAAGTTAATAACTAAATTGGTAATTTGAAATTACTAACTTCAAGATCTGATCTTCAGAACTACAAGTTCTCAATTTCAAGATAATAACTAAATTGGTAATTTGAAATTACTAACTTCAAGATCTGATCTTCGGAACTTCAAGTTTTCAATTTCAAGTTAATAACTAAATTGGTAATTTGAAATTACTAACTTCAAGATCTGATCTTCAGAACTGCAAGTTCTCAATTTCAAGATAATAACTAAGTTGGTAATTTGAAATTATTAACTTCAAGTTCTGATCTTCCGAACTTCAAGTTCTCAATTACAAGTTAATAACTAAATTGGTAATTTGAAATTCCTAACTTCAAGTTCTGATATTCAGAACTTCAAGTTCTCAATTTCAAGATAATAACTAAATTGGTAAGTTGAAATTACTAACTTCAAGATCTGATCTTCAGAACTTCAAGTTCTCAATTTCAAGTTAATAACTAAATTGGTAATTTGAAATTACTAACTTCAAGATCTGATCTTCAGAACTTCAAGTTCTCAATTTCAAGATAATAACTAAGTTGGTAATATGAAATTACTAACTTCAAGATCTGATCTTCAGAACTTCAAGTTCTTAATTTCAAGTTAATAACTAAATTGGTAATTTGAAATTACTAACTTCAAGATCTGATCTTCAGAACTTCAAGTTCTCAATTTCAAGTTAATAACTAAATTGGTAATTTGAAATTCCTAACTTCAAGATCTGATCTTCAGAACTTCAAGTTCTCAATTTCAAGTTAATAACTAAATTGTTAATCTGAAATTATTAACTTCAAGATCTGATCTTCGGAACTTCAAGTTCTCAATTTCAAGTTAATAACTAAATTGGTAATTTGAAATTACTAACTTCAAGATCTAATCTTCAGAACTTCAAGTTCTCAATTTCAAGTTAATAACTAAATTGGTAGTTTGCAATTACTAACTTCAAGATCTGATCTTCAGAACTTCAAGTTCTCAATTTCAAGTTAATAACTAAATTGGTAATTTGAAATTTCTAACTTCAAGATCTGATCTTCAGAACTTCAAGTTCTCAATTTCAAGTTAATAACTAAATTGGTAATTTGAAATTACTAACTTCAAGATCTGATCTTCAGAACTACAAGTTCTCAATTTCAAGTTAATAACTAAATTGGTAATTTGAAATTACGAACTTCAAGATCTGATCTTCAGAACTTCAAGTTCTCAATCTCAAATAAATAAATAAATTGGTAATTTGAAACTACTAACTTCAAGATCTGTTCTTCAGAACTTCAAGTTCTCAATTTCAAGTTAATAACTAAATTGGTAATTTGAAATTACTAACTTCAAGATCTGATCTTCAGAACTTCAAGTTCTCAATTTCAAGTTAATAACTAAATTGGTAATTTGAAATTATTAACTTCAAGATCTGATCTTCGGAACTTCAAGTTCTCAATTTCAAGTTAATAACTAAATTGGTAATTTGAAATTACTAACTTCAAGATCTGATCTTCAGAACTTCAAGTTCTCAATTTCAAGATAATAACTAAGTTGGTAATTTGAAATTATTAACTTCAAGATCTGATATTCAGAACTTCAAGTTCTCAATTACAAGTTAATAACTAAATTGGTAATTTGAAATTCCTAACTTCAAGTTCTGATCTTCAGAACTTCAAGTTCTCAATTTCAAGTTAATAACTAAATGGGTAATTTGAAATTATTAACTTCAAGATCTGATCTTCAGAACTACAAGTTCTCAATTTCAAGTTAATAACTAAATTGGTAATTTGAAATTACTAACTTCAAGATCTGATCTTCAGAACTTCCAGTTCTCAATTTCAAATAAATAAATAAATTGGTAATTTGAAATTACTAACTTCAAGATCTGATCTTCAGAACTTCTAGTTCTCAATTTCAAGTTAATAACTAAATTGGTAATTTGAAATTATTAACTTCAAGATCTGATCTTCGGAACTTCAAGTTCTCAATTTCAAGTTAATAACTAAATTGGTAATTTGAAATTACTAACTTCAAGATCTGATCTTCAGAACTTCAAGTTCTCAATTTCAAGTTAATAACTAAATTGGTAATTTGAAATTACTAACTTCAATATCTGATCTTCAGAACTTCAAGTTCTCAATTTCAAGTTAATAACTAAATTGGTAATTTGAAATTACTAACTTCAAGATCTGATCTTCAGAACTTCAAGTTCTCAATTTCAAGTTAATAACTAAATTAGTAATTTGAAATTAATAACTTCAAGATCTGATCTTCAGAACTACAAGTTCTCAATTTCAAGTTAATAACTAAATTGGTAATTTGAAATTACTAACTTCAAGATCTGATCTTCAGAACTTCAAGTTCTCAATTTCAAATAAATAAAGAAATTGGTAATTTGAAATTACTAACTTCAAGATCTGGTCTTCAGAACTTCAAGTTCTCAATTTCAAGTTAATAACTAAATTGGTAATTTGAAATTAATAACTTCAAGATCTGATCTTCAGAACTTCAAGTCCTCAATTTCAAGTTAATAAACTAAATTGATAATTTGAAATTATTAACTTCAAGATCTGATCTTCGGAACTTCAAGTTCTCAATTTCAAGTTAATAACTAAATTGGTAATTTGAAATTACTAACTTCAAGATCTGATCTTCAAAACTTCAAGTTCTCAATTTCAAGTTAATAACTAAATTGGTAATTTGAAATTATTAACTTCAGGATCTGATTATCGGAACTTCAAGTTCTCAATTTCAAGTTAATACCTAAATTGGTAATTTGAAATTACTAACTTCAAGATCTGATCTTCAGAACTTCTAGTTCTCAATTTCAAGTTAATAACTAAATTGGTAATTTGAAATTATTAACTTCAAGATCTGATCTTCGGAACTTCAAGTTCTCAATTTCAAGTTAATAACTAAATTGGTAATTTGAAATTATTAACTTCAAGATCTGATCTTTGGAACTTCAAGTTCTCAATTTCAAGTTAATAACTAAATTGGTAATTTGAAATTAATAACTTCAAGATCTGATCTTCAGAACTTAAAGTTCTCAATTTCAAGTTAATAACTAAATTGGTAATTTGAAATTACTAACTTCAAGATCTGATCTTTGGAACTTCAGGTTCTCAATTTCAAGTTAATAACTAAATTGGTAATTTGAAATTAATAACTTCAAGATCTGATCTTCAGAACTTAAAGTTCTCAATTTCAAGTTAATAACTAAATTGGTAATTTGAAATTACTAACTTCAAGATCTGATCTTCAGAACTTCAAGTTCTCAATTTCAAGTTAATAACTAAATTGTTAATCTGAAATTATCAACTTCAAGATCTGATCTTCGGAACTTCAAGTTCTCAATTTCAAGTTAATAACTAAATTGGTAATTTGAAATTACTAACTTCAAGATCTAATCTTCAGAACTTCAAGTTCTCAATTTCAAGTTAATAACTAAATTGGTAGTTTGCAATTACTAACTTCAAGATCTGATCTTCAGAACTTCAAGTTCTCAATTTCAAGTTAATAACTAAATTGGTAATTTGAAATTTCTAACTTCAAGATCTGATCTTCAGAACTTCAAGTTCTCAATTTCAAGTTAATAACTAAATTGGTAATTTGAAATTACTAACTTCAAGATCTGATCTTCAGAACTACAAGTTCTCAATTTCAAGTTAATAACTAAATTGGTAATTTGAAATTACTAACTTCAAGATCTGATCTTCAGAACTTCAAGTTCTCAATCTCAAATAAATAAATAAATTGGTAATTTGAAACTACTAACTTCAAGATCTGTTCTTCAGAACTTCAAGTTCTCAATTTCAAGTTAATAACTAAATTGGTAATTTGAAATTACTAACTTCAAGATCTGATCTTCAGAACTTCAAGTTCTCAATTTCAAGTTAATAACTAAATTGGTAATTTGAAATTATTAATTTCAAGATCTGATCTTCGGAACTTCAAGTTCTCAATTTCAAGTTAATAACTAAATTGGTAATTTGAAATTACTAACTTCAAGATCTGATCTTCAGAACTTCAAGTTCTCAATTTCAAGATAATAACTAAGTTGGTAATTTGAAATTATTAACTTCAAGATCTGATATTCAGAACTTCAAGTTCTCAATTACAAGTTAATAACTAAATTGGTAATTTGAAATTCCTAACTTCAAGTTCTGATCTTCAGAACTTCAAGTTCTCAATTTCAAGTTAATAACTAAATGGGTAATTTGAAATTATTAACTTCAAGATCTGATCTTCAGAACTACAAGTTCTCAATTTCAAGTTAATAACTAAATTGGTAATTTGAAATTACTAACTTCAAGATCTGATCTTCAGAACTTCAAGTTCTCAATTTCAAATAAATAAATAAATTGGTAATTTGAAATTACTAACTTCAAGATCTGATCTTCAGAACTTCAAGTTCTCAATTTCAAGTTAATAACTAAATTGGTAATTTGAAATTATTAACTTCAAGATCTGATCTTCGGAACTTCAAGTTCTCAATTTCAAGTTAATAACTAAATTGGTAATTTGAAATTACTAACTTCAAGATCTGATCTTCAGAACTTCAAGTTCTCAATTTCAAGTTAATAACTAAATTGGTAATTTGAAATTACTAACTTCAATATCTGATCTTCAGAACTTCAAGTTCTCAATTTCAAGTTAATAACTAAATTGGTAATTTGAAATTACTAACTTCAAGATCTGATCTTCAGAACTTCAAGTTCTCAATTTCAAGTTAATAACTAAATTGGTAATTTGAAATTAATAACTTCAAGATCTGATCTTCAGAACTACAAGTTTCAATTTCAAGTTAATAACTAAATTGGTAATTTGAAATTACTAACTTCAAGATCTGATCTTCAGAACTTCAAGTTCTCAATTTCAAATAAATAAAGAAATTGGTAATTTGAAATTACTAACTTCAAGATCTGATCTTCAGAACTTCAAGTTCTCAATTTCAAGTTAATAACTAAATTGGTAATTTGAAATTACTAACTTCAAGATCTGATCTTCAGAACTTCAAGTCCTCAATTTCAAGTTAATAAACTAAATTGATAATTTGAAATTATTAACTTCAAGATCTGATCTTCGGAACTTCAAGTTCTCAATTTCAAGTTAATAACTAAATTGGTAATTTGAAATTACTAACTTCAAGATCTGATCTTCAGAACTTCAAGTTCTCAATTTCAAGTTAATAACTAAATTGGTAATTTGAAATTATTAACTTCAAGATCTGATTTTCGGAACTTCAAGTTCTCAATTTCAAGTTAATAACTAAATTGGTAATTTGAAATTACTAACTTCAAGATCTGATCTTCAGAACTTCAAGTTCTCAATTTCAAGATAATAACTAAGTTGGTAATTTGAAATTATTAACTTCAAGATCTGATATTCAGAACTTCAAGTTCTCAATTACAAGTTAATAACTAAATTGGTAATTTGAAATTCCTAACTTCAAGTTCTAATCTTCAGAACTTCAAGTTCTCAATTTCAAGTTAATAACTAAATTGGTAATTTGAAATTATTAACTTCAAGATCTGATCTTCGGAACTTCAAGTTCTCAATTTCAAGTTAATAACTAAATTGGTAATTTGAAATTACTAACTTCAAGATCTGATCTTCAGAACTTCAAGTTCTCAATTTCAAGTTAATAACTAAATTGGTAATTTGAAATTATTATCTTCAAGATCTGATCTTCGGAACTTCAAGTTCTCAATTTCAAGTTAATAACTAAATTGGTAATTTGAAATTACTAACTTCAAGATCTGATCTTCAGAACTTCTAGTTCTCAATTTCAAGTTAATAACTAAATTGGTAATTTGAAATTACTAACTTCAAGATCTGATCTTCAGAACTTCAAGTTCTTAATTTCAAGTTAATAACTAAATTGGTAATTTGAAATTACCAACTTCAAGATCTGATCTTCAGAACTACAAGTTCTCAATTTCAAGTTAATAACTAAATTGGTAATTTGAAATTACTAACTTCAAGATCTGATCTTCAGAACTTCAAGTTCTCAATTTCAAATAAATAAATAAATTGGTAATTTGAAATTACTAACTTCAAGATCTGATCTTCAGAACTTCAAGTTCTCAATTTCAAGTTAATAACTAAATTGGTAATTTGAAATTACTAACTTCAAGATCTGATCTTCAGAACTTCAAGTTCTCAATTTCAAGTTAATAACTAAATTGGTAATTTGAAATTACTAACTTCAAGATCTGATCTTCAGAACTACAAGTTCTCAATTTCAAGATAATAACTAAATTGGTAATTTGAAATTACTAACTTCAAGATCTGATCTTCGGAACTTCAAGTTTTCAATTTCAAGTTAATAACTAAATTGGTAATTTGAAATTACTAACTTCAAGATCTGATCTTCAGAACTTCAAGTTCTCAATTTCAAGATAATAACTAAGTTGGTAATTTGAAATTATTAACTTCAAGATCTGATCTTCCGAACTTCAAGTTCTCAATTACAAGTTAATAACTAAATTGGTAATTTGAAATTCCTAACTTCAAGTTCTGATATTCAGAACTTCAAGTTCTCAATTTCAAGATAATAACTAAATTGGTAAGTTGAAATTACTAACTTCAAGATCTGATCTTCAGAACTTCAAGTTCTCAATTTCAAGTTAATAACTAAATTGGTAATTTGAAATTACTAACTTCAAGATCTGATCTTCTGAACTTCAAGTTCTCAATATCAAGATAATAACTAAGTTGGTAATATGAAATTACTAACTTCAAGATCTGATCTTCAGAACTTCAAGTTCTTAATTTCAAGTTAATAACTAAATTGGTAATTTGAAATTACTAACTTCAAGATCTGATCTTCAGAACTTCAAGTTCTCAATTTCAAGTTAATAACTAAATTGTTAATCTGAAATTATTAACTTCAAGATCTGATCTTCGGAACTTCAAGTTCTCAATTTCAAGTTAATAACTAAATTGGTAATTTGAAATTACTAACTTCAAGATCTAATCTTCAGAACTTCAAGTTCTCAATTTCAAGTTAATAACTAAATTGGTAGTTTGCAATTACTGACTTCAAGATCTGATCTTCAGAACTTCAAGTTCTCAATTTCAAGTTAATAACTAAATTGGTAATTTGAAATTTCTAACTTCAAGATCTGATCTTCAGAACTTCAAGTTCTCAATTTCAAGTTAATAACTAAATTGGTAATTTGAAATTACTAACTTCAAGATCTGATCTTCAGAACTACAAGTTCTCAATTTCAAGTTAATAACTAAATTGGTAATTTGAAATTACTAACTTCAAGATCTGATCTTCAGAACTTCAAGTTCTCAATCTCAAATAAATAAATAAATTGGTAATTTGAAACTACTAACTTCAAGATCTGTTCTTCAGAACTTCAAGTTCTCAATTTCAAGTTAATAACTAAATTGGTAATTTGAAATTACTAACTTCAAGATCTGATCTTCAGAACTTCAAGTTCTCAATTTCAAGTTAATAACTAAATTGGTAATTTGAAATTATTAACTTCAAGATCTGATCTTCGGAACTTCAAGTTCTCAATTTCAAGTTAATAACTAAATTGGTATTTTGAAATTACTAACTTCAAGATCTGGTCTTCAGAACTTCAAGTTCTCAATTTCAAGATAATAACTAAGTTGGTAATTTGAAATTATTAACTTCAAGATCTGATCTTCTGAACTTCAAGTTCTCAATTACAAGTTAATAACTAAATTGGTAATTTGAAATTCCTAACTTCAAGTTCTGATCTTCAGAACTTCAAGTTCTCAATTTCAAGTTAATAACTAAATGGGTAATTTGAAATTATTAACTTCAAGATCTGATCTTCAGAA
Organism: Rhagonycha lutea; assembly: GCA_958510855.1. NCBI lineage: Eukaryota > Metazoa > Arthropoda > Insecta > Coleoptera > Cantharidae > Rhagonycha > Rhagonycha lutea. The sequence goes on from OY294037.1 coordinate 42,007,936, forward strand.
CTACAAGTTCTCAATTTCAAGTTAATAACTAAATTGGTAATTTGAAATTACTAACTTCAAGATCTGATCTTCAGAACTTCAAGTTCTCAATTTCAAATAAATAAATAAATTGGTAATTTGAAATTACTAACTTCAAGATCTGATCTTCAGAACTTCAAGTTCTCAATTTCAAGTTAATAACTAAATTGGTAATTTGAAATTATTAACTTCAAGATCTGATCTTCGGAACTTCAAGTTCTCAATTTCAAGTTAATAACTAAATTGGTAATTTGAAATTACTAACTTCAAGATCTGATCTTCAGAACTTCAAGTTCTCAATTTCAAGTTAATAACTAAATTGGTAATTTGAAATTACTAACTTCAATATCTGATCTTCAGAACTTCAAGTTCTCAATTTCAAGTTAATAACTAAATTGGTAATTTGAAATTACTAACTTCAAGATCTGATCTTCAGAACTTCAAGTTCTCAATTTCAAGTTAATAACTAAATTGGTAATTTGAAATTAATAACTTCAAGATCTGATCTTCAGAACTACAAGTTCTCAATTTCAAGTTAATAACTAAATTGGTAATTTGAAATTACTAACTTCAAGATCTGATCTTCAGAACTTCAAGTTCTCAATTTCAAATAAATAAAGAAATTGGTAATTTGAAATTACTAACTTCAAGATCTGATCTTCAGAACTTCAAGTTCTCAATTTCAAGTTAATAACTAAATTGGTAATTTGAAATTACTAACTTCAAGATCTGATCTTCAGAACTTCAAGTCCTCAATTTCAAGTTAATAAACTAAATTGATAATTTGAAATTATTAACTTCAAGATCTGATCTTCGGAACTTCAAGTTCTCAATTTCAAGTTAATAACTAAATTGGTAATTTGAAATTACTAACTTCAAGATCTGATCTTCAGAACTTCAAGTTCTCAATTTCAAGTTAATAACTAAATTGGTAATTTGAAATTATTAACTTCAAGATCTGATTTTGGGAACTTCAAGTTCTCAATTTCAAGTTAATAACTAAATTGGTAATTTGAAATTACTAACTTCAAGATCTGATCTTCAGAACTTCAAGTTCTCAATTTCAAGATAATAACTAAGTTGGTAATTTGAAATTATTAACTTCAAGATCTGATATTCAGAACTTCAAGTTCTCAATTACAAGTTAATAACTAAATTGGTAATTTGAAATTCCTAACTTCAAGTTCTAATCTTCAGAACTTCAAGTTCTCAATTTCAAGTTAATAACTAAATTGGTAATTTGAAATTATTAACTTATAGATCTGATCTTCGGAACTTCCAGTTCTCAATTTCAAGTTAATACCTAAATTGGTAATTTGAAATTACTAACTTCAAGATCTGATCTTCAGAACTTCAAGTTCTCAATTTCAAGTTAATAACTAATTTGGTAATTTGAAATTATTATCTTCAAGATCTGATCTTCGGAACTTCAAGTTCTCAATTTCAAGTTAATAACTAAATTGGTAATTTGAAATTACTAACTTCAAGATCTGATCTTCAGAACTTCTAGTTCTCAATTTCAAGTTAATAACTACATTGGTAATTTGAAATTACTAACTTCAAGATCTGATCTTCAGAACTTCAAGTTCTCAATTTCAAGTTAATAACTAAATTGGTAATTTGAAATTACCAACTTCAAGATCTGATCTTCAGAACTACAAGTTCTCAATTTCAAGTTAATAACTATATTGGTAATTTGAAATTACTAACTTCAAGATCTGATCTTCAGAACTTCAAGTTCTCAATTTCAAATAAATAAATAAATTGGTAATTTGAAATTACTAACTTCAAGATCTGATCTTCAGAACTTCAAGTTCTCAATTTCAAGTTAATAACTAAATTGGTAATTTGAAATTATTAACTTCAAGATCTGATCTTCGGAACTTCAAGTTCTCAATTTCAAGTTAATAACTAAATTGGTAATTTGAAATTACTAACTTCAAGATCTGATCTTCAGAACTTCAAGTTCTCAATTTCAAGTTAATAACTAAATTGGTAATTTGAAATTACTAACTTCAAGATCTGATCTTCAGAACTTCAAGTTCTCAATTACAAGTTAATAACTAAATTGGTAATTTGAAATTCCTAACTTCAAGTTCTGATCTTCAGAACTTCAAGTTCTCAATTACAAGATAATAACTAAATTGGTAATTTGAAATTACTAACTTCAAGATCTGATCTTCAGAACTTCAAGTTCTCAATTTCAAGTTAATAACTAAATTGGTAATTTGAAATTTCTAACTTCAAGATCTGATCTTCGGAACTTCAAGTTCTCAATTTCAAGTTAATAACTAAATTGGTAATTTGAAATTACTAACTTCAAGATCTGATCTTCAGAACTTCTAGTTCTCAATTTCAAGTTAATAACTAAATTGGTAATTTGCAATTACTAACTTCAAGATCTGATCTTCAGAACTTCAAGTTCTCAATTTCAAGTTAATAACTAAATTGGTAATTTGAAATTACTAACTTCAAGATCTGATCTTCAGAACTTCAAGTTCTCAATTTCAAGTTAATAACTAAATTGGTAATTTGAAATTTCTAACTTCAAGATCTGATCTTCGGAACTTCAAGTTCTCAATTTCAAGTTAATAACTAAATTGGTAATTTGAAATTACTAACTTCAAGATCTGATCTTCAGAACTTCTAGTTCTCAATTTCAAGTTAATAACTAAATTGGTAATTTGCAATTACTAACTTCAAGATCTGATCTTCAGAACTTCAAGTTCTCAATTTCAAGTTAATAACTAAATTGGTAATTTGAAATTACCAACTTCAAGATCTGATCTTCAGAACTACAAGTTCTCAATTGCAAGTTAATAACTAAATTGGTAATTTGAAATTACTAACTTTAAGATCTGATCTTCAGAACTTCAAGTTCTCAATTTCAAATAAATAAATAAATTGGTAATTTGAAATTACTAACTTCAAGATCTGATCTTCAGAACTTCAAGTTCTCAATTTCAAGTTAATAACTAAATTGGTAATTTGAAATTATTAACTTCAAGATCTGATCTTCGGAACTTCAAGTTCTCAATTTCAAGTTAATAACTAAATTGGTAATTTGAAATTACTAACTTCAAGATCTGATCTTCTGAACTTCGAGTTCTCAATTTCAAGTTAATAACTAAATTGGTAGTTTGAAATTACTAACTTCAAGATCTGATCTTCAGAACTTCAAGTTCTCAATTACAAGTTAATAACTAAATTGGTAATTTGAAATTATTAACTTCAAGATCTGATCTTCGGAACTTCAAGTTCTCAATTTCAAGTTAATAACTAAATTGGTAATTTGAAATTACTATCTTCAAGATCTGATCTTCAGAACTTCAAGTTCTCAATTTCAAGATAATAACTAAGTTGGTAATTTGAAATTATTAACTTCAAGATCTGATCTTCAGAACTTCAAGTTCTCAATTACAAGTTAATAACTAAATTGGTAATATGAAATTACTAACTTCAAGTTCTGATCTTCAGAACTTCAAGTTCTCAATTACAAGATAATAACTAAATTGGTAATTTGAAATTACTAACTTCAAGATCTGATCTTCAGAACTTCAAGTTCTCAATTTCAAGTTAATAACTAAATTGGTAATTTGAAATTACTAACTTCAAGATCTGATCTTCGGAACTTCAAGTTCTCAATTTCAAGTTAATAACTAAATTGGTAATTTGAAATTACTAACTTCAAGATCTGATCTTCGGAACTTCAAGTTCTCAATTTCAAGTTAATAACTAAATTGGTAATTTGAAATTATTAACTTCAAGATCTGATCTTCAGAACTTCAAGTTCTCAATTACAAGGTAATAACTACATTGGTAATTTGAAATTCCTAACTTCAAGTTCTGATCTTCAGAACTTCAAGTTCTCAATTTCAAGATAATAACTAAATTGGTAATTTGAAATTACTAACTTCAAGATCTGATCTTCAGAACTTCAAGTTCTCAATTTCAAGTTAATAACTAAATTGGTAATTTGAAATTATTAACTTCAAGATCTGATCTTCGGAACTTCATGTTCTCAATTTCAAGTTAATAACTAAATTGGTAATTTGAAATTACTAACTTCAAGATCTGATCTTCAGAACTTCAAGTTCTCAATTTCAAGATAATAACTAAGTTGGTAATTTGAAACTATTAACTTCAAGATCTGATATTCAGAACTTCAAGTTCTCAATTACAAGTTAATAACTAAATTGGTAATTTGAAATTCCTAACTTCAAGTTCTGATCTTGAGAACTTCAAGTTCTCAATTTCAAGTTAATAACTAAATTGGTAATTTGAAATTATTAACTTCAAGATCTGATCTTCGGAACTTCAAGTTCTCAATTTCAAGTTAATAACTAAATTGGTAATTTGAAATTACTAACTTCAAGATCTGATCTTCCGAACTTCAAGTTCTCAATTTCAAGTTAATAACTAAATTGGTAATTTGAAATTATTAACTTCAAGATCTGATCTTCGGAACTTCAAGTTCTCAATTTCAAGATAATAACTAAGTTGGTAATTTGAAATTACTAACTTCAAGATCTGATCTTCAGAACTTCAACTTCTCAAGTACAAGTTAATAACTAAATTGGTAATATGAAATTACTAACTTCAAGTTCTGATCTTCAGAACTTCAAGTTCTCAATTACAAGATAATAACTAAATTGGTAATTTGAAATTACTAACTTCAAGATCTGATCTTCAGAACTTCAAGTTCTCAATTTCAAGTTAATAACTAAATTGGTAATTTGAAATTATAAACTTCAAGATCTGATCTTCAGAACTTCAAGTTCTCAATTTCAAGATAATAACTAAGTTGGTAATTTGAAACTATTAACTTCAAGATCTGATATTCAGAACTTCAAGTTCTCAATTACAAGATAATAACTAAATTGGTAATTTGAAATTACTAACTTCAAGATCTGATCTTCAGAACTTCAAGTTCTCAATTTCAAGATAATAACTAAATTGGTAATTTGAAATTACTAACTTCAAGATCTGATCTTCAGAACTTCAAGTTCTCAATTTCAAGTTAATAACTAAATTGGTAATTTGAAATTATTAACTTCAAGATCTGATCTTCGGAACTTCATGTTCTCAATTTCAAGTTAATAACTAAATTGGTAATTTGAAATTACTAACTTCAAGATCTGATCTTCAGAACTTCAAGTTCTCAATTTCAAGATAATAACTAAGTTGGTAATTTGAAACTATTAACTTCAAGATCTGATATTCAGAACTTCAAGTTCTCAATTACAAGTTAATAACTAAATTGGTAATTTGAAATTCCTAACTTCAAGTTCTGATCTTGAGAACTTCAAGTTCTCAATTTCAAGTTAATAACTAAATTGGTAATTTGAAATTATTAACTTCAAGATCTGATCTTCGGAACTTCAAGTTCTCAATTTCAAGTTAATAACTAAATTGGTAATTTGAAATTACTAACTTCAAGATCTGATCTTCCGAACTTCAAGTTCTCAATTTCAAGTTAATAACTAAATTGGTAATTTGAAATTATTAACTTCAAGATCTGATCTTCGGAACTTCAAGTTCTCAATTTCAAGTTAATAACTAAATTGGTAGTTTGAAATTACTAACTTCAAGATCTGATCTTCAGAACTTCAAGTTCTCAATTACAAGTTAATAACTAAATTGGTAATTTGAAATTCCTAACTTCAAGTTCTGATCTTCAGAACTTCAAGTTCTCAATTACAAGATAATAACTAAATTGGTAATTTGAAATTACTAACTTTAAGATCTGATCTTCAGAACTTCAAGTTCTCAAATTCAAATAAATAAATAAATTGGTAATTCGAAATTACTAACTTCAAGATCTGATCTTCAGAACTTCAAGTTCTCAATTTCAAGTTAATAACTAAATTGGTAATTTGAAATTACCAACTTCAAGATCTGATCTTCAGAACTACAAGTTCTCAATTTCAAGTTAATAACTAAATTGGTAATTTGAAATTACTAACTTTAAGATCTGATCTTCAGAACTTCAAGTTCTCAATTTCAAATAAATAAATAAATTGGTAATTTGAAATTACTAACTTCAAGATCTGATCTTCAGAACTTCAAGTTCTCAATTTCAAGTTAATAACTAAATTGGTAATTTGAAATTATTAACTTCAAGATCTGATCTTCGGAACTTCAAGTTCTCAATTTCAAGTTAATAACTAAATTGGTAATTTGAAATTACTAACTTCAAGATCTGATCTTCTGAACTTCAAGTTCTCAATTTCAAGTTAATAACTAAATTGGTAGTTTGCAATTACTAACTTCAAGATCTGATCTTCAGAACTTCAAGTTCTCAATTACAAGTTAATAACTAAATTGGTAATTTGAAATTATTAACTTCAAGATCTGATCTTCGGAACTTCAAGTTCTCAATTTCAAGTTAATAACTAAATTGGTAATTTGAAATTACTAACTTCAAGATCTGATCTTCAGAACTTCAAGTTCTCAATTTCAAGATAATAACTAAGTTGGTAATTTGAAATTATTAACTTCAAGATCTGATCTTCAGAACTTCAAGTTCTCAAGTACAAGTTAATAACTAAATTGGTAATTTGAAATTACTAACTTCAAGATCTGATCTTCAGAACTTCAAGTTCTCAATTTCAAGATAATAACTAAATTGGTAATTTGAAATTATTAACTTCAAGATCTGATCTTCGGAACTTCAAGTTCTCAATTTCAAGTTAATAACTAAATTGGTAATTTGAAATTACTAACTTCAAGATCTGATCTTCTGAACTTCAAGTTCTCAATTTCAAGTTAATAACTAAATTGGTAGTTTGAAATTACTAACTTCAAGATCTGATCTTCAGAACTTCAAGTTCTCAATTACAAGTTAATAACTAAATTGGTAATTTGAAATTATTAACTTCAAGATCTGATCTTCGGAACTTCAAGTTCTCAATTTCAAGTTAATAACTAAATTGGTAATTTGAAATTACTAACTTCAAGATCTGATCTTCAGAACTTCAAGTTCTCAATTTCAAGATAATAACTAAGTTGGTAATTTGAAATTATTAACTTCAAGATCTGATCTTCAGAACTTCAAGTTCTCAAGTACAAGTTAATAACTAAATTGGTAATATGAAATTACTAACTTCAAGTTCTGATCTTCAGAACTTCAAGTTCTCAATTACAAGATAATAACTAAATTGGTAATTTGAAATTACTAACTTCAAGATCTGATCTTCAGAACTTCAAGTTCTCAATTTCAAGTTAATAACTAAATTGGTAATTTGAAATTACTAACTTCAAGATCTGATCTTCGGAACTTCAAGTTCTCAATTTCAAGTTAATAACTAAATTGGTAATTTGAAATTACTAACTTCAAGATCTGATCTTCGGAACTTCAAGTTCTCAATTTCAAGTTAATAACTAAATTGGTAATTTGAAATTACTAACTTCAAGATCTGATCTTCAGAACTTCAAGTTCTCAATTACAAGTTAATAACTAAATTGGTAATTTGAAATTCCTAACTTCAAGTTCTGATCTTCAGAACTTCAAGTTCTCAATTTCAAGATAATAACTAAATTGGTAATTTGAAATTACCAACTTCAAGATCTGATCTTCAGAACTTCAAGTTCTCAATTTCAAGTTAATAACTAAATTGGTAATTTGAAATTATAAACTTCAAGATCTGATCTTCGGAACTTCAAGTTCTCAATTTCAAGTTAATAACTAAATTGGTAATTTGAAATTACTAACTTCAAGATCTGATCTTCAGAACTTCAAGTTCTCAATTTCAAGATAATAACTAAGTTGGTAATTTGAAACTATTAACTTCAAGATCTGATATTCAGAACTTCAAGTTCTCAATTACAAGATAATAACTAAATTGGTAATTTGAAATTACTAACTTCAAGATCTGATCTTCAGAACTTCAAGTTCTCAATTTCAAGATAATAACTAAATTGGTAATTTGAAATTACTAACTTCAAGATCTGATCTTCAGAACTTCAAGTTCTCAATTTCAAGTTAATAACTAAATTGGTAATTTGAAATTATTAACTTCAAGATCTGATCTTCGGAACTTCATGTTCTCAATTTCAAGTTAATAACTAAATTGGTAATTTGAAATTACTAACTTCAAGATCTGATCTTCAGAACTTCAAGTTCTCAATTTCAAGATAATAACTAAGTTGGTAATTTGAAACTATTAACTTCAAGATCTGATATTCAGAACTTCAAGTTCTCAATTACAAGTTAATAACTAAATTGGTAATTTGAAATTCCTAACTTCAAGTTCTGATCTTGAGAACTTCAAGTTCTCAATTTCAAGTTAATAACTAAATTGGTAATTTGAAATTATTAACTTCAAGATCTGATCTTCGGAACTTCAAGTTCTCAATTTCAAGTTAATAACTAAATTGGTAATTTGAAATTACTAACTTCAAGATCTGATCTTCCGAACTTCAAGTTCTCAATTTCAAGTTAATAACTAAATTGGTAATTTGAAATTATTAACTTCAAGATCTGATCTTCGGAACTTCAAGTTCTCAATTTCAAGTTAATAACTAAATTGGTAGTTTGAAATTACTAACTTCAAGATCTGATCTTCAGAACTTCAAGTTCTCAATTACAAGTTAATAACTAAATTGGTAATTTGAAATTCCTAACTTCAAGTTCTGATCTTCAGAACTTCAAGTTCTCAATTACAAGATAATAACTAAATTGGTAATTTGAAATTACTAACTTTAAGATCTGATCTTCAGAACTTCAAGTTCTCAATTTCAAATAAATAAATAAATTGGTAATTTGAAATTACTAACTTCAAGATCTGATCTTCAGAACTTCAAGTTCTCAATTTCAAGTTAATAACTAAATTGGTAATTTGAAATTACCAACTTCAAGATCTGATCTTCAGAACTACAAGTTCTCAATTTCAAGTTAATAACTAAATTGGTAATTTGAAATTACTAACTTTAAGATCTGATCTTCAGAACTTCAAGTTCTCAATTTCAAATAAATAAATAAATTGGTAATTAGAAATTACTAACTTCAAGATCTGATCTTCAGAACTTCAAGTTCTCAATTTCAAGTTAATAACTAAATTGGTAATTTGAAATTATTAACTTCAAGATCTGATCTTCGGAACTTCAAGTTCTCAATTTCAAGTTAATAACTAAATTGGTAATTTGAAATTACTAACTTCAAGATCTGATCTTCTGAACTTCAAGTTCTCAATTTCAAGTTAATAACTAAATTGGTAATTTGAAATTACTAACTTCAAGATCTGATCTTCTGAACTTCAAGTTCTCAATTTCAAGTTAATAACTAAATTGGTAATTTGAAATTACTAACTTCAAGATCTGATCTTCAGAACTTCAAGTTCTCAATTACAAGTTAATAACTAAATTGGTAATTTGAAATTCCTAACTTCAAGTTCTGATCTTCAGAACTTCAAGTTCTCAATTTCAAGTTAATAACTAAATTGGTAATTTGAAATTACTAACTTCAAGATCTGATCTTCAGAACTTCAAGTTCTCAATTACAAGTTAATAACTAAATTGGTAATTTGAAATTCCTAACTTCAAGTTCTGATCTTCAGAACTTCAAGTTCTCAATTTCAAGATAATAACTAAATTGGTAATTTGAAATTACCAACTTCAAGATCTGATCTTCGGAACTTCAAGTTCTCAATTTCAAGTTAATAACTAAATTGGTAATTTGAAATTACTAACTTCAAGATCTGATCTTCAGAACTTCAAGTTTTCAATTTCAAGATAATAACTAAGTTGGTAATTTGAAACTATTAACTTCAAGATCTGATATTCAGAACTTCAAGTTCTCAATTTCAAGTTAATAACTAAATTGGTAATTTGAAATTATTAACTTCAAGATCTGATCTTCGGAACTTCAAGTTCTCAATTTCAAGTTAATAACTAAATTGGTAATTTGAAATTATAAACTTCAAGATCTGATCTTCGGAACTTCAAGTTCTCAATTTCAAGTTAATAACTAAATTGGTAATTTGAAATTACTAACTTCAAGATCTGATCTTCAGAACTTCAAGTTTTCAATTTCAAGATAATAACTAAGTTGGTAATTTGAAACTATTAACTTCAAGATCTGATATTCAGAACTTCAAGTTCTCAATTTCAAGTTAATAACTAAGTTGGTAATTTGAAACTATTAACTTCAAGATCTGATATTCAGAACTTCAAGTTCTCAATTTCAAGTTAATAACTAAATTGGTAATTTGAAATTATTAACTTCAAGATCTGATCTTCGGAACTTCAAGTTCTCAATTTCAAGTTAATAACTAAATTGGTAATTTGAAATTCCTAACTTCAAGATCTGATCTTCCGAACTTCAAGTTCTCAATTTCAAGTTAATAACTAAATTGGTAATTTGAAATTATTAACTTCAAGATCTGATCTTCGGAACTTCAAGTTCTCAATTTCAAGTTAATAACTAAATTGGTAATTTGAAATTACTAACTTCAAGATCTGATCTTCCGAACTTCAAGTTCTCAATTTCAAGTTAATAACTAAATTGGTAATTTGAAATTACTAACTTCAAGATCTGATCTTCAGAACTTCAAGTTCTCAATTTCAAGTTAATAACTAAATTGGTAATTTGAAATTATTAACTTCAAGATCTGATCTTCGGAACTTCTAGTTCTCAATTTCAAGTTAATAATTAAATTGGAAATTTGAAATTACTAACTTCAAGATCTGATCTTCGGAACTTCAAGTTCTCAATTTCAAGTTAATAACTAAATTGGTAATTTGAAATTACTAACTTCAAGATCTGATCTTCAGAACTTCAAGTTTTCAATTTCAAGATAATAACTAAGTTGGTAATTTGAAACTATTAACTTCAAGATCTGATATTCAGAACTTCAAGTTCTCAATTTCAAGTTAATAACTAAATTGGTAATTTGAAATTATTAACTTCAAGATCTGATCTTCGGAACTTCAAGTTCTCAATTTCAAGTTAATAACTAAATTGGTAATTTGAAATTCCTAACTTCAAGATCTGATCTTCCGAACTTCAAGTTCTCAATTTCAAGTTAATAACTAAATTGGTAATTTGAAATTATTAACTTCAAGATCTGATCTTCGGAACTTCAAGTTCTCAATTTCAAGTTAATAACTAAATTGGTAATTTGAAATTACTAACTTCAAGATCTGATCTTCCGAACTTCAAGTTCTCAATTTCAAGTTAATAACTAAATTGGTAATTTGAAATTACTAACTTCAAGATCTGATCTTCAGAACTTCAAGTTCTCAATTTCAAGTTAATAACTAAATTGGTAATTTGAAATTATTAACTTCAAGATCTGATCTTCGGAACTTCTAGTTCTCAATTTCAAGTTAATAATTAAATTGGAAATTTGAAATTACTAACTTCAAGATCTGATCTTCGGAACTTCAAGTTCTCAATTTCAAGTTAATAACTAAATTGGTAATTTGAAATTACTAACTTCAAGATCTGATCTTCAGAACTTCAAGTTCTCAATTACAAGTTAATAACTAAATTGGTAATTTGAAATTATTAACTTCAAGATCTGATCTTCGGAACTTCAAGTTCTCAATTTCAAGTTAATAACTAAATTGGTAATTTGAAATTACTAACTTCAAGATCTGATCTTCAGAACTTCAAGTTCTCAATTTCAAGTTAATAACTAAATTGGTAATTTGAAATTATTAAGTTCAAGATCTGATTTTCGGAACTTCAAGTTCTCAATTTCAAGTTAATAACTAAATTGTTAATTTGAAATTATTAACTTCAAGATCTGATCTTCAGAACTTCAAGTTCTCAATTTCTAGTTAATAACTAAATTGGTAATTTGAAATTACTAACTTCAAGATCTGATCTTCAGAACTTCAAGTTCTCAATTCAAAGTTAATAACTAAATTGGTAATTTGAAATTCCTAACTTCAAGTTCTGATCTTCAGAACTTCAAGTTCTCAATTTCAAGATAATAACTAAATTGGTAATTTGAAATTACTAACTTCAAGATCTGATCTTCAGAACTTCAAGTTCTCAATTTCAAGTTAATAACTAAATTGGTAATTTGAAATTATTAACTTCAAGATCTGATCTTCGGAACTTCATGTTCTCAATTTCAAGTTAATAACTAAATTGGTAATTTGAAATTACTAACTTCAAGATCTGATCTTCAGAACTTCAAGTTCTCAATTTCAAGTTAATAACTAAATTGGTAATTTGAAATTACTAACTTCAAGATCTGATCTTCCGAACTTCAAGTTCTCAATTTCAAGTTAATAACTAAATTGGTAATTTGAAATTACTAACTTCAAGATCTGATCTTCAGAACTTCAAGTTCTCAATTTCAAGTTAATAACTAAATTGGTAATTTGAAATTACTAACTTCAAGATCTGATCTTCAGAACTTCAAGTTCTCAATTTCAAGTTAATAACTAAATTGGTAATTTGAAATTAATAACTTCAAGATCTTATCTTCAGAACTACAAGTTCTCAATTTCAAGTTAATAACTAAATTGGTAATTTGAAATTATTAACTTCAAGATCTGATCTTCAGAACTTCAAGTTCTCAATTTCAAATAAATAAATAAATTGGTAATTTGAAATTACTAACTTCAAGATCTGATCTTCAGAACTTCAAGTTCTCAATTTCAAGTTAATAACTAAATTGGTAATTTGAAATTACTAACTTCAAGATCTGATCTTCAGAACTTCAAGTTCTCAATTTCAAGTTAATAAACTAAATTGGTAATTTGAAATTATTAACTTCAAGATCTGATCTTCGGAACTTCAAGTTCTCAATTTCAAGTTAATAACTAAATTGGAAATTGTAATTACTAACTTCAAGATCTGATCTTCAGAACTTCAAGTTCTCAATTTCAAGTTAATAACTAAATTGGTAATTTGAAATTATTAACTTCAAGATCTGATTTTCGGAACTTAAAGTTCTCAATTTCAAGTTAATAACTAAATTGGTAATTTGAAATTACTAACTTCAAGATCTGATCTTCAGAACTTCAAGTTCTCAATTTCAAGATAATAACTAAGTTGGTAATTTGAAATTATTAACTTCAAGATCTGATATTCAGAACTTCAAGTTCTCAATTACAAGTTAATAACTAAATTGGTAATTTGAAATTCCTAACTTCAAGTTCTGATCTTCAGAACTTCAAGTTCTCAATTTCAAGTTAATAACTAAATTGGTAATTTGAAATTACTAACTTCAAGATCTGATCTTCGGAACTTCAAGTTCTCAATTTCAAGTTAATAACTAAATTGGTAATTTGAAATTACTAACTTCAAGATCTGATCTTCGGAACTTCAAGTTCTCAATTTCAAGTTAATAACTAAATTGGTAATTTGAAATTATTAACTTCAAGATCTGATCTTCAGAACTTCAAGTTCTCAATTACAAGTTAATAACTAAATTGGTAATTTGAAATTCCTAACTTCAAGTTCTGATCTTCTGAACTTCAAGTTCTCAATTTCATGATAATAACTAAATTGGTAATTTGAAATTACTAACTTCAAGATCTGATCTTCAGAACTTCAAGTTCTCAATTTCAAGTTAATAACTAAATTGGTAATTTGAAATTATTAACTTCAAGATCTGATCTTCGGAACTTCAAGTTCTCAATTTCAAGTTAATAATTAAATTGGTAATTTGAAATTACTAACTTCAAGATCTGATCTTCGGAACTTCAAGTTCTCAATTTCTAGTTAATAACTAAATTGGTAATTTGAAATTACTAACTTCAAGATCTGATCTTCGGAACTTCAAGTTCTCAATTACAAGTTAATAACTAAATTGGTAATTTGAAATTATTAACTTCAAGATCTGATCTTCGGAACTTCAAGTTCTCAATTTCAAGTTAATAACTAAATTGGTAATTTGAAATTACTAACTTCAAGATCTGATCTTCAGAACTTCAAGTTCTCAATTTCAAGTTAATAACTAAATTGGTAATTTGAAATTATTAACTTCAAGATCTGATTTTCGGAACTTCAAGTTCTCAATTTCAAGTTAATAACTAAATTGTTAATTTGAAATTATTAACTTCAAGATCTGATCTTCAGAACTTCAAGTTCTCAATTTCAAGTTAATAACTAAATTGGTAATTTGAAATTACTAACTTCAAGATCTGATCTTCAGAACTTCAAGTTCTCAATTACAAGTTAATAACTAAATTGGTAATTTGAAATTCCTAACTTCAAGTTCTGATCTTCAGAACTTCAAGTTCTCAATTTCAAGATAATAACTAAATTGGTAATTTGAAATTACTAACTTCAAGATCTGATCTTCAGAACTTCAAGTTCTCAATTTCAAGTTAATAACTAAATTGGTAATTTGAAATTATTAACTTCAAGATCTGATCTTCGGAACTTCAAGTTCTCAATTTCAAGTTAATAACTAAATTGGTAATTTGAAATTACTAACTTCAAGATCTGATCTTCAGAACTTCAAGTTCTCAATTTCAAGTTAATAACTAAATTGGTAATTTGAAATTACTAACTTCAAGATCTGATCTTCCGAACTTCAAGTTCTCAATTTCAAGTTAATAACTAAATTGGTAATTTGAAATTACTAACTTCAAGATCTGATCTTCAGAACTTCAAGTTCTCAATTTCAAGTTAATAACTAAATTGGTAATTTGAAATTCCTAACTTCAAGATCTGATCTTCAGAACTTCAAGTTCTCAATTTCAAGTTAATAACTAAATTGGTAATTTGAAATTAATAACTTCAAGATCTGATCTTCAGAACTACAAGTTCTCAATTTCAAGTTAATAACTAAATTGGTAATTTGAAATTATTAACTTCAAGATCTGATCTTCAGAACTTCAAGTTCTCAATTTAAATAAATAAATAAATTGGTAATTTGAAATTACTAACTTCAAGATCTGATCTTCAGAACTTCAAGTTCTCAATTTCAAGTTAATAACTAAATTGGTAATTTGAAATTACTAACTTCAAGATCTGATCTTCAGAACTTCAAGTTCTCAATTTCAAGTTAATAAACTAAATTGGTAATTTGAAATTATTAACTTCAAGATCTGATCTTCGGAACTTCAAGTTCTCAATTTCAAGTTAATAACTAAATTGGTAATTTGAAATTACTAACTTCAAGATCTGATCTTCAGAACTTCAAGTTCTCAATTTCAAGTTAATAACTAAATTGGTAATTTGAAATTATTAACTTCAAGATCTGATTTTCGGAACTTAAAGTTCTCAATTTCAAGTTAATAACTAAATTGGTAATTTGAAATTACTAACTTCAAGATCTGATCTTCAGAGCTTCAAGTTCTCAATTACAAGATAATAACTAAGTTGGTAATTTGAAATTATTAACTTCAAGATCTGATATTCAGAACTTCAAGTTCTCAATTACAAGTTAATAACTAAATTGGTAATTTGAAATTCCTAACTTCAAGTTCTGATCTTCAGAACTTCACGTTCTCAATTTCAAGTTAATAACTAAATTGGTAATTTGAAATTATTAACTTCAAGATCTGATCTTCGGAACTTCAAGTTCTCAATTTCAAGTTAATAACTAAATTGGTAATATGAAATTACTAACTTCTAGTTCTGATCTTCAGAACTGCAAGTTCTCAATTACAAGATAATAACTAAATTGGTAATTTGAAATTACTAACTTCAAGATCTGATCTTCTGAACTTCAAGTTCTCAATTTCAAGTTAATAACTAAATTGGTAATTTGAAATTACTAACTTCAAGATCTGATCTTCGGAACTTCAAGTTCTCAATTTCAAGTTAATAACTAAATTGGTAATTAGAAATTACTAACTTCAAGATCTGATATTCGGAACTTCAAGTTCTCAATTTCAAGTTAATAACTAAATTGGTAATTTGAAATTATTAACTTCAAGATCTGATCTTCAGAACTTCAAGTTCTCAATTACAAGTTAATAACTAAATTGGTAATTTGAAATTCCTAACTTCAAGTTCTGATCTTCAGAACTTCAAGTTCTCAATTTCAAGATAATAACTAAATTGGTAATTTGAAATTACTAACTTCAAGATCTGATCTTCAGAACTTCAAGTTCTCAATTTCAAGTTAATAACTAAATTGGTAATTTGAAATTATTAACTTCAAGATCTGATCTTCGGAACTTCAAGTTCTCAATTTCAAATAAATAAATAAATTGGTAATTTGAAGTTACTAACTTCAAGATCTGATCTTCAGAACTTCAAGTTCTCAATTTCAAGTTAATAACTAAATTGGTAATTTGAAATTACTAACTTCAAGATCTGATCTTCAGAACTTCTAGTTCTCAATTTCAAGTTAATAACTAAATTGGTAATTTGCAATTACTAACTTCAAGATCTGATCTTCAGAACTACAAGTTCTCAATTTCAAGTTAATAACTAAATTGGTAATTTTAAATTACCAACTTCAAGATCTGATCTTCAGAACTACAAGTTCTCAATTTCAAGTTAATAACTAAATTGGTAATTTGAAATTACTAACTTCAAGATCTGATCTTCCGAACTTCAAGTTCTCAATTTCAAGTTAATAACTAAATTGGTAATTTGAAATTATTAACTTCAAGATCTCATCTTCGGAACTTCAAGTTCTCAATTTCAAGTTAATAACTAAATTGGTAATTTGAAATTACAAACTTCAAGATCTGATCTTCCGAACTTCAAGTTCTCAATTTCAAGTTAATAACTAAATTGGTAATTTGAAATTACTAACTTCAAGATCTGATCTTCAGAACTTCAAGTTCTCAATTTCAAGTTAATAACTAAATTGGTAATTTGAAATTACTAACTTCAAGATCTGATCTTCAGAACTTCAAGTTCTCAATTTCAAGTTAATAACTAAATTGGTAATTTGAAATTAATAACTTCAAGATCTGATCTTCAGAACTACAAGTTCTCAATTTCAAGTTAATAACTAAATTGGTAATTTGAAATTATTAACTTCAAGATCTGATCTTCAGAACTTCAAGTTCTCAATTTCAAATAAATAAATAAATTGGTAATTTGAAATTACTAACTTCAAGATCTGATCTTCAGAACTTCAAGTTCTCAATTTCAAGTTTATAACTAAATTGGTAATTTGAAATTACTAACTTCAAGATCTGATCTTCAGAACTTCAAGTTCTCAATTTCAAGTTCATAAACTAAATTGGTAATTTGAAATTATTAACTTCAAGATCTGATCTTCGGAACTTCAAGTTCTCAATTTCAAGTTAATAATTAAATTGGTAATTTGAAATTACTAACTTCAAGATCTGATCTTCAGAACTTCAAGTTCTCAATTTCAAGTTAATAACTAAATTGGTAATTTGAAATTATTAACTTCAAGATCTGATTTTCGGAACTTAAAGTTCTCAATTTCAAGTTAATAACTAAATTGGTAATTTGAAATTACTAACTTCAAGATCTGATCTTCAGAACTTCAAGTTCTCAATTTCAAGATAATAACTAAGTTGGTAATTTGAAATTATTAACTTCAAGATCTGATATTCAGAACTTCAAGTTCTCAATTACAAGTTAATAACTAAATTGGTAATTTGAAATTCCTAACTTCAAGTTCTGATCTTCAGAACTTCAAGTTCTCAATTTCAAGTTAATAACTAAATTGGTAATTTGAAATTACTAACTTCAAGATCTGATCTTCGGAACTTCAAGTTCTCAATTTCAAGTTAATAACTAAATTGGTAATTTGAAATTAATAACTTCAAGATCTGATCTTCAGAACTACAAGTTCTCAATTTCAAGTTAATAACTAAATTGGTAATTTGAAATTACTAACTTCAAGATCTGATCTTCAGAACTTCAAGTTCTCAATTTCAAATAAATAAATAAATTGGTAATTTGAAATTACTAACTTCAAGATCTGATCTTCAGAACTTCAAGTTCTCAATTTCAAGTTAATAACTAAATTGGTAATTTGAAATTACTAACTTCAAGATCTGATCTTCAGAACTTCAAGTTCTCAATTTCAAGTTAATAACTAAATTGGTAATTTGAAATTAATAACTTCAAGATCTGATCTTCAGAACTACAAGTTCTCAATTTCAAGTTAATAACTAAATTGGTAATTTGAAATTATTAACTTCAAGATCTGATCTTCAGAACTTCAAGTTCTCAATTTCAAATAAATAAATAAATTGGTAATTTGAAATTACTAACTTCAAGATCTGATCTTCAGAACTTCAAGTTCTCAATTTCAAGTTAATAACTAAATTGGTAATTTGAAATTACTAACTTCAAGATCTGATCTTCAGAACTTCAAGTTCTCAATTTCAAGTTCATAAACTAAATTGGTAATTTGAAATTATTAACTTCAAGATCTGATCTTCGGAACTTCAAGTTCTCAATTTCAAGTTAATAACTAAATTGGTAATTTGAAATTACTAACTTCAAGATCTGATCTTCAGAACTTCAAGTTCTCAATTTCAAGTTAATAACTAAATTGGTAATTTGAAATTATTAACTTCAAGATCTGATTTTCGGAACTTAAAGTTCTCAATTTCAAGTTAATAACTAAATTGGTAATTTGAAATTACTAACTTCAAGATCTGATCTTCAGAACTTCAAGTTCTCAATTTCAAGATAATAACTAAGTTGGTAATTTGAAATTATTAACTTCAAGATCTGATATTCAGAACTTCAAGTTCTCAATTACAAGTTAATAACTAAATTGGTAATTTGAAATTCCTAACTTCAAGTTCTGATCTTCAGAACTTCAAGTTCTCAATTTCAAGTTAATAACTAAATTGGTAATTTGAAATTACTAACTTCAAGATCTGATCTTCGGAACTTCAAGTTCTCAATTTCAAGTTAATAACTAAATTGGTAATTTGAAATTAATAACTTCAAGATCTGATCTTCAGAACTACAAGTTCTCAATTTCAAGTTAATAACTAAATTGGTAATTTGAAATTACTAACTTCAAGATCTGATCTTCAGAACTTCAAGTTCTCAATTTCAAATAAATAAATAAATTGGTAATTTGAAATTACTAACTTCAAGATCTGATCTTCAGAACTTCAAGTTCTCAATTTCAAGTTAATAACTAAATTGGTAATTTGAAATTACTAACTTCAAGATCTGATCTTCCGAACTTCAAGTTCTCAATTTCAAGTTAATAACTAAATTGGTAATTTGAAATTACTAACTTCAAGATCTGATCTTCAGAACTTCAAGTTCTCAATTTCAAGTTAATAACTAAATTGGTAATTTGAAATTACTAACTTCAAGATCTGATCTTCAGAACTTCAAGTTCTCAATTTCAAGTTAATAACTAAATTGGTAATTTGAAATTAATAACTTCAAGATCTGATCTTCAGAACTACAAGTTCTCAATTTCAAGTTAATAACTAAATTGGTAATTTGAAATTATTAACTTCAAGATCTGATCTTCAGAACTTCAAGTTCTCAATTTCAAATAAATAAATAAATTGGTAATTTGAAATTACTAACTTCAAGATCTGATCTTCAGAACTTCAAGTTCTCAATTTCAAGTTAATAACTAAATTGGTAATTTGAAATTACTAACTTCAAGATCTGATCTTCAGAACTTCAAGTTCTCAATTTCAAGTTAATAAACTAAATTGGTAATTTGAAATTATTAACTTCAAGATCTGATCTTCGGAACTTCAAGTTCTCAATTTCAAGTTAATAACTAAATTGGTAATTTGAAATTACTAACTTCAAGATCTGATCTTCAGAACTTCAAGTTCTCAATTTCAAGTTAATAACTAAATTGGTAATTTGAAATTATTAACTTCAAGATCTGATTTTCGGAACTTAAAGTTCTCAATTTCAAGTTAATAACTAAATTGGTAATTTGAAATTACTAACTTCAAGATCTGATCTTCAGAACTTCAAGTTCTCAATTTCAAGATAATAACTAAGTTGGTAATTTGAAATTATTAACTTCAAGATCTGATATTCAGAACTTCAAGTTCTCAATTACAAGTTAATAACTAAATTGGTAATTTGAAATTCCTAACTTCAAGTTCTGATCTTCAGAACTTCAAGTTCTCAATTTCAAGTTAATAACTAAATTGGTAATTTGAAATTACTAACTTCAAGATCTGATCTTCGGAACTTCAAGTTCTCAATTTCAAGTTAATAACTAAATTGGTAATTTGAAATTACTAACTTCAAGATCTGATCTTCGGAACTTCAAGTTCTCAATTTCAAGTTAATAACTAAATTGGTAATTTGAAATTATTAACTTCAAGATCTGATCTTCAGAACTTCAAGTTCTCAATTACAAGTTAATAACTAAATTGGTAATTTGAAATTCCTAACTTCAAGTTCTGATCTTCAGAACTTCAAGTTCTCAATTTCAAGTTAATAACTAAATTGGTAATTTGAAATTACTAACTTCAAGATCTGATCTTCAGAACTTCAAGTTCTCAATTACAAGTTAATAACTAAATTGGTAATTTGAAATTATTAACTTCAAGATCTGATCTTCGGAACTTCAAGTTCTCAATTTCAAGTTAATAACTAAATTGGTAATTTGAAATTACTAACTTCAAGATCTGATCTTCGGAACTTCAAGTTCTCAATTTCAAGTTAATAACTAAATTGGTAATTTGAAATTACTAACTTCAAGATCTGATCTTCAGAACTTCAAGTTCTCAATTACAAGTTAATAACTAAATTGGTAATTTGAAATTATTAACTTCAAGATCTGATCTTCGGAACTTCAAGTTCTCAATTTCAAGTTAATAACTAAATTGGTAATTTGAAATTACTAACTTCAAGATCTGATCTTCAGAACTTCAAGTTCTCAATTTCAAGTTAATAACTAAATTGGTAATTTGAAATTATTAACTTCAAGATCTGATTTTCGGAACTTCAAGTTCTCAATTTCAAGTTAATAACTAAATTGTTAATTTGAAATTATTAACTTCAAGATCTGATCTTCAGAACTTCAAGTTCTCAATTTCAAGTTAATAACTAAATTGGTAATTTGAAATTACTAACTTCAAGATCTGATCTTCAGAACTTCAAGTTCTCAATTACAAGTTAATAACTAAATTGGTAATTTGAAATTCCTAACTTCAAGTTCTGATCTTCAGAACTTCAAGTTCTCAATTTCAAGATAATAACTAAATTGGTAATTTGAAATTACTAACTTCAAGATCTGATCTTCAGAACTTCAAGTTCTCAATTTCAAGTTAATAACTAAATTGGTAATTTGAAATTATTAACTTCAAGATCTGATCTTCGGAACTTCAAGTTCTCAATTTGAAGTTAATAACTAAATTGGTAATTTGAAATTACTAACTTCAAGATCTGATCTTCAGAACTTCAAGTTCTCAATTTCAAGTTAATAACTAAATTGGTAATTTGAAATTACTAACTTCAAGATCTGATCTTCCGAACTTCAAGTTCTCAATTTCAAGTTAATAACTAAATTGGTAATTTGAAATTACTAACTTCAAGATCTGATCTTCAGAACTTCAAGTTCTCAATTTCAAGTTAATAACTAAATTGGTAATTTGAAATTACTAACTTCAAGATCTGATCTTCAGAACTTCAAGTTCTCAATTTCTAGTTAATAACTAAATTGGTAATTTGAAATTAATAACTTCAAGATCTGATCTTCAGAACTACAAGTTCTCAATTTCAAGTTAATAACTAAATTGGTAATTTGAAATTATTAACTTCAAGATCTGATCTTCAGAACTTCAAGTTCTCAATTTCAAATAAATAAATAAATTGGTAATTTGAAATTACGAACTTCAAGATCTGATCTTCAGAACTTCAAGTTCTCAATTTCAAGTTAATAACTAAATTGGTAATTTGAAATTACTAACTTCAAGATCTGATCTTCAGAACTTCAAGTTCTCAATTTCAAGTTAATAACTAAATTGGTAATTTGAAATTACTAACTTCAAGATCTGATCTTCAGAACTTCAAGTTCTCAATTTCAAGTTAATAAACTAAATTGGTAATTTGAAATTATTAACTTCAAGATCTGATCTTCGGAACTTCAAGTTCTCAATTTCAAGTTAATAACTAAATTGGTAATTTGAAATTACTAACTTCAAGATCTGATCTTCAGAACTTCAAGTTCTCAATTTCAAGTTAATAACTAAATTGGTAATTTGAAATTATTAACTTCAAGATCTGATTTTCGGAACTTCAAGTTCTCAATTACAAGTTAATAACTAAATTGGTAATTTGAAATTCCTAACTTCAAGTTCTGATCTTCAGAACTTCAAGTTCTCAATTTCAAGTTAATAACTAAATTGGTAATTTGAAATTATTAACTTCAAGATCTGATCTTCGGAACTTCAAGTTCTCAATTTCAAGTTAATAACTAAATTGGTAATATGAAATTACTAACTTCAAGTTCTGATCTTCAGAACTGCAAGTTCTCAATTACAAGATAATAACTAAATTGGTAATTTGAAATTACTAACTTCAAGATCTGATCTTCTGAACTTCAAGTTCTCAATTTCAAGTTAATAACTAAATTGGTAATTTGAAATTACTAACTTCAAGATCTGATCTTCGGAACTTCAAGTTCTCAATTTCAAGTTAATAACTAAATTGGTAATTTGAAATTCCTAACTTCAAGTTCTGATCTTCAGAACTTCAAGTTCTCAATTTCAAGATAATAACTAAATTGGTAATTTGAAATTACTAACTTCAAGATCTGATCTTCAGAACTTCAAGTTCTCAATTTCAAGTTAATAACTAAATTGGTAATTTGAAATTATTAACTTCAAGATCTGATCTTCGGAACTTCAAGTTCTCAATTTCAAATAAATAAATAAATTGGTAATTTGAAGTTACTAACTTCAAGATCTGATCTTCAGAACTTCAAGTTCTCAATTTCAAGTTAATAACTAAATTGATAATTTGAAATTATTAACTTCAAGATCTGATCTTCGGAACTTCAAGTTCTCAATTTCAAGTTAATAACTAAATTGGTAATTTGAAATTACTAACTTCAAGATCTGATCTTCAGAACTTCAAGTTCTCAATTTCAAGTTAATAACTAAATTGATAATTTGAAATTATTAACTTCAAGATCTGATCTTCGGAACTTCAAGTTCTCAATTTCAAGTTAATAACTAAATTGGTAATTTGAAATTACTAACTTCAAGATCTGATCTTCAGAACTTCAAGTTCTCAATTTCAAGTTAATAACTAAATTGGTAATTTGAAATTATTAACTTCAAGATCTGATTTTCGGAACTTCAAGTTCTCAATTTCAAGTTAATAACTAAATTGGTAATTTGACATTACTAACTTCAAGATCTGATCTTCAGAACTTCAAGTTCTCAATTTCAAGATAATAACTAAGTTGGTAATTTGAAATTATTAACTTCAAGATCTGATATTCAGAACTTCAAGTTCTCAATTACAAGTTAATAACTAAATTGGTAATTTGAAATTCCTAACTTCAAGTTCTGATCTTCAGAACTTCAAGTTCTCAATTTCAAGTTAATAACTAAATTAGTAATTTGAAATTATTAACTTCAAGATCTGATCTTCGGAACTTCAAGTTCTCAATTTCAAGTTAATAACTAAATTGGTAATTTGAAATTACTAACTTCAAGATCTGATCTTCAGAACTTCAAGTTCTCAATTTCAAGTTAATAACTAAATTGGTAATTTGAAATTATTATCTTCAAGATCTGATCTTCGTAACTTCAAGTTCTCAATTTCAAGTTAATAACTAAATTGGTAATTTGAAATTACTAACTTCAAGATCTGATCTTCAGAACTTCTAGTTCTCAATTTCAAGTTAATAACTAAATTGGTAATTTGCAATTACTAACTTCAAGATCTGATCTTCAGAACTTCAAGTTCTCAATTTCAAGTTAATAACTAAATTGGTAATTTGAAATTACCAACTTCAAGATCTGATCTTCAGAACTACAAGTTCTCAATTTCAAGTTAATAACTAAATTGGTAATTTGAAATTACTAACTTCAAGATCTGATCTTCGGAACTTCAAGTTCTCAATTTCAAGTAAATAACTAAATTGGTAATTTGAAATTACTAACTTCAAGATCTGATATTCAGAACTTCAAGTTCTCAATTACAAGTTAATAACTAAATTGGTAATTTGAAATTCCTAACTTCAAGTTCTGATCTTCAGAACTTCAAGTTCTCAATTTCAAGTTAATAACTAAATTGGTAATTTGAAATTACTAACTTCAAGATCTGATCTTCGGAACTTCAAGTTCTCAATTTCAAGTTAATAACTAAATTGGTAATTTGAAATTACTAACTTCAAGATCTGATCTTCGGAACTTCAAGTTCTCAATTTCAAGTTAATAACTAAATTGGTAATTTGAAATTATTAACTTCAAGATCTGATCTTCAGAACTTCAAGTTCTCAATTACAAGTTAATAACTAAATTGGTAATTTGAAATTCCTAACTTCAAGTTCTGATCTTCAGAACTTCAAGTTCTCAATTTCAAGATAATAACTAAATTGGTAATTTGAAATTACTAACTTCAAGATCTGATCTTCAGAACTTCAAGTTCTCAATTTCAAGTTAATAACTAAATTGGTAATTTGAAATTATTAACTTCAAGATCTGATCTTCGGAACTTCAAGTTCTCAATTTCAAGTTAATAATTAAATTGGTAATTTGAAATTACTAACTTCAAGATCTGATCTTCGGAACTTCAAGTTCTCAATTTCAAGTTAATAACTAAATTGGTAATTTGAAATTACTAACTTCAAGATCTGATCTTCAGAACTTCAAGTTCTCAATTACAAGTTAATAACTAAATTGGTAATTTGAAATTATTAACTTCAAGATCTGATCTTCGGAACTTCAAGTTCTCAATTTCAAGTTAATAACTAAATTGGTAATTTGAAATTACTAACTTCAAGATCTGATCTTCAGAACTTCAAGTTCTCAATTTCAAGTTAATAACTAAATTGGTAATTTGAAATTATTAACTTCAAGATCTGATTTTCGGAACTTCAAGTTCTCAATTTCAAGTTAATAACTAAATTGTTAATTTGAAATTATTAACTTCAAGATCTGATCTTCAGAACTTCAAGTTCTCAATTTCAAGTTAATAACTAAATTGGTAATTTGAAATTACTAACTTCAAGATCTGATCTTCAGAACTTCAAGTTCTCAATTACAAGTTAATAACTAAATTGGTAATTTGAAATTCCTAACTTCAAGTTCTGATCTTCAGAACTTCAAGTTCTCAATTTCAAGATAATAACTAAATTGGTAATTTGAAATTACTAACTTCAAGATCTGATCTTCAGAACTTCAAGTTCTCAATTTCAAGTTAATAACTAAATTGGTAATTTGAAATTATTAACTTCAAGATCTGATCTTCGGAACTTCAAGTTCTCAATTTGAAGTTAATAACTAAATTGGTAATTTGAAATTACTAACTTCAAGATCTGATCTTCAGAACTTCAAGTTCTCAATTTCAAGTTAATAACTAAATTGGTAATTTGAAATTACTAACTTCAAGATCTGATCTTCCGAACTTCAAGTTCTCAATTTCAAGTTAATAACTAAATTGGTAATTTGAAATTACTAACTTCAAGATCTGATCTTCAGAACTTCAAGTTCTCAATTTCAAGTTAATAACTAAATTGGTAATTTGAAATTACTAACTTCAAGATCTGATCTTCAGAACTTCAAGTTCTCAATTTCTAGTTAATAACTAAATTGGTAATTTGAAATTAATAACTTCAAGATCTGATCTTCAGAACTACAAGTTCTCAATTTCAAGTTAATAACTAAATTGGTAATTTGAAATTATTAACTTCAAGATCTGATCTTCAGAACTTCAAGTTCTCAATTTCAAATAAATAAATAAATTGGTAATTTGAAATTACTAACTTCAAGATCTGATCTTCAGAACTTCAAGTTCTCAATTTCAAGTTAATAACTAAATTGGTAATTTGAAATTACTAACTTCAAGATCTGATCTTCAGAACTTCAAGTTCTCAATTTCAAGTTAATAACTAAATTGGTAATTTGAAATTACTAACTTCAAGATCTGATCTTCAGAACTTCAAGTTCTCAATTTCAAGTTAATAAACTAAATTGGTAATTTGAAATTATTAACTTCAAGATCTGATCTTCGGAACTTCAAGTTCTCAATTTCAAGTTAATAACTAAATTGGTAATTTGAAATTACTAACTTCAAGATCTGATCTTCAGAACTTCAAGTTCTCAATTTCAAGTTAATAACTAAATTGGTAATTTGAAATTATTAACTTCAAGATCTGATTTTCGGAACTTCAAGTTCTCAATTACAAGTTAATAACTAAATTGGTAATTTGAAATTCCTAACTTCAAGTTCTGATCTTCAGAACTTCAAGTTCTCAATTTCAAGTTAATAACTAAATTGGTAATTTGAAATTATTAACTTCAAGATCTGATCTTCGGAACTTCAAGTTCTCAATTTCAAGTTAATAACTAAATTGGTAATATGAAATTACTAACTTCAAGTTCTGATCTTCAGAACTGCAAGTTCTCAATTACAAGATAATAACTAAATTGGTAATTTGAAATTACTAACTTCAAGATCTGATCTTCTGAACTTCAAGTTCTCAATTTCAAGTTAATAACTAAATTGGTAATTTGAAATTACTAACTTCAAGATCTGATCTTCGGAACTTCAAGTTCTCAATTTCAAGTTAATAACTAAATTGGTAATTTGAAATTCCTAACTTCAAGTTCTGATCTTCAGAACTTCAAGTTCTCAATTTCAAGATAATAACTAAATTGGTAATTTGAAATTACTAACTTCAAGATCTGATCTTCAGAACTTCAAGTTCTCAATTTCAAGTTAATAACTAAATTGGTAATTTGAAATTATTAACTTCAAGATCTGATCTTCGGAACTTCAAGTTCTCAATTTCAAATAAATAAATAAATTGGTAATTTGAAGTTACTAACTTCAAGATCTGATCTTCAGAACTTCAAGTTCTCAATTTCAAGTTAATAACTAAATTGATAATTTGAAATTATTAACTTCAAGATCTGATCTTCGGAACTTCAAGTTCTCAATTTCAAGTTAATAACTAAATTGGTAATTTGAAATTACTAACTTCAAGATCTGATCTTCAGAACTTCAAGTTCTCAATTTCAAGTTAATAACTAAATTGATAATTTGAAATTATTAACTTCAAGATCTGATCTTCGGAACTTCAAGTTCTCAATTTCAAGTTAATAACTAAATTGGTAATTTGAAATTACTAACTTCAAGATCTGATCTTCAGAACTTCAAGTTCTCAATTTCAAGTTAATAACTAAATTGGTAATTTGAAATTATTAACTTCAAGATCTGATTTTCGGAACTTCAAGTTCTCAATTTCAAGTTAATAACTAAATTGGTAATTTGACATTACTAACTTCAAGATCTGATCTTCAGAACTTCAAGTTCTCAATTTCAAGATAATAACTAAGTTGGTAATTTGAAATTATTAACTTCAAGATCTGATATTCAGAACTTCAAGTTCTCAATTACAAGTTAATAACTAAATTGGTAATTTGAAATTCCTAACTTCAAGTTCTGATCTTCAGAACTTCAAGTTCTCAATTTCAAGTTAATAACTAAATTAGTAATTTGAAATTATTAACTTCAAGATCTGATCTTCGGAACTTCAAGTTCTCAATTTCAAGTTAATAACTAAATTGGTAATTTGAAATTACTAACTTCAAGATCTGATCTTCAGAACTTCAAGTTCTCAATTTCAAGTTAATAACTAAATTGGTAATTTGAAATTATTATCTTCAAGATCTGATCTTCGGAACTTCAAGTTCTCAATTTCAAGTTAATAACTAAATTGGTAATTTGAAATTACTAACTTCAAGATCTGATCTTCAGAACTTCTAGTTCTCAATTTCAAGTTAATAACTAAATTGGTAATTTGCAATTACTAACTTCAAGATCTGATCTTCAGAACTTCAAGTTCTCAATTTCAAGTTAATAACTAAATTGGTAATTTGAAATTACCAACTTCAAGATCTGATCTTCAGAACTACAAGTTCTCAATTTCAAGTTAATAACTAAATTGGTAATTTGAAATTACTAACTTCAAGATCTGATCTTCAGAACTTCGAGTTCTCAATTTCAAATAAATAAATAAATTGGTAATTTGAAATTACTAACTTCAAGATCTGATCTTCAGAACTTCAAGTTCTCAATTTCTAGTTAATAACTAAATTGGTAATTTGAAATTACTAACTTCAAGATCTGATCTTCAGAACTTCAAGTTCTCAATTCAAAGTTAATAACTAAATTGGTAATTTGAAATTCCTAACTTCAAGTTCTGATCTTCAGAACTTCAAGTTCTCAATTTCAAGATAATAACTAAATTGGTAATTTGAAATTACTAACTTCAAGATCTGATCTTCAGAACTTCAAGTTCTCAATTTCAAGTTAATAACTAAATTGGTAATTTGAAATTATTAACTTCAAGATCTGATCTTCGGAACTTCATGTTCTCAATTTCAAGTTAATAACTAAATTGGTAATTTGAAATTACTAACTTCAAGATCTGATCTTCAGAACTTCAAGTTCTCAATTTCAAGTTAATAACTAAATTGGTAATTTGAAATTACTAACTTCAAGATCTGATCTTCCGAACTTCAAGTTCTCAATTTCAAGTTAATAACTAAATTGGTAATTTGAAATTACTAACTTCAAGATCTGATCTTCAGAACTTCAAGTTCTCAATTTCAAGTTAATAACTAAATTGGTAATTTGAAATTACTAACTTCAAGATCTGATCTTCAGAACTTCAAGTTCTCAATTTCAAGTTAATAACTAAATTGGTAATTTGAAATTAATAACTTCAAGATCTTATCTTCAGAACTACAAGTTCTCAATTTCAAGTTAATAACTAAATTGGTAATTTGAAATTATTAACTTCAAGATCTGATCTTCAGAACTTCAAGTTCTCAATTTCAAATAAATAAATAAATTGGTAATTTGAAATTACTAACTTCAAGATCTGATCTTCAGAACTTCAAGTTCTCAATTTCAAGTTAATAACTAAATTGGTAATTTGAAATTACTAACTTCAAGATCTGATCTTCAGAACTTCAAGTTCTCAATTTCAAGTTAATAAACTAAATTGGTAATTTGAAATTATTAACTTCAAGATCTGATCTTCGGAACTTCAAGTTCTCAATTTCAAGTTAATAACTAAATTGGTAATTTGAAATTACTAACTTCAAGATCTGATCTTCAGAACTTCAAGTTCTCAATTTCAAGATAATAACTAAATTGGTAATTTGAAATTATTAACTTCAAGATATGATTTTCGGAACTTAAAGTTCTCAATTTCAAGTTAATAACTAAATTGGTAATTTGAAATTACTAACTTCAAGATCTGATCTTCAGAACTTCAAGTTCTCAATTTCAAGATAATAACTAAGTTGGTAATTTGAAATTATTAACTTCAAGATCTGATATTCAGAACTTCAAGTTCTCAATTACAAGTTAATAACTAAATTGGTAATTTGAAATTCCTAACTTCAAGTTCTGATCTTCAGAACTTCAAGTTCTCAATTTCAAGTTAATAACTAAATTGGTAATTTGAAATTACTAACTTCAAGATCTGATCTTCGGAACTTCAAGTTCTCAATTCAAAGTTAATAACTAAATTGGTAATTTGAAATTACTAACTTCAAGATCTGATCTTCGGAACTTCAAGTTCTCAATTTCAAGTTAATAACTAAATTGGTAATTTGAAATTATTAACTTCAAGATCTGATCTTCAGAACTTCAAGTTCTCAATTACAAGTTAATAACTAAATTGGTAATTTGAAATTCCTAACTTCAAGTTCTGATCTTCTGAACTTCAAGTTCTCAATTTCATGATAATAACTAAATTGGTAATTTGAAATTACTAACTTCAAGATCTGATCTTCAGAACTTCAAGTTCTCAATTTCAAGTTAATAACTAAATTGGTAATTTGAAATTATTAACTTCAAGATCTGATCTTCGGAACTTCAAGTTCTCAATTTCAAGTTAATAATTAAATTGGTAATTTGAAATTACTAACTTCAAGATCTGATCTTCGGAACTTCAAGTTCTCAATTTCTAGTTAATAACTAAATTGGTAATTTGAAATTACTAACTTCAAGATCTGATCTTCGGAACTTCAAGTTCTCAATTACAAGTTAATAACTAAATTGGTAATTTGAAATTATTAACTTCAAGATCTGATCTTCGGAACTTCAAGTTCTCAATTTCAAGTTAATAACTAAATTGGTAATTTGAAATTACTAACTTCAAGATCTGATCTTCAGAACTTCAAGTTCTCAATTTCAAGTTAATAACTAAATTGGTAATTTGAAATTATTAACTTCAAGATCTGATTTTCGGAACTTCAAGTTCTCAATTTCAAGTTAATAACTAAATTGTTAATTTGAAATTATTAACTACAAGATCTGATCTTCAGAACTTCAAGTTCTCAATTTCAAGTTAATAACTAAATTGGTAATTTGAAATTACTAACTTCAAGATCTGATCTTCAGAACTTCAAGTTCTCAATTACAAGTTAATAACTAAATTGGTAATTTGAAATTCCTAACTTCAAGTTCTGATCTTCAGAACTTCAAGTTCTCAATTTCAAGATAATAACTAAATTGGTAATTTGAAATTACTAACTTCAAGATCTGATCTTCAGAACTTCAAGTTCTCAATTTCAAGTTAATAACTAAATTGGTAATTTGAAATTATTAACTTCAAGATCTGATCTTCGGAACTTCAAGTTCTCAATTTCAAGTTAATAACTAAATTGGTAATTTGAAATTACTAACTTCAAGATCTGATCTTCAGAACTTCAAGTTCTCAATTTCAAGTTAATAACTAAATTGGTAATTTGAAATTACTAACTTCAAGATCTGATCTTCCGAACTTCAAGTTCTCAATTTCAAGTTAATAACTAAATTGGTAATTTGAAATTACTAACTTCAAGATCTGATCTTCAGAACTTCAAGTTCTCAATTTCAAGTTAATAACTAAATTGGTAATTTGAAATTACTAACTTCAAGATCTGATCTTCAGAACTTCAAGTTCTCAATTTCAAGTTAATAACTAAATTGGTAATTTGAAATTAATAACTTCAAGATCTGATCTTCAGAACTACAAGTTCTCAATTTCAAGTTAATAACTAAATTGGTAATTTGAAATTATTAACTTCAAGATCTGATCTTCAGAACTTCAAGTTCTCAATTTCAAATAAATAAATAAATTGGTAATTTGAAATTACTAACTTCAAGATCTGATCTTCAGAACTTCAAGTTCTCAATTTCAAGTTAATAACTAAATTGGTAATTTGAAATTACTAACTTCAAGATCTGATCTTCAGAACTTCAAGTTCTCAATTTCAAGTTAATAAACTAAATTGGTAATTTGAAATTATTAACTTCAAGATCTGATCTTCGGAACTTCAAGTTCTCAATTTCAAGTTAATAACTAAATTGGTAATTTGAAATTACTAACTTCAAGATCTGATCTTCAGAACTTCAAGTTCTCAATTTCAAGTTAATAACTAAATTGGTAATTTGAAATTACTAACTTCAAGATCTGATCTTCCGAACTTCAAGTTCTCAATTTCAAGTTAATAACTAAATTGGTAATTTGAAATTACTAACTTCAAGATCTGATCTTCAGAACTTAAGGTTCTCAATTTCAAGTTAATAACTAAATTGGTAATTTGAAATTACTAACTTCAAGATCTGATCTTCAGAACTTCAAGTTCTCAATTTCAAGTTAATAACTAAATTGGTAATTTGAAATTAATAACTTCAAGATCTTATCTTCAGAACTACAAGTTCTCAATTTCAAGTTAATAACTAAATTGGTAATTTGAAATTATTAACTTCAAGATCTGATCTTCAGAACTTCAAGTTCTCAATTTCAAATAAATAAATAAATTGGTAATTTGAAATTACTAACTTCAAGATCTGATCTTCAGAACTTCAAGTTCTCAATTTCAAGTTAATAACTAAATTGGTAATTTGAAATTACTAACTTCAAGATCTGATCTTCAGAACTTCAAGTTCTCAATTTCAAGTTAATAAACTAAATTGGTAATTTGAAATTATTAACTTCAAGATCTGATCTTCGGAACTTCAAGTTCTCAATTTCAAGTTAATAACTAAATTGGTAATTTGAAATTATTAACTTCAAGATCTGATCTTCAGAACTTCAAGTTCTCAATTACAAGTTAATAACTAAATTGGTAATTTGAAATTCCTAACTTCAAGTTCTGATCTTCTGAACTTCAAGTTCTCAATTTCATGATAATAACTAAATTGGTAATTTGAAATTACTAACTTCAAGATCTGATCTTCAGAACTTCAAGTTCTCAATTTCAAGTTAATAACTAAATTGGTAATTTGAAATTATTAACTTCAAGATCTGATCTTCGGAACTTCAAGTTCTCAATTTCAAGTTAATAATTAAATTGGTAATTTGAAATTACTAACTTCAAGATCTGATCTTCGGAACTTCAAGTTCTCAATTTCTAGTTAATAACTAAATTGGTAATTTGAAATTACTAACTTCAAGATCTGATCTTCGGAACTTCAAGTTCTCAATTACAAGTTAATAACTAAATTGGTAATTTGAAATTATTAACTTCAAGATCTGATCTTCGGAACTTCAAGTTCTCAATTTCAAGTTAATAACTAAATTGGTAATTTGAAATTACTAACTTCAAGATCTGATCTTCAGAACTTCAAGTTCTCAATTTCAAGTTAATAACTAAATTGGTAATTTGAAATTATTAACTTCAAGATCTGATTTTCGGAACTTCAAGTTCTCAATTTCAAGTTAATAACTAAATTGTTAATTTGAAATTATTAACTTCAAGATCTGATCTTCAGAACTTCAAGTTCTCAATTTCAAGTTAATAACTAAATTGGTAATTTGAAATTACTAACTTCAAGATCTGATCTTCAGAACTTCAAGTTCTCAATTACAAGTTAATAACTAAATTGGTAATTTGAAATTCCTAACTTCAAGTTCTGATCTTCAGAACTTCAAGTTCTCAATTTCAAGATAATAACTAAATTGGTAATTTGAAATTACTAACTTCAAGATCTGATCTTCAGAACTTCAAGTTCTCAATTTCAAGTTAATAACTAAATTGGTAATTTGAAATTATTAACTTCAAGATCTGATCTTCGGAACTTCAAGTTCTCAATTTCAAGTTAATAACTAAATTGGAATTTGAAATTACTAACTTCAAGATCTGATCTTCAGAACTTCAAGTTCTCAATTTCAAGTTAATAACTAAATTGGTAATTTGAAATTACTAACTTCAAGATCTGATCTTCCGAACTTCAAGTTCTCAATTTCAAGTTAATAACTAAATTGGTAATTTGAAATTACTAACTTCAAGATCTGATCTTCAGAACTTCAAGTTCTCAATTTCAAGTTAATAACTAAATTGGTAATTTGAAATTACTAACTTCAAGATCTGATCTTCAGAACTTCAAGTTCTCAATTTCAAGTTAATAACTAAATTGGTAATTTGAAATTAATAACTTCAAGATCTGATCTTCAGAACTACAAGTTCTCAATTTCAAGTTAATAACTAAATTGGTAATTTGAAATTATTAACTTCAAGATCTGATCTTCAGAACTTCAAGTTCTCAATTTCAAATAAATAAATAAATTGGTAATTTGAAATTACTAACTTCAAGATCTGATCTTCAGAACTTCAAGTTCTCAATTTCAAGTTAATAACTAAATTGGTAATTTGAAATTACTAACTTCAAGATCTGATCTTCAGAACTTCAAGTTCTCAATTTCAAGTTAATAAACTAAATTGGTAATTTGAAATTATTAACTTCAAGATCTGATCTTCGGAACTTCAAGTTCTCAATTTCAAGTTAATAACTAAATTGGTAATTTGAAATTACTAACTTCAAGATCTGATCTTCAGAACTTCAAGTTCTCAATTTCAAGTTAATAACTAAATTGGTAATTTGAAATTATTAACTTCAAGATCTGATTTTCGGAACTTAAAGTTCTCAATTTCAAGTTAATAACTAAATTGGTAATTTGAAATTACTAACTTCAAGATCTGATCTTCAGAGCTTCAAGTTCTCAATTACAAGATAATAACTAAGTTGGTAATTTGAAATTATTAACTTCAAGATCTGATATTCAGAACTTCAAGTTCTCAATTACAAGTTAATAACTAAATTGGTAATTTGAAATTCCTAACTTCAAGTTCTGATCTTCAGAACTTCACGTTCTCAATTTCAAGTTAATAACTAAATTGGTAATTTGAAATTATTAACTTCAAGATCTGATCTTCGGAACTTCAAGTTCTCAATTTCAAGTTAATAACTAAATTGGTAATATGAAATTACTAACTTCTAGTTCTGATCTTCAGAACTGCAAGTTCTCAATTACAAGATAATAACTAAATTGGTAATTTGAAATTACTAACTTCAAGATCTGATCTTCAGAACTTCAAGTTCTCAATTTCAAGTTAATAAACTAAATTGGTAATTTGAAATTATTAACTTCAAGATCTGATCTTCGGAACTTCAAGTTCTCAATTTCAAGTTAATAACTAAATTGGAAATTGTAATTACTAACTTCAAGATCTGATCTTCAGAACTTCAAGTTCTCAATTTCAAGTTAATAACTAAATTGGTAATTTGAAATTATTAACTTCAAGATCTGATTTTCGGAACTTAAAGTTCTCAATTTCAAGTTAATAACTAAATTGGTAATTTGAAATTACTAACTTCAAGATCTGATCTTCAGAACTTCAAGTTCTCAATTTCAAGATAATAACTAAGTTGGTAATTTGAAATTATTAACTTCAAGATCTGATATTCAGAACTTCAAGTTCTCAATTACAAGTTAATAACTAAATTGGTAATTTGAAATTCCTAACTTCAAGTTCTGATCTTCAGAACTTCAAGTTCTCAATTTCAAGTTAATAACTAAATTGGTAATTTGAAATTACAAACTTCAAGATCTGATCTTCGGAACTTCAAGTTCTCAATTCAAAGTTAATAACTAAATTGGTAATTTGAAATTACTAACTTCAAGATCTGATCTTCGGAACTTCAAGTTCTCAATTTCAAGTTAATAACTAAATTGGTAATTTGAAATTATTAACTTCAAGATCTGATCTTCAGAACTTCAAGTTCTCAATTACAAGTTAATAACTAAATTGGTAATTTGAAATTCCTAACTTCAAGTTCTGATCTTCTGAACTTCAAGTTCTCAATTTCATGATAATAACTAAATTGGTAATTTGAAATTACTAACTTCAAGATCTGATATTCAGAACTTCAAGTTCTCAATTACAAGTTAATAACTAAATTGGTAATTTGAAATTCCTAACTTCAAGTTCTGATCTTCAGAACTTCAAGTTCTCAATTTCAAGTTAATAACTAAATTGGTAATTTGAAATTACAAACTTCAAGATCTGATCTTCGGAACTTCAAGTTCTCAATTCAAAGTTAATAACTAAATTGGTAATTTGAAATTACTAACTTCAAGATCTGATCTTCGGAACTTCAAGTTCTCAATTTCAAGTTAATAACTAAATTGGTAATTTGAAATTATTAACTTCAAGATCTGATCTTCAGAACTTCAAGTTCTCAATTACAAGTTAATAACTAAATTGGTAATTTGAAATTCCTAACTTCAAGTTCTGATCTTCTGAACTTCAAGTTCTCAATTTCATGATAATAACTAAATTGGTAATTTGAAATTACTAACTTCAAGATCTGATCTTCAGAACTTCAAGTTCTCAATTTCAAGTTAATAACTAAATTGGTAATTTGAAATTATTAACTTCAAGATCTGATCTTCGGAACTTCAAGTTCTCAATTTCAAGTTAATAATTAAATTGGTAATTTGAAATTACTAACTTCAAGATCTGATCTTCGGAACTTCAAGTTCTCAATTTCTAGTTAATAACTAAATTGGTAATTTGAAATTACTAACTTCAAGATCTGATCTTCGGAACTTCAAGTTCTCAATTACAAGTTAATAACTAAATTGGTAATTTGAAATTATTAACTTCAAGATCTGATCTTCGGAACTTCAAGTTCTCAATTTCAAGTTAATAACTAAATTGGTAATTTGAAATTACTAACTTCAAGATCTGATCTTCAGAACTTCAAGTTCTCAATTTCAAGTTAATAACTAAATTGGTAATTTGAAATTATTAACTTCAAGATCTGATTTTCGGAACTTCAAGTTCTCAATTTCAAGTTAATAACTAAATTGTTAATTTGAAATTATTAACTTCAAGATCTGATCTTCAGAACTTCAAGTTCTCAATTTCAAGTTAATAACTAAATTGGTAATTTGAAATTACTAACTTCAAGATCTGATCTTCAGAACTTCAAGTTCTCAATTACAAGTTAATAACTAAATTGGTAATTTGAAATTCCTAACTTCAAGTTCTGATCTTCAGAACTTCAAGTTCTCAATTTCAAGATAATAACTAAATTGGTAATTTGAAATTACTAACTTCAAGATCTGATCTTCAGAACTTCAAGTTCTCAATTTCAAGTTAATAACTAAATTGGTAATTTGAAATTATTAACTTCAAGATCTGATCTTCGGAACTTCAAGTTCTCAATTTCAAGTTAATAACTAAATTGGTAATTTGAAATTACTAACTTCAAGATCTGATCTTCAGAACTTCAAGTTCTCAATTTCAAGTTAATAACTAAATTGGTAATTTGAAATTACTAACTTCAAGATCTGATCTTCCGAACTTCAAGTTCTCAATTTCAAGTTAATAACTAAATTGGTAATTTGAAATTACTAACTTCAAGATCTGATCTTCAGAACTTCAAGTTCTCAATTTCAAGTTAATAACTAAATTGGTAATTTGAAATTACTAACTTCAAGATCTGATCTTCAGAACTTCAAGTTCTCAATTTCAAGTTAATAACTAAATTGGTAATTTGAAATTAATAACTTCAAGATCTGATCTTCAGAACTACAAGTTCTCAATTTCAAGTTAATAACTAAATTGGTAATTTGAAATTATTAACTTCAAGATCTGATCTTCAGAACTTCAAGTTCTCAATTTCAAATAAATAAATAAATTGGTAATTTGAAATTACTAACTTCAAGATCTGATCTTCAGAACTTCAAGTTCTCAATTTCAAGTTAATAACTAAATTGGTAATTTGAAATTACTAACTTCAAGATCTGATCTTCAGAACTTCAAGTTCTCAATTTCAAGTTAATAAACTAAATTGGTAATTTGAAATTATTAACTTCAAGATCTGATCTTCGGAACTTCAAGTTCTCAATTTCAAGTTAATAACTAAATTGGTAATTTGAAATTACTAACTTCAAGATCTGATCTTCAGAACTTCAAGTTCTCAATTTCAAGTTAATAACTAAATTGGTAATTTGAAATTATTAACTTCAAGATCTGATTTTCGGAACTTAAAGTTCTCAATTTCAAGTTAATAACTAAATTGGTAATTTGAAATTACTAACTTCAAGATCTGATCTTCAGAGCTTCAAGTTCTCAATTACAAGATAATAACTAAGTTGGTAATTTGAAATTATTAACTTCAAGATCTGATATTCAGAACTTCAA
Source organism: Rhagonycha lutea (assembly GCA_958510855.1). NCBI lineage: Eukaryota > Metazoa > Arthropoda > Insecta > Coleoptera > Cantharidae > Rhagonycha > Rhagonycha lutea. The sequence goes on from OY294037.1 coordinate 42,045,496, forward strand.
GTTCTCAATTACAAGTTTATAACTAAATTGGTAATTTGAAATTCCTAACTTCAAGTTCTGATCTTCAGAACTTCACGTTCTCAATTTCAAGTTAATAACTAAATTGGTAATTTGAAATTATTAACTTCAAGATCTGATCTTCGGAACTTCAAGTTCTCAATTTCAAGTTAATAACTAAATTGGTAATATGAAATTACTAACTTCTAGTTCTGATCTTCAGAACTGCAAGTTCTCAATTACAAGATAATAACTAAATTGGTAATTTGAAATTACTAACTACAAGATCTGATCTTCTGAACTTCAAGTTCTCAATTTCAAGTTAATAACTAAATTGGTAATTTGAAATTACTAACTTCAAGATCTGATCTTCGGAACTTCAAGTTCTCAATTTCAAGTTAATAACTAAATTGGTAATTAGAAATTACTAACTTCAAGATCTGATATTCGGAACTTCAAGTTCTCAATTTCAAGTTAATAACTAAATTGGTAATTTGAAATTATTAACTTCAAGATCTGATCTTCAGAACTTCAAGTTCTCAATTACAAGTTAATAACTAAATTGGTAATTTGAAATTCCTAACTTCAAGTTCTGATCTTCAGAACTTCAAGTTCTCAATTTCAAGATAATAACTAAATTGGTAGTTTGAAATTACTAACTTCAAGATCTGATCTTCAGAACTTCAAGTTCTCAATTTCAAGTTAATAACTAAATTGGTAATTTGAAATTATTAACTTCAAGATCTGATCTTCGGAACTTCAAGTTCTCAATTTCAAATAAATAAATAAATTGGTAATTTGAAGTTACTAACTTCAAGATCTGATCTTCAGAACTTCAAGTTCTCAATTTCAAGTTAATAACTAAATTGGTAATTTGAAATTACTAACTTCAAGATCTGATCTTCAGAACTTCAAGTTCTCAATTTCAAGTTAATAAACTAAATTGGTAATTTGAAATTATTAACTTCAAGATCTGATCTTCGGAACTTCAAGTTCTCAATTTCAAGTTAATAACTAACTTGGTAATTTGAAATTACTAACTTCAAGATCTGATCTTCAGAACTTCAAGTTCTCAATTTCAAGTTAATAACTAAATTGGTAATTTGAAATTATTAACTTCAAGATCTGATTTTCGGAACTTCAAGTTCTCAATTTCAAGTTAATAACTAAATTGGTAATTTGAAATTACTAACTTCAAGATCTGATCTTCAGAACTTCAAGTTCTCAATTTCAAGATAATAACTAAGTTGGTAATTTGAAATTATTAACTTCAAGATCTGATATTCAGAACTTCAAGTTCTCAATTACAAGTTAATAACTAAATTGGTAATTTGAAATTCCTAACTTCAAGTTCTGATCTTCAGAACTTCAAGTTCTCAATTTCAAGTTAATAACTAAATTGGTAATTTGAAATTATTAACTTCAAGATCTGATCTTCGGAACTTCAAGTTCTCAATTTCAAGTTAATAACTAAATTGGTAATTTGAAATTACAAACTTCAAGATCTGATCTTCAGAACTTCAAGTTCTCAATTTCAAGTTAATAACTAAATTCGTAATTTGAAATTATTATCTTCAAGATCTGATCTTCGGAACTTCTAGTTCTCAATTTCAAGTTAATAACTAAATTGGTAATTTGAAATTACTAACTTCAAGATCTGATCTTCAGAACTTCTAGTTCTCAATTTCAAGTTAATAACTAAATTGGTAATTTGCAATTACTAACTTCAAGATCTGATCTTCAGAACTTCAAGTTCTCAATTTCAAGTTAATAACTAAATTGGTAATTTTAAATTACCAACTTCAAGATCTGATCTTCAGAACTACAAGTTCTCAATTTCAAGTTAATAACTAAATTGGTAATTTGAAATTACTAACTTCAAGATCTGATCTTCCGAACTTCAAGTTCTCAATTTCAAGTTAATAACTAAATTGGTAATTTGAAATTATTAACTTCAAGATCTCATCTTCGGAACTTCAAGTTCTCAATTTCAAGTTAATAACTAAATTGGTAATTTGAAATTACAAACTTCAAGATCTGATCTTCCGAACTTCAAGTTCTCAATTTCAAGTTAATAACTAAATTGGTAATTTGAAATTACTAACTTCAAGATCTGATCTTCAGAACTTCAAGTTCTCAATTTCAAGTTAATAACTAAATTGGTAATTTGAAATTACTAACTTCAAGATCTGATCTTCAGAACTTCAAGTTCTCAATTTCAAGTTAATAACTAAATTGGTAATTTGAAATTAATAACTTCAAGATCTGATCTTCAGAACTACAAGTTCTCAATTTCAAGTTAATAACTAAATTGGTAATTTGAAATTACTAACTTCAAGATCTGATCTTCAGAACTTCAAGTTCTCAATTTCAAATAAATAAATAAATTGGTAATTTGAAATTACTAACTTCAAGATCTGATCTTCAGAACTTCAAGTTCTCAATTTCAAGTTAATAACTAAATTGGTAATTTGAAATTACTAACTTCAAGATCTGATCTTCCGAACTTCAAGTTCTCAATTTCAAGTTAATAACTAAATTGGTAATTTGAAATTACTAACTTCAAGATCTGATCTTCAGAACTTCAAGTTCTCAATTTCAAGTTAATAACTAAATTGGTAATTTGAAATTACTAACTTCAAGATCTGATCTTCAGAACTTCAAGTTCTCAATTTCAAGTTAATAACTAAATTGGTAATTTGAAATTAATAACTTCAAGATCTGATCTTCAGAACTACAAGTTCTCAATTTCAAGTTAATAACTAAATTGGTAATTTGAAATTATTAACTTCAAGATCTGATCTTCAGAACTTCAAGTTCTCAATTTCAAATAAATAAATAAATTGGTAATTTGAAATTACTAACTTCAAGATCTGATCTTCAGAACTTCAAGTTCTCAATTTCAAGTTAATAACTAAATTGGTAATTTGAAATTACTAACTTCAAGATCTGATCTTCAGAACTACAAGTTCTCAATTTCAAGTTAATAAACTAAATTGGTAATTTGAAATTATTAACTTCAAGATCTGATCTTCGGAACTTCAAGTTCTCAATTTCAAGTTAATAACTAAATTGGTAATTTGAAATTACTAACTTCAAGATCTGATCTTCAGAACTTCAAGTTCTCAATTTCAAGTTAATAACTAAATTGGTAATTTGAAATTATTAACTTCAAGATCTGATTTTCGGAACTTAAAGTTCTCAATTTCAAGTTAATAACTAAATTGGTAATTTGAAATTACTAACTTCAAGATCTGATCTTCAGAACTTCAAGTTCTCAATTTCAAGATAATAACTAAGTTGGTAATTTGAAATTATTAACTTCAAGATCTGATATTCAGAACTTCAAGTTCTCAATTACAAGTTAATAACTAAATTGGTAATTTGAAATTCCTAACTTCAAGTTCTGATCTTCAGAACTTCAAGTTCTCAATTTCAAGTTAATAACTAAATTGGTAATTTGAAATTACTAACTTCAAGATCTGATCTTCGGAACTTCAAGTTCTCAATTTCAAGTTAATAACTAAATTGGTAATTTGAAATTAATAACTTCAAGATCTGATCTTCAGAACTACAAGTTCTCAATTTCAAGTTAATAACTAAATTGGTAATTTGAAATTACTAACTTCAAGATCTGATCTTCAGAACTTCAAGTTCTCAATTTCAAATAAATAAATAAATTGGTAATTTGAAATTACTAACTTCAAGATCTGATCTTCAGAACTTCAAGTTCTCAATTTCAAGTTAATAACTAAATTGGTAATTTGAAATTACTAACTTCAAGATCTGATCTTCCGAACTTCAAGTTCTCAATTTCAAGTTAATAACTAAATTGGTAATTTGAAATTACTAACTTCAAGATCTGATCTTCAGAACTTCAAGTTCTCAATTTCAAGTTAATAACTAAATTGGTAATTTGAAATTACTAACTTCAAGATCTGATCTTCAGAACTTCAAGTTCTCAATTTCAAGTTAATAACTAAATTGGTAATTTGAAATTAATAACTTCAAGATCTGATCTTCAGAACTACAAGTTCTCAATTTCAAGTTAATAACTAAATTGGTAATTTGAAATTATTAACTTCAAGATCTGATCTTCAGAACTTCAAGTTCTCAATTTCAAATAAATAAATAAATTGGTAATTTGAAATTACTAACTTCAAGATCTGATCTTCAGAACTTCAAGTTCTCAATTTCAAGTTAATAACTAAATTGGTAATTTGAAATTACTAACTTCAAGATCTGATCTTCAGAACTTCAAGTTCTCAATTTCAAGTTAATAAACTAAATTGGTAATTTGAAATTATTAACTTCAAGATCTGATCTTCGGAACTTCAAGTTCTCAATTTCAAGTTAATAACTAAATTGGTAATTTGAAATTACTAACTTCAAGATCTGATCTTCAGAACTTCAAGTTCTCAATTTCAAGTTAATAACTAAATTGGTAATTTGAAATTATTAACTTCAAGATCTGATTTTCGGAACTTAAAGTTCTCAATTTCAAGTTAATAACTAAATTGGTAATTTGAAATTACTAACTTCAAGATCTGATCTTCAGAACTTCAAGTTCTCAATTTCAAGATAATAACTAAGTTGGTAATTTGAAATTATAAACTTCAAGATCTGATATTCAGAACTTCAAGTTCTCAATTACAAGTTAATAACTAAATTGGTAATTTGAAATTCCTAACTTCAAGTTCTGATCTTCAGAACTTCAAGTTCTCAATTTCAAGTTAATAACTAAATTGGTAATTTGAAATTACTAACTTCAAGATCTGATCTTCGGAACTTCAAGTTCTCAATTTCAAGTTAATAACTAAATTGGTAATTTGAAATTATTAACTTCAAGATCTGATCTTCGGAACTTCAAGTTCTCAATTTCAAGTTAATAACTAAATTGGTAATTTGAAATTATTAACTTCAAGATCTGATCTTCGGAACTTCAAGTTCTCAATTTCAAGTTAATAATTAAATTGGTAATTTGAAATTACTAACTTCAAGATCTGATCTTCGGAACTTCAAGTTCTCAATTTCAAGTTAATAACTAAATTGGTAATTTGAAATTACTAACTTCAAGATCTGATCTTCAGAACTTCAAGTTCTCAATTACAAGTTAATAACTAAATTGGTAATTTGAAATTATTAACTTCAAGATCTGATCTTCGGAACTTCAAGTTCTCAATTTCAAGTTAATAACTAAATTGGTAATTTGAAATTACTAACTTCAAGATCTGATCTTCAGAACTTCAAGTTCTCAATTTCAAGTTAATAACTAAATTGGTAATTTGAAATTATTAACTTCAAGATCTGATTTTCGGAACTTCAAGTTCTCAATTTCAAGTTAATAACTAAATTGTTAATTTGAAATTATTAACTTCAAGATCTGATCTTCAGAACTTCAAGTTCTCAATTTCAAGTTAATAACTAAATTGGTAATTTGAAATTACTAACTTCAAGATCTGATCTTCAGAACTTCAAGTTCTCAATTACAAGTTAATAACTAAATTGGTAATTTGAAATTCCTAACTTCAAGTTCTGATCTTCAGAACTTCAAGTTCTCAATTTCAAGATAATAACTAAATTGGTAATTTGAAATTACTAACTTCAAGATCTGATCTTCAGAACTTCAAGTTCTCAATGTCAAGTTAATAACTAAATTGGTAATTTGAAATTATTAACTTCAAGATCTGATCTTCGGAACTTCAAGTTCTCAATTTGAAGTTAATAACTAAATTGGTAATTTGAAATTTCTAACTTCAAGATCTGATCTTCAGAACTTCAAGTTCTCAATTTCAAGTTAATAACTAAATTGGTAATTTGAAATTACTAACTTCAAGATCTGATCTTCCGAACTTCAAGTTCTCAATTTCAAGTTAATAACTAAATTGGTAATTTGAAATTACTAACTTCAAGATCTGATCTTCAGAACTTCAAGTTCTCAATTTCAAGTTAATAACTAAATTGGTAATTTGAAATTACTAACTTCAAGATCTGATCTTCAGAACTTCAAGTTCTCAATTTCAAGTTAATAACTAAATTGGTAATTTGAAATTAATAACTTCAAGATCTGATCTTCAGAACTACAAGTTCTCAATTTCAAGTTAATAACTAAATTGGTAATTTGAAATTATTAACTTCAAGATCTGATCTTCAGAACTTCAAGTTCTCAATTTCAAATAAATAAATAAATTGGTAATTTGAAATTACTAACTTCAAGATCTGATCTTCAGAACTTCAAGTTCTCAATTTCAAGTTAATAACTAAATTGGTAATTTGAAATTACTAACTTCAAGATCTGATCTTCAGAACTTCAAGTTCTCAATTTCAAGTTAATAAACTAAATTGGTAATTTGAAATTATTAACTTCAAGATCTGATCTTCGGAACTTCAAGTTCTCAATATCAAGTTAATAACTAAATTGGTAATTTGAAATTACTAACTTCAAGATCTGATCTTCAGAACTTCAAGTTCTCAATTTCAAGTTAATAACTAAATTGGTAATTTGAAATTATTAACTTCAAGATCTGATTTTCGGAACTTAAAGTTCTCAATTTCAAGTTAATAACTAAATTGGTAATTTGAAATTACTAACTTCAAGATCTGATCTTCAGAACTTCAAGTTCTCAATTTCAAGATAATAACTAAGTTGGTAATTTGAAATTATTAACTTCAAGATCTGATATTCAGAACTTCAAGTTCTCAATTACAAGTTAATAACTAAATTGGTAATTTGAAATTCCTAACTTCAAGTTCTGATCTTCAGAACTTCAAGTTCTCAATTTCAAGTTAATAACTAAATTGGTAATTTGAAATTATTAACTTCAAGATCTGATCTTCGGAACTTCAAGTTCTCAATTTCAAGTTAATAACTAAATTGGTAATATGAAATTACTAACTTCAAGTTCTGATCTTCAGAACTGCAAGTTCTCAATTACAAGATAATAACTAAATTGGTAATTTGAAATTACTAACTTCAAGATCTGATCTTCTGAACTTCAAGTTCTCAATTTCAAGTTAATAACTAAATTGGTAATTTGAAATTACTAACTTCAAGATCTGATCTTCGGAACTTCAAGTTCTCAATTTCAAGTTAAAAACTAAATTGGTAATTAGAAATTACTAACTTCAAGATCTGATCTTCGGAACTTCAAGTTCTCAATTTCAAGTTAATAACTAAATTGGTAATTTGAAATTATTAACTTCAAGATCTGATCTTCAGAACTTCAAGTTCTCAATTACAAGTTAATAACTAAATTGGTAATTTGAAATTCCTAACTTCAAGTTCTGATCTTCAGAACTTCAAGTTCTCAATTTCAAGATAATAACTAAATTGGTAATTTGAAATTACTAACTTCAAGATCTGATCTTCAGAACTTCAAGTTCTCAATTTCAAGTTAATAACTAAATTGGTAATTTGAAATTATTAACATCAAGATCTGATCTTCGGAACTTCAAGTTCTCAATTTCAAATAAATAAATAAATTGGTAATTTGAAGTTACTAACTTCAAGATCTGATCTTCAGAACTTCAAGTTCTCAATTTCAAGTTAATAACTAAATTGGTAATTTGAAATTACTAACTTCAAGATCTGATCTTCAGAACTTCAAGTTCTCAATTTCAAGTTAATAAACTAAATTGATAATTTGAAATTATTAACTTCAAGATCTGATCTTCGGAACTTCAAGTTCTCAATTTCAAGTTAATAACTAAATTGGTAATTTGAAATTACTAACTTCAAGATCTGATCTTCAGAACTTCAAGTTCTCAATTTCAAGTTAATAACTAAATTGGTAATTTGAAATTATTAACTTCAAGATCTGATTTTCGGAACTTCAAGTTCTCAATTTCAAGTTAATAACTAAATTGGTAATTTGACATTACTAACTTCAAGATCTGATCTTCAGAACTTCAAGTTCTCAATTTCAAGATAATAACTAAGTTGGTAATTTGAAATTATTAACTTCAAGATCTGATATTCAGAACTTCAAGTTCTCAATTACAAGTTAATAACTAAATTGGTAATTTGAAATTCCTAACTTCAAGTTCTGATCTTCAGAACTTCAAGTTCTCAATTTCAAGTTAATAACTAAATTGGTAATTTGAAATTATTAACTTCAAGATCTGATCTTCGGAACTTCAAGTTCTCAATTTCAAGTTAATAACTAAATTGGTAATTTGAAATTACTAACTTCAAGATCTGATCTTCAGAACTTCAAGTTCTCAATTTCAAGTTAATAACTAAATTGGTAATTTGAAATTATTATCTTCAAGATCTGATCTTCGGAACTTCAAGTTCTCAATTTCAAGTTAATAACTAAATTGGTAATTTGAAATTACTAACTTCAAGATCTGATCTTCAGAACTTCTAGTTCTCAATTTCAAGTTAATAACTAAATTGGTAATTTGCAATTACTAACTTCAAGATCTGATCTTCAGAACTTCAAGTTCTCAATTTCAAGTTAATAACTAAATTGGTAATTTGAAATTACCAACTTCAAGATCTGATCTTCAGAACTACAAGTTCTCAATTTCAAGTTAATAACTAAATTGGTAATTTGAAATTACTAACTTCAAGATCTGATCTTCAGAACTTCGAGTTCTCAATTTCAAATAAATAAATAAATTGGTAATTTGAAATTACTAACTTCAAGATCTGATCTTCAGAACTTCAAGTTCTCAATTTCAAGTTAATAACTAAATTGGTAATTTGAATTTACTAACTTCAAGATCTGATCTTCAGAACTTCAAGTTCTCAATTTCAAGTTAATAAACTAAATTGGTAATTTGAAATTATTAACTTCAAGATCTGATCTTCGGAACTTCAAGTTCTCAATTTCAAGTTAATAACTAAATTGGTAATTTGAAATTACTAACTTCAAGATCTGATCTTCCGAACTTCAAGTTCTCAATTTCAAGTTAATAACTAAATTGGTAATTTGAAATTATTAACTTCTAGATCTGATCTTCGGAACTTCAAGTTCTCAATTTCAAGTTAATAACTAAATTGGTAATTTGAAATTACTAACTTCAAGATCTGATCTTCCGAACTTCAAGTTCTCAATTTCAAGTTAATAACTAAATTGGTAATTTGAAATTACTAACTTCAAGATCTGATCTTCAGAACTTCAAGTTCTCAATTTCAAGTTAATAACTAAATTGGTAATTTGAAATTACTAACTTCAAGATCTGATCTTCAGAACTTCAAGTTCTCAATTTCAAGTTAATAACTAAATTGGTAATTTGAAATTACTAACTTCAAGATCTGATCTTCAGAACTTCAAGTTCTCAATTTCAAGTTAATAACTAAATTGGTAATTTGAAATTACTAACTTCAAGATCTGATCTTCAGAACTTCAAGTTCTCAATTTCAAATAAATAAATAAATTGGTAATTTGAAATTACTAACTTCAAGATCTGATCTTCAGAACTTCAAGTTCTCAATTTCAAGTTAATAACTAAATTGGTAATTTGAAATTACTAACTTCAAGATCTGATCTTCAGAACTTCAAGTTCTCAATTTCAAGTTAATAAACTAAATTGGTAATTTGAAATTATTAACTTCAAGATCTGATCTTCGGAACTTCAAGTTCTCAATTTCAAGTTAATAACTAAATTGGTAATTTGAAATTACTAACTTCAAGATCTGATCTTCAGAACTTCAAGTTCTCAATTTCAAGTTAATAACTAAATTGGTAATTTGAAATTATTAACTTCAAGATCTGATCTTCAGAACTTCAAGTTCTCAATTTCAAGTTAATAACTAAATTGGTAATTTGAAATTACTAACTTCAAGATCTAATCTTCAGAACTTCAAGTTCTCAATTTCAAGTTAATAACTAAATTGGTAATTTGAAATTACTAACTTCAAGATCTGATCTTCAGAACTTCAAGTTCTCAATTTCAAGTTAATAACTAAATTGGTAATTTGAAATTACTAACTTCAAGATCTGATCTTCAGAACTTCAAGTTCTCAATTTTAAGTTAATAACTAAATTGGTAATTTGAAATTACTAACTTCAAGATCTGATCTTCAGAACTTCAAGTTCTCAATTTCAAGTTAATAACTAAATTGGTAATTTGAAATTAATAACCTCAAGATCTGATCTTCAGAACTACAAGTTCTCAATTTCAAGTTAATAACTAAATTGGTAATTTGAAATTACTAACTTCAAGATCTGATCTTCAGAACTTCAAGTTCTCAATTTCAAATAAATAAATAAATTGGTAATTTGAAATTACTAACTTCAAGATCTGATCTTCAGAACTTCAAGTTCTCAATTTCAAGTTAATAACTAAATTGGTAATTTGAAATTACTAACTTCAAGATCTGATCTTCAGAACTTCTAGTTCTCAATTTCAAGTTAATAACTAAATTGGTAATTTGAAATTACTAACTTCAAGATCTGATCTTCAGAACTTCAAGTTCTCAATTTCAAGATAATAACTAAGTTGGTAATTTGAAATTATTAACTTCAAGATCTGATATTCAGAACTTCAAGTTCTCAATTACAAGTTAATAACTAAATTGGTAATTTGAAATTCCTAACTTCAAGTTCTGATCTTCAGAACTTCAAGTTCTCAATTTCAAGTTAATAACTAAATTGGTAATTTGAAATTATTAACTTCAAGATCTGATCTTCGGAACTTCAAGTTCTCAATTTCAAGTTAATAACTAAATTGGTAATTTGAAATTACTAACTTCAAGATCTGATCTTCAGAACTTCAAGTTCTCAATTTCAAGTTAATAACTAAATTGGTAATTTGAAATTATTATCTTCAAGATCTGATCTTCGGAACTTCAAGTTCTCAATTTCAAGTTAATAACTAAATTGGTAATTTGAAATTACTAACTTCAAGATCTGATCTTCAGAACTTCTAGTTCTCAATTTCAAGTTAATAACTAAATTGGTAATTTGCAATTACTAACTTCAAGATCTGATCTTCAGAACTTCAAGTTCTCAATTTCAAGTTAATAACTAAATTGGTAATTTGAAATTACCAACTTCAAGATCTGATCTTCAGAACTACAAGTTCTCAATTTCAAGTTAATAACTAAATTGGTAATTTGAAATTACTAACTTTAAGATCTGATCTTCAGAACTTCAAGTTCTCAATTTCAAATAAATAAATAAATTGGTAATTTGAAATTACTAACTTCAAGATCTGATCTTCAGAACTTCAAGTTCACAATTACAAGTTAATAACTAAATTGGTAATTTGAAATTCCTAACTTCAAGTTCTGATCTTCAGAACTTCAAGTTCTCAATTTCAAGTTAATAACTAAATTGGTAATTTGAAATTATTAACTTCAAGATCTGATCTTCGGAACTTCAAGTTCTCAATTTCAAGTTAATAACTAAATTGGTAATTTGAAATTACTAACTTCAAGATCTGATCTTCAGAACTTCAAGTTCTCAATTTCAAGTTAATAACTAAATTGGTAATTTGAAATTATTATCTTCAAGATCTGATCTTCGGATCCTCAAGTTCTCAATTTCAAGTTAATAACTAAATTGGTAATTTGAAATTACTAACTTCAAGATCTGATCTTCAGAACTTCTAGTTCTCAATTTCAAGTTAATAACTAAATTGGTAATTTGCAATTACTAACTTCAAGATCTGATCTTCAGAACTTCAAGTTCTCAATTTCAAGTTAATAACTAAATTGGTAATTTGAAATTACCAACTTCAAGATCTGATCTTCAGAACTACAAGTTCTCAATTTCAAGTTAATAACTAAATTGGTAATTTGAAATTACTAACTTTAAGATCTGATCTTCAGAACTTCAAGTTCTCAATTTCAAATAAATAAATAAATTGGTAATTTGAAATTACTAACTTCAAGATCTGATCTTCAGAACTTCAAGTTCTCAATTACAAGTTAATAACTAAATTGGTAATTTGAAATTCCTAACTTCAAGTTCTGATCTTCAGAACTTCAAGTTCTCAATTTCAAGATAATAACTAAATTGGTAATTTGAAATTACTAACTTCAAGATCTGATCTTCATAACTTCAAGTTCTCAATTTCAAGTTAATAACTAAATTGGTAATTTGAAATTATTAACTTCAAGATCTGATCTTCGGAACTTCAAGTTCTCAATTTCAAGATAATAACTAAGTTGGTAATTTGTAACTATTAACTTCAAGATCTGATATTCAGAACTTCAAGTTCTCAATTACAAGTTAATAACTAAATTGGTAATTTGAAATTCCTAACTTCAAGTTCTGATCTTCAGAACTTCAAGTTCTCAATTTCAAGTTAATAACTAAATTGGTAATTTGAAATTATTAACTTCAAGATCTGATCTTCGGAACTTCAAGTTCTCAATTTCAAGTTAATAACTAAATTGGTAATTTGAAATTACTAACTTCAAGATCTGATCTTCCGAACTTCAAGTTCTCAATTTCAAGTTAATAATTAAATTGGTAATTTGAAATTATTAACTTCAAGATCTGATCTTCGGAACTTCAAGTTCTCAATTTCAAGTTAATAACTAAATTGGTAATTTGAAATTACTAACTTCAAGATCTGATCTTCCGAACTTCAAGTTCTCAATTTCAAGTTAATAATTAAATTGGTAATTTGAAATTATTAACTTCAAGATCTGATCTTCGGAACTTCAAGTTCTCAATTTCAAGTTAATAACTAAATTGGTAATTTGAAATTACTAACTTCAAGATCTGATCTTCAGAACTTCAAGTTCTCAATTTCTAGATAATAACTAAGTTGGTAATTTGAAATTATTAACTGCAAGATCTGATCTTCAGAACTTCAAGTTCTCAATTACAAGTTAATAACTAACTTGGTAATATGAAATTACTAACTTCAAGTTCTGATCTTCAGAACTTCAAGTTCTCAATTACAAGATAATAACTAAATTGGTAATTTGAAATTACTAACTTCAAGATCTGATCTTCAGAACTTCAAGTTCTCAATTTCAAGTTAATAACTAAATTGGTAATTTGAAATTACTAACTTCAAGATCTGATCTACGGAACTTCAAGTTCTCAATTTCAAGTTAATAACTAAATTGGTAATTTGAAATTACTAACTTCAAGATCTGATCTTCGGAACTTCAAGTTCTCAATTTCAAATTAATAACTAAATTGGTAATTAGAAATTACTAACTTCAAGATCTGATCTTCAGAACTTCAAGTTCTCAATTACAAGTTAATAACTAAATTGGTAATTTGAAATTCCTAACTTCAAGTTCTGATCTTCAGAACTTCAAGTTCTCAATTTCAAGATAATAACTAAATTGGTAATTTGAAATTACTAACTTCAAGATCTGATCTTCAGAACTTCAAGTTCTCAATTTCAAGTTAATAACTAAATTGGTAATTAGAATTATTAACTTCAAGATCTGATCTTCGGAACTTCAAGTTCTCAATTTCAAGTTAATAACTAAATTGGTAATTTGAAATTACTAACTTCAAGATCTGATCTTCAGAACTTCAAGTTCTCAATTTCAAGATAATAACTAAGTTGGTAATTTGAAACTATTAACTTCAAGATCTGATATTCAGAACTTCAAGTTCTCAATTACAAGTTAATAACTAAATTGGTAATTTGAAATTCCTAACTTCAAGTTCTGATCTTCAGAACTTCAAGTTCTCAATTTCAAGTTAATAACTAAATTGGTAATTTGAAATTATTAACTTCAAGATCTGATCTTCGGAACTTCAAGTTCTCAATTTCAAGTTAATAACTAAATTGGTAATTTGAAATTACTAACTTCAAGATCTGATCTTCCGAACTTCAAGTTCTCAATTTCAAGTTAATAATTAAATTGGTAATTTGAAATTATTAACTTCAAGATCTGATCTTCGGAACTTCAAGTTCTCAATTTCAAGTTAATAACTAAATTGGTAATTTGAAATTACTAACTTCAAGATCTGATCTTCCGAACTTCAAGTTCTCAATTTCAAGTTAATAATTAAATTGGTAATTTGAAATTATTAACTTCAAGATCTGATCTTCGGAACTTCAAGTTCTCAATTTCAAGTTAATAACTAAATTGGTAATTTGAAATTACTAACTTCAAGATCTGATCTTCAGAACTTCAAGTTCTCAATTTCTAGATAATAACTAAGTTGGTAATTTGAAATTATTAACTGCAAGATCTGATCTTCAGAACTTCAAGTTCTCAATTACAAGTTAATAACTAACTTGGTAATATGAAATTACTAACTTCAAGTTCTGATCTTCAGAACTTCAAGTTCTCAATTACAAGATAATAACTAAATTGGTAATTTGAAATTACTAACTTCAAGATCTGATCTTCAGAACTTCAAGTTCTCAATTTCAAGTTAATAACTAAATTGGTAATTTGAAATTACTAACTTCAAGATCTGATCTACGGAACTTCAAGTTCTCAATTTCAAGTTAATAACTAAATTGGTAATTTGAAATTACTAACTTCAAGATCTGATCTTCGGAACTTCAAGTTCTCAATTTCAAATTAATAACTAAATTGGTAATTTGAAATTACTAACTTCAAGATCTGATCTTCAGAACTTCAAGTTCTCAATTACAAGTTAATAACTAAATTGGTAATTTGAAATTCCTAACTTCAAGTTCTGATCTTCAGAACTTCAAGTTCTCAATTTCAAGATAATAACTAAATTGGTATTTTGAAATTACTAACTTCAAGATCTGATCTTCAGAACTTCAAGTTCTCAATTTCAAGTTAATAACTAAATTGGTAATTAGAATTATTAACTTCAAGATCTGATCTTCGGAACTTCAAGTTCTCAATTTCAAGTTAATAACTAAATTGGTAATTTGAAATTACTAACTTCAAGATCTGATCTTCAGAACTTCAAGTTCTCAATTTCAAGATAATAACTAAGTTGGTAATTTGAAACTATTAACTTCAAGATCTGATATTCAGAACTTCAAGTTCTCAATTACAAGTTAATAACTAAATTGGTAATTTGAAATTCCTAACTTCAAGTTCTGATCTTCAGAACTTCAAGTTCTCAATTTCAAGTTAATAACTAAATTGGTAATTTGAAATTATTAACTTCAAGATCTGATCTTCGGAACTTCAAGTTCTCAATTTCAAGTTAATAACTAAATTGGTAATTTGAAATTACTAACTTCAAGATCTGATCTTCCGAACTTCAAGTTCTCAATTTCAAGTTAATAACTAAATTGGTAATTTGAAATTCCTAACTTCAAGTTCTGATCTTCAGAACTTCAAGTTCTCAATTACAAGTTAATAACTAAATTGGTAATTTGAAATTATTAACTTCAAGATCTGATCTTCGGAACTTCAAGTTCTCAATTTCAAGTTAATAACTAAATTGGTAATTTGAAATTATTAACTTCAAGATCTGATCTTCGGAACTTCAAGTTCTCAATTTCAAGTTAATAAACTAAATTGGTAATTTGAAATTATTAACTTCAAGATCTGATCTTCGGAACTTCAAGTTCTCAATTTCAAGTTAATAACTAAATTGGTAATTTGAAATTACTAACTTCAAGATCTGATCTTCAGAACTTCAAGTTCTCAATTTCAAGTTAATAACTAAATTGGTAATTTGAAATTATTAACTTCAAGATCTGATTTTCGGAACTTCAAGTTCTCAATTTCAAGTTAATAACTAAATTGGTAATTTGAAATTACTAACTTCAAGATCTGATCTTCAGAACTTCAAGTTCTCAATTTCAAGATAATAACTAAGTTGGTAATTTGAAATAATTAACTTCAAGATCTGATATTCAGAACTTCAAGTTCTCAATTACAAGTTAATAACTAAATTGGTAATTTGAAATTCCTAACTTCAAGTTCTGATCTTCAGAACTTCAAGTTCTCAATTTCAAGTTAATAACTAAATTGGTAATTTGAAATTATTAACTTCAAGATCTGATCTTCGGAACTTCAAGTTCTCAATTTCAAGTTAATAACTAAATTGGTAATTTGAAATTACTAACTTCAAGATCTGATCTTCAGAACTTCAAGTTCTCAATTTCAAGTTAATAACTAAATTGGTAATTTGAAATTATTATCTTCAAGATCTGATCTTCGGAACTTCAAGTTCTCAATTTCAAGTTAATAACTAAATTGGTAATTTGAAATTACTAACTTCAAGATCTGATCTTCAGAACTTCTAGTTCTCAATTTCAAGTTAATAACTAAATTGGTAATTTGCAATTACTAACTTCAAGATCTGATCTTCAGAACTTCAAGTTCTCAATATCAAGTTAATAACTAAATTGGTAATTTGAAATTACCAACTTCAAGATCTGATCTTCAGAACTACAAGTTCTCAATTTCAAGTTAATAACTAAATTGGTAATTTGAAATTACTAACTTTAAGATCTGATCTTCAGAACTTCAAGTTCTCAATTTCAAATAAATAAATAAATTGGTAATTTGAAATTACTAACTTCAAGATCTGATCTTCAGAACTTCAAGTTCTCAATTACAAGTTAATAACTAAATTGGTAATTTGAAATTCCTAACTTCAAGTTCTGATCTTCAGAACTTCAAGTTCTCAATTTCAAGTTAATAACTAAATTGGTAATTTGAAATTATTAACTTCAAGATCTGATCTTCGGAACTTCAAGTTCTCAATTTCAAGTTAATAACTAAATTGGTAATTTGAAATTACTAACTTCAAGATCTGATCTTCAGAACTTCAAGTTCTCAATTTCAAGTTAATAACTAAATTGGTAATTTGAAATTATTATCTTCAAGATCTGATCTTCGGATCCTCAAGTTCTCAATTTCAAGTTAATAACTAAATTGGTAATTTGAAATTACTAACTTCAAGATCTGATCTTCAGAACTTCAAGTTCTCAATTTCAAGTTAATAACTAAATTGGTAATTTGAAATTACTAACTTCAAGATCTGATCTTCAGAACTTCAAGTTCTCAATTTCAAGTTAATAACTAAATTGGTAATTTGAAATTAATAACTTCAAGATCTGATCTTCAGAACTACAAGTTCTCAATTTCAAGTTAATAACTAAATTGGTAATTTGAAATTTCTAACTTCAAGATCTGATCTTCAGAACTTCAAGTTCTCAATTTCAAATAAATAAATAAATTGGTAATTTGAAATTACTAACTTCAAGATCTGATCTTCAGAACTTCAAGTTCTCAATTTCAAGTTAATAACTAAATTGGTAATTTGAAATTACTAACTTCAAGATCTGATCTTCAGAACTTCAAGTTCTCAATTTCAAGTTAATAACTAAATTGGTAATTTGCAATTACTAACTTCAAGATCTGATCTTCAGAACTTCAAGTTCTCAATTTCAAGTTAATAACTAAATTGGTAATTTGAAATTATTAACTTCAAGATCTGATCTTCGGAACTTCAAGTTCTCAATTTCAAGTTAATAACTAAATTGGTAATTTGAAATTACTAACTTCAAGATCTGATCTTCAGAACTTCAAGTTCTCAATTTCAAGTTAATAACTAAATTGGTAATTTGAAATTATTAACTTCAAGATCTGATTTTCGGAACTTCAAGTTCTCAATTTCAAGTTAATAACTAAATTGGTAATTTGAAATTACTAACTTCAAGATCTGATCTTCAGAACTTCAAGTTCTCAATTTCAAGATAATAACTAAGTTGGTAATTTGAAATTATTAACTTCAAGATCTGATATTCAGAACTTCAAGTTCTCAATTACAAGTTAATAACTAAATTGGTAATTTGAAATTCCTAACTTCAAGTTCTGATCTTCAGAACTTCAAGTTCTCAATTTCAAGTTAATAACTAAATTGGTAATTTGAAATTATTAACTTCAAGATCTGATCTTCGGAACTTCAAGTTCTCAATTTCAAGTTAATAACTAAATTGGTAATTTGAAATTACTAACTTCAAGATCTGATCTTCAGAACTTCAAGTTCTCAATTTCAAGTTAATAACTAAATTGGTAATTTGAAATTATTATCTTCAAGATCTGATCTTCGGAACTTCAAGTTCTCAATTTCAAGTTAATAACTAAATTGGTAATTTGAAATTACTAACTTCAAGATCTGATCTTCAGAACTTCTAGTTCTCAATTTCAAGTTAATAACTAAATTGGTAATTTGCAATTACTAACTTCAAGATCTGATCTTCAGAACTTCAAGTTCTCAATATCAAGTTAATAACTAAATTGGTAATTTGAAATTACCAACTTCAAGATCTGATCTTCAGAACTACAAGTTCTCAATTTCAAGTTAATAACTAAATTGGTAATTTGAAATTACTAACTTTAAGATCTGATCTTCAGAACTTCAAGTTCTCAATTTCAAATAAATAAATAAATTGGTAATTTGAAATTACTAACTTCAAGATCTGATCTTCAGAACTTCAAGTTCTCAATTACAAGTTAATAACTAAATTGGTAATTTGAAATTCCTAACTTCAAGTTCTGATCTTCAGAACTTCAAGTTCTCAATTTCAAGTTAATAACTAAATTGGTAATTTGAAATTATTAACTTCAAGATCTGATCTTCGGAACTTCAAGTTCTCAATTTCAAGTTAATAACTAAATTGGTAATTTGAAATTACTAACTTCAAGATCTGATCTTCAGAACTTCAAGTTCTCAATTTCAAGTTAATAACTAAATTGGTAATTTGAAATTATTATCTTCAAGATCTGATCTTCGGATCCTCAAGTTCTCAATTTCAAGTTAATAACTAAATTGGTAATTTGAAATTACTAACTTCAAGATCTGATCTTCAGAACTTCAAGTTCTCAATTTCAAGTTAATAACTAAATTGGTAATTTGAAATTACTAACTTCAAGATCTGATCTTCAGAACTTCAAGTTCTCAATTTCAAGTTAATAACTAAATTGGTAATTTGAAATTAATAACTTCAAGATCTGATCTTCAGAACTACAAGTTCTCAATTTCAAGTTAATAACTAAATTGGTAATTTGAAATTTCTAACTTCAAGATCTGATCTTCAGAACTTCAAGTTCTCAATTTCAAATAAATAAATAAATTGGTAATTTGAAATTACTAACTTCAAGATCTGATCTTCAGAACTTCAAGTTCTCAATTTCAAGTTAATAACTAAATTGGTAATTTGCAATTACTAACTTCAAGATCTGATCTTCAGAACTTCAAGTTCTCAATTTCAAGTTAATAACTAAATTGGTAATTTGAAATTACCAACTTCAAGATCTGATCTTCAGAACTACAAGTTCTCAATTTCAAGTTAATAACTAAATTGGTAATTTGAAATTACTAACTTTAAGATCTGATCTTCAGAACTTCAAGTTCTCAATTTCAAATAAATAAATAAATTGGTAATTTGAAATTACTAACTTCAAGATCTGATCTTCAGAACTTCAAGTTCTCAATTACAAGTTAATAACTAAATTGGTAATTTGAAATTCCTAACTTCAAGTTCTGATCTTCAGAACTTCAAGTTCTCAATTTCAAGTTAATAACTAAATTGGTAATTTGAAATTATTAACTTCAAGATCTGATCTTCGGAACTTCAAGTTCTCAATTTCAAGTTAATAACTAAATTGGTAATTTGAAATTACTAACTTCAAGATCTGATCTTCAGAACTTCAAGTTCTCAATTTCAAGTTAATAACTAAATTGGTAATTTGAAATTATTATCTTCAAGATCTGATCTTCGGATCCTCAAGTTCTCAATTTCAAGTTAATAACTAAATTGGTAATTTGAAATTACTAACTTCAAGATCTGATCTTCATAACTTCTAGTTCTCAATTTCAAGTTAATAACTAAATTGGTAATTTGCAATTACTAACTTCAAGATCTGATCTTCAGAACTTCAAGTTCTCAATTTCAAGTTAATAACTAAATTGGTAATTTGAAATTACCAACTTCAAGATCTGATCTTCAGAACTACAAGTTCTCAATTTCAAGTTAATAACTAAATTGGTAATTTGAAATTACTAACTTTAAGATCTGATCTTCAGAACTTCAAGTTCTCAATTTCAAATAAATAAATAAATTGGTAATTTGAAATTACTAACTTCAAGATCTGATCTTCAGAACTTCAAGTTCTCAATTACAAGTTAATAACTAAATTGGTAATTTGAAATTCCTAACTTCAAGTTCTGATCTTCAGAACTTCAAGTTCTCAATTTCAAGATAATAACTAAATTGGTAATTTGAAATTACTAACTTCAAGATCTGATCTTCATAACTTCAAGTTCTCAATTTCAAGTTAATAACTAAATTGGTAATTTGAAATTATTAACTTCAAGATCTGATCTTCGGAACTTCAAGTTCTCAATTTCAAGATAATAACTAAGTTGGTAATTTGTAACTATTAACTTCAAGATCTGATATTCAGAACTTCAAGTTCTCAATTACAAGTTAATAACTAAATTGGTAATTTGAAATTCCTAACTTCAAGTTCTGATCTTCAGAACTTCAAGTTCTCAATTTCAAGTTAATAACTAAATTGGTAATTTGAAATTATTAACTTCAAGATCTGATCTTCGGAACTTCAAGTTCTCAATTTCAAGTTAATAACTAAATTGGTAATTTGAAATTACTAACTTCAAGATCTGATCTTCCGAACTTCAAGTTCTCAATTTCAAGTTAATAATTAAATTGGTAATTTGAAATTATTAACTTCAAGATCTGATCTTCGGAACTTCAAGTTCTCAATTTCAAGTTAATAACTAAATTGGTAATTTGAAATTACTAACTTCAAGATCTGATCTTCCGAACTTCTAGTTCTCAATTTCAAGTTAATAACTAAATTGGTAATTTGAAATTACTAACTTCAAGATCTGATCTTCAGAACTTCAAGTTCTCAATTTCAAGTTAATAACTAAATTGGTAATTTGAAATTACTAACTTCAAGATCTGATCTTCAGAACTTCAAGTTCTCAATTTCAAGTTAATAACTAAATTGGTAATTTGAAATTAATAACTTCAAGATCTGATCTTCAGAACTACAAGTTCTCAATTTCAAGTTAATAACTAAATTGGTAATTTGAAATTTCTAACTTCAAGATCTGATTTTCAGAACTTCAAGTTCTCAATTTCAAATAAATAAATAAATTGGTAATTTGAAATTACTAACTTCAAGATCTGATCTTCAGAACTTCAAGTTCTCAATTTCAAGTTAATAACTAAATTGGTAATTTGAAATTACTAACTTCAAGATCTGATCTTCAGAACTTCAAGTTCTCAATTTCAAGTTAATAAACTAAATTGGTAATTTGAAATTATTAACTTCAAGATCTGATCTTCGGAACTTCAAGTTCTCAATTTCAAGTTAATAACTAAATTGGTAATTTGAAATTACTAACTTCAAGATCTGATCTTCAGAACTTCAAGTTCTCAATTTCAAGTTAATAACTAAATTGGTAATTTGAAATTATTAACTTCAAGATCTGATCTTCGGAACTTCAAGTTCTCAATTTCAAGTTAATAACTAAATTGGTAATTTGAAATTACTAACTTCAAGATCTGATCTTCAGAACTTCAAGTTCTCAATTTCAAGTTAATAACTAAATTGGTAATTTGAAATTATTATCTTCAAGATCTGATCTTCGGAACTTCAAGTTCTCAATTTCAAGTTAATAACTAAAATGGTAATTTGAAATTACTAACTTCAAGATCTGATCTTCAGAACTTCTAGTTCTCAATTTCAAGTTAATAACTAAATTGGTAATTTGCAATTACTAACTTCAAGATCTGATCTTCAGAACTTCAAGTTCTCAATTTCAAGTTAATAACTAAATTGGTAATTTGAAATTACCAACTTCAAGATCTGATCTTCAGAACTACAAGTTCTCAATTTCAAGTTAATAACTAAATTGGTAATTTGAAATTACTAACTTTAAGATCTGATCTTTAGAACTTCAAGTTCTCAATTTCAAATAAATAAATAAATTGGTAATTTGAAATTACTAACTTCAAGATCTGATCTTCAGAACTTCAAGTTCTCAATTTCAAGTTAATAACTAAATTGGTAATTTGAAATTATTAACTTCAAGATCTGATCTTCGGAACTTCAAGTTCTCAATTTCAAGTTAATAACTAAATTGGTAATTTGAAATTACTAACTTCAAGATCTGATCTTCTGAACTTCAAGTTCTCAATTTCAAGTTAATAACTAAATTGGTAGTTTGAAATTACTAACTTCAAGATCTGATCTTCAGAACTTCAAGTTCTCAATTACAAGTTAATAACTAAATTGGTAATTTGAAATTATTAACTTCAAGATCTGATCTTCGGAACTTCAAGTTCTCAATTTCAAGTTAATAACTAAATTGGTAATTTGAAATTACTAACTTCAAGATCTGATCTTCCGAACTTCTAGTTCTCAATTTCAAGTTAATAACTAAATTGGTAATTTGAAATTACTAACTTCAAGATCTGATCTTCAGAACTTCAAGTTCTCAATTTCAAGTTAATAACTAAATTGGTAATTTGAAATTACTAACTTCAAGATCTGATCTTCAGAACTTCAAGTTCTCAATTTCAAGTTAATAACTAAATTGGTAATTTGAAATTACTAACTTCAAGATCTGATCTTCAGAACTACAAGTTCTCAATTTCAAGTTAATAACTAAATTGGTAATTTGAAATTTCTAACTTCAAGATCTGATCTTCAGAACTTCAAGTTCTCAATTTCAAATAAATAAATAAATTGGTAATTTGAAATTACTAACTTCAAGATCTGATCTTCAGAACTTCAAGTTCTCAATTTCAAGTTAATAACTAAATTGGTAATTTGAAATTACTAACTTCAAGATCTGATCTTCAGAACTTCAAGTTCTCAATTTCAAGTTAATAACTAAATTGGTAATTTGAAATTACTAACTTTAAGATCTGATCTTCAGAACTTCAAGTTCTCAATTTCAAATAAATAAATAAATTGGTAATTTGAAATTACTAACTTCAAGATCTGATCTTCCGAACTTCAAGTTCTCAATTTCAAGTTAATAATTAAATTGGTAATTTGAAATTATTAACTTCAAGATCTGATCTTCGGAACTTCAAGTTCTCAATTTCAAGTTAATAACTAAATTGGTAATTTGAAATTACTAACTTCAAGATCTGATCTTCCGAACTTCTAGTTCTCAATTTCAAGTTAATAACTAAATTGGTAATTTGAAATTACTAACTTCAAGATCTGATCTTCAGAACTTCAAGTTCTCAATTTCAAGTTAATAACTAAATTGGTAATTTGAAAATACTAACTTCAAGATCTGATCTTCAGAACTTCAAGTTCTCAATTTCAAGTTAATAACTAAATTGGTAATTTGAAATTAATAACTTCAAGATCTGATCTTCAGAACTACAAGTTCTCAATTTCAAGTTAATAACTAAATTGGTAATTTGAAATTTCTAACTTCAAGATCTGATCTTCAGAACTTCAAGTTCTCAATTTCAAATAAATAAATAAATTGGTAATTTGAAATTACTAACTTCAAGATCTGATCTTCAGAACTTCAAGTTCTCAATTTCAAGTTAATAACTAAATTGGTAATTTGAAATTACTAACTTCAAGATCTGATCTTCAGAGCTTCAAGTTCTCAATTTCAAGTTAATAAACTAAATTGGTAATTTGAAATTATTAACTTCAAGAACTGATCTTCGGAACTTCAAGTTCTCAATTTCAAGTTAATAACTAAATTGGTAATTTGAAATTACTAACTTCAAGATCTGATCTTCAGAACTTCAAGTTCTCAATTTCAAGTTAATAACTAAATTGGTAATTTGAAATTATTAACTTCAAGATCTGATCTGCGGAACTTCAAGTTCTCAATTTCAAGTTAATAACTAAATTGGTAATTTGAAATTACTAACTTCAAGATCTGATCTTCAGAACTTCAAGTTCTCAATTTCAAGTTAATAACTAAATTGGTAATTTGAAATTATTATCTTCAAGATCTGATCTTCGGAACTTCAAGTTCTCAATTTCAAGTTAATAACTAAAATGGTAATTTGAAATTACTAACTTCAAGATCTGATCTTCAGAACTTCTAGTTCTCAATTTCAAGTTAATAACTAAATTGGTAATTTGCAATTACTAACTTCAAGATCTGATCTTCAGAACTTCAAGTTCTCAATTTCAAGTTAATAACTAAATTGGTAATTTGAAATTACCAACTTCAAGATCTGATCTTCAGAACTACAAGTTCTCAATTTCAAGTTAATAACTAAATTGGTAATTTGAAATTACTAACTTTAAGATCTGATCTTCAGAACTTCAAGTTCTCAATTTCAAATAAATAAATAAATTGGTAATTTGAAATTACTAACTTCAAGATCTGATCTTCAGAACTTCAAGTTCTCAATTTCAAGTTAATAACTAAATTGGTAATTTGAAATTATTAACTTCAAGATCTGATCTTCGGAACTTCAAGTTCTCAATTTCAAGTTAATAACTAAATTGGTAATTTGAAATTACTAACTTCAAGATCTGATCTTCTGAACTTCAAGTTCTCAATTTCAAGTTAATAACTAAATTGGTAGTTTGAAATTACTAACTTCAAGATCTGATCTTCAGAACTTCAAGTTCTCAATTACAAGTTAATAACTAAATTGGTAATTTGAAATTATTAACTTCAAGATCTGATCTTCGGAACTTCAAGTTCTCAA
Organism: Rhagonycha lutea; assembly: GCA_958510855.1. Classification (NCBI taxonomy): domain Eukaryota; kingdom Metazoa; phylum Arthropoda; class Insecta; order Coleoptera; family Cantharidae; genus Rhagonycha; species Rhagonycha lutea. The sequence goes on from OY294037.1 coordinate 42,070,060, forward strand.
TTTCAAGTTAATAACTAAATTGGTAATTTGAAATTACTAACTTCAAGATCTGATCTTCAGAACTTCAAGTTCTCAATTTCTAGATAATAACTAAGTTGGTAATTTGAAATTATTAACTGCAAGATCTGATCTTCAGAACTTCTAGTTCTCAATTACAAGTTAATAACTAACTTGGTAATATGAAATTACTAACTTCAAGTTCTGATCTTCAGAACTTCAAGTTCTCAATTACAAGATAATAACTAAATTGGTAATTTGAAATTACTAACTTCAAGATCTGATCTTCAGAACTTCAAGTTCTCAATTTCAAGTTAATAACTAAATTGGTAATTTGAAATTACTAACTTCAAGATCTGATCTACGGAACTTCAAGTTCTCAATTTCAAGTTAATAACTAAATTGGTAATTTGAAATTACTAACTTCAAGATCTGATCTTCGGAACTTCAAGTTCTCAATTTCAAATTAATAACTAAATTGGTAATTTGAAATTTCTAACTTCAAGATCTGATCTTCAGAACTTCAAGTTCTCAATTACAAGTTAATAACTAAATTGGTAATTTGAAATTCCTAACTTCAAGTTCTGATCTTCAGAACTTCAAGTTCTCAATTTCAAGATAATAACTAAATTGGTAATTTGAAATTACTAACTTCAAGATCTGATCTTCAGAACTTCAAGTTCTCAATTTCAAGTTAATAACTAAATTGGTAATTAGAATTATTAACTTCAAGATCTGATCTTCAGAACTTCAAGTTCTCAATTTCAAGATAATAACTAAGTTGGTAATTTGAAACTATTAACTTCAAGATCTGATATTCAGAACTTCAAGTTCTCAATTACAAGTTAATAACTAAATTGGTAATTTGAAATTCCTAACTTCAAGTTCTGATCTTCAGAACTTCAAGTTCTCAATTTCAAGTTAATAACTAAATTGGTAATTTGAAATTATTAACTTCAAGATCTGATCTTCGGAACTTCAAGTTCTCAATTTCAAGTTAATAACTAAATTGGTAATTTGAAATTACTAACTTCAAGATCTGATCTTCCGAACTTCAAGTTCTCAATTTCAAGTTAATAACTAAATTGATAATTTGAAATTCCTAACTTCAAGTTCTGATCTTCAGAACTTCAAGTTCTCAATTACAAGTTAATAACTAAATTGGTAATTTGAAATTATTAACTTCAAGATCTGATCTTCGGAACTTCAAGTTCTCAATTTCAAGTTAATAACTAAATTGGTAATTTGAAATTACTAACTTCAAGATCTGATCTTCCGAACTTCTAGTTCTCAATTTCAAGTTAATAACTAAATTGGTAATTTGAAATTACTAACTTCAAGATCTGATCTTCAGAACTTCAAGTTCTCAATTTCAAGTTAATAACTAAATTGGTAATTTGAAAATACTAACTTCAAGATCTGATCTTCAGAACTTCAAGTTCTCAATTTCAAGTTAATAACTAAATTGGTAATTTGAAATTAATAACTTCAAGATCTGATCTTCAGAACTACAAGTTCTCAATTTCAAGTTAATAACTAAATTGGTAATTTGAAATTTCTAACTTCAAGATCTGATCTTCAGAACTTCAAGTTCTCAATTTCAAATAAATAAATAAATTGGTAATTTGAAATTACTAACTTCAAGATCTGATCTTCAGAACTTCAAGTTCTCAATTTCAAGTTAATAACTAAATTGGTAATTTGAAATTACTAACTTCAAGATCTGATCTTCAGAGCTTCAAGTTCTCAATTTCAAGTTAATAAACTAAATTGGTAATTTGAAATTATTAACTTCAAGAACTGATCTTCGGAACTTCAAGTTCTCAATTTCAAGTTAATAACTAAATTGGTAATTTGAAATTACTAATTTCAAGATCTGATCTTCAGAACTTCAAGTTCTCAATTTCAAGTTAATAACTAAATTGGTAATTTGAAATTATTAACTTCAAGATCTGATCTGCGGAACTTCAAGTTCTCAATTTCAAGTTAATAACTAAATTGGTAATTTGAAATTACTAACTTCAAGATCTGATCTTCAGAACTTCAAGTTCTCAATTTCAAGTTAATAACTAAATTGGTAATTTGAAATTATTATCTTCAAGATCTGATCTTCGGAACTTCAAGTTCTCAATTTCAAGTTAATAACTAAAATGGTAATTTGAAATTACTAACTTCAAGATCTGATCTTCAGAACTTCTAGTTCTCAATTTCAAGTTAATAACTAAATTGGTAATTTGCAATTACTAACTTCAAGATCTGATCTTCAGAACTTCAAGTTCTCAATTTCAAGTTAATAACTAAATTGGTAATTTGAAATTACCAACTTCAAGATCTGATCTTCAGAACTACAAGTTCTCAATTTCAAGTTAATAACTAAATTGGTAATTTGAAATTACTAACTTTAAGATCTGATCTTCAGAACTTCAAGTTCTCAATTTCAAATAAATAAATAAATTGGTAATTTGAAATTACTAACTTCAAGATCTGATCTTCAGAACTTCAAGTTCTCAATTTCAAGTTAATAACTAAATTGGTAATTTGAAATTATTAACTTCAAGATCTGATCTTCGGAACTTCAAGTTCTCAATTTCAAGTTAATAACTAAATTGGTAATTTGAAATTACTAACTTCAAGATCTGATCTTCTGAACTTCAAGTTCTCAATTTCAAGTTAATAACTAAATTGGTAGTTTGAAATTACTAACTTCAAGATCTGATCTTCAGAACTTCAAGTTCTCAATTACAAGTTAATAACTAAATTGGTAATTTGAAATTATTAACTTCAAGATCTGATCTTCGGAACTTCAAGTTCTCAATTTCAAGTTAATAACTAAATTGGTAATTTGAAATTACTAACTTCAAGATCTGATCTTCAGAACTTCAAGTTCTCAATTTCTAGATAATAACTAAGTTGGTAATTTGAAATTATTAACTGCAAGATCTGATCTTCAGAACTTCTAGTTCTCAATTACAAGTTAATAACTAACTTGGTAATATGAAATTACTAACTTCAAGTTCTGATCTTCAGAACTTCAAGTTCTCAATTACAAGATAATAACTAAATTGGTAATTTGAAATTACTAACTTCAAGATCTGATCTTCAGAACTTCAAGTTCTCAATTTCAAGTTAATAACTAAATTGGTAATTTGAAATTACTAACTTCAAGATCTGATCTACGGAACTTCAAGTTCTCAATTTCAAGTTAATAACTAAATTGGTAATTTGAAATTACTAACTTCAAGATCTGATCTTCGGAACTTCAAGTTCTCAATTTCAAATTAATAACTAAATTGGTAATTTGAAATTTCTAACTTCAAGATCTGATCTTCAGAACTTCAAGTTCTCAATTACAAGTTAATAACTAAATTGGTAATTTGAAATTCCTAACTTCAAGTTCTGATCTTCAGAACTTCAAGTTCTCAATTTCAAGATAATAACTAAATTGGTAATTTGAAATTACTAACTTCAAGATCTGATCTTCAGAACTTCAAGTTCTCAATTTCAAGTTAATAACTAAATTGGTAATTAGAATTATTAACTTCAAGATCTGATCTTCAGAACTTCAAGTTCTCAATTTCAAGATAATAACTAAGTTGGTAATTTGAAACTATTAACTTCAAGATCTGATATTCAGAACTTCAAGTTCTCAATTACAAGTTAATAACTAAATTGGTAATTTGAAATTCCTAACTTCAAGTTCTGATCTTCAGAACTTCAAGTTCTCAATTTCAAGTTAATAACTAAATTGGTAATTTGAAATTATTAACTTCAAGATCTGATCTTCGGAACTTCAAGTTCTCAATTTCAAGTTAATAACTAAATTGGTAATTTGAAATTACTAACTTCAAGATCTGATCTTCCGAACTTCAAGTTCTCAATTTCAAGTTAATAACTAAATTGATAATTTGAAATTCCTAACTTCAAGTTCTGATCTTCAGAACTTCAAGTTCTCAATTACAAGTTAATAACTAAATTGGTAATTTGAAATTATTAACTTCAAGATCTGATCTTCGGAACTTCAAGTTCTCAATTTCAAGTTAATAACTAAAGTGGTAATTTGAAATTATTAACTTCAAGATCTGATCTTCGGAACTTCAAGTTCTCAATTTCAAGATAATAACTAAATTGGTAATTTGAAATTACTAACTTCAAGATCTGATCTTCAGAACTTCAAGTTCTCAATTTATAGTTAATAACTAAATTGGTAATTTGAAATTATTAACTTCAAGATCTGATCTTCGGAACTTCAAGTTCTCAATTTCAAGTTAATAACTAAATTGGTAATTTGAAATTACTAACTTCAAGATCTGATCTTCAGAACTTCAAGTTCTCAATTTCAAGATAATAACTAAGTTGGTAATTTGAAACTATTAACTTCAAGATCTGATATTCAGAACTTGAAGTTCTCAATTACAAGTTAATAACTAAATTGGTAATTTGAAATTCCTAACTTCAAGTTCTGATCTGCAGAACTTCAAGTTCTCAATTTCAAGATAATAACTAAATTGGTAATTTGTAATTACTAACTTCAAGATCTGATCTTCAGAACTTCAAGTTCTCAATTTCAAGTTAATAACTAAATTGGTAATTTGAAATTACTAACTTCAAGATCTGATCTACGGAACTTCAAGTTCTCAATTTCAAGTTAATAACTAAATTGGTAATTTGAAATTACTAACTTCAAGATCTGATCTTCGGAACTTCAAGTTCTCAATTTCAAATTAATAACTAAATTGGTAATTTGAAATTTCTAACTTCAAGATCTGATCTTCAGAACTTCAAGTTCTCAATTACAAGTTAATAACTAAATTGGTAATTTGAAATTCCTAACTTCAAGTTCTGATCTTCAGAACTTCAAGTTCTCAATTTCAAGATAATAACTAAATTGGTAATTTGAAATTACTAACTTCAAGATCTGATCTTCAGAACTTCAAGTTCTCAATTTCAAGTTAATAACTAAATTGGTAATTAGAATTATTAACTTCAAGATCTGATCTTCAGAACTTCAAGTTCTCAATTTCAAGATAATAACTAAGTTGGTAATTTGAAACTATTAACTTCAAGATCTGATATTCAGAACTTCAAGTTCTCAATTACAAGTTAATAACTAAATTGGTAATTTGAAATTCCTAACTTCAAGTTCTGATCTTCAGAACTTCAAGTTCTCAATTTCAAGTTAATAACTAAATTGGTAATTTGAAATTATTAACTTCAAGATCTGATCTTCGGAACTTCAAGTTCTCAATTTCAAGTTAATAACTAAATTGGTAATTTGAAATTACTAACTTCAAGATCTGATCTTCCGAACTTCAAGTTCTCAATTTCAAGTTAATAACTAAATTGATAATTTGAAATTCCTAACTTCAAGTTCTGATCTTCAGAACTTCAAGTTCTCAATTACAAGTTAATAACTAAATTGGTAATTTGAAATTATTAACTTCAAGATCTGATCTTCGGAACTTCAAGTTCTCAATTTCAAGTTAATAACTAAATTGGTAATTTGAAATTACTAACTTCAAGATCTGATCTTCCGAACTTCTAGTTCTCAATTTCAAGTTAATAACTAAATTGGTAATTTGAAATTACTAACTTCAAGATCTGATCTTCAGAACTTCAAGTTCTCAATTTCAAGTTAATAACTAAATTGGTAATTTGAAAATACTAACTTCAAGATCTGATCTTCAGAACTTCAAGTTCTCAATTTCAAGTTAATAACTAAATTGGTAATTTGAAATTAATAACTTCAAGATCTGATCTTCAGAACTACAAGTTCTCAATTTCAAGTTAATAACTAAATTGGTAATTTGAAATTTCTAACTTCAAGATCTGATCTTCAGAACTTCAAGTTCTCAATTTCAAATAAATAAATAAATTGGTAATTTGAAATTACTAACTTCAAGATCTGATCTTCAGAACTTCAAGTTCTCAATTTCAAGTTAATAACTAAATTGGTAATTTGAAATTACTAACTTCAAGATCTGATCTTCAGAGCTTCAAGTTCTCAATTTCAAGTTAATAAACTAAATTGGTAATTTGAAATTATTAACTTCAAGAACTGATCTTCGGAACTTCAAGTTCTCAATTTCAAGTTAATAACTAAATTGGTAATTTGAAATTACTAACTTCAAGATCTGATCTTCAGAACTTCAAGTTCTCAATTTCAAGTTAATAACTAAATTGGTAATTTGAAATTATTAACTTCAAGATCTGATCTGCGGAACTTCAAGTTCTCAATTTCAAGTTAATAACTAAATTGGTAATTTGAAATTACTAACTTCAAGATCTGATCTTCAGAACTTCAAGTTCTCAATTTCAAGTTAATAACTAAATTGGTAATTTGAAATTATTATCTTCAAGATCTGATCTTCGGAACTTCAAGTTCTCAATTTCAAGTTAATAACTAAAATGGTAATTTGAAATTACTAACTTCAAGATCTGATCTTCAGAACTTCTAGTTCTCAATTTCAAGTTAATAACTAAATTGGTAATTTGCAATTACTAACTTCAAGATCTGATCTTCAGAACTTCAAGTTCTCAATTTCAAGTTAATAACTAAATTGGTAATTTGAAATTACCAACTTCAAGATCTGATCTTCAGAACTACAAGTTCTCAATTTCAAGTTAATAACTAAATTGGTAATTTGAAATTACTAACTTTAAGATCTGATCTTCAGAACTTCAAGTTCTCAATTTCAAATAAATAAATAAATTGGTAATTTGAAATTACTAACTTCAAGATCTGATCTTCAGAACTTCAAGTTCTCAATTTCAAGTTAATAACTAAATTGGTAATTTGAAATTATTAACTTCAAGATCTGATCTTCGGAACTTCAAGTTCTCAATTTCAAGTTAATAACTAAATTGGTAATTTGAAATTACTAACTTCAAGATCTGATCTTCTGAACTTCAAGTTCTCAATTTCAAGTTAATAACTAAATTGGTAGTTTGAAATTACTAACTTCAAGATCTGATCTTCAGAACTTCAAGTTCTCAATTACAAGTTAATAACTAAATTGGTAATTTGAAATTATTAACTTCAAGATCTGATCTTCGGAACTTCAAGTTCTCAATTTCAAGTTAATAACTAAATTGGTAATTTGAAATTACTAACTTCAAGATCTGATCTTCAGAACTTCAAGTTCTCAATTTCTAGATAATAACTAAGTTGGTAATTTGAAATTATTAACTGCAAGATCTGATCTTCAGAACTTCTAGTTCTCAATTACAAGTTAATAACTAACTTGGTAATATGAAATTACTAACTTCAAGTTCTGATCTTCAGAACTTCAAGTTCTCAATTACAAGATAATAACTAAATTGGTAATTTGAAATTACTAACTTCAAGATCTGATCTTCAGAACTTCAAGTTCTCAATTTCAAGTTAATAACTAAATTGGTAATTTGAAATTACTAACTTCAAGATCTGATCTACGGAACTTCAAGTTCTCAATTTCAAGTTAATAACTAAATTGGTAATTTGAAATTACTAACTTCAAGATCTGATCTTCGGAACTTCAAGTTCTCAATTTCAAATTAATAACTAAATTGGTAATTTGAAATTTCTAACTTCAAGATCTGATCTTCAGAACTTCAAGTTCTCAATTACAAGTTAATAACTAAATTGGTAATTTGAAATTCCTAACTTCAAGTTCTGATCTTCAGAACTTCAAGTTCTCAATTTCAAGATAATAACTAAATTGGTAATTTGAAATTACTAACTTCAAGATCTGATCTTCAGAACTTCAAGTTCTCAATTTCAAGTTAATAACTAAATTGGTAATTAGAATTATTAACTTCAAGATCTGATCTTCAGAACTTCAAGTTCTCAATTTCAAGATAATAACTAAGTTGGTAATTTGAAACTATTAACTTCAAGATCTGATATTCAGAACTTCAAGTTCTCAATTACAAGTTAATAACTAAATTGGTAATTTGAAATTCCTAACTTCAAGTTCTGATCTTCAGAACTTCAAGTTCTCAATTTCAAGTTAATAACTAAATTGGTAATTTGAAATTATTAACTTCAAGATCTGATCTTCGGAACTTCAAGTTCTCAATTTCAAGTTAATAACTAAATTGGTAATTTGAAATTACTAACTTCAAGATCTGATCTTCCGAACTTCAAGTTCTCAATTTCAAGTTAATAACTAAATTGATAATTTGAAATTCCTAACTTCAAGTTCTGATCTTCAGAACTTCAAGTTCTCAATTACAAGTTAATAACTAAATTGGTAATTTGAAATTATTAACTTCAAGATCTGATCTTCGGAACTTCAAGTTCTCAATTTCAAGTTAATAACTAAAGTGGTAATTTGAAATTATTAACTTCAAGATCTGATCTTCGGAACTTCAAGTTCTCAATTTCAAGATAATAACTAAATTGGTAATTTGAAATTACTAACTTCAAGATCTGATCTTCAGAACTTCAAGTTCTCAATTTATAGTTAATAACTAAATTGGTAATTTGAAATTATTAACTTCAAGATCTGATCTTCGGAACTTCAAGTTCTCAATTTCAAGTTAATAACTAAATTGGTAATTTGAAATTACTAACTTCAAGATCTGATCTTCAGAACTTCAAGTTCTCAATTTCAAGATAATAACTAAGTTGGTAATTTGAAACTATTAACTTCAAGATCTGATATTCAGAACTTGAAGTTCTCAATTACAAGTTAATAACTAAATTGGTAATTTGAAATTCCTAACTTCAAGTTCTGATCTGCAGAACTTCAAGTTCTCAATTTCAAGATAATAACTAAATTGGTAATTTGTAATTACTAACTTCAAGATCTGATCTTCAGAACTTCAAGTTCTCAATTTCAAGTTAATAACTAAATTGGTAATTTGAAATTATTAACTTCAAGATCTGATCTTCGGAACTTCAAGTTCTCAATTTCAAGTTAATAACTAAATTGGTAATTTGAAATTACTAACTTCAAGATCTGATCTTCAGAACTTCAAGTTCTCAATTTCAAGTTAATAACTAAATTGGTAATTTGAAATTATTAACTTCAAGATCTGATCTTCGGAACTTCAAGTTCTCAATTTCAAGTTAATAACTAAATTGGTAATTTGAAATTACTAACTTCAAGATCTGATCTTCAGAACTTCAAGTTCTCAATTTCAAGTTAATAACTAAATTGGTAATTTGAAATTATTATCTTCAAGATCTGATCTTCGGAACTTCAAGTTCTCAATTTCAAGTTAATAACTAAATTGGTAATTTGAAATTACTCACTTCAAGATCTGATCTTCAGAACTTCTAGTTCTCAATTTCAAGTTAATAACTAAATTGGTAATTTGAAATTACTAACTTCAAGATCTGATCTTCAGAACTTCAAGTTCTCAATTTCAAGTTAATAACTAAATTGGTAATTTGAAATTACCATCTTCAAGATCTGATCTTCAGAACTACAAGTACTCAATTTCAAGTTAATAACTAAATTGGTAATTTGAAATTACTAACTTTAAGATCTGATCTTCAGAACTTCAAGTTCTCAATTTCAAATAAATAAATAAATTGGTAATTTGAAATTACTAACTTCAAGATCTGATCTTCAGAACTTCAAGTTCTCAATTTCAAGTTAATAACTAAATTGGTAATTTGAAATTATTAACTTCAAGATCTGATCTTCGGAACTTCAAGTTCTCAATTTCAAGTTAATAACTAAATTGGTAATTTGAAATTACTAACTTCAAGATCTGATCTTCTGAACTTCAAGTTCTCAATTTTAAGTTAATAACTAAATTGGTAGTTTGAAATTACAAACTTCAAGATCTGATCTTCAGAACTTCAAGTTCTCAATTACAAGTTAATAACTAAATTGGTAATTTGAAATTCCTAACTTCAAGTTCTGATCAGCAGAACTTCAAGTTCTCAATTTCAAGATAATAACTAAATTGGTAATTTGTAATTACTAACTTCAAGATCTGATCTTCAGAACTTCTAGTTCTCAATTTCAAGATAATAACTAAGTTGGTAATTTGAAATTATTAACTTCAAGATCTGATCTTCAGAACTTCAAGTTCTCAATTACAAGTTAATAACTAAATTGGTAATATGAAATTACTAACTTCAAGTTCTGATCTTCAGAACTTCAAGTTCTCAATTACAAGATAATAACTAAATTGGTAATTTGAAATTACTAACTTCAAGATCTGATCTTCAGAACTTCAAGTTCTCAATTTCAAGTTAATAACTAAATTGGTAATTTGAAATTACTAACTTCAAGATCTGATCTACGGAACTTCAAGTTCTCAATTTCAAGTTAATAACTAAATTGGTAATTTGAAATTACTAACTTCAAGATCTGATCTTCGGAACTTCAAGTTCTCAATTTCAAGTTAATAACTAAATTGGTAATTTGAAATTACTAACTTCAAGATCTGATCTTCAGAACTTCAAGTTCTCAATTACAAGTTAATAACTAAATTGGTAATATGAAATTACTAACTTCAAGTTCTGATCTTCAGAACTTCAAGTTCTCAATTACAAGATAATAACTAAATTGGTAATTTGAAATTACTAACTTCAAGATCTGATCTTCAGAACTTCAAGTTCTCAATTTCAAGTTAATAACTAAATTGGTAATTTGAAATTACTAACTTCAAGATCTGATCTACGGAACTTCAAGTTCTCAATTTCAAGTTAATAACTAAATTGGTAATTTGAAATTACTAACTTCAAGATCTGATCTTCGGAACTTCAAGTTCTCAATTTCAAGTTAATAACTAAATTGGTAATTTGAAATTACTAACTTCAAGATCTGATCTTCAGAACTTCAAGTTCTCAATTACAAGTTAATAACTAAATTGGTAATTTGAAATTCCTAACTTCAAGTTCTGATCTTCAGAACTTCAAGTTCTCAATTTCAAGATAATAACTAAATTGGTAATTTGAAATTACTAACTTCAAGATCTGATCTTCAGAACTTCAAGTTCTCAATTACAAGTTAATAACTAAATTGGTAATTTGAAATTCCTAACTTCAAGTTCTGATCTGCAGAACTTCAAGTTCTCAATTTCAAGATAATAACTAAATTGGTAATTTGTAATTACTAACTTCAAGATCTGATCTTCAGAACTTCAAGTTCTCAATTTCAAGTTAATAACTAAATTGGTAATTTGAAATTATTAACTTCAAGATCTGATCTTCGGAACTTCAAGTTCTCAATTTCAAGTTAATAACTAAATTGGTAATTTGAAATTACTAACTTCAAGATCTGATCTTCAGAACTTCAAGTTCTCAATTTCAAGTTAATAACTAAATTGGTAATTTGAAATTACTAACTTCAAGATCTGATCTTCAGAACTTCAAGTTCTCAATTTCAAGTTAATAACTAAATTGGTAATTTGAAATTATTAACTTCAAGATCTGATCTTCGGAACTTCAAGTTCTCAATTTCAAGTTAATAACTAAATTGGTAATTTGAAATTACTAACTTCAAGATCTGATCTTCAGAACTTCAAGTTCTCAATTTCAAGATAATAACTAAGTTGGTAATTTGAAATTATTAACTTCAAGATCTGATCTTCAGAACTTCAAGTTCTCAATTACAAGTTAATAACTAAATTGGTAATTTGAAATTCCTAACTTCAAGTTCTGATCTGCAGAACTTCAAGTTCTCAATTTCAAGATAATAACTAAATTGGTAATTTGTAATTACCAACTTCAAGATCTGATCTTCAGAACTTCAAGTTCTCAATTTCAAGTTAATAACTAAATTGGTAATTTGAAATTATTAACTTCAAGATCTGATCTTCGGAACTTCAAGTTCTCAATTTCAAGTTAATAACTAAATTGGTAATTTGAAATTACTAACTTCAAGATCTGATCTTCAGAACTTCAAGTTCTCAATTTCAAGTTAATAACTAAATTGGTAATTTGAAATTATTATCTTCAAGATCTGATCTTCGGAACTTCAAGTTCTCAATTTCAAGTTAATAACTAAATTGGTAATTTGAAATTACTCACTTCAAGATCTGATCTTCAGAACTTCTAGTTCTCAATTTCAAGTTAATAACTAAATTGGTAATTTGAAATTACTAACTTCAAGATCTGATCTTCAGAACTTCAAGTTCTCAATTTCAAGTTAATAACTAAATTGGTAATTTGAAATTACCAACTTCAAGATCTGATCTTCAGAACTACAAGTACTCAATTTCAAGTTAATAACTAAATTGGTAATTTGAAATTACTAACTTTAAGATCTGATCTTCAGAACTTCAAGTTCTCAATTTCAAATAAATAAATAAATTGGTAATTTGAAATTACTAACTTCAAGATCTGATCTTCAGAACTTCAAGTTCTCAATTTCAAGTTAATAACTAAATTGGTAATTTGAAATTATTAACTTCAAGATCTGATCTTCGGAACTTCAAGTTCTCAATTTCAAGTTAATAACTAAATTGGTAATTTGAAATTACTAACTTCAAGATCTGATCTTCTGAACTTCAAGTTCTCAATTTTAAGTTAATAACTAAATTGGTAGTTTGAAATTACAAACTTCAAGATCTGATCTTCAGAACTTCAAGTTCTCAATTACAAGTTAATAACTAAATTGGTAATTTGAAATTCCTAACTTCAAGTTCTGATCTGCAGAACTTCAAGTTCTCAATTTCAAGATAATAACTAAATTGGTAATTTGTAATTACTAACTTCAAGATCTGATCTTCAGAACTTCTAGTTCTCAATTTCAAGATAATAACTAAGTTGGTAATTTGAAATTATTAACTTCAAGATCTGATCTTCAGAACTTCAAGTTCTCAATTTCAAGATAATAACTAAATTGGTAATTTGAAATTACTAACTTCAAGATCTGATCTTCAGAACTTCAAGTTCTCAATTACAAGTTAATAACTAAATTGGTAATTTGAAATTCCTAACTTCAAGTTCTGATCTGCAGAACTTCAAGTTCTCAATTTCAAGATAATAACTAAATTGGTAATTTGTAATTACTAACTTCAAGATCTGATCTTCAGAACTTCAAGTTCTCAATTTCAAGTTAATAACTAAATTGGTAATTTGAAATTATTAACTTCAAGATCTGATCTTCGGAACTTCAAGTTCTCAATTTCAAGTTAATAACTAAATTGGTAATTTGAAATTACTAACTTCAAGATCTGATCTTCAGAACTTCAAGTTCTCAATTTCAAGTTAATAACTAAATTGGTAATTTGAAATTACTAACTTCAAGATCTGATCTTCAGAACTTCAAGTTCTCAATTTCAAGTTAATAACTAAATTGGTAATTTGAAATTATTAACTTCAAGATCTGATCTTCGGAACTTCAAGTTCTCAATTTCAAGTTAATAACTAAATTGGTAATTTGAAATTACTAACTTCAAGATCTGATCTTCAGAACTTCAAGTTCTCAATTTCAAGATAATAACTAAGTTGGTAATTTGAAATTATTAACTTCAAGATCTGATCTTCAGAACTTCAAGTTCTCAATTACAAGTTAATAACTAAATTGGTAATTTGAAATTCCTAACTTCAAGTTCTGATCTGCAGAACTTCAAGTTCTCAATTTCAAGATAATAACTAAATTGGTAATTTGTAATTACCAACTTCAAGATCTGATCTTCAGAACTTCAAGTTCTCAATTTCAAGTTAATAACTAAATTGGTAATTTGAAATTATTAACTTCAAGATCTGATCTTCGGAACTTCAAGTTCTCAATTTCAAGTTAATAACTAAATTGGTAATTTGAAATTACTAACTTCAAGATCTGATCTTCAGAACTTCAAGTTCTCAATTTCAAGTTAATAACTAAATTGGTAATTTGAAATTATTATCTTCTAGATCTGATCTTCGGAACTTCAAGTTCTCAATTTCAAGTTAATAACTAAATTGGTAATTTGAAATTACTCACTTCAAGATCTGATCTTCAGAACTTCTAGTTCTCAATTTCAAGTTAATAACTAAATTGGTAATTTGAAATTACTAACTTCAAGATCTGATCTTCAGAACTTCAAGTTCTCAATTTCAAGTTAATAACTAAATTGGTAATTTGAAATTACCAACTTCAAGATCTGATCTTCAGAACTACAAGTACTCAATTTCAAGTTAATAACTAAATTGGTAATTTGAAATTACTAACTTTAAGATCTGATCTTCAGAACTTCAAGTTCTCAATTTCAAATAAATAAATAAATTGGTAATTTGAAATTACTAACTTCAAGATCTGATCTTCAGAACTTCAAGTTCTCAATTTCAAGTTAATAACTAAATTGGTAATTTGAAATTACTAACTTCAAGATCTGATCTTCAGAACTTCAAGTTCTCAATTACAAGTTAATAACTAAATTGGTAATTTGAAATTCCTAACTTCAAGTTCTGATCTTCAGAACTTCAAGTTCTCAATTTCAAGATAATAACTAAATTGGTAATTTGAAATTACTAACTTCAAGATCTGATCTTCAGAACTTCAAGTTCTCAATTACAAGTTAATAACTAAATTGGTAATTTGAAATTCCTAACTTCAAGTTCTGATCTTCAGAACTTCAAGTTCTCAATTTCAAGTTAATAACTAAATTGGTAATTAGAATTATTAACTTCAAGATCTGATCTTCGGAACTTCAAGTTCTCAATTTCAAGTTAATAACTAAATTGGTAATTTGAAATTACTAACTTCAAGATCTGATCTTTGAACTTCAAGTTCTCAATTTCAAGATAATAACTAAATTGGTAATTTGAAATTCATAACTTCAAGTTCTGATCTTCAGAACTTCAAGTTCTCAATTTCAAGTTAATAACTAAATTGGTAATTTGCAATTACTAACTTCAAGATCTGATCTTCAGAACTTCAAGTTCTCAATTTCAAGTTAATAACTAAATTGGTAATTTGAAATTACCAACTTCAAGATCTGATCTTCAGAACTACAAGTTCTCAATTTCAAGTTAATAACTAAATTGGTAATTTGAAATTACTAACTTTAAGATCTGATCTTCAGAACTTCAAGTTCTCAATTTCAAATAAATAAATAAATTGGTAATTTGAAATTACTAACTTCAAGATCTGATCTTCAGAACTTCAAGTTCTCAATTTCAAGTTAATAACTAAATTGGTAATTTGAAATTATTAACTTCAAGATCTGATCTTCGGAACTTCAAGTTCTCAATTTCAAGATAATAACTAAGTTGGTAATTTGAAACTATTAACTTCAAGATCTGATATTCAGAACTTCAAGTTCTCAATTACAAGTTAATAACTAAATTGGTAATTTGAAATTCCTAACTTCAAGTTCTGATCTTCAGAACTTCAAGTTCTCAATTTCAAGTTAATAACTAAATTGGTAATTTGCAATTACTAACTTCAAGATCTGATCTTCAGAACTTCAAGTTCTCAATTTCAAGTTAATAACTAAATTGGTAATTTGAAATTACCAACTTCAAGATCTGATCTTCAGAACTACAAGTTCTCAATTTCAAGTTAATAACTAAATTGGTAATTTGAAATTACTAACTTTAAGATCTGATCTTCAGAACTTCAAGTTCTCAATTTCAAATAAATAAATAAATTGGTAATTTGAAATTACTAACTTCAAGATCTGATCTTCAGAACTTCAAGTTCTCAATTTCAAGTTAATAACTAAATTGGTAATTTGAAATTATTAACTTCAAGATCTGATCTTCGGAACTTCAAGTTTTCAATTTCAAGTTAATAACTAAATTGGTAATTTGTAATTACTAACTTCAAGATCTGATCTTCTGAACTTCAAGTTCTCAATTTCAAGTTAATAACTAAATTGGTAGTTTGAAATTACTAACTTCAAGATCTTATCTTCAGAACTTCAAGTTCTCAATTACAAGTTAATAACTAAATTGGTAATTTGAAATTATTAACTTCAAGATCTGATCTTCGGAACTTCAAGTTCTCAATTTCAAGTTAATAACTAAATTGGTAATTTGAAATTACTAACTTCAAGTTCTGATCTTCAGAACTTCAAGTTCTCAATTACAAGATAATAACTAAATTGGTAATTTGAAATTACTAACTTCAAGATCTGATCTTCAGAACTTCAAGTTCTCAATTTCAAGTTAATAACTAAATTGGTAATTTGAAATTACTAACTTCAAGATCTGATCTACGGAACTTAAAGTTCTCAATTTCAAGTTAATAACTAAATTGGTAATTTGAAATTCCTAACTTCAAGATCTGATCTTCGGAACTTCAAGTTCTCAATTTCAAATTAATAACTAAATTGGTAATTTGAAATTACTAACTTCAAGATCTGATCTTCAGAACTTCAAGTTCTCAATTACAAGTTAATAACTAAATTGGTAATTTGAAATTCCTAACTTCAAGTTCTGATCTTCAGAACTTCAAGTTCTCAATTTCAAGATAATAACTAAATTGGTAATTTGAAATTACTAACTTCAAGATCTGATCTTCAGAACTTCAAGTTCTCAATTTCAAGTTAATAACTAAATTGGTAATTAGAATTATTAACTTTAAGATCTGATCTTCGGAACTTCAAGTTCTCAATTTCAAGTTAATAACTAAATTGGTAATTTGAAATTACTAACTTCAAGATCTGATCTTCAGAACTTCAAGTTCTCAATTTCAAGATAATAACTAAGTTGGTAATTTGAAACTATTAACTTCAAGATCTGATATTCAAAACTTCAAGTTCTCAATTACAAGTTAATAACTAAATTGGTAATTTGAAATTCCTAACTTCAAGTTCTGATCTTCAGAACTTCAAGTTCTCAATTTCAAGTTAATAACTAAATTAGTAATTTGAAATTATTAACTTCAAGATCTGATCTTCGGAACTTCAAGTTCTCAATTTCAAGTTAATAACTAAATTGGTAATTTGAAATTACTAACTTCAAGATCTGATCTTCCGAACTTCAAGTTCTCAATTTCAAGTTAATAACTAAATTGGTAATTTGAAATTCCTAACTTCAAGTTCTGATCTTCAGAACTTCAAGTTCTCAATTACAAGTTAATAACTAAATTGGTAATTTGAAATTATTAACTTCAAGATCTGATCTTCGGAACTTCAAGTTCTCAATTTCAAGTTAATAACTAAATTGGTAATTTGAAATTATTAACTTCAAGATCTGATCTTCGGAACTTCAAGTTCTCAATTTCAAGATAATAACTAAATTGGTAATTTGAAATTACTAACTTCAAGATCTGATCTTCAGAACTTCAAGTTCTCAATTTCAAGTTAATAACTAAATTGGTAATTTGAAATTATAAACTTCAAGATCTGATCTTCGGAACTTCAAGTTCTCAATTTCAAGTTAATAACTAAATTGGTAATTTGAAATTACTAACTTCAAGATCTGATCTTCAGAACTTCAAGTTCTCAATTTCAAATAAATAAATAAATTGGTAATTTGAAATTACTAACTTCAAGATCTGATCTTCAGAACTTCAAGTTCTCAATTTCAAGTTAATAACTAAATTGGTAATTTGAAATTATTAACTTCAAGATCTGATCTTCGGAACTTCAAGTTCTCAATTTCAAGATAATAACTAAGTTGGTAATTTGAAACTATTAACTTCAAGATCTGATATTCAGAACTTCAAGTTCTCAATTACAAGTTAATAACTAAATTGGTAATTTGAAATTCCTAACTTCAAGTTCTGATCTTCAGAACTTCAAGTTCTCAATTTCAAGTTAATAACTAAATTGGTAATTTGCAATTACTAACTTCAAGATCTGATCTTCAGAACTTCAAGTTCTCAATTTCAAGTTAATAACTAAATTGGTAATTTGAAATTACCAACTTCAAGATCTGATCTTCAGAACTACAAGTTCTCAATTTCAAGTTAATAACTAAATTGGTAATTTGAAATTACTAACTTTAAGATCTGATCTTCAGAACTTCAAGTTCTCAATTTCAAATAAATAAATAAATTGGTAATTTGAAATTACTAACTTCAAGATCTGATCTTCAGAACTTCAAGTTCTCAATTTCAAGTTAATAACTAAATTGGTAATTTGAAATTATTAACTTCAAGATCTGATCTTCGGAACTTCAAGTTTTCAATTTCAAGTTAATAACTAAATTGGTAATTTGAAATTACTAACTTCAAGATCTGATCTTCTGAACTTCAAGTTCTCAATTTCAAGTTAATAACTAAATTGGTAGTTTGAAATTACTAACTTCAAGATCTTATCTTCAGAACTTCAAGTTCTCAATTACAAGTTAATAACTAAATTGGTAATTTGAAATTATTAACTTCAAGATCTGATCTTCGGAACTTCAAGTTCTCAATTTCAAGTTAATAACTAAATTGGTAATTTGAAATTACTAACTTCAAGTTCTGATCTTCAGAACTTCAAGTTCTCAATTACAAGATAATAACTAAATTGGTAATTTGAAATTACTAACTTCAAGATCTGATCTTCAGAACTTCAAGTTCTCAATTTCAAGTTAATAACTAAATTGGTAATTTGAAATTACTAACTTCAAGATCTGATCTACGGAACTTAAAGTTCTCAATTTCAAGTTAATAACTAAATTGGTAATTTGAAATTATTAACTTCAAGATCTGATCTTCGGAACTTCAAGTTCTCAATTTCAAGTTAATAACTAAATTGGTAATTTGAAATTACTAACTTCAAGATCTGATCTTCCGAACTTCAAGTTCTCAATTTCAAGTTAATAACTAAATTGGTAATTTGAAATTCCTAACTTCAAGTTCTGATCTTCAGAACTTCAAGTTCTCAATTACAAGTTAATAACTAAATTGGTAATTTGAAATTATTAACTTCAAGATCTGATCTTCGGAACTTCAAGTTCTCAATTTCAAGTTAATAACTAAATTGGTAATTTGAAATTATTAACTTCAAGATCTGATCTTCGGAACTTCAAGTTCTCAATTTCAAGATAATAACTAAATTGGTAATTTGAAATTACTAACTTCAAGATCTGATCTTCAGAACTTCAAGTTCTCAATTTCAAGTTAATAACTAAATTGGTAATTTGAAATTATAAACTTCAAGATCTGATCTTCGGAACTTCAAGTTCTCAATTTCAAGTTAATAACTAAATTGGTAATTTGAAATTACTAACTTCAAGATCTGATCTTCAGAACTTCAAGTTCTCAATTTCAAATAAATAAATAAATTGGTAATTTGAAATTACTAACTTCAAGATCTGATCTTCAGAACTTCAAGTTCTCAATTTCAAGTTAATAACTAAATTGGTAATTTGAAATTATTAACTTCAAGATCTGATCTTCGGAACTTCAAGTTCTCAATTTCAAGATAATAACTAAGTTGGTAATTTGAAACTATTAACTTCAAGATCTGATATTCAGAACTTCAAGTTCTCAATTACAAGTTAATAACTAAATTGGTAATTTGAAATTCCTAACTTCAAGTTCTGATCTTCAGAACTTCAAGTTCTCAATTTCAAGTTAATAACTAAATTGGTAATTTGCAATTACTAACTTCAAGATCTGATCTTCAGAACTTCAAGTTCTCAATTTCAAGTTAATAACTAAATTGGTAATTTGAAATTACCAACTTCAAGATCTGATCTTCAGAACTACAAGTTCTCAATTTCAAGTTAATAACTAAATTGGTAATTTGAAATTACTAACTTTAAGATCTGATCTTCAGAACTTCAAGTTCTCAATTTCAAATAAATAAATAAATTGGTAATTTGAAATTACTAACTTCAAGATCTGATCTTCAGAACTTCAAGTTCTCAATTTCAAGTTAATAACTAAATTGGTAATTTGAAATTATTAACTTCAAGATCTGATCTTCGGAACTTCAAGTTTTCAATTTCAAGTTAATAACTAAATTGGTAATTTGAAATTACTAACTTCAAGATCTGATCTTCTGAACTTCAAGTTCTCAATTTCAAGTTAATAACTAAATTGGTAGTTTGAAATTACTAACTTCAAGATCTTATCTTCAGAACTTCAAGTTCTCAATTACAAGTTAATAACTAAATTGGTAATTTGAAATTATTAACTTCAAGATCTGATCTTCGGAACTTCAAGTTCTCAATTTCAAGTTAATAACTAAATTGGTAATTTGAAATTACTAACTTCAAGTTCTGATCTTCAGAACTTCAAGTTCTCAATTACAAGATAATAACTAAATTGGTAATTTGAAATTACTAACTTCAAGATCTGATCTTCAGAACTTCAAGTTCTCAATTTCAAGTTAATAACTAAATTGGTAATTTGAAATTACTAACTTCAAGATCTGATCTACGGAACTTAAAGTTCTCAATTTCAAGTTAATAACTAAATTGGTAATTTGAAATTCCTAACTTCAAGATCTGATCTTCGGAACTTCAAGTTCTCAATTTCAAATTAATAACTAAATTGGTAATTTGAAATTACTAACTTCAAGATCTGATCTTCAGAACTTCAAGTTCTCAATTACAAGTTAATAACTAAATTGGTAATTTGAAATTCCTAACTTCAAGTTCTGATCTTCAGAACTTCAAGTTCTCAATTTCAAGATAATAACTAAATTGGTAATTTGAAATTACTAACTTCAAGATCTGATCTTCAGAACTTCAAGTTCTCAATTTCAAGTTAATAACTAAATTGGTAATTAGAATTATTAACTTCAAGATCTGATCTTCGGAACTTCAAGTTCTCAATTTCAAGTTAATAACTAAATTGGTAATTTGAAATTACTAACTTCAAGATCTGATCTTCAGAACTTCAAGTTCTCAATTTCAAGATAATAACTAAGTTGGTAATTTGAAACTATTAACTTCAAGATCTGATATTCAAAACTTCAAGTTCTCAATTACAAGTTAATAACTAAATTGGTAATTTGAAATTCCTAACTTCAAGTTCTGATCTTCAGAACTTCAAGTTCTCAATTTCAAGTTAATAACTAAATTAGTAATTTGAAATTATTAACTTCAAGATCTGATCTTCGGAACTTCAAGTTCTCAATTTCAAGTTAATAACTAAATTGGTAATTTGAAATTACTAACTTCAAGATCTGATCTTCCGAACTTCAAGTTCTCAATTTCAAGTTAATAACTAAATTGGTAATTTGAAATTCCTAACTTCAAGTTCTGATCTTCAGAACTTCAAGTTCTCAATTACAAGTTAATAACTAAATTGGTAATTTGAAATTATTAACTTCAAGATCTGATCTTCGGAACTTCAAGTTCTCAATTTCAAGTTAATAACTAAATTGGTAATTTGAAATTATTAACTTCAAGATCTGATCTTCGGAACTTCAAGTTCTCAATTTCAAGATAATAACTAAATTGGTAATTTGAAATTACTAACTTCAAGATCTGATCTTCAGAACTTCAAGTTCTCAATTTCAAGTTAATAACTAAATTGGTAATTTGAAATTATAAACTTCAAGATCTGATCTTCGGAACTTCAAGTTCTCAATTTCAAGTTAATAACTAAATTGGTAATTTGAAATTACTAACTTCAAGATCTGATCTTCAGAACTTCAAGTTCTCAATTTCAAGATAATAACTAAGTTGGTAATTTGAAACTATTAACTTCAAGATCTGATATTCAGAACTTCAAGTTCTCAATTACAAGTTAATAACTAAATTGGTAATGTGAAATACCTAACTTCAAGTTCTGATCTTCAGAACTTCAAGTTCTCAATTTCAAGTTAATAACTAAATTGGTAATTTGAAATTATTAACTTCAAGATCTGATCTTCGGAACTTCAAGTTCTCAATTTCAAGTTAATAACTAAATTGGTAATTTGAAATTAATAACTTCAAGATCTGATCTTCCGAACTTCAAGTTCTCAATTTCAAGTTAATAACTAAATTGGTAATTTGAAATTATTAACTTCAAGATCTGATCTTCGGAACTTCAAGTTCTCAATTTCAAGTTAATAACTAAATTGGTAATTTGAAATTACTAACTTCATGTTCTGATCTTCAGAACTTCTAGTTCTCAATTTCAAGTTAATAACTAAATTGGTAATTTGAAATTACTAACTTCAAGATCTGATCTTCAGAACTTCAAGTTCTCAATTTCAAGTTAATAATTAATTGGTAATTTGAAATTAATAACTTCAAGATCTGATCTTCAGAACTACAAGTTCTCAATTTCAAGTTAATAACTAAATTGGTAATTTGAAATTACTAACTTCAAGATCTGATCTTCAGAACTTCAAGTTCTCAATTTCAAATAAATAAATAAACTGGTAATTTGAAATTACTAACTTCAAGATCTGATCTTCAGAACTTCAAGTTCTCAATTTCAAGTTAATAACTAAATTGGTAATTTGAAATTACTAACTTCAAGATCTGATATTCAGAACTTCAAGTTCTCAATTTCAAATAAATAAATAAATTGGTAATTTGAAATTACTAACTTCAAGATCTGATCTTCAGAACTTCAAGTTCTCAATTTCAAGTTAATAACTAAATTGGTAATTTGAAATTATTAACTTCAAGATCTGATCTTCGGAACTTTAAGTTCTCAATTTCAAGTTAATAACTAAATTGGTAATTTGTAATTACTAACTTCAAGATCTGATCTTCAGAACTTCAAGTTCTCAATTTCAAGTTAATAACTAAATTGGTAATTTGAAATTACTAACTTCAAGATCTGATCTTCAGAACTTCAAGTTCTCAATTTCAAGTTAATAACTAAATTGGTAGTTTGAAATTACTAACTTCAAGATCTGATCTTCAGAACTTCAAGTTCTCAATTTCAAGTTAATAACTAAATTGGTAATTTGAAATTATTAACTTCAAGATCTGATCTTCGGAACTTCAAGTTCTCAATTTCAAGTTAATAACTAAATTGGTAATTTGAAATTACTAACTTCAAGATCTGATCTTCAGAACTTCAAGTTCTCAATTTCAAGATAATAACTAAGTTGGTAATTTGAAATTATTAACTTCAAGATCTGATCTTCAGAACTTCAAGTTCTCAATTACAAGTTAATAACTAAATTGGTAATTTGAAATTCCTAACTTCAAGTTCTGATCTGCAGAACTTCAAGTTCTCAATTTCAAGATAATAACTAAATTGGTAATTTGTAATTACTAACTTCAAGATCTGATCTTCAGAACTTCAAGTTCTCAATTTCAAGTTAATAACTAAATTGGTAATTTGAAATTATTAACTTCAAGATCTGATCTTCGGAACTTCAAGTTCTCAATTTCAAGTTAATAACTAAATTGGTAATTTGAAATTACTAACTTCAAGATCTGATCTTCAGAACTTCAAGTTCTCAATTTCAAGTTAATAACTAAATTGGTAATTTGAAATTATTATCTTCAAGATCTGATCTTCGGAACTTCAAGTTCTCAATTTCAAGTTAATAACTAAATTGGTAATTTGAAATTACTCACTTCAAGATCTGATCTTCAGAACTTCTAGTTCTCAATTTCAAGTTAATAACTAAATTGGTAATTTGAAATTACTAACTTCAAGATCTGATCTTCAGAACTTCAAGTTCTCAATTTCAAGTTAATAACTAAATTGGTAATTTGAAATTACCAACTTCAAGATCTGATCTTCAGAACTACAAGTACTCAATTTCAAGTTAATAACTAAATTGGTAATTTGAAATTATAAACTTCAAGATCTGATCTTCGGAACTTCAAGTTCTCAATTTCAAGTTAATAACTAAATTGGTAATTTGAAATTACTAACTTCAAGATCTGATCTTCAGAACTTCAAGTTCTCAATTTCAAGATAATAACTAAGTTGGTAATTTGAAACTATTAACTTCAAGATCTGATATTCAGAACTTCAAGTTCTCAATTACAAGTTAATAACTAAATTGGTAATGTGAAATACCTAACTTCAAGTTCTGATCTTCAGAACTTCAAGTTCTCAATTTCAAGTTAATAACTAAATTGGTAATTTGAAATTATTAACTTCAAGATCTGATCTTCGGAACTTCAAGTTCTCAATTTCAAGTTAATAACTAAATTGGTAATTTGAAATTAATAACTTCAAGATCTGATCTTCCGAACTTCAAGTTCTCAATTTCAAGTTAATAACTAAATTGGTAATTTGAAATTATTAACTTCAAGATCTGATCTTCGGAACTTCAAGTTCTCAATTTCAAGTTAATAACTAAATTGGTAATTTGAAATTACTAACTTCATGTTCTGATCTTCAGAACTTCTAGTTCTCAATTTCAAGTTAATAACTAAATTGGTAATTTGAAATTACTAACTTCAAGATCTGATCTTCAGAACTTCAAGTTCTCAATTTCAAGTTAATAATTAATTGGTAATTTGAAATTAATAACTTCAAGATCTGATCTTCAGAACTACAAGTTCTCAATTTCAAGTTAATAACTAAATTGGTAATTTGAAATTACTAACTTCAAGATCTGATCTTCAGAACTTCAAGTTCTCAATTTCAAATAAATAAATAAATTGGTAATTTGAAATTACTAACTTCAAGATCTGATCTTCAGAACTTCAAGTTCTCAATTTCAAGTTAATAACTAAATTGGTAATTTGAAATTATTAACTTCCAGATCTGATCTTCGGAACTTTAAGTTCTCAATTTCAAGTTAATAACTAAATTGGTAATTTGAAATTACTAACTTCAAGATCTGATCTTCAGAACTTCAAGTTCTCAATTTCAAGTTAATAACTAAATTGGTAATTTGAAATTACTAACTTCAAGATCTGATATTCAGAACTTCAAGTTCTCAATTTCAAATAAATAAATAAATTGGTAATTTGAAATTACTAACTTCAAGATCTGATCTTCAGAACTTCAAGTTCTCAATTTCAAGTTAATAACTAAATTGGTAATTTGAAATTATTAACTTCAAGATCTGATCTTCGGAACTTTAAGTTCTCAATTTCAAGTTAATAACTAAATTGGTAATTTGTAATTACTAACTTCAAGATCTGATCTTCAGAACTTCAAGTTCTCAATTTCAAGTTAATAACTAAATTGGTAATTTGAAATTACTAACTTCAAGATCTGATCTTCAGAACTTCAAGTTCTCAATTTCAAGTTAATAACTAAATTGGTAGTTTGAAATTACTAACTTCAAGATCTGATCTTCAGAACTTCAAGTTCTCAATTTCAAGTTAATAACTAAATTGGTAATTTGAAATTATTCACTTCAAGATCTGATCTTCGGAACTTCAAGTTCTCAATTTCAAGTTAATAACTAAATTGGTAATTTGAAATTACTAACTTCAAGATCTGATCTTCAGAACTTCAAGTTCTCAATTTCAAGATAATAACTAAGTTGGTAATTTGAAATTATTAACTTCAAGATCTGATCTTCAGAACTTCAAGTTCTCAATTACAAGTTAATAACTAAATTGGTAATTTGAAATTCCTAACTTCAAGTTCTGATCTGCAGAACTTCAAGTTCTCAATTTCAAGATAATAACTAAATTGGTAATTTGTAATTACTAACTTCAAGATCTGATCTTCAGAACTTCAAGTTCTCAATTTCAAGTTAATAACTAAATTGGTAATTTGAAATTATTAACTTCAAGATCTGATCTTCGGAACTTCAAGTTCTCAATTTCAAGTTAATAACTAAATTGGTAATTTGAAATTACTAACTTCAAGATCTGATCTTCAGAACTTCAAGTTCTCAATTTCAAGTTAATAACTAAATTGGTAATTTGAAATTATTATCTTCAAGATCTGATCTTCGGAACTTCAAGTTCTCAATTTCAAGTTAATAACTAAATTGGTAATTTGAAATTACTCACTTCAAGATCTGATCTTCAGAACTTCTAGTTCTCAATTTCAAGTTAATAACTAAATTGGTAATTTGAAATTACTAACTTCAAGATCTGATCTTCAGAACTTCAAGTTCTCAATTTCAAGTTAATAACTAAATTGGTAATTTGAAATTACCAACTTCAAGATCTGATCTTCAGAACTACAAGTACTCAATTTCAAGTTAATAACTAAATTGGTAATTTGAAATTACTAACTTTAAGATCTGATCTTCAGAACTTCAAGTTCTCAATTGCAAATAAATAAATAAATTGGTAATTTGAAATTACTAACTTCAAGATCTGATCTTCAGAACTTCAAGTTCTCAATTTCAAGTTAATAACTAAATTGGTAATTTGAAATTATTAACTTCAAGATCTGATCTTCGGAACTTCAAGTTCTCAATTTCAAGTTAATAACTAAATTGGTAATTTGAAATTACTAACTTCAAGATCTGATCTTCAGAACTTCAAGTTCTCAATTTCAAGTTAATAACTAAATTGGTAATTTGAAATTATTATCTTCAAGATCTGATCTTCGGAACTTCAAGTTCTCAATTTCAAGTTAATAACTAAATTGGTAATTTGAAATTACTCACTTCAAGATCTGATCTTCAGAACTTCTAGTTCTCAATTTCAAGTTAATAACTAAATTGGTAATTTGAAATTACTAACTTCAAGATCTGATCTTCAGAACTTCAAGTTCTCAATTTCAAGTTAATAACTAAATTGGTAATTTGAAATTACCAACTTCAAGATCTGATCTTCAGAACTACAAGTACTCAATTTCAAGTTAATAACTAAATTGGTAATTTGAAATTATAAACTTCAAGATCTGATCTTCGGAACTTCAAGTTCTCAATTTCAAGTTAATAACTAAATTGGTAATTTGAAATTACTAACTTCAAGATCTGATCTTCAGAACTTCAAGTTCTCAATTTCAAGATAATAACTAAGTTGGTAATTTGAAACTATTAACTTCAAGATCTGATATTCAGAACTTCAAGTTCTCAATTACAAGTTAATAACTAAATTGGTAATGTGAAATACCTAACTTCAAGTTCTGATCTTCAGAACTTCAAGTTCTCAATTTCAAGTTAATAACTAAATTGGTAATTTGAAATTATTAACTTCAAGATCTGATCTTCGGAACTTCAAGTTCTCAATTTCAAGTTAATAACTAAATTGGTAATTTGAAATTAATAACTTCAAGATCTGATCTTCCGAACTTCAAGTTCTCAATTTCAAGTTAATAACTAAATTGGTAATTTGAAATTATTAACTTCAAGATCTGATCTTCGGAACTTCAAGTTCTCAATTTCAAGTTAATAACTAAATTGGTAATTTGAAATTACTAACTTCATGTTCTGATCTTCAGAACTTCTAGTTCTCAATTTCAAGTTAATAACTAAATTGGTAATTTGAAATTACTAACTTCAAGATCTGATCTTCAGAACTTCAAGTTCTCAATTTCAAGTTAATAATTAATTGGTAATTTGAAATTAATAACTTCAAGATCTGATCTTCAGAACTACAAGTTCTCAATTTCAAGTTAATAACTAAATTGGTAATTTGAAATTACTAACTTCAAGATCTGATCTTCAGAACTTCAAGTTCTCAATTTCAAATAAATAAATAAATTGGTAATTTGAAATTACTAACTTCAAGATCTGATCTTCAGAACTTCAAGTTCTCAATTTCAAGTTAATAACTAAATTGGTAATTTGAAATTATTAACTTCAAGATCTGATCTTCGGAACTTTAAGTTCTCAATTTCAAGTTAATAACTAAATTGGTAATTTGAAATTACTAACTTCAAGATCTGATCTTCAGAACTTCAAGTTCTCAATTTCAAGTTAATAACTAAATTGGTAATTTGAAATTACTAACTTCAAGATCTGATATTCAGAACTTCAAGTTCTCAATTTCAAATAAATAAATAAATTGGTAATTTGAAATTACTAACTTCAAGATCTGATCTTCAGAACTTCAAGTTCTCAATTTCAAGTTAATAACTAAATTGGTAATTTGAAATTATTAACTTCAAGATCTGATCTTCGGAACTTTAAGTTCTCAATTTCAAGTTAATAACTAAATTGGTAATTTGTAATTACTAACTTCAAGATCTGATCTTCAGAACTTCAAGTTCTCAATTTCAAGTTAATAACTAAATTGGTAATTTGAAATTACTAACTTCAAGATCTGATCTTCAGAACTTCAAGTTCTCAATTTCAAGTTAATAACTAAATTGGTAGTTTGAAATTACTAACTTCAAGATCTGATCTTCAGAACTTCAAGTTCTCAATTTCAAGTTAATAACTAAATTGGTAATTTGAAATTATTAACTTCAAGATCTGATCTTCGGAACTTCAAGTTCTCAATTTCAAGTTAATAACTAAATTGGTAATTTGAAATTACTAACTTCAAGATCTGATCTTCAGAACTTCAAGTTCTCAATTTCAAGATAATAACTAAGTTGGTAATTTGAAATTATTAACTTCAAGATCTGATCTTCAGAACTTCAAGTTCTCAATTACAAGTTAATAACTAAATTGGTAATTTGAAATTCCTAACTTCAAGTTCTGATCTGCAGAACTTCAAGTTCTCAATTTCAAGATAATAACTAAATTGGTAATTTGTAATTACTAACTTCAAGATCTGATCTTCAGAACTTCAAGTTCTCAATTTCAAGTTAATAACTAAATTGGTAATTTGAAATTATTAACTTCAAGATCTGATCTTCGGAACTTCAAGTTCTCAATTTCAAGTTAATAACTAAATTGGTAATTTGAAATTACTAACTTCAAGATCTGATCTTCAGAACTTCAAGTTCTCAATTTCAAGTTAATAACTAAATTGGTAATTTGAAATTATTATCTTCAAGATCTGATCTTCGGAACTTCAAGTTCTCAATTTCAAGTTAATAACTAAATTGGTAATTTGAAATTACTCACTTCAAGATCTGATCTTCAGAACTTCTAGTTCTCAATTTCAAGTTAATAACTAAATTGGTAATTTGAAATTACTAACTTCAAGATCTGATCTTCAGAACTTCAAGTTCTCAATTTCAAGTTAATAACTAAATTGGTAATTTGAAATTACCAACTTCAAGATCTGATCTTCAGAACTACAAGTACTCAATTTCAAGTTAATAACTAAATTGGTAATTTGAAATTACTAACTTTAAGATCTGATCTTCAGAACTTCAAGTTCTCAATTGCAAATAAATAAATAAATTGGTAATTTGAAATTACTAACTTCAAGATCTGATCTTCAGAACTTCAAGTTCTCAATTTCAAGTTAATAACTAAATTGGTAATTTGAAATTATTAACTTCAAGATCTGATCTTCGGAACTTCAAGTTCTCAATTTCAAGTTAATAACTAAATTGGTAATTTGAAATTACTAACTTCAAGATCTGATCTTCTGAACTTCAAGTTCTCAATTTTAAGTTAATAACTAAATTGGTAGTTTGAAATTACAAACTTCAAGATCTGATCTTCAGAACTTCAAGTTCTCAATTACAAGTTAATAACTAAATTGGTAATTTGAAATTCCTAACTTCAAGTTCTGATCTGCAGAACTTCAAGTTCTCAATTTCAAGATAATAACTAAATTGGTAATTTGTAATTACTAACTTCAAGATCTGATCTTCGGAACTTCTAGTTCTCAATTTCAAGATAATAACTAAGTTGGTAATTTGAAATTATTAACTTCAAGATCTGATCTTCAGAACTTCAAGTTCTCAATTACAAGTTAATAACTAAATTGGTAATATGAAATTACTAACTTCAAGTTCTGATCTTCAGAACTTCAAGTTCTCAATTACAAGATAATAACTAAATTGGTAATTTGAAATTACTAACTTCAAGATCTGATCTTCAGAACTTCAAGTTCTCAATTTCAAGTTAATAACTAAATTGGTAATTTGAAATTACTAACTTCAAGATCTGATCTACGGAACTTCAAGTTCTCAATTTCAAGTTAATAACTAAATTGGTAATTTGAAATTACTAACTTCAAGATCTGATCTTCGGAACTTCAAGTTCTCAATTTCAAGTTAATAACTAAATTGGTAATTTGAAATTACTAACTTCAAGATCTGATCTTCAGAACTTCAAGTTCTCAATTACAAGTTAATAACTAAATTGGTAATTTGAAATTCCTAACTTCAAGTTCTGATCTTCAGAACTTCAAGTTCTCAATTTCAAGATAATAACTAAATTGGTAATTTGAAATTACTAACTTCAAGATCTGATCTTCAGAACTTCAAGTTCTCAATTACAAGTTAATAACTAAATTGGTAATTTGAAATTCCTAACTTCAAGTTCTGATCTTCAGAACTTCAAGTTCTCAATTTCAAGTTAATAACTAAATTGGTAATTAGAATTATTAACTTCAAGATCTGATCTTCGGAACTTCAAGTTCTCAATTTCAAGTTAATAACTAAATTGGTAATTTGAAATTACTAACTTCAAGATCTGATCTTCAGAACTTCAAGTTCTCAATTTCAAGATAATAACTAAGTTGGTAATTTGAAACTATTAACTTCAAGATCTGATATTCAGAACTTCAAGTTCTCAATTACAAGTTAATAACTAAATTGGTAATTTGAAATTCCTAACTTCAAGTTCTGATCTTCAGAACTTCAAGTTCTCAATTTCAAGTTAATAACTAAATTGGTAATTTGTAATTATTAACTTCAAGATCTGATCTTCGGAACTTCAAGTTCTCAATTTCAAGTTAATAACTAAATTGGTAATTTGAAATTACTAACTTCAAGATCTGATCTTCCGAACTTCAAGTTCTCAATTTCAAGTTAATAACTAAATTGGTAATTTGAAATTCCTAACTTCAAGTTCTGATCTTCAGAACTTCAAGTTCTCAATTACAAGTTAATAACTAAATTGGTAATTTGAAATTATTAACTTCAAGATCTGATCTTCGGAACTTCAAGTTCTCAATTTCAAGTTAATAACTAAATTGGTAATTTGAAATTATTAACTACAAGATCTGATCTTCGGAACTTCAAGTTCTCAATTTCAAGATAATAACTAAATTGGTAATTTGAAATTACTAACTTCAAGATCTGATCTTCAGAACTTCAAGTTCTCAATTTCAAGTTAATAACTAAATTGGTAATTTGAAATTATTAACTTCAAGATCTGATCTTCGGAACTTCAAGTTCTCAATTTCAAGTTAATAACTAAATTGGTAATTTGAAATTACTAACTTCAAGTTCTGATCTTCAGAACTTCTAGTTCTCAATTTCAAGTTAATAACTAAATTGGTAATTTGAAATTACTAACTTCAAGATCTGATCTTCAGAACTTCAAGTTCTCAATTTCAAGTTAATAATTAATTGGTAATTTGAAATTAATAACTTCAAGATCTGATCTTCAGAACTACAAGTTCTCAATTTCAAGTTAATAACTAAATTGGTAATTTGAAATTACTAACTTCAAGATCTGATCTTCAGAACTTCAAGTTCTCAATTTCAAATAAATAAATAAATTGGTAATTTGAAATTACTAACTTCAAGATCTGATCTTCAGAACTTCAAGTTCTCAATTTCAAGTTAATAACTAAATTGGTAATTTGAAATTATTAACTTCAAGATCTGATCTTCGGAACTTTAAGTTCTCAATTTCAAGTTAATAACTAAATTGGTAATTTGAAATTACTAACGTCAAGATCTGATCTTCAGAACTTCAAGTTCTCAATTTCAAGTTAATAACTAAATTGGTAATTTGTAATTACTAACTTCAAGATCTGATCTTCAGAACTTCAAGTTCTCAATTTCAAATAAATAAATAAATTGGTAATTTGAAATTACTAACTTCAAGATCTGATCTTCAGAACTTCAAGTTCTCAATTTCAAGTTAATAACTAAATTGGTAATTTGAAATTATTAACTTCAAGATCTGATCTTCGGAACTTTAAGTTCTCAATTTCAAGTTAATAACTAAATTGGTAATTTGAAATTACTAACTTCAAGATCTGATCTTCAGAACTTCAAGTTCTCAATTTCAAGTTAATAACTAAATTGATATTTTGAAATTACTAACTTCAAGATCTGATCTTCAGAACTTCAAGTTCTCAATTTCAAGTTAATAACTAAATTGGTAGTTTGAAATTACTAACTTCAAGATCTGATCTTCAGAACTTCAAGTTCTCAATTTCAAGTTAATAACTAAATTGGTAATTTGAAATTATTAACTTCAAGATCTGATCTTCGGAACTTCAAGTTCTCAATTTCAAGTTAATAACTAAATTGGTAATTTGAAATTACTAACTTCAAGATCTGATCTTCAGAACTTCAAGTTCTCAATTTCAAGATAATAACTAAGTTGGTAATTTGAAATTATTAACTTCAAGATCTGATCTTCAGAACTTCAAGTTCTCAATTACAAGTTAATAACTAAATTGGTAATTTGAAATTCCTAACTTCAAGTTCTGATCTGCAGAACTACAAGTTCTCAATTTCAAGATAATAACTAAATTGGTAATTTGTAATTACTAACTTCAAGATTTGATCTTCAGAACTTCAAGTTCTCAATTTCAAGTTAATAACTAAATTGGTAATTTGAAATTATTAACTTCAAGATCTGATCTTCGGAACTTCAAGTTCTCAATTTCAAGTTAATAACTAAATTGGTAATTTGAAATTACTAACTTCAAGATCTGATCTTCAGAACTTCAAGTTCTCAATTTCAAGTTAATAACTAAATTGGTAATTTGAAATTATTATCTTCAAGATCTGATCTTCGGAACATCAAGTTCTCAATTTCAAGTTAATAACTAAATTGGTAATTTGAAATTACTCACTTCAAGATCTGATCTTCAGAACTTCTAGTTCTCAATTTCAAGTTAATAACTAAATTGGTAATTATAATTACTAACTTCAAGATCTGATCTTCAGAACTTCAAGTTCTCAATTTCAAGTTAATAACTAAATTGGTAATTTGAAATTACCAACTTCAAGATCTGATCTTCAGAACTACAAGTACTCAATTTCAAGTTAATAACTAAATTGGTAATTTGAAATTACTAACTTTAAGATCTGATCTTCAGAACTTCAAGTTCTCAATTTCAAATAAATAAATAAATTGGTAATTTGAAATTACTAACTTCAAGATCTGATCTTCAGAACTTCAAGTTCTCAATTTCAAGTTAATAACTAAATTGGTAATTTGAAATTATTAACTTCAAGATCTGATCTTCGGAACTTCAAGTTCTCAATTACAAGTTAATAACTAAATTGGTAATTTGAAATTACTAACTTCAAGATCTGATCTTCTGAACTTCAAGTTCTCAATTTCAAGTTAATAACTAAATTGGTAATTTGAAATTACTAACTTCAAGATCTGATCTTCGGAACTTCAAGTTCTCAATTTCAAGTTAATAACTAAATTGGTAATTTGAAATTACTAACTTCAAGATCTGATCTTCAGAACTTCAAGTTCTCAATTACAAGTTAATAACTAAATTGGTAATTTGAAATTCCTAACTTCAAGTTCTGATCTTCAGAACTTCAAGTTCTCAATTTCAAGATAAAACTAAATTGGTAATTTGAAATTACTAACTTCAAGATCTGATCTTCAGAACTTCAAGTTCTCAATTTCAAGTTAATAACTAAATTGGTAATTTGAAATTATTAACTTCAAGATCTGATCTTCGGAACTTCAAGTTCTCAATTTCAAGTTAATAACTAAATTGGTAATTTGAAATTATTAACTTCAAGATCTGATCTTCGGAACTTCAAGTTCTCAATTTCAAGTTAATAACTAAATTGGTAATTTGAAATTACTAACTTCAAGATTTGATCTTCCGAACTTCAAGTTCTCAATTTCAAGTTAATAACTAAATTGGTAATTTGAAATTATTAACTTCAAGATCTGATCTTCGGAACTTCAAGTTCTCAATTTCAAGTTAATAACTAAATTGGTAATTTGAAATTACTAACTTCAAGATCTGATCTTCAGAACTTCTAGTTCTCAATTTCAAGTTAATAACTAAATTGGTAATTTGAAATTACTAACTTCAAGATCTGATCTTCAGAACTTCAAGTTCTCAATTTCAAGTTAATAATTAATTGGTAATTTGAAATTAATAACTTCAAGATCTGATCTTCAGAACTACAAGTTCTCAATTTCAAGTTAATAACTAAATTGGTAATTTGAAATTACTAACTTCAAGATCTGATCTTCAGAACTTCAAGTTCTCAATTTCAAATAAATAAATAAATTGGTAATTTGAAATTACTAACTTCAAGATCTGATCTTCAGAACTTCAAGTTCTCAATTTCAAGTTAATAACTAAATTGGTAATTTGAAATTATTAACTTCAAGATCTGATCTTCGGAACTTCAAGTTCTCAATTTCAAGTTAATGACTAAATTTGTAATTTGAAATTACTAACTTCAAGATCTGATCTTCAGAACTTCAAGTTCTCAATTTCAAGTTAATATCTAAATTGGTAATTTGAAATTACTAACTTCAAGATCTGATCTTCAGAACTTCAAGTTCTCAATTTCAAGTTAATAACTAAATTGGTAGTTTGAAATTACTAACTCCAAGATCTGATCTTCAGAACTTCAAGTTCTCAATTTCAAGTTAATAACTAATTTGGTAATTTGAAATTATTAACTTCAAGATCTGATCTTCGGAACTTCAAGTTCTCAATTTCAAGTTAATAACTAAATTGGTAATTTGAAATTACTAACTTCAAGATCTGATCTTCAGAACTTCAAGTTCTCAATTTCAAGTTAATAACTAAATTGGTAATTTGAAATTATTAACTTCAAGATCTGATCTTCGGAACTTCAAGTTCTCAATTTCAAGTTAATAACTAAATTGGTAATTTGAAATTACTAACTTCAAGATCTGATCTTCAGAACTTCAAGTTCTCAATTTCAAGTTAATAACTAAATTGGTAATTTGAAATTATTATCTTCAAGATCTGATCTTCGGAACTTCAAGTTCTCAATTTCAAGTTAATAACTAAATTGGTAATTTGAAATTACTCACTTCAAGATCTGATCTTCAGAACTTCTAGTTCTCAATTTCAAGTTAATAACTAAATTGGTAATTTGAAATTACTAACTTCAAGATCTGATCTTCAGAACTTCAAGTTCTCAATTTCAAGTTAATAACTAAATTGGTAATTTGAAATTACCAACTTCAAGATCTGATCTTCAGAACTACAAGTACCCAATTTCAAGTTAATAACTAAATTGGTAATTTGAAATTACTAACTTTAAGATCTGATCTTCAGAACTTCAAGTTCTCAATTTCAAATAAATAAATAAATTGGTAATTTGAAATTACTAACTTCAAGATCTGATCTTCAGAACTTCAAGTTCTCAATTTCAAGTTAATAACTAAATTGGTAATTTGAAATTATTAACTTCAAGATCTGATCTTCGGAACTTCAAGTTCTCAATTACAAGTTAATAACTAAATTGGTAATTTGAAATTACTAACTTCAAGATCTGATCTTCTGAACTTCAAGTTCTCAATTTCAAGTTAATAACTAAATTGGTAGTTTGAAATTACAAACTTCAAGATCTGATCTTCAGAACTTCAAGTTCACAATTACAAGTTAATAACTAAATTGGTAATTTGAAATTATTAACTTCAAGATCTGATCTTCGGAAATTCATGTTCTCAATTTCAAGTTAATAACTAAATTGGTAATTTGGAATTATTAACTTCAAGATCTGATCTTCAGAACTTCAAGTTCTCAATTTCAAATAAATAAATAAATTGGTAATTTGAAATTACTAACTTCAAGATCTGATCTTCAGAACTTCAAGTTCTCAATTTCAAATAAATAAATAAATTGGTAATTTGAAATTACTAACTTCAAGATCTGATCTTCAGAACTTCAAGTTCTCAATTTCAAGTTAATAACTAAATTGGTAATTTGAAATTATTAACTTCAAGATCTGATCTTCGGAACTTCAAGTTCTCAATTTCAAGTTAATAACTAAATTGGTAATTTGAAATTACTAACTTCAAGATCTGATCTTCAGAACTTCAAGTTCTCAATTTCAAGTTAATAACTAAATTGGTAATTTGAAATTACTAACTTCAAGATCTGATCTTCAGAACTTCAAGTTCTCAATTACAAGTTAATAACTAAATTGGTAGTTTGAAATTACTAACTCCAAGATCTGATCTTCAGAACTTCAAGTTCTCAATTTCAAGTTAAAAACTAATTTGGTAATTTGAAATTATTAACTTCAAGATCTGATCTTCGGAACTTCAAGTTCTCAATTTCAAGTTAATAACTAAATTGGTAATTTGAAATTACTAACTTCAAGATCTGATCTTCAGAACTTCAAGTTCTCAATTTCAAGATAATAACTAAGTTGGTAATTTGAAATTATTAACTTCAAGATCTGATCTTCAGAACTTCAAGTTCTCAATTACAAGTTAATAACTAAATTGGTAATTTGAAATTCCTAACTTCAAGTTCAAATCTGCAGAACTTCAAGTTCTCAATTTCAAGATAATAACTAAATTGGTAATTTGAAATTACTAACTTCAAGATCTGATCTTCAGAACTTCAAGTCCTCAATTTCAAGTTAATAACTAAATTGGTAATTTGAAATTATTAACTTCAAGATCTGATCTTCGGAACTTCAAGTTCTCAATTTCAAGTTAATAACTAAATTGGTAATTTGAAATTCCTAACTTCAAGATCTGATCTTCAGAACTTCAAGTTCTCAATTTCAAGTTAATATCTAAATTGGTAATTTGAAATTACTAACTTCAAGATCTGATCTTCAGAACTTCAAGTTCTCAATTTCAAGTTAATAACTAAATTGGTAGTTTGAAATTACTAACTCCAAGATCTGATCTTCAGAACTTCAAGTTCTCAATTTCAAGTTAATAACTAATTTGGTAATTTGAAATTATTAACTTCAAGATCTGATCTTCGGAACTTCAAGTTCTCAATTTCAAGTTAATAACTAAATTGGTAATTTGAAATTACTAACTTCAAGATCTGATCTTCAGAACTTCAAGTTCTCAATTTCAAGTTAATAACTAAATTGGTAATTTGAAATTATTAACTTCAAGATCTGATCTTCGGAACTTCAAGTTCTCAATTTCAAGTTAATAACTAAATTGGTAATTTGAAATTACTAACTTCAAGATCTGATCTTCAGAACTTCAAGTTCTCAATTTCAAGTTAATAACTAAATTGGTAATTTGAAATTATTATCTTCAAGATCTGATCTTCGGAACTTCAAGTTCTCAATTTCAAGTTAATAACTAAATTGGTAATTTGAAATTACTCACTTCAAGATCTGATCTTCAGAACTTCTAGTTCTCAATTTCAAGTTAATAACTAAATTGGTAATTTGAAATTACTAACTTCAAGATCTGATCTTCAGAACTTCAATTTCTCAATTTCAAGTTAATAACTAAATTGGTAATTTGAAATTACCAACTTCAAGATCTGATCTTCAGAACTACAAGTACTCAATTTCAAGTTAATAACTAAATTGGTAATTTGAAATTACTAACTTTAAGATCTGATCTTCAGAACTTCAAGTTCTCAATTTCAAATAAATAAATAAATTGGTAATTTGAAATTACTAACTTCAAGATCTGATCTTCAGAACTTCAAGTTCTCAATTTCAAGTTAATAACTAAATTGGTAATTTGAAATTATTAACTTCAAGATCTGATCTTCGGAACTTCAAGTTCTCAATTACAAGTTAATAACTAAATTGGTAATTTGAAATTACTAACTTCAAGATCTGATCTTCTGAACTTCAAGTTCTCAATTTCAAGTTAATAACTAAATTGGTAGTTTGAAATTACAAACTTCAAGATCTGATCTTCAGAACTTCAAGTTCACAATTACAAGTTAATAACTAAATTGGTAATTTGAAATTATTAACTTCAAGATCTGATCTTCGGAACTTCATGTTCTCAATTTCAAGTTAATAACTAAATTGGTAATTTGGAATTATTAACTTCAAGATCTGATCTTCAGAACTTCAAGTTCTCAATTAAAGATAATAACTAAGTTGGTAATTTGAAATTATTAACTTCAAGATCTGATCTTCTGAACTTCAAGTTCTCAATTACAAGTTAATAACTAAATTGGTAATATGAAATTACTAACTTCAAGTTCTGATCTTCAGAACTTCAAGTTCTCAATTACAAGATAATAACTAAATTGGTAATTTGAAATTACTAACTTCAAGATCTGATCTTCAGAACTTCAAGTTCTCAATTTCAAGTTAATAACTAAATTGGTAATTTGAAATTACTAACTTCAAGATCTGATCTTCTGAACTTCAAGTTCTCAATTTCAAGTTAATAACTAAATTGGTAATTTGAAATTACTAACTTCAAGATCTGATCTTCGGAACTTCAAGTTCTCAATTTCAAGTTAATAACTAAATTGGTAATTTGAAATTATTAACTTCAAAATCTGATCTTCGGAACTTCAAGTTCTCAATTTCAAGTTAATAACTAAATTGGTAATTTGAAATTACTAACTTCAAGATCTGATCTTCAGAACTTCAAGTTCTCAATTTCAAGTTAATAACTAAATTGGTAATTTGAAATTACTAACTTCAAGAACTTCAAGTTCTCAATTTCAAGATAATAACTAAGTTGGTAATTTGAAATTACTAACTTCAAGATCTGTTCTTCAGAACTTCAAGTTCTCAATTTCAAGTTAATAACTAAATTGGTAATTTGAAATTCCTAACTTCAAGATCTGATCTTCAGAACTTCAAGTTCTCAATTTCAAGTTAATAACTAAATTGTTAATTTGAAATTATTAACTTCAAGATCTGATCTTGGGAACTTCAAGTTCTCAATTTCAAGTTAATAACTAAATTGGTAATTTGAAATTACTAACTACAAGATCTGATCTTCAGAACTTCAAGTTCTCAATTTCAAGTTAATAACTAAATTGGTAATTTGAAATTACTAACTTCAAGATCTGATCTTCAGAACTTCAAGTTCTCAATTTCAAGTTAATAACTAAATTGGTAATTTGAAATTATTAACTTCAAGATCTGATCTTCGGAACTACAAGTTCTCAATTTCAAGTTAATAACTAAATTGGTAATTTGAAATTACTAACTTCAAGATCTGATCTTCAGAACTTCAAGTTCTCAATTTCAAGTTAATAACTAAATTGGTAATTTGAAATTATTAACTTCAAGATCTGATCTTCGGAACTTCAAGTTCTCAATTTCAAGTTAATAACTAAATTGGTAATTTGAAATTACTAACTTCAAGATCTGATCTTCAGAACTTCAAGTTCTCAATTTCAAGATAATAACTAAGTTGGTAATTTGAAATTATTAACTTCAAGATCAGATATTCAGAACTTCAAGTTCTCAATTGCAAGTTAATAACTAAATTGGTAATTTGAAATTCCTAACTTCAAGTTCTGATCTTCAGAACTTCAAGTTCTCAATTTCAAGTTAATAACTAAATTGGTAATTTGAAATTACTAACTTCAAGATCTGATCTTCAGAACTTCAAGTTCTCAATTTCAAGTTAATAGCTAAATTGGTAATTTGAAATTCCTAACTTCAAGATCTGATCTTCAGAACTTCAAGTTCTCAATTTCAAGTTAATAACTAAATTGGTAATTTGAAATTATTAACTTCAAGATCTGATCTTCGGAACTTCAAGTTCTCAATTTCAAGTTAATAACTAAATTGGTAATTTGAAATTACTAACTTCAAGTTCAAATCTGCAGAACTTCAAGTTCTCAATTTCAAGATAATAACTAAATTGGTAATTTGAAATTACTAACTTCAAGATCTGATCTTCAGAACTTCAAGTTCTCAATTTCAAGTTAATAACTAAATTGGTAATTTGAAATTATTAACTTCAAGATCTGATCTTCGGAACTTCAAGTTCTCAATTTCAAGTTAATAACTAAATTGGTAATTTGAAATTCCTAACTTCAAGATCTGATCTTCAGAACTTCAAGTTCTCAATTTCAAGTTAATATCTAAATTGGTAATTTGAAATTACTAACTTCAAGATCTGATCTTCAGAACTTCAAGTTCTCAATTTCAAGTTAATAACTAAATTGGTAGTTTGAAATTACTAACTCCAAGATCTGATCTTCAGAACTTCAAGTTCTCAATTTCAAGTTAATAACTAATTTGGTAATTTGAAATTATTAACTTCAAGATCTGATCTTCGGAACTTCAAGTTCTCAATTTCAAGTTAATAACTAAATTGGTAATTTGAAATTACTAACTTCAAGATCTGATCTTCAGAACTTCAAGTTCTCAATTTCAAGTTAATAACTAAATTGGTAATTTGAAATTATTAACTTCAAGATCTGATCTTCGGAACTTCAAGTTCTCAATTTCAAGTTAATAACTAAATTGGTAATTTGAAATTACTAACTTCAAGATCTGATCTTCAGAACTTCAAGTTCTCAATTTCAAGTTAATAACTAAATTGGTAATTTGAAATTATTATCTTCAAGATCTGATCTTCGGAACTTCAAGTTCTCAATTTCAAGTTAATAACTAAATTGGTAATTTGAAATTACTCACTTCAAGATCTGATCTTCAGAACTTCTAGTTCTCAATTATAAGTTAATAACTAAATTGGTAATTTGAAATTACTAACTTCAAGATCTGATCTTCAGAACTTCAATTTCTCAATTTCAAGTTAATAACTAAATTGGTAATTTGAAATTACCAACTTCAAGATCTGATCTTCAGAACTACAAGTACTCAATTTCAAGTTAATAACTAAATTGGTAATTTGAAATTACTAACTTTAAGATCTGATCTTCAGAACTTCAAGTTCTCAATTTCAAATAAATAAATAAATTGGTAATTTGAAATTACTAACTTCAAGATCTGATCTTCAGAACTTCAAGTTCTCAATTTCAAGTTAATAACTAAATTGGTAATTTGAAATTATTAACTTCAAGATCTGATCTTCGGAACTTCAAGTTCTCAATTACAAGTTAATAACTAAATTGGTAATTTGAAATTACTAACTTCAAGATCTGATCTTCTGAACTTCAAGTTCTCAATTTCAAGTTAATAACTAAATTGGTAGTTTGAAATTACAAACTTCAAGATCTGATCTTCAGAACTTCAAGTTCACAATTACAAGTTAATAACTAAATTGGTAATTTGAAATTATTAACTTCAAGATCTGATCTTCGGAACTTCATGTTCTCAATTTCAAGTTAATAACTAAATTGGTAATTTGGAATTATTAACTTCAAGATCTGATCTTCAGAACTTCAAGTTCTCAATTAAAGATAATAACTAAGTTGGTAATTTGAAATTATTAACTTCAAGATCTGATCTTCAGAACTTCAAGTTCTCAATTACAAGTTAATAACTAAATTGGTAATATGAAATTACTAACTTCAAGTTCTGATCTTCAGAACTTCAAGTTCTCAATTACAAGATAATAACTAAATTGG
The DNA here is from genome assembly GCA_958510855.1 of Rhagonycha lutea. NCBI lineage: Eukaryota > Metazoa > Arthropoda > Insecta > Coleoptera > Cantharidae > Rhagonycha > Rhagonycha lutea. The sequence continues at coordinate 42,111,170 of OY294037.1, forward strand.
TAATTTGAAATTACTAACTTCAAGATCTGATCTTCAGAACTTCAAGTTCTCAATTTCAAGTTAATAACTAAATTGGTAATTTGAAATTACTAACTTCAAGATCTGATCTTCTGAACTTCAAGTTCTCAATTTCAAGTTAATAACTAAATTGGTAATTTGAAATTACTAACTTCAAGATCTGATCTTCGGAACTTCAAGTTCTCAATTTCAAGTTAATAACTAAATTGGTAATTTGAAATTACTAACTTCAAGATCTGATCTTCAGAACTTCAAGTTCTCAATTACAAGTTAATAACTAAATTGGTAATATGAAATTCCTAACTTCAAGTTCTGATCTTCAGAACTTCAAGTTCTCAATTTCAAGATAAAACTAAATTGGTAATTTGAAATTACTAACTTCAAGATCTGATCTTCAGAACTTCAAGTTCTCAATTTCAAGTTAATAACTAAATTTGTAATTTGAAATTATTAACTTCAAGATCTGATCTTCGGAACTTCAAGTTCTCAATTTCAAGTTAATAACTAAATTGGTAATTTGAAATTATTAACTTCAAGATCTGATCTTCGGAACTTCAAGTTCTCAATTTCAAGTTAATAACTAAATTGGTAATTTGAAATTACTAACTTCAAGATTTGATCTTCCGAAATTCAAGTTCTCAATTTCAAGTTAATAACTAAATTGGTAATTTGAAATTATTAACTTCAAGATCTGATCTTCGCAACTTCAAGTTCTCAATTTCAAGTTAATAACTAAATTGGTAATTTGAAATTACTAACTTCAAGATCTGATCTTCAGAACTTCTAGTTCTCAATTTCAAGTTAATAACTAAATTGGTAATTTGAAATTACTAACTTCAAGATCTGATCTTCAGAACTTCAAGTTCTCAATTTCAAGTTAATAATTAATTGGTAATTTGAAATTAATAACTTCAAGATCTGATCTTCAGAACTTCAAGTTCTCAATTTCAAATAAATAAATAAATTGGTAATTTGAAATTACTAACTTCAAGATCTGATCTTCAGAACTTCAAGTTCTCAATTTCAAATAAATAAATAAATTGGTAATTTGAAATTACTAACTTCAAGATCTGATCTTCAGAACTTCAAGTTCTCAATTTCAAGTTAATAACTAAATTGGTAATTTGAAATTATTAACTTCAAGATCTGATCTTCGGAACTTCAAGTTCTCAATTTCAAGTTAATAACTAAATTGGTAATTTGAAATTACCAACTTCAAGATCTGATCTTCAGAACTTCAAGTTCTCAATTTCAAGTTAATAACTAAATTGGTAATTTGAAATTACTAACTTCAAGATCTGATCTTCAGAACTTCAAGTTCTCAATTACAAGTTAATAACTAAATTGGTAGTTTGAAATTACTAACTCCAAGATCTGATCTTCAGAACTTCAAGTTCTCAATTTCAAGTTAATAACTAATTTGGTAATTTGAAATTATTAACTTCAAGATCTGATCTTCGGAACTTCAAGTTCTCAATTTCAAGTTAATAACTAAATTGGTAATTTCAAATTACTAACTTCAAGATCTGATCTTCAGAACTTCAAGTTCTCAATTTCAAGATAATAACTAAGTTGGTAATTTGAAATTATTAACTTCAAGATCTGATCTTCAGAACTTCAAGTTCTCAATTACAAGTTAATAACTAAATTGGTAATTTGAAATTCCTAACTTCAAGTTCAAATCTGCAGAACTTCAAGTTCTCAATTTCAAGATAATAACTAAATTGGTAATTTGAAATTTCTAACTTCAAGATCTAATCTTCAGAACTTCAAGTTCTCAATTTCAAGATAATAACTAAGTTGGTAAATTGAAATTACTAACTTCAAGATCTGATCTTCAGAACTTCAAGTTCTCAATTTCAAGTTAATAACTAAATTGGTAATTTGAAATTCCTAACTTCAAGATCTGATCTTCAGAACTTCAAGTTCTCAATTTCAAGATAATAACTAAGTTGGTAATTTGAAATTATTAACTTCAAGATCTGATCTTCAGAACTTCAAGTTCTCAATTACAAGTTAATAACTAAATTGGTAATTTGAAATTCATAACTTCAAGTTCAAATCTGCAGAACTTCAAGTTCTCAATTTCAAGATAATAACTAAATTGGTAATTTGAAATTACTAACTTCAAGATCTGATCTTCAGAACTACAAGTTCTCAATTTCAAGTTAATAACTAAATTGGTAATTTGAAATTACTAACTTCAAGATCTAATCTTCAGAACTTCAAGTTCTCAATTTCAAGATAATAACTAAGTTGGTAATTTGAAATTATTAACTTCAAGATCTGATCTTCGGAACTTCAAGTTCTCAATTTCAAGATAATAACTAAATTGGTAATTTGAAATTTCTAACTTCAAGATCTGATCTTCAGAACTTCAAGTTCTCAATTTCAAGTTAATAACTAAATTGGTAATTTGAAATTATTAACTTCAAGATCTGATCTTCGGAACTTCAAGTTCTCAATTTCAAGTTAATAACTAAATTGGTAATTTGAAATTACTAACTTCAAGATCTGATCTTCAGAACTTCTAGTTCTCAATTTCAAGTTAATAACTAAATTGGTAATTTGAAATTACTAACTTCAAGATCTGATCTTCAGAACTTCAAGTTCTCAATTTCAAGTTAATAATTAATTGGTAATTTGAAATTAATAACTTCAAGATCTGATCTTCAGAACTACAAGTTCTCAATTTCAAGTTAATAACTAAATTGGTAATTTGAAATTACTAACTTCAAGATCTGATCTTCAGAACTTCAAGTTCTCAATTTCAAATAAATAAATAAATTGGTAATTTGAAATTACTAACTTCAAGATCTGATCTTCAGAACTTCAAGTTCTCAATTTCAAGTTAATAACTAAATTGGTAATTTGAAATTATTAACTTCAAGATCTGATCTTCGGAACTTCAAGTTCTCAATTTCAAGTTAATAACTAAATTGGTAATTTGAAATTACTAACTTCAAGATCTGATCTTCAGAACTTCTAGTTCTCAATTTCAAGTTAATAACTAAATTGGTAAATTGAAATTACTAACTTCAAGATCTGTACTTCAGAACTTCAAGTTCTCAATTTCAAGTTAATAACTAAATTGGTAATTTGAAATTAATAACTTCAAGTTCTGATCTTCAGAACTACAAGTTCTCAATTTCAAGTTAATAACTAAATTGGTAATTTGAAATTACTAACTTCAAGATCTGATCTTCAGAACTTCAAGTTCTCAATTTCAAATAAATAAATAAATTGGTAATTTGAAATTACTAACTTCAAGATCTGATCTTCAGAACTTCAAGTTCTCAATTTCAAGTTAATAACTAAATTGGTAATTTGAACTTATTAACTTCAAGATCTGATCTTCGGAACTTCAAGTTCTCAATTTCAAGTTAATAACTAAATTGGTAATTTGAAATTATTAACTTCAAAATCTGATCTTCGGAACTTTAAGTTCTCAATTTCAAGTTAATAACTAAATTGGTAATTTGAAATTACTAACTTCAAGATCTGATCTTCAGAACTTCAAGTTCTCAATTTCAAGTTAATAACTAAATTGGTAATTTGAAATTACTAACTTCAAGAACTTCAAGTTCTCAATTTCAAGATAATAACTAAGTTGGTAATTTGAAATTACTAACTTCAAGATCTGTTCTTCAGAACTTCAAGTTCTCAATTTCAAGTTAATAACTAAATTGGTAATTTGAAATTCCTAACTTCAAGATCTGATCTTCAGAACTTCAAGTTCTCAATTTCAAGTTAATAACTAAATTGTTAATTTGAAATTATTAACTTCAAGATCTGATCTTGGGAACTTCAAGTTCTCAATTTCAAGTTAATAACTAAATTGGTAATTTGAAATTACTAACTACAAGATCTGATCTTCAGAACTTCAAGTTCTCAATTTCAAGTTAATAACTAAATTGGTAATTTGAAATTACTAACTTCAAGATCTGATCTTCAGAACTTCAAGTTCTCAATTTCAAGTTAATAACTAAATTGGTAATTTGAAATTATTAACTTCAAGATCTGATCTTCGGAACTACAAGTTCTCAATTTCAAGTTAATAACTAAATTGGTAATTTGAAATTACTAACTTCAAGATCTGATCTTCAGAACTTCAAGTTCTCAATTTCAAGTTAATAACTAAATTGGTAATTTGAAATTATTAACTTCAAGATCTGATCTTCGGAACTTCAAGTTCTCAATTTCAAGTTAATAACTAAATTGGTAATTTGAAATTACTAACTTCAAGATCTGATCTTCAGAACTTCAAGTTCTCAATTTCAAGATAATAACTAAGTTGGTAATTTGAAATTATTAACTTCAAGATCAGATATTCAGAACTTCAAGTTCTCAATTGCAAGTTAATAACTAAATTGGTAATTTGAAATTCCTAACTTCAAGTTCTGATCTTCAGAACTTCAAGTTCTCAATTTCAAGTTAATAACTAAATTGGTAATTTGAAATTACTAACTTCAAGATCTGATCTTCAGAACTTCAAGTTCTCAATTTCAAGTTAATAGCTAAATTGGTAATTTGAAATTCCTAACTTCAAGATCTGATCTTCAGAACTTCAAGTTCTCAATTTCAAGTTAATAACTAAATTGGTAATTTGAAATTATTAACTTCAAGATCTGATCTTCGGAACTTCAAGTTCTCAATTTCAAGTTAATAACTAAATTGGTAATTTGAAATTACTAACTTCAAGATCTGATCTTCAGAACTTCAAGTTCTCAATTTCAAGATAATAACTAAGTTGGTAATTTGAAATTATTAACTTTAGATCTGATATTCAGAACTTCAAGTTCTCAATTACAAGTTAATAACTAAATTGGTAATTTGAAATTCCTAACTTCAAGTTCTGATCTTCAGAACTTCAAGTTCTCAATTTCAAGATAATAACTAAATTGGTAATTTGAAATTACTAACTTCAAGATCTGATCTTCAGAACTTCAAGTTCTCAATTTCAAGTTAATAACTAAATTGGTAATTTGAAATTACTAACTTCAAGATCTGATCTTCAGAACTTCTAGTTCTCAATTTCAAGTTAATAACTAAATTGGTAATTTGAAATTACTAACTTCAAGATCTGATCTTCAGAACTTCAAGTTCTCAATTTCAAGTTAATAATTAATTGGTAATTTGAAATTAATAACTTCAAGATCTGATCTTCAGAACTACAAGTTCTCAATTTCAAGTTAATAACTAAATTGGTAATTTGGAATTACTAACTTCAAGATCTGATCTTCAGAACTTCAAGTTCTCAATTTCAAATAAATAAATAAATTGGTAATTTGAAATTACTAACTTCAAGATCTGATCTTCAGAACTTCAAGTTCTCAATTTCAAGTTAATAACTAAATTGGTAATTTGAAATTATTAACTTCAAGATCTGATCTTCGGAACTTCAAGTTCTCAATTTCAAGTTAATAACTAAATTGGTAATTTGAAATTACTAACTTCAAGATCTGATCTTCAGAACTTCAAGTTCTCAATTTCAAGTTAATAACTAAATTGGTAATTTGAAATTACTAACTTCAAGATCTGATCTTCAGAACTTCAAGTTCTCAATTTCAAGTTAATAACTAAATTGGTAGTTTGAAATTACTAACTCCAAGATCTGATCTTCAGAACTTCAAGTTCTCAATTTCAAGTTAATAACTAAATTGGTAATTTGAAATTATTAACTTCAAGATCTGATCTTCGGAACTTCAAGTTCTCAATTTCAAGTTAATAACTAAATTGGTAATTTGAAATTACTAACTTCAAGATCTGATCTTCAGAACTTCAAGTTCTCAATTTCAAGATAATAACTAAGTTGGTAATTTGAAATTATTAACTTCAAGATCTGATCTTCAGAACTTCAAGTTCTCAATTACAAGTTAATAACTAAATTGGTAATTTGAAATTCCTAACTTCAAGTTCAAATCTGCAGAACTTCAAGTCTTAATTTCAAGATAATAACTAAATTGGTAATTTGAAATTACTAACTTCAAGATCTGATCTTCAGAACTTCAAGTTCTCAATTTCAACTTAATAACTAAATTGGTAATTTGAAATTACTAACTTCAAGATCTAATCTTCAGAACTTCAAGTTCTCAATTTCAAGATAATAACTAAGTTGGTAATTTGAAATTACTAACTTCAAGATCTGTTCTTCAGAACTTCAAGTTCTCAATTTCAAGTTAATAACTAAATTGGTAATTTGAAATTCCTAACTTCAAGATCTGATCTTCAGAACTTCAAGTTCTCAATTTCAAGTTAATAACTAAATTGTTAATTTGAAATTATTAACTTCAAGATCTGATCTTGGGAACTTCAAGTTCTCAATTTCAAGTTAATAACTAAATTGGTAATTTGAAATTACTAACTACAAGATCTGATCTTCAGAACTTCAAGTTCTCAATTTCAAGTTAATAACTAAATTGGTAATTTGAAATTACTAACTTCAAGATCTGATCTTCAGAACTTCAAGTTCTCAATTTCAAGTTAATAACTAAATTGGTAATTTGAAATTATTAACTTCAAGATCTGATCTTCGGAACTACAAGTTCTCAATTTCAAGTTAATAACTAAATTGGTAATTTGAAATTACTAACTTCAAGATCTGATCTTCAGAACTTCAAGTTCTCAATTTCAAGTTAATAACTAAATTGGTAATTTGAAATTATTAACTTCAAGATCTGATCTTCGGAACTTCAAGTTCTCAATTTCAAGTTAATAACTAAATTGGTAATTTGAAATTCATAACTTCAAGATCTGATCTTCAGAACTTCAAGTTCTCAATTTCAAGATAATAACTAAGTTGGTAATTTGAAATTATTAACTTCAAGATCAGATATTCAGAACTTCAAGTTCTCAATTGCAAGTTAATAACTAAATTGGTAATTTGAAATTCCTAACTTCAAGTTCTGATCTTCAGAACTTCAAGTTCTCAATTTCAAGTTAATAACTAAATTGGTAATTTGAAATTACTAACTTCAAGATCTGATCTTCAGAACTTCAAGTTCTCAATTTCAAGTTAATAGCTAAATTGGTAATTTGAAATTCCTAACTTCAAGATCTGATCTTCAGAACTTCAAGTTCTCAATTTCAAGTTAATAACTAAATTGGTAATTTGAAATTATTAACTTCAAGATCTGATCTTCGGAACTTCAAGTTCTCAATTTCAAGTTAATAACTAAATTGGTAATTTGAAATTACTAACTTCAAGATCTGATCTTCAGAACTTCAAGTTCTCAATTTCAAGATAATAACTAAATTGGTAATTTGAAATTCCTAACTTCAAGATCTGATATTCAGAACTTCAAGTTCTCAATTACAAGTTAATAACTAAATTGGTAATTTGAAATTCCTAACTTCAAGTTCTGATCTTCAGGACTTCAAGTTCTCAATTTCAAGATAATAACTAAATTGGTAATTTGAAATTACTAACTTCAAGATCTGATCTTCAGAACTTCAAGTTCTCAATATCAAGTTAATAACTAAATTGGTAATTTGAAATTACTAACTTCAAGATCTGATCCTCAGAACTTCAAGTTCTCAATTTCAAGATAATAACTAAGTTGGTAATTTGAAATTACTAACTTCAAGATCTGATCTTCAGAACTTCAAGTTCTTAATTTCAAGTTAATAACTAAATTGGTAATTTGAAATTACTAACTTCAAGATCTGATCTTCAGAACTTCAAGTTCTCAATTTCAAGTTAATAACTAAATTGGTAATTTGAAATTCCTAACTTCAACATCTGATCTTCAGAACTTCAAGTTCACAATTTAAGTTAATAACTAAATTGTTAATTTGAAATTATTAACTTCAAGATCTGATCTTGGGAACTTCAAGTTCTCAATTTCAAGTTAATAACTAAATTGGTAATTTGAAATTACTAACTTCAAGATCTGATCTTCAGAACTTCAAGTTCTCAATTTCAAGTTAATAACTAAATTGGTAATTTGAAATTACTAACTTCAAGATCTGATCTTCAGAACTTCAAGTTCTCAATTTCAAGTTAATAACTAAATTGGTAATTTGAAATTTTTAACTTCAAGATCTGATCTTTGGAACTTCAAGATCTCAATTTCAAGTTAATAACTAAATTGGTAATTTGAAATTACTAACTTCAAGATCTGATCTTCAGAACTTCAAGTTCTCAATTTCTAGTTAATAACTAAATTGGTAATTTGAAATTATTAACTTCAAGATCTGATCTTCGGAACTTCAAGTTATCAATTTCAAGTTAATAACTAAATTGGTAATTTGAAATTCCTAACTTCAAGATCTGATCTTCAGAACTTCAAGTTCTCAATTTCAAGATAATAACTAAGTTGGTAATTTGAAATTATTAACTTCAAGATCTGATATTCAGAACTTCAAGTTCTCAATTACAAGTTAATAACTAAATTGGTAATTTGAAATTCCTAACTTCAAGTTCTGATCTTCAGAACTTCAAGTTCTCAATTTCAAGTTAATAACTAAATTGGTAATTTGAAATTACTAACTTCAAGATCTGATCTTCAGAACTTCAAGTTCTCAATTTCAAGTTAATAACTAAATTGGTAATTTGAAATTGCTAACTTCAAGATCTGATCTTCAGAACTTCAAGTTCTCAATTTCAAGTTAATAACTAAATTGGTAATTTGAAATTATTAACTTCAAGATCTGATCTTCGGAACTTCAAGTTCTCAATTACAAGTTAATAACTAAATTGGTAATTTGAAATTACTAACTTCAAGATCTGATCTTGGGAACTTCAAGTTCTCAATTTCAAGTTAATAACTAAATTGGTAACTTGAAATTACTAACTTCAAGATCTGATCTTCAGAACTTCAAGTTCTCAATTTCAAGTTAATAACTAAATTGGTAATTTGAAATTACTAACTTCAAGATCTGATCTTCAGAACTTCAAGTTCTCAATTTCAAGTTAATAACTAAATTGGTAATTTGAAATTATTAACTTCAAGATCTGATCTTCGGAACTACAAGTTCTCAATTTCAAGTTAATAACTAAATTGGTAATTTGAAATTACTAACTTCAAGATCTGATCTTCAGAACTTCAAGTTCTCAATTTCAAGTTAATAACTAAATTGGTAATTTGAAATTATTAACTTCAAGTTCTGATCTTCGGAACTTCAAGTTCTCAATTTCAAGTTAATAACTAAATTGGTAATTTGAAATTTCTAACTTCAAGATCTGATCTTCAGAACTTCAAGTTCTCAATTTCAAGATAATAACTAAGTTGGTAATTTGAAATTATTAACTTCAAGATCTGATATTCAGAACTTCAAGTTCTCAATTCCAAGTTAATAACTAAGTTGGTAATTTGAAATTCCTAACTTCAAGTTCTGATCTTCAGAACTTCAAGTTCTCAATTTCAAGTTAATAACTAAATTGGTAATTTGAAATTCCTAACTTCAAGATCTGATCTTCAGAACTTCAAGTTCTCAATTTCAAGTTAATAACTAAATTGTTAATTTGAAATTATTAACTTCAAGATCTGATCTTGGGAACTTCAAGTTCTCAATTTCAAGTTAATAACTAAATTGGTAATTTGAAATTACTAACTACAAGATCTGATCTTCAGAACTTCAAGTTCTCAATTTCAAGTTAATAACTAAATTGGTAATTTGAAATTACTAACTTCAAGATCTGATCTTCAGAACTTCAAGTTCTCAATTTCAAGTTAATAACTAAATTGGTAATTTGAAATTATTAACTTCAAGATCTGATCTTCGGAACTACAAGTTCTCAATTTCAAGTTAATAACTAAATTGGTAATTTGAAATTACTAACTTCAAGATCTGATCTTCAGAACTTCAAGTTCTCAATTTCAAGTTAATAACTAAATTGGTAATTTGAAATTATTAACTTCAAGTTCTGATCTTCGGAACTTCAAGTTCTCAATTTCAAGTTAATAACTAAATTGGTAATTTGAAATTTCTAACTTCAAGATCTGATCTTCAGAACTTCAAGTTCTCAATTTCAAGATAATAACTAAGTTGGTAATTTGAAATTCCTAACTTCAAGTTCTGATCTTCAGAACTTCAAGTTCTCAATTTCAAGTTAATAACTAAATTGGTAATTTGAAATTACTAACTTCAAGATCTGATCTTCAGAACTTCAAGTTCTCAATTTCAAGTTAATAGCTAAATTGGTAATTTGAAATTCCTAACTTCAAGATCTGATCTTCAGAACTTCAAGTTCACAATTTCAAGTTAATAACTAAATTGGTAATTTGAAATTATTAACTTCAAGATCTGATCTTCGGAACTTCAAGTTCTCAATTTCAAGTTAATAACTAAATTGGTAATTTGAAATTACTAACTTCAAGATCTGATCTTCAGAACTTCAAGTTCTCAATTTCAAGATAATAACTTAGTTGGTAATTTGAAATTATTAACTTCAAGATCTGATATTCAGAACTTCAAGTTCTCAATTACAAGTTAATAACTAAATTGGTAATTTGAAATTCCTAACTTCAAGTTCTGATCTTCAGAACTTCAAGTTCTCAATTTCAAGATAATAACTAAATTGGTAATTTGAAATTACTAACTTCAAGATCTGATCTTCAGAACTAGAGTTCTCAATTTCAAGATAATAACTAAGTTGGTAATTTGAAATTACTAACTTCAAGATCTGATCTTCAGAACTTCAAGTTCTTAATTTCAAGTTAATAACTAAATTGGTAATTTGAAATTACTAACTTCAAGATCTGATCTTCAGAACTTCAAGTTCTCAATTTCAAGTTAATAACTAAATTGGTAATTTGAAATTCCTAACTTGAAGATCTGATCTTCAGAACTTCAAGTTCTCAATTTCAAGATAATAACTAAGTTGGTAATTTGAAATTATTAACTTCAAGATCTGATATTCTGAACTTCAAGTTCTCAATTACAAGTTAATAACTAAATTGGTAATTTGAAATTCCTAACTTCAAGTTCTGATCTTCAGAACTTCAAGTTCTCAATTTCAAGTTAATAACTAAATTGGTAATTTGAAATTACTAACTTCAAGATCTGATCTTCAGAACTTCAAGTTCTCAATTTCAAGTTAATAACTAAATTGGTAATTTGAAATTGCTAACTTTAAGATCTGATCTTCAGAACTTCAAGTTCTCAATTTCAAGTTAATAACTAAATTGGTAATTTGAAATTATTAACTTCAAGATCTGATCTTCGGAACTTCAAGTTCTCAATTTCAAGTTAATAACTAAATTGGTAATTTGAAATTACTAACTTCAAGATCTGATCTTGGGAACTTCAAGTTCTCAATTTCAAGTTAATAACTAAATTGGTAACTTGAAATTACTAACTTCAAGATCTGATCTTCAGAACTTCAAGTTCTCAATTTCAAGTTAATAACTAAATTGGTAATTTGAAATTACTAACTTCAAGATCTGATCTTCAGAACTTCAAGTTCTCAATTTCAAGTTAATAACTAAATTGGTAATTTGAAATTATTAACTTCAAGATCTGATCTTCGGAACTACAAGTTCTCAATTTCAAGTTAATAACTAAATTGGTAATTTGAAATTACTAACTTCAAGATCTGATCTTCAGAACTTCAAGTTCTCAATTTCAAGTTAATAACTAAATTGGTAATTTGAAATTATTAACTTCAAGATCTGATCTTCGGAACTTCAAGTTCTCAATTTCAAGTTAATAACTAAATTGCTAATTTGAAATTTCTAACTTCAAGATCTGATCTTCAGAACTTCAAGTTCTCAATTTCAAGATAATAACTAAGTTGGTAATTTGAAATTATTAACTTCAAGATCTGATATTCAGAACTTCAAGTTCTAAATTGCAAGTTAATAACTAAATTGGTAATTTGAAATTCCTAACTTCAAGTTCTGATCTTCAGAACTTCAAGTTCTCAATTTCAAGTTAATAACTAAATTGGTAATTTGAAATTACTAACTTCAAGATCTGATCTTCAGAACTTCAAGTTCTCAATTTCAAGTTAATAACTAAATTGGTAATTTGAAATTATTAACTTCAAGTTCTGATCTTCGGAACTTCAAGTTCTCAATTTCAAGTTAATAACTAAATTGGTAATTTGAAATTTCTAACTTCAAGATCTGATCTTCAGAACTTCAAGTTCTCAATTTCAAGATAATAACTAAGTTGGTAATTTGAAATTATTAACTTCAAGATCTGATATTCAGAACTTCAAGTTCTCAATTCCAAGTTAATAACTAAGTTGGTAATTTGAAATTCCTAACTTCAAGTTCTGATCTTCAGAACTTCAAGTTCTCAATTTCAAGTTAATAACTAAATTGGTAATTTGAAATTACTAACTTCAAGATCTGATCTTCAGAACTTCAAGTTCTCAATTTCAAGTTAATAGCTAAATTGGTAATTTGAAATTCCTAACTTCAAGATCTGATCTTCAGAACTTCAAGTTCACAATTTCAAGTTAATAACTAAATTGGTAATTTGAAATTATTAACTTCAAGATCTGATCTTCGGAACTTCAAGTTCTCAATTTCAAGTTAATAACTAAATTGGTAATTTGAAATTACTAACTTCAAGATCTGATCTTCAGAACTTCAAGTTCTCAATTTCAAGTTAATAGCTAAATTGGTAATTTGAAATTCCTAACTTCAAGATCTGATCTTCAGAACTTCAAGTTCTCAATTTCAAGTTAATAACTAAATTGGTAATTTGAAATTACTAACTTCAAGATCTGATCTTCGGAACTTCAAGTTCTCAATTTCAAGTTAATAACTAAATTGGTAATTTGAAATTACTAACTTCAAGATCTGATCTTCAGAACTTCAAGTTCTCAATTTCAAGTTAATAGCTAAATTGGTAATTTGAAATTCCTAACTTCAAGATCTGATCTTCAGAACTTCAAGTTCTCAATTTCAAGTTAATAGCTAAATTGGTAATTTGAAATTATTAACTTCAAGATCTGATCTTCGGAACTTCAAGTTCTCAATTTCAAGTTAATAACTAAATTGGTAATTTGAAATTACTAACTTCAAGATCTGATCTTCAGAACTTCAAGTTCTCAATTTCAAGATAATAACTAAGTTGGTAATTTGAAATTATTAACTTCAAGATCTGATATTCAGAACTTCAAGTTCTCAATTACAAGTTAATAACTAAATTGGTAATTTGAAATTCCTAACTTCAAGTTCTGATCTTCAGAACTTCAAGTTCTCAATTTCAAGATAATAACTAAATTGGTAATTTGAAATTACTAACTTCAAGATCTGATCTTCTGAACTAGAGTTCTCAATTTCAAGTTAATAACTAAATTGGTAATTTGAAATTACTAACTTCAAGATCTGATCCTCAGAACTTCAAGTTCTCAATTTCAAGATAATAACTAAGTTGGTAATTTGAAATTACTAACTTCAAGATCTGATCTTCAGAACTTCAAGTTCTTAATTTCAAGTTAATAACTAAATTGGTAATTTGAAATTACTAACTTGAAGATCTGATCTTCAGAACTTCAAGTTCTCAATTTCAAGTTAATAACTAAATTGGTAATTTGAAATTCCTAACTTGAAGATCTGATCTTCAGAACTTCAAGTTCTCAATTTAAGTTAATAACTAAATTGTTAATTTGAAATTATTAACTTCAAGATCTGATCTTGGGAACTTCAAGTTCTCAATTTCAAGTTAATAACTAAATTGGTAATTTGAAATTACTAACTTCAAGATCTGATCTTCAGAACTTCAAGTTCTCAATTTCAAGTTAATAACTAAATTGGTAATTTGAAATTACTAACTTCAAGATCTGATCTTCAGAACTTCAAGTTCTCAATTTCAAGTTAATAACTAAATTGGTAATTTGAAATTTTTAACTTCAAGATCTGATCTTCGGAACTTCAAGATCTCAATTTCAAGTTAATAACTAAATTGGTAATTTGAAATTACTAACTTCAAGATCTGATCTTCAGAACTTCAAGTTCTCAATTTCAAGTTAATAACTAAATTGGTAATTTGAAATTATTAACTTCAAGATCTGATCTTCGGAACTTCAAGTTCTCAATTTCAAGTTAATAACTAAATTGGTAATTTGAAATTACTAACTTCAAGATCTGATCTTCAGAACTTCAAGTTCTCAATTTCAAGATAATAACTAAGTTGGTAATTTGAAATTATTAACTTCAAGATCTGATATTCAGAACTTCAAGTTCTCAATTACAAGTTAATAACTAAATTGGTAATTTGAAATTCCTAACTTCAAGTTCTGATCTTCAGAACTTCAAGTTCTCAATTTCAAGTTAATAACTAAATTGGTAATTTGAAATTACAAACTTCAAGATCTGATCTGCAGAACTTCAAGTTCTCAATTTCAAGTTAATAACTAAATTGGTAATTTGAAATTACTAACTTCAAGATCTGATCTTCAGAACTCCAAGTTCTCAATTTCAAGTTAATAACTAAATTGGTAATTTGAAATTATTAACTTCAAGATCTTATCTTCGGAACTTCAAGTTCTCAATTTCAAGTTAATAACTAAATTGGTAATTTGAAATTACTAACTTCAAGATCTGATCTTCAGAACTTCAAGTTCTCAATTTCAAGATAATAACTAAGTTGGTAATTTGAAATTATTAACTTCAAGATCTGATATTCAGAACTTCAAGTTCTCAATTACAAGTTAATAACTAAATTGGTAATTTGAAATTCCTAACTTCAAGTTCTGATCTTCAGAACTTCAAGTTCTCAATTTCAAGATAATAACTAAATTGGAAATTTGAAATTACTAACTTCAAGATCTGATCTTCAGAACTTCAAGTTCTCAATTTCAAGTTAATAACTAAATTGGTAATTTGAAATTTCTAACTTCAAGATCTGATCTTCAGAACTTCAAGTTCTCAATTTCAAAGATAATAATTAAAATGGTAATTTGAAATTATTAACTTCAAGATCTGATCTTCTGAACTTCAAGTTCTCAATTTCAAGTTAATAACTAAATTGGTAATTTGAAATTACTAACTTCAAGATCTGATCTTCAGAACTTCAAGTTCTCAATTTCAAGATAATAACTAAGTTGGTAATTTGAAATTATTAACTTCAAGATCTGATCTTCAGAACTTCAAGTTCTCAATTACAAGTTAATAACTAAATTGGTAATTTGAAATTCCTAACTTCAAGTTCTGATCTTCAGAACTTCAAGTTCTCAATTTCAAGTTAATAACTTAATTGGTAATTTGAAATTATTAACTTCAAGATCTGATCTTCAGAACTTCAAGTTCTCAATTTCAAGTTAATAGCTAAATTGGTAATTTGAAATTCCTAACTTCAAGATCTGATCTTCAGAACTTCAAGTTCTCAATTTCAAGTTAATAACTAAATTGGTAATTTGAAATTATTAACTTCAAGATCTGATCTTCGGAACTTCAAGTTCTCAATTTCAAGTTAATAACTAAATTGGTAATTTGAAATTACTAACTTCAAGATCTGATATTCAGAACTTCAAGTTCTCAATTTCAAGATAATAACTAAGTTGGTAATTTGAAATTACTAACTTCAAGATCTGATCTTCAGAACTTCAAGTTCTCAATTTCAAGTTAATAACTAAATTGGTAATTTGAAATTACTAACTACAAGATCTGATCTTCAGTACTTCAAGTTCTCAATTTCAAGTTAATAACTAAATTGGTAATTTGAAATTACTAACTACAAGATCTGATCTTCAGAACTTCAAGTTCTCAATTTCAAGTTAATAACTAAATTGGTAATTTGAAATTATGAACTTCAAGATCTGATCTTCGGAACTTCAAGTTCTCAATTTCAAGTTAATAACTAAATTGGTAATTTGAAATTACTAACTTCAAGATCTGATCTTGGGAACTTCAAGTTCTCAATTTCAAGTTAATAACTAAATTGGTAATTTGAAATTTATAACTTCAAGATCTGATCTTCAGAACTTCAGGTTCTCAATTTCAAGTTAATAACTAAATTGGTAATTTGAAATTATTAACTTCAAGATCTGATCTTCGGAACTACAAGTTCTCAATTTCAAGTTAATAACTAAATTGGTAATTTGAAATTACTAACTTCAAAATCTGATCTTCAGAACTTCTAGTTCTCAATTTCAAGTTAATAACTAAATTGGTAATTTGAAATTATTAACTTCAAGATCTGATCGTCGGAACTTCAAGTTCTCAATTTCAAGTTAATAACTAAATTGGTAATTTGAAATTACTAACTTCAAGATCTGATCTTCAGAACTTCAAGTTCTCAATTTCAAGATAATAACTAAGTTGGTAATTTGAAATTATTAACTTCAAGATCTGATATTCAGAACTTCAAGTTCTCAATTGCAAGTTAATAACTAAATTGGTAATTTGAAATTCCTAACTTCAAGTTCTGATCTTCAGAACTTCAAGTTCTCAATTTCAAGTTAATAACTAAATTGGTAATTTGAAATTACTAACTTCAAGATCTGATCTTCAGAACTTCAAGTTCTCAATTTCAAGTTAATAGCTAAATTGGTAATTTGAAATTCCTAACTTCAAGATCTGATCTTCAGAACTTCTAGTTCTCAATTTCAAGTTAATAACTAAATTGGTAATTTGAAATTTCTAACTTCAAGATCTGATCTTCGGAACTTCAAGTTCTCAATTTCAAGTTAATAACTAAATTGGTAATTTGAAATTACTAACTTCAAGATCTGATCTTCAGAACTTCAAGTTCTCAATTTCAAGTTAATAGCTAAATTGGTAATTTGAAATTCCTAACTTCAAGATCTGATCTTCAGAACTTCAAGTTCTCAATTTCAAGTTAATAACTAAATTGGTAATTTGAAATTATTAACTTCAAGATCTGATCGTCGGAACTTCAAGTTCTCAATTTCAAGTTAATAACTAAATTGGTAATTTGAAATTACTAACTTCAAGATCTGATCTTCAGAACTTCAAGTTCTCAATTTCAAGATAATAACTAAGTTGGTAATTTGAAATTATTAACTTCAAGATCTGATATTCAGAACTTCAAGTTCTCAATTGCAAGTTAATAACTAAATTGGTAATTTGAAATTCCTAACTTCAAGTTCTGATCTTCAGAACTTCAAGTTCTCAATTTCAAGTTAATAACTAAATTGGTAATTTGAAATTACTAACTTCAAGATCTGATCTTCAGAACTTCAAGTTCTCAATTTCAAGTTAATAGCTAAATTGGTAATTTGAAATTCCTAACTTCAAGATCTGATCTTCAGAACTTCTAGTTCTCAATTTCAAGTTAATAACTAAATTGGTAATTTGAAATTTCTAACTTCAAGATCTGATCTTCGGAACTTCAAGTTCTCAATTTCTAGTTAATAGCTAAATTGGTAATTTGAAATTCCTAACTTCAAGATCTGATCTTCAGAACTTCAAGTTCTCAATTTCAAGTTAATAACTAAATTGGTAATTTGAAATTATTAACTTCAAGATCTGATCGTCGGAACTTCAAGTTCTCAATTTCAAGTTAATAGCTAAATTGGTAATTTGAAATTCCTAACTTCAAGATCTGATCTTCAGAACTTCAAGTTCTCAATTTCAAGTTAATAACTAAATTGGTAATTTGAAATTACTAACTTCAAGATCTGATCTTCAGAACTTCAAGTTCTCAATTTCAAGTTAATAGCTAAATTGGTAATTTGAAATTCCTAACTTCAAGATCTGATCTTCAGAACTTCTAGTTCTCAATTTCAAGTTAATAACTAAATTGGTAATTTGAAATTATTAACTTCAAGATCTGATCTTCAGAACTTCAAGTTCTCAATTTCAAGTTAATAGCTAAATTGGTAATTTGAAATTCCTAACTTCAAGATCTGATCTTCAGAACTTCAAGTTCTCAATTTCAAGTTAATAACTAAATTGGTAATTTGAAATTATTAACTTCAAGATCTGATCTTCGGAACTTCAAGTTCTCAATTTCAAGTTAATAACTAAATTGGTAATTTGAAATTACTAACTTCAAGATCTGATATTCAGAACTTCAAGTTCTCAATTTCAAGATAATAACTAAGTTGGTAATTTGAAATTACTAACTTCAAGATCTGATCTTCAGAACTTCAAGTTCTCAATTTCAAGTTAATAACTAAATTGGTAATTTGAAATTACTAACTACAAGATCTGATCTTCAGTACTTCAAGTTCTCAATTTCAAGTTAATAACTAAATTGGTAATTTGAAATTACTAACTACAAGATCTGATCTTCAGAACTTCAAGTTCTCAATTTCAAGTTAATAACTAAATTGGTAATTTGAAATTATGAACTTCAAGATCTGATCTTCGGAACTTCAAGTTCTCAATTTCAAGTTAATAACTAAATTGGTAATTTGAAATTACTAACTTCAAGATCTGATCTTGGGAACTTCAAGTTCTCAATTTCAAGTTAATAACTAAATTGGTAATTTGAAATTTATAACTTCAAGATCTGATCTTCAGAACTTCAGGTTCTCAATTTCAAGTTAATAACTAAATTGGTAATTTGAAATTACTAACTTCAAGATCTTATCTTCGGAACTTCAAGTTCTCAATTTCAAGTTAATAACTAAATTGGTAATTTGAAATTACTAACTTCAAGATCTGATCTTCAGAACTTCAAGTTCTCAATTTCAAGATAATAACTAAGTTGGTAATTTGAAATTATTAACTTCAAGATCTGATATTCAGAACTTCAAGTTCTCAATTACAAGTTAATAACTAAATTGGTAATTTGAAATTCCTAACTTCAAGTTCTGATCTTCAGAACTTCAAGTTCTCAATTTCAAGATAATAACTAAATTGGAAATTTGAAATTACTAACTTCAAGATCTGATCTTCAGAACTTCAAGTTCTCAATTTCAAGTTAATAACTAAATTGGTAATTTGAAATTTCTAACTTCAAGATCTGATCTTCAGAACTTCAAGTTCTCAATTTCAAAGATAATAATTAAAATGGTAATTTGAAATTATTAACTTCAAGATCTGATCTTCTGAACTTCAAGTTCTCAATTTCAAGTTAATAACTAAATTGGTAATTTGAAATTACTAACTTCAAGATCTGATCTTCAGAACTTCAAGTTCTCAATTTCAAGATAATAACTAAGTTGGTAATTTGAAATTATTAACTTCAAGATCTGATCTTCAGAACTTCAAGTTCTCAATTACAAGTTAATAACTAAATTGGTAATTTGAAATTCCTAACTTCAAGTTCTGATCTTCAGAACTTCAAGTTCTCAATTTCAAGTTAATAACTTAATTGGTAATTTGAAATTATTAACTTCAAGATCTGATCTTCAGAACTTCAAGTTCTCAATTTCAAGTTAATAGCTAAATTGGTAATTTGAAATTCCTAACTTCAAGATCTGATCTTCAGAACTTCAAGTTCTCAATTTCAAGTTAATAACTAAATTGGTAATTTGAAATTATTAACTTCAAGATCTGATCTTCGGAACTTCAAGTTCTCAATTTCAAGTTAATAACTAAATTGGTAATTTGAAATTACTAACTTCAAGATCTGATATTCAGAACTTCAAGTTCTCAATTTCAAGATAATAACTAAGTTGGTAATTTGAAATTACTAACTTCAAGATCTGATCTTCAGAACTTCAAGTTCTCAATTTCAAGTTAATAACTAAATTGGTAATTTGAAATTACTAACTACAAGATCTGATCTTCAGTACTTCAAGTTCTCAATTTCAAGTTAATAACTAAATTGGTAATTTGAAATTACTAACTACAAGATCTGATCTTCAGAACTTCAAGTTCTCAATTTCAAGTTAATAACTAAATTGGTAATTTGAAATTATGAACTTCAAGATCTGATCTTCGGAACTTCAAGTTCTCAATTTCAAGTTAATAACTAAATTGGTAATTTGAAATTACTAACTTCAAGATCTGATCTTGGGAACTTCAAGTTCTCAATTTCAAGTTAATAACTAAATTGGTAATTTGAAATTTATAACTTCAAGATCTGATCTTCAGAACTTCAGGTTCTCAATTTCAAGTTAATAACTAAATTGGTAATTTGAAATTATTAACTTCAAGATCTGATCTTCGGAACTACAAGTTCTCAATTTCAAGTTAATAACTAAATTGGTAATTT
The DNA here is from genome assembly GCA_958510855.1 of Rhagonycha lutea. NCBI lineage: Eukaryota > Metazoa > Arthropoda > Insecta > Coleoptera > Cantharidae > Rhagonycha > Rhagonycha lutea. The sequence continues at coordinate 42,131,219 of OY294037.1, forward strand.
GAAATTACTAACTTCAAAATCTGATCTTCAGAACTTCTAGTTCTCAATTTCAAGTTAATAACTAAATTGGTAATTTGAAATTATTAACTTCAAGATCTGATCGTCGGAACTTCAAGTTCTCAATTTCAAGTTAATAACTAAATTGGTAATTTGAAATTACTAACTTCAAGATCTGATCTTCAGAACTTCAAGTTCTCAATTTCAAGATAATAACTAAGTTGGTAATTTGAAATTATTAACTTCAAGATCTGATATTCAGAACTTCAAGTTCTCAATTGCAAGTTAATAACTAAATTGGTAATTTGAAATTCCTAACTTCAAGTTCTGATCTTCAGAACTTCAAGTTCTCAATTTCAAGTTAATAACTAAATTGGTAATTTGAAATTACTAACTTCAAGATCTGATCTTCAGAACTTCAAGTTCTCAATTTCAAGTTAATAGCTAAATTGGTAATTTGAAATTCCTAACTTCAAGATCTGATCTTCAGAACTTCTAGTTCTCAATTTCAAGTTAATAACTAAATTGGTAATTTGAAATTTCTAACTTCAAGATCTGATCTTCGGAACTTCAAGTTCTCAATTTCAAGTTAATAACTAAATTGGTAATTTGAAATTACTAACTTCAAGATCTGATCTTCAGAACTTCAAGTTCTCAATTTCAAGTTAATAGCTAAATTGGTAATTTGAAATTCCTAACTTCAAGATCTGATCTTCAGAACTTCAAGTTCTCAATTTCAAGTTAATAACTAAATTGGTAATTTGAAATTATTAACTTCAAGATCTGATCGTCGGAACTTCAAGTTCTCAATTTCAAGTTAATAACTAAATTGGTAATTTGAAATTACTAACTTCAAGATCTGATCTTCAGAACTTCAAGTTCTCAATTTCAAGATAATAACTAAGTTGGTAATTTGAAATTATTAACTTCAAGATCTGATATTCAGAACTTCAAGTTCTCAATTGCAAGTTAATAACTAAATTGGTAATTTGAAATTCCTAACTTCAAGTTCTGATCTTCAGAACTTCAAGTTCTCAATTTCAAGTTAATAACTAAATTGGTAATTTGAAATTACTAACTTCAAGATCTGATCTTCAGAACTTCAAGTTCTCAATTTCAAGTTAATAGCTAAATTGGTAATTTGAAATTCCTAACTTCAAGATCTGATCTTCAGAACTTCTAGTTCTCAATTTCAAGTTAATAACTAAATTGGTAATTTGAAATTTCTAACTTCAAGATCTGATCTTCGGAACTTCAAGTTCTCAATTTCAAGTTAATAGCTAAATTGGTAATTTGAAATTCCTAACTTCAAGATCTGATCTTCAGAACTTCAAGTTCTCAATTTCAAGTTAATAACTAAATTGGTAATTTGAAATTATTAACTTCAAGATCTGATCGTCGGAACTTCAAGTTCTCAATTTCAAGTTAATAGCTAAATTGGTAATTTGAAATTCCTAACTTCAAGATCTGATCTTCAGAACTTCAAGTTCTCAATTTCAAGTTAATAACTAAATTGGTAATTTGAAATTACTAACTTCAAGATCTGATCTTCAGAACTTCAAGTTCTCAATTTCAAGTTAATAGCTAAATTGGTAATTTGAAATTCCTAACTTCAAGATCTGATCTTCAGAACTTCTAGTTCTCAATTTCAAGTTAATAACTAAATTGGTAATTTGAAATTATTAACTTCAAGATCTGATCTTCAGAACTTCAAGTTCTCAATTTCAAGTTAATAGCTAAATTGGTAATTTGAAATTCCTAACTTCAAGATCTGATCTTCAGAACTTCAAGTTCTCAATTTCAAGTTAATAACTAAATTGGTAATTTGAAATTATTAACTTCAAGATCTGATCTTCGGAACTTCAAGTTCTCAATTTCAAGTTAATAACTAAATTGGTAATTTGAAATTACTAACTTCAAGATCTGATATTCAGAACTTCAAGTTCTCAATTTCAAGATAATAACTAAGTTGGTAATTTGAAATTACTAACTTCAAGATCTGATCTTCAGAACTTCAAGTTCTCAATTTCAAGTTAATAACTAAATTGGTAATTTGAAATTACTAACTACAAGATCTGATCTTCAGTACTTCAAGTTCTCAATTTCAAGTTAATAACTAAATTGGTAATTTGAAATTACTAACTACAAGATCTGATCTTCAGAACTTCAAGTTCTCAATTTCAAGTTAATAACTAAATTGGTAATTTGAAATTATGAACTTCAAGATCTGATCTTCGGAACTTCAAGTTCTCAATTTCAAGTTAATAACTAAATTGGTAATTTGAAATTACTAACTTCAAGATCTGATCTTGGGAACTTCAAGTTCTCAATTTCAAGTTAATAACTAAATTGGTAATTTGAAATTTATAACTTCAAGATCTGATCTTCAGAACTTCAGGTTCTCAATTTCAAGTTAATAACTAAATTGGTAATTTGAAATTATTAACTTCAAGATCTGATCTTCGGAACTACAAGTTCTCAATTTCAAGTTAATAACTAAATTGGTAATTTGAAATTACTAACTTCAAAATCTGATCTTCAGAACTTCTAGTTCTCAATTTCAAGTTAATAACTAAATTGGTAATTTGAAATTATTAACTTCAAGATCTGATCGTCGGAACTTCAAGTTCTCAATTTCAAGTTAATAACTAAATTGGTAATTTGAAATTACTAACTTCAAGATCTGATCTTCAGAACTTCAAGTTCTCAATTTCAAGATAATAACTAAGTTGGTAATTTGAAATTATTAACTTCAAGATCTGATATTCAGAACTTCAAGTTCTCAATTGCAAGTTAATAACTAAATTGGTAATTTGAAATTCCTAACTTCAAGTTCTGATCTTCAGAACTTCAAGTTCTCAATTTCAAGTTAATAACTAAATTGGTAATTTGAAATTACTAACTTCAAGATCTGATCTTCAGAACTTCAAGTTCTCAATTTCAAGTTAATAGCTAAATTGGTAATTTGAAATTCCTAACTTCAAGATCTGATCTTCAGAACTTCTAGTTCTCAATTTCAAGTTAATAACTAAATTGGTAATTTGAAATTTCTAACTTCAAGATCTGATCTTCGGAACTTCAAGTTCTCAATTTCAAGTTAATAACTAAATTGGTAATTTGAAATTACTAACTTCAAGATCTGATCTTCAGAACTTCAAGTTCTCAATTTCAAGTTAATAGCTAAATTGGTAATTTGAAATTCCTAACTTCAAGATCTGATCTTCAGAACTTCAAGTTCTCAATTTCAAGTTAATAACTAAATTGGTAATTTGAAATTATTAACTTCAAGATCTGATCGTCGGAACTTCAAGTTCTCAATTTCAAGTTAATAACTAAATTGGTAATTTGAAATTACTAACTTCAAGATCTGATCTTCAGAACTTCAAGTTCTCAATTTCAAGATAATAACTAAGTTGGTAATTTGAAATTATTAACTTCAAGATCTGATATTCAGAACTTCAAGTTCTCAATTGCAAGTTAATAACTAAATTGGTAATTTGAAATTCCTAACTTCAAGTTCTGATCTTCAGAACTTCAAGTTCTCAATTTCAAGTTAATAACTAAATTGGTAATTTGAAATTACTAACTTCAAGATCTGATCTTCAGAACTTCAAGTTCTCAATTTCAAGTTAATAGCTAAATTGGTAATTTGAAATTCCTAACTTCAAGATCTGATCTTCAGAACTTCTAGTTCTCAATTTCAAGTTAATAACTAAATTGGTAATTTGAAATTTCTAACTTCAAGATCTGATCTTCGGAACTTCAAGTTCTCAATTTCAAGTTAATAACTAAATTGGTAATTTGAAATTACTAACTTCAAGATCTGATCTTCAGAACTTCAAGTTCTCAATTTCAAGTTAATAGCTAAATTGGTAATTTGAAATTCCTAACTTGAAGATCTGATCTTCAGAACTTCAAGTTCTCAATTTCAAGTTAATAACTAAATTGGTAATTTGAAATTATTAACTTCAAGATCTGATCTTCGGAACTTCAAGTTCTCAATTTCAAGTTAATAACTAAATTGGTAATTTGAAATTTCTAACTTCAAGATCTGATCTTCAGAACTTCAAGTTCTCAATTTCAAGATAATAACTAAGTTGGTAATTTGAAATTATTAACTTCAAGATCTGATATTCAGAACTTCAAGTTCTCAATTCCAAGTTAATAACTAAATTGGTAATTTGAAATTCCTAACTTCAAGTTCTGATCTTCAGAACTTCAAGTTCTCAATTTCAAGTTAATAACTAAATTGGTAATTTGAAATTACTAACTTCAAGATCTGATCTTCAGAACTTCAAGTTCTCAATTTCAAGTTAATAGCTAAATTGGTAATTTGAAATTCCTAACTTCAAGATCTGATCTTCAGAACTTCAAGTTCTCAATTTCAAGTTAATAACTAAATTGGTAATTTGAAATTATTAACTTCAAGATCTGATCTTCGGAACTTCAAGTTCTCAATTTCAAGTTAATAACTAAATTGGTAATTTGAAATTACTAACTTCAAGATCTGATCTTCAGAACTTCAAGTTCTCAATTTCAAGATAATAACTAAGTTGGTAATTTGAAATTATTAACTTCAAGATCTGATATTCAGAACTTCAAGTTCTCAATTACAAGTTAATAACTAAATTGGTAATTTGAAATTCCTAACTTCAAGTTCTGATCTTCAGAACTTCAAGTTCTCAATTTCAAGATAATAACTAAATTGGTAATTTGAAATTACTAACTTCAAGATCTGATCTTCAGAACTAGAGTTCTCAATTTCAAGTTAATAACTAAATTGGTAATTTGAAATTACTAACTTCAAGATCTGATCCTCAGAACTTCAAGTTCTCAATTTCAAGATAATAACTAAGTTGGTAATTTGAAATTACTAACTTCAAGATCTGATCTTCAGAACTTCAAGTTCTTAATTTCAAGTTAATAACTAAATTGGTAATTTGAAATTACTAACTTCAAGATCTGATCTTCAGAACTTCAAGTTCTCAATTTCAAGTTAATAACTAAATTGGTAATTTGAAATTCCTAACTTGAAGATCTGATCTTCAGAACTTCAAGTTCTCAATTTCAAGATAATAACTAAGTTGGTAATTTGAAATTATTAACTTCAAGATCTGATATTCAGAACTTCAAGTTCTCAATTACAAGTTAATAACTAAATTGGTAATTTGAAATTCCTAACTTCAAGTTCTGATCTTCAGAACTTCAAGTTCTCAATTTCAAGTTAATAACTAAATTGGTAATTTGAAATTACTAACTTCAAGATCTGATCTTCAGAACTTCAAGTTCTCAATTTCAAGTTAATAACTAAATTGGTAATTTGAAATTGCTAACTTCAAGATCTGATCTTCAGAACTTCAAGTTCTCAATTTCAAGTTAATAACTAAATTGGTAATTTGAAATTATTAACTTCAAGATCTGATCTTCGGAACTTCAAGTTCTCAATTTCAAGTTAATAACTAAATTGGTAATTTGAAATTACTAACTTCAAGATCTGATCTTGGGAACTTCAAGTTCTCAATTTCAAGTTAATAACTAAATTGGTAACTTGAAATTACTAACTTCAAGATCTGATCTTCAGAACTTCAAGTTCTCAATTTCAAGTTAATAACTAAATTGGTAATTTGAAATTACTAACTTCAAGATCTGATCTTCAGAACTTCAAGTTCTCAATTTCAAGTTAATAACTAAATTGGTAATTTGAAATTATTAACTTCAAGATCTGATCTTCGGAACTACAAGTTCTCAATTTCAAGTTAATAACTAAATTGGTAATTTGAAATTACTAACTTCAAGATCTGATCTTCAGAACTTCAAGTTCTCAATTTCAAGTTAATAACTAAATTGGTAATTTGAAATTATTAACTTCAAGATCTGATCTTCGGAATTTCAAGTTCTCAATTTCAAGTTAATAACTAAATTGCTAATTTGAAATTTCTAACTTCAAGATCTGATCTTCAGAACTTCAAGTTCTCAATTTCAAGATAATAACTAAGTTGGTAATTTGAAATTATTAACTTCAAGATCTGATATTCAGAACTTCAAGTTCTCAATTGCAAGTTAATAACTAAATTGGTAATTTGAAATTCCTAACTTCAAGTTCTGATCTTCAGAACTTCAAGTTCTCAATTTCAAGTTAATAACTAAATTGGTAATTTGAAATTACTAACTTCAAGATCTGATCTTCAGAACTTCAAGTTCTCAATTTCAAGTTAATAGCTAAATTGGTAATTTGAAATTCCTAACTTCAAGATCTGATCTTCAGAACTTCAAGTTCTCAATTTCAAGTTAATAACTAAATTGGTAATTTGAAATTACTAACTTCAAGATCTGATCTTCGGAACTTCAAGTTCTCAATTTCAAGTTAATAACTAAATTGGTAATTTGAAATTACTAACTTCAAGATCTGATCTTCAGAACTTCAAGTTCTCAATTTCAAGTTAATAGCTAAATTGGTAATTTGAAATTCCTAACTTCAAGATCTGATCTTCAGAACTTCAAGTTCTCAATTTCAAGTTAATAGCTAAATTGGTAATTTGAAATTATTAACTTCAAGATCTGATCTTCGGAACTTCAAGTTCTCAATTTCAAGTTAATAACTAAATTGGTAATTTGAAATTACTAACTTCAAGATCTGATCTTCAGAACTTCAAGTTCTCAATTTCAAGATAATAACTAAGTTGGTAATTTGAAATTATTAACTTCAAGATCTGATATTCAGAACTTCAAGTTCTCAATTACAAGTTAATAACTAAATTGGTAATTTGAAATTCCTAACTTCAAGTTCTGATCTTCAGAACTTCAAGTTCTCAATTTCAAGATAATAACTAAATTGGTAATTTGAAATTACTAACTTCAAGATCTGATCTTCAGAACTAGAGTTCTCAATTTCAAGTTAATAACTAAATTGGTAATTTGAAATTACTAACTTCAAGATCTGATCCTCAGAACTTCAAGTTCTCAATTTCAAGATAATAACTAAGTTGGTAATTTGAAATTACTAACTTCAAGATCTGATCTTCAGAACTTCAAGTTCTTAATTTCAAGTTAATAACTAAATTGGTAATTTGAAATTACTAACTTGAAGATCTGATCTTCAGAACTTCAAGTTCTCAATTTCAAGTTAATAACTAAATTGGTAATTTGAAATTCCTAACTTGAAGATCTGATCTTCAGAACTTCAAGTTCTCAATTTAAGTTAATAACTAAATTGTTAATTTGAAATTATTAACTTCAAGATCTGATCTTGGGAACTTCAAGTTCTCAATTTCAAGTTAATAACTAAATTGGTAATTTGAAATTACTAACTTCAAGATCTGATCTTCAGAACTTCAAGTTCTCAATTTCAAGTTAATAACTAAATTGGTAATTTGAAATTACTAACTTCAAGATCTGATCTTCAGAACTTCAAGTTCTCAATTTCAAGTTAATAACTAAATTGGTAATTTGAAATTTTTAACTTCAAGATCTGATCTTCGGAACTTCAAGATCTCAATTTCAAGTTAATAACTAAATTGGTAATTTGAAATTACTAACTTCAAGATCTGATCTTCAGAACTTCAAGTTCTCAATTTCAAGTTAATAACTAAATTGGTAATTTGAAATTATTAACTTCAAGATCTGATCTTCGGAACTTCAAGTTCTCAATTTCAAGTTAATAACTAAATTGGTAATTTGAAATTACTAACTTCAAGATCTGATCTTCAGAACTTCAAGTTCTCAATTTCAAGATAATAACTAAGTTGGTAATTTGAAATTATTAACTTCAAGATCTGATATTCAGAACTTCAAGTTCTCAATTACAAGTTAATAACTAAATTGGTAATTTGAAATTCCTAACTTCAAGTTCTGATCTTCAGAACTTCAAGTTTTCAATTTCAAGTTAATAACTAAATTGGTAATTTGAAATTACAAACTTCAAGATCTGATCTGCAGAACTTCAAGTTCTCAATTTCAAGTTAATAACTAAATTGGTAATTTGAAATTACTAACTTCAAGATCTGATCTTCAGAACTCCAAGTTCTCAATTTCAAGTTAATAACTAAATTGGTAATTTGAAATTATTAACTTCAAGATCTGATCTTCGGAACTTCAAGTTCTCAATTTCAAGTTAATAACTAAATTGGTAATTTGAAATTACTAACTTCAAGATCTGATCTTCAAAACTTCAAGTTCTCAATTTCAAGATAATAACTAAGTTGGTAATTTGAAATTATTAACTTCAAGATCTGATATTCAGAACTTCAAGTTCTCAATTACAAGTTAATAGCTAAATTGGTAATTTGAAATTCCTAACTTCAAGTTCTGATCTTAAGAACTTCATGTTCTCAATTTCAAGATAATAACTAAATTGGAAATTTGAAATTACTAACTTCAAGATCTGATCTTCAGAACTTCAAGTTCTCAATTTCAAGTTAATAACTAAATTGGTAATTTGAAATTTCTAACTTCAAGATCTGATCTTCAGAACTTCAAGTTCTCAATTTCAAAGATAATAATTAAAATGGTAATTTGAAATTATTAACTTCAAGATCTGATCTTCTGAACTTCAAGTTCTCAATTTCAAGTTAATAACTAAATTGGTAATTTGAAATTACTAACTTCAAGATCTGATCTTCAGAACTTCAAGTTCTCAATTTCAAGATAATAACTAAGTTGGTAATTTGAAATTATTAACTTCAAGATCTGATCTTCAGAACTTCAAGTTCTCAATTACAAGTTAATAACTAAATTGGTAATTTGAAATTCCTAACTTCAAGTTCTGATCTTCAGAACTTCAAGTTCTCAATTTCAAGTTAATAACTTAATTGGTAATTTGAAATTATTAACTTCAAGATCTGATCTTCAGAACTTCAAGTTCTCAATTTCAAGTTAATAGCTAAATTGGTAATTTGAAATTCCTAACTTCAAGATCTGATCTTCAGAACTTCAAGTTCTCAATTTCAAGTTAATAACTAAATTGGTAATTTGAAATTATTAACTTCAAGATCTGATCTTCGGAACTTCAAGTTCTCAATTTCAAGTTAATAACTAAATTGGTAATTTGAAATTACTAACTTCAAGATCTGATCTTCAGAACTTCAAGTTCTCAATTTCAAGATAATAACTAAGTTGGTAATTTGAAATTATTAACTTCAAGATCTGATCTTCAGAACTTCAAGTTCTCAATTACAAGTTAATAACTAAATTGGTAATTTGAAATTCCTAACTTCAAGTTCTGATCTTCAGAACTTCAAGTTCTCAATTTCAAGTTAATAACTTAATTGGTAATTTGAAATTATTAACTTCAAGATCTGATCTTCAGAACTTCAAGTTCTCAATTTCAAGTTAATAGCTAAATTGGTAATTTGAAATTCCTAACTTCAAGATCTGATCTTCAGAACTTCAAGTTCTCAATTTCAAGTTAATAACTAAATTGGTAATTTGAAATTATTAACTTCAAGATCTGATCTTCGGAACTTCAAGTTCTCAATTTCAAGTTAATAACTAAATTGGTAATTTGAAATTACTAACTTCAAGATCTGATATTCAGAACTTCAAGTTCTCAATTTCAAGATAATAACTAAGTTGGTAATTTGAAATTACTAACTTCAAGATCTGATCTTCAGAACTTCAAGTTCTCAATTTCAAGTTAATAACTAAATTGGTAATTTGAAATTACTAACTACAAGATCTGATCTTCAGTACTTCAAGTTCTCAATTTCAAGTTAATAACTAAATTGGTAATTTGAAATTACTAACTACAAGATCTGATCTTCAGAACTTCAAGTTCTCAATTTCAAGTTAATAACTAAATTGGTAATTTGAAATTATGAACTTCAAGATCTGATCTTCGGAACTTCAAGTTCTCAATTTCAAGTTAATAACTAAATTGGTAATTTGAAATTACTAACTTCAAGATCTGATCTTGGGAACTTCAAGTTCTCAATTTCAAGTTAATAACTAAATTGGTAATTTGAAATTTATAACTTCAAGATCTGATCTTCAGAACTTCAAGTTCTCAATTTCAAGTTAATAACTAAATTGGTAATTTGAAATTATTAACTTCAAGATCTGATCTTCGGAACTACAAGTTCTCAATTTCAAGTTAATAACTAAATTGGTAATTTGAAATTACTAACTTCAAAATCTGATCTTCAGAACTTCTAGTTCTCAATTTCAAGTTAATAACTAAATTGGTAATTTGAAATTATTAACTTCAAGATCTGATCGTCGGAACTTCAAGTTCTCAATTTCAAGTTAATAACTAAATTGGTAATTTGAAATTACTAACTTCAAGATCTGATCTTCAGAACTTCAAGTTCTCAATTTCAAGATAATAACTAAGTTGGTAATTTGAAATTATTAACTTCAAGATCTGATATTCAGAACTTCAAGTTCTCAATTGCAAGTTAATAACTAAATTGGTAATTTGAAATTCCTAACTTCAAGTTCTGATCTTCAGAACTTCAAGTTCTCAATTTCAAGTTAATAACTAAATTGGTAATTTGAAATTACTAACTTCAAGATCTGATCTTCAGAACTTCAAGTTCTCAATTTCAAGTTAATAGCTAAATTGGTAATTTGAAATTCCTAACTTCAAGATCTGATCTTCAGAACTTCAAGTTCTCAATTTCAAGTTAATAACTAAATTGGTAATTTGAAATTATTAACTTCAAGATCTGATCTTCGGAACTTCAAGTTCTCAATTTCAAGTTAATAACTAAATTGGTAATTTGAAATTACTAACTTCAAGATCTGATCTTCAGAACTTCAAGTTCTCAATTTCAAGATAATAACTAAGTTGGTAATTTGAAATTATTAACTTCAAGATCTGATATTCAGAACTTCAAGTTCTCAATTACAAGTTAATAACTAAATTGGTAATTTGAAATTCCTAACTTCAAGTTCTGATCTTCAGAACTTCAAGTTCTCTATTTCAAGATAATAACTAAATTGGTAATTTGAAATTACTAACTTCAAGATCTGATCTTCAGAACTTCAAGTTCTCAATTTCAAGTTAATAACTAAAATGGTAATTTGAAATTACTAACTTCAAGATCTGATCCTCAGAACATCAAGTTCTCAATTTCAAGATAATAACTAAGTTGGTAATTTGAAATTACTAACTTCAAGATCTGATCTTCAGAACTTCAAGTTCTTAATTTCAAGTTAATAACTAAATTGGTAATTTGAAATTACTAACTTCAAGATCTGATCTTCAGAACTTCAAGTTCTCAATTTCAAGTTAATAACTAAATTGGTAATTTGAAATTACTAACTTCAAGATCTGATCCTCAGAACTTCAAGTTCTCAATTTCAAGATAATAACTAAGTTGGTAATTTGAAATTATTAACTACAAGATCTGATATTCAGAACCTCAAGTTCTCAATTACAAGTTAATAACTAAATTGGTAATTTGAAATTCCTAACTTCAAGTTCTGATCTTCAGAACTTCAAGTTCTCAATTTCAAGATAATAACTAAATTGGTAATTTGAAATTACTAACTTCAAGATCTGATCTTTAGAACTTCAAGTTCTCAATTTCAAGTTAATAACTAAATTGGTAATTTGAAATTACTAACTTCAAGATCTGATCCTCAGAACTTCAAGTTCTCAATTTCAAGTTAATAACTAAATTGGTAATTTGAAATTACTAACTTCAAGATCTGATCTTCAGAACTTCAAGTTCTCAATTACAAGATAATAACTAAGTTGGTAATTTGAAATTATTAACTTCAAGATCTGATATTCAGAACCTCAAGTTCTCAATTACAAGTTAATAACTAAATTGGTAATTTGAAATTCCTAACTTCAAGTTCTGATCTTCAGAACTTCAAGTTCTCAATTTCAAGATAATAACTAAATTGGTAATTTGAAATTACTAACTTCAAGATCTGATCTTTAGAACTTCAAGTTCTCAATTTCAAGTTAATAACTAAATTGGTAATTTGAAATTACTAACTTCAAGATCTGATCCTCAGAACTTCAAGTTCTCAATTTCAAGATAATAGCTAAGTTGGTAATTTGAAATTACTAACTTCAAGATCTGATCTTCAGATCTTCAAGTTCTTAATTTCAAGTTAATAACTAAATTGGTAATTTGAAATTACTAACTTCTAGATCTGATCTTCAGAACTTCAAGTTCTCAATTTCAAGTTAATAACTAAATTGGTAATTTGAAATTCCTAACTACAAGATCTGATCTTCAGAACTTCAAGTTCTCAATTTAAGTTAATAACTAAATTGTTAATTTGAAATTATTAACTTCAAGATCTGATCTTTAGAACTTCAAGTTCTCAATTTCAAGTTAATAACTAAATTGGTAATTTGAAATTACTAACTTCAAGATCTGATCTTCAGAACTTCAAGTTCTCAATTTCTAGTTAATAACTAAATTGGTAATTTGAAATTCCTAACTTCAAGATCTGATCTTCAGAACTTCAAGTTCTCAATTTCAAGTTAATAACTAAATTGGTAATTTGAAATTTTTAACTTCAAGATCTGATCTTCGGAACTTCAAGATCTCAATTTCTAGTTAATAACTAAATTGGTAATTTGAAATTACTAACTTCAAGATCTGATCTTCAGAACTTCAAGTTCTCAATTTCAAGTTAATAACTAAATTGGTGATTTGAAATTATTAACTTCAAGATCTGATCTTCGGAACTTCAAGTTCTCAATTTCAAGTTAATAACTAAGTTGGTAATTTGAAATTCCTAACTTCAAGTTCTGATCTTCAGAACTTCAAGTTCTCAATTTCAAGATAATAACTAAGTTGGTAATTTGAAATTATTAACTTCAAGATCTGATATTCAGAACTTCAAGTTCTCAATTACAAGTTAATAACTAAATTGGTAATTTGAAATTCCTAACTTCAAGTTCTGATCTTCAGAACTTCAAGTTCTCAATTTGAAGATAATAACTAAATTGGTAATTTGAAATTACTAACTTCAAGATCTGATCTTCAGAACTTCAAGTTCTCAATTTCAAGTTAATAACTAAATTGGTAATTTGAAATTACTAACTTCAAGATCTGATCCTCAGAACTTCAAGTTCTCAATTTCAAGATAATAACTAAGTTGGTAATTTGAAATTACTAACTTCAAGATCTGATCTTCAGAACTTCAAGTTCTTAATTTCAAGTTAATAACTAAATTGGTAATTTGAAATTACTAACTTCAAGATCTGATCTTCAGAACTTCAAGTTCTCAATTTCAAGTTAATAATTAAATTGGTAATTTGAAATTACTAACTTCAAGATCTGATCCTCAGAACTTCAAGTTCTCAATTTCAAGATAATAACTAAGTTGGTAATTTGAAATTATTAACTTCAAGATCTGATCTTCGGAACTTCAAGTTCTCAATTTCAAGTTAATAACTAAATTGGTAATTTGAAATTACTAACTTCAAGATATGATCTTCAGAACTTCAAGTTCTCAATTTCAAGATAATCACTAAATTGGTAATTTGAAATTACTAACTTCAAGGTCTGATCTTCAGAACTTCAAGTTCTCAATTTCAAGATAATCACTAAATTGGTAATTTGAAATTACTAACTTCAAGGTCTGATCTTCAGAACTTCAAGTTCTCAATTTCAAGTTAATAACTAAATTGGTAATTTGAAATTACTAACTTCAAGATCTGATCCTCAGAACTTCAAGTTCTCAATTTCAAGATAATAACTAAGTTGGTAATTTGAAATTACTAACTTCAAGATCTGATCTTCAGAACTTCAAGTTCTTAATTTCAATTTAATAACTAAATTGGTAATTTGAAATTACTAACTTCAAGATCTGATCTTCAGAACTTCAAGTTCTCAATTTCAAGTTAATAACTAAATTGGTAATTTGAAATTCCTAACTTCAAGATCTGATCTTCAGAACTTCAAGTTCTCAATTTAAGTTAATAACTAAATTGTTAATTTGAAATTATTAACTTCAAGATCTGATCTTGGGAACTTCAAGTTCTCAATTTCAAGTTAATAACTAAATTGGTAATTTGAAATTACTAACTTCAAGATCTGATCTTCAGAACTTCAAGTTCTCAATTTCTAGTTAATAACTAAATTGGTAATTTGAAATTCCTAACTTCAAGATCTGATCTTCAGAACTTCAAGTTCTCAATTTCAAGTTAATAACTAAATTGGTAATTTGAAATTTTTAACTTCAAGATCTGATCTTCGGAACTTCAAGATCTCAATTTCTAGTTAATAACTAAATTGGTAATTTGAAATTTCTAACTTCAAGATCTGATCTTCAGAACTTCAAGTTCTCAATTTCAAGATAATAACTAAGTTGGTAATTTGAAACTATTAACTTCAAGATCTGATATTCAGAACTTCAAGTTCTCAATTTCAAGATAATAACTAAATTGGTAATTTGAAATTATTAACTTCAAGATCTGATCTTCGGAACTTCAAGTTCTCAATTTCAAGTTAATAACTAAATTGGTAATTTGAAATTACTAACTTCAAGATCTGATCTTCCGAACTTCAAGTTCTCAATTTCAAGTTAATAACTAAATTGGTAATTTGAAATTATTAACTTCAAGATCTGATCTTCGGAACTTCTAGTTCTCAATTTCAAGTTAATAACTAAATTGGTAATTTGAAATACTAACTTCAAGATCTGATCTTCAGAACTTCAAGTTCTCAATTTCAAGTTAATAATTAATTGGTAATTTGAAATTAATAACTTCAAGATCTGATCTTCAGAACTACAAGTTCTCAATTTCAAGTTAATAACTAAATTGGTAATTTGAAATTACTAACTTCAAGATCTGATCTTCAGAACTTCAAGTTCTCAATTTCAAATAAATAAATAAATTGGTAATTTGAAATTACTAACTTCAAGATCTGATCTTCAGAACTTCAAGTTCTCAATTTCAAGTTAATAACTAAATTGGTAATTTGAAATTATTAACTTCAAGATCTGATCTTCGGAACTTTAAGTTCTCAATTTCAAGTTAATAACTAAATTGGTAATTTGAAATTTCTAACTTCAAGATCTGATCTTCAGAACTTCAAGTTCTCAATTTCAAGTTAATAACTAAATTGGTAATTTGAAATTACTAACTTCAAGATCTGATCTTCAGAACTTCAAGTTCTCAATTTCAAGTTAATAACTAAATTGGTAGTTTGAAATTACTAACTTCAAGATCTGATCTTCAGAACTTCAAGTTCTCAATTTCAAGTTAATAACTAAATTGGTAATTTGAAATTATTAACTTCAAGATCTGATCTTCGGAACTTCAAGTTCTCAATTTCAAGTTAATAACTAAATTGGTAATTTGAAATTACTAACTTCAAGATCTGATCTTCAGAACTTCAAGTTCTCAATTTCAAGATAATAACTAAGTTGGTAATTTGAAATTATTAACTTCAAGATCTGATCTTCAGAACTTCAAGTTCTCAATTACAAGTTAATAACTAAATTGGTAATTTGAAATTCCTAACTTCAAGTTCTGATCTGCAGAACTTCAAGTTCTCAATTTCAAGATAATAACTAAATTGGTAATTTGTAATTACTAACTTCAAGATCTGATCTTCAGAACTTCAAGTTCTCAATTTCAAGTTAATAACTAAATTGGTAATTTGAAATTATTAACTTCAAGATCTGATCTTCGGAACTTCAAGTTCTCAATTTCAAGTTAATAACTAAATTGGTAATTTGACATTACTAACTTCAAGATCTGATCTTCAGAACTTCAAGTTCTCAATTTCAAGTTAATAACTAAATTGGTAATTTGAAATTATTATCTTCAAGATCTGATCTTCGGAACTTCAAGTTCTCAATTTCAAGTTAATAACTAAATTGGTAATTTGAAATTACTCACTTCAAGATCTGATCTTCAGAACTTCTAGTTCTCAATTTCAAGTTAATAACTAAATTGGTAATTTGAAATTACTAACTTCAAGATCTGATCTTCAGAACTTCAAGTTCTCAATTTCAAGTTAATAACTAAATTGGTAATTTGAAATTACTAACTTCAAGATCTTATCTTCTGAACTTCAAGTTCTCAATTTCAAGTTAATAACTAAATTGGTAGTTTGAAATTACTAACTTCAAGATCTGATCTTCAGAACTTCAAGTTCTCAATTACAAGTTAATAACTAAATTGGTAATTTGAAATTATTAACTTCAAGATCTGATCTTCGGAACTTCTAGTTCTCAATTTCAAGTTAATAACTAAATAGGTAATTTGAAATTACTAACTTCAAGATCTGATCTTCAGAACTTCAAGTTCTCAATTTCAAAATAATAACTAAGTTGGTAATTTGAAATTATTAACTTCAAGATCTGATCTTCAGAACTTCAAGTTCTCAATTACAAGTTAATAACTAAATTGGTAATATGAAATTACTAACTTCAAGTTCTGATCTTCAGAACTTCAAGTTCTCAATTACAAGATAATAACTAAATTGGTAATTTGAAATTACTAACTTCAAGATCTGATCTTCGGAACTTCAAGTTCTCAATTTCAAGTTAATAACTAAATTGGTAATTTGAAATTACTAACTTCAAGATCTGATCTTCGGAACTTCAAGTTCTCAATTTCAAGTTAATAACTAAATTGGTAATTTGAAATTACTAACTTCAAGATCTGATCTTCAGAACTTCAAGTTCTCAATTACAAGTTAATAACTAAATTGGTAATTTGAAATTCCTAACTTCAAGTTCTGATCTTCAGAACTTCAAGTTCTCAATTTCAAGATAATAACTAAATTGGTAATTTGAAATTACTAACTTCAAGATCTGATCTTCAGAACTTCAAGTTCTCAATTTCAAGTTAATAACTAAATTGGTAATTTGAAATTATTAACTTCAAGATCTGATCTTCGGAACTTCAAGTTCTCAATTTCAAGTTAATAACTAAATTGGTAATTTGAAATTATTAACTTCAAGATCTGATCTTCGGAACTTCAAGTTCTCAATTTCAAGTTAATAACTAAATTGGTAATTTGAAATTACTAACTTCAAGATCTGATCTTCCGAACTTCAAGTTCTCAATTTCAAGTTAATAACTAAATTGGTAATTTGAAATTATTAACTTCAAGATCTGATCTTCGGAACTTCAAGTTCTCAATTTCAAGTTAATAACTAAATTGGTAATTTGAAATTACTAACTTCAAGATCTGATCTTCAGAACTTCTAGTTCTCAATTTCAAGTTAATAACTAAATTGGTAATTTGAAATTACTAACTTCAAGATCTGATCTTCAGAACTTCAAGTTCTCAATTTCAAGTTAATAATTAATTGGTAATTTGAAATTAATAACTTCAAAATCTGATCTTCAGAACTACAAGTTCTCAATTTCAAGTTAATAACTAAATTGGTAATTTGAAATTACTAACTTCAAGATCTGATCTTCAGAACTTCAAGTTCTCAATTTCAAATAAATAAATAAATTGGTAATTTGAAATTACTAACTTCAAGATCTGATCTTCAGAACTTCAAGTTCTCAATTTCAAGTTAATAACTAAATTGGTAATTTGAAATTATTAACTTCAAGATCTGATCTTCGGAACTTCAAGTTCTCAATTTCAAGTTAATAACTAAATTGGTAATTTGAAATTACTAACTTCAAGATCTGATCTTCAGAACTTCAAGTTCTCAATTTCAAGTTAATAACTAAATTGGTAATTTGAAATTACTAACTTCAAGATCTGATCTTCAGAACTTCAAGTTCTCAATTTCAAGTTAATAACTAAATTGGTAGTTTGAAATTACTAACTCCAAGATCTGATCTTCAGAACTTCAAGTTCTCAATTTCAAGTTAATAACTAAATTGGTAATTTGAAATTACTAACTTCAAGATCTGATCTTCAGAACTTCAAGTTCTCAATTTCAAGATAATAACTAAGTTGGTAATTTGAAATTATTAACTTCAAGATCTGATCTTCAGAACTTCAAGTTCTCAATTACAAGTTAATAACTAAATTGGTAATTTGAAATTCCTTTTCTTCAAGTAACTTCAAGTTCAAATCTGCAGAACTTCAAGTTCTCAATTTCAAGATAATAACTAAATTGGTAATTTGAAATTACTAACTTCAAGATCTGATCTTCAGAACTTCAAGTTCTCAATTTCAAGTTAATAACTAAATTGGTAATTTGAAATTACTAACTTCAAGATCTAATCTTCAGAACTTCAAGTTCTCAATTTCAAGATAATAACTAAGTTGGTAATTTGAAATTACTAACTTCAAGATCTGTTCTTCAGAACTTCAAGTTCTCAATTTCAAGTTAATAACTAAATTGGTAATTTGAAATTCCTAACTTCAAGATCTGATCTTCAGAACTTCAAGTTCTCAATTTCAAGTTAATAACTAAATTGTTAATTTGAAATTATTAACTTCAAGATCTGATCTTGGGAACTTCAAGTTCTCAATTTCAAGTTAATAACTAAATTGGTAATTTGAAATTACTAACTACAAGATCTGATCTTCAGAACTTCAAGTTCTCAATTTCAAGTTAATAACTAAATTGGTAATTTGAAATTACTAACTTCAAGATCTGATCTTCAGAACTTCAAGTTCTCAATTTCAAGTTAATAACTAAATTGGTAATTTGAAATTATTAACTTCAAGATCTGATCTTCGGAACTACAAGTTCTCAATTTCAAGTTAATAACTAAATTGGTAATTTGAAATTACTAACTTCAAGATCTGATCTTCAGAACTTCAAGTTCTCAATTTCAAGTTAATAACTAAATTGGTAATTTGAAATTATTAACTTCAAGATCTGATCTTCGGAACTTCAAGTTCTCAATTTCAAGTTAATAACTAAATTGGTAATTTGAAATTACTAACTTCAAGATCTGATCTTCAGAACTTCAAGTTCTCAATTTCAAGATAATAACTAAGTTGGTAATTTGAAATTATTAACTTCAAGATCAGATATTCAGAACTTCAAGTTCTCAATTGCAAGTTAATAACTAAATTGGTAATTTGAAATTCCTAACTTCAAGTTCTGATCTTCAGAACTTCAAGTTCTCAATTTCAAGTTAATAACTAAATTGGTAATTTGGAATTACTAACTTCAAGATCTGATCTTCAGAACTTCAAGTTCTCAATTTCAAGTTAATAGCTAAATTGGTAATTTGAAATTCCTAACTTCAAGATCTGATCTTCAGAACTTCAAGTTCTCAATTTCAAGTTAATAACTAAATTGGTAATTTGAAATTATTAACTTCAAGATCTGATCTTCGGAACTTCAAGTTCTCAATTTCAAGTTAATAACTAAATTGGTAATTTGAAATTACTAACTTCAAGATCTGATCTTCAGAACTTCAAGTTCTCAATTTCAAGATAATAACTAAGTTGGTAATTTGAAATTATTAACTTCAAGATCTGATATTCAGAACTTCAAGTTCTCAATTACAAGTTAATAACTAAATTGGTAATTTGAAATTCCTAACTTCAAGTTCTGATCTTCAGAACTTCAAGTTCTCAATTTCAAGATAATAACTAAATTGGTAATTTGAAATTACTAACTTCAAGATCTGATCTTCAGAACTTCAAGTTCTCAATTTCAAGTTAATAACTAAATTGGTAATTTGAAATTACTAACTTCAAGATCTGATCCTCAGAACTTCAAGTTCTCAATTTCAAGATAATAACTAAGTTGGTAATTTGAAATTACTAACTTCAAGATCTGATCTTCAGAACTTCAAGTTCTTAATTTCAAGTTAATAACTAAATTGGTAATTTGAAATTACTAACTTCAAGATCTGATCTTCAGAACTTCAAGTTCTCAATTTCAAGTTAATAACTAAATTGGTAATTTGAAATTCCTAACTTCAACATCTGATCTTCAGAACTTCAAGTTCACAATTTAAGTTAATAACTAAATTGTTAATTTGAAATTATTAACTTCAAGATCTGATCTTGGGAACTTCAAGTTCTCAATTTCAAGTTAATAACTAAATTGGTAATTTGAAATTACTAACTTCAAGATCTGATCTTCAGAACTTCAAGTTCTCAATTTCAAGTTAATAACTAAATTGGTAATTTGAAATTACTAACTTCAAGATCTGATCTTCAGAACTTCAAGTTCTCAATTTCAAGTTAATAACTAAATTGGTAATTTGAAATTATTAACTTCAAGATCTGATCTTCGGAACTTCAAGTTCTCAATTTCAAGTTAATAACTAAATTGGTAATTTGAAATTACTAACTTCAAGATCTGATCTTCAGAACTTCAAGTTCTCAATTTCAAGTTAATAACTAAATTGGTAATTTGAAATTACTAACTTCAAGATCTGATCTTCAGAACTTCAAGTTCTCAATTTCAAGTTAATAACTAAATTGGTAGTTTGAAATTACTAACTCCAAGATCTGATCTTCAGAACTTCAAGTTCTCAATTTCAAGTTAATAACTAAATTGGTAATTTGAAATTACTAACTTCAAGATCTGATCTTCAGAACTTCAAGTTCTCAATTTCAAGATAATAACTAAGTTGGTAATTATAAAATTATTAACTTCAAGATCAGATATTCAGAACTTCAAGTTCTCAATTGCAAGTTAATAACTAAATTGGTAATTTGAAATTCCTAACTTCAAGTTCTGATCTTCAGAACTTCAAGTTCTCAATTTCAAGTTAATAACTAAATTGGTAATTTGGAATTACTAACTTCAAGATCTGATCTTCAGAACTTCAAGTTCTCAATTTCAAGTTAATAGCTAAATTGGTAATTTGAAATTCCTAACTTCAAGATCTGATCTTCAGAACTTCTAGTTCTCAATTTCAAGTTAATAACTAAATTGGTAATTTGAAATTATTAACTTCAAGATCTGATCTTCGGAACTTCAAGTTCTCAATTTCAAGTTAATAACTAAATTGGTAATTTGAAATTACTAACTTCAAGATCTGATCTTCAGAACTTCAAGTTCTCAATTTCAAGATAATAACTAAGTTGGTAATTTGAAATTATTAACTTCAAGATCTGATATTCAGAACTTCAAGTTCTCAATTACAAGTTAATAACTAAATTGGTAATTTGAAATTCCTAACTTCAAGTTCTGATCTTCAGAACTTCAAGTTCTCAATTTCAAGATAATAACTAAATTGGTAATTTGAAATTACTAACTTCAAGATCTGATCTTCAGAACTTCAAGTTCTCAATTTCAAGTTAAAAACTAAATTGGTAATTTGAAATTACTAACTTCAAGATCTGATCCTCAGAACTTCAAGTTCTCAATTTCAAGATAATAACTAAGTTGGTAATTTGAAATTACTAACTTCAAGATCTGATCTTCAGAACTTCAAGTTCTTAATTTCAAGTTAATAACTAAATTGGTAATTTGAAATTACTAACTTCAAGATCTGATCTTCAGAACTTCAAGTTCTCAATTTCAAGTTAATAACTAAATTGGTAATTTGAAATTCCTAACTTCAACATCTGATCTTCAGAACTTCAAGTTCACAATTTAAGTTAATAACTAAATTGTTAATTTGAAATTATTAACTTCAAGATCTGATCTTGGGAACTTCAAGTTCTCAATTTCAAGTTAATAACTAAATTGGTAATTTGAAATTACTAACTTCAAGATCTGATCTTCAGAACTTCAAGTTCTCAATTTCAAGTTAATAACTAAATTGGTAATTTGAAATTACTAACTTGAAGATCTGATCTTCAGAACTTCAAGTTCTCAATTTCAAGTTAATAACTAAATTGGTAATTTGAAATTTTTAACTTCAAGATCTGATCTTCGGAACTTCAAGATCTCAATTTCAAGTTAATAACTAAATTGGTAATTTGAAATTACTAACTTCAAGATCTGATCTTCAGAACTTCAAGTTCTCAATTTCTAGTTAATAACTAAATTGGTAATTTGAAATTATTAACTTCAAGATCTGATCTTCGGAACTTCAAGTTCTCAATTTCAAGTTAATAACTAAATTGGTAATTTGAAATTCCTAACTTCAAGATCTGATCTTTAGAACTTCAAGTTCTCAATTTCAAGATAATAACTAAGTTGGTAATTTGAAATTATTAACTTCAAGATCTGATATTCAGAACTTCAAGTTCTCAATTACAAGTTAATAACTAAATTGGTAATTTGAAATTCCTAACTTCAAGTTCTGATCTTCAGAACTTCAAGTTCTCAATTTCAAGTTAATAACTAAATTGGTAATTTGAAATTACTAACTTCAAGATCTGATCTTCAGAACTTCAAGTTCTCAATTTCAAGTTAATAACTAAATTGGTAATTTGAAATTGCTAACTTCAAGATCTGTGAATCAGAACTTCAAGTTCTCAATTTCAAGTTAATAACTAAATTGGTAATTTGAAATTATTAACTTCAAGATCTGATCTTCGGAACTTCAAGTTCTCAATTTCAAGTTAATAACTAAATTGGTAATTTGAAATTACTAACTTCAAGATCTGATCTTGGGAACTTCAAGTTCTCAATTTCAAGTTAATAACTAAATTGGTAACTTGAAATTACTAACTTCAAGATCTGATCTTCAGAACTTCAAGTTCTCAATTTCAAGTTAATAACTAAATTGGTAATTTGAAATTACTAACTTCAAGATCTGATCTTCAGAACTTCAAGTTCTCAATTTCAAGTTAATAACTAAATTGGTAATTTGAAATTATTAACTTCAAGATCTGATCTTCGGAACTACAAGTTCTCAATTTCAAGTTAATAACTAAATTGGTAATTTGAAATTACTAACTTCAAGATCTGATCTTCAGAACTTCAAGTTCTCAATTTCAAGTTAATAACTAAATTGGTAATTTGAAATTATTAACTTCAAGATCTGATCTTCGGAACTTCAAGTTCTCAATTTCAAGTTAATAACTAAATTGGTAATTTGAAATTTCTAACTTCAAGATCTGATCTTCAGAACTTCAAGTTCTCAATTTCAAGATAATAACTAAGTTGGTAATTTGAAATTATTAACTTCAAGATCTGATATTCAGAACTTCAAGTTCTCAATTGCAAGTTAATAACTAAATTGGTAATTTGAAATTCCTAACTTCAAGTTCTGATCTTCAGAACTTCAAGTTCTCAATTTCAAGTTAATAACTAAATTGGTAATTTGAAATTACTAACTTCAAGTTCTGATCTTCAGAACTTCAAGTTCTTAATTTCAAGTTAATAACTTAATTGGTAATTTGAAATTATTAACTTCAAGATCTGATCTTCAGAACTTCAAGTTCTCAATTTCAAGTTAATAGCTAAATTGGTAATTTGAAATTCCTAACTTCAAGATCTGATCTTCAGAACTTCAAGTTCTCAATTTCAAGTTAATAACTAAATTGGTAATTTGAAATTATTAACTTCAAGATCTGATCTTCGGAACTTCAAGTTCTCAATTTCAAGTTAATAACTAAATTGGTAATTTGAAATTACTAACTTCAAGATCTGATCTTCAGAACTTCAAGTTCTCAATTTCAAGATAATAACTAAGTTGGTAATTTGAAATTACTAACTTCAAGATCTGATCTTCAGAACTTCAAGTTCTCAATTTCAAGTTAATAACTAAATTGGTAATTTGAAATTACTAACTACAAGATCTGATCTTCAGTACTTCAAGTTCTCAATTTCAAGTTAATAACTAAATTGGTAATTTGAAATTACTAACTACAAGATCTGATCTTCAGAACTTCAAGTTCTCAATTTCAAGTTAATAACTAAATTGGTAATTTGAAATTATGAACTTCAAGATCTGATCTTCGGAACTTCAAGTTCTCAATTTCAAGTTAATAACTAAATTGGTAATTTGAAATTACTAACTTCAAGATCTGATCTTGGGAACTTCAAGTTCTCAATTTCAAGTTAATAACTAAATTGGTAATTTGAAATTTATAACTTCAAGATCTGATCTTCAGAACTTCAAGTTCTCAATTTCAAGTTAATAACTAAATTGGTAATTTGAAATTCCTAACTACAAGATCTGATCTTCAGAACTTCAAGTTCTCAATTTAAGTTAATAACTAAATTGTTAATTTGAAATTATTAACTTCAAGATCTGATCTTTAGAACTTCAAGTTCTCAATTTCAAGTTAATAACTAAATTGGTAATTTGAAATTACTAACTTCAAGATCTGATCTTCAGAACTTCAAGTTCTCAATTTCTAGTTAATAACTAAATTGGTAATTTGAAATTCCTAACTTCAAGATCTGATCTTCAGAACTTCAAGTTCTCAATTTCAAGTTAATAACTAAATTGGTAATTTGAAATTTTTAACTTCAAGATCTGATCTTCGGAACTTCAAGATCTCAATTTCTAGTTAATAACTAAATTGGTAATTTGAAATTACTAACTTCAAGATCTGATCTTCAGAACTTCAAGTTCTCAATTTCAAGTTAATAACTAAATTGGTGATTTGAAATTATTAACTTCAAGATCTGATCTTCGGAACTTCAAGTTCTCAATTTCAAGTTAATAACTAAGTTGGTAATTTGAAATTCCTAACTTCAAGTTCTGATCTTCAGAACTTCAAGTTCTCAATTTGAAGATAATAACTAAATTGGTAATTTGAAATTACTAACTTCAAGATCTGATCTTCAGAACTTCAAGTTCTCAATTTCAAGTTAATAACTAAATTGGTAATTTGAAATTACTAACTTCAAGATCTGATCCTCAGAACTTCAAGTTCTCAATTTCAAGATAATAACTAAGTTGGTAATTTGAAATTACTAACTTCAAGATCTGATCTTCAGAACTTCAAGTTCTTAATTTCAAGTTAATAACTAAATTGGTAATTTGAAATTACTAACTTCAAGATCTGATCTTCAGAACTTCAAGTTCTCAATTTCAAGTTAATAATTAAATTGGTAATTTGAAATTACTAACTTCAAGATCTGATCCTCAGAACTTCAAGTTCTCAATTTCAAGATAATAACTAAGTTGGTAATTTGAAATTATTAACTTCAAGATCTGATCTTCGGAACTTCAAGTTCTCAATTTCAAGTTAATAACTAAATTGGTAATTTGAAATTACTAACTTCAAGATATGATCTTCAGAACTTCAAGTTCTCAATTTCAAGATAATAACTAAGTTGGTAATTTGAAATTATTAACTTCAAGATCTGATATTCAGAACTTCAAGTTCTCAATTACAAGTTAATAACTAAATTGGTAATTTGAAATTCCTAACTTCAAGTTCTGATCTTCAGAACTTCAAGTTCTCAATTTCAAGATAATAACTAAATTGGTAATTTGAAATTACTAACTTCAAGATCTGATCTTCAGAACTTCAAGTTCTCAATTTCAAGTTAATAACTAAATTGGTAATTTGAAATTACTAACTTCAAGATCTGATCCTCAGAACTTCAAGTTCTCAATTTCAAGATAATAACTAAGTTGGTAATTTGAAATTACTAACTTCAAGATCTGATCTTCAGAACTTCAAGTTCTTAATTTCAATTTAATAACTAAATTGGTAATTTGAAATTACTAACTTCAAGATCTGATCTTCAGAACTTCAAGTTCTCAATTTCAAGTTAATAACTAAATTGGTAATTTGAAATTACTAACTTCAAGATCTGATCTTCAGAACTTCAAGTTCACAATTTAAGTTAATAACTAAATTGTTAATTTGAAATTACTAACTTCAAGATCTGATCTTCAGAACTTCAAGTTCTCAATTTCAAGTTAATAACTAAATTGGTAATTTGAAATTACTAACTTCAAGATCTGATCTTCAGAACTTCAAGTTCACAATTTAAGTTAATAACTAAATTGTTAATTTGAAATTATTAACTTCAAGATCTGATCTTGGGAACTTCAAGTTCTCAATTTCAAGTTAATAACTAAATTGGTAATTTGAAATTATGAACTTCAAGATCTGATCTTCGGAACTTCAAGTTCTCAATTTCAAGTTAATAACTAAATTGGTAATTTGAAATTACTAACTTCAAGATCTGATCTTGGGAACTTCAAGTTCTCAATTTCAAGTTAATAACTAAATTGGTAATTTGAAATTTATAACTTCAAGATCTGATCTTCAGAACTTCAAGTTCTCAATTTCAAGTTAATAACTAAATTGGTAATTTGAAATTCCTAACTACAAGATCTGATCTTCAGAACTTCAAGTTCTCAATTTAAGTTAATAACTAAATTGTTAATTTGAAATTATTAACTTCAAGATCTGATCTTTAGAACTTCAAGTTCTCAATTTCAAGTTAATAACTAAATTGGTAATTTGAAATTACTAACTTCAAGATCTGATCTTCAGAACTTCAAGTTCTCAATTTCTAGTTAATAACTAAATTGGTAATTTGAAATTCCTAACTTCAAGATCTGATCTTCAGAACTTCAAGTTCTCAATTTCAAGTTAATAACTAAATTGGTAATTTGAAATTTTTAACTTCAAGATCTGATCTTCGGAACTTCAAGATCTCAATTTCTAGTTAATAACTAAATTGGTAATTTGAAATTACTAACTTCAAGATCTGATCTTCAGAACTTCAAGTTCTCAATTTCAAGTTAATAACTAAATTGGTGATTTGAAATTATTAACTTCAAGATCTGATCTTCGGAACTTCAAGTTCTCAATTTCAAGTTAATAACTAAGTTGGTAATTTGAAATTCCTAACTTCAAGTTCTGATCTTCAGAACTTCAAGTTCTCAATTTGAAGATAATAACTAAATTGGTAATTTGAAATTACTAACTTCAAGATCTGATCTTCAGAACTTCAAGTTCTCAATTTCAAGTTAATAACTAAATTGGTAATTTGAAATTACTAACTTCAAGATCTGATCCTCAGAACTTCAAGTTCTCAATTTCAAGATAATAACTAAGTTGGTAATTTGAAATTACTAACTTCAAGATCTGATCTTCAGAACTTCAAGTTCTTAATTTCAAGTTAATAACTAAATTGGTAATTTGAAATTACTAACTTCAAGATCTGATCTTCAGAACTTCAAGTTCTCAATTTCAAGTTAATAATTAAATTGGTAATTTGAAATTACTAACTTCAAGATCTGATCCTCAGAACTTCAAGTTCTCAATTTCAAGATAATAACTAAGTTGGTAATTTGAAATTATTAACTTCAAGATCTGATCTTCGGAACTTCAAGTTCTCAATTTCAAGTTAATAACTAAATTGGTAATTTGAAATTACTAACTTCAAGATATGATCTTCAGAACTTCAAGTTCTCAATTTCAAGATAATAACTAAGTTGGTAATTTGAAATTATTAACTTCAAGATCTGATATTCAGAACTTCAAGTTCTCAATTACAAGTTAATAACTAAATTGGTAATTTGAAATTCCTAACTTCAAGTTCTGATCTTCAGAACTTCAAGTTCTCAATTTCAAGATAATAACTAAATTGGTAATTTGAAATTACTAACTTCAAGATCTGATCTTCAGAACTTCAAGTTCTCAATTTCAAGTTAATAACTAAATTGGTAATTTGAAATTACTAACTTCAAGATCTGATCCTCAGAACTTCAAGTTCTCAATTTCAAGATAATAACTAAGTTGGTAATTTGAAATTACTAACTTCAAGATCTGATCTTCAGAACTTCAAGTTCTTAATTTCAATTTAATAACTAAATTGGTAATTTGAAATTACTAACTTCAAGATCTGATCTTCAGAACTTCAAGTTCTCAATTTCAAGTTAATAACTAAATTGGTAATTTGAAATTACTAACTTCAAGATCTGATCTTCAGAACTTCAAGTTCACAATTTAAGTTAATAACTAAATTGTTAATTTGAAATTATTAACTTCAAGATCTGATCTTGGGAACTTCAAGTTCTCAATTTCAAGTTAATAACTAAATTGGTAATTTGAAATTACTAACTTCAAGATCTGATCTTCAGAACTTCAAGTTCTCAATTTCAAGTTAATAATTAAATTGGTAATTTGAAATTACTAACTTCAAGATCTGATCCTCAGAACTTCAAGTTCTCAATTTCAAGATAATAACTAAGTTGGTAATTTGAAATTATTAACTTCAAGATCTGATCTTCGGAACTTCAAGTTCTCAATTTCAAGTTAATAACTAAATTGGTAATTTGAAATTACTAACTTCAAGATATGATCTTCAGAACTTCAAGTTCTCAATTTCAAGATAATAACTAAGTTGGTAATTTGAAATTATTAACTTCAAGATCTGATATTCAGAACTTCAAGTTCTCAATTACAAGTTAATAACTAAATTGGTAATTTGAAATTCCTAACTTCAAGTTCTGATCTTCAGAACTTCAAGTTCTCAATTTCAAGATAATAACTAAATTGGTAATTTGAAATTACTAACTTCAAGATCTGATCTTCAGAACTTCAAGTTCTCAATTTCAAGTTAATAACTAAATTGGTAATTTGAAATTACTAACTTCAAGATCTGATCCTCAGAACTTCAAGTTCTCAATTTCAAGATAATAACTAAGTTGGTAATTTGAAATTACTAACTTCAAGATCTGATCTTCAGAACTTCAAGTTCTTAATTTCAATTTAATAACTAAATTGGTAATTTGAAATTACTAACTTCAAGATCTGATCTTCAGAACTTCAAGTTCTCAATTTCAAGTTAATAACTAAATTGGTAATTTGAAATTACTAACTTCAAGATCTGATCTTCAGAACTTCAAGTTCACAATTTAAGTTAATAACTAAATTGTTAATTTGAAATTATTAACTTCAAGATCTGATCTTGGGAACTTCAAGTTCTCAATTTCAAGTTAATAACTAAATTGGTAATTTGAAATTACTAACTTCAAGATCTGATCTTCAGAACTTCAAGTTCTCAATTTCAAGTTAATAACTAAATTGGTAATTTGAAATTACTAACTTCAAGATCTGATCTTCAGAACTTCAAGTTCTCAATTTCAAGTTAATAACTAAATTGGTAATTTGAAATTTTTAACTTCAAGATCTGATCTTCGGAACTTCAAGATCTCAATTTCAAGTTAATAACTAAATTGGTAATTTGAAATTACTAACTTCAAGATCTGATCTTCAGAACTTCAAGTTCTCAATTTCTAGTTAATAACTAAATTGGTAATTTGAAATTATTAACTTCAAGATCTGATCTTCGGAACTTCAAGTTCTCAATTTCAAGTTAATAACTAAATTGGTAATTTGAAATTCCTAACTTCAAGATCTGATCTTCAGAACTTCAAGTTCTCAATTTCAAGATAATAACTAAGTTGGTAATTTGAAATTATTAACTTCAAGATCTGATATTCAGAACTTCAAGTTCTCAATTACAAGTTAATAACTAAATTGGTAATTTGAAATTCCTAACTTCAAGTTCTGATCTTCAGAACTTCAAGTTCTCAATTTCAAGTTAATAACTAAATTGGTAATTTGAAATTACTAACTTCAAGATCTGATCTTCAGAACTTCAAGTTCTCAATTTCAAGTTAATAACTAAATTGGTAATTTGAAATTGCTAACTTCAAGATCTGTGAATCAGAACTTCAAGTTCTCAATTTCAAGTTAATAACTAAATTGGTAATTTGAAATTATTAACTTCAAGATCTGATCTTCGGAACTTCAAGTTCTCAATTTCAAGTTAATAACTAAATTGGTAATTTGAAATTACTAACTTCAAGATCTGATCTTGGGAACTTCAAGTTCTCAATTTCAAGTTAATAACTAAATTGGTAACTTGAAATTACTAACTTCAAGATCTGATCTTCAGAACTTCAAGTTCTCAATTTCAAGTTAATAACTAAATTGGTAATTTGAAATTACTAACTTCAAGATCTGATCTTCAGAACTTCAAGTTCTCAATTTCAAGTTAATAACTAAATTGGTAATTTGAAATTATTAACTTCAAGATCTGATCTTCGGAACTACAAGTTCTCAATTTCAAGTTAATAACTAAATTGGTAATTTGAAATTACTAACTTCAAGATCTGATCTTCAGAACTTCAAGTTCTCAATTTCAAGTTAATAACTAAATTGGTAATTTGAAATTATTAACTTCAAGATCTGATCTTCGGAACTTCAAGTTCTCAATTTCAAGTTAATAACTAAATTGGTAATTTGAAATTTCTAACTTCAAGATCTGATCTTCAGAACTTCAAGTTCTCAATTTCAAGATAATAACTAAGTTGGTAATTTGAAATTATTAACTTCAAGATCTGATATTCAGAACTTCAAGTTCTCAATTGCAAGTTAATAACTAAATTGGTAATTTGAAATTCCTAACTTCAAGATCTGATCTTCAGAACTTCAAGTTCTCAATTTCAAGTTAATAACTAAATTGGTAATTTGAAATTACTAACTTCAAGATCTGATCTTCAGAACTTCAAGTTCTCAATTTCAAGTTAATAACTAAATTGGTAATTTGAAATTACTAACTTCAAGATCTGATCTTCAGAACTTCAAGTTCACAATTTAAGTTAATAACTAAATTGTTAATTTGAAATTATTAACTTCAAGATCTGATCTTGGGAACTTCAAGTTCTCAATTTCAAGTTAATAACTAAATTGGTAATTTGAAATTACTAACTTCAAGATCTGATCTTCAGAACTTCAAGTTCTCAATTTCAAGTTAATAGCTAAATTGGTAATTTGAAATTCCTAACTTCAAGATCTGATCTTCAGAACTTCAAGTTCTCAATTTCAAGTTAATAACTAAATTGGTAATTTGAAATTATTAACTTCAAGATCTGATCTTCGGAACTTCAAGTTCTCAATTTCAAGTTAATAACTAAATTGGTAATTTGAAATTACTAACTTCAAGATCTGATCTTCAGAACTTCAAGTTCTCAATTTCAAGATAATAACTAAGTTGGTAATTTGAAATTATTAACTTCAAGATCTGATATTCAGAACTTCAAGTTCTCAATTACAAGTTAATAACTAAATTGGTAATTTGAAATTCCTAACTTCAAGTTCTGATCTTCAGAACTTCAAGTTCTCAATTTCAAGATAATAACTAAATTGGTAATTTGAAATTACTAACTTCAAGATCTGATCTTCAGAACTAGAGTTCTCAATTTCAAGTTAATAACTAAATTGGTAATTTGAAATTACTAACTTCAAGATCTGATCCTCAGAACTTCAAGTTCTCAATTTCAAGATAATAACTAAGTTGGTAATTTGAAATTACTAACTTCAAGATCTGATCTTCAGAACTTCAAGTTCTTAATTTCAAGTTAATAACTAAATTGGTAATTTGAAATTACTAACTTCAAGATCTGATCTTCAGAACTTCAAGTTCTCAATTTCAAGTTAATAACTAAATTGGTAATTTGAAATTCCTAACTTGAAGATCTGATCTTCAGAACTTCAAGTTCTCAATTTAAGTTAATAACTAAATTGTTAATTTGAAATTATTAACTTCAAGATCTGATCTTGGGAACTTCAAGTTCTCAATTTCAAGTTAATAACTAAATTGGTAATTTGAAATTACTAACTTCAAGATCTGATCTTCAGAACTTCAAGTTCTCAATTTCAAGTTAATAACTAAATTGGTAATTTGAAATTACTAACTTCAAGATCTGATCTTCAGAACTTCAAGTTCTCAATTTCAAGTTAATAACTAAATTGGTAATTTGAAATTTTTAACTTCAAGATCTGATCTTCGGAACTTCAAGATCTCAATTTCAAGTTAATAACTAAATTGGTAATTTGAAATTACTAACTTCAAGATCTGATCTTCCGAACTTCAAGTTCTCAATTTCAAGTTAATAACTAAATTGGTAATTTGAAATTATTAACTTCAAGATCTGATCTTCGGAACTTCAAGTTCTCAATTTCAAGTTAATAACTAAATTGGTAATTTGAAATTACAAACTTCAAGATCTGATCTGCAGAACTTCAAGTTCTCAATTTCAAGTTAATAACTAAATTGGTAATTTGAAATTACTAACTTCAAGATCTGATCTTCAGAACTCCAAGTTCTCAATTTCAAGTTAATAACTAAATTGGTAATTTGAAATTATTAACTTCAAGATCTGATCTTCGGAACTTCAAGTTCTCAATTTCAAGTTAATAACTAAATTGGTAATTTGAAATTACTAACTTCAAGATCTGATCTTCAGAACTTCAAGTTCTCAATTTCAAGATAATAACTAAGTTGGTAATTTGAAATTATTAACTTCAAGATCTGATATTCAGAACTTCAAGTTCTCAATTACAAGTTAATAACTAAATTGGTAATTTGAAATTCCTAACTTCAAGTTCTGATCTTCAGAACTTCAAGTTCTCAATTTCAAGATAATAACTAAATTGGAAATTTGAAATTACTAACTTCAAGATCTGATCTTCAGAACTTCAAGTTCTCAATTTCAAGTTAATAACTAAATTGGTAATTTGAAATTTCTAACTTCAAGATCTGATCTTCAGAACTTCAAGTTCTCAATTTCAAAGATAATAATTAAAATGGTAATTTGAAATTATTAACTTCAAGATCTGATCTTCTGAACTTCAAGTTCTCAATTTCAAGTTAATAACTAAATTGGTAATTTGAAATTACTAACTTCAAGATCTGATCTTCAGAACTTCAAGTTCTCAATTTCAAGATAATAACTAAGTTGGTAATTTGAAATTATTAACTTCAAGATCTGATCTTCAGAACTTCAAGTTCTCAATTACAAGTTAATAACTAAATTGGTAATTTGAAATTCCTAACTTCAAGTTCTGATCTTCAGAACTTCAAGTTCTCAATTTCAAGTTAATAACTTAATTGGTAATTTGAAATTATTAACTTCAAGATCTGATCTTCAGAACTTCAAGTTCTCAATTTCAAGTTAATAGCTAAATTGGTAATTTGAAATTCCTAACTTCAAGATCTGATCTTCAGAACTTCAAGTTCTCAATTTCAAGTTAATAACTAAATTGGTAATTTGAAATTATTAACTTCAAGATCTGATCTTCGGAACTTCAAGTTCTCAATTTCAAGTTAATAACTAAATTGGTAATTTGAAATTACTAACTTCAAGATCTGATCTTCAGAACTTCAAGTTCTCAATTTCAAGATAATAACTAAGTTGGTAATTTGAAATTACTAACTTCAAGATCTGATCTTCAGAACTTCAAGTTCTCAATTTCAAGTTAATAACTAAATTGGTAATTTGAAATTACTAACTACAAGATCTGATCTTCAGTACTTCAAGTTCTCAATTTCAAGTTAATAACTAAATTGGTAATTTGAAATTACTAACTACAAGATCTGATCTTCAGAACTTCAAGTTCTCAATTTCAAGTTAATAACTAAATTGGTAATTTGAAATTATGAACTTCAAGATCTGATCTTCGGAACTTCAAGTTCTCAATTTCAAGTTAATAACTAAATTGGTAATTTGAAATTACTAACTTCAAGATCTGATCTTGGGAACTTCAAGTTCTCAATTTCAAGTTAATAACTAAATTGGTAATTTGAAATTTATAACTTCAAGATCTGATCTTCAGAACTTCAAGTTCTCAATTTCAAGTTAATAACTAAATTGGTAATTTGAAATTCCTAACTACAAGATCTGATCTTCAGAACTTCAAGTTCTCAATTTAAGTTAATAACTAAATTGTTAATTTGAAATTATTAACTTCAAGATCTGATCTTTAGAACTTCAAGTTCTCAATTTCAAGTTAATAACTAAATTGGTAATTTGAAATTACTAACTTCAAGATCTGATCTTCAGAACTTCAAGTTCTCAATTTCTAGTTAATAACTAAATTGGTAATTTGAAATTCCTAACTTCAAGATCTGATCTTCAGAACTTCAAGTTCTCAATTTCAAGTTAATAACTAAATTGGTAATTTGAAATTTTTAACTTCAAGATCTGATCTTCGGAACTTCAAGATCTCAATTTCTAGTTAATAACTAAATTGGTAATTTGAAATTACTAACTTCAAGATCTGATCTTCAGAACTTCAAGTTCTCAATTTCAAGTTAATAACTAAATTGGTGATTTGAAATTATTAACTTCAAGATCTGATCTTCGGAACTTCAAGTTCTCAATTTCAAGTTAATAACTAAGTAGGTAATTTGAAATTCCTAACTTCAAGTTCTGATCTTCAGAACTTCAAGTTCTCAATTTCAAGATAATAACTAAGTTGGTAATTTGAAATTATTAACTTCAAGATCTGATATTCAGAACTTCAAGTTCTCAATTACAAGTTAATAACTAAATTGGTAATTTGAAATTACTAACTTCAAGATCTGATCCTCAGAACTTCAAGTTCTCAATTTCAAGATAATAACTAAGTTGGTAATTTGAAATTACTAACTTCAAGATCTGATCTTCAGAACTTCAAGTTCTTAATTTCAAGTTAATAACTAAATTGGTAATTTGAAATTACTAACTTCAAGATCTGATCTTCAGAACTTCAAGTTCTCAATTTCAAGTTAATAATTAAATTGGTAATTTGAAATTACTAACTTCAAGATCTGATCCTCAGAACTTCAAGTTCTCAATTTCAAGATAATAACTAAGTTGGTAATTTGAAATTATTAACTTCAAGATCTGATCTTCGGAACTTCAAGTTCTCAATTTCAAGTTAATAACTAAATTGGTAATTTGAAATTACTAACTTCAAGATATGATCTTCAGAACTTCAAGTTCTCAATTTCAAGATAATAACTAAGTTGGTAATTTGAAATTATTAACTTCAAGATCTGATATTCAGAACTTCAAGTTCTCAATTACAAGTTAATAACTAAATTGGTAATTTGAAATTCCTAACTTCAAGTTCTGATCTTCAGAACTTCAAGTTCTCAATTTCAAGATAATAACTAAATTGGTAATTTGAAATTACTAACTTCAAGATCTGATCTTCAGAACTTCAAGTTCTCAATTTCAAGTTAATAACTAAATTGGTAATTTGAAATTACTAACTTCAAGATCTGATCCTCAGAACTTCAAGTTCTCAATTTCAAGATAATAACTAAGTTGGTAATTTGAAATTACTAACTTCAAGATCTGATCTTCAGAACTTCAAGTTCTTAATTTCAATTTAATAACTAAATTGGTAATTTGAAATTACTAACTTCAAGATCTGATCTTCAGAACTTCAAGTTCTCAATTTCAAGTTAATAACTAAATTGGTAATTTGAAATTCCTAACTTCAAGATCTGATCTTCAGAACTTCAAGTTCTCAATTTAAGTTAATAACTAAATTGTTAATTTGAAATTATTAACTTCAAGATCTGATCTTGGGAACTTCAAGTTCTCAATTTCAAGTTAATAACTAAATTGGTAATTTGAAATTACTAACTTCAAGATCTGATCTTCAGAACTTCAAGTTCTCAATTTCTAGTTAATAACTAAATTGGTAATTTGAAATTCCTAACTTCAAGATCTGATCTTCAGAACTTCAAGTTCTCAATTACAAGTTAATAACTAAATTGGTAATTTGAAATTTTTAACTTCAAGATCTGATCTTCGGAACTTCAAGATCTCAATTTCTAGTTAATAACTAAATTGGTAATTTGAAATTTCTAACTTCAAGATCTGATCTTCAGAACTTCAAGTTCTCAATTTCAAGATAATAACTAAGTTGGTAATTTGAAACTATTAACTTCAAGATCTGATATTCAGAACTTCAAGTTCTCAATTTCAAGATAATAACTAAATTGGTAATTTGAAATTATTAACTTCAAGATCTGATCTTCGGAACTTCAAGTTCTCAATTTCAAGTTAATAACTAAATTGGTAATTTGAAATTACTAACTTCAAGATCTGATCTTCCGAACTTCAAGTTCTCAATTTCAAGTTAATAACTAAATTGGTAATTTGAAATTATTAACTTCAAGATCTGATCTTCGGAACTTCAAGTTCTCAATTTCAAGTTAATAACTAAATTAGTAATTTGAAATACTAACTTCAAGATCTGATCTTCAGAACTTCAAGTTCTCAATTTCAAGTTAATAATTAATTGGTAATTTGAAATTAATAACTTCAAGATCTGATCTTCAGAACTACAAGTTCTCAATTTCAAGTTAATAACTAAATTGGTAATTTGAAATTACTAACTTCAAGATCTGATCTTCAGAACTTCAAGTTCTCAATTTCAAATAAATAAATAAATTGGTAATTTGAAATTACTAACTTCAAGATCTGATCTTCAGAACTTCAAGTTCTCAATTTCAAGTTAATAACTAAATTGGTAATTTGAAATTATTAACTTCAAGATCTGATCTTCGGAACTTTAAGTTCTCAATTTCAAGTTAATAACTAAATTGGTAATTTGAAATTTCTAACTTCAAGATCTGATCTTCAGAACTTCAAGTTCTCAATTTCAAGTTAATAACTAAATTGGTAATTTGAAATTACTAACTTCAAGATCTGATCTTCAGAACTTCAAGTTCTCAATTTCAAGTTAATAACTAAATTGGTAGTTTGAAATTACTAACTTCAAGATCTGATCTTCAGAACTTCAAGTTCTCAATTTCAAGTTAATAACTAAATTGGTAATTTGAAATTATTAACTTCAAGATCTGATCTTCGGAACTTCAAGTTCTCAATTTCAAGTTAATAACTAAATTGGTAATTTGAAATTACTAACTTCAAGATCTGATCTTCAGAACTTCAAGTTCTCAATTTCAAGATAATAACTAAGTTGGTAATTTGAAATTATTAACTTCAAGATCTGATCTTCAGAACTTCAAGTTCTCAATTACAAGTTAATAACTAAATTGGTAATTTGAAATTCCTAACTTCAAGTTCTGATCTGCTGAACTTCAAGTTCTCAATTTCAAGATAATAACTAAATTGGTAATTTGTAATTACTAACTTCAAGATCTGATCTTCAGAACTTCAAGTTCTCAATTTCAAGTTAATAACTAAATTGGTAATTTGAAATTATTAACTTCAAGATCTGATCTTCGGAACTTCAAGTTCTCAATTTCAAGTTAATAACTAAATTGGTAATTTGACATTACTAACTTCAAGATCTGATCTTCAGAACTTCAAGTTCTCAATTTCAAGTTAATAACTAAATTGGTAATTTGAAATTATTATCTTCAAGATCTGATCTTCGGAACTTCAAGTTCTCAATTTCAAGTTAATAACTAAATTGGTAATTTGAAATTACTCACTTCAAGATCTGATCTTCAGAACTTCTAGTTCTCAATTTCAAGTTAATAACTAAATTGGTAATTTGAAATTACTAACTTCAAGATCTGATCTTCAGAACTTCAAGTTCTCAATTTCAAGTTAATAACTAAATTGGTAATTTGAAATTACTAACTTCAAGATCTGATCTTCTGAACTTCAAGTTCTCAATTTCAAGTTAATAACTAAATTGGTAGTTTGAAATTACTAACTTCAAGATCTG
Organism: Rhagonycha lutea; assembly: GCA_958510855.1. Taxonomy (NCBI): domain Eukaryota; kingdom Metazoa; phylum Arthropoda; class Insecta; order Coleoptera; family Cantharidae; genus Rhagonycha; species Rhagonycha lutea. The sequence goes on from OY294037.1 coordinate 42,168,397, forward strand.
ATCTTCAGAACTTCAAGTTCTCAATTTCAAGTTAATAACTAAATTGGTAATTTGAAATTATTAACTTCAAGATCTGATCTTCGGAACTTCAAGTTCTCAATTTCAAGTTAATAACTAAAATGGAAATTTGAAATTACTAACTTCAAGATCTGATCTTCAGAACTTCAAGTTCTCAATTTCAAGATAATAACTAAGTTGGTAATTTGAAATTATTAACTTCAAGATCTGATCTTCAGAACTTCAAGTTCTCAATTACAAGTTAATAACTAAATTGGTAATTTGAAATTCCTAACTTCAAGTTCTGATCTGCAGAACTTCAAGTTCTCAATTTCAAGATAATAACTAAATTGGTAATTTGTAATTACTAACTTCAAGATCTGATCTTCAGAACTTCAAGTTCTCAATTTCAAGTTAATAACTAAATTGGTAATTTGAAATTATTAACTTCAAGATCTGATCTTCGGAACTTCAAGTTCTCAATTTCAAGTTAATAACTAAATTGGTAATTTGACATTACTAACTTCAAGATCTGATCTTCAGAACTTCAAGTTCTCAATTTCAAGTTAATAACTAAATTGGTAATTTGAAATTATTATCTTCAAGATCTGATCTTCGGAACTTCAAGTTCTCAATTTCAAGTTAATAACTAAATTGGTAATTTGAAATTACTCACTTCAAGATCTGATCTTCAGAACTTCTAGTTCTCAATTTCAAGTTAATAACTAAATTGGTAATTTGAAATTACTAACTTCAAGATCTGATCTTCAGAACTTCAAGTTCTCAATTTCAAGTTAATAACTAAATTGGTAATTTGAAATTACTAACTTCAAGATCTGATCTTCTGAACTTCAAGTTCTCAATTTCAAGTTAATAACTAAATTGGTAGTTTGAAATTACTAACTTCAAGATCTGATCTTCAGAACTTCAAGTTCTCAATTACAAGTTAATAACTAAATTGGTAATTTGAAATTATTAACTTCAAGATCTGATCTTCGGAACTTCTAGTTCTCAATTTCAAGTTAATAACTAAATAGGTAATTTGAAATTACTAACTTCAAGATCTGATCTTCAGAACTTCAAGTTCTCAATTTCAAAATAATAACTAAGTTGGTAATTTGAAATTATTAACTTCAAGATCTGATCTTCAGAACTTCAAGTTCTCAATTACAAGTTAATAACTAAATTGGTAATATGAAATTACTAACTTCAAGTTCTGATCTTCAGAACTTCAAGTTCTCAATTACAAGATAATAACTAAATTGGTAATTTGAAATTACTAACTTCAAGATCTGATCTTCGGAACTTCAAGTTCTCAATTTCAAGTTAATAACTAAATTGGTAATTTGAAATTACTAACTTCAAGATCTGATCTTCGGAACTTCAAGTTCTCAATTTCAAGTTAATAACTAAATTGGTAATTTGAAATTACTAACTTCAAGATCTGATCTTCAGAACTTCAAGTTCTCAATTACAAGTTAATAACTAAATTGGTAATTTGAAATTCCTAACTTCAAGTTCTGATCTTCAGAACTTCAAGTTCTCAATTTCAAGATAATAACTAAATTGGTAATTTGAAATTACTAACTTCAAGATCTGATCTTCAGAACTTCAAGTTCTCAATTTCAAGTTAATAACTAAATTGGTAATTTGAAATTATTAACTTCAAGATCTGATCTTCGGAACTTCAAGTTCTCAATTTCAAGTTAATAACTAAATTGGTAATTTGAAATTATTAACTTCAAGATCTGATCTTCGGAACTTCAAGTTCTCAATTTCAAGTTAATAACTAAATTGGTAATTTGAAATTACTAACTTCAAGATCTGATCTTCCGAACTTCAAGTTCTCAATTTCAAGTTAATAACTAAATTGGTAATTTGAAATTATTAACTTCAAGATCTGATCTTCGGAACTTCAAGTTCTCAATTTCAAGTTAATAACTAAATTGGTAATTTGAAATTACTAACTTCAAGATCTGATCTTCAGAACTTCTAGTTCTCAATTTCAAGTTAATAACTAAATTGGTAATTTGAAATTACTAACTTCAAGATCTGATCTTCAGAACTTCAAGTTCTCAATTTCAAGTTAATAATTAATTGGTAATTTGAAATTAATAACTTCAAGATCTGATCTTCAGAACTACAAGTTCTCAATTTCAAGTTAATAACTAAATTGGTAATTTGAAATTACTAACTTCAAGATCTGATCTTCAGAACTTCAAGTTCTCAATTTCAAATAAATAAATAAATTGGTAATTTGAAATTACTAACTTCAAGATCTGATCTTCAGAACTTCAAGTTCTCAATTTCAAGTTAATAACTAAATTAGTAATTTGAAATTATTAACTTCAAGATCTGATCTTCGGAACTTCAAGTTCTCAATTTCAAGTTAATAACTAAATTGGTAATTTGAAATTACTAACTTCAAGATCTGATCTTCAGAACTTCAAGTTCTCAATTTCAAGTTAATAACTAAATTGGTAATTTGAAATTACTAACTTCAAGATCTGATCTTCAGAACTTCAAGTTCTCAATTTCAAGTTAATAACTAAATTGGTAGTTTGAAATTACTAACTCCAAGATCTGATCTTCAGAACTTCAAGTTCTCAATTTCAAGTTAATAACTAAATTGGTAATTTGAAATTACTAACTTCAAGATCTGATCTTCAGAACTTCAAGTTCTCAATTTCAAGATAATAACTAAGTTGGTAATTTGAAATTATTAACTTCAAGATCTGATATTCAGAACTTCAAGTTCTCAATTACAAGTTAATAACTAAATTGGTAATTTGAAATTCCTAACTTCAAGTTCAAATCTGCAGAACTTCAAGTTCTCAATTTCAAGATAATAACTAAATTGGTAATTTGAAATTAATAACTTCAAGATCTGATCTTCAGAACTTCAAGTTCTCAATTTCAAGTTAATAACTAAATTGGTAATTTGAAATTACTAACTTCAAGATCTAATCTTCAGAACTTCAAGTTCTCAATTTCAAGATAATAACTAAGTTGGTAATTTGAAATTACTAACTTCAAGATCTGTTCTTCAGAACTTCAAGTTCTCAATTTCAAGTTAATAACTAAATTGGTAATTTGAAATTCCTAACTTCAAGATCTGATCTTCAGAACTTCAAGTTCTCAATTTCAAGTTAATAACTAAATTGTTAATTTGAAATTATTAACTTCAAGATCTGATCTTGGGAACTTCAAGTTCTCAATTTCAAGTTAATAACAAAATTGGTAATTTGAAATTACTAACTACAAGGTCTGATCTTCAGAACTTCAAGTTCTCAATTTCAAGTTAATAACTAAATTGGTAATTTGAAATTCCTAACTTCAAGATCTGATCTTCAGAACTTCAAGTTCTCAATTACAAGTTAATAACTAAATTGGTAATTTGAAATTCCTAACTTCAAGTTCTGATCTGCAGAACTTCAAGTTCTCAATTTCAAGATAATAACTAAATTGGTAATTTGTAATTACTAACTTCAAGATCTGATCTTCAGAACTTCAAGTTCTCAATTTCAAGTTAATAACTAAATTGGTAATTTGAAATTATTAACTTCAAGATCTGATCTTCGGAACTTCAAGTTCTCAATTTCAAGTTAATAACTAAATTGGTAATTTGACATTACTAACTTCAAGATCTGATCTTCAGTACTTCAAGTTCTCAATTTCAAGTTAATAACTAAATTGGTAATTTGAAATTATTATCTTCAAGATCTGATCTTCGGAACTTCAAGTTCTCAATTTCAAGTTAATAACTAAATTGGTAATTTGAAATTACTCACTTCAAGATCTGATCTTCAGAACTTCTAGTTCTCAATTTCAAGTTAATAACTAAATTGGTAATTTGAAATTACTAACTTCAAGATCTGATCTTCAGAACTTCAAGTTCTCAATTTCAAGTTAATAACTAAATTGGTAATTTGAAATTACTAACTTCAAGATCTGATCTTCTGAACTTCAAGTTCTCAATTTCAAGTTAATAACTAAATTGGTAGTTTGAAATTACTAACTTCAAGATCTGATCTTCAGAACTTCAAGTTCTCAATTTCAAAATAATAACTAAGTTGGTAATTTGAAATTATTAACTTCAAGATCTGATCTTCAGAACTTCAAGTTCTCAATTACAAGTTAATAACTAAATTGGTAATATGAAATTACTTACTTCAAGTTCTGATCTTCAGAACTTCAAGTTCTCAATTACAAGATAATAACTAAATTGGTAATTTGAAATTACTAACTTCAAGATCTGATCTTCGGAACTTCAAGTTCTCAATTTCAAGTTAATAACTAAATTGGTAATATGAAATTACTAACTTCAAGTTCTGATCTTCAGAACTTCAAGTTCTCAATTACAAGATAATAACTAAATTGGTAATTTGAAATTACTAACTTCAAGATCTGATCTTCGGAACTTCAAGTTCTCAATTTCAAGTTAATAACTAAATTGGTAATTTGAAATTACTAACTTCAAGATCTGATCTTCGGAACTTCAAGTTCTCAATTTCAAGTTAATAACTAAATTGGTAATTTGAAATTACTAACTTCAAGATCTGATCTTCAGAACTTCAAGTTCTCAATTACAAGTTAATAACTAAATTGGTAATTTGAAATTCCTAACTTTAAGTTCTGATCTTCAGAACTTCAAGTTCTCAATTTCAAGATAATAACTAAATTGGTAATTTGAAATTACTAACTTCAAGATCTGATCTTCAGAACTTCAAGTTCTCAATTTCAAGTTAATAACTAAATTGGTAATTTGAAATTATTAACTTCAAGATCTGATCTTCGGAACTTCAAGTTCTCAATTTCAAGTTAATAACTAAATTGGTAATTTGAAATTATTAACTTCAAGATCTGATCTTCGGAACTTCAAGTTCTCAATTTCAAGTTAATAACTAAATTGGTAATTTGAAATTACTAACTTCAAGATCTGATCTTCAGAACTTCTAGTTCTCAATTTCAAGTTAATAACTAAATTGGTAATTTGAAATTATTAACTTCAAGATCTGATCTTCGGAACTTCAAGTTCTCAATTTCAAGTTAATAACTAAATTGGTAATTTGAAATTACTAACTTCAAGATCTGATCTTCAGAACTTCTAGTTCTCAATTTCAAGTTAATAACTAAATTGGTAATTTGAAATTACTAACTTCAAGATCTGATCTTCAGAACTTCAAGTTCTCAATTTCAAGTTAATAATTAATTGGTAATTTGAAATTAATAACTTCAAGATCTGATCTTCAGAACTACAAGTTCTCAATTTCTAGTTAATAACTAAATTGGTAATTTGAAATTACTAACTTCAAGATCTGATCTTCAGAACTTCAAGTTCTCAATTTCAAATAAATAAATAAATTGGTAATTTGAAATTACTAACTTCAAGATCTGATCTTCAGAACTTCAAGTTCTCAATTTCAAGTTAATAACTAAATTGGTAATTTGAAATTATTAACTTCAAGATCTGATCTTCGGAACTTCAAGTTCTCAATTTCAAGTTAATAACTAAATTGGTAATTTGAAATTACTAACTTCAAGATCTGATCTTCAGAACTTCAAGTTCTCAATTTCAAGTTAATAACTAAATTGGTAATTTGAAATTACTAACTTCAAGATCTGATCTTCAGAACTTCAAGTTCTCAATTTCAAGTTAATAACTAAATTGGTAGTTTGAAATTACTAACTCCAAGATCTGATCTTCAGAACTTCAAGTTCTCAATTTCAAGTTAATAACTAAATTGGTAATTTGAAATTACTAACTTCAAGATCTGATCTTCAGAACTTCAAGTTCTCAATTTCAAGATAATAACTAAGTTGGTAATTTGAAATTATTAACTTCAAGATCTGATCTTCAGAACTTCAAGTTCTCAATTACAAGTTAATAACTAAATTGGTAATTTGAAATTCCTAACTTCAAGTTCAAATCTGCAGAACTTCAAGTTCTCAATTTCAAGATAATAACTAAATTGGTAATTTGAAATTACTAACTTCAAGATCTGATCTTCAGAACTTCAAGTTCTCAATTTCAAGTTAATAACTAAATTGGTAATTTGAAATTACTAACTTCAAGATCTAATCTTCAGAACTTCAAGTTCTCAATTTCAAGATAATAACTAAGTTGGTAATTTGAAATTACTAACTTCAAGATCTGTTCTTCAGAACTTCAAGTTCTCAATTTCAAGTTAATAACTAAATTGGTAATTTGAAATTCCTAACTTCAAGATCTGATCTTCAGAACTTCAAGTTCTCAATTTCAAGTTAATAACTAAATTGTTAATTTGAAATTATTAACTTCAAGATCTGATCTTGGGAACTTCAAGTTCTCAATTTCAAGTTAATAACTAAATTGGTAATTTGAAATTACTAACTACAAGATCTGATCTTCAGAACTTCAAGTTCTCAATTTCAAGTTAATAACTAAATTGGTAATTTGAAATTACTAACTTCAAGATCTGATCTTCAGAACTTCAAGTTCTCAATTTCAAGTTAATAACTAAATTGGTAATTTGAAATTACTAACTTCAAGATCTGATCTTCAGAACTTCAAGTTCTCAATTTCAAGTTAATAACTAAATTGGTAATTTGAAATTATTAACTTCAAGATCTGATCTTCGGAACTACAAGTTCTCAATTTCAAGTTAATAACTAAATTGGTAATTTGAAATTACTAACTTCAAGATCTGATCTTCAGAACTTCAAGTTCTCAATTTCAAGTTAATAAATAAATTGGTAATTTGAAATTATTAACTTCAAGATCTGATCTTCGGAACTTCAAGTTCTCAATTTCAAGTTAATAACTAAATTGGTAATTTGAAATTACTAACTTCAAGATCTGATCTTCAGAACTTCAAGTTCTCAATTTCAAGATAATAACTAAGTTGGTAATTTGAAATTATTAACTTCAAGATCAGATATTCAGAACTTCAAGTTCTCAATTGCAAGTTAATAACTAAATTGGTAATTTGAAATTCCTAACTTCAAGTTCTGATCTTCAGAACTTCAAGTTCTCAATTTCAAGTTAATAACTAAATTGGTAATTTGGAATTACTAACTTCAAGATCTGATCTTCAGAACTTCAAGTTCTCAATTTCAAGTTAATAGCTAAATTGGTAATTTGAAATTCCTAACTTCAAGATCTGATCTTCAGAACTTCAAGTTCTCAATTTCAAGTTAATAACTAAATTGGTAATTTGAAATTATTAACTTCAAGATCTGATCTTCGGAACTTCAAGTTCTCAATTTCAAGTTAATAACTAAATTGGTAATTTGAAATTACTAACTTCAAGATCTGATCTTCAGAACTTCAAGTTCTCAATTTCAAGATAATAACTAAGTTGGTAATTTGAAATTATTAACTTCAAGATCTGATATTCCGAACTTCAAGTTCTCAATTACAAGTTAATAACTAAATTGGTAATTTGAAATTCCTAACTTCAAGTTCTGATCTTCAGAACTTCAAGTTCTCAATTTCAAGATAATAACTAAATTGGTAATTTGAAATTACTAACTTCAAGATCTGATCTTCAGAACTTCAAGTTCTCAATTTCAAGTTAATAACTAAATTGGTAATTTGAAATTACTAACTTCAAGATCTGATCCTCAGAACTTCAAGTTCTCAATTTCAAGATAATAACTAAGTTGGTAATTTGAAATTTCTAACTTCAAGATCTGATCTTCAGAACTTCAAGTTCTTAATTTCAAGTTAATAACTAAATTGGTAATTTGAAATTACTAACTTCAAGATCTGATCTTCAGAACTTCAAGTTCTCAATTTCAAGTTAATAACTAAATTGGTAATTTGAAATTCCTAACTTCAACATCTGATCTTCAGAACTTCAAGTTCACAATTTAAGTTAATAACTAAATTGTTAATTTGAAATTATTAACTTCAAGATCTGATCTTGGGAACTTCAAGTTCTCAATTTCAAGTTAATAACTAAATTGGTAATTTGAAATTACTAACTTCAAGATCTGATCTTCAGAACTTCAAGTTCTCAATTTCAAGTTAATAACTAAATTGGTAATTTGAAATTACTAACTTCAAGATCTGATCTTCAGAACTTCAAGTTCTCAATTTCAAGTTAATAACTAAATTGGTAATTTGAAATTATTATCTTCAAGATCTGATCTTCGGAACTTCAAGTTCTCAATTTCAAGTTAATAACTAAATTGGTAATTTGAAATTACTCACTTCAAGATCTGATCTTCAGAACTTCTAGTTCTCAATTTCAAGTTAATAACTAAATTGGTAATTTGAAATTATTAACTTCAAGATCTGATCTTCGGAACTTCAAGTTCTCAATTTCAAGTTAATAACTAAATTGGTAATTTGAAATTACTAACTTCAAGATCTGATCTTCTGAACTTCAAGTTCTCAATTTCAAGTTAATAACTAAATTGGTAGTTTGAAATTACTAACTTCAAGATCTGATCTTCAGAACTTCAAGTTCTCAATTACAAGTTAATAACTAAATTGGTAATTTGAAATTATTAACTTCAAGATCTGATCTTCGGAACTTCTAGTTCTCAATTTCAAGTTAATAACTAAATAGGTAATTTGAAATTACTAACTTCAAGATCTGATCTTCAGAACTTCAAGTTCTCAATTTCAAGTTAATAACTAAATTGGTAATTTGAAATTATTAACTTCAAGATCTGATCTTCAGAACTTCAAGTTCTCAATTTCAAGTTAATAACTAAATTGGTAATTTGAAATTATTAACTTCAAGATCTGATCTTCGGAACTTCAAGTTCTCAATTTCAAGTTAATAACTAAATTGGTAATTTGAAATTACTAACTTCAAGATCTGATCTTGGGAACTTCAAGTTCTCAATTTCAAGTTAATAACTAAATTGGTAACTTGAAATTACTAACTTCAAGATCTGATCTTCAGAACTTCAAGTTCTCAATTTCAAGTTAATAACTAAATTGGTAATTTGAAATTACTAACTTCAAGATCTGATCTTCAGAACTTCAAGTTCTCAATTTCAAGTTAATAACTAAATTGGTAATTTGAAATTATTAACTTCAAGATCTGATCTTCGGAACTACAAGTTCTCAATTTCAAGTTAATAACTAAATTGGTAATTTGAAATTACTAACTTCAAGATCTGATCTTCAGAACTTCAAGTTCTCAATTTCAAGTTAATAACTAAATTGGTAATTTGAAATTATTAACTTCAAGATCTGATCTTCGGAACTTCAAGTTCTCAATTTCAAGTTAATAACTAAATTGGTAATTTGAAATTACTAACTACAAGATCTGATCTTCAGAACTTCAAGTTCTCAATTTCAAGTTAATAACTAAATTGGTAGTTTGAAATTACTAACTCCAAGATCTGATCTTCAGAACTTCAAGTTCTCAATTTCAAGTTAATAACTAAATTGGTAATTTGAAATTACTAACTTCAAGATCTGATCTTCAGAACTTCAAGTTCTCAATTTCAAGATAATAACTAAGTTGGTAATTTGAAATTATTAACTTCAAGATCTGATCTTCAGAACTTCAAGTTCTCAATTACAAGTTAATAACTAAATTGGTAATTTGAAATTCCTAACTTCAAGTTCAAATCTGCAGAACTTCAAGTTCTCAATTTCAAGATAATAACTAAATTGGTAATTTGAAATTACTAACTTCAAGATCTGATCTTCAGAACTTCAAGTTCTCAATTTCAAGTTAATAACTAAATTGGTAATTTGAAATTACTAACTTCAAGATCTAATCTTCAGAACTTCAAGTTCTCAATTTCAAGATAATAACTAAGTTGGTAATTTGAAATTACTAACTTCAAGATCTGTTCTTCAGAACTTCAAGTTCTCAATTTCAAGTTAATAACTAAATTGGTAATTTGAAATTCCTAACTTCAAGATCTGATCTTCAGAACTTCAAGTTCTCAATTTCAAGTTAATAACTAAATTGTTAATTTGAAATTATTAACTTCAAGATCTGATCTTGGGAACTTCAAGTTCTCAATTTCAAGTTAATAACTAAATTGGTAATTTGAAATTACTAACTACAAGATCTGATCTTCAGAACTTCAAGTTCTCAATTTCAAGTTAATAACTAAATTGGTAATTTGAAATTACTAACTTCAAGATCTGATCTTCAGAACTTCAAGTTCTCAATTTCAAGTTAATAACTAAATTGGTAATTTGAAATTACTAACTTCAAGATCTGATCTTCAGAACTTCAAGTTCTCAATTTCAAGTTAATAACTAAATTGGTAATTTGAAATTATTAACTTCAAGATCTGATCTTCGGAACTACAAGTTCTCAATTTCAAGTTAATAACTAAATTGGTAATTTGAAATTACTAACTTCAAGATCTGATCTTCAGAACTTCAAGTTCTCAATTTCAAGTTAATAAATAAATTGGTAATTTGAAATTATTAACTTCAAGATCTGATCTTCGGAACTTCAAGTTCTCAATTTCAAGTTAATAACTAAATTGGTAATTTGAAATTACTAACTTCAAGATCTGATCTTCAGAACTTCAAGTTCTCAATTTCAAGATAATAACTAAGTTGGTAATTTGAAATTATTAACTTCAAGATCAGATATTCAGAACTTCAAGTTCTCAATTGCAAGTTAATAACTAAATTGGTAATTTGAAATTCCTAACTTCAAGTTCTGATCTTCAGAACTTCAAGTTCTCAATTTCAAGTTAATAACTAAATTGGTAATTTGGAATTACTAACTTCAAGATCTGATCTTCAGAACTTCAAGTTCTCAATTTCAAGTTAATAGCTAAATTGGTAATTTGAAATTCCTAACTTCAAGATCTGATCTTCAGAACTTCAAGTTCTCAATTTCAAGTTAATAACTAAATTGGTAATTTGAAATTATTAACTTCAAGATCTGATCTTCGGAACTTCAAGTTCTCAATTTCAAGTTAATAACTAAATTGGTAATTTGAAATTACTAACTTCAAGATCTGATCTTCAGAACTTCAAGTTCTCAATTTCAAGATAATAACTAAGTTGGTAATTTGAAATTATTAACTTCAAGATCTGATATTCCGAACTTCAAGTTCTCAATTACAAGTTAATAACTAAATTGGTAATTTGAAATTCCTAACTTCAAGTTCTGATCTTCAGAACTTCAAGTTCTCAATTTCAAGATAATAACTAAATTGGTAATTTGAAATTACTAACTTCAAGATCTGATCTTCAGAACTTCAAGTTCTCAATTTCAAGTTAATAACTAAATTGGTAATTTGAAATTACTAACTTCAAGATCTGATCCTCAGAACTTCAAGTTCTCAATTTCAAGATAATAACTAAGTTGGTAATTTGAAATTTCTAACTTCAAGATCTGATCTTCAGAACTTCAAGTTCTTAATTTCAAGTTAATAACTAAATTGGTAATTTGAAATTACTAACTTCAAGATCTGATCTTCAGAACTTCAAGTTCTCAATTTCAAGTTAATAACTAAATTGGTAATTTGAAATTCCTAACTTCAACATCTGATCTTCAGAACTTCAAGTTCACAATTTAAGTTAATAACTAAATTGTTAATTTGAAATTATTAACTTCAAGATCTGATCTTGGGAACTTCAAGTTCTCAATTTCAAGTTAATAACTAAATTGGTAATTTGAAATTACTAACTTCAAGATCTGATCTTCAGAACTTCAAGTTCTCAATTTCAAGTTAATAACTAAATTGGTAATTTGAAATTACTAACTTCAAGATCTGATCTTCAGAACTTCAAGTTCTCAATTTCAAGTTAATAACTAAATTGGTAATTTGAAATTATTATCTTCAAGATCTGATCTTCGGAACTTCAAGTTCTCAATTTCAAGTTAATAACTAAATTGGTAATTTGAAATTACTCACTTCAAGATCTGATCTTCAGAACTTCTAGTTCTCAATTTCAAGTTAATAACTAAATTGGTAATTTGAAATTATTAACTTCAAGATCTGATCTTCGGAACTTCAAGTTCTCAATTTCAAGTTAATAACTAAATTGGTAATTTGAAATTACTAACTTCAAGATCTGATCTTCTGAACTTCAAGTTCTCAATTTCAAGTTAATAACTAAATTGGTAGTTTGAAATTACTAACTTCAAGATCTGATCTTCAGAACTTCAAGTTCTCAATTACAAGTTAATAACTAAATTGGTAATTTGAAATTATTAACTTCAAGATCTGATCTTCGGAACTTCTAGTTCTCAATTTCAAGTTAATAACTAAATAGGTAATTTGAAATTACTAACTTCAAGATCTGATCTTCAGAACTTCAAGTTCTCAATTTCAAGTTAATAACTAAATTGGTAATTTGAAATTATTAACTTCAAGATCTGATCTTCAGAACTTCAAGTTCTCAATTTCAAGTTAATAACTAAATTGGTAATTTGAAATTATTAACTTCAAGATCTGATCTTCGGAACTTCAAGTTCTCAATTTCAAGTTAATAACTAAATTGGTAATTTGAAATTACTAACTTCAAGATCTGATCTTGGGAACTTCAAGTTCTCAATTTCAAGTTAATAACTAAATTGGTAACTTGAAATTACTAACTTCAAGATCTGATCTTCAGAACTTCAAGTTCTCAATTTCAAGTTAATAACTAAATTGGTAATTTGAAATTACTAACTTCAAGATCTGATCTTCAGAACTTCAAGTTCTCAATTTCAAGTTAATAACTAAATTGGTAATTTGAAATTATTAACTTCAAGATCTGATCTTCGGAACTACAAGTTCTCAATTTCAAGTTAATAACTAAATTGGTAATTTGAAATTACTAACTTCAAGATCTGATCTTCAGAACTTCAAGTTCTCAATTTCAAGTTAATAACTAAATTGGTAATTTGAAATTATTAACTTCAAGATCTGATCTTCGGAACTTCAAGTTCTCAATTTCAAGTTAATAACTAAATTGGTAATTTGAAATTTCTAACTTCAAGATCTGATCTTCAGAACTTCAAGTTCTCAATTTCAAGATAATAACTAAGTTGGTAATTTGAAATTATTAACTTCAAGATCTGATATTCAGAACTTCAAGTTCTCAATTGCAAGTTAATAACTAAATTGGTAATTTGAAATTCCTAACTTCAAGTTCTGATCTTCAGAACTTCAAGTTCTCAATTTCAAGTTAATAACTAAATTGGTAATTTGAAATTACTAACTTCAAGATCTGATCTTCAGAACTTCAAGTTCTCAATTTCAAGTTAATAGCTAAATTGGTAATTTGAAATTCCTAACTTCAAGATCTGATCTTCAGAACTTCAAGTTCTCAATTTCAAGTTAATAACTAAATTGGTAATTTGAAATTATTAACTTCAAGATCTGATCTTCGGAACTTCAAGTTCTCAATTTCAAGTTAATAACTAAATTGGTAATTTGAAATTACTAACTTCAAGATCTGATCTTCAGAACTTCAAGTTCTCAATTTCAAGATAATAACTAAGTTGGTAATTTGAAATTATTAACTTCAAGATCTGATATTCAGAACTTCAAGTTCTCAATTACAAGTTAATAACTAAATTGGTAATTTGAAATTCCGAACTTCAAGTTCTGATCTTCAGAACTTCAAGTTCTCAATTTCAAGATAATAACTAAATTGGTAATTTGAAATTACTAACTTCAAGATCTGATCTTCAGAACTAGAGTTCTCAATTTCAAGTTAATAACTAAATTGGTAATTTGAAATTACTAACTTCAAGATCTGATCCTCAGAACTTCAAGTTCTCAATTTCAAGATAATAACTAAGTTGGTAATTTGAAATTACTAACTTCAAGATCTGATCTTCAGAACTTCAAGTTCTTAATTTCAAGTTAATAACTAAATTGGTAATTTGAAATTACTAACTTCAAGATCTGATCTTCAGAACTTCAAGTTCTCAATTTCAAGTTAATAACTAAATTGGTAATTTGAAATTCCTAACTTGAAGATCTGATCTTCAGAACTTCAAGTTCTCAATTTAAGTTAATAACTAAATTGTTAATTTGAAATTATTAACTTCAAGATCTGATCTTGGGAACTTCAAGTTCTCAATTTCAAGTTAATAACTAAATTGGTAATTTGAAATTACTAACTTCAAGATCTGATCTTCAGAACTTCAAGTTCTCAATTTCAAGTTAATAACTAAATTGGTAATTTGAAATTACTAACTTCAAGATCTGATCTTCAGAACTTCAAGTTCTCAATTTCAAGTTAATAACTAAATTGGTAATTTGAAATTTTTAACTTCAAGATCTGATCTTCGGAACTTCAAGATCTCAATTTCAAGTTAATAACTAAATTGGTAATTTGAAATTACTAACTTCAAGATCTGATCTTCCGAACTTCAAGTTCTCAATTTCAAGTTAATAACTAAATTGGTAATTTGAAATTATTAACTTCAAGATCTGATCTTCGGAACTTCAAGTTCTCAATTTCAAGTTAATAACTAAATTGGTAATTTGAAATTACAAACTTCAAGATCTGATCTGCAGAACTTCAAGTTCTCAATTTCAAGTTAATAACTAAATTGGTAATTTGAAATTACTAACTTCAAGATCTGATCTTCAGAACTCCAAGTTCTCAATTTCAAGTTAATAACTAAATTGGTAATTTGAAATTATTAACTTCAAGATCTGATCTTCGGAACTTCAAGTTCTCAATTTCAAGTTAATAACTAAATTGGTAATTTGAAATTACTAACTTCAAGATCTGATCTTCAGAACTTCAAGTTCTCAATTTCAAGATAATAACTAAGTTGGTAATTTGAAATTATTAACTTCAAGATCAGATATTCAGAACTTCAAGTTCTCAATTGCAAGTTAATAACTAAATTGGTAATTTGAAATTCCTAACTTCAAGTTCTGATCTTCAGAACTTCAAGTTCTCAATTTCAAGTTAATAACTAAATTGGTAATTTGGAATTACTAACTTCAAGATCTGATCTTCAGAACTTCAAGTTCTCAATTTCAAGTTAATAGCTAAATTGGTAATTTGAAATTCCTAACTTCAAGATCTGATCTTCAGAACTTCAAGTTCTCAATTTCAAGTTAATAACTAAATTGGTAATTTGAAATTATTAACTTCAAGATCTGATCTTCGGAACTTCAAGTTCTCAATTTCAAGTTAATAACTAAATTGGTAATTTGAAATTACTAACTTCAAGATCTGATCTTCAGAACTTCAAGTTCTCAATTTCAAGATAATAACTAAGTTGGTAATTTGAAATTATTAACTTCAAGATCTGATATTCCGAACTTCAAGTTCTCAATTACAAGTTAATAACTAAATTGGTAATTTGAAATTCCTAACTTCAAGTTCTGATCTTCAGAACTTCAAGTTCTCAATTTCAAGATAATAACTAAATTGGTAATTTGAAATTACTAACTTCAAGATCTGATCTTCAGAACTTCAAGTTCTCAATTTCAAGTTAATAACTAAATTGGTAATTTGAAATTACTAACTTCAAGATCTGATCCTCAGAACTTCAAGTTCTTAATTTCAAGTTAATAACTAAATTGGTAATTTGAAATTACTAACTTCAAGATCTGATCTTCAGAACTTCAAGTTCTCAATTTCAAGTTAATAACTAAATTGGTAATTTGAAATTCCTAACTTCAACATCTGATCTTCAGAACTTCAAGTTCACAATTTAAGTTAATAACTAAATTGTTAATTTGAAATTATTAACTTCAAGATCTGATCTTGGGAACTTCAAGTTCTCAATTTCAAGTTAATAACTAAATTGGTAATTTGAAATTACTAACTTCAAGATCTGATCTTCAGAACTTCAAGTTCTTAATTTCAAGTTAATAACTAAATTGGTAATTTGAAATTACTAACTTCAAGATCTGATCTTCAGAACTTCAAGTTCTCAATTTCAAGTTAATAACTAAATTGGTAATTTGAAATTCCTAACTTCAACATCTGATCTTCAGAACTTCAAGTTCACAATTTAAGTTAATAACTAAATTGTTAATTTGAAATTATTAACTTCAAGATCTGATCTTGGGAACTTCAAGTTCTCAATTTCAAGTTAATAACTAAATTGGTAATTTGAAATTACTAACTTCAAGATCTGATCTTCAGAACTTCAAGTTCTCAATTTCAAGTTAATAACTAAATTGGTAATTTGAAATTACTAACTTCAAGATCTGATCTTCAGAACTTCAAGTTCTCAATTTCAAGTTAATAACTAAATTGGTAATTTGAAATTATTATCTTCAAGATCTGATCTTCGGAACTTCAAGTTCTCAATTTCAAGTTAATAACTAAATTGGTAATTTGAAATTACTCACTTCAAGATCTGATCTTCAGAACTTCTAGTTCTCAATTTCAAGTTAATAACTAAATTGGTAATTTGAAATTATTAACTTCAAGATCTGATCTTCGGAACTTCAAGTTCTCAATTTCAAGTTAATAACTAAATTGGTAATTTGAAATTACTAACTTCAAGATCTGATCTTCTGAACTTCAAGTTCTCAATTTCAAGTTAATAACTAAATTGGTAGTTTGAAATTACTAACTTCAAGATCTGATCTTCAGAACTTCAAGTTCTCAATTACAAGTTAATAACTAAATTGGTAATTTGAAATTATTAACTTCAAGATCTGATCTTCGGAACTTCTAGTTCTCAATTTCAAGTTAATAACTAAATAGGTAATTTGAAATTACTAACTTCAAGATCTGATCTTCAGAACTTCAAGTTCTCAATTTCAAGTTAATAACTAAATTGGTAATTTGAAATTATTAACTTCAAGATCTGATCTTCAGAACTTCAAGTTCTCAATTTCAAGTTAATAACTAAATTGGTAATTTGAAATTATTAACTTCAAGATCTGATCTTCGGAACTTCAAGTTCTCAATTTCAAGTTAATAACTAAATTGGTAATTTGAAATTACTAACTTCAAGATCTGATCTTGGGAACTTCAAGTTCTCAATTTCAAGTTAATAACTAAATTGGTAACTTGAAATTACTAACTTCAAGATCTGATCTTCAGAACTTCAAGTTCTCAATTTCAAGTTAATAACTAAATTGGTAATTTGAAATTACTAACTTCAAGATCTGATCTTCAGAACTTCAAGTTCTCAATTTCAAGTTAATAACTAAATTGGTAATTTGAAATTATTAACTTCAAGATCTGATCTTCGGAACTACAAGTTCTCAATTTCAAGTTAATAACTAAATTGGTAATTTGAAATTACTAACTTCAAGATCTGATCTTCAGAACTTCAAGTTCTCAATTTCAAGTTAATAACTAAATTGGTAATTTGAAATTATTAACTTCAAGATCTGATCTTCGGAACTTCAAGTTCTCAATTTCAAGTTAATAACTAAATTGGTAATTTGAAATTTCTAACTTCAAGATCTGATCTTCAGAACTTCAAGTTCTCAATTTCAAGATAATAACTAAGTTGGTAATTTGAAATTATTAACTTCAAGATCTGATATTCAGAACTTCAAGTTCTCAATTGCAAGTTAATAACTAAATTGGTAATTTGAAATTCCTAACTTCAAGTTCTGATCTTCAGAACTTCAAGTTCTCAATTTCAAGTTAATAACTAAATTGGTAATTTGAAATTACTAACTTCAAGATCTGATCTTCAGAACATCAAGTTCTCAATTTCAAGTTAATAGCTAAATTGGTAATTTGAAATTCCTAACTTCAAGATCTGATCCTCAGAACTTCAAGTTCTCAATTTCAAGATAATAACTAAGTTGGTAATTTGAAATTACTAACTTCAAGATCTGATCTTCAGAACTTCAAGTTCTTAATTTCAAGTTAATAACTAAATTGGTAATTTGAAATTACTAACTTCAAGATCTGATCTTCAGAACTTCAAGTTCTCAATTTCAAGTTAATAACTAAATTGGTAATTTGAAATTCCTAACTTGAAGATCTGATCTTCAGAACTTCAAGTTCTCAATTTAAGTTAATAACTAAATTGTTAATTTGAAATTATTAACTTCAAGATCTGATCTTGGGAACTTCAAGTTCTCAATTTCAAGTTAATAACTAAATTGGTAATTTGAAATTACTAACTTCAAGATCTGATCTTCAGAACTTCAAGTTCTCAATTTCAAGTTAATAACTAAATTGGTAATTTGAAATTACTAACTTCAAGATCTGATCTTCAGAACTTCAAGTTCTCAATTTCAAGTTAATAACTAAATTGGTAATTTGAAATTTTTAACTTCAAGATCTGATCTTCGGAACTTCAAGATCTCAATTTCAAGTTAATAACTAAATTGGTAATTTGAAATTACTAACTTCAAGATCTGATCTTCCGAACTTCAAGTTCTCAATTTCAAGTTAATAACTAAATTGGTAATTTGAAATTATTAACTTCAAGATCTGATCTTCGGAACTTCAAGTTCTCAATTTCAAGTTAATAACTAAATTGGTAATTTGAAATTACAAACTTCAAGATCTGATCTGCAGAACTTCAAGTTCTCAATTTCAAGTTAATAACTAAATTGGTAATTTGAAATTACTAACTTCAAGATCTGATCTTCAGAACTCCAAGTTCTCAATTTCAAGTTAATAACTAAATTGGTAATTTGAAATTATTAACTTCAAGATCTGATCTTCGGAACTTCAAGTTCTCAATTTCAAGTTAATAACTAAATTGGTAATTTGAAATTACTAACTTCAAGATCTGATCTTCAGAACTTCAAGTTCTCAATTTCAAGATCATAACTAAGTTGGTAATTTGAAATTATTAACTTCAAGATCTGATATTCAGAACTTCAAGTTCTCAATTACAAGTTAATAACTAAATTGGTAATTTGAAATTCCTAACTTCAAGTTCTGATCTTCAGAACTTCAAGTTCTCAATTTCAAGATAATAACTAAATTGGAAATTTGAAATTACTAACTTCAAGATCTGATCTTCAGAACTTCAAGTTCTCAATTTCAAGTTAATAACTAAATTGGTAATTTGAAATTTCTAACTTCAAGATCTGATCTTCAGAACTTCAAGTTCTCAATTTCAAGTTAATAACTAAATTGGTAATTTGAAATTACTAACTTCAAGATCTGATCTTCAGAACTTCAAGTTCTCAATTTCAAGTTAATAACTAAATTGGTAATTTGAAATTGCTAACTTCAAGATCTGTGAATCAGAACTTCAAGTTCTCAATTTCAAGTTAATAACTAAATTGGTAATTTGAAATTATTAACTTCAAGATCTGATCTTCGGAACTTCAAGTTCTCAATTTCAAGTTAATAACTAAATTGGTAATTTGAAATTACTAACTTCAAGATCTGATCTTGGGAACTTCAAGTTCTCAATTTCAAGTTAATAACTAAATTGGTAACTTGAAATTACTAACTTCAAGATCTGATCTTCAGAACTTCAAGTTCTCAATTTCAAGTTAATAACTAAATTGGTAATTTGAAATTACTAACTTCAAGATCTGATCTTCAGAACTTCAAGTTCTCAATTTCAAGTTAATAACTAATTTGGTAATTTGAAATTATTAACTTCAAGATCTGATCTTCGGAACTACAAGTTCTCAATTTCAAGTTAATAACTAAATTGGTAATTTGAAATTACTAACTTCAAGATCTGATCTTCAGAACTTCAAGTTCTCAATTTCAAGTTAATAACTAAATTGGTAATTTGAAATTATTAACTTCAAGATCTGATCTTCGGAACTTCAAGTTCTCAATTTCAAGTTAATAACTAAATTGGTAATTTGAAATTTCTAACTTCAAGATCTGATCTTCAGAACTTCAAGTTCTCAATTTCAAGATAATAACTAAGTTGGTAATTTGAAATTATTAACTTCAAGATCTGATATTCAGAACTTCAAGTTCTCAATTGCAAGTTAATAACTAAATTGGTAATTTGAAATTCCTAACTTCAAGTTCTGATCTTCAGAACTTCAAGTTCTCAATTTCAAGTTAATAACTAAATTGGTAATTTGAAATTACTAACTTCAAGATCTGATCTTCAGAACTTCAAGTTCTCAATTTCAAGTTAATAGCTAAATTGGTAATTTGAAATTCCTAACTTCAAGATCTGATCTTCAGAACTTCAAGTTCTCAATTTCAAGTTAATAACTAAATTGGTAATTTGAAATTATTAACTTCAAGATCTGATCTTCGGAACTTCAAGTTCTCAATTTCAAGTTAATAACTAAATTGGTAATTTGAAATTACTAACTTCAAGATCTGATCTTCAGAACTTCAAGTTCTCAATTTAAGATAATAACTAAGTTGGTAATTTGAAATTATTAACTTCAAGATCTGATATTCAGAACTTCAAGTTCTCAATTACAAGTTAATAACTAAATTGGTAATTTGAAATTCCTAACTTCAAGTTCTGATCTTCAGAACTTCAAGTTCTCAATTTCAAGATAATAACTAAATTGGTAATTTGAAATTACTAACTTCAAGATCTGATCTTCAGAACTAGAGTTCTCAATTTCAAGTTAATAACTAAATTGGTAATTTGAAATTACTAACTTCAAGATCTGATCCTCAGAACTTCAAGTTCTCAATTTCAAGATAATAACTAAGTTGGTAATTTGAAATTACTAACTTCAAGATCTGATCTTCAGAACTTCAAGTTCTTAATTTCAAGTTAATAACTAAATTGGTAATTTGAAATTACTAACTTCAAGATCTGATCTTCAGAACTTCAAGTTCTCAATTTCAAGTTAATAACTAAATTGGTAATTTGAAATTCCTAACTTGAAGATCTGATCTTCAGAACTTCAAGTTCTCAATTTAAGTTAATAACTAAATTGTTAATTTGAAATTATTAACTTCAAGATCTGATCTTGGGAACTTCAAGTTCTCAATTTCAAGTTAATAACTAAATTGGTAATTTGAAATTACTAACTTCAAGATCTGATCTTCAGAACTTCAAGTTCTCAATTTCAAGTTAATAACTAAATTGGTAATTTGAAATTACTAACTTCAAGATCTGATCTTCAGAACTTCAAGTTCTCAATTTCAAGTTAATAACTAAATTGGTAATTTGAAATTTTTAACTTCAAGATCTGATCTTCGGAACTTCAAGATCTCAATTTCAAGTTAATAACTAAATTGGTAATTTGAAATTACTAACTTCAAGATCTGATCTTCCGAACTTCAAGTTCTCAATTTCAAGTTAATAACTAAATTGGTAATTTGAAATTATTAACTTCAAGATCTGATCTTCGGAACTTCAAGTTCTCAATTTCAAGTTAATAACTAAATTGGTAATTTGAAATTACAAACTTCAAGATCTGATCTGCAGAACTTCAAGTTCTCAATTTCAAGTTAATAACTAAATTGGTAATTTGAAATTACTAACTTCAAGATCTGATCTTCAGAACTCCAAGTTCTCAATTTCAAGTTAATAACTAAATTGGTAATTTGAAATTATTAACTTCAAGATCTGATCTTCGGAACTTCAAGTTCTCAATTTCAAGTTAATAACTAAATTGGTAATTTGAAATTACTAACTTCAAGATCTGATCTTCAGAACTTCAAGTTCTCAATTTCAAGATAATAACTAAGTTGGTAATTTGAAATTATTAACTTCAAGATCTGATATTCAGAACTTCAAGTTCTCAATTACAAGTTAATAACTAAATTGGTAATTTGAAATTCCTAACTTCAAGTTCTGATCTTCAGAACTTCAAGTTCTCAATTTCAAGATAATAACTAAATTGGAAATTTGAAATTACTAACTTCAAGATCTGATCTTCAGAACTTCAAGTTCTCAATTTCAAGTTAATAACTAAATTGGTAATTTGAAATTTCTAACTTCAAGATCTGATCTTCAGAACTTCAAGTTCTCAATTTCAAAGATAATAATTAAAATGGTAATTTGAAATTATTAACTTCAAGATCTGATCTTCTGAACTTCAAGTTCTCAATTTCAAGTTAATAACTAAATTGGTAATTTGAAATTACTAACTTCAAGATCTGATCTTCAGAACTTCAAGTTCTCAATTTCAAGATAATAACTAAGTTGGTAATTTGAAATTATTAACTTCAAGATCTGATCTTCAGAACTTCAAGTTCTCAATTACAAGTTAATAACTAAATTGGTAATTTGAAATTCCTAACTTCAAGTTCTGATCTTCAGAACTTCAAGTTCTCAATTTCAAGTTAATAACTTAATTGGTAATTTGAAATTATTAACTTCAAGATCTGATCTTCAGAACTTCAAGTTCTCAATTTCAAGTTAATAGCTAAATTGGTAATTTGAAATTCCTAACTTCAAGATCTGATCTTCAGAACTTCAAGTTCTCAATTTCAAGTTAATAACTAAATTGGTAATTTGAAATTATTAACTTCAAGATCTGATCTTCGGAACTTCAAGTTCTCAATTTCAAGTTAATAACTAAATTGGTAATTTGAAATTACTAACTTCAAGATCTGATCTTCAGAACTTCAAGTTCTCAATTTCAAGATAATAACTAAGTTGGTAATTTGAAATTACTAACTTCAAGATCTGATCTTCAGAACTTCAAGTTCTCAATTTCAAGTTAATAACTAAATTGGTAATTTGAAATTACTAACTACAAGATCTGATCTTCAGTACTTCAAGTTCTCAATTTCAAGTTAATAACTAAATTGGTAATTTGAAATTACTAACTACAAGATCTGATCTTCAGAACTTCAAGTTCTCAATTTCAAGTTAATAACTAAATTGGTAATTTGAAATTACTAACTTCAAGATCTGATCTTGGGAACTTCAAGTTCTCAATTTCAAGTTAATAACTAAATTGGTAATTTGAAATTACTAACTTCAAGATCTGATCCTCAGAACTTCAAGTTCTCAATTTCAAGATAATAGCTAAGTTGGTAATTTGAAATTACTAACTTCAAGATCTGATCTTCAGATCTTCAAGTTCTTAATTTCAAGTTAATAACTAAATTGGTAATTTGAAATTACTAACTTCAAGATCTGATCTTCAGAACTTCAAGTTCTCAATTTCAAGTTAATAACTAAATTGGTAATTTGAAATTCCTAACTACAAGATCTGATCTTCAGAACTTCAAGTTCTCAATTTAAGTTAATAACTAAATTGTTAATTTGAAATTATTAACTTCAAGATCTGATCTTGGGAACTTCAAGTTCTCAATTTCAAGTTAATAACTAAATTGGTAATTTGTAATTACTAACTTCAAGATCTGATCTTCAGAACTTCAAGTTCTCAATTTCTAGTTAATAACTAAATTGGTAATTTGAAATTCCTAACTTCAAGATCTGATCTTCAGAACTTCAAGTTCTCAATTTCAAGTTAATAACTAAATTGGTAATTTGAAATTTTTAACTTCAAGATCTGATCTTCGGAACTTCAAGATCTCAATTTCAAGTTAATAACTAAATTGGTAATTTGAAATTACTAACTTCAAGATCTGATCTTGGGAACTTCAAGTTCTCAATTTCAAGTTAATAACTAAATTGGTAATTTGAAATTTATAACTTCAAGATCTGATCTTCAGAACTTCAAGTTCTCAATTTCAAGTTAATAACTAAATTGGTAATTTGAAATTATTAACTTCAAGATCTGATCTTCGGAACTTCAAGTTCTCAATTTCAAGTTAATAACTAAATTGGTAATTTGAAATTACTAACTTCAAGATCTGATCTTGGGAACTTCAAGTTCTCAATTTCAAGTTAATAACTAAATTGGTAATTTGAAATTTATAACTTCAAGATCTGATCTTCAGAACTTCAAGTTCTCAATTTCAAGTTAATAACTAAATTGGTAATTTGAAATTATTAACTTCAAGATCTGATCTTCGGAACTACAAGTTCTCAATTTCAAGTTAATAACTAAATTGGTAATTTGAAATTACTAACTTCAAAATCTGATCTTCAGAACTTCTAGTTCTCAATTTCAAGTTAATAACTAAATTGGTAATTTGAAATTATTAACTTCAAGATCTGATCGTCGGAACTTCAAGTTCTCAATTTCAAGTTAATAACTAAATTGGTAATTTGAAATTACTAACTTCAAGATCTGATCTTCAGAACTTCAAGTTCTCAATTTCAAGATAATAACTAAGTTGGTAATTTGAAATTATTAACTTCAAGATCTGATATTCAGAACTTCAAGTTCTCAATTGCAAGTTAATAACTAAATTGGTAATTTGAAATTCCTAACTTCAAGTTCTGATCTTCAGAACTTCAAGTTCTCAATTTCAAGTTAATAACTAAATTGGTAATTTGAAATTACTAACTTCACGATCTGATCTTCAGAACTTCAAGTTCTCAATTTCAAGTTAATAGCTAAATTGGTAATTTGAAATTCCTAACTTCAAGATCTGATCTTCAGAACTTCAAGTTCTCAATTTCAAGTTAATAACTAAATTGGTAATTTGAAATTATTAACTTCAAGATCTGATCTTCGGAACTTCAAGTTCTCAATTTCAAGTTAATAACTAAATTGGTAATTTGAAATTACTAACTTCAAGATCTGATCTTCAGAACTTCAAGTTCTCAATTTCAAGATAATAACTAAGTTGGTAATTAGAAATTATTAACTTCAAGATCTGATATTCAGAACTTCAAGTTCTCAATTACAAGTTAATAACTAAATTGGTAATTTGAAATTCCTAACTTCAAGTTCTGATCTTCAGAACTTCAAGTTCTCAATTTCAAGATAATAACTAAATTGGTAATTTGAAATTACTAACTTCAAGATCTGATCTTCAGAACTTCAAGTTCTCAATTTCAAGTTAATAACTAAAATGGTAATTTGAAATTACTAACTTCAAGATCTGATCCTCAGAACATCAAGTTCTCAATTTCAAGATAATAACTAAGTTGGTAATTTGAAATTACTAACTTCAAGATCTGATCTTCAGAACTTCAAGTTCTTAATTTCAAGTTAATAACTAAATTGGTAATTTGAAATTACTAACTTCAAGATCTGATCTTCAGAACTTCAAGTTCTCAATTTCAAGTTAATAACTAAATTGGTAATTTGAAATTACTAACTTCAAGATCTGATCCTCAGAACTTCAAGTTCTCAATTTCAAGATAATAACTAAGTTGGTAATTTGAAATTATTAACTTCAAGATCTGATCTTCGGAACTTCAAGTTCTCAATTTCAAGTTAATAACTAAATTGGTAATTTGAAATTACTAACTTCAAGATCTGATCTTCAGAACTTCAAGTTCTCAATTTCAAGATAATAACTAAGTTGGTAATTTGAAATTATTAACTTCAAGATCTGATATTCAGAACTTCAAGTTCTCAATTACAAGTTAATAACTAAATTGGTAATTTGAAATTCCTAACTTCAAGTTCTGATCTTCAGAACTTCAAGTTCTCAATTTCAAGATAATAACTAAATTGGTAATTTGAAATTACTAACTTCAAGATCTGATCTTTAGAACTTCAAGTTCTCAATTTCAAGTTAATAACTAAATTGGTAATTTGAAATTACTAACTTCAAGATCTGATCCTCAGAACTTCAAGTTCTCAATTTCAAGATAATAGCTAAGTTGGTAATTTGAAATTACTAACTTCAAGATCTGATTTTCAGATCTTCAAGTTCTTAATTTCAAGTTAATAACTAAATTGTTAATTTGAAATTACTAACTTCAAGATCTGATCTTCAGAACTTCAAGTTCTCAATTTCAAGTTAATAACTAAATTGGTAATTTGAAATTCCTAACTACAAGATCTGATCTTCAGAACTTCAAGTTCTCAATTTAAGTTAATAACTAAATTGTTAATTTGAAATTATTAACTTCAAGATCTGATCTTGGGAACTTCAAGTTCTCAATTTCAAGTTAATAACTAAATTGGTAATTTGTAATTACTAACTTCAAGATCTGATCTTCAGAACTTCAAGTTCTCAATTTCTAGTTAATAACTAAATTGGTAATTTGAAATTCCTAACTTCAAGATCTGATCTTCAGAACTTCAAGTTCTCAATTTCAAGTTAATAACTAAATTGGTAATTTGAAATTTTTAACTTCAAGATCTGATCTTCGGAACTTCAAGATCTCAATTTCTAGTTAATAACTAAATTGGTAATTTGAAATTACTAACTTCAAGATCTGATCTTCAGAACTTCAAGTTCTCAATTTCAAGTTAATAACTAAATTGGTGATTTGAAATTATTAACTTCAAGATCTGATCTTCGGAACTTCAAGTTCTCAATTTCAAGTTAATAACTAAGTTGGTAATTTGAAATTCCTAACTTCAAGTTCTGATCTTCAGAACTTCAAGTTCTCAATTTCAAGATAATAACTAAGTTGGTAATTTGAAATTATTAACTTCAAGATCTGATATTCAGAACTTCAAGTTCTCAATTACAAGTTAATAACTAAATTGGTAATTTGAAATTCCTAACTTCAAGTTCTGATCTTCAGAACTTCAAGTTCTCAATTTGAAGATAATAACTAAATTGGTAATTTGAAATTACTAACTTCAAGATCTGATCTTCAGAACTTCAAGTTCTCAATTTCAAGTTAATAACTAAATTGGTAATTTGAAATTACTAACTTCAAGATCTGATCCTCAGAACTTCAAGTTCTCAATTTCAAGATAATAACTAAGTTGGTAATTTGAAATTACTAACTTCAAGATCTGATCTTCAGAACTTCAAGTTCTTAATTTCAAGTTAATAACTAAATTGGTAATTTGAAATTACTAACTTCAAGATCTGATCTTCAGAACTTCAAGTTCTCAATTTCAAGTTAATAATTAAATTGGTAATTTGAAATTACTAACTTCAAGATCTGATCCTCAGAACTTCAAGTTCTCAATTTCAAGATAATAACTAAGTTGGTAATTTGAAATTATTAACTTCAAGATCTGATCTTCGGAACTTCAAGTTCTCAATTTCAAGTTAATAACTAAATTGGTAATTTGAAATTACTAACTTCAAGATATGATCTTCAGAACTTCAAGTTCTCAATTTCAAGATAATAACTAAGTTGGTAATTTGAAATTATTAACTTCAAGATCTGATATTCAGAACTTCAAGTTCTCAATTACAAGTTAATAACTAAATTGGTAATTTGAAATTCCTAACTTCAAGTTCTGATCTTCAGAACTTCAAGTTCTCAATTTCAAGATAATAACTAAATTGGTAATTTGAAATTACTAACTTCAAGATCTGATCTTCAGAACTTCAAGTTCTCAATTTCAAGTTAATAACTAAAATGGTAATTTGAAATTACTAACTTCAAGATCTGATCCTCAGAACATCAAGTTCTCAATTTCAAGATAATAACTAAGTTGGTAATTTGAAATTACTAACTTCAAGATCTGATCTTCAGAACTTCAAGTTCTTAATTTCAAGTTAATAACTAAATTGGTAATTTGAAATTACTAACTTCAAGATCTGATCTTCAGAACTTCAAGTTCTCAATTTCAAGTTAATAACTAAATTGGTAATTTGAAATTACTAACTTCAAGATCTGATCCTCAGAACTTCAAGTTCTCAATTTCAAGATAATAACTAAGTTGGTAATTTGAAATTATTAACTTCAAGATCTGATCTTCGGAACTTCAAGTTCTCAATTTCAAGATAATAACTAAGTTGGTAATTTGAAATTATTAACTTCAAGATCTGATATTCAGAACTTCAAGTTCTCAATTACAAGTTAATAACTAAATTGGTAATTTGAAATTCCTAACTTCAAGTTCTGATCTTCAGAACTTCAAGTTCTCAATTTCAAGATAATAACTAAATTGGTAATTTGAAATTACTAACTTCAAGATCTGATCTTTAGAACTTCAAGTTCTCAATTTCAAGTTAATAACTAAATTGGTAATTTGAAATTACTAACTTCAAGATCTGATCCTCAGAACTTCAAGTTCTCAATTTCAAGATAATAGCTAAGTTGGTAATTTGAAATTACTAACTTCAAGATCTGATCTTCAGATCTTCAAGTTCTTAATTTCAAGTTAATAACTAAATTGGTAATTTGAAATTACTAACTTCAAGATCTGATCTTCAGAACTTCAAGTTCTCAATTTCAAGTTAATAACTAAATTGGTAATTTGAAATTCCTAACTACAAGATCTGATCTTCAGAACTTCAAGTTCTCAATTTAAGTTAATAACTAAATTGTTAATTTGAAATTATTAACTTCAAGATCTGATCTTGGGAACTTCAAGTTCTCAATTTCAAGTTAATAACTAAATTGGTAATTTGTAATTACTAACTTCAAGATCTGATCTTCAGAACTTCAAGTTCTCAATTTCTAGTTAATAACTAAATTGGTAATTTGAAATTCCTAACTTCAAGATCTGATCTTCAGAACTTCAAGTTCTCAATTTCAAGTTAATAACTAAATTGGTAATTTGAAATTTTTAACTTCAAGATCTGATCTTCGGAACTTCAAGATCTCAATTTCTAGTTAATAACTAAATTGGTAATTTGAAATTCCTAACTTCAAGTTCTGATCTTCAGAACTTCAAGTTCTCAATTTCAAGTTAATAACTAAATTGGTAATTTGAAATTACTAACTTCAAGATCTGATCTTCAGAACTTCAAGTTCTCAATTTCAAGTTAATAGCTAAATTGGTAATTTGAAATTCCTAACTTCAAGATCTGATCTTCAGAACTTCAAGTTCTCAATTTCAAGTTAATAACTAAATTGGTAATTTGAAATTATTAACTTCAAGATCTGATCTTCGGAACTTCAAGTTCTCAATTTCAAGTTAATAAATAAATTGGTAATTTGAAATTACTAACTTCAAGATCTGATCTTCAGAACTTCAAGTTCTCAATTTCAAGATAATAACTAAGTTGGTAATTAGAAATTATTAACTTCAAGATCTGATATTTGAACTTCAAGTTCTCAATTACAAGTTAATAACTAAATTGGTAATTTGAAATTCCTAACTTCAAGTTCTGATCTTCAGAACTTCAAGTTCTCAATTTCAAGATAATAACTAAATTGGTAATTTGAAATTACTAACTTCAAGATCTGATCTTCAGAACTTCAAGTTCTCAATTTCAAGTTAATAACTAAAATGGTAATTTGAAATTACTAACTTCAAGATCTGATCCAAAGAACATCAAGTTCTCAATTTCAAGATAATAACTAAGTTGGTAATTTGAAATTACTAACTTCAAGATCTGATCTTCAGAACTTCAAGTTCTTAATTTCAAGTTAATAACTAAATTGGTAATTTGAAATTACTAACTTCAAGATCTGATCTTCAGAACTTCAAGTTCTCAATTTCAAGTTAATAACTAAATTGGTAATTTGAAATTACTAACTTCAAGATCTGATCCTCAGAACTTCAAGTTCTCAATTTCAAGATAATAACTAAGTTGGTAATTTGAAATTATTAACTTCAAGATCTGATCTTCGGAACTTCAAGTTCTCAATTTCAAGTTAATAACTAAATTGGTAATTTGAAATTACTAACTTCAAGATCTGATCTTCAGAACTTCAAGTTCTCAATTTCAAGATAATAACTAAGTTGGTAATTTGAAATTATTAACTTCAAGATCTGATATTCAGAACTTCAAGTTCTCAATTACAAGTTAATAACTAAATTGGTAATTTGAAATTCCTAACTTCAAGTTCTGATCTTCAGAACTTCAAGTTCTCAATTTCAAGATAATAACTAAATTGGTAATTTGAAATTACTAACTTCAAGATCTGATCTTTAGAACTTCAAGTTCTCAATTTCAAGTTAATAACTAAATTGGTAATTTGAAATTACTAACTTCAAGATCTGATCCTCAGAACTTCAAGTTCTCAATTTCAAGATAATAGCTAAGTTGGTAATTTGAAATTACTAACTTCAAGATCTGATCTTCAGATCTTCAAGTTCTTAATTTCAAGTTAATAACTAAATTGGTAATTTGAAATTACTAACTTCAAGATCTGATCTTCAGAACTTCAAGTTCTCAATTTCAAGTTAATAACTAAATTGGTAATTTGAAATTCCTAACTACAAGATCTGATCTTCAGAACTTCAAGTTCTCAATTTAAGTTAATAACTAAATTGTTAATTTGAAATTATTAACTTCAAGATCTGATCCTCAGAACTTCAAGTTCTCAATTTCAAGATAATAACTAAGTTGGTAATTTGAAATTATTAACTTCAAGATCTGAGCTTCGGAACTTCAAGTTCTCAATTTCAAGTTAATAACTAAATTGGTAATTTGAAATTACTAACTTCAAGATCTGATCTTCAGAACTTCAAGTTCTCAATTTCAAGATAATAACTAAGTTGGTAATTTGAAATTATTAACTTCAAGATCTGATATTCAGAACTTCAAGTTCTCAATTACAAGTTAATAACTAAATTGGTAATTTGAAATTCCTAACTTCAAGTTCTGATCTTCAGAACTTCAAGTTCTCAATTTGAAGATAATAACTAAATTGGTAATTTGAAATTACTAACTTCAAGATCTGATCTTCAGAACTTCAAGTTCTCAATTTCAAGTTAATAACTAAATTGGTAATTTGAAATTACTAACTTCAAGATCTGATCCTCAGAACTTCAAGTTCTCAATTTCAAGATAATAACTAAGTTGGTAATTTGAAATTACTAACTTCAAGATCTGATCTTCAGAACTTCAAGTTCTTAATTTCAAGTTAATAACTAAATTGGTAATTTGAAATTACTAACTTCAAGATCTGATCTTCAGAACTTCAAGTTCTCAATTTCAAGTTAATAATTAAATTGGTAATTTGAAATTACTAACTTCAAGATCTGATCCTCAGAACTTCAAGTTCTCAATTTCAAGATAATAACTAAGTTGGTAATTTGAAATTATTAACTTCAAGATCTGATCTTCGGAACTTCAAGTTCTCAATTTCAAGTTAATAACTAAATTGGTAATTTGAAATTACTAACTTCAAGATATGATCTTCAGAACTTCAAGTTCTCAATTTCAAGATAATAACTAAGTTGGTAATTTGAAATTATTAACTTCAAGATCTGATATTCAGAACTTCAAGTTCTCAATTACAAGTTAATAACTAAATTGGTAATTTGAAATTCCTAACTTCAAGTTCTGATCTTCAGAACTTCAAGTTCTCAATTTCAAGATAATAACTAAATTGGTAATTTGAAATTTCTAACTTCAAGATCTGATCTTCAGAACTTCAAGTTCTCAATTTCAAGTTAATAACTAAAATGGTAATTTGAAATTACTAACTTCAAGATCTGATCCTCAGAACATCAAGTTCTCAATTTCAAGATAATAACTAAGTTGGTAATTAGAAATTACAAACTTCAAGATCTGATCTTCAGAACTTCAAGTTCTTAATTTCAAGTTAATAACTAAATTGGTAATTTGAAATTACTAACTTCAAGATCTGATCTTCAGAACTTCAAGTTCTCAATTTCAAGTTAATAACTAAATTGGTAATTTGAAATTACTAACTTCAAGATCTGATCCTCAGAACTTCAAGTTCTCAATTTCAAGATAATAACTAAGTTGGTAATTTGAAATTATTAACTTCAAGATCTGATCTTCGGAACTTCAAGTTCTCAATTTCAAGATAATAACTAAGTTGGTAATTTGAAATTATTAACTTCAAGATCTGATATTCAGAACTTCAAGTTCTCAATTACAAGTTAATAACTAAATTGGTAATTTGAAATTCCTAACTTCAAGTTCTGATCTTCAGAACTTCAAGTTCTCAATTTCAAGATAATAACTAAATTGGTAATTTGAAATTACTAACTTCAAGATCTGATCTTTAGAACTTCAAGTTCTCAATTTCAAGTTAATAACTAAATTGGTAATTTGAAATTACTAACTTCAAGATCTGATCCTCAGAACTTCAAGTTCTCAATTTCAAGATAATAGCTAAGTTGGTAATTTGAAATTACTAACTTCAAGATCTGATCTTCAGATCTTCAAGTTCTTAATTTCAAGTTAATAACTAAATTGGTAATTTGAAATTACTAACTTCAAGATCTGATCTTCAGAACTTCAAGTTCTCAATTTCAAGTTAATAACTAAATTGGTAATTTGAAATTCCTAACTACAAGATCTGATCTTCAGAACTTCAAGTTCTCAATTTAAGTTAATAACTAAATTGTTAATTTGAAATTATTAACTTCAAGATCTGATCTTGGGAACTTCAAGTTCTCAATTTCAAGTTAATAACTAAATTGGTAATTTGTAATTACTAACTTCAAGATCTGATCTTCAGAACTTCAAGTTCTCAATTTCTAGTTAATAACTAAATTGGTAATTTGAAATTCCTAACTTCAAGATCTGATCTTCAGAACTTCAAGTTCTCAATTTCAAGTTAATAACTAAATTGGTAATTTGTAATTTTTAACTTCAAGATCTGATCTTCGGAACTTCAAGATCTCAATTTCTAGTTAATAACTAAATTGGTAATTTGAAATTCCTAACTTCAAGTTCTGATCTTCAGAACTTCAAGTTCTCAATTTCAAGTTAATAACTAAATTGGTAATTTGAAATTACTAACTTCAAGATCTGATCTTCAGAACTTCAAGTTCTCAATTTCAAGTTAATAGCTAAATTGGTAATTTGAAATTCCTAACTTCAAGATCTGATCTTCAGAACTTCAAGTTCTCAATTTCAAGTTAATAACTAAATTGGTAATTTGAAATTATTAACTTCAAGATCTGATCTTCGGAACTTCAAGTTCTCAATTTCAAGTTAATAACTAAATTGGTAATTTGAAATTACTAACTTCAAGATCTGATCTTCAGAACTTCAAGTTCTCAATTTCAAGATAATAACTAAGTTGGTAATTAGAAATTATTAACTTCAAGATCTGATATTCAGAACTTCAAGTTCTCAATTACAAGTTAATAACTAAATTGGTAATTTGAAATTCCTAACTTCAAGTTCTGATCTTCAGAACTTCAAGTTCTCAATTTCAAGATAATAACTAAATTGGTAATTTGAAATTACTAACTTCAAGATCTGATCTTCAGAACTTCAAGTTCTCAATTTCAAGTTAATAACTAAAATGGTAATTTGAAATTACTAACTTCAAGATCTGATCCTCAGAACATCAAGTTCTCAATTTCAAGATAATAACTAAGTTGGTAATTTGAAATTACTAACTTCAAGATCTGATCTTCAGAACTTCAAGTTCTTAATTTCAAGTTAATAACTAAATTGGTAATTTGAAATTACTAACTTCAAGATCTGATCTTCAGAACTTCAAGTTCTCAATTTCAAGTTAATAACTAAATTGGTAATTTGAAATTACTAACTTCAAGATCTGATCCTCAGAACTTCAAGTTCTCAATTTCAAGATAATAACTAAGTTGGTAATTTGAAATTATTAACTTCAAGATCTGATCTTCGGAACTTCAAGTTCTCAATTTCAAGTTAATAACTAAATTGGTAATTTGAAATTACTAACTTCAAGATCTGATCTTCAGAACTTCAAGTTCTCAATTTCAAGATAATAACTAAGTTGGTAATTTGAAATTATTAACTTCAAGATCTGATATTCAGAACTTCAAGTTCTCAATTACAAGTTAATAACTAAATTGGTAATTTGAAATTCCTAACTTCAAGTTCTGATCTTCAGAACTTCAAGTTCTCAATTTCAAGATAATAACTAAATTGGTAATTTGAAATTACTAACTTCAAGATCTGATCTTTAGAACTTCAAGTTCTCAATTTCAAGTTAATAACTAAATTGGTAATTTGAAATTACTAACTTCAAGATCTGATCCTCAGAACTTCAAGTTCTCAATTTCAAGATAATAGCTAAGTTGGTAATTTGAAATTACTAACTTCAAGATCTGATCTTCAGATCTTCAAGTTCTTAATTTCAAGTTAATAACTAAATTGGTAATTTGAAATTACTAACTTCAAGATCTGATCTTCAGAACTTCAAGTTCTCAATTTCAAGTTAATAACTAAATTGGTAATTTGAAATTCCTAACTACAAGATCTGATCTTCAGAACTTCAAGTTCTCAATTTAAGTTAATAACTAAATTGTTAATTTGAAATTATTAACTTCAAGATCTGATCTTGGGAACTTCAAGTTCTCAATTTCAAGTTAATAACTAAATTGGTAATTTGTAATTACTAACTTCAAGATCTGATCTTCAGAACTTCAAGTTCTCAATTTCTAGTTAATAACTAAATTGGTAATTTGAAATTCCTAACTTCAAGATCTGATCTTCAGAACTTCAAGTTCTCAATTTCAAGTTAATAACTAAATTGGTAATTTGAAATTTTTAACTTCAAGATCTGATCTTCGGAACTTCAAGATCTCAATTTCTAGTTAATAACTAAATTGGTAATTTGAAATTACTAACTTCAAGATCTGATCTTCAGAACTTCAAGTTCTCAATTTCAAGTTAATAACTAAATTGGTGATTTGAAATTATTAACTTCAAGATCTGATCTTCGGAACTTCAAGTTCTCAATTTCAAGTTAATAACTAAGTTGGTAATTTGAAATTCCTAACTTCAAGTTCTGATCTTCAGAACTTCAAGTTCTCAATTTCAAGATAATAACTAAGTTGGTAATTTGAAATTATTAACTTCAAGATCTGATATTCAGAACTTCAAGTTCTCAATTACAAGTTAATAACTAAATTGGTAATTTGAAATTCCTAACTTCAAGTTCTGATCTTCAGAACTTCAAGTTCTCAATTTCAAGATAATAACTAAATTGGTAATTTGAAATTACTAACTTCAAGATCTGATCTTTAGAACTTCAAGTTCTCAATTTCAAGTTAATAACTAAATTGGTAATTTGAAATTACTAACTTCAAGATCTGATCCTCAGAACTTCAAGTTCTCAATTTCAAGATAATAGCTAAGTTGGTAATTTGAAATTACTAACTTCAAGATCTGATCTTCAGATCTTCAAGTTCTTAATTTCAAGTTAATAACTAAATTGGTAATTTGAAATTACTAACTTCAAGATCTGATCTTCAGAACTTCAAGTTCTCAATTTCAAGTTAATAACTAAATTGGTAATTTGAAATTCCTAACTACAAGATCTGATCTTCAGAACTTCAAGTTCTCAATTTAAGTTAATAACTAAATTGTTAATTTGAAATTATTAACTTCAAGATCTGATCTTGGGAACTTCAAGTTCTCAATTTCAAGTTAATAACTAAATTGGTAATTTGTAATTACTAACTTCAAGATCTGATCTTCAGAACTTCAAGTTCTCAATTTCTAGTTAATAACTAAATTGGTAATTTGAAATTCCTAACTTCAAGATCTGATCTTCAGAACTTCAAGTTCTCAATTTCAAGTTAATAACTAAATTGGTAATTTGAAATTTTTAACTTCAAGATCTGATCTTCGGAACTTCAAGATCTCAATTTCTAGTTAATAACTAAATTGGTAATTTGAAATTACTAACTTCAAGATCTGATCTTCAGAACTTCAAGTTCTCAATTTCAAGTTAATAACTAAATTGGTGATTTGAAATTATTAACTTCAAGATCTGATCTTCGGAACTTCAAGTTCTCAATTTCAAGTTAATAACTAAGTTGGTAATTTGAAATTCCTAACTTCAAGTTCTGATCTTCAGAACTTCAAGTTCTCAATTTCAAGATAATAACTAAGTTGGTAATTTGAAATTATTAACTTCAAGATCTGATATTCAGAACTTCAAGTTCTCAATTACAAGTTAATAACTAAATTGGTAATTTGAAATTCCTAACTTCAAGTTCTGATCTTCAGAACTTCAAGTTCTCAATTTGAAGATAATAACTAAATTGGTAATTTGAAATTA
The DNA here is from genome assembly GCA_958510855.1 of Rhagonycha lutea. NCBI lineage: Eukaryota > Metazoa > Arthropoda > Insecta > Coleoptera > Cantharidae > Rhagonycha > Rhagonycha lutea. Next base: position 42,204,006 of record OY294037.1, read on the forward strand.
CTAACTTCAAGATCTGATCTTCAGAACTTCAAGTTCTCAATTTCAAGTTAATAACTAAATTGGTAATTTGAAATTACTAACTTCCAGATCTGATCCTCAGAACTTCAAGTTCTCAATTTCAAGATAATAACTAAGTTGGTAATTTGAAATTACTAACTTCAAGATCTGATCTTCAGAACTTCAAGTTCTTAATTTCAAGTTAATAACTAAATTGGTAATTTGAAATTACTAACTTCAAGATCTGATCTTCAGAACTTCAAGTTCTCAATTTCAAGTTAATAATTAAATTGGTAATTTGAAATTACTAACTTCAAGATCTGATCCTCGGAACTTCAAGTTCTCAATTTCAAGATAATAACTAAGTTGGTAATTTGAAATTATTAACTTCAAGATCTGATCTTCGGAACTTCAAGTTCTCAATTTCAAGTTAATAACTAAATTGGTAATTTGAAATTACTAACTTCAAGATATGATCTTCAGAACTTCAAGTTCTCAATTTCTAGATAATAACTAAGTTGGTAATTTGAAATTATTAACTTCAAGATCTGATATTCAGAACTTCAAGTTCTCAATTACAAGTTAATAACTAAATTGGTAATTTGAAATTCCTAACTTCAAGTTCTGATCTTCAGAACTTCAAGTTCTCAATTTCAAGATAATAACTAAATTGGTAATTTGAAATTACTAACTTCAAGATCTGATCTTCAGAACTTCAAGTTCTCAATTTCAAGTTAATAACTAAAATGGTAATTTGAAATTACTAACTTCAAGATCTGATCCTCAGAACATCAAGTTCTCAATTTCAAGATAATAACTAAGTTGGTAATTTGAAATTACTAACTTCAAGATCTGATCTTCAGAACTTCAAGTTCTTAATTTCAAGTTAATAACTAAATTGGTAATTTGAAATTACTAACTTCAAGATCTGATCTTCAGAACTTCAAGTTCTCAATTTCAAGTTAATAACTAAATTGGTAATTTGAAATTACTAACTTCAAGATCTGATCCTCAGAACTTCAAGTTCTCAATTTCAAGATAATAACTAAGTTGGTAATTTGAAATTATTAACTTCAAGATCTGATCTTCGGAACTTCAAGTTCTCAATTTCAAGATAATAACTAAGTTGGTAATTTGAAATTATTAACTTCAAGATCTGATATTCAGAACTTCAAGTTCTCAATTACAAGTTAATAACTAAATTGGTAATTTGAAATTCCTAACTTCAAGTTCTGATCTTCAGAACTTCAAGTTCTCAATTTCAAGATAATAACTAAATTGGTAATTTGAAATTACTAACTTCAAGATCTGATCTTTAGAACTTCAAGTTCTCAATTTCAAGTTAATAACTAAATTGGTAATTTGAAATTACTAACTTCAAGATCTGATCCTCAGAACTTCAAGTTCTCAATTTCAAGATAATAGCTAAGTTGGTAATTTGAAATTACTAACTTCAAGATCTGATCTTCAGATCTTCAAGTTCTTAATTTCAAGTTAATAACTAAATTGGTAATTTGAAATTACTAACTTCAAGATCTGATCTTCAGAACTTCAAGTTCTCAATTTCAAGTTAATAACTAAATTGGTAATTTGAAATTCCTAACTACAAGATCTGATCTTCAGAACTTCAAGTTCTCAATTTAAGTTAATAACTAAATTGTTAATTTGAAATTATTAACTTCAAGATCTGATCTTGGGAACTTCAAGTTCTCAATTTCAAGTTAATAACTAAATTGGTAATTTGTAATTACTAACTTCAAGATCTGATCTTCAGAACTTCAAGTTCTCAATTTCTAGTTAATAACTAAATTGGTAATTTGAAATTCCTAACTTCAAGATCTGATCTTCAGAACTTCAAGTTCTCAATTTCAAGTTAATAACTAAATTGGTAATTTGTAATTTTTAACTTCAAGATCTGATCTTCGGAACTTCAAGATCTCAATTTCTAGTTAATAACTAAATTGGTAATTTGAAATTCCTAACTTCAAGTTCTGATCTTCAGAACTTCAAGTTCTCAATTTCAAGTTAATAACTAAATTGGTAATTTGAAATTACTAACTTCAAGATCTGATCTTCAGAACTTCAAGTTCTCAATTTCAAGTTAATAGCTAAATTGGTAATTTGAAATTCCTAACTTCAAGATCTGATCTTCAGAACTTCAAGTTCTCAATTTCAAGTTAATAACTAAATTGGTAATTTGAAATTATTAACTTCAAGATCTGATCTTCGGAACTTCAAGTTCTCAATTTCAAGTTAATAACTAAATTGGTAATTTGAAATTACTAACTTCAAGATCTGATCTTCAGAACTTCAAGTTCTCAATTTCAAGATAATAACTAAGTTGGTAATTAGAAATTATTAACTTCAAGATCTGATATTCAGAACTTCAAGTTCTCAATTACAAGTTAATAACTAAATTGGTAATTTGAAATTCCTAACTTCAAGTTCTGATCTTCAGAACTTCAAGTTCTCAATTTCAAGATAATAACTAAATTGGTAATTTGAAATTACTAACTTCAAGATCTGATCTTCAGAACTTCAAGTTCTCAATTTCAAGTTAATAACTAAAATGGTAATTTGAAATTACTAACTTCAAGATCTGATCCTCAGAACATCAAGTTCTCAATTTCAAGATAATAACTAAGTTGGTAATTTGAAATTACTAACTTCAAGATCTGATCTTCAGAACTTCAAGTTCTTAATTTCAAGTTAATAACTAAATTGGTAATTTGAAATTACTAACTTCAAGATCTGATCTTCAGAACTTCAAGTTCTCAATTTCAAGTTAATAACTAAATTGGTAATTTGAAATTACTAACTTCAAGATCTGATCCTCAGAACTTCAAGTTCTCAATTTCAAGATAATAACTAAGTTGGTAATTTGAAATTATTAACTTCAAGATCTGATCTTCGGAACTTCAAGTTCTCAATTTCAAGTTAATAACTAAATTGGTAATTTGAAATTACTAACTTCAAGATCTGATCTTCAGAACTTCAAGTTCTCAATTTCAAGATAATAACTAAGTTGGTAATTTGAAATTATTAACTTCAAGATCTGATATTCAGAACTTCAAGTTCTCAATTACAAGTTAATAACTAAATTGGTAATTTGAAATTCCTAACTTCAAGTTCTGATCTTCAGAACTTCAAGTTCTCAATTTCAAGATAATAACTAAATTGGTAATTTGAAATTACTAACTTCAAGATCTGATCTTTAGAACTTCAAGTTCTCAATTTCAAGTTAATAACTAAATTGGTAATTTGAAATTACTAACTTCAAGATCTGATCCTCAGAACTTCAAGTTCTCAATTTCAAGATAATAGCTAAGTTGGTAATTTGAAATTACTAACTTCAAGATCTGATCTTCAGATCTTCAAGTTCTTAATTTCAAGTTAATAACTAAATTGGTAATTTGAAATTACTAACTTCAAGATCTGATCTTCAGAACTTCAAGTTCTCAATTTCAAGTTAATAACTAAATTGGTAATTTGAAATTCCTAACTACAAGATCTGATCTTCAGAACTTCAAGTTCTCAATTTAAGTTAATAACTAAATTGTTAATTTGAAATTATTAACTTCAAGATCTGATCTTGGGAACTTCAAGTTCTCAATTTCAAGTTAATAACTAAATTGGTAATTTGTAATTACTAACTTCAAGATCTGATCTTCAGAACTTCAAGTTCTCAATTTCTAGTTAATAACTAAATTGGTAATTTGAAATTCCTAACTTCAAGATCTGATCTTCAGAACTTCAAGTTCTCAATTTCAAGTTAATAACTAAATTGGTAATTTGAAATTTTTAACTTCAAGATCTGATCTTCGGAACTTCAAGATCTCAATTTCTAGTTAATAACTAAATTGGTAATTTGAAATTACTAACTTCAAGATCTGATCTTCAGAACTTCAAGTTCTCAATTTCAAGTTAATAACTAAATTGGTGATTTGAAATTATTAACTTCAAGATCTGATCTTCGGAACTTCAAGTTCTCAATTTCAAGTTAATAACTAAGTTGGTAATTTGAAATTCCTAACTTCAAGTTCTGATCTTCAGAACTTCAAGTTCTCAATTTCAAGATAATAACTAAGTTGGTAATTTGAAATTATTAACTTCAAGATCTGATATTCAGAACTTCAAGTTCTCAATTACAAGTTAATAACTAAATTGGTAATTTGAAATTCCTAACTTCAAGTTCTGATCTTCAGAACTTCAAGTTCTCAATTTCAAGATAATAACTAAATTGGTAATTTGAAATTACTAACTTCAAGATCTGATCTTTAGAACTTCAAGTTCTCAATTTCAAGTTAATAACTAAATTGGTAATTTGAAATTACTAACTTCAAGATCTGATCCTCAGAACTTCAAGTTCTCAATTTCAAGATAATAGCTAAGTTGGTAATTTGAAATTACTAACTTCAAGATCTGATCTTCAGATCTTCAAGTTCTTAATTTCAAGTTAATAACTAAATTGGTAATTTGAAATTACTAACTTCAAGATCTGATCTTCAGAACTTCAAGTTCTCAATTTCAAGTTAATAACTAAATTGGTAATTTGAAATTCCTAACTACAAGATCTGATCTTCAGAACTTCAAGTTCTCAATTTAAGTTAATAACTAAATTGTTAATTTGAAATTATTAACTTCAAGATCTGATCTTGGGAACTTCAAGTTCTCAATTTCAAGTTAATAACTAAATTGGTAATTTGTAATTACTAACTTCAAGATCTGATCTTCAGAACTTCAAGTTCTCAATTTCTAGTTAATAACTAAATTGGTAATTTGAAATTCCTAACTTCAAGATCTGATCTTCAGAACTTCAAGTTCTCAATTTCAAGTTAATAACTAAATTGGTAATTTGAAATTTTTAACTTCAAGATCTGATCTTCGGAACTTCAAGATCTCAATTTCTAGTTAATAACTAAATTGGTAATTTGAAATTACTAACTTCAAGATCTGATCTTCAGAACTTCAAGTTCTCAATTTCAAGTTAATAACTAAATTGGTGATTTGAAATTATTAACTTCAAGATCTGATCTTCGGAACTTCAAGTTCTCAATTTCAAGTTAATAACTAAGTTGGTAATTTGAAATTCCTAACTTCAAGTTCTGATCTTCAGAACTTCAAGTTCTCAATTTCAAGATAATAACTAAGTTGGTAATTTGAAATTATTAACTTCAAGATCTGATATTCAGAACTTCAAGTTCTCAATTACAAGTTAATAACTAAATTGGTAATTTGAAATTCCTAACTTCAAGTTCTGATCTTCAGAACTTCAAGTTCTCAATTTGAAGATAATAACTAAATTGGTAATTTGAAATTACTAACTTCAAGATCTGATCTTCAGAACTTCAAGTTCTCAATTTCAAGTTAATAACTAAATTGGTAATTTGAAATTACTAACTTCCAGATCTGATCCTCAGAACTTCAAGTTCTCAATTTCAAGATAATAACTAAGTTGGTAATTTGAAATTACTAACTTCAAGATCTGATCTTCAGAACTTCAAGTTCTTAATTTCAAGTTAATAACTAAATTGGTAATTTGAAATTACTAACTTCAAGATCTGATCTTCAGAACTTCAAGTTCTCAATTTCAAGTTAATAATTAAATTGGTAATTTGAAATTACTAACTTCAAGATCTGATCCTCGGAACTTCAAGTTCTCAATTTCAAGATAATAACTAAGTTGGTAATTTGAAATTATTAACTTCAAGATCTGATCTTCGGAACTTCAAGTTCTCAATTTCAAGTTAATAACTAAATTGGTAATTTGAAATTACTAACTTCAAGATATGATCTTCAGAACTTCAAGTTCTCAATTTCTAGATAATAACTAAGTTGGTAATTTGAAATTATTAACTTCAAGATCTGATATTCAGAACTTCAAGTTCTCAATTACAAGTTAATAACTAAATTGGTAATTTGAAATTCCTAACTTCAAGTTCTGATCTTCAGAACTTCAAGTTCTCAATTTCAAGATAATAACTAAATTGGTAATTTGAAATTACTAACTTCAAGATCTGATCTTCAGAACTTCAAGTTCTCAATTTCAAGTTAATAACTAAAATGGTAATTTGAAATTACTAACTTCAAGATCTGATCCTCAGAACATCAAGTTCTCAATTTCAAGATAATAACTAAGTTGGTAATTTGAAATTACTAACTTCAAGATCTGATCTTCAGAACTTCAAGTTCTTAATTTCAAGTTAATAACTAAATTGGTAATTTGAAATTACTAACTTCAAGATCTGATCTTCAGAACTTCAAGTTCTCAATTTCAAGTTAATAACTAAATTGGTAATTTGAAATTACTAACTTCAAGATCTGATCCTCAGAACTTCAAGTTCTCAATTTCAAGATAATAACTAAGTTGGTAATTTGAAATTATTAACTTCAAGATCTGATCTTCGGAACTTCAAGTTCTCAATTTCAAGATAATAACTAAGTTGGTAATTTGAAATTATTAACTTCAAGATCTGATATTCAGAACTTCAAGTTCTCAATTACAAGTTAATAACTAAATTGGTAATTTGAAATTCCTAACTTCAAGTTCTGATCTTCAGAACTTCAAGTTCTCAATTTCAAGATAATAACTAAATTGGTAATTTGAAATTACTAACTTCAAGATCTGATCTTTAGAACTTCAAGTTCTCAATTTCAAGTTAATAACTAAATTGGTAATTTGAAATTACTAACTTCAAGATCTGATCTTTAGAACTTCAAGTTCTCAATTTCAAGTTAATAACTAAATTGGTAATTTGAAATTACTAACTTCAAGATCTGATCTTCAGATCTTCAAGTTCTTAATTTCAAGTTAATAACTAAATTGGTAATTTGAAATTACTAACTTCAAGATCTGATCTTCAGAACTTCAAGTTCTCAATTTCAAGTTAATAACTAAATTGGTAATTTGAAATTCCTAACTACAAGATCTGATCTTCAGAACTTCAAGTTCTCAATTTAAGTTAATAACTAAATTGTTAATTTGAAATTATTAACTTCAAGATCTGATCTTGGGAACTTCAAGTTCTCAATTTCAAGTTAATAACTAAATTGGTAATTTGTAATTACTAACTTCAAGATCTGATCTTCAGAACTTCAAGTTCTCAATTTCTAGTTAATAACTAAATTGGTAATTTGAAATTCCTAACTTCAAGATCTGATCTTCAGAACTTCAAGTTCTCAATTTCTAGTTAATAACTAAATTGGTAATTTGAAATTTTTAACTTCAAGATCTGATCTTCGGAACTTCAAGATCTCAATTTCTAGTTAATAACTAAATTGGTAATTTGAAATTACTAACTTCAAGATCTGATCTTCAGAACTTCAAGTTCTCAATTTCAAGTTAATTACTAAATTGGTGATTTGAAATTATTAACTTCAAGATCTGATCTTCGGAACTTCAAGTTCTCAATTTCAAGTTAATAACTAAGTTGGTAATTTGAAATTCCTAACTTCAAGTTCTGATCTTCAGAACTTCAAGTTCTCAATTTCAAGATAATAACTAAGTTGGTAATTTGAAATTATTAACTTCAAGATCTGATATTCAGAACTTCAAGTTCTCAATTACAAGTTAATAACTAAATTGGTAATTTGAAATTCCTAACTTCAAGTTCTGATCTTCAGAACTTCAAGTTCTCAATTTGAAGATAATAACTAAATTGGTAATTTGAAATTACTAACTTCAAGATCTGATCTTCAGAACTTGAAGTTCTCAATTTCAAGTTAATAACTAAATTGGTAATTTGAAATTACTAACTTCAAGATCTGATCCTCAGAACTTCAAGTTCTCAATTTCAAGATAATAACTAAGTTGGTAATTTGAAATTACTAACTTCAAGATCTGATCTTCAGAACTTCAAGTTATTAATTTCAAGTTAATAACTAAATTGGTAATTTGAAATTACTAACTTCAAGATCTGATCTTCAGAACTTCAAGTTCTCAATTTCAAGTTAATAATTAAATTGGTAATTTGAAATTACTAACTTCAAGATCTGATCCTCAGAACTTCAAGTTCTCAATTTCAAGATAATAACTAAGTTGGTAATTTGAAATTATTAACTTCAAGATCTGATCTTCGGAACTTCAAGTTCTCAATTTCAAGTTAATAACTAAATTGGTAATTTGAAATTACTAACTTCAAGATATGATCTTCAGAACTTCAAGTTCTCAATTTCAAGATAATAACTAAGTTGGTAATTTGAAATTATTAACTTCAAGATCTGATATTCAGAACTTCAAGTTCTCAATTACAAGTTAATAACTAAATTGGTAATTTGAAATTCCTAACTTCAAGTTCTGATCTTCAGAACTTCAAGTTCTCAATTTCAAGATAATAACTAAATTGGTAATTTGAAATTACTAACTTCAAGATCTGATCTTCAGAACTTCAAGTTCTCAATTTCAAGTTAATAACTAAATTGGTAATTTGAAATTACTAACTTCAAGATCTGATCCTCAGAACTTCAAGTTCTCAATTTCAAGATAATAACTAAGTTGGTAATTTGAAATTACTAACTTCAAGATCTGATCTTCAGAACTTCAAGTTCTTAATTTCAATTTAATAACTAAATTGGTAATTTGAAATTACTAACTTCAAGATCTGATCTTCAGAACTTCAAGTTCTCAATTTCAAGTTAATAACTAAATTGGTAATTTGAAATTCCTAACTTCAAGATCTGATCTTCAGAACTTCAAGTTCTCAATTTAAGTTAATAACTAAATTGTTAATTTGAAATTATTAACTTCAAGATCTGATCTTGGGAACTTCACGTTCTCAATTTCAAGTTAATAACTAAATTGGTAATTTGAAATTACTAACTTCAAGATCTGATCTTCAGAACTTCAAGTTCTCAATTTCTAGTTAATAACTAAATTGGTAATTTGAAATTCCTAACTTCAAGATCTGATCTTCAGAACTTCAAGTTCTCAATTTCAAGTTAATAACTAAATTGGTAATTTGAAATTTTTAACTTCAAGATCTGATCTTCGGAACTTCAAGATCTCAATTTCTAGTTAATAACTAAATTGGTAATTTGAAATTTCTAACTTCAAGATCTGATCTTCAGAACTTCAAGTTCTCAATTTCAAGTTAATAACTAATAATAACAAATTCAAGTTAATTGGTAATTTGAAATTATTAACTTCAAGATCTGATCTTCGGAACTTCAAGTTCTCAATTTCAAGTTAATAACTAAATTGGTAATTTGAAATTACTAACTTCAAGATCTGATCTTCAGAACTTCAAGTTCTCAATTTCAAGATAATAACTAAGTTGGTAATTTGAAATTATTAACTTCAAGATCTGATATTCAGAACTTCAAGTTCTCAATTACAAGTTAATAACTAAATTGGTAATTTGAAATTCCTAACTTCAAGTTCTGATCTTCAGAACTTCAAGTTCTCAATTTCAAGTTAATAACTAAATTGGTAATTTGAAATTACTAACTTCAAGATCTGATCTTCAGAACTTCAAGTTCTCAACTTCAAGTTAATAACTAAATTGGTAATTTGAAATTACTAACTTCAAGATCTGATCTTCAGAACTTCAAGTTCTCAATTTCAAGTTAATAACTAAATTGGTAATTTGAAATTATTAACTTCAAGATCTGATCTTCGGAACTTCAAGTTCTCAATTTCAAGTTAATAACTAAATTGGTAATTTGAAATTACTAACATCAAGATCTGATCCTCAGAACTTCAAGTTCTCAATTACAAGATAATAACTAAATTGGTAATTTGAAATTATTAACTTCAAGATCTGATCTTCGGAACTTCAAGTTCTCAATTTCAAGTTAATAACTAAATTGGTAATTTGAAATTACTAACTTCAAGATCTGATCTTCAGAACTTCAAGTTCTCAATTACAAGATAATAACTAAATTGGTAATTTGAAATTATTAACTTCAAGATCTGATCTTCGGAACTTCAAGTTCTCAATTTCAAGTTAATAACTAAATTGGTAATTTGAAATTACTAACTTCAAGTCTATTCTACTACTACTACTCAACAACGCTACTAGTCAACAAAAAGTTAAAAAATAACATAGTAAAGTGGACGTCCATATCAGAACGTGTGGCATATATAACAGTAAAATTAAACAACAGATATCAGCTACAGGTCGTTGTGGTCTATGCCCCGACAAGTGCAGCAGAGGACGAAGAGGCTGAAAAATTTCTCGAAGATATAAAGACCGCCTTAAGATCAGACCAGTCGCGCTTCAAGATTGTGATGGGGGACTATAACGCAAGGATAGGAAAGCAGGAAAACGTGTACTCGGAATATATTGGGGAATTTGGCCTTGGGGAAAGAAACGAGAGAGGAGAAATGCTGAACAACTTCCTAAATGAAGAGGGGCTGTTCTGTATGAACACATTCTATAAGAAGAAAACACAAAGAAAATGGACATGGAAAAGCCCTGGCAACAGAATAAAAAATGAAATCGACTACATCATGTCCAACAACAGGAAAATAATTAAAGATGTCATGGTTTTAAATAGGTTTGATACAGGAAGTGACCACCGATTGGTAAGAGCAGTGATATCTGTAAATTTTAAGCAAGAAAGAAAAAAGCTCATACAGAAGCAAAAGTTTCCAACAATCGAAACACTAAGGCTAAAAATGGATATGTATCAAAGCGAGCTGTGTAAGAGACTAAATCATCCTGTGGCAAAGATGAATCATACACATACAAAGGCAGAAGAACTGGCGGAAAATTTGACAACGGCTATTCATGTGGCTACGAAAAAGATCTGTGCACGGACCAAAGCAACAAAGGAAAGCAAGCTTACGGAAAACACAATAAAAATGATAGAAAAGCGAAGAAAAACAAATAAAGAAGAAGACTCATATAAAATAATCAATCAGGAGGTTAAAAAATGCATTCGTAAAGATCTAAGAAGCTACAATACTAAAGTGATACATGAAGTAATAGAGAAAAATGGAAACATGAAGGTGTTAAGAGCAAGATTGAATACAGGCAAGATGAAAATAGTTAAAATGAAAAACAAACACGGTATAGTTGTAACAGATAAAAACGAAATAACTGACATCATCTATAATTTCTACAGCGAGCTCTACAAATCTGGAATGGAAAGAAAAAAGGTTGAAAAGAAAACAATAATGAACGTAGGGTCAGAGGATATGCCGGAAGTGACAAGAGAAGAAATTAGAAACACCTTGAAGTGCATGAAAAACAATAAAGCACCAGGAGAAGATCGCATAACAACCGAAATGCTAAGGTTGGGGGGGGACGTTGTAGAAAAAACATTGACAGTGCACCTAAACAAGTGCATAGAAGAAGGAAACATACCAACAACATGGAAGAACGCAGAAGTAGTCCTACTGTTTAAAAAGGGAGATAAGACTAACATCGAAAACTATAGACCAATAAGTTTATTATCTCACATGTACAAGCTCCTTGCCAAAGTAATTACAAATCGCGTGACACAAAAACTGGATTTCTACCAACCAGTAGAACAGGCAGGGTTTAGAAAAGGTTTTAGCACCACTGACCATCTACAGACGTTGCGTTTATTGATAGAAAAATGCACGGAATACAATGTCCCTATACACTTAGCATTCGTTGACTACAACAAAGCTTTCGACTCAATAGAACCGTGGGCTTGTCACGAGGCACTAGATAACGCCAGAGTAGACTCAAGATATTCAAAAGTGATCAAGAATACATATAATGGGGCTAGCTTGCAGATTAAAGTAGATGATGAAGCAAAAACCGATAAGATTGCCGTTCACAGGGGAGTACGCCAAGGAGACCCGTTGTCGGCAAAGTTGTTCACCCTAACGCTCGAAGATGGCTTTAAGAAACTAACATGGGAGAAAAAAGGCATAAAAATAGACGGAAAATATCTAAATAATTTGCGGTATGCGGACGATATAATCATAATTAGCAGCACGGCCGAGGAACTGAAAAGTATGCTTCATGAACTTAATCAAGCATCGAAACGCATAGGGCTAAGAATGAACCTGGGCAAAACAAAAATTCTATCAGAAGAGGAAGAAGAACAGGAAATAATAGAATTGGACGGTACCGTAATAGAGAAGGTCGACGAGTACATATATCTAGGCCACAAAATCAGATTAGGAAAAGGAAACCAGGAGGCTGAGATCGGAAGAAGAAAAAATCTAGCATGGGTAGCGTACGGAAGGCTGCGGCACGTGCTTGCAAACACGGAAATTCCAATAAATCTAAGGAGAAAAGTGTTCGATTCGTGTATACTTCCGGTGATAACTTACGGGCTGGAAACAATGACTATTACCAGCAGGAGTGCAGAAAGGCTTAGGGTGGTGCAACGGGCGATGGAGAGGTCAATGTTGAACGTAAGCTTGCGAGACAAAATAAGAAACGGGGAGATCAGAAAGAGGACAGGAGTCGTGGACGTGATGGAGCGTGTGGCGCGTCTGAAGTGGAGCTGGGTTGGGCACGTAGCGAGGCAGGACTATGACAGGTGGACAAGAAGGATAGTAGATTGGAAGCCAAGACTGACAAAAAGGAGTAGAGGTAGACCCCAGAAGAGGTGGCTCGATGATGTCAAGAAAGTAGCGGGTCGGGAGTGGTTACAGAAAGCTAAGGAGAGAGAGGTTTGGAGAAGATTAGGAGAGGCCTATGTTCAGGAGTGGACCGTGAAAGGCTGACAAAGAAGAAGAAGAAGAAAAGAAGAACTTCAAGATCTGATCTTCAGAACTTCAAGTTCTCAATTACAAGATAATAACTAAATTGGTAATTTGAAATTATTAACTTCAAGATCTGATCTTCGGAACTTCAAGTTCTCAATTTCAAGTTAATAACTAAATTGGTAATTTGAAATTACTAACTTCAAGATCTGATCTTCAGAACTTCAAGTTCTCAATTACAAGATAATAACTAAATTGGTAATTTGAAATTATTAACTTCAAGATCTGATCTTCGGAACTTCAAGTTCTCAATTTCAAGTTAATAACTAAATTGGTAATTTGAAATTACTAACTACAAGATCTGATCTTCAGAACTTCAAGTTCTCAATTTCAAGATAATAACTAAGTTGGTAATTTGAAATTATTAACTTCAAGATCTGATATTCAGAACTTCAAGTTCTCAATTACAAGTTAATAACTAAATTGGTAATTTGAAATTCCTAACTTCAAGGTCTGATCTTCAGAACTTCAAGTTCTCAATTTCAAGTTAATAACTAAATTGGTAATTTGAAATTACGAACTTCAAGATCTGATCTTCAGAACTTCAAGTTCTCAATTTCAAGTTAATAACTAAATTGGTAATTTGAAATTACTAACTTCAAGATTTGATCTTCAGAACTTCAAGTTCTCAATTTCTAGTTAATAACTAAATTGGTAATTTGAAATTATTAACTTCAAGATCTGATCTTCGGAACTTCAAGTTCTCAATTTCAAGTTAATAACTAAATTGGTAATTTGAAATTACTAACTTCAAGATCTGATCTTCAGAACTTCAAGTTCTCAATTTCAAGATAATAACTAAGTTGGTAATTTGAAATTATTAACTTCAAGATCTGATATTCAGAACTTCAAGTTCTCAATTACAAGTTAATAACTAAATTGGTAATTTGAAATTCCTAACTTCAAGTTCTGATCTTCAGAACTTCAAGTTCTCAATTTCAAGATAATAACTAAATTGGTAATTTGAAATTACTAACTTCAAGATCTGATCTTCAGAACTTCAAGTTCTCAATTTCAAGTTAATAACTAAATTGGTAATTTGAAATTATTAACTTCAAGATCTGATCTTCGGAACTTCAAGTTCTCAATTTCAAGTTAATAACTAAATTGGTAATTTGAAATTACTAACTTCAAGATCTGATCTTCAGAACTTCAAGTTCTCAATTTCAAGATAATAACTAAGTTGGTAATTTGAAATTATTAACTTCAAGATCTGATATTCAGAACTTCAAGTTCTCAATTACAAGTTAATAACTAAATTGGTAATTTGAAATTCCTAACTTCAAGTTCTGATCTTCAGAACTTCAAGTTCTCAATTTCAAGATAATAACTAAATTGGTAATTTGAAATTACTAACTTCAAGATCTGATCTTCAGAACTTCAAGTTCTCAATTTCAAGTTAATAACTAAATTGGTAATTTGAAATTACTAACTTCAAGATCTGATCTTCAGAACTTCAAGTTCTCAATTTCAAGATAATAACTAAATTGGTAATTTGAAATTATTAACTTCAAGATCTGATCTTCGGAACTTCAAGTTCTCAATTTCAAGTTAATAACTAAATTGGTAATTTGAAATTACTAACTTCAAGATCTGATCTTCAGAACTTCAAGTTCTCAATTTCAAGATAATAACTAAGTTGGTAATTTGAAATTATTAACTTCAAGATCTGATATTCAGAACTTCAAGTTCTCAATTACAAGTTAATAACTAAATTGGTAATTTGAAATTCCTACCTTCAAGTTCTGATCTTCAGAACTTCAAGTTCTCAATTTCAAGTTAATAACTAAATTGGTAATTTGAAATTACTAACTTCAAGATCTGATCTTCAGAACTTCAAGTTCTCAATTTCAAGATAATAACTAAATTGGTAATTTGAAATTATTAACTTCAAGATCTGATCTTCGGAACTTCAAGTTCTCAATTTCAAGTTAATAACTAAATTGGTAATTTGAAATTACTAACTTCAAGATCTGATCTTCAGAACTTCAAGTTCTCAATTTCAAGATAATAACTAAGTTGGTAATTTGAAATTATTAACTTCAAGATCTGATCTTCAGAACTTCAAGTTCTCAATTACAAGTTAATAACTAAATTGGTAATTTGAAATTCCTAACTTCAAGTTCTGATCTTCAGAACTTCAAGTTCTCAATTTCAAGTTAATAACTAAATTGGTAATTTGAAATTATTAACTTCAAGATCTGATCTTCGGAACTTCAAGTTCTGAATTTCAAGTTAATAACTAAATTGGTAATTTGAAATTACTAACTTCAAGATCTGATCTTCAGAACTTCAAGTTCTCAATTTCAAGTTAATAACTAAATTGGTAATTTGAAATTATTAACTTCAAGATCTGATCTTCGGCACTTCAAGTTCTCAATTTCAAGTTAATAACTAAATTGGTAATTTGAAATTACTAACTTCAAGATCTGAGCTTCAGAACTTCAAGTTCTCAATTTCAAGATAATAACTAAGTTGGTAATTTGAAATTATTAACTTCAAGATCTGATATTCAGAACTTCAAGTTCTCAATTACAAGTTAATAACTAAATTGGTAATTTGAAATTATTAACTTCAAGATCTGATCTTCGGAACTTCAAGTTCTCAATTTCAAGTTAATAACTAAATTGGTAATTTGAAATTACTAACTTCAAGTTCTGATCTTCAGAACTTCAAGTTCTCAATTTCAAGTTAATAACTAAATTGGTAATTTGAAATTATTAACTTCAAGATCTGATCTTCGGAACTTCAAGTTCTGAATTTCAAGTTAATAACTAAATTGGTAATTTGAAATTACTAACTTCAAGATCTGATCTTCAGAACTTCAAGTTCTCAATTTCAAGTTAATAACTAAATTGGTAATTTGAAATTACTAACTTCAAGATTTGATCTTCAGAACTTCAAGTTCTCAATTTCTAGTTAATAACTAAATTGGTAATTTGAAATTATTAACTTCAAGATCTGATCTTCGGAACTTCAAGTTCTCAATTTCAAGTTAATAACTAAATTGGTAATTTGAAATTACTAACTTCAAGATCTGATCTTCAGAACTTCAAGTTCTCAATTTCAAGATAATAACTAAGTTGGTAATTTGAAATTATTAACTTCAAGATCTGATATTCAGAACTTCAAGTTCTCAATTACAAGTTAATAACTAAATTGGTAATTTGAAATTCCTAACTTCAAGTTCTGGTCTTCAGAACTTCAAGTTCTCAATTTCAAGATAATAACTAAATTGGTAATTTGAAATTACTAACTTCAAGATCTGATCTTCAGAACTTCAAGTTCTCAATTTCAAGTTAATAACTAAATTGGTAATTTGAAATTACTAACTTCAAGATCTGATCTTCAGAACTTCAAGTTCTCAATTTCAAGATAATAACTAAATTGGTAATTTGAAATTATTAACTTCAAGATCTGATCTTCGGAACTTCAAGTTCTCAATTTCAAGTTAATAACTAAATTGGTAATTTGAAATTACTAACTTCATGATCTGATCTTCAGAACTTCAAGTTCTCAATTTCAAGATAATAACTAAGTTGGTAATTTGAAATTATTAACTTCAAGATCTGATCTTCGGAACTTCAAGTTCTCAATTTCAAGTTAATAACTAAATTGGTAATTTGAAATTACTAACTTCAAGATCTGATCTTCAGAACTTCAAGTTCTCAATTTCAAGTTAATAACTAAATTGGTAATTTGAAATTATTAACTTCAAGATCTGATCTTCGGAACTTCAAGTTCTCAATTTCAAGTTAATAACTAAATTGGTAATTTGAAATTACTAACTTCAAGATCTGATCTTCAGAACTTCAAGTTCTCAATTTCAAGATAATAACTAAGTTGGTAATTTGAAATTATTAACTTCAAGATCTGATATTCAGAACTTCAAGTTCTCAATTACAAGTTAATAACTAAATTGGTAATTTGAAATTCCTACCTTCAAGTTCTGATCTTCAGAACTTCAAGTTCTCAATTTCAAGTTAATAACTAAATTGGTAATTTGAAATTACTAACTTCAAGATCTGATCTTCAGAACTTCAAGTTCTCAATTTCAAGATAATAACTAAATTGGTAATTTGAAATTATTAACTTCAAGATCTGATCTTCGGAACTTCAAGTTCTCAATTTCAAGTTAATAACTAAATTGGTAATTTGAAATTACTAACTTCAAGATCTGATCTTCGGAACTTCAAGTTCTCAATTTCAAGTTAATAACTAAATTGGTAATTTGAAATTACTAACTACAAGATCTGATCTTCAGAACTTCAAGTTCTCAATTTCAAGATAATAACTAAGTTGGTAATTTGAAATTATTAACTTCAAGATCTGATATTCAGAACTTCAAGTTCTCAATTACAAGTTAATAACTAAATTGGTAATTTGAAATTCCTAACTTCAAGGTCTGATCTTCAGAACTTCAAGTTCTCAATTTCAAGTTAATAACTAAATTGGTAATTTGAAATTACGAACTTCAAGATCTGATCTTCAGAACTTCAAGTTCTCAATTTCAAGTTAATAACTAAATTGGTAATTTGAAATTACTAACTTCAAGATTTGATCTTCAGAACTTCAAGTTCTCAATTTCTAGTTAATAACTAAATTGGTAATTTGAAATTATTAACTTCAAGATCTGATCTTCGGAACTTCAAGTTCTCAATTTCAAGTTAATAACTAAATTGGTAATTTGAAATTACTAACTTCAAGATCTGATCTTCAGAACTTCAAGTTCTCCATTTCAAGATAATAACTAAGTTGGTAATTTGAAATTATTAACTTCAAGATCTGATATTCAGAACTTCAAGTTCTCAATTACAAGTTAATAACTAAATTGGTAATTTGAAATTCCTAACTTCAAGTTCTGATCTTCAGAACTTCAAGTTCTCAATTTCAAGATAATAACTAAATTGGTAATTTGAAATTACTAACTTCAAGATCTGATCTTCAGAACTTCAAGTTCTCAATTTCAAGTTAATAACTAAATTGGTAATTTGAAATTACTAACTTCAAGATCTGATCTTCAGAACTTCAAGTTCTCAATTTCAAGATAATAACTAAATTGGTAATTTGAAATTATTAACTTCAAGATCTGATCTTCGGAACTTCAAGTTCTCAATTTCAAGTTAATAACTAAATTGGTAATTTGAAATTACTAACTTCAAGATCTGATCTTCAGAACTTCAAGTTCTCAATTTCAAGATAATAACTAAGTTGGTAATTTGAAATTATTAACTTCAAGATCTGATCTTCGGAACTTCAAGTTCTCAATTTCAAGTTAATAACTAAATTGGTAATTTGAAATTATTAACTTCAAGATCTGATCTTCAGAACTTCAAGTTCTCAATTTCAAGTTAATAACTAAATTGGTAATTTGAAATTATTAACTTCAAGATCTGATCTTCGGAACTTCAAGTTCTCAATTTCAAGTTAATAACTAAATTGGTAATTTGAAATTACTAACTTCAAGATCTGATCTTCAGAACTTCAAGTTCTCAATTTCAAGATAATAACTAAGTTGGTAATTTGAAATTATTAACTTCAAGATCTGATATTCAGAACTTCAAGTTCTCAATTACAAGTTAATAACTAAATTGGTAATTTGAAATTCCTACCTTCAAGTTCTGATCTTCAGAACTTCAAGTTCTCAATTTCAAGTTAATAACTAAATTGGTAATTTGAAATTACTAACTTCAAGATCTGATCTTCAGAACTTCAAGTTCTCAATTTCAAGATAATAACTAAATTGGTAATTTGAAATTATTAACTTCAAGATCTGATCTTCGGAACTTCAAGTTCTCAATTTCAAGTTAATAACTAAATTGGTAATTTGAAATTACTAACTTCAAGATCTGATCTTCAGAACTTCAAGTTCTCAATTTCAAGATAATAACTAAGTTGGTAATTTGAAATTATTAACTTCAAGATCTGATCTTCAGAACTTCAAGTTCTCAATTACAAGTTAATAACTAAATTGGTAATTTGAAATTCCTAACTTCAAGTTCTGATCTTCAGAACTTCAAGTTCTCAATTTCAAGTTAATAACTAAATTGGTAATTTGAAATTATTAACTTCAAGATCTGATCTTCGGAACTTCAAGTTCTGAATTTCAAGTTAATAACTAAATTGGTAATTTGAAATTACTAACTTCAAGATCTGATCTTCAGAACTTCAAGTTCTCAATTTCAAGTTAATAACTAAATTGGTAATTTGAAATTATTAACTTCAAGATCTGATCTTCGGCACTTCAAGTTCTCAATTTCAAGTTAATAACTAAATTGGTAATTTGAAATTACTAACTTCAAGATCTGATCTTCAGAACTTCAAGTTCTCAATTTCAAGATAATAACTAAGTTGGTAATTTGAAATTATTAACTTCAAGATCTTATCTTCAGAACTTCAAGTTCTCAATTACAAGTTAATAACTAAATTGGTAATTTGAAATTCCTAACTTCAAGTTCTGATCTTCAGAACTTCAAGTTCTCAATTTCAAGTTAATAACTAAATTGGTAATTTGAAATTATTAACTTCAAGATCTGATCTTCGGCACTTCAAGTTCTCAATTTCAAGTTAATAACTAAATTGGTAATTTGAAATTACTAACTTCAAGATCTGATCTTCAGAACTTCAAGTTCTCAATTTCAAGATAATAACTAAGTTGGTAATTTGAAATTATTAACTTCAAGATCTGATCTTCAGAACTTCAAGTTCTCAATTACAAGTTAATAACTAAATTGGTAATTTGAAATTCCTAACTTCAAGTTCTGATCTTCAGAACTTCAAGTTCTCAATTTCAAGTTAATAACTAAATTGGTAATTTGAAATTACTAACTTCAAGATTTGATCTTCAGAACTTCAAGTTCTCAATTTCTAGTTAATAACTAAATTGGTAATTTGAAATTATTAACTTCAAGATCTGATCTTCGGCACTTCAAGTTCTCAATTTCAAGTTAATAACTAAATTGGTAATTTGAAATTACTAACTTCAAGATCTGATCTTCAGAACTTCAAGTTCTCAATTTCAAGATAATAACTAAGTTGGTAATTTGAAATTATTAACTTCAAGATCTGATATTCAGAACTTCAAGTTCTCAATTACAAGTTAATAACTAAATTGGTAATTTGAAATTCCTAACTTCAAGTTCTGATCTTCAGAACTTCAAGTTCTCAATTTCAAGATAATAACTAAATTGGTAATTTGAAATTACTAACTTCAAGATCTGATCTTCAGAACTTCAAGTTCTCAATTTCAAGTTAATAACTAAATTGGTAATTTGAAATTATTAACTTCAAGATCTGATCTTCGGAACTTCAAGTTCTCAATTTCAAGTTAATAACTAAATTGGTAATTTGAAATTACTAACTTCAAGATCTGATCTTCAGAACTTCAAGTTCTCAATTTCAAGATAATAACTAAGTTGGTAATTTGAAATTATTAACTTCAAGATCTGATCTTCGGAACTTCAAGTTCTCAATTTCAAGTTAATAACTAAATTGGTAATTTGAAATTACTAACTTCAAGATCTGATTTTCAGAACTTCAAGTTCTCAATTTCAAGTTAATAACTAAATTGGTAATTTGAAATTATTAACTTCAAGATCTGATCTTCGGAACTTCAAGTTCTCAATTTCAAGTTAATAACTAAATTGGTAATTTGAAATTACTAACTTCAAGATCTGATCTTCAGAACTTCAAGTTCTCAATTTCAAGATAATAACTAAGTTGGTAATTTGAAATTATTAACTTCAAGATCTGATATTCAGAACTTCAAGTTCTCAATTACAAGTTAATAACTAAATTGGTAATTTGAAATTCCTACCTTCAAGTTCTGATCTTCAGAACTTCAAGTTCTCAATTTCAAGTTAATAACTAAATTGGTAATTTGAAATTACTAACTTCAAGATCTGATCTTCAGAACTTCAAGTTCTCAATTTCAAGATAATAACTAAATTGGTAATTTGAAATTATTAACTTCAAGATCTGATCTTCGGAACTTCAAGTTCTCAATTTCAAGTTAATAACTAAATTGGTAATTTGAAATTACTAACTTCAAGATCTGATCTTCAGAACTTCAAGTTCTCAATTACAAGTTAATAACTAAATTGGTAATTTGAAATTCCTAACTTCAAGTTCTGATCTTCAGAACTTCAAGTTCTCAATTTCAAGTTAATAACTAAATTGGTAATTTGAAATTATTAACTTCAAGATCTGATCTTCGGAACTTCAAGTTCTGAATTTCAAGTTAATAACTAAATTGGTAATTTGAAATTACTAACTTCAAGATCTGATCTTCAGAACTTCAAGTTCTCAATTTCAAGTTAATAACTAAATTGGTAATTTGAAATTATTAACTTCAAGATCTGATCTTCGGCACTTCAAGTTCTCAATTTCAAGTTAATAACTAAATTGGTAATTTGAAATTACTAACTTCAAGATCTGATCTTCAGAACTTCAAGTTCTCAATTTCAAGATAATAATTAAGTTAGTAATTTGAAATTATTAACTTCAAGATCTGATATTCAGAACTTCAAGTTCTCAATTACAAGTTAATAACTAAATTGGTAATTTGAAATTATTAACTTCAATATCTGATCTTCGGAACTTCAAGTTCTCAATTTCAAGTTAATAACTAAATTGGTAATTTGAAATTACTAACTTCAAGTTCTGATCTTCAGAACTTCAAGTTCTCAATTTCAAGTTAATAACTAAATTGGTAATTTGAAATTATTAACTTCAAGATCTGATCTTCGGAACTTCAAGTTCTCAATTTCAAGTTAATAACTAAATTGGTAATTTGAAATTACTAACTTCAAGTTCTGATCTTCAGAACTTCAAGTTCTCAATTTCAAGTTAATAACTAAATTGGTAATTTGAAATTACTAACTTCAAGTTCTGATCTTCAGAACTTCAAGTCCTCAATTTCAAGTTAATAACTAAATTGGTAATTTGAAATTACTAACTTCAAGTTCTGATCTTCAGAACTTCAAGTTCTCAATTTCAAGTTAATAACTAAATTGGTAATTTGAAATTATTAACTTCAAGATCTGATCTTCTGAACTTCAAGTTCTGAATTTCAAGTTAATAACTAAATTGGTAATTTGAAATTACTAACTTCAAGATCTGATCTTCAGAACTTCAAGTTCTCAATTACAAGTTAATAACTAAATTGGTAATTTGAAATTCCTAACTTCAAGTTCTGATCTTCAGAACTTCAAGTTCTCAATTTCAAGTTAATAACTAAATTGGTAATTTGAAATTATTAACTTCAAGATCTGATCTTCGGAACTTCAAGTTCTGAATTTCAAGTTAATAACTAAATTGGTAATTTGAAATTACTAACTTCAAGATCTGATCTTCAGAACTTCAAGTTCTCAATTTCAAGTTAATAACTAAATTGGTAATTTGAAATTATTAACTTCAAGATCTGATCTTCGGAACTTCAAGTTCTGAATTTCAAGTTAATAACTAAATTGGTAATTTGAAATTACTAACTTCAAGATCTGATCTTCAGAACTTCAAGTTTTCAATTACAAGTTAATAACTAAATTGGTAATTTGAAATTCCTAACTTCAAGTTCTGATCTTCAGAACTTCAAGTTCTCAATTTCAAGTTAATAACTAAATTGGTAATTTGAAATTATTAACTTCAAGATCTGATCTTCGGAACTTCAAGTTCTGAATTTCAAGTTAATAACTAAATTGGTAATTTGAAATTACTAACTTCAAGATCTGATCTTCAGAACTTCAAGTTCTCAATTTCAAGATAATAACTAAGTTGGTAATTTGAAATTATTAACTTCAAGATCTGATATTCAGAACTTCAAGTTCTCAATTACAAGTTAATAACTAAATTGGTAATTTGAAATTATTAACTTCAAGATCTGATCTTCGGAACTTCAAGTTCTCAATTTCAAGTTAATAACTAAATTGGTAATTTGAAATTACTAACTTCAAGTTCTGATCTTCAGAACTTCAAGTCCTCAATTTCAAGTTAATAACTAAATTGGTAATTTGAAATTACTAACTTCAAGTTCTGATCTTCAGAACTTCAAGTTCTCAATTTCAAGTTAATAACTAAATTGGTAATTTGAAATTATTAACTTCAAGATCTGATCTTCTGAACTTCAAGTTCTGAATTTCAAGTTAATAACTAAATTGGTAATTTGAAATTACTAACTTCAAGATCTGATCTTCAGAACTTCAAGTTCTCAATTACAAGTTAATAACTAAATTGGTAATTTGAAATTCCTAACTTCAAGTTCTGATCTTCAGAACTTCAAGTTCTCAATTTCAAGTTAATAACTAAATTGGTAATTTGAAATTATTAACTTCAAGATCTGATCTTCGGAACTTCAAGTTCTGAATTTCAAGTTAATAACTAAATTGGTAATTTGAAATTACTAACTTCAAGATCTGATCTTCAGAACTTCAAGTTCTCAATTTCAAGTTAATAACTAAATTGGTAATTTGAAATTATTAACTTCAAGATCTGATCTTCGGCACTTCAAGTTAATAACTAAATTGGTAATTTGAAATTACTAACTTCAAGATTTGATCTTCAGAACTTCAAGTTCTCAATTTCTAGTTAATAACTAAATTGGTAATTTGAAATTATTAACTTCAAGATCTGATCTTCGGAACTTCAAGTTCTCAATTTCAAGTTAATAACTAAATTGGTAATTTGAAATTACTAACTTCAAGATCTGATCTTCAGAACTTCAAGTTCTCAATTTCAAGATAATAACTAAGTTGGTAATTTGAAATTATTAACTTCAAGATCTGATATTCAGAACTTCAAGTTCTCAATTACAAGTTAATAACTAAATTGGTAATTTGAAATTCCTAACTTCAAGTTCTGATCTTCAGAACTTCAAGTTCTCAATTTCAAGATAATAACTAAATTGGTAATTTGAAATTACTAACTTCAAGATCTGATCTTCAGAACTTCAAGTTCTCAATTTCAAGTTAATAACTAAATTGGTAATTGGAAATTACTAACTTCAAGATCTGATCTTCAGAACTTCAAGTTCTCAATTTCAAGATAATAACTAAGTTGGTAATTTGAAATTATTAACTTCAAGATCTGATATTCAGAACTTCAAGTTCTCAATTACAAGTTAATAACTAAATTGGTAATTTGAAATTCCTACCTTCAAGTTCTGATCTTCAGAACTTCAAGTTCTGAATTTCAAGTTAATAACTAAATTGGTAATTTGAAATTACTAACTTCAAGATCTGATCTTCAGAACTTCAAGTTCTCAATTTCAAGTTAATAACTAAATTGGTAATTTGAAATTATTAACTTCAAGATCTGATCTTCGGCACTACAAGTTCTCAATTTCAAGTTAATAACTAAATTGGTAATTTGAAATTACTAACTTCAAGATCTGATCTTCAGAACTTCAAGTTCTCAATTTCAAGATAATAACTAAGTTGGTAATTTGAAATTATTAACTTCAAGATCTGATATTCAGAACTTCAAGTTCTCAATTACAAGTTAATAACTAAATTGGTAATTTGAAATTCCTACCTTCAAGTTCTGATCTTCAGAACTTCAAGTTCTCAATTTCAAGTTAATAACTAAATTGGTAATTTGAAATTACTAACTTCAAGATCTGATCTTCAGAACTTCAAGTTCTCAATTTCAAGATAATAACTAAATTGGTAATTTGAAATTATTAACTTCAAGATCTGATCTTCGGAACTTCAAGTTCTCAATTTCAAGTTAATAACTAAATTGGTAATTTGAAATTAATAACTTCAAGATCTGATCTTCAGAACTTCAAGTTCTCAATTTCAAGATAATAACTAAGTTGGTAATTTGAAATTATTAACTTCAAGATCTGATCTTCAGAACTTCTAGTTCTCAATTACAAGTTAATAACTAAATTGGTAATTTGAAATTCCTAACTTCAAGTTCTGATCTTCCGAACTTCAAGTTCTCAATTTCAAGATAATAACTAAATTGGTAATTTGAAATTACTAACTTCAAGATCTGATCTTCAGAACTTCAAGTTCTCAATTTCAAGTTAATAACTAAATTGGCAATTTGAAATTTCTAACTACAAGATCTGATCTTCAGAACTTCAAGTTCTCAATTTCAAGTTAATAACTAAATTGTTAATTTGAAATTATTAACTCCAAGATCTGATCTTCGGAACTTCAAGTTCTCAATTACAAGTTAATAACTAAATTGGTAATTTGAAATTACTAACTTCAAGATCTGATCTTCAGAACTTCAAGTTCTTAATTTCAAGTTAATAACTAAATTGGTAATTTGAAATTACTAACTTCAAGATCTGATCTTCAGAACTTCAAGTTCTCAATTTCAAGTTAATAACTAAATTGTTAATTTGAAATTACAAACTTCAAGATCTGATCTTCAGAACTTCAAGTTCTCAATTTCAAGTTAATAACTAAATTGGTAGTTTGAAATTACTAACTTCAAGATCTGATCTTCAGAACTTCAAGTTCTCAATTTCAAGTTAATAACTAAATTGGTAATTTGAAATTATTAACTTCAAGATCTGATCTTCGGAACTTCAAGTTCTCAATTTCAAGTTAATAACTAAATTGGTAATTTGAAATTACTAACTTCAAGATCTGATCTTCAGAACTTCAAGTTCTCAATTTCAAGATAATAACTAAGTTGGTAATTTGAAATTATTAACTTCAAGTTCTGATCTTCAGAACTTCAAGTTCTCAATTTCAAGATAATAACTAAATTGGTAATTTGAAATTACTAACTTCAAGATCTGATCTTCAGAACTTCAAGTTCTCAATTTCAAGTTAATAACTAAATTGGTAATTTGAAATTATTAACTTCAAGATCTGATCTTCGGAACTTCAAGTTCTCAATTTCAAGTTAATAACTAAATTGGTAATTTGAAACTACTAACTTCAAGATCTGATCTTCAGAACTTCAAGTTCTCAATTTCAAGATAATAACTAAGTTGGTAATTTGAAATTATTAACTTCAAGTTCTGATCTTCAGAACTTCAAGTTCTCAATTTCAAGATAATAACTAAATTGGTAATTTGAAATTACTAACTTCAAGATCTGATCTTCAGAACTTCAAGTTCTCAATTTCAAGATAATAACTAAGTTGGTAATTTGAAATTATTAACTTCAAGATCTGATATTCAGAACTTCAAGTTCTCAATTACAAGTTAATAACTAAATTGGTAATTTGAAATTCCTACCTTCAAGTTCTGATCTTCAGAACTTCAAGTTCTCAATTTCAAGTTAATAACTAAATTGGTAATTTGAAATTACTAACTTCAAGATCTGATCTTCAGAACTTCAAGTTCTCAATTTCAAGATAATAACTAAATTGGTAATTTGAAATTATTAACTTCAAGATCTGATCTTCGGAACTTCAAGTTCTCAATTTCAAGTTAATAACTAAATTGGTAATTTGAAATTACTAACTTCAAGATCTGATCTTCAGAACTTCAAGTTCTCAATTTCAAGATAATAACTAAGTTGGTAATTTGAAATTATTAACTTCAAGATCTGATCTTCAGAACTTCAAGTTCTCAATTACAAGTTAATAACTAAATTGGTAATTTGAAATTCCTAACTTCAAGTTCTGATCTTCAGAACTTCAAGTTCTGATCTTCAGAACTTCAAGTTCTCAATTTCAAGTTAATAACTAAATTGGTAATTTGAAATTATTAACTTCAAGATCTGATCTTCGGAACTTCAAGTTCTGAATTTCAAGTTAATAACTAAATTGGTAATTTGAAATTACTAACTTCAAGATCTGATCTTCAGAACTTCAAGTTCTGAATTTCAAGTTAATAACTAAATTGGTAATTTGAAATTATTAACTTCAAGATCTGATCTTCGGCACTTCAAGTTCTCAATTTCAAGTTAATAACTAAATTGGTAATTTGAAATTACTAACTTCAAGATCTGATCTTCAGAACTTCAAGTTCTCAATTTCAAGATAATAACTAAGTTAGTAATTTGAAATTATTAACTTCAAGATCTGATATTCAGAACTTCAAGTTCTCAATTACAAGTTAATAACTAAATTGGTAATTTGAAATTATTAACTTCAAGATCTGATCTTCGGAACTTCAAGTTCTCAATTTCAAGTTAATAACTAAATTGGTAATTTGAAATTACTAACTTCAAGTTCTGATCTTCAGAACTTCAAGTTCTCAATTTCAAGTTAATAACTAAATTGGTAATTTGAAATTATTAACTTCAAGATCTGATCTTCGGAACTTCAAGTTCTGAATTTCAAGTTAATAACTAAATTGGTAATTTGAAATTACTAACTTCAAGATCTGATCTTCAGAACTTCAAGTTCTCAATTACAAGTTAATAACTAAATTGGTAATTTGAAATTCCTAACTTCAAGTTCTGATCTTCAGAACTTCAAGTTCTCAATTTCAAGTTAATAACTAAATTGGTAATTTGAAATTATTAACTTCAAGATCTGATCTTCGGAACTTCAAGTTCTGAATTTCAAGTTAATAACTAAATTGGTAATTTGAAATTACTAACTTCAAGATCTGATCTTCAGAACTTCAAGTTCTCAATTTCAAGATAATAACTAAGTTGGTAATTTGAAATTATTAACTTCAAGATCTGATATTCAGAACTTCAAGTTCTCAATTACAAGTTAATAACTAAATTGGTAATTTGAAATTATTAACTTCAAGATCTGATCTTCGGAACTTCAAGTTCTCAATTTCAAGTTAATAACTAAATTGGTAATTTGAAATTACTAACTTCAAGTTCTGATCTTCAGAACTTCAAGTTCTCAATTTCAAGTTAATAACTAAATTGGTAATTTGAAATTACTAACTTCAAGTTCTGATCTTCAGATCTTCAAGTCCTCAATTTCAAGTTAATAACTAAATTGGTAATTTGAAATTACTAACTTCAAGTTCTGATCTTCAGAACTTCAAGTTCTCAATTTCAAGTTAATAACTAAATTGGTAATTTGAAATTATTAACTTCAAGATCTGATCTTCTGAACTTCAAGTTCTGAATTTCAAGTTAATAACTAAATTGGTAATTTGAAATTACTAACTTCAAGATCTGATCTTCAGAACTTCAAGTTCTCAATTACAAGTTAATAACTAAATTGGTAATTTGAAATTCCTAACTTCAAGTTCTGATCTTCAGAACTTCAAGTTCTCAATTTCAAGTTAATAACTAAATTGGTAATTTGAAATTACTAACTTCAAGATCTGATCTTCAGAACTTCAAGTTCTCAATTTCAAGTTAATAACTAAATTGGTAATTTGAAATTATTAACTTCAAGATCTGATCTTCGGCACTTCAAGTTCTCAATTTCAAGTTAATAACTAAATTGGTAATTTGAAATTACTAACTTCAAGATTTGATCTTCAGAACTTCAAGTTCTCAATTTCTAGTTAATAACTAAATTGGTAATTTGAAATTATTAACTTCAAGATCTGATCTTCGGAACTTCAAGTTCTCAATTTCAAGTTAATAACTAAATTGGTAATTTGAAATTACTAACTTCAAGATCTGATCTTCAGAACTTCAAGTTCTCAATTTCAAGATAATAACTAAGTTGGTAATTTGAAATTATTAACTTCAAGATCTGATATTCAGAACTTCAAGTTCTCAATTACAAGTTAATAACTAAATTGGTAATTTGAAATTCCTAACTTCAAGTTCTGATCTTCAGAACTTCAAGTTCTCAATTTCAAGATAATAACTAAATTGGTAATTTGAAATTACTAACTTCAAGATCTGATCTTCAGAACTTCAAGTTCTCAATTTCAAGTTAATAACTAAATTGGTAATTTGAAATTACTAACTTCAAGATCTGATCTTCAGAACTTCAAGTTCTCAATTTCAAGATAATAACTAAGTTGGTAATTTGAAATTATTAACTTCAAGATCTGATATTCAGAACTTCAAGTTCTCAATTACAAGTTAATAACTAAATTGGTAATTTGAAATTCCTACCTTCAAGTTCTGATCTTCAGAACTTCAAGTTCTGAATTTCAAGTTAATAACTAAATTGGTAATTTGAAATTACTAACTTCAAGATCTGATCTTCAGAACTTCAAGTTCTCAATTTCAAGTTAATAACTAAATTGGTAATTTGAAATTATTAACTTCAAGATCTGATCTTCGGCACTACAAGTTCTCAATTTCAAGTTAATAACTAAATTGGTAATTTGAAATTACTAACTTCAAGATCTGATCTTCAGAACTTCAAGTTCTCAATTTCAAGATAATAACTAAGTTGGTAATTTGAAATTATTAACTTCAAGATCTGATATTCAGAACTTCAAGTTCTCAATTACAAGTTAATAACTAAATTGGTAATTTGAAATTCCTACCTTCAAGTTCTGATCTTCAGAACTTCAAGTTCTCAATTTCAAGTTAATAACTAAATTGGTAATTTGAAATTACTAACTTCAAGATCTGATCTTCAGAACTTCAAGTTCTCAATTTCAAGATAATAACTAAATTGGTAATTTGAAATTATTAACTTCAAGATCTGATCTTCGGAACTTCAAGTTCTCAATTTCAAGTTAATAACTAAATTGGTAATTTGAAATTACTAACTTCAAGATCTGATCTTCAGAACTTCAAGTTCTCAATTTCAAGATAATAACTAAGTTGGTAATTTGAAATTATTAACTTCAAGATCTGATCTTCAGAACTTCAAGTTCTCAATTACAAGTTAATAACTAAATTGGTAATTTGAAATTCCTAACTTCAAGTTCTGATCTTCCGAACTTCAAGTTCTCAATTTCAAGATAATAACTAAATTGGTAATTTGAAATTACTAACTTCAAGATCTGATCTTCAGAACTTCAAGTTCTCAATTTCAAGTTAATAACTAAATTGGCAATTTGAAATTTCTAACTACAAGATCTGATCTTCAGAACTTCAAGTTCTCAATTTCAAGTTAATAACTAAATTGTTAATTTGAAATTATTAACTTCAAGATCTGATCTTCGGAACTTCAAGTTCTCAATTACAAGTTAATAACTAAATTGGTAATTTGAAATTACTAACTTCAAGATCTGATCTTCAGAACTTCAAGTTCTTAATTTCAAGTTAATAACTAAATTGGTAATTTGAAATTACTAACTTCAAGATCTGATCTTCAGAACTTCAAGTTCTCAATTTCAAGTTAATAACTAAATTGGTAATTTGAAATTACTAACTTCAAGATCTGATCTTCAGAACTTCAAGTTCTCAATTTCAAGTTAATAACTAAATTGGTAGTTTGAAATTACTAACTTCAAGATCTGATCTTCAGAACTTCAAGTTCTCAATTTCAAGTTAATAACTAAATTGGTAATTTGAAATTATTAACTTCAAGATCTGATCTTCGGAACTTCAAGTTCTCAATTTCAAGTTAATAACTAAATTGGTAATTTGAAATTACTAACTTCAAGATCTGATCTTCAGAACTTCAAGTTCTCAATTTCAAGATAATAACTAAGTTGGTAATTTGAAATTATTAACTTCAAGTTCTGATCTTCAGAACTTCAAGTTCTCAATTTCAAGATAATAACTAAATTGGTAATTTGAAATTACTAACTTCAAGATCTGATCTTCGGAACTTCAAGTTCTGAATTTCAAGTTAATAACTAAATTGGTAATTTGAAATTACTAACTTCAAGATCTGATCTTCAGAACTTCAAGTTCTCAATTACAAGTTAATAACTAAATTGGTAATTTGAAATTACTAACTTCAAGATCTGATCTTCAGAACTTCAAGTTCTCAATTTCAAGTTAATAACTAAATTGGTAATTTGAAATTACTAACTTCAAGATCTGATCTTCAGAACTTCAAGTTCTCAATTTCAAGATAATAACTAAGTTGGTAATTTGAAATTATTAACTTCAAGATCTGATCTTCGGAACTTCAAGTTCTGAATTTCAAGTTAATAACTAAATTGGTAATTTGAAATTACTAACTTCAAGATCTGATCTTCAGAACTTCAAGTTCTCAATTACAAGTTAATAACTAAATTGGTAATTTGAAATTCCTAACTTCAAGTTCTGATCTTCAGAACTTCAAGTTCTCAATTTCAAGTTAATAACTAAATTGGTAATTTGAAATTATTAACTTCAAGATCTGATCTTCGGAACTTCAAGTTCTGAATTTCAAGTTAATAACTAAATTGGTAATTTGAAATTACTAACTTCAAGATCTGATCTTCAGAACTTCAAGTTCTCAATTTCAAGATAATAACTAAGTTGGTAATTTGAAATTATTAACTTCAAGATCTGATATTCAGAACTTCAAGTTCTCAATTACAAGTTAATAACTAAATTGGTAATTTGAAATTATTAACTTCAAGATCTGATCTTCGGAACTTCAAGTTCTCAATTTCAAGTTAATAACTAAATTGGTAATTTGAAATTACTAACTTCAAGTTCTGATCTTCAGAACTTCAAGTTCTCAATTTCAAGTTAATAACTAAATTGGTAATTTGAAATTACTAACTTCAAGTTCTGATCTTCAGATCTTCAAGTCCTCAATTTCAAGTTAATAACTAAATTGGTAATTTGAAATTACTAACTTCAAGTTCTGATCTTCAGAACTTCAAGTTCTCAATTTCAAGTTAATAACTAAATTGGTAATTTGAAATTATTAACTTCAAGATCTGATCTTCTGAACTTCAAGTTCTGAATTTCAAGTTAATAACTAAATTGGTAATTTGAAATTACTAACTTCAAGATCTGATCTTCAGAACTTCAAGTTCTCAATTACAAGTTAATAACTAAATTGGTAATTTGAAATTCCTAACTTCAAGTTCTGATCTTCAGAACTTCAAGTTCTCAATTTCAAGTTAATAACTAAATTGGTAATTTGAAATTATTAACTTCAAGATCTGATCTTCGGAACTTCAAGTTCTGAATTTCAAGTTAATAACTAAATTGGTAATTTGAAATTACTAACTTCAAGATCTGATCTTCAGAACTTCAAGTTCTCAATTTCAAGTTAATAACTAAATTGGTAATTTGAAATTATTAACTTCAAGATCTGATCTTCGGCACTTCAAGTTCTCAATTTCAAGTTAATAACTAAATTGGTAATTTGAAATTACTAACTTCAAGATTTGATCTTCAGAACTTCAAGTTCTCAATTTCTAGTTAATAACTAAATTGGTAATTTGAAATTATTAACTTCAAGATCTGATCTTCGGAACTTCAAGTTCTCAATTTCAAGTTAATAACTAAATTGGTAATTTGAAATTACTAACTTCAAGATCTGATCTTCAGAACTTCAAGTTCTCAATTTCAAGATAATAACTAAGTTGGTAATTTGAAATTATTAACTTCAAGATCTGATATTCAGAACTTCAAGTTCTCAATTACAAGTTAATAACTAAATTGGTAATTTGAAATTCCTAACTTCAAGTTCTGATCTTCAGAACTTCAAGTTCTCAATTTCAAGATAATAACTAAATTGGTAATTTGAAATTACTAACTTCAAGATCTGATCTTCAGAACTTCAAGTTCTCAATTTCAAGTTAATAACTAAATTGGTAATTTGAAATTACTAACTTCAAGATCTGATCTTCAGAACTTCAAGTTCTCAATTTCAAGATAATAACTAAGTTGGTAATTTGAAATTATTAACTTCAAGATCTGATATTCAGAACTTCAAGTTCTCAATTACAAGTTAATAACTAAATTGGTAATTTGAAATTCCTACCTTCAAGTTCTGATCTTCAGAACTTCAAGTTCTGAATTTCAAGTTAATAACTAAATTGGTAATTTGAAATTACTAACTTCAAGATCTGATCTTCAGAACTTCAAGTTCTCAATTTCAAGTTAATAACTAAATTGGTAATTTGAAATTATTAACTTCAAGATCTGATCTTCGGCACTACAAGTTCTCAATTTCAAGTTAATAACTAAATTGGTAATTTGAAATTACTAACTTCAAGATCTGATCTTCAGAACTTCAAGTTCTCAATTTCAAGATAATAACTAAGTTGGTAATTTGAAATTATTAACTTCAAGATCTGATATTCAGAACTTCAAGTTCTCAATTACAAGTTAATAACTAAATTGGTAATTTGAAATTCCTACCTTCAAGTTCTGATCTTCAGAACTTCAAGTTCTCAATTTCAAGTTAATAACTAAATTGGTAATTTGAAATTACTAACTTCAAGATCTGATCTTCAGAACTTCAAGTTCTCAATTTCAAGATAATAACTAAATTGGTAATTTGAAATTATTAACTTCAAGATCTGATCTTCGGAACTTCAAGTTCTCAATTTCAAGTTAATAACTAAATTGGTAATTTGAAATTACTAACTTCAAGATCTGATCTTCAGAACTTCAAGTTCTCAATTTCAAGATAATAACTAAGTTGGTAATTTGAAATTATTAACTTCAAGATCTGATCTTCAGAACTTCAAGTTCTCAATTACAAGTTAATAACTAAATTGGTAATTTGAAATTCCTAACTTCAAGTTCTGATCTTCCGAACTTCAAGTTCTCAATTTCAAGATAATAACTAAATTGGTAATTTGAAATTACTAACTTCAAGATCTGATCTTCAGAACTTCAAGTTCTCAATTTCAAGTTAATAACTAAATTGGCAATTTGAAATTTCTAACTACAAGATCTGATCTTCAGAACTTCAAGTTCTCAATTTCAAGTTAATAACTAAATTGTTAATTAGAAATTATTAACTTCAAGATCTGATCTTCGGAACTTCAAGTTCTCAATTACAAGTTAATAACTAAATTGGTAATTTGAAATTACTAACTTCAAGATCTGATCTTCAGAACTTCAAGTTCTTAATTTCAAGTTAATAACTAAATTGGTAATTTGAAATTACTAACTTCAAGATCTGATCTTCAGAACTTCAAGTTCTCAATTTCAAGTTAATAACTAAATTGGTAATTTGAAATTACTAACTTCAAGATCTGATCTTCAGAACTTCAAGTTCTCAATTTCAAGTTAATAACTAAATTGGTAGTTTGAAATTACTAACTTCAAGATCTGATCTTCAGAACTTCAAGTTCTCAATTTCAAGTTAATAACTAAATTGGTAATTTGAAATTATTAACTTCAAGATCTGATCTTCGGAACTTCAAGTTCTCAATTTCAAGTTAATAACTAAATTGGTAATTTGAAATTACTAACTTCAAGATCTGATCTTCAGAACTTCAAGTTCTCAATTTCAAGATAATAACTAAGTTGGTAATTTGAAATTATTAACTTCAAGTTCTGATCTTCAGAACTTCAAGTTCTCAATTTCAAGATAATAACTAAATTGGTAATTTGAAATTACTAACTTCAAGATCTGATCTTCAGAACTTCAAGTTCTCAATTTCAAGATAATAACTAAGTTGGTAATTTGAAATTATTAACTTCAAGATCTGATATTCAGAACTTCAAGTTCTCAATTACAAGTTAATAACTAAATTGGTAATTTGAAATTCCTAACTTCAAGGTCTGATCTTCAGAACTTCAAGTTCTCAATTTCAAGTTAATAACTAAATTGGTAATTTGAAATTACGAACTTCAAGATCTGATCTTCAGAACTTCAAGTTCTCAATTTCAAGTTAATAACTAAATTGGTAATTTGAAATTACTAACTTCAAGATCTGATCTTCGGAACTTCAAGTTCTCAATTTCAAGTTAATAACTAAATTGGTAATTTGAAATTACTAACTTCAAGATCTGATCTTCAGAACTTCAAGTTCTCAATTTCTAGATAATAACTAAGTTGGTAATTTGAAATTATTAACTTCAAGATCTGATCTTCAGAACTTCAAGTTCTCAATTACAAGTTAATAACTAAATTGGTAATTTGAAATTCCTAACTTCAAGTTCTGATCTTCAGAACTTCAAGTTCTCAATTTCAAGATAATAACTAAATTGGTAATTTGAAATTACTAACTTCAAGATCTGATCTTCAGAACTTCAAGTTCTCAATTTCAAGTTAATAACTAAATTGGCAATTTGAAATTTCTAACTTCAAGATCTGATCTTCAGAACTTCAAGTTCTCAATTTCAAGTTAATAACTAAATTGTTAATTTGAAATTATTAACTTCAAGATCTGATCTTCGGAACTTCAAGTTCTCAATTTCAAGTTAATAACTAAATTGGTAATTTGAAATTACTAACTTCAAGATCTGATCTTCAGAACTTCAAGTTCTTAATTTCAAGTTAATAACTAAATTGGTAATTTGAAATTACTAACTTCAAGATCTGATCTTCAGAACTTCAAGTTCTCAATTTCAAGTTAATAAATAAATTGGTAATTTGAAATTACTAACTTCAAGATCTGATCTTCAGAACTTCAAGTTCTCAATTTCAAGTTAATAACTAAATTGGTAATTTGAAATTATTAACTTCAAGATCTGATCTTCGGAACTTCAAGTTCTCAATTTCAAGTTAATAACTAAATTGGTAATTTGAAATTACTAACTTCAAGATCTGATCTTCAGAACTTCAAGTTCTCAATTTCAAGTTAATAACTAAATTGGTAATTTGAAATTATTAACTTCAAGATCTGATCTTCGGAACTTCAAGTTCTCAATTACAAGTTAATAACTAAATTGGTAATTTGAAATTACTAACTTCAAGATCTGATCTTCAGAACTTCAAGTTCTCAATTTCAAGATAATAACTAAGTTGGTAATTTGAAATTATTAACTTCAAGATCTGATATTCAGAACTTCAAGTTCTCAATTACAAGTTAATAACTAAATTGGTAATTTGAATTTCCTAACTTCAAGTTCTGATCTTCAGAACTTCAAGTTATCAATTTCAAGTTAATAACTAAATTGGTAATTTGAAATTATTAACTTCAAGATCTGATCTTCGGACTTCAAGTTCTCAATTTCAAGTTAATAACTAAATTGGTAATTTGAAATTACTAACTTCAAGATCTGATCTTCAGAACTTCAAGTTCTCAATTTCAAGTTAATAACTAAATTGGTAATTTGAAATTACTAACTTCAAGATCTGATCTTCAGAACTTCAAGTTCTCAATTTCAAGTTAATAACTAAATTGGTAATTTGAAATTCCTAACTTCAAGATCTGATCTTCAGAACTTCAAGTTCTCAATTTCAAGTTAATAACTAAATTGGTAATTTGAAATTACTAACTTCAAGATCTGA
Source organism: Rhagonycha lutea (assembly GCA_958510855.1). Lineage (NCBI taxonomy): Eukaryota > Metazoa > Arthropoda > Insecta > Coleoptera > Cantharidae > Rhagonycha > Rhagonycha lutea. The sequence goes on from OY294037.1 coordinate 42,239,806, forward strand.
TCTTCAGAACTTCAAGTTCTCAATTTCAAGTTAATAACTAAATTGGTAATTTGAAATTACTAACTTCAAGATCTGATCTTCAGATCTTCAAGTTCTCAATTTCAAGTTAATAACTAAATTGGTAATTTGAAATTACTAACATCAAGATCTGATCTTCGGCACTTCAAGTTCTCAATTTCAAGTTAATAACTAAATTGGTAATTTGAAATTACTAACTTCAAGATCTGATCTTCAGAACTTCAAGTTCTCAATTTCAAGATAATAACTAAGTTGGTAATTTGAAATTATTAACTTCAAGATCTGATATTCAGAACTTCAAGTTCTCAATTACAAGTTAATAACTAAATTGGTAATTTGAAATTCCTACCTTCAAGTTCTGATCTTCAGAACTTCAAGTTCTCAATTTCAAGTTAATAACTAAATTGGTAATTTGAAATTAATAACTTCAAGATCTGATCTTCAGAACTTCAAGTTCTCAATTTCAAGATAATAACTAAATTGGTAATTTGAAATTATTAACTTCAAGATCTGATCTTCGGAACTTCAAGTTCTCAATTTCAAGTTAATAACTAAATTGGTAATTTGAAATTACTAACTTCAAGATCTGATCTTCAGAACTTCAAGTTCTCAATTTCAAGATAATAACTAAGTTGGTAATTTGAAATTATTAACTTCAAGATCTGATCTTCAGAACTTCAAGTTCTCAATTACAAGTTAATAACTAAATTGGTAATTTGAAATTCCTAACTTCAAGTTCTGATCTTCCGAACTTCAAGTTCTCAATTTCAAGATAATAACTAAATTGGTAATTTGAAATTACTAACTTCAAGATCTGATCTTCAGAACTTCAAGTTCTCAATTTCAAGTTAATAACTAAATTGGCAATTTGAAATTTCTAACTACAAGATCTGATCTTCAGAACTTCAAGTTCTCAATTTCAAGTTAATAACTAAATTGTTAATTTGAAATTATTAACTTCAAGATCTGATCTTCGGAACTTCAAGTTCTCAATTACAAGTTAATAACTAAATTGGTAATTTGAAATTACTAACTTCAAGATCTGATCTTCAGAACTTCAAGTTCTTAATTTCAAGTTAATAACTAAATTGGTAATTTGAAATTACTAACTTCAAAATCTGATCTTCAGAACTTCAAGTTCTCAATTTCAAGTTAATAACTAAATTGGTAATTTGAAATTACTAACTTCAAGATCTGATCTTCAGAACTTCAAGTTCTCAATTTCAAGTTAATAACTAAATTGGTAATTTGAAATTATTAACTTCAAGATCTGATCTTCGGCACTTCAAGTTCTCAATTTCAAGTTAATAACTAAATTGGTAATTTGAAATTACTAACTTCAAGATTTGATCTTCAGAACTTCAAGTTCTCAATTTCTAGTTAATAACTAAATTGGTAATTTGAAATTATTAACTTCAAGATCTGATCTTCGGAACTTCAAGTTCTCAATTTCAAGTTAATAACTAAATTGGTAATTTGAAATTACTAACTTCAAGATCTGATCTTCAGAACTTCAAGTTCTCAATTTCAAGATAATAACTAAGTTGGTAATTTGAAATTATTAACTTCAAGATCTGATATTCAGAACTTCAAGTTCTCAATTACAAGTTAATAACTAAATTGGTAATTTGAAATTCCTAACTTCAAGTTCTGATCTTCAGAACTTCAAGTTCTCAATTTCAAGATAATAACTAAATTGGTAATTTGAAATTACTAACTTCAAGATCTGATCTTCAGAACTTCAAGTTCTCAATTTCAAGTTAATAACTAAATTGGTAATTTGAAATTACTAACTTCAAGATCTGATCTTCAGAACTTCAAGTTCTCAATTTCAAGATAATAACTAAGTTGGTAATTTGAAATTATTAACTTCAAGATCTGATATTCAGAACTTCAAGTTCTCAATTACAAGTTAATAACTAAATTGGTAATTTGAAATTCCTACCTTCAAGTTCTGATCTTCAGAACTTCAAGTTCTGAATTTCAAGTTAATAACTAAATTGGTAATTTGAAATTACTAACTTCAAGATCTGATCTTCAGAACTTCAAGTTCTCAATTACAAGTTAATAACTAAATTGGTAATTTGAAATTATTAACTTCAAGATCTGATCTTCGGCACTACAAGTTCTCAATTTCAAGTTAATAACTAAATTGGTAATTTGAAATTACTAACTTCAAGATCTGATCTTCAGAACTTCAAGTTCTCAATTTCAAGATAATAACTAAGTTGGTAATTTGAAATTATTAACTTCAAGATCTGATATTCAGAACTTCAAGTTCTCAATTACAAGTTAATAACTAAATTGGTAATTTGAAATTCCTACCTTCAAGTTCTGATCTTCAGAACTTCAAGTTCTCAATTTCAAGTTAATAACTAAATTGGTAATTTGAAATTACTAACTTCAAGATCTGATCTTCAGAACTTCAAGTTCTCAATTTCAAGATAATAACTAAATTGGTAATTTGAAATTATTAACTTCAAGATCTGATCTTCGGAACTTCAAGTTCTCAATTTCAAGTTAATAACTAAATTGGTAATTTGAAATTACTAACTTCAAGATCTGATCTTCAGAACTTCAAGTTCTCAATTTCAAGATAATAACTAAGTTGGTAATTTGAAATTATTAACTTCAAGATCTGATCTTCAGAACTTCAAGTTCTCAATTACAAGTTAATAACTAAATTGGTAATTTGAAATTCCTAACTTCAAGTTCTGATCTTCCGAACTTCAAGTTCTCAATTTCAAGATAATAACTAAATTGGTAATTTGAAATTACTAACTTCAAGATCTGATCTTCAGAACTTCAAGTTCTCAATTTCAAGTTAATAACTAAATTGGCAATTTGAAATTTCTAACTACAAGATCTGATCTTCAGAACTTCAAGTTCTCAATTTCAAGTTAATAACTAAATTGTTAATTTGAAATTATTAACTTCAAGATCTGATCTTCGGAACTTCAAGTTCTCAATTACAAGTTAATAACTAAATTGGTAATTTGAAATTACTAACTTCAAGATCTGATCTTCAGAACTTCAAGTTCTTAATTTCAAGTTAATAACTAAATTGGTAATTTGAAATTACTAACTTCAAGATCTGATCTTCAGAACTTCAAGTTCTCAATTTCAAGTTAATAACTAAATTGGTAATTTGAAATTACTAACTTCAAGATCTGATCTTCAGAACTTCAAGTTCTCAATTTCAAGTTAATAACTAAATTGGTAGTTTGAAATTACTAACTTCAAGATCTGATCTTCAGAACTTCAAGTTCTCAATTTCAAGTTAATAACTAAATTGGTAATTTGAAATTATTAACTTCAAGATCTGATCTTCGGAACTTCAAGTTCTCAATTTCAAGTTAATAACTAAATTGGTAATTTGAAATTACTAACTTCAAGATCTGATCTTCAGAACTTCAAGTTCTCAATTTCAAGATAATAACTAAGTTGGTAATTTGAAATTATTAACTTCAAGTTCTGATCTTCAGAACTTCAAGTTCTCAATTTCAAGATAATAACTAAATTGGTAATTTGAAATTACTAACTTCAAGATCTGATCTTCAGAACTTCAAGTTCTCAATTTCAAGATAATAACTAAGTTGGTAATTTGAAATTATTAACTTCAAGATCTGATATTCAGAACTTCAAGTTCTCAATTACAAGTTAATAACTAAATTGGTAATTTGAAATTCCTAACTTCAAGGTCTGATCTTCAGAACTTCAAGTTCTCAATTTCAAGTTAATAACTAAATTGGTAATTTGAAATTACGAACTTCAAGATCTGATCTTCAGAACTTCAAGTTCTCAATTTCAAGTTAATAACTAAATTGGTAATTTGAAATTACTAACTTCAAGATCTGATCTTCGGAACTTCAAGTTCTCAATTTCAAGTTAATAACTAAATTGGTAATTTGAAATTACTAACTTCAAGATCTGATCTTCAGAACTTCAAGTTCTCAATTTCTAGATAATAACTAAGTTGGTAATTTGAAATTATTAACTTCAAGATCTGATCTTCAGAACTTCAAGTTCTCAATTACAAGTTAATAACTAAATTGGTAATTTGAAATTCCTAACTTCAAGTTCTGATCTTCAGAACTTCAAGTTCTCAATTTCAAGATAATAACTAAATTGGTAATTTGAAATTACTAACTTCAAGATCTGATCTTCAGAACTTCAAGTTCTCAATTTCAAGTTAATAACTAAATTGGCAATTTGAAATTTCTAACTTCAAGATCTGATCTTCAGAACTTCAAGTTCTCAATTTCAAGTTAATAACTAAATTGTTAATTTGAAATTATTAACTTCAAGATCTGATCTTCGGAACTTCAAGTTCTCAATTTCAAGTTAATAACTAAATTGGTAATTTGAAATTACTAACTTCAAGATCTGATCTTCAGAACTTCAAGTTCTTAATTTCAAGTTAATAACTAAATTGGTAATTTGAAATTACTAACTTCAAGATCTGATCTTCAGAACTTCAAGTTCTCAATTTCAAGTTAATAAATAAATTGGTAATTTGAAATTACTAACTTCAAGATCTGATCTTCAGAACTTCAAGTTCTCAATTTCAAGTTAATAACTAAATTGGTAATTTGAAATTATTAACTTCAAGATCTGATCTTCGGAACTTCAAGTTCTCAATTTCAAGTTAATAACTAAATTGGTAATTTGAAATTACTAACTTCAAGATCTGATCTTCAGAACTTCAAGTTCTCAATTTCAAGTTAATAACTAAATTGGTAATTTGAAATTATTAACTTCAAGATCTGATCTTCGGAACTTCAAGTTCTCAATTTCAAGTTAATAACTAAATTGGTAATTTGAAATTACTAACTTCAAGATCTGATCTTCAGAACTTCAAGTTCTCAATTTCAAGATAATAACTAAGTTGGTAATTTGAAATTATTAACTTCAAGATCTGATATTCAGAACTTCAAGTTCTCAATTACAAGTTAATAACTAAATTGGTAATTTGAATTTCCTAACTTCAAGTTCTGATCTTCAGAACTTCAAGTTATCAATTTCAAGTTAATAACTAAATTGGTAATTTGAAATTATTAACTTCAAGATCTGATCTTCGGACTTCAAGTTCTCAATTTCAAGTTAATAACTAAATTGGTAATTTGAAATTACTAACTTCAAGATCTGATCTTCAGAACTTCAAGTTCTCAATTTCAAGTTAATAACTAAATTGGTAATTTGAAATTACTAACTTCAAGATCTGATCTTCAGAACTTCAAGTTCTCAATTTCAAGTTAATAACTAAATTGGTAATTTGAAATTCCTAACTTCAAGATCTGATCTTCAGAACTTCAAGTTCTCAATTTCAAGTTAATAACTAAATTGGTAATTTGAAATTACTAACTTCAAGATCTGATCTTCAGAACTTCAAGTTCTCAATTTCAAGTTAATAACTAAATTGGTAATTTGAAATTACTAACTTCAAGATCTGATCTTCAGATCTTCAAGTTCTCAATTTCAAGTTAATAACTAAATTGGTAATTTGAAATTACTAACATCAAGATCTGATCTTCGGCACTTCAAGTTCTCAATTTCAAGTTAATAACTAAATTGGTAATTTGAAATTACTAACTTCAAGATCTGATCTTCAGAACTTCAAGTTCTCAATTTCAAGATAATAACTAAGTTGGTAATTTGAAATTATTAACTTCAAGATCTGATATTCAGAACTTCAAGTTCTCAATTACAAGTTAATAACTAAATTGGTAATTTGAAATTCCTACCTTCAAGTTCTGATCTTCAGAACTTCAAGTTCTCAATTTCAAGTTAATAACTAAATTGGTAATTTGAAATTAATAACTTCAAGATCTGATCTTCAGAACTTCAAGTTCTCAATTTCAAGATAATAACTAAATTGGTAATTTGAAATTATTAACTTCAAGATCTGATCTTCGGAACTTCAAGTTCTCAATTTCAAGTTAATAACTAAATTGGTAATTTGAAATTACTAACTTCAAGATCTGATCTTCAGAACTTCAAGTTCTCAATTTCAAGATAATAACTAAGTTGGTAATTTGAAATTATTAACTTCAAGATCTGATCTTCAGAACTTCAAGTTCTCAATTACAAGTTAATAACTAAATTGGTAATTTGAAATTCCTAACTTCAAGTTCTGATCTTCCGAACTTCAAGTTCTCAATTTCAAGATAATAACTAAATTGGTAATTTGAAATTACTAACTTCAAGATCTGATCTTCAGAACTTCAAGTTCTCAATTTCAAGTTAATAACTAAATTGGCAATTTGAAATTTCTAACTACAAGATCTGATCTTCAGAACTTCAAGTTCTCAATTTCAAGTTAATAACTAAATTGTTAATTTGAAATTATTAACTTCAAGATCTGATCTTCGGAACTTCAAGTTCTCAATTACAAGTTAATAACTAAATTGGTAATTTGAAATTACTAACTTCAAGATCTGATCTTCAGAACTTCAAGTTCTTAATTTCAAGTTAATAACTAAATTGGTAATTTGAAATTACTAACTTCAAAATCTGATCTTCAGAACTTCAAGTTCTCAATTTCAAGTTAATAACTAAATTGGTAATTTGAAATTACTAACTTCAAGATCTGATCTTCAGAACTTCAAGTTCTCAATTTCAAGTTAATAACTAAATTGGTAGTTTGAAATTACTAACTTCAAGATCTGATCTTCAGAACTTCAAGTTCTCAATTTCAAGTTAATAACTAAATTGGTAATTTGAAATTATTAACTTCAAGATCTGATCTTCGGAACTTCAAGTTCTCAATTTCAAGTTAATAACTAAATTGGTAATTTGAAATTACTAACTTCAAGATCTGATCTTCAGAACTTCAAGTTCTCAATTTCAAGATAATAACTAAGTTGGTAATTTGAAATTATTAACTTCAAGTTCTGATCTTCAGAACTGCAAGTTCTCAATTTCAAGATAATAACTAAATTGGTAATTTGAAATTACTAACTTCAAGATCTGATCTTCAGAACTTCAAGTTCTCAATTTCAAGATAATAACTAAATTGGTAATTTGAAATTATTAACTTCAAAATCTGATCTTCGGAACTTCAAGTTCTCAATTTCAAGTTAATAACTAAATTGGTAATTTGAAATTATAACTTCAAGATCTGATCTTCAGAACTTCAAGTTCTCAATTTCAAGATAATAACTAAGTTGGTAATTTGAAATTATTAACTTCAAGATCTGATCTTCAGAACTTCATGTTCTCAATTTCAAGTTAATAACTAAATTGGTAATTTGAAATTCCTAACTTCAAGTTCTGATCTTCAGAACTTCAAGTTCTCAATTTCAAGTTAATAACTAAATTGGTAATTTGAAATTATTAACTTCAAGATCTGATCTTCGGAACTTCAAGTTCTCAATTTCAAGTTAATAACTAAATTGGTAATTTGAAATTACTAACTTCAAGATCTGATCTTCAGAACTTCAAGTTCTCAATTTCAAGTTAATAACTAAATTGGTAATTTGAAATTACTAACTTCAAGATCTGATCTTCAGAACTTCAAGTTCTCAATTTCAAGTTAATAACTAAATTGGTAATTTGAAATTATTAACTTCAAGATCTGATCTTCGGAACTTCAAGTTCTCAATTACAAGTTAATAACTAAATTGGTAATTTGAAATTCCTACCTTCAAGTTCTGATCTTCAGAACTTCAAGTTCTCAATTTCAAGTTAATAACTAAATTGGTAATTTGAAATTGCTAACTTCAAGATCTGATCTTCAGAACTTCAAGTTCTCAATTTCAAGTTAATAACTAAATTGGTAATTTGAAATTACTAACTTCAAGATCTGATCTTCAGAACTTCAAGTTCTCAATTTCAAGTTAATAACTAAATTGGTAATTTGAAATTATTAACTTCAAGATCTGATCTTCGGAACTTCAAGTTCTCAATTTCAAGTTAATAACTAAATTGGTAATTTGAAATTACTAACTTCAAGATCTGATCTTCAGAACTTCAAGTTCTCAATTTCAAGATAATAACTAAGTTGGTAATTTGAAATTATTAACTTCAAGATCTGATATTCAGATCTTCAAGTTCTCAATTACAAGTTAATAACTAAATTGGTAATTTGAAATTCCTAACTTCAAGTTCTGATCTTCAGAACTTCAAGTTCTCAATTTCAAGATAATAACTAAATTGGTAATTTGAAATTACTAACTTCTAGATCTGATCTTCAGAACTTCAAGTTCTCAATTTCAAGTTAATAACTAAATTGGTAATTTGAAATTACTAACTTCAAGATCTGATCTTCAGAACTTCAAGTTCTCAATTTCAAGATAATAACTAAATTGGTAATTTGAAATTATTTACTTCAAGATCTGATCTTCGGAACTTCAAGTTCTCAATTTCAAGTTAATAACTAAATTGGTAATTTGAAATTACTAACTTCAAGATCTGATCTTCAGAACTTCAAGTTCTCAATTTCTAGATAATAACTAAGTTGGTAATTTGAAATTATTAACTTCAAGATCTGATCTTCAGAACTTCAAGTTCTCAATTACAAGTTAATAACTAAATTGGTAATTTGAAATTCCTAACTTCAAGTTCTGATCTTCAGAACTTCAAGTTCTCAATTTCAAGATAATAACTAAATTGGTAATTTGAAATTACTAACTTCAAGATCTGATCTTCAGAACTTCAAGTTCTCAATTTCAAGTTAATAACTAAATTGGCAATTTGAAATTTCTAACTTCAAGATCTGATCTTCAGAACTTCAAGTTCTCAATTTCAAGTTAATAACTAAATTGTTAATTTGAAATTATTAACTTCAAGATCTGATCTTCGGAACTTCAAGTTCTCAATTTCAAGTTAATAACTAAATTGGTAATTTGAAATTACTAACTTCAAGATCTGATCTTCAGAACTTCAAGTTCTCAATTTCAAGTTAATAACTAAATTGGTAATTTGAAATTACTAACTTCAAGATCTGATCTTCAGAACTTCAAGTTCTCAATTTCAAGTTAATAACTAAATTGGTAATTTGAAATTACTAACATCAAGATCTGATCTTCAGAACTTCAAGTTCTCAATTTCAAGTTAATAACTAAATTGGTAATTTGAAATTACTAACTTCAAGATCTGATCTTCAGAACTTCAAGTTCTCAATTTCAAGTTAATAACTAAATTGGTAATTAGAAATTACTACCTTCAAGATCTGATCTTCAGAACTTCAAGTTCTCAATTTCAAGTTAATAACTAAATTGGTAATTTGAAATTACTAACTTCAAGATCTGATCTTCAGAACTTCAAGTTCTCAATTTCAAGATAATAACTAAGTTGGTAATTTGAAATTATTAACTTCAAGATCTGATATTCAGAACTTCAAGTTCTCAATTACAAGTTAATAACTAAATTGGTAATTTGAAATTCCTAACTTCAAGTTCTGATCTTCAGAACTTCAAGTTATCAATTTCAAGTTAATAACTAAATTGGTAATTTGAAATTATTAACTTCAAGATCTGATCTTCGGACTTCAAGTTCTCAATTTCAAGTTAATAACTAAATTGGTAATTTGAAATTACTAACTTCAAGATCTGATCTTCAGAACTTCAAGTTCTCAATTACAAGTTAATAACTAAATTGGTAATTTGAAATTCCTAACTTCAAGTTCTGATTTTCCGAACTTCAAGTTCTCAATTTCAAGATAATAACTAAATTGGTAATTTGAAATTACTAACTTCAAGATCTGATCTTCAGAACTTCAAGTTCTCAATTTCAAGTTAATAACTAAATTGGCAATTTGAAATTTCTAACTACAAGATCTGATCTTAAGAACTTCAAGTTCTCAATTTCAAGTTAATAACTAAATTGTTAATTTGAAATTATTAACTTCAAGATCTGATCTTCGGAACTTCAAGTTCTCAATTACAAGTTAATAACTAAATTGGTAATTTGAAATTACTAACTTCAAGATCTGATCTTCAGAACTTCAAGTTCTTAATTTCAAGTTAATAACTAAATTGGTAATTTGAAATTACAACTTCAAAATCTGATCTTCAGAACTTCAAGTTCTCAATTTCAAGTTAATAACTAAATTGGTAATTTGAAATTACTAACTTCAAGATCTGATCTTCAGAACTTCAAGTTCTCAATTTCAAGTTAATAACTAAATTGGTAGTTTGAAATTACTAACTTCAAGATCTGATCTTCAGAACTTCAAGTTCTCAATTTCAAGTTAATAACTAAATTGGTAATTTGAAATTATTAACTTCAAGATCTGATCTTCGGAACTTCAAGTTCTCAATTTCAAGTTAATAACTAAATTGGTAATTTGAAATTACTAACTTCAAGATCTGATCTTCAGAACTTCAAGTTCTCAATTTCAAGATAATAACTAAGTTGGTAATTTGAAATTATTAACTTCAAGTTCTGATCTTCAGAACTTCAAGTTCTCAATTTCAAGATAATAACTAAATTGGTAATTTGAAATTACTAACTTCAAGATCTGATCTTCAGAACTTCAAGTTCTCAATTTCAAGATAATAACTAAATTGGTAATTTGAAATTATTAACTACAAAATCTGATCTTCGGAACTTCAAGTTCTCAATTTCAAGTTAATAACTAAATTGGTAATTTGAAATTATAACTTCAAGATCTGATCTTCAGAACTTCAAGTTCTCAATTTCAAGATAATAACTAAGTTGGTAATTTGAAATTATTAACTTCAAGATCTGATCTTCAGAACTTCATGTTCTCAATTTCAAGTTAATAACTAAATTGGTAATTTGAAATTCCTAACTTCAAGTTCTGATCTTCAGAACTTCAAGTTCTCAATTTCAAGTTAATAACTAAATTGGTAATTTGAAATTATTAACTTCAAGATCTGATCTTCGGAACTTCAAGTTCTCAATTTCAAGTTAATAACTAAATTGGTAATTTGAAATTACTAACTTCAAGATCTGATCTTCAGAACTTCAAGTTCTCAATTTCAAGATAATAACTAAGTTGGTAATTTGAAATTATTAACTTCAAGATCTGATATTCAGAACTTCAAGTTCTCAATTACAAGTTAATAACTAAATTGGTAATTTGAAATTCCTACCTTCAAGTTCTGATCTTCAGAACTTCAAGTTCTCAATTTCAAGTTAATAACTAAATTGGTAATTTGAAATTGCTAACTTCAAGATCTGATCTTCAGAACTTCAAGTTCTCAATTTCAAGTTAATAACTAAATTGGTAATTTGAAATTACTAACTTCAAGATCTGATCTTCAGAACTTCAAGTTCTCAATTTCAAGTTAATAACTAAATTGGTAATTTGAAATTATTAACTTCAAGATCTGATCTTCGGAACTTCAAGTTCTCAATTTCAAGTTAATAACTAAATTGGTAATTTGAAATTACTAACTTCAAGATCTGATCTTCAGAACTTCAAGTTCTCAATTTCAAGATAATAACTAAGTTGGTAATTTGAAATTATTAACTTCAAGATCTGATATTCAGATCTTCAAGTTCTCAATTACAAGTTAATAACTAAATTGGTAATTTGAAATTCCTAACTTCAAGTTCTGATCTTCAGAACTTCAAGTTCTCAATTTCAAGATAATAACTAAATTGGTAATTTGAAATTACTAACTTCTAGATCTGATCTTCAGAACTTCAAGTTCTCAATTTCAAGTTAATAACTAAATTGGTAATTTGAAATTACTAACTTCAAGATCTGATCTTCAGAACTTCAAGTTCTCAATTTCAAGATAATAACTAAATTGGTAATTTGAAATTATTTACTTCAAGATCTGATCTTCGGAACTTCAAGTTCTCAATTTCAAGTTAATAACTAAATTGGTAATTTGAAATTACTAACTTCAAGATCTGATCTTCAGAACTTCAAGTTCTCAATTTCTAGATAATAACTAAGTTGGTAATTGGAAATTATTAACTTCAAGATCTGATCTTCAGAACTTCAAGTTCTCAATTACAAGTTAATAACTAAATTGGTAATTTGAAATTCCTAACTTCAAGTTCTGATCTTCAGAACTTCAAGTTCTCAATTTCAAGATAATAACTAAATTGGTAATTTGAAATTACTAACTTCAAGATCTGATCTTCAGAACTTCAAGTTCTCAATTTCAAGTTAATAACTAAATTGGCAATTTGAAATTTCTAACTTCAAGATCTGATCTTCAGAACTTCAAGTTCTCAATTTCAAGTTAATAACTAAATTGTTAATTTGAAATTATTAACTTCAAGATCTGATCTTCGGAACTTCAAGTTCTCAATTTCAAGTTAATAACTAAATTGGTAATTTGAAATTACTAACTTCAAGATCTGATCTTCAGAACTTCAAGTTCTCAATTTCAAGTTAATAACTAAATTGGTAATTTGAAATTACTAACTTCAAGATCTGATCTTCAGAACTTCAAGTTCTCAATTTCAAGTTAATAACTAAATTGGTAATTTGAAATTCCTACCTTCAAGTTCTGATCTTCAGAACTTCAAGTTCTCAATTTCAAGTTAATAACTAAATTGGTAATTTGAAATTGCTAACTTCAAGATCTGATCTTCAGAACTTCAAGTTCTCAATTTCAAGTTAATAACTAAATTGGTAATTTGAAATTACTAACTTCAAGATCTGATCTTCAGAACTTCAAGTTCTCAATTTCAAGTTAATAATTAAATTGGTAATTTGAAATTATTAACTTCAAGATCTGATCTTCGGAACTTCAAGTTCTCAATTTCAAGTTAATAACTAAATTGGTAATTTGAAATTACTAACTTCAAGATCTGATCTTCAGAACTTCAAGTTCTCAATTTCAAGATAATAACTAAGTTGGTAATTTGAAATTATTAACTTCAAGATCTGATATTCAGATCTTCAAGTTCTCAATTACAAGTTAATAACTAAATTGGTAATTTGAAATTCCTAACTTCAAGTTCTGATCTTCAGAACTTCAAGTTCTCAATTTCAAGATAATAACTAAATTGGTAATTTGAAATTATTAACTTCTAGATCTGATCTTCAGAACTTCAAGTTCTCAATTTCAAGTTAATAACTAAATTGGTAATTTGAAATTACTAACTTCAAGATCTGATCTTCAGAACTTCAAGTTCTCAATTTCAAGATAATAACTAAATTGGTAATTTGAAATTATTTACTTCAAGATCTGATCTTCGGAACTTCAAGTTCTCAATTTCAAGTTAATAACTAAATTGGTAATTTGAAATTACTAACTTCAAGATCTGATCTTCAGAACTTCAAGTTCTCAATTTCTAGATAATAACTAAGTTGGTAATTTGAAATTATTAACTTCAAGATCTGATCTTCAGAACTTCAAGTTCTCAATTACAAGTTAATAACTAAATTGGTAATTTGAAATTCCTAACTTCAAGTTCTGATCTTCAGAACTTCAAGTTCTCAATTTCAAGATAATAACTAAATTGGTAATTTGAAATTACTAACTTCAAGATCTGATCTTCAGAACTTCAAGTTCTCAATTTCAAGTTAATAACTAAATTGGCAATTTGAAATTTCTAACTTCAAGATCTGATCTTCAGAACTTCAAGTTCTCAATTTCAAGTTAATAACTAAATTGTTAATTTGAAATTATTAACTTCAAGATCTGATCTTCGGAACTTCAAGTTCTCAATTTCAAGTTAATAACTAAATTGGTAATTTGAAATTACTAACTTCAAGATCTGATCTTCAGAACTTCAAGTTCTCAATTTCAAGTTAATAACTAAATTGGTAATTTGAAATTACTAACTTCAAGATCTGATCTTCAGAACTTCAAGTTCTCAATTACAAGTTAATAACTAAATTGGTAATTTGAAATTCCTAACTTCAAGTTCTGATCTTCAGAACTTCAAGTTATCAATTTCAAGTTAATAACTAAATTGGTAATTTGAAATTATTAACTTCAAGATCTGATCTTCGGACTTCAAGTTCTCAATTTCAAGTTAATAACTAAATTGGTAATTTGAAATTCCTAACTTCAAGTTCTGATCTTCCGAACTTCAAGTTCTCAATTTCAAGTTAATAACTAAATTGGTAATTTGAAATTACTAACTTCAAGATCTGATCTTCAGAACTTCAAGTTCTCAATTTCAAGTTAATAACTAAATTGGTAATTTGAAATTACTAACTTCAAGATTTGATCTTCAGAACTACTAGTTCTCAATTTCAAGTTAATAACTAAATTGGTAATTTGAAATTACTAACTTCAAGATCTGATCTTCAGAACTTCAAGTTCTCAATTTCAAGTTAATAACTAAATTGGTAATTTGAAATTAATAACTTCAAGATCTGATCTTCAGAACTACAAGTTCTCAATTTCAAGTTAATAACTAAATTGGTAATTTGAAATTATTAACTTCAAGATCAGATCTTCGGAACTTCAAGTTCTCAATTTCAAGTTAATAACTAAATTGGTAATTTGAAATTACTAACTTCAAGATCTGATCTTCAGAACTTCAAGTTCTCAATTTCAAATAAATAAATAAATTGGTAATTTGTAATTACTAACTTCAAGATCTGATCTTCAGAACTTCAAGTTCTCAATTTCAAGTTAATAACTAAATTGGTAATTTGAAATTACTAACTTCAAGATCTGATCTTCAGAACTTCAAGTTCTCAATTTCAAATTAATAACTAAATTGGTAATTTGAAATTAATAACTTCAAGATCTGATCTTCAGCACTACAAGTTCTCAATTTCAAGTTAATAACTAAATTGGTAATTTGAAATTACTAACTTCAAGATCTGATCTTCAGAACTTCAAGTTCTCAATTTCAAATAAATAAATAAATTGGTAACTTGAAATTGAGAACTTGAAGTTCTGAAGATCAGATCTTGAAGTTAGTAATTTCAAATTACCAATTTAGTTATTAACTTGAAATTGAGAACTTGAAGTTCGGAAGATCAGAACTTGAAGTTAGGAATTTCAAATTACCAATTTAGTTATTAACTTGAAATTGAGAACTTGAAGTCCGAAGATCAGATCTTGAAGTTAATAATTTCAAATTACCAATTTAGTTATTAACTTGAAATTGATAACTTGAAGTTCTGAAGATCAGAACTTGAAGTTAGGAATTTCAAATTACCAATTTAGTTATTAACTTGTAATTGAGAACTTGAAGTTCTGAAGATCAGATCTTGAAGTTAGTAATTTCAAATTACCAATTTAGTTATTAACTTGAAATTGAGAACTTGAAGTCCGAAGATCAGATCTTGAAGTTAATAATTTCAAATTACCAATTTAGTTATTAACTAGAAATTGATAACTTGAAGTTCTGAAGATCAGAACTTGAAGTTAGGAATTTCAAATTACCAATTTAGTTATTAACTTGTAATTGAGAACTTGAAGTTCTGAATATCAGATCTTGAAGTTAATAATTTCAAATTACCAACTTAGTTATTATCTTGAAATTGAGAACTTGAAGTTCTGAAGATCAGATCTTGAAGTTAGTAATTTCAAATTACCAATTTAGTTATTAACTTGAAATTGAGAACTTGAAGTTCTGAAGATCAGATCTTGAAGTTAGTAATTCATTTCTTCAATTCTTCAATTCAGATCTTCAGAACTTCAAGTTCTCAATTTCAAGTTAATAACTAAATTGGTAATTTGAAATTACTAACTTCAAGATCTGATCTTCAGAACTTCAAGTTCTCAATTTCAAGTTAATAACTAAATTGGTAATTTGAAATTACTAACTTCAAGATCTGATCTTCAGAACTTCAAGTTCTCAATTTCAAGTTAATAACTAAATTGGTAATTTGAAATTATAACTTCAAGATCTGATCTTCGGAACTTCAAGTTCTCAATTTCAAGTTAATAACTAAATTGGTAATTTGAAATTACTAACTTCAAGATCTGATCTTCAGAACTTCAAGTTCTCAATTTCAAGTTAATAACTAAATTGGTAATTTGAAATTATAAACTTCAAGATCTGATCTTCAGAACATCAAGTTCTCAATTTCAAGTTAATAACTAAATTGGTAATTTGAAATTACTAACTTCAAGATCTGATCTTCAGAACTTCAAGTTCTCAATTACAAGTTAATAACTAAATTGGTAATTTGAAATTACTAACTTCAAGATCTGATCTTCAGAACTTCAAGTTCTCAATTACAAGTTAATAACTAAATTGGTAATTTGAAATTATTAACTTCAAGATCTGATCTTCGGAACTTCAAGTTCTCAATTTCAAGTTAATAACTAAATTGGTAATTTGAAATTACTAACTTCAAGATCTGATCTTCAGAACTTCAAGTTCTCAATTTCTAGTTAATAACTAAATTGGTAATTTGAAATTCCTAACTTAAAGATCTGATCTTCAGAACTTCAAGTTCTCAATTTCAAGTTAATAACTAAATTGGTAATTTGAAATTACTAACTTCAAGATCTGATCTTCAGAACTTCAAGTTCTCAATTTCTAGTTAATAACTAAATTGGTAATTTGAAATTACTAACTTCAAGATCTGATCTTCAGAACTTCAAGTTCTCAATTTCAAATAAATAAATAAATTGGTAATTTGAAATTACTAACTTCAAGATCTGATCTTCAGAACTTCAAGTTCTCAATTTCAAGTTAATAACTAAATTGGTAATTTGAAATTATTAACTTCAAGATCAGATCTTCGGAACTTCAAGTTCTCAATTTCAAGTTAATAACTAAATTGGTAATTTGAAATTCCTAACTTCAAGATCTGATCTTCAGAACTTCAAGTTCTCAATTTCAAGTTAATAACTAAATTGGTAATTTGAAATTATTAACTTCAAGATCTGATCTTCGGAACTTCAAGTTCTCAATTTCAAGTTAATAACTAAATTGGTAATTTGAAATTACCAACTTCAAGATCTGATCTTCAGAACTTCAAGTTCTCAATTTCAAGATAATAACTAAGTTGGTAATTTGAAATTGCTAACTTCAAGATCTGATCTTCAGAACTTCAAGTTCTTAATTTCAAGTTAATAACTAAATTGGTAATTTGAAATTACTAACTTCAAGATCTGATCTTCAGAACTTCAAGTTCTCAATTTCAAGTTAATAACTAAATTGGTAATTTGAAATTCCTAACTTCAAGTTCTGATCTTCAGAACTTCAAGTTCTCAATTTCAAGATAATAACTAAATTGGTAATTTGAAATTACTAACTTCAAGATCTGATCTTCAGAACTTCAAGTTCTCAATTTCAAGTTAATAACTAAATTGGCAATTTGAAATTTCTAACTTCAAGATCTGATCTTCAGAACTTCAAGTTCTCAATTTCAAGTTAATAACTAAATTGTTAATTTGAAATTATTAACTTCAAGATCTGATCTTCGGAACTTCAAGTTCTCAATTTCAAGTTAATAACTAAATTGGTAATTTGAAATTACTAACTTCAAGATCTGATCTTCAGAACTTCAAGTTCTCAATTTCAAGTTAATAACTAAATTGGTAATTTGAAATTACTAACTTCAAGATCTGATCTTCAGAACTTCAAGTTCTCAATTTCAAGTTAATAACTAAATTGGTAATTTGAAATTACTAACATCAAGATCTGATCTTCAGAACTTCAAGTTCTCAATTTCAAGTTAATAACTAAATTGGTAATTTGAAATTACTAACTTCAAGATCTGATCTTCAGAACTTCAAGTTCTCAATTTCAAGTTAATAACTAAATTGGTAATTAGAAATTACTACCTTCAAGATCTGATCTTCAGAACTTCAAGTTCTCAATTTCAAGTTAATAACTAAATTGGTAATTTGAAATTACTAACTTCAAGATCTGATCTTCAGAACTTCAAGTTCTCAATTTCAAGATAATAACTAAGTTGGTAATTTGAAATTATTAACTTCAAGATCTGATATTCAGAACTTCAAGTTCTCAATTACAAGTTAATAACTAAATTGGTAATTTGAAATTCCTAACTTCAAGTTCTGATCTTCAGAACTTCAAGTTATCAATTTCAAGTTAATAACTAAATTGGTAATTTGAAATTATTAACTTCAAGATCTGATCTTCGGACTTCAAGTTCTCAATTTCAAGTTAATAACTAAATTGGTAATTTGAAATTACTAACTTCAAGATCTGATCTTCAGAACTTCAAGTTCTCAATTACAAGTTAATAACTAAATTGGTAATTTGAAATTCCTAACTTCAAGTTCTGATTTTCCGAACTTCAAGTTCTCAATTTCAAGATAATAACTAAATTGGTAATTTGAAATTACTAACTTCAAGATCTGATCTTCAGAACTTCAAGTTCTCAATTTCAAGTTAATAACTAAATTGGCAATTTGAAATTTCTAACTACAAGATCTGATCTTAAGAACTTCAAGTTCTCAATTTCAAGTTAATAACTAAATTGTTAATTTGAAATTATTAACTTCAAGATCTGATCTTCGGAACTTCAAGTTCTCAATTACAAGTTAATAACTAAATTGGTAATTTGAAATTACTAACTTCAAGATCTGATCTTCAGAACTTCAAGTTCTTAATTTCAAGTTAATAACTAAATTGGTAATTTGAAATTACAACTTCAAAATCTGATCTTCAGAACTTCAAGTTCTCAATTTCAAGTTAATAACTAAATTGGTAATTTGAAATTACTAACTTCAAGATCTGATCTTCAGAACTTCAAGTTCTCAATTTCAAGTTAATAACTAAATTGGTAGTTTGAAATTACTAACTTCAAGATCTGATCTTCAGAACTTCAAGTTCTCAATTTCAAGTTAATAACTAAATTGGTAATTTGAAATTATTAACTTCAAGATCTGATCTTCGGAACTTCAAGTTCTCAATTTCAAGTTAATAACTAAATTGGTAATTTGAAATTACTAACTTCAAGATCTGATCTTCAGAACTTCAAGTTCTCAATTTCAAGATAATAACTAAGTTGGTAATTTGAAATTATTAACTTCAAGTTCTGATCTTCAGAACTTCAAGTTCTCAATTTCAAGATAATAACTAAATTGGTAATTTGAAATTACTAACTTCAAGATCTGATCTTCAGAACTTCAAGTTCTCAATTTCAAGATAATAACTAAATTGGTAATTTGAAATTATTAACTTCAAAATCTGATCTTCGGAACTTCAAGTTCTCAATTTCAAGTTAATAACTAAATTGGTAATTTGAAATTATAACTTCAAGATCTGATCTTCAGAACTTCAAGTTCTCAATTTCAAGATAATAACTAAGTTGGTAATTTGAAATTATTAACTTCAAGATCTGATCTTCAGAACTTCATGTTCTCAATTTCAAGTTAATAACTAAATTGGTAATTTGAAATTCCTAACTTCAAGTTCTGATCTTCAGAACTTCAAGTTCTCAATTTCAAGTTAATAACTAAATTGGTAATTTGAAATTATTAACTTCAAGATCTGATCTTCGGAACTTCAAGTTCTCAATTTCAAGTTAATAACTAAATTGGTAATTTGAAATTACTAACTTCAAGATCTGATCTTCAGAACTTCAAGTTCTCAATTTCAAGATAATAACTAAGTTGGTAATTTGAAATTATTAACTTCAAGATCTGATATTCAGAACTTCAAGTTCTCAATTACAAGTTAATAACTAAATTGGTAATTTGAAATTCCTACCTTCAAGTTCTGATCTTCAGAACTTCAAGTTCTCAATTTCAAGTTAATAACTAAATTGGTAATTTGAAATTGCTAACTTCAAGATCTGATCTTCAGAACTTCAAGTTCTCAATTTCAAGTTAATAACTAAATTGGTAATTTGAAATTACTAACTTCAAGATCTGATCTTCAGAACTTCAAGTTCTCAATTTCAAGTTAATAACTAAATTGGTAATTTGAAATTATTAACTTCAAGATCTGATCTTCGGAACTTCAAGTTCTCAATTTCAAGTTAATAACTAAATTGGTAATTTGAAATTACTAACTTCAAGATCTGATCTTCAGAACTTCAAGTTCTCAATTTCAAGATAATAACTAAGTTGGTAATTTGAAATTATTAACTTCAAGATCTGATATTCAGATCTTCAAGTTCTCAATTACAAGTTAATAACTAAATTGGTAATTTGAAATTCCTAACTTCAAGTTCTGATCTTCAGAACTTCAAGTTCTCAATTTCAAGATAATAACTAAATTGGTAATTTGAAATTACTAACTTCTAGATCTGATCTTCAGAACTTCAAGTTCTCAATTTCAAGTTAATAACTAAATTGGTAATTTGAAATTACTAACTTCAAGATCTGATCTTCAGAACTTCAAGTTCTCAATTTCAAGATAATAACTAAATTGGTAATTTGAAATTATTTACTTCAAGATCTGATCTTCGGAACTTCAAGTTCTCAATTTCAAGTTAATAACTAAATTGGTAATTTGAAATTACTAACTTCAAGATCTGATCTTCAGAACTTCAAGTTCTCAATTTCTAGATAATAACTAAGTTGGTAATTGGAAATTATTAACTTCAAGATCTGATCTTCAGAACTTCAAGTTCTCAATTACAAGTTAATAACTAAATTGGTAATTTGAAATTCCTAACTTCAAGTTCTGATCTTCAGAACTTCAAGTTCTCAATTTCAAGATAATAACTAAATTGGTAATTTGAAATTACTAACTTCAAGATCTGATCTTCAGAACTTCAAGTTCTCAATTTCAAGTTAATAACTAAATTGGCAATTTGAAATTTCTAACTTCAAGATCTGATCTTCAGAACTTCAAGTTCTCAATTTCAAGTTAATAACTAAATTGTTAATTTGAAATTATTAACTTCAAGATCTGATCTTCGGAACTTCAAGTTCTCAATTTCAAGTTAATAACTAAATTGGTAATTTGAAATTACTAACTTCAAGATCTGATCTTCAGAACTTCAAGTTCTCAATTTCAAGTTAATAACTAAATTGGTAATTTGAAATTACTAACTTCAAGATCTGATCTTCAGAACTTCAAGTTCTCAATTTCAAGTTAATAACTAAATTGGTAATTTGAAATTCCTACCTTCAAGTTCTGATCTTCAGAACTTCAAGTTCTCAATTTCAAGTTAATAACTAAATTGGTAATTTGAAATTGCTAACTTCAAGATCTGATCTTCAGAACTTCAAGTTCTCAATTTCAAGTTAATAACTAAATTGGTAATTTGAAATTACTAACTTCAAGATCTGATCTTCAGAACTTCAAGTTCTCAATTTCAAGTTAATAATTAAATTGGTAATTTGAAATTATTAACTTCAAGATCTGATCTTCGGAACTTCAAGTTCTCAATTTCAAGTTAATAACTAAATTGGTAATTTGAAATTACTAACTTCAAGATCTGATCTTCAGAACTTCAAGTTCTCAATTTCAAGATAATAACTAAGTTGGTAATTTGAAATTATTAACTTCAAGATCTGATATTCAGATCTTCAAGTTCTCAATTACAAGTTAATAACTAAATTGGTAATTTGAAATTCCTAACTTCAAGTTCTGATCTTCAGAACTTCAAGTTCTCAATTTCAAGATAATAACTAAATTGGTAATTTGAAATTATTAACTTCTAGATCTGATCTTCAGAACTTCAAGTTCTCAATTTCAAGTTAATAACTAAATTGGTAATTTGAAATTACTAACTTCAAGATCTGATCTTCAGAACTTCAAGTTCTCAATTTCAAGATAATAACTAAATTGGTAATTTGAAATTATTTACTTCAAGATCTGATCTTCGGAACTTCAAGTTCTCAATTTCAAGTTAATAACTAAATTGGTAATTTGAAATTACTAACTTCAAGATCTGATCTTCAGAACTTCAAGTTCTCAATTTCTAGATAATAACTAAGTTGGTAATTTGAAATTATTAACTTCAAGATCTGATCTTCAGAACTTCAAGTTCTCAATTACAAGTTAATAACTAAATTGGTAATTTGAAATTCCTAACTTCAAGTTCTGATCTTCAGAACTTCAAGTTCTCAATTTCAAGATAATAACTAAATTGGTAATTTGAAATTACTAACTTCAAGATCTGATCTTCAGAACTTCAAGTTCTCAATTTCAAGTTAATAACTAAATTGGCAATTTGAAATTTCTAACTTCAAGATCTGATCTTCAGAACTTCAAGTTCTCAATTTCAAGTTAATAACTAAATTGTTAATTTGAAATTATTAACTTCAAGATCTGATCTTCGGAACTTCAAGTTCTCAATTTCAAGTTAATAACTAAATTGGTAATTTGAAATTACTAACTTCAAGATCTGATCTTCAGAACTTCAAGTTCTCAATTTCAAGTTAATAACTAAATTGGTAATTTGAAATTACTAACTTCAAGATCTGATCTTCAGAACTTCAAGTTCTCAATTACAAGTTAATAACTAAATTGGTAATTTGAAATTCCTAACTTCAAGTTCTGATCTTCAGAACTTCAAGTTATCAATTTCAAGTTAATAACTAAATTGGTAATTTGAAATTATTAACTTCAAGATCTGATCTTCGGACTTCAAGTTCTCA
Organism: Rhagonycha lutea; assembly: GCA_958510855.1. Taxonomy (NCBI): domain Eukaryota; kingdom Metazoa; phylum Arthropoda; class Insecta; order Coleoptera; family Cantharidae; genus Rhagonycha; species Rhagonycha lutea. The sequence continues at coordinate 42,262,209 of OY294037.1, forward strand.
ATTTCAAGTTAATAACTAAATTGGTAATTTGAAATTCCTAACTTCAAGTTCTGATCTTCCGAACTTCAAGTTCTCAATTTCAAGTTAATAACTAAATTGGTAATTTGAAATTACTAACTTCAAGATCTGATCTTCAGAACTTCAAGTTCTCAATTTCAAGTTAATAACTAAATTGGTAATTTGAAATTACTAACTTCAAGATTTGATCTTCAGAACTACTAGTTCTCAATTTCAAGTTAATAACTAAATTGGTAATTTGAAATTACTAACTTCAAGATCTGATCTTCAGAACTTCAAGTTCTCAATTTCAAGTTAATAACTAAATTGGTAATTTGAAATTAATAACTTCAAGATCTGATCTTCAGAACTACAAGTTCTCAATTTCAAGTTAATAACTAAATTGGTAATTTGAAATTATTAACTTCAAGATCAGATCTTCGGAACTTCAAGTTCTCAATTTCAAGTTAATAACTAAATTGGTAATTTGAAATTACTAACTTCAAGATCTGATCTTCAGAACTTCAAGTTCTCAATTTCAAATAAATAAATAAATTGGTAATTTGTAATTACTAACTTCAAGATCTGATCTTCAGAACTTCAAGTTCTCAATTTCAAGTTAATAACTAAATTGGTAATTTGAAATTACTAACTTCAAGATCTGATCTTCAGAACTTCAAGTTCTCAATTTCAAATTAATAACTAAATTGGTAATTTGAAATTAATAACTTCAAGATCTGATCTTCAGCACTACAAGTTCTCAATTTCAAGTTAATAACTAAATTGGTAATTTGAAATTACTAACTTCAAGATCTGATCTTCAGAACTTCAAGTTCTCAATTTCAAATAAATAAATAAATTGGTAACTTGAAATTGAGAACTTGAAGTTCTGAAGATCAGATCTTGAAGTTAGTAATTTCAAATTACCAATTTAGTTATTAACTTGAAATTGAGAACTTGAAGTTCGGAAGATCAGAACTTGAAGTTAGGAATTTCAAATTACCAATTTAGTTATTAACTTGAAATTGAGAACTTGAAGTCCGAAGATCAGATCTTGAAGTTAATAATTTCAAATTACCAATTTAGTTATTAACTTGAAATTGATAACTTGAAGTTCTGAAGATCAGAACTTGAAGTTAGGAATTTCAAATTACCAATTTAGTTATTAACTTGTAATTGAGAACTTGAAGTTCTGAAGATCAGATCTTGAAGTTAGTAATTTCAAATTACCAATTTAGTTATTAACTTGAAATTGAGAACTTGAAGTCCGAAGATCAGATCTTGAAGTTAATAATTTCAAATTACCAATTTAGTTATTAACTAGAAATTGATAACTTGAAGTTCTGAAGATCAGAACTTGAAGTTAGGAATTTCAAATTACCAATTTAGTTATTAACTTGTAATTGAGAACTTGAAGTTCTGAATATCAGATCTTGAAGTTAATAATTTCAAATTACCAACTTAGTTATTATCTTGAAATTGAGAACTTGAAGTTCTGAAGATCAGATCTTGAAGTTAGTAATTTCAAATTACCAATTTAGTTATTAACTTGAAATTGAGAACTTGAAGTTCTGAAGATCAGATCTTGAAGTTAGTAATTCATTTCTTCAATTCTTCAATTCAGATCTTCAGAACTTCAAGTTCTCAATTTCAAGTTAATAACTAAATTGGTAATTTGAAATTACTAACTTCAAGATCTGATCTTCAGAACTTCAAGTTCTCAATTTCAAGTTAATAACTAAATTGGTAATTTGAAATTACTAACTTCAAGATCTGATCTTCAGAACTTCAAGTTCTCAATTTCAAGTTAATAACTAAATTGGTAATTTGAAATTATAACTTCAAGATCTGATCTTCGGAACTTCAAGTTCTCAATTTCAAGTTAATAACTAAATTGGTAATTTGAAATTACTAACTTCAAGATCTGATCTTCAGAACTTCAAGTTCTCAATTTCAAGTTAATAACTAAATTGGTAATTTGAAATTATAAACTTCAAGATCTGATCTTCAGAACATCAAGTTCTCAATTTCAAGTTAATAACTAAATTGGTAATTTGAAATTACTAACTTCAAGATCTGATCTTCAGAACTTCAAGTTCTCAATTACAAGTTAATAACTAAATTGGTAATTTGAAATTACTAACTTCAAGATCTGATCTTCAGAACTTCAAGTTCTCAATTACAAGTTAATAACTAAATTGGTAATTTGAAATTATTAACTTCAAGATCTGATCTTCGGAACTTCAAGTTCTCAATTTCAAGTTAATAACTAAATTGGTAATTTGAAATTACTAACTTCAAGATCTGATCTTCAGAACTTCAAGTTCTCAATTTCTAGTTAATAACTAAATTGGTAATTTGAAATTCCTAACTTAAAGATCTGATCTTCAGAACTTCAAGTTCTCAATTTCAAGTTAATAACTAAATTGGTAATTTGAAATTACTAACTTCAAGATCTGATCTTCAGAACTTCAAGTTCTCAATTTCTAGTTAATAACTAAATTGGTAATTTGAAATTACTAACTTCAAGATCTGATCTTCAGAACTTCAAGTTCTCAATTTCAAATAAATAAATAAATTGGTAATTTGAAATTACTAACTTCAAGATCTGATCTTCAGAACTTCAAGTTCTCAATTTCAAGTTAATAACTAAATTGGTAATTTGAAATTATTAACTTCAAGATCAGATCTTCGGAACTTCAAGTTCTCAATTTCAAGTTAATAACTAAATTGGTAATTTGAAATTCCTAACTTCAAGATCTGATCTTCAGAACTTCAAGTTCTCAATTTCAAGTTAATAACTAAATTGGTAATTTGAAATTATTAACTTCAAGATCTGATCTTCGGAACTTCAAGTTCTCAATTTCAAGTTAATAACTAAATTGGTAATTTGAAATTACCAACTTCAAGATCTGATCTTCAGAACTTCAAGTTCTCAATTTCAAGATAATAACTAAGTTGGTAATTTGAAATTGCTAACTTCAAGATCTGATCTTCAGAACTTCAAGTTCTTAATTTCAAGTTAATAACTAAATTGGTAATTTGAAATTACTAACTTCAAGATCTGATCTTCAGAACTTCAAGTTCTCAATTTCAAGTTAATAACTAAATTGGTAATTTGAAATTCCTAACTTCAAGATCTGATCTTCAGAACTTCAAGTTCTCAATTTCAAGTTAATAACTAAATTGGTAATTTGAAATTACTAACTTCAAGATCTGATCTTCAGAACTTCAAGTTCTCAATTTCAAGTTAATAACTAAATTGGTAATTTGAAATTACCAACTTCAAGATCTGATCTTCAGAACTTCAAGTTCTCAATTTCAAGATAATAACTAAGTTGGTAATTTGAAATTGCTAACTTCAAGATCTGATCTTCAGAACTTCAAGTTCTTAATTTCAAGTTAATAACTAAATTGGTAATTTGAAATTACTAACTTCAAGATCTGATCTTCTGAACTTCAAGTTCTCAATTTCAAGTTAATAACTAAATTGGTAATTTGAAATTCCTAACTTCAAGATCTGATCTTCAGAACTTCAAGTTCTCAATTTCAAGTTAATAACTAAATTGGTAATTTGAAATTACTAACTTCAAGATCTGATCTTCAGAACTTCAAGTTCTCAATTTCAAGTTAATAACTAAATTGGTAATTTGAAATTATTAACATCAAGATCTGATCTTCGGAACTTCAAGTTCTCAATTTCAAGTTAATAACTAAATTGGTAATTTGAAATTACTAACTTCAAGATCTGATCTTCAGAACTTCAAGTTCTCAATTTCAAGATAATAACTAAGTTGGTAATTTGAAATTATTAACTTCAAGATCTGATATTCAGAACTTCAAGTTCTCAATTACAAGTTAATAACTAAATTGGTAATTTGAAATTCCTAACTTCAAGTTCTGATCTTCAGAACTTCAAGTTCTCAATTTCAAGTTAATAACTAAATTGGTAATCTGAAATTATTAACTTCAAGATCTGATCATCGGAACTTCAAGTTCTCAATTTCCAGTTAATAACTAAATTGGTAATTTGAAATTACTAACTTCAAGATCTGATCTTCAGAACTTCAAGTTCTCAATTACAAGATAATAACTAAGTTGGTAATTTGAAATTATTAACTTCAAGATCTGATATTCAGAACTTCAAGTTCTCAATTTCAAGTTAATAACTAAATTGGTAATTTGAAATTATTAACTTCAAGATCTGATATTCAGAACTTCAAGTTCTCAATTACAAGTTAATAACTAAATTGGTAATTTGAAATTCCTAACTTCAAGTTCTGATCTTCAGAACTTCAAGTTCTCAATTTCAAGTTAATAACTAAATTGGTAATTTGAAATTATTAACTTCAAGATCTGATCTTCGGAACTTCAAGTTCTCAATTTCAAGTTAATAACTTAATTGGTAATTTGAAATTACTAACTTCAAGTTCTGATCTTCAGAACTTCAAGTTCTCAATTTCAAGATAATAACTAAATTGGTAATTTGAAATTATTAACTTCAAGATCTGATCTTCGGAACTTCAAGTTCTCAATTTCAAGTTAATAACTAAATTGGTAATTTGAAATTACTAACTTCAAGATCTGATCTTCAGAACTTCAAGTTCTCAATTTCAAGTTAATAACTAAATTGGTAATTTGAAATTATTAACTTCAAGATCTGATCTTCGGAACTTCAAGTTCTCAATTTCAAGTTAATAACTTAATTGGTAATTTGAAATTACTAACTTCAAGTTCTGATCTTCAGAACTTCAAGTTCTCAATTTCAAGATAATAACTAAATTGGTAATTTGAAATTACTAACTTCAAGATCTGATCTTCAGAACTTCAAGTTCTCAATTTCAAGTTAATAACTAAATTGGTAATTTGAAATTACTAACTTCAAGATCTGATCTTCAGAACTTCAAGTTCTCAATTTCAAGTTAATAACTAAATTGGTAATTTGAAATTATAAACTTCAAGATCTGATCTTCAGAACATCAAGTTCTCAATTTCAAGTTAATAACTAAATTGGTAATTTGAAATTACTAACTTCTAGATCTGATCTTCAGAACTTCAAGTTCTCAATTTCAAGTTAATAACTAAATTGGTAATTTGAAATTCCTAACTTCAAGATCTGATCTTCAGAACTTCAAGTTCTCAATTTCAAGTTAATAACTAAATTGGTAATTTGAAATTACTAACTTCAAGATCTGATCTTCAGAACTTCAAGTTCTCAATTACAAGTTAATAACTAAATTGGTAATTTGAAATTACTAACTTCAAGATCTGATCTTCAGAACTTCAAGTTCTCAATTACAAGTTAATAACTAAATTGGTAATTTGAAATTCCTAACTTAAAGATCTGATCTTCAGAACTTCAAGTTCTCAATTTCAAGTTAATAACTAAATTGGTAATTTGAAATTACTAACTTCAAGATCTGATCTTCAGAACTTCAAGTTCTCAATTTCTAGTTAATAACTAAATTGGTAATTTGAAATTACTAACTTCAAGATCTGATCTTCAGAACTTCAAGTTCTCAATTTCAAATAAATAAATAAATTGGTAATTTGAAATTACTAACTACAAGATCTGATCTTCAGAACTTCAAGTTCTCAATTTCAAGTTAATAACTAAATTGGTAATTTGAAATTATTAACTTCAAGATCAGATCTTCGGAACTTCAAGTTATCAATTTCAAGTTAATAACTAAATTGGTAATTTGAAATTACTAACTTCAAGATCTGATCTTCAGAACTTCAAGTTCTCAATTTCAAGTTAATAACTAAATTGGTAATTTGAAATTATTAACTTCAAGATCTGATCTTCGGAACTTCAAGTTCTCAATTTCAAGTTAATAACTAAATTGGTAATTTGAAATTACTAACTTAAAGATCTGATCTTCAGAACTTCAAGTTCTCAATTTCAAGATAATAACTAAGTTGGTAATTTGAAATTATTAACTTCTAGATCTGATATTCAGAACTTCAAGTTCTCAATTACAAGTTAATAACTAAATTGGTAATTTGAAATTCCTAACTTCAAGTTCTGATCTTCAGAACTTCAAGTTCTCAATTTCAAGTTAATAACTAAATTGGTAATCTGAAATTATTAACTTCAAGATCTGATCTTCGGAACTTCAAGTTCTCAATTTCAAGTTAATAACTAAATTGGTAATTTGAAATTACCAACTTCAAGATCTGATCTTCAGAACTTCAAGTTCTCAATTTCAAGATAATAACTAAGTTGGTAATTTGAAATTGCTAACTTCAAGATCTGATCTTCAGAACTTCAAGTTCTTAATTTCAAGTTAATAACTAAATTGGTAATTTGAAATTACTAACTTCAAGATCTGATCTTCAGAACTTCAAGTTCTCAATTTCAAGTTAATAACTAAATTGGTAATTTGAAATTCCTAACTTCAAGATCTGATCTTCAGAACTTCAAGTTCTCAATTTCAAGTTAATAACTAAATTGGTAATTTGAAATTACTAACTTCAAGATCTGATCTTCAGAACTTCAAGTTCTCAATTTCAAGTTAATAACTAAATTGGTAATTTGAAATTATTAACATCAAGATCTGATCTTCGGAACTTCAAGTTCTCAATTTCAAGTTAATAACTAAATTGGTAATTTGAAATTACTAACTTCAAGATCTGATCTTCAGAACTTCAAGTTCTCAATTTCAAGATAATAACTAAGTTGGTAATTTGAAATTATTAACTTCAAGATCTGATATTCAGAACTTCAAGTTCTCAATTACAAGTTAATAACTAAATTGGTAATTTGAAATTCCTAACTTCAAGTTCTGATCTTCAGAACTTCAAGTTCTCAATTTCAAGTTAATAACTAAATTGGTAATCTGAAATTATTAACTTCAAGATCTGATCATCGGAACTTCAAGTTCTCAATTTCAAGTTAATAACTAAATTGGTAATTTGAAATTACTAACTTCAAGATCTGATCTTCAGAACTTCAAGTTCTCAATTTCAAGATAATAACTAAGTTGGTAATTTGAAATTATTAACTTCAAGATCTGATATTCAGAACTTCAAGTTCTCAATTACAAGTTAATAACTAAATTGGTAATTTGAAATTCCTAACTTCAAGTTCTGATCTTCAGAACTTCAAGTTATCAATTTCAAGTTAATAACTAAATTGGTAATTTGAAATTATTAACTTCAAGATCTGATCTTCGGAACTTCAAGTTCTCAATTTCAAGTTAATAACTAAATTGGTAATTTGAAATTACTAACTTCAAGATCTGATCTTCAGAACTTCAAGTTCTCAATTTCAAGTTAATAACTAAATTGGTAATTTGAAATTATTAACTTCAAGATCTGATCTTCGGAACTTCAAGTTCTCAATTTCAAGTTAATAACTTAATTGGTAATTTGAAATTACTAACTTCAAGTTCTGATCTTCAGAACTTCAAGTTCTCAATTTCAAGATAATAACTAAATTGGTAATTTGAAATTACTAACTTCAAGATCTGATCTTCAGAACTTCAAGTTCTCAATTTCAAGTTAATAACTAAATTGGTAATTTGAAATTACTAACTTCAAGATCTGATCTTCAGAACTTCAAGTTCTCAATTTCAAGTTAATAACTAAATTGGTAATTTGAAATTATAAACTTCAAGATCTGATCTTCAGAACTTCAAGTTCTCAATTTCAAGTTAATAACTAAATTGGTAATTTGAAATTACTAACTCCAAGATCTGATCTTCAGAACTTCAAGTTCTCAATTTCAAGTTAATAACTAAATTGGTAATTTGAAATTCCTAACTTCAAGATCTAATCTTCAGAACTTCAAGTTCTCAATTTCAAGTTAATAACTAAATTGGTAATTTGAAATTACTAACTTCAAGATCTGATATTCAGAACTTCAAGTTCTCAATTACAAGTTAATAACTAAATTGGTAATTTGAAATTACTAACTTCAAGATCTGATCTTCAGAACTTCAAGTTCTCAATTACAAGTTAATAACTAAATTGGTAATTTGAAATTCCTAACTTCAAGATCTGATCTTCAGAACTTCAAGTTCTCAATTTCAAGTTAATAACTAAATTGGTAATTTGAAATTACTAGCTTCAAGATCTGATCTTCAGAACTTCAAGTTCTCAATTTCTAGTTAATAACTAAATTGGTAATTTGAAATTACTAACTTCAAGATCTGATCTTCAGAACTTCAAGTTCTCAATTTCCAATAAATAAATAAATTGGTAATTTGAAATTACTAACTTCAAGATCTGATCTTCAGAACTTCAAGTTCTCAATTTCAAGTTAATAACTAAATTGGTAATTTGAAATTATTAACTTCAAGATCAGATCTTCGGAACTTCAAGTTATCAATTTCAAGTTAATAACTAAATTGGTAATTTGAAATTACTAACTTCAAGATCTGATCTTCAGAACTTCAAGTTCTCAATTTCAAGTTAATAACTAAATTGGTAATTTGAAATTATTAACTTCAAGATCTGATCTTCGGAACTTCAAGTTCTCAATTTCAAGTTAATAACTAAATTGGTAATTTGAAATTACTAACTTAAAGATCTGATCTTCAGAACTTCAAGTTCTCAATTTCAAGATAATAACTAAGTTGGTAATTTGAAATTATTAACTTCTAGATCTGATATTCAGAACTTCAAGTTCTCAATTACAAGTTAATAACTAAATTGGTAATTTGAAATTCCTAACTTCAAGTTCTGATCTTCAGAACTTCAAGTTCTCAATTTCAAGTTAATAACTAAATTGGTAATCTGAAATTATTAACTTCAAGATCTGATCTTCGGAACTTCAAGTTCTCAATTTCAAGTTAATAACTAAATTGGTAATTTGAAATTACCAACTTCAAGATCTGATCTTCAGAACTTCAAGTTCTCAATTTCAAGATAATAACTAAGTTGGTAATTTGAAATTGCTAACTTCAAGATCTGATCTTCAGAACTTCAAGTTCTTAATTTCAAGTTAATAACTAAATTGGTAATTTGAAATTACTAACTTCAAGATCTGATCTTCAGAACTTCAAGTTCTCAATTTCAAGTTAATAACTAAATTGGTAATTTGAAATTCCTAACTTCAAGATCTGATCTTCAGAACTTCAAGTTCTCAATTTCAAGTTAATAACTAAATTGGTAATTTGAAATTACTAACTTCAAGATCTGATCTTCAGAACTTCAAGTTCTCAATTTCAAGTTAATAACTAAATTGGTAATTTGAAATTATTAACATCAAGATCTGATCTTCGGAACTTCAAGTTCTCAATTTCAAGTTAATAACTAAATTGGTAATTTGACATTACTAACTTCAAGATCTGATCTTCAGAACTTCAAGTTCTCAATTTCAAGATAATAACTAAGTTGGTAATTTGAAATTATTAACTTCAAGATCTGATATTCAGAACTTCAAGTTCTCAATTACAAGTTAATAACTAAATTGGTAATTTGAAATTCCTAACTTCAAGTTCTGATCTTCAGAACTTCAAGTTCTCAATTTCAAGTTAATAACTAAATTGGTAATCTGAAATTATTAACTTCAAGATCTGATCATCGGAACTTCAAGTTCTCAATTTCAAGTTAATAACTAAATTGGTAATTTGAAATTACTAACTTCAAGATCTGATCTTCAGAACTTCAAGTTCTCAATTTCAAGATAATAACTAAGTTGGTAATTTGAAATTATTAACTTCAAGATCTGATATTCAGAACTTCAAGTTCTCAATTACAAGTTAATAACTAAATTGGTAATTTGAAATTCCTAACTTCAAGTTCTGATCTTCAGAACTTCAAGTTATCAATTTCAAGTTAATAACTAAATTGGTAATTTGAAATTATTAACTTCAAGATCTGATCTTCGGAACTTCAAGTTCTCAATTTCAAGTTAATAACTAAATTGGTAATTTGAAATTACTAACTTCAAGATCTGATCTTCAGAACTTCAAGTTCTCAATTTCAAGTTAATAACTAAATTGGTAATTTGAAATTATTAACTTCAAGATCTGATCTTCGGAACTTCAAGTTCTCAATTTCAAGTTAATAACTTAATTGGTAATTTGAAATTACTAACTTCAAGTTCTGATCTTCAGAACTTCAAGTTCTCAATTTCAAGATAATAACTAAATTGGTAATTTGAAATTACTAACTTCAAGATCTGATCTTCAGAACTTCAAGTTCTCAATTTCAAGTTAATAACTAAATTGGTAATTTGAAATTACTAACTTCAAGATCTGATCTTCAGAACTTCAAGTTCTCAATTTCAAGTTAATAACTAAATTGGTAATTTGAAATTATAAACTTCAAGATCTGATCTTCAGAACTTCAAGTTCTCAATTTCAAGTTAATAACTAAATTGGTAATTTGAAATTACTAACTCCAAGATCTGATCTTCAGAACTTCAAGTTCTCAATTTCAAGTTAATAACTAAATTGGTAATTTGAAATTCCTAACTTCAAGATCTAATCTTCAGAACTTCAAGTTCTCAATTTCAAGTTAATAACTAAATTGGTAATTTGAAATTACTAACTTCAAGATCTGATATTCAGAACTTCAAGTTCTCAATTACAAGTTAATAACTAAATTGGTAATTTGAAATTACTAACTTCAAGATCTGATCTTCAGAACTTCAAGTTCTCAATTACAAGTTAATAACTAAATTGGTAATTTGAAATTCCTAACTTCAAGATCTGATCTTCAGAACTTCAAGTTCTCAATTTCAAGTTAATAACTAAATTGGTAATTTGAAATTACTAGCTTCAAGATCTGATCTTCAGAACTTCAAGTTCTCAATTTCTAGTTAATAACTAAATTGGTAATTTGAAATTACTAACTTCAAGATCTGATCTTCAGAACTTCAAGTTCTCAATTTCCAATAAATAAATAAATTGGTAATTTGAAATTACTAACTTCAAGATCTGATCTTCAGAACTTCAAGTTCTCAATTTCAAGTTAATAACTAAATTGGTAATTTGAAATTATTAACTTCAAGATCAGATCTTCGGAACTTCAAGTTCTCAATTTCAAGTTAATAACTAAATTGGTAATTCGAAATTACTAACTTCAAGATCTGATCTTCAGAACTTCAAGTTCTCAATTTCAAGTTAACAACTAAATTGGTAATTTGAAATTATTAACTTCAAGATCTGATCTTCGGAACTTCAAGTTCTCAATTTCAAGTTAATAACTAAATTGGTAATTCGAAATTACTAACTTCAAGATCTGATCTTCAGAACTTCAAGTTCTCAATTTCAAGTTAACAACTAAATTGGTAATTTGAAATTATTAACTTCAAGATCTGATCTTCAGAACTTCAAGTTCTCAATTTCTAGTTAATAACTAAATTGGTAATTTGAAATTACTAACTTCAAGATCTGATCTTCAGAACTTCAAGTTCTCAATTTCAAGTTAATAACTAAATTGGTAATTTGAAATTATTAACTTCAAGATCAGATCTTCGGAACTTCAAGTTCTCAATTTCAAGTTAATAACTAAATTGGTAATTCGAAATTACTAACTTCAAGATATGATCTTCAGAACTTCAAGTTCTCAATTTCAAGTTAACAACTAAATTGGTAATTTGAAATTATTAACTTCAAGATCTGATCTTCAGAACTTCAAGTTCTCAATTTCTAGTTAATAACTAAATTGGTAATTTGAAATTACTAACTTCAAGATCTGATCTTCAGAACTTCAAGTTCTCAATTTCCAATAAATAAATAAATTGGTAATTTGAAATTACTAACTTCAAGATCTGAACTTCAGAACTTCAAGTTCTCAATTTCAAGTTAATAACTAAATTGGTAATTTGAAATTATTAACTTCAAGATCAGATCTTCGGAACTTCAAGTTCTCAATTTCAAGTTAATAACTAAATTGGTAATTCGAAATTACTAACTTCAAGATCTGATCTTCAGAACTTCAAGTTCTCAATTTCAAGTTAATAACTAAATTGGTAATCTGAAATTATTAACTTCAAGATCTGATCTTCGGAACCTAAAGTTCTCAATTTCAAGTTAATAACTAAATTGGTAATTTGAAATTACCAACTTCAAGATCTGATCTTCAGAACTTCAAGTTCTCAATTTCAAGATAATAACTAAGTTGGTAATTTGAAATTACTAACTTCAAGATCTGATCTTCAGAACTTCAAGTTCTTAATTTCAAGTTAATAACTAAATTGGTAATTTGAAATTACTAACTTCAAGATCTGATCTTCAGAACTTCAAGTTCTCAATTTCAAGTTAATAACTAAATTGGTAATTTGAAATTCCTAACTTCAAGATCTGATCTTCAGAACTTCAAGTTCTCAATTTCAAGTTAATAACTAAATTGGTAATTTGAAATTACTAACTTCAAGATCTGATCTTCAGAACTTCAAGTTCTCAATTTCAAGTTAATAACTAAATTGGTAATTTGAAATTATTAACATCAAGATCTGATCTTCGGAACTTCAAGTTTTCAATTTCAAGTTAATAACTAAATTGGTAATTTGAAATTTCTAACTTCAAGATCTGATCTTCAGAACTTCAAGTTCTCAATTTCAAGATAATAACTAAGTTGGTAATTTGAAATTATTAACTTCAAGATCTGATATTCAGAACTTCAAGTTCTCAATTACAAGTTAATAACTAAATTGGTAATTTGAAATTCCTAACTTCAAGTTCTGATCTTCAGAACTTCAAGTTCTCAATTTCAAGTTAATAACTAAATTGGTAATCTGAAATTATTAACTTCAATATCTGATCTTCGGAACTTCAAGTTCTCAATTTCAAGTTAATAACTAAATTGGTAATTTGAAATTACCAACTTCAAGATCTGATCTTCAGAACTTCAAGTTCTCAATTTCAAGATAATAACTAAGTTGGTAATTTGAAATTATTAACTTCAAGATCTGATATTCAGAACTTCAAGTTCTCAATTTCAAGTTAATAACTAAATTGGTAATTTGAAATTATTAACTTCAAGATCTGATATTCAGAACTTCAAGTTCTCAATTACAAGTTAATAACTAAATTGGTAATTTGAAATTCCTAACTTCAAGTTCTGATCTTCAGAACTTCAAGTTCTCAATTTAAAGTTAATAACTAAATTGGTAATTTGAAATTACTAACTACAAGATCTGATCTTCAGAACTTCAAGTTCTCAATTTCAAGTTAATAACTAAATTGGTAATTTGAAATTACTAACTTCAAGATCTGACCTTCAGAACTTCAAGTTTTCAATTACAAGTTAATAACTGAATTGGTAATTTGAAATTACTAACTTCAAGATCTGATCTTCAGAACTTCAAGTTCTCAATTACAAGTTAATAACTACATTGGTAATTTGAAATTCCTAACTTCAAGATCTGATCTTCAGAACTTTAAGTTCTCAATTTCAAGTTAATAACTAAATTGGTAATTTGAAATTACTAACTTCAAGATCTGATCTTCAGAACTTCAAGTTCTCAATTTCAAGTTAATAACTAAATTGGTAATTTGAAATTACTAACTTCAAGATCTGATCTTCAGAACTTCAAGTTCTCAATTTCAAATAAATAAATAAATTGGTAATTTGAAATTACTAACTTCAAGATCTGATCTTCCTGAACTTCAAGTTCTCAATTTCAAGTTAATAAACTTAATTGGTAATTTGAAATTACTAACTTCAAGATCTGATCTTCGGAACTTCAAGTTCTCAATTTCAAGTTAATAACTAAATTGGTAATTTGAAATTATTAACATCAAGATCTGATCTTCGGAACTTCAAGTTCTCAATTTCAAGTTAATAACTAAATTGGTAATTTGAAATTACTAACTTCAAGATCTGATCTTCAGAACTACAAGTTCTCAATTTCAAGATAATAACTAAGTTGGTAATTTGAAATTATTAACTTCAAGATCTGATATTCAGAACTTCAAGTTCTCAATTACAAGTTAATAACTAAATTGGTAATTTGAAATTCCTAACTTCAAGTTCTGATCTTCAGAACTTCAAGCTCTCAATTTCAAGTTAATAACTAAATTGGTAATCTGAAATTACTAACTTCAAGATCTGATCTTCAGAACTGCCAGTTCTCAATTTCAAGTTAATAACTAAATTGGTAATTTGAAATTATTAACTTCAAGATCTGATATTCAGAACTTCAAGTTCTCAATTACAAGTTAATAACTAAATTGGTAATTTGAAATTCCTAACTTCAAGTTCTGATCTTCAGAACTTCAAGTTCTCAATTTCAAGTTAATAACTAAATTGGTAATTTGAAATTACTAACTTCAAGATCTGATCTTCAGAACTTCAAGTTCTCAATTTCAAGTTAATAACTAAATTGGTAATTTGAAATTACTAACTTCAAGATCTGATCTTCAGAACTTCAAGTTCTCAATTACAAGTTAATAACTAAATTGGTAATTTGAAATTACTAACTTCAAGATCTGATCTTCAGAACTTCAAGTTCTCAATTACAAGTTAATAACTAAATTGGTAATTTGAAATTCCTAACTTCAAGATCTGATCTTCAGAACTTCAAGTTCTCAATTTCAAGTTAATAACTAAATTGGTAATTTGAAATTACTAACTTCAAGATCTGATCTTCAGAACTTCAAGTTCTCAATTTCAAGTTAATAACTAAATTGGTAATTTGAAATTACTAACTTCAAGATCTGATCTTCAGAACTTCAAGTTCTCAATTTCAAGTTAACAACTAAATTGGTAATTTGAAATTATTAACTTCAAGATCTGATCTTCAGAACTTCAAGTTCTCAATTTCTAGTTAATAACTAAATTGGTAATTTGAAATTACTAACTTCAAGATCTGATCTTCAGAACTTCAAGTTCTCAATTTCAAGTTAATAACTAAATTGGTAATTTGAAATTATTAACTTCAAGATCAGATCTTCGGAACTTCAAGTTCTCAATTTCAAGTTAATAACTAAATTGGTAATTCGAAATTACTAACTTCAAGATATGATCTTCAGAACTTCAAGTTCTCAATTTCAAGTTAACAACTAAATTGGTAATTTGAAATTATTAACTTCAAGATCTGATCTTCAGAACTTCAAGTTCTCAATTTCTAGTTAATAACTAAATTGGTAATTTGAAATTACCAACTTCAAGATCTGATCTTCAGAACTTCAAGTTCTCAATTTCCAATAAATAAATAAATTGGTAATTTGAAATTACTAACTTCAAGATCTGATCTTCAGAACTTCAAGTTCTCAATTTCAAGTTAATAACTAAATTGGTAATTTGAAATTATTAACTTCAAGATCAGATCTTCGGAACTTCAAGTTCTCAATTTCAAGTTAATAACTAAATTGGTAATTCGAAATTACTAACTTCAAGATCTGATCTTCAAAACTTCAAGTTCTCAATTTCAAGTTAATAACTAAATTGGTAATCTGAAATTATTAACTTCAAGATCTGATCTTCGGAACCTAAAGTTCTCAATTTCAAGATAATAACTAAGTTGGTAATTTGAAATTATTAACTTCAAGATCTGATATTCAGAACTTCAAGTTCTCAATTACAAGTTAATAACTAAATTGGTAATTTGAAATTCCTAACTTCAAGTTCTGATCTTCAGAACTTCAAGTTCTCAATTTCAAGTTAATAACTAAATTGGTAATCTGAAATTATTAACTTCAATATCTGATCTTCGGAACTTCAAGTTCTCAATTTCAAGTTAATAACTAAATTGGTAATTTGAAATTACCAACTTCAAGATCTGATCTTCAGAACTTCAAGTTCTCAATTTCAAGATAATAACTAAGTTGGTAATTTGAAATTATTAACTTCAAGATCTGATATTCAGAACTTCAAGTTCTCAATTTCAAGTTAATAACTAAATTGGTAATTTGAAATTATTAACTTCAAGATCTGATATTCAGAACTTCAAGTTCTCAATTACAAGTTAATAACTAAATTGGTAATTTGAAATTCCTAACTTCAAGTTCTGATCTTCAGAACTTCAAGTTCTCAATTTCAAGTTAATAACTAAATTGGTAATTTGAAATTACTAACTTCAAGATCTGATCTTCAGAACTTCAAGTTCTCAATTTCAAGTTAATAACTAAATTGGTAATTTGAAATTACTAACTTCAAGATCTGACCTTCAGAACTTCAAGTTTTCAATTACAAGTTAATAACTGAATTGGTAATTTGAAATTACTAACTTCAAGATCTGATCTTCAGAACTTCAAGTTCTCAATTACAAGTTAATAACTACATTGGTAATTTGAAATTCCTAACTTCAAGATCTGATCTTCAGAACTTTAAGTTCTCAATTTCAAGTTAATAACTAAATTGGTAATTTGAAATTACTAACTTCAAGATCTGATCTTCAGAACTTCAAGTTCTCAATTTCAAGTTAATAACTAAATTGGTAATTTGAAATTACTAACTTCAAGATCTGATCTTCAGAACTTCAAGTTCTCAATTTCAAATAAATAAATAAATTGGTAATTTGAAATTACTAACTTCAAGATCTGATCTTCCTGAACTTCAAGTTCTCAATTTCAAGTTAATAAACTAAATTGGTAATTTGAAATTACTAACTTCAAGATCTGATCTTCGGAACTTCAAGTTCTCAATTTCAAGTTAATAACTAAATTGGTAATTTGAAATTATTAACATCAAGATCTGATCTTCGGAACTTCAAGTTCTCAATTTCAAGTTAATAACTAAATTGGTAATTTGAAATTACTAACTTCAAGATCTGATCTTCAGAACTTCAAGTTCTCAATTTCAAGATAATAACTAAGTTGGTAATTTGAAATTATTAACTTCAAGATCTGATATTCAGAACTTCAAGTTCTCAATTACAAGTTAATAACTAAATTGGTAATTTGAAATTCCTAACTTCAAGTTCTGATCTTCAGAACTTCAAGCTCTCAATTTCAAGTTAATAACTAAATTGGTAATCTGAAATTACTAACTTCAAGATCTGATCTTCAGAACTGCCAGTTCTCAATTTCAAGTTAATAACTAAATTGGTAATTTGAAATTATTAACTTCAAGATCTGATATTCAGAACTTCAAGTTCTCAATTACAAGTTAATAACTAAATTGGTAATTTGAAATTCCTAACTTCAAGTTCTGATCTTCAGAACTTCAAGTTCTCAATTTCAAGTTAATAACTAAATTGGTAATTTGAAATTACTAACTTCAAGATCTGATCTTCAGAACTTCAAGTTCTCAATTTCAAGTTAATAACTAAATTGGTAATTTGAAATTACTAACTTCAAGATCTGATCTTCAGAACTTCAAGTTTTCAATTTCAAGTTAATAACTAAATTGGTAATTTGAAAATACTAACTTCAAGATCTGATCTTCAGAACTTCTAGTTCTCAATTTCAAGTTAATAACTAAATTGGTAATTTGAAATTACTAACTTCAAGATCTGATCTTCAGAACTTCAAGTTCTCAATTTCAAGTTAATAACTAAATTGGTAATTTGAAATTAATAACTTCAAGATCTGATCTTCAGAACTACAAGTTCTCAATTTCAAGTTAATAACTAAATTGGTAATTTGAAATTACTAACTTCAAGATCTGATCTTCAGAACTTCAAGTTCTCAATTTCAAATAAATAAATAAATTGGTAATTTGAAATTACTAACTTCAAGATCTGATCTTCAGAACTTCAAGTTCTCAATTTCAAGTTAATAACTAAATTGGTAATTTGAAATTATTAACTTCAAGATCTGATCTTCGGAACTTCAAGTTCTCAATTTCAAGTTAATAACTAAATTGGTAATTTTAAATTACTAACTTCAAGATCTGATCTTCAGAACTTCAAGTTCTCAATTTCAAGTTAATAACTAAATTGGTAGTTTGAAATTACTAACTTCAAGATCTGATCTTCAGAACTTCAAGTTCTCAATTTCAAGTTAATAACTAAATTGGTAATTTGAAATTATTAACTTCAAGATCTGATCTTCGGAACTTCAAGTTCTCAATTTCAAGTTAATAACTAAATTGGTAATTTGAAATTACTAACTTCAAGATCTGATCTTCAGAACTTCTAGTTCTCAATTTCAAGATAATAACTAAGTTGGTAATTTGAAATTATTAACTTCAAGATCTGATCTTCAGAACTTCAAGTTCTCAATTACAAGTTAGTAACTAAATTGGTAATTTGAAATTCCTAACTTCAAGTTCTGATCTTCAGAACTTCAAGTTCTCAATTTCAAGATAATAACTAAATTGGTAATTTGAAATTACTAACTTCAAGATATGATCTTCAGAACTTCAAGTTCTCAATTTCAAGATTATAACTAAATTGGTAATTAGAAATTATTAACTTCAAGATCTGATCTTCGGAACTTCAAGTTCTCAATTTCAAGTTAATAACTAAATTGGTAATTTGAAATTATTAACTTCAAGATCTGATCTTCGGAACTCCAAGTTCTCAATTTCAAGTTAATAACTAAATTGGTAATTTGAAATTACTAACTTCAAGATCTGATCTTCAGAACTTCAAGTTCTCAATTTCAAGTTAATAACTAAATTGGTAATTTGAAATTACTAACTTCAAGATCTGATCTTCAGAACTTCAAGTTCTCAATTTCAAGTTAATAACTAAATTGGTAATTTGAAAATACTAACTTCAAGATCTGATCTTCAGAACTTCTAGTTCTCAATTTCAAGTTAATAACTAAATTGGTAATTTGAAATTACTAACTTCAAGATCTGATCTTCAGAACTTCAAGTTCTCAATTTCAAGTTAATAACTAAATTGGTAATTTGAAATTACTAACTTCAAGATCTGATCTTCAGAACTTCAAGTTCTCAATTTCAAGATTATAACTAAATTGGTAATTTGAAATTATTAACTTCAAGATCTGATCTTCGGAACTTCAAGTTCTCAATTTCAAGTTAATAACTAAATTGGTAATTTGAAATTATTAACTTCAAGATCTGATCTTCGGAACTCCAAGTTCTCAATTTCAAGTTAATAACTAAATTGGTAATTTGAAATTACTAACTTCAAGATCTGATCTTCAGAACTTCAAGTTCTCAATTTCAAGATAATAACTAAGTTGGTAATTTGAAATTATTAACTTCAAGATCTGATATTCAGAACTTCAAGTTCTCAATTACAAGTTAATAACTAAATTGGTAATTTGAAATTCCTAACTTCAAGTTCTAATCTTCAGAACTTCAAGTTCTCAATTTCAAGTTAATAACTAAATTGGTAATTTGAAATTATTAACTTCAAGATCTGATCTTCGGAACTTCAAGTTCTCAATTTCAAGTTAATAACTAAATTGGTAATTTGAAATTACTAACTTCAAGATCTGATCTTCTGAACTTCAAGTTCTCAATTTCAAGTTAATAACTAAATTGGTAATTTGAAATTATTAACTTCAAGATCTGATCATCGGAACTTCAAGTTTTCAATTTCAAGTTAATAACTAAATTGGTAATTTGAAAATACTAACTTCAAGATCTGATCTTCAGAACTTCTAGTTCTCAATTTCAAGTTAATAACTAAATTGGTAATTTGAAATTACTAACTTCAAGATCTGATCTTCAGAACTTCAAGTTCTCAATTTCAAGTTAATAACTTAATTGGTAATTTGAAATTAATAACTTCAAGATCTGATCTTCAGAACTACAAGTTCTCAATTTCAAGTTAATAACTAAATTGGTAATTTGAAATTACTAACTTCAAGATCTGATCTTCAGAACTTCAAGTTCTCAATTTCAAATAAATAAATAAATTGGTAATTTGAAATTACTAACTTCAAGATCTGATCTTCAGAACTTCAAGTTCTCAATTTCAAGTTAATAACTAAATTGGTAATTTGAAATTATTAACTTCAAGATCTGATCTTCGGAACTTCAAGTTCTCAATTTCAAGTTAATAACTAAATTGGTAATTTGAAATTACTAACTTCAAGATCTGATCTTCAGAACTTCAAGTTCTCAATTTCAAGTTAATAACTAAATTGGTAGTTTGAAATTACTAACTTCAAGATCTGATCTTCAGAACTTCAAGTTCTCAATTTCAAGTTAATAACTAAATTGGTAATTTGAAATTATTAACTTCAAGATCTGATCTTCGGAACTTCAAGTTCTCAATTTCAAGTTAATAACTAAATTGGTAATTTGAAATTACTAACTTCAAGATCTGATCTTCAGAACTTCAAGTTCTCAATTTCAAGATAATAACTAAGTTGGTAATTTGAAATTATTAACTTCAAGATCTGATCTTCAGAACTTCAAGTTCTCAATTACAAGTTAGTAACTAAATTGGTAATTTGAAATTCCTAACTTCAAGTTCTGATCTTCAGAACTTCAAGTTCTCAATTTCAAGATAATAACTAAATTGGTAATTTGAAATTACTAACTTCAAGATCTGATCTTCAGAACTTCAAGTTCTCAATTTCAAGTTAATAACTAAATTGGTAATTTGAAATTACTAACTTCAAGATCTGATCTTCAGAACTTCAAGTTCTCAATTTCAAGATAATAACTAAATTGGTAATTTGAAATTATTAACTTCAAGATCTGATCTTCGGAACTTCAAGTTCTCAATTTCAAGTTAATAACTAAATTGGTAATTTGAAAATACTAACTTCAAGATCTGATCTTCAGAACTTCTAGTTCTCAATTTCAAGTTAATAACTAAATTGGTAATTTGAAATTACTAACTTCAAGATCTGATCTTCGGAACTTCAAGTTTTCAATTTCAAGTTAATAACTAAATTGGTAATTTGAAAATACTAACTTCAAGATCTGATCTTCAGAACTTCCAGTTCTCAATTTCAAGTTAATAACTAAATTGGTAATTTGAAATTACTAACTTCAAGATCTGATCTTCAGAACTTCAAGTTCTCAATTTCAAGTTAATAACTAAATTGGTAGTTTGAAATTACTAACTTCAAGATCTGATCTTCAGAACTTCAAGTTCTCAATTTCAAGTTAATAACTAAATTGGTAATTTGAAATTATTAACTTTAAGATCTGATCTTCGGAACTTCAAGTTCTCAATTTCAAGTTAATAACTAAATTGGTAATTTAAAATTACTAACTTCAAGATCTGATCTTCAGAACTTCAAGTTCTCAATTTCAAGATAATAACTAAGTTGGTAATTTGAAATTATTAACTTCAAGATCTGATCTTCAGAACTTCTAGTTCTCAATTACATGTTAATAACTAAATTGGTAATTTGAAATTCCTAACTTCAAGTTCTGATCTTCAGAACTTCAAGTTCTCAATTTCAAGATAATAACTAAATTGGTAATTTGAAATTACTAACTTCAAGATCTGATCTTCAGAACTTCAAGTTCTCAATTTCAAGTTAATAACTAAATTGGTAATTTGAAATTACTAACTTCAAGATCTGATCTTCAGAACTTCAAGTTCTCAATTTCAAGATAATAACTAAGTTGGTAATTTGAAATTACTAACTTCAAGATCTGATCTTCAGAACTTCAAGTTCTTAATTTCAAGTTAATAACTAAATTGGTAATTTGAAATTACTAAGTTCAAGATCTGATCTTCAGAACTTCAAGTTCTCAATTTCAAGTTATTAACTAAATTGGTAATTTGAAATTCCTAACTTCAAGATCTGATCTTCAGAACTTCAAGTTCTCAATTTCAAGTTAATAACTAAATTGTTAATTTGAAATTATTAACTTCAAGATCTGATCTTGGGAACTTCAAGTTCTCAATTTCAAGTTAATAACTAAATTGGTAATTTGAAATTCCTAACTTCAAGATCTGATCTTCAGAACTTCAAGTTCTCAATTTCAAGTTAATAACTAAATTGGTAATTAGAAATTACTAACTTGTAGATCTGATCTTCAGAACTTCAAGTTCTCAATTTCAAGTTAATAACTAAATTGGTAATTTGAAATTATTAACTTCAAGATCTGATCTTCGGAACTTCAAGTTCTCAATTTCAAGTTAATAACTAAATTGGTAATTTGAAATTACTAACTTCAAGATCTGATCTTCAGAACTTCAAGTTCTCAATTTCAAGTTAATAACTAAATTGGTAATTTGAAATTATTAACTTCAAGATCTGATCTTCGGAACTTCAAGTTCGCAATTTCATGTTAATAACTAAATTGGTAATATGAAATTACTAACTTCAAGATCTGATCTTCAGAACTTCAAGTTCTCAATTTCAAGATAATAACTAAGTTGGTAATTTGAAATTATTAACTTCAAGATCTGATATTCAGAACTTCAAGTTCTCAATTACAAGTTAATAACTAAATTGGTAATTTGAAATTCCTAACTTCAAGTTCTGATCTTCAGAACTTCAAGTTCTCAATTTCTAGTTAATAACTAAATTGGTAATTTGAAATTACTAACTTCAAGATCTGATCTTCAGAACTTCAAGTTCTCAATTTCAAGTTAATAACTAAATTGGTAATTTGAAATTACTAACTTCAAGATCTGATCTTAAGAACTTCAAGTTCTCAATTTCAAGTTAACAACTAAATTGGTAATTTGAAATTCTAACTTCAAGATCTGATCTTCAGCACTTCAAGTTCTCAATTTCAAGATAATAACTA
Source organism: Rhagonycha lutea (assembly GCA_958510855.1). Lineage (NCBI taxonomy): Eukaryota > Metazoa > Arthropoda > Insecta > Coleoptera > Cantharidae > Rhagonycha > Rhagonycha lutea. Next base: position 42,284,697 of record OY294037.1, read on the forward strand.
AGTTGGTGATTTGAAATTATTAACTTCAAGATCTGATCTTCAGAACTACAAGTTCTCAATTACAAGTTAATAACTAAATTGGTAATTTGAAATTCCTAACTTCAAGTTCTGATCTTCAGAACTTCAAGTTCTCAATTTCAAGATAATAACTAAATTGGTAATTTGAAATTACTAACTTCAAGATCTGATCTTCAGAACTTCAAGTTCTCAATTTCAAGTTATTAACTAAATTGGTAATTTGAAATTACTAACTTCAAGATCTGATCTTCAGAACTTCAAGTTCTCAATTTCAAGATAATAACTAAGTTGGTAATTTGAAATTACTAACTTCAAAATCTGATCTTCAGAACTTCAAGTTCTTAATTTCAAGTTAATAACTAAATTGGTAATTTGAAATTACTAACTTCAAGATCTGATCTTCAGAACTTCAAGTTCTCAATTTCAAGTTAATAACTAAATTGGTAATTTGAAATTCCTAACTTCAAGATCTGATCTTCAGAACTTCAAGTTCTCAATTTCAAGTTAATAACTAAATTGGTAATTTGTAATTACTAACTTCAAGATCTGATCTTAAGAACTTCTAGTTCTCAATTTCAAGTTAATAACTAAATTGGTAATTTGAAATTTCTAACTTCAAGATCTGATCTTCAGAACTTCAAGTTCTCAATTTCAAGTTAATAACTAAATTGGTAATTTGAAATTAATAACTTCAAGATCTGATCTTCAGAACTACAAGTTCTCAATTTCAAGTTAATAACTAAATTGGTAATTTGAAATTACTAACTTCAAGATCTGATCTTCAGAACTTCAAGTTCTCAATTTCAAATAAATAAATAAATTGGTAATTAGAAATTATTAACTTCAAGATCTGATCTTCGGAACATCAAGTTCTCAATTTCAAGTTAATAACTAAATTGGTAATTTGAAATTACTAACTTCAAGATCTGATCTTCAGAACTGCAAGTTCTCAATTTCAAGTTAATAACTAAATTGGTAGTTTGAAATTACTAACTTCAAGATCTGATCTTCAGAACTTCAAGTTCTCAATTTCAAGTTAATAACTAAATTGGTAATTTGAAATTATTAACTTCAAGATCTGATCTTCGGAACTTCAAGTTCTCAATTTCAAGTTAACAACTAAATTGGTAATTTGAAATTCTAACTTCAAGATCTGATCTTCAGCACTTCAAGTTCTCAATTTCAAGATAATAACTAAGTTGGTGATTTGAAATTATTAACTTCAAGATCTGATCTTCAGAACTACAAGTTCTCAATTACAAGTTAATAACTAAATTGGTAATTTGAAATTCCTAACTTCAAGTTCTGATCTTCAGAACTTCAAGTTCTCAATTTCAAGATAATAACTAAATTGGTAATTTGAAATTACTAACTTCAAGATCTGATCTTCAGAACTTCAAGTTCTCAATTACAAGTTAATAACTAAATTGGTAATTTGAAATTACTAACTTCAAGATCTGATCTTCAGAACATCAAGTTCTCAATTTCAAGATAATAACTAAGTTGGTAATTTGAAATTACTAACTTCAAGATCTGATCTTCAGAACTTCAAGTTCTTAATTTCAAGTTAATAACTAAATTGGTAATTTGAAATTACTAACTTCAAGATCTGATCTTCAGAACTTCAAGTTCTCAATTTCAAGTTAATTACTAAATTGGTAATTTGAAATTCCTAACTTCAAGATCTGATCTTCAGAACTTCAAGTTCTCAATTTCAAGTTAATAACTAAATTGTTAATTTGAAATTATTAATTTGAAGATCAGATCTTCGGAACTTCAAGTTCTCAATTTCAAGTTAATAACTAAATTGGTAATTTGAAATTACTAACTTCAAGATCTGATCTTCAGAACTTCAAGTTCTCAATTTCAAGTTAATAACTAAATTGGTAATTTGAAATTACTAACTTCAAGATCTGAACTTCAAGTTCTCAATTTCAAGTTAATAACTAAATTGGTAATTAGAAATTATTAACTTCGAGATCTGATCTTCGGAACTTCAAGTTCTCAATTTCAAGTTAACAACTAAATTGGTAATTTGAAATTATTAACTTCAAGATCTGATCTTCGGAACTTCAAGTTCTCAATTTCAAGTTAATAACTAAATTGGTAATTTGAAATTCCTAACTTCAAGTTCTGATCTTCAGAACTTCAAGTTCTCAATTTCAAGATAATAACTAAATTGGTAATTTGAAATTACTAACTTCAAGATCTGATCTTCAGAACTTCAAGTTCTCAATTTCAAGTTATTAACTAAATTGGTAATTTGAAATTACTAACTTCAAGATCTGATCTTCAGAACTTCAAGTTCTCAATTTCAAGATAATAACTAAGTTGGTAATTTGAAATTACTAACTTCAAAATCTGATCTTCAGAACTTCAAGTTCTTAATTTCAAGTTAATAACTAAATTGGTAATTTGAAATTACTAACTTCAAGATCTGATCTTCAGAACTTCAAGTTCTCAATTTCAAGTTAATAACTAAATTGGTAATTTGAAATTCCTAACTTCAAGATCTGATCTTCAGAACTTCAAGTTCTCAATTTCAAGTTAATAACTAAATTGTTAATTTGAAATTATTAACTTGAAGATCTGATCTTCGGAACTTCAAGTTCTCAATTTCAAGTTAATAACTAAATTGGTAATTTGAAATTACTAACTTCAAGATCTGATCTTCAGAACTTCAAGTTCTCAATTTCAAGTTAATAACTAAATTGGTAATTTGAAATTATTAACTTCTAGATCTGATCTTCGGAACTTCAAGTTCTCAATTTCAAGTTAATAACTAAATTGGTAATTTGAAATTACTAACTTCAAGATCTGATCTTCAGAACTTCAAGTTCTCAATTTCAAGTTAATAACTAAATTGGTAATTTGAAATTATTAACTTCAAGATCTGATCTTCGGAACTTCAAGTTCGCAATTTCATGTTAATAACTAAATTGGTAATATGAAATTACTAACTTCAAGATCTGATCTTCAGAACTTCAAGTTCTCAATTTCAAGATAATAACTAAGTTGGTAATTTGAAATTATTAACTTCAAGATCTGATATTCAGAACTTCAAGTTCTCAATTACAAGTTAATAACTAAATTGGTAATTTGAAATTCCTAACTTCAAGTTCTGATCTTCAGAACTTCAAGTTCTCAATTTCTAGTTAATAACTAAATTGGTAATTTGAAATTACTAACTTCAAGATCTGATCTTCAGAACTTCAAGTTCTCAATTTCAAGTTAATAACTAAATTGGTAATTTGAAATTACTAACTTCAAGATCTGATCTTAAGAACTTCAAGTTCTCAATTTCAAGTTAACAACTAAATTGGTAATTTGAAATTCTAACTTCAAGATCTGATCTTCAGCACTTCAAGTTCTCAATTTCAAGATAATAACTAAGTTGGTGATTTGAAATTATTAACTTCAAGATCTGATCTTCAGAACTACAAGTTCTCAATTACAAGTTAATAACTAAATTGGTAATTTGAAATTCCTAACTTCAAGTTCTGATCTTCAGAACTTCAAGTTCTCAATTTCAAGATAATAACTAAATTGGTAATTTGAAATTACTAACTTCAAGATCTGATCTTCAGAACTTCAAGTTCTCAATTTCAAGTTATTAACTAAATTGGTAATTTGAAATTACTAACTTCAAGATCTGATCTTCAGAACTTCAAGTTCTCAATTTCAAGATAATAACTAAGTTGGTAATTTGAAATTACTAACTTCAAAATCTGATCTTCAGAACTTCAAGTTCTTAATTTCAAGTTAATAACTAAATTGGTAATTTGAAATTACTAACTTCAAGATCTGATCTTCAGAACTTCAAGTTCTCAATTTCAAGTTAATAACTAAATTGGTAATTTGAAATTCCTAACTTCAAGATCTGATCTTCAGAACTTCAAGTTCTCAATTTCAAGTTAATAACTAAATTGGTAATTTGTAATTACTAACTTCAAGATCTGATCTTAAGAACTTCTAGTTCTCAATTTCAAGTTAATAACTAAATTGGTAATTTGAAATTTCTAACTTCAAGATCTGATCTTCAGAACTTCAAGTTCTCAATTTCAAGTTAATAACTAAATTGGTAATTTGAAATTAATAACTTCAAGATCTGATCTTCAGAACTACAAGTTCTCAATTTCAAGTTAATAACTAAATTGGTAATTTGAAATTACTAACTTCAAGATCTGATCTTCAGAACTTCAAGTTCTCAATTTCAAATAAATAAATAAATTGGTAATTAGAAATTATTAACTTCAAGATCTGATCTTCGGAACATCAAGTTCTCAATTTCAAGTTAATAACTAAATTGGTAATTTGAAATTACTAACTTCAAGATCTGATCTTCAGAACTGCAAGTTCTCAATTTCAAGTTAATAACTAAATTGGTAGTTTGAAATTACTAACTTCAAGATCTGATCTTCAGAACTTCAAGTTCTCAATTTCAAGTTAATAACTAAATTGGTAATTTGAAATTATTAACTTCAAGATCTGATCTTCGGAACTTCAAGTTCTCAATTTCAAGTTAACAACTAAATTGGTAATTTGAAATTCTAACTTCAAGATCTGATCTTCAGCACTTCAAGTTCTCAATTTCAAGATAATAACTAAGTTGGTGATTTGAAATTATTAACTTCAAGATCTGATCTTCAGAACTACAAGTTCTCAATTACAAGTTAATAACTAAATTGGTAATTTGAAATTCCTAACTTCAAGTTCTGATCTTCAGAACTTCAAGTTCTCAATTTCAAGATAATAACTAAATTGGTAATTTGAAATTACTAACTTCAAGATCTGATCTTCAGAACTTCAAGTTCTCAATTACAAGTTAATAACTAAATTGGTAATTTGAAATTACTAACTTCAAGATCTGATCTTCAGAACATCAAGTTCTCAATTTCAAGATAATAACTAAGTTGGTAATTTGAAATTACTAACTTCAAGATCTGATCTTCAGAACTTCAAGTTCTTAATTTCAAGTTAATAACTAAATTGGTAATTTGAAATTACTAACTTCAAGATCTGATCTTCAGAACATCAAGTTCTCAATTTCAAGATAATAACTAAGTTGGTAATTTGAAATTACTAACTTCAAGATCTGATCTTCAGAACTTCAAGTTCTTAATTTCAAGTTAATAACTAAATTGGTAATTTGAAATTCCTAACTTCAAGATCTGATCTTCAGAACTTCAAGTTCTCAATTTCAAGTTAATAACTAAATTGTTAATTTGAAATTATTAATTTGAAGATCAGATCTTCGGAACTTCAAGTTCTCAATTTCAAGTTAATAACTAAATAGGTAATTTGAAATTACTAACTTCAAGATCTGATCTTCAGAACTTCAAGTTCTCAATTTCAAGTTAATAACTAAATTGGTAATTTGAAATTACTAACTTCAAGATCTGAACTTCAAGTTCTCAATTTCAAGTTAATAACTAAATTGGTAATTAGAAATTATTAACTTCGAGATCTGATCTTCGGAACTTCAAGTTCTCAATTTCAAGTTAACAACTAAATTGGTAATTTGAAATTATTAACTTCAAGATCTGATCTTCGGAACTTCAAGTTCTCAATTTCAAGTTAATAACTAAATTGGTAATTTGAAATTCCTAACTTCAAGTTCTGATCTTCAGAACTTCAAGTTCTCAATTTCAAGATAATAACTAAATTGGTAATTTGAAATTACTAACTTCAAGATCTGATCTTCAGAACTTCAAGTTCTCAATTTCAAGTTATTAACTAAATTGGTAATTTGAAATTACTAACTTCAAGATCTGATCTTCAGAACTTCAAGTTCTCAATTTCAAGATAATAACTAAGTTGGTAATTTGAAATTACTAACTTCAAAATCTGATCTTCAGAACTTCAAGTTCTTAATTTCAAGTTAATAACTAAATTGGTAATTTGAAATTACTAACTTCAAGATCTGATCTTCAGAACTTCAAGTTCTCAATTTCAAGTTAATAACTAAATTGGTAATTTGAAATTCCTAACTTCAAGATCTGATCTTCAGAACTTCAAGTTCTCAATTTCAAGTTAATAACTAAATTGTTAATTTGAAATTATTAACTTGAAGATCTGATCTTCGGAACTTCAAGTTCTCAATTTCAAGTTAATAACTAAATTGGTAATTTGAAATTACTAACTTCAAGATCTGATCTTCAGAACTTCAAGTTCTCAATTTCAAGTTAATAACTAAATTGGTAATTTGAAATTCCTAACTTCAAGATCTGATCTTCAGAACTTCAAGTTCTCAATTTCAAGTTAATAACTAAATTGGTAATTTGTAATTACTAACTTCAAGATCTGATCTTAAGAACTTCTAGTTCTCAATTTCAAGTTAATAACTAAATTGGTAATTTGAAATTTCTAACTTCAAGATCTGATCTTCAGAACTTCAAGTTCTCAATTTCAAGTTAATAACTAAATTGGTAATTTGAAATTCCTAACTTCAAGATCTGATCTTCAGAACTTCAAGTTCTCAATTTCAAGTTAATAACTAAATTGGTAATTTGTAATTACTAACTTCAAGATCTGATCTTAAGAACTTCTAGTTCTCAATTTCAAGTTAATAACTAAATTGGTAATTTGAAATTACTAACTTCAAGATCTGATCTTAAGAACTTCTAGTTCTCAATTTCAAGTTAATAACTAAATTGGTAATTTGTAATTACTAACTTCAAGATCTGATCTTAAGAACTTCTAGTTCTCAATTTCAAGTTAATAACTAAATTGGTAATTTGAAATTTCTAACTTCAAGATCTGATCTTCAGAACTTCAAGTTCTCAATTTCAAGTTAATAACTAAATTGGTAATTTGAAATTCCTAACTTCAAGATCTGATCTTCAGAACTTCAAGTTCTCAATTTCAAGTTAATAACTAAATTGGTAATTTGTAATTACTAACTTCAAGATCTGATCTTAAGAACTTCTAGTTCTCAATTTCAAGTTAATAACTAAATTGGTAATTTGAAATTTCTAACTTCAAGATCTGATCTTCAGAACTTCAAGTTCTCAATTTCAAGTTAATAACTAAATTGGTAATTTGAAATTCCTAACTTCAAGATCTGATCTTCAGAACTTCAAGTTCTCAATTTCAAGTTAATAACTAAATTGTTAATTTGAAATTATTAACTTGAAGATCTGATCTTCGGAACTTCAAGTTCTCAATTTCAAGTTAATAACTAAATTGGTAATTTGAAATTACTAACTTCAAGATCTGATCTTCAGAACTTCAAGTTCTCAATTTCAAGTTAATAACTAAATTGGTAATTTGAAATTCCTAACTTCAAGATCTGATCTTCAGAACTTCAAGTTCTCAATTTCAAGTTAATAACTAAATTGGTAATTTGTAATTACTAACTTCAAGATCTGATCTTAAGAACTTCTAGTTCTCAATTTCAAGTTAATAACTAAATTGGTAATTTGAAATTTCTAACTTCAAGATCTGATCTTAAGAACTTCTAGTTCTCAATTTCAAGTTAATAACTAAATTGGTAATTTGAAATTTCTAACTTCAAGATCTGATCTTCAGAACTTCAAGTTCTCAATTTCAAGTTAATAACTAAATTGGTAATTTGAAATTCCTAACTTCAAGATCTGATCTTCAGAACTTCAAGTTCTCAATTTCAAGTTAATAACTAAATTGGTAATTTGTAATTACTAACTTCAAGATCTGATCTTAAGAACTTCTAGTTCTCAATTTCAAGTTAATAACTAAATTGGTAATTTGAAATTTCTAACTTCAAGATCTGATCTTCAGAACTTCAAGTTCTCAATTTCAAGTTAATAACTAAATTGATAATTTGAAATTAATAACTTCAAGATCTGATCTTCAGAACTACAAGTTCTCAATTTCAAGTTAATAACTAAATTGGTAATTTGAAATTACTAACTTCAAGATCTGATCTTCAGAACTTCAAGTTCTCAATTTCAAATAAATAAATAAATTGGTAATTAGAAATTATTAACTTCAAGATCTGATCTTCGGAACATCAAGTTCTCAATTTCAAGTTAATAACTAAATTGGTAATTTGAAATTACTAACTTCAAGATCTGATCTTCAGAACTGCAAGTTCTCAATTTCAAGTTAATAACTAAATTGGTAGTTTGAAATTACTAACTTCAAGATCTGATCTTCAGAACTTCAAGTTCTCAATTTCAAGTTAATAACTAAATTGGTAATTTGAAATTATTAACTTCAAGATCTGATCTTCGGAACTTCAAGTTCTCAATTTCAAGTTAACAACTAAATTGGTAATTTGAAATTCTAACTTCAAGATCTGATCTTCAGCACTTCAAGTTCTCAATTTCAAGATAATAACTAAGTTGGTGATTTGAAATTATTAACTTCAAGATCTGATCTTCAGAACTACAAGTTCTCAATTACAAGTTAATAACTAAATTGGTAATTTGAAATTCCTAACTTCAAGTTCTGATCTTCAGAACTTCAAGTTCTCAATTTCAAGATAATAACTAAATTGGTAATTTGAAATTACTAACTTCAAGATCTGATCTTCAGAACTTCAAGTTCTCAATTACAAGTTAATAACTAAATTGGTAATTTGAAATTACTAACTTCAAGATCTGATCTTCAGAACATCAAGTTCTCAATTTCAAGATAATAACTAAGTTGGTAATTTGAAATTACTAACTTCAAGATCTGATCTTCAGAACTTCAAGTTCTTAATTTCAAGTTAATAACTAAATTGGTAATTTGAAATTACTAACTTCAAGATCTGATCTTCAGAACATCAAGTTCTCAATTTCAAGATAATAACTAAGTTGGTAATTTGAAATTACTAACTTCAAGATCTGATCTTCAGAACTTCAAGTTCTTAATTTCAAGTTAATAACTAAATTGGTAATTTGAAATTCCTAACTTCAAGATCTGATCTTCAGAACTTCAAGTTCTCAATTTCAAGTTAATAACTAAATTGTTAATTTGAAATTATTAATTTGAAGATCAGATCTTCGGAACTTCAAGTTCTCAATTTCAAGTTAATAACTAAATAGGTAATTTGAAATTACTAACTTCAAGATCTGATCTTCAGAACTTCAAGTTCTCAATTTCAAGTTAATAACTAAATTGGTAATTTGAAATTACTAACTTCAAGATCTGAACTTCAAGTTCTCAATTTCAAGTTAATAACTAAATTGGTAATTAGAAATTATTAACTTCGAGATCTGATCTTCGGAACTTCAAGTTCTCAATTTCAAGTTATTAACTAAATTGGTAATTTGAAATTACTAACTTCAAGATCTGATCTTCAGAACTTCAAGTTCTCAATTTCAAGATAATAACTAAGTTGGTAATTTGAAATTACTAACTTCAAAATCTGATCTTCAGAACTTCAAGTTCTTAATTTCAAGTTAATAACTAAATTGGTAATTTGAAATTACTAACTTCAAGATCTGATCTTCAGAACTTCAAGTTCTCAATTTCAAGTTAATAACTAAATTGGTAATTTGAAATTCCTAACTTCAAGTTCTGATCTTCAGAACTTCAAGTTCTCAATTTCAAGTTAATAACTAAATTGGTAATTTGAAATTCCTAACTTCAAGTTCTGATCTTCAGAACTTCAAGTTCTCAATTTCAAGATAATAACTAAATTGGTAATTTGAAATTACTAACTTCAAGATCTGATCTTCAGAACTTCAAGTTCTCAATTTCAAGTTATTAACTAAATTGGTAATTTGAAATTACTAACTTCAAGATCTGATCTTCAGAACTTCAAGTTCTCAATTTCAAGATAATAACTAAGTTGGTAATTTGAAATTACTAACTTCAAAATCTGATCTTCAGAACTTCAAGTTCTTAATTTCAAGTTAATAACTAAATTGGTAATTTGAAATTACTAACTTCAAGATCTGATCTTCAGAACTTCAAGTTCTCAATTTCAAGTTAATAACTAAATTGGTAATTTGAAATTCCTAACTTCAAGATCTGATCTTCAGAACTTCAAGTTCTCAATTTCAAGTTAATAACTAAATTGTTAATTTGAAATTATTAACTTGAAGATCTGATCTTCGGAACTTCAAGTTCTCAATTTCAAGTTAATAACTAAATTGGTAATTTGAAATTACTAACTTCAAGATCTGATCTTCAGAACTTCAAGTTCTCAATTTCAAGTTAATAACTAAATTGGTAATTTGAAATTATTAACTTGAAGATCTGATCTTCGGAACTTCAAGTTCTCAATTTCAAGTTAATAACTAAATTGGTAATTTGAAATTACTAACTTCAAGATCTGATCTTCAGAACTTCAAGTTCTCAATTTCAAGTTAATAACTAAATTGGTAATTTGAAATTATTAACTTCAAGATCTGATCTTCGGAACTTCAAGTTCTCAATTACAAGTTAAGAACTAAATTGGTAATTTGAAATTCCTAACTTCAAGTTCTGATCTTCAGAACTTCAAGTTCTCAATTTCAAGTTAATAACTAAATTGGTAATTTGAAATTATTAACTTCAAGATCTGATCTTCGGAACTTCAAGTTCTCAATTTCAAGTTAATAACTAAATTGGTAATTTGAAATTACCAACTTCAAGATCTGATCTTCAGAACTTCAAGTTCTCAATTTCAAGTTAATAACTAAATTGGTAATTTGAAATTACTAACTTCAAGATCTGATCTTCAGAACTTCAAGTTCTCAATTTCAAGATAATAACTAAGTTGGTAATTTGAAATTACTAACTTCAAAATCTGATCTTCAGAACTTCAAGTTCTTAATTTCAAGTTAATAACTAAATTGGTAATTTGAAATTACTAACTTCAAGATCTGATCTTCAGAACTTCAAGTTCTCAATTTCAAGTTAATAACTAAATTGGTAATTTGAAATTCCTAACTTCAAGATCTGATCTTCAGAACTTCAAGTTCTCAATTTCAAGTTAATAACTAAATTGGTAATTTGAAATTACTAACTTCAAGATCTGATCTTAAGAACTTCTAGTTCTCAATTTCAAGTTAATAACTAAATTGGTAATTTGAAATTTCTAACTTCAAGATCTGATCTTCAGAACTTCAAGTTCTCAATTTCAAGTTAATAACTAAATTGGTAATTTGAAATTAATAACTTCAAGATCTGATCTTCAGAACTACAAGTTCTCAATTTCAAGTTAATAACTAAATTGGTAATTTGAAATTACTAACTTCAAGATCTGATCTTCAGAACTTCAAGTTCTCAATTTCAAATAAATAAATAAATTGGTAATTAGAAATTATTAACTTCAAGATCTGATCTTCGGAACTTCAAGTTCTCAATTTCAAGTTAATAACTAAATTGGTAATTTGAAATTACTAACTTCAAGATCTGATCTTCAGAACTTCAAGTTCTCAATTTCAAGGTAATAACTAAATTGGTAGTTTGAAATTACTAACTTCAAGATCTGATCTTCAGAACTTCAAGTTCTCAATTTCAAGTTAATAACTAAATTGGTAATTTGAAATTATTAACTTCAAGATCTGATCTTCGGAACTTCAAGTTCTCAATTTCAAGTTAACAACTAAATTGGTAATTTGAAATTCTAACTTCAAGATCTGATCTTCAGCACTTCAAGTTCTCAATTTCAAGATAATAACTAAGTTGGTGATTTGAAATTATTAACTTCAAGATCTGATCTTCAGAACTACAAGTTCTCAATTACAAGTTAATAACTAAATTGGTAATTTGAAATTCCTAACTTCAAGTTCTGATCTTCAGAACTTCAAGTTCTCAATTTCAAGATAATAACTAAATTGGTAATTTGAAATTACTAACTTCAAGATCTGATCTTCAGAACTTCAAGTTCTCAATTACAAGTTAATAACTAAATTGGTAATTTGAAATTACTAACTTCAAGATCTGATCTTCAGAACATCAAGTTCTCAATTTCAAGATAATAACTAAGTTGGTAATTTGAAATTACTAACTTCAAGATCTGATCTTCAGAACTTCAAGTTCTTAATTTCAAGTTAATAACTAAATTGGTAATTTGAAATTTCTAACTTCAAGATTTGATCTTCAGAACTTCAAGTTCTCAATTTCAAGTTAATAACTAAATTGGTAATTTGAAATTCCTAACTTCAAGATCTGATCTTCAGAACTTCAAGTTCTCAATTTCAAGTTAATAACTAAATTGTTAATTTGAAATTATTAATTTGAAGATCAGATCTTCGGAACTTCAAGTTCTCAATTTCAAGTTAATAACTAAATTGGTAATTTGAAATTACTAACTTCAAGATCTGATCTTCAGAACTTCAAGTTCTCAATTTCAAGTTAATAACTAAATTGGTAATTTGAAATTCCTAACTTCAAGATCTGATCTTCAGAACTTCAAGTTCTCAATTTCAAGTTAATAACTAAATTGTTAATTTGAAATTATTAATTTGAAGATCAGATCTTCGGAACTTCAAGTTCTCAATTTCAAGTTAATAACTAAATTGGTAATTTGAAATTACTAACTTCAAGATCTGAACTTCAAGTTCTCAATTTCAAGTTAATAACTAAATTGGTAATTTGAAATTATTAACTTCAAGATCTGATCTTCGGAACTTCAAGTTCTCAATTTCAAGTTAACAACTAAATTGGTAATTTGAAATTATTAACTTCAAGATCTGATCTTCGGAACTTCAAGTTCTGAATTTCAAGTTAATAACTAAATTGGTAATTTAAAATTCCTAACTTCAAGTTCTGATCTTCAGAACTTCAAGTTCTCAATTTCAAGATAATAACTAAATTGGTAATTTGAAATTACTAACTTCAAGATCTGATCTTCAGAACTTCAAGTTCTCAATTTCAAGTTATTAACTAAATTGGTAATTTGAAATTACTAACTTCAAGATCTGATCTTCAGAACTTCAAGTTCTCAATTTCAAGATAATAACTAAGTTGGTAATTTGAAATTACTAACTTCAAAATCTGATCTTCAGAACTTCAAGTTCTTAATTTCAAGTTAATAACTAAATTGGTAATTTGAAATTACTAACTTCAAGATCTGATCTTCAGAACTTCAAGTTCTCAATTTCAAGTTAATAACTAAATTGGTAATTTGAAATTACTAACTTCAAGATCTGATCTTCAGAACTTCAAGTTCTCAATTTCAAGTTAATAACTAAATTGGAAATTTGAAATTACTAACTTCAAGATCTGATCTTCAGAACTTCTAGTTCTCAATTTCAAGTTAATAACTAAATTGGTAATTTGAAATTACTAACTTCAAGATCTGATCTTCAGAACTTCAAGTTCTCAATTTCAAGTTAATAACTAAATTGGTAATTTGAAATTAATAACTTCAATATCTGATCTTCAGAACTAAAAGTTCTCAATTTCAAGTTAATAACTAAATTGGTAATTTGAAATTACTAACTTCAAGATCTGATCTTCAGAACTTCAAGTTCTCAATTTCAAATAAATAAATAAATTGGTAATTTGAAATTACTAACTTCAAGATCTGATCTTCAGAACTTCAAGTTCTCAATTTCAAGTTAATAACTAAATTGGTAATTTGAAATTATTAACTTCAAGATCAGATCTTCGGAACTTCAAGTTCTCAATTTCAAGTTAATAACTAAATTGGTAATTTGAAATTACTGACTTCAAGATCTGATCTTCAGAACTTCAAGTTCTCAATTTCAAATAAATAAATAAATTGGTAATTTGAAATTACTAACTTCAAGATCTGATCTTCAGAACTTTAAGTTCTCAATTTCAAGTTAATAACTAAATTGGTAATTTGAAATTAATAACTTCAAGATCTGATCTTCAGAACTACAAGTTCTCAATTTCAAGTTAATAACTAAATTGGTAATTTGAAATTACTAACTTCAAGATCTGATCTTCAGAACTTCAAGTTCTCAATTTCAAGTTAATAACTAAATTGGTAATTTGAAATTATTAACTTCAAGATCTGATCTTCGGAACTTCAAGTTCTCAATTTCAAGTTAATAACTAAATTGGTAATTTGAAATTACTAACTTCAAGATCTGATCTTCAGAACTTCAAGTTCTCAATTTCAAGATAATAACTAAGTTGGTAATTTGAAATTATTAACTTCAAGATCTGATATTCAGAACTTCAAGTTCTCAATTACAAGTTAATAACTAAATTGGTAATCTGAAATTATTAACTTCAAGATCTGATCTTCGGAACTTCAAGTTCTCAATTTCAAGTTAATAACTAAATTGGTAATTTGAAATTACTAACTTCAAGATCTGATCTTCAGAACTTCAAGTTCTCAATTTCAAGATAATAACTAAGTTGGTAATTTGAAATTATTAACTTCAAGATCTGATATTCAGAACTTCAAGTTATCAATTTCAAGTTAATAACTAAATTGGTTATTTGAAATTATTAACTTCAAGATCTGATCTTCGGAACTTCAAGTTCTCAATTTCAAGTTAATAACTAAATTGGTAATTTGAAATTACTAACTTCAAGATCTGATCTTCAGAACTTCAAGTTCTCAATTTCAAGTTAATAACTAAATTGGTAATTTGAAATTATTAACTTCAAGATCTGATCTTCGGAACTTCAAGTTCTCAATTTCAAGTTAATAACTAAATTGGTAATTTGAAATTACTAACTTCAAGATCTGATCTTCAGAACTTCAAGTTCTCAATTTCAAGTTAATAACTAAATTGGTAATTTGAAATTAATAACTTCAAGATCTGATCTTCAGAACTACAAGTTCTCAATTTCAAGTTAATAACTAAATTGGTAATTTGAAATTACTAACTTCAAGATCTGATCTTCAGAACTTCAAGTTCTCAATTTCAAATAAATAAATAAATTGGTAATTTGAAATTACTAACTTCAAGATCTGATCTTCAGAACTTCAAGTTCTCAATTTCAAGTTAATAACTTAATTGGTAATTTGATATTATTAACTTCAAGATCAGATCTTCGGAACTTCAAGTTCTCAATTTCAAGTTTATAACTAAATTGGTAATTTTAAATTCCTAACTTCAAGTTCTGATCTTCAGAACTTCAAGTTCTCAATTTCAAGTTAATAACTAAATTGGTAATTTGAAATTACCAACTTCAAGTTCTGATCTTCAGAACTTCAAGTTCTCAATTTCAAGATAAAAACTAAGTTGGTAATTTGAAATTACTAACTTCAAGATCTGATCTTCAGAACTTCAAGTTCTTAATTTCAAGTTAATAACTAAATTGGTAATTTGAAATTACTAACTTCAAGATCTGATCTTCAGAACTTCAAGTTCTCAATTTCAAGATAATAACTAAGTTGGTAATTTGAAATTACTAACTTCAAGATCTGATCTTCAGAACTTCAAGTTCTTAATTTCAAGTTAATAACTAAATTGGTAATTTGAAATTACTAACTTCAAGATCTGATCTTCAGAACTTCAAGTTCTCAATTTCAAGTTAATAACTAAACTGGTAATTTGAAATTCCTAACTTCAAGATCTGATCTTCAGAACTTCAAGTTCTCAATTTCAAGTTAATAACTAAATTGGTAATTTGAAATTACTAACTTCAAGGTCTGATCTTCAGAACTTCAAGTTCTCAATTTCAAGTTTATAACTAAATTGGTAATTTGAAATTATTAACTACAAGATCTGATCTTCGGAACTTCAAGTACTCAATTTCAAGTTAATAACTAAATTGGTAATTTGAAATTACTAACTTCAAGATCTGATCTTCAGAACTTCAAGTTCTCAATTTCAAGTTAATAACTAAATTGGTAATTTGAAATTACTAACTTCAAGATCTGTTCTTCAGAACTTCAAGTTCTCAATTTCAAGTTAATAACTAAATTGGTAATTTGAAATTATTAACTTCAAGATCTGATCTTCGGAACTTCAAGTTCTCAATTTCAAGTTAATAACTAAATTGGTAATTTGAAATTATTAACTCCAAGATCTGATCTTCGGAACTTCAAGTTCTCAATTTCAAGTTAATAACTAAATTGGTAATTTGAAATTACTAACTTCAAGATCTGTTCTTCAGAACTTCAAGTTCTCAATTTTAAGTTAATAACTAAATTGGTAATTTGAAATTATTAACTTCAAGATCTGATCTTCGGAACTTCAAGTTCTCAATTTCAAGTTAATAACTAAATTGGTAATTTGAAATTATTAACTTCTAGATCTGATATTCAGAACTTCAAGTTCTCAATTACAAGTTAATAACTAAATTGGTAATTTGAAATTCCTAACTTCAAGTTCTGATCTTCAGAACTTCAAGTTCTCAATTTCAAGTTAATAACTAAATTGGTAATCTGAAATTTTAACTTCAAGATCTGATCTTCGGAACTTCAAGTTCTCAATTTCAAGTTAATAACTAAATTGGTAATTTGAAATTACCAACTTCAAGATCTGATCTTCAGAACTTCAAGTTCTCAATTTCAAGATAATAACTAAGTTGGTAATTTGAAATTACTAACTTCAAGATCTGATCTTCAGAACTTCAAGTTCTTAATTTCAAGTTAATAACTAAATTGGTAATTTGAAATTACTAACTTCAACATCTGATCTTCAGAACTTCAAGTTCTCAATTTCAAGTTAATAACTAAATTGGTAATTTGAAATTCCTAACTTCAAGATCTGATCTTCAGAACTTCAAGTTCTCAATTTCAAGTTAATAACTAAATTGGTAATTTGAAATTACTAACTTCAAGGTCTGATCTTCAGAACTTCAAGTTCTCAATTTCAAGTTTAAAACTAAATTGGTAATTTGAAATTATTAACTACAAGATCTGATCTTCGGAACTTCAAGTTCTCAATTTCAAGTTAATAACTAAATTGGTAATTTGAAATTACTAACTTCAAGATCTGATCTTCAGAACTTCAAGTTCTCAATTTCAAGTTAATAACTAAATTGGTAATTTGAAATTACTAACTTCAAGATCTGATCTTCAGAACTTCAAGTTCTCAATTTCAAGTTAATAACTAAATTGGTAATTTGAAATTATTAACTTCAAGATCTGATCTTCGGAACTTCAAGTTCTCAATTTCAAGTTAATAACTTAATTGGTAATTTGAAATTACTAACTTCAAGTTCTGATCTTCAGAACTTCAAGTTCTCAATTACAAGATAATAATTAAATTGGTAATTTGAAATTACTAACTTCAAGATCTGATCTTCAGAACTTCAAGTTCTCAATTTCAAGTTAATAACTAAATTGGTAATTTGAAATTCCTAACTTCAAGATCTGATCTTCAGAACTTCAAGTTCTCAATTTCAAGTTAATAACTAAATTGGTAATTTGAAATTACTAACTTCAAGGTCTGATCTTCAGAACTTCAAGTTCTCAATTTCAAGTTAATAACTAAATTGGTAATTTGAAATTACTAACTTCAAGATCTGATCTTCAGAACTTCAAGTTCTCAATTTCAAGTTAATAACTAAATTGGTAATTTGAAATTACTAACTTCAAGATCTGATCTTCAGAACTTCAAGTTCTCAATTTCAAGTTAATAACTAAATTGGTAATTTGAAATTACTAACTTCAAGATCTGATCTTCAGAACTTCAAGTTCTCAATTACAAGTTAATAACTAAATTGGTAATTTGAAATTCCTAACTTCAAGATCTGATCTTCAGAACTTCAAGTTCTCAATTTCAAGTTAATAACAAAATTGGTAATTTGAAATTACTTACTTCAAGATCTGATCTTCAGAACTTCAAGTTCTCAATTTCAAATAAATAAATAAATTGGTAATTTGAAATTACTAACTTCAAGATCTGATCTGAAGAACTTCAAGTTCTCAATTTCAAGTTAATAACTAAATTGGTAATTTGAAATTATTAACTTCAAGATCAGATCTTCGGAACTTCAAGTTCTCAATTGCAAGTTAATAACTAAATTGGTAATTTGAAATTATTAACTTCAAGATCTGATCTTCGGAACTTCAAGTTCTCAATTTCAAGTTAATAACTAAATTGGTAATTTGAAATTACCAACTTCAAGATCTGATCTTCAGAACTTCAAGTTCTTAATTTCAAGTTAATAACTAAATTGGTAATTTGAAATTACTAACTTCAAGATCTGATTTTCAGAACTTCAAGTTCTCAATTTCAAGTTAATAACTAAATTGGTAATTTGAAATTATTAACTTCTAGATCTGATATTCAGAACTTCAAGTTCTCAATTACAAGTTAATAACTAAATTGGTAATTTGAAATTCCTAACTTCAAGTTCTGATCTTCAGAACTTCAAGTTCTCAATTTCAAGTTAATAACTAAATTGGTAATCTGAAATTTTAACTTCAAGATCTGATCTTCGGAACTTCAAGTTCTCAATTTCAAGTTAATAACTAAATTGGTAATTTGAAATTACCAACTTCAAGATCTGATCTTCAGAACTTCAAGTTCTCAATTTCAAGATAATAACTAAGTTGGTAATTTGAAATTACTAACTTCAAGATCTGATCTTCAGAACTTCAAGTTCTTAATTTCAAGTTAATAACTAAATTGGTAATTTGAAATTCCTAACTTCAAGTTCTGATCTTCAGAACTTCAAGTTCTCAATTTCAAGTTAATAACTAAATTGGTAATCTGAAATTTTAACTTCAAGATCTGATCTTCGGAACTTCAAGTTCTCAATTTCAAGTTAATAACTAAATTGGTAATTTGAAATTACCAACTTCAAGATCTGATCTTCAGAACTTCAAGTTCTCAATTTCAAGATAATAACTAAGTTGGTAATTTGAAATTACTAACTTCAAGATCTGATCTTCAGAACTTCAAGTTCTTAATTTCAAGTTAATAACTAAATTGGTAATTTGAAATTACTAACTTCAACATCTGATCTTCAGAACTTCAAGTTCTCAATTTCAAGTTAATAACTAAATTGGTAATTTGAAATTCCTAACTTCAAGATCTGATCTTCAGAACTTCAAGTTCTCAATTTCAAGTTAATAACTAAATTGGTAATTTGAAATTACTAACTTCAAGGTCTGATCTTCAGAACTTCAAGTTCTCAATTTCAAGTTTAAAACTAAATTGGTAATTTGAAATTATTAACTACAAGATCTGATCTTCGGAACTTCAAGTTCTCAATTTCAAGTTAATAACTAAATTGGTAATTTGAAATTACTAACTTCAAGATCTGATCTTCAGAACTTCAAGTTCTCAATTTCAAGTTAATAACTAAATTGGTAATTTGAAATTACTAACTTCAAGATCTGATCTTCAGAACTTCAAGTTCTCAATTTCAAGTTAATAACTAAATTGGTAATTTGAAATTATTAACTTCAAGATCTGATCTTCGGAACTTCAAGTTCTCAATTTCAAGTTAATAACTTAATTGGTAATTTGAAATTACTAACTTCAAGTTCTGATCTTCAGAACTTCAAGTTCTCAATTACAAGATAATAATTAAATTGGTAATTTGAAATTACTAACTTCAAGATCTGATCTTCAGAACTTCAAGTTCTCAATTTCAAGTTAATAACTAAATTGGTAATTTGAAATTCCTAACTTCAAGATCTGATCTTCAGAACTTCAAGTTCTCAATTTCAAGTTAATAACTAAATTGGTAATTTGAAATTACTAACTTCAAGGTCTGATCTTCAGAACTTCAAGTTCTCAATTTCAAGTTAATAACTAAATTGGTAATTTGAAATTACTAACTTCAAGATCTGATCTTCAGAACTTCAAGTTCTCAATTTCAAGTTAATAACTAAATTGGTAATTTGAAATTACTAACTTCAAGATCTGATCTTCAGAACTTCAAGTTCTCAATTTCAAGTTAATAACTAAATTGGTAATTTGAAATTACTAACTTCAAGATCTGATCTTCAGAACTTCAAGTTCTCAATTACAAGTTAATAACTAAATTGGTAATTTGAAATTCCTAACTTCAAGATCTGATCTTCAGAACTTCAAGTTCTCAATTTCAAGTTAATAACAAAATTGGTAATTTGAAATTACTTACTTCAAGATCTGATCTTCAGAACTTCAAGTTCTCAATTTCAAATAAATAAATAAATTGGTAATTTGAAATTACTAACTTCAAGATCTGATCTGAAGAACTTCAAGTTCTCAATTTCAAGTTAATAACTAAATTGGTAATTTGAAATTATTAACTTCAAGATCAGATCTTCGGAACTTCAAGTTCTCAATTGCAAGTTAATAACTAAATTGGTAATTTGAAATTATTAACTTCAAGATCTGATCTTCGGAACTTCAAGTTCTCAATTTCAAGTTAATAACTAAATTGGTAATTTGAAATTACCAACTTCAAGATCTGATCTTCAGAACTTCAAGTTCTTAATTTCAAGTTAATAACTAAATTGGTAATTTGAAATTACTAACTTCAAGATCTGATTTTCAGAACTTCAAGTTCTCAATTTCAAGTTAATAACTAAATTGGTAATTTGAAATTCCTAACTTCAAGATCTGATCTTCAGAACTTCAAGTTCTCAATTTCAAGTTAATAACTAAATTGGTAATTTGAAATTACTAACTTCAAGATCTGATCTTCAGAACTTCAAGTTCTCAATTTCAAGTTAATAACTAAATTGGTAATTTGAAATTATTAACTTCAAGAACTGATCTTCGGAACTTTAAGTTCTCAATTTCAAGTTAATAACTAAATTGGTAATTTGAAATTATTAACTTCTAGATCTGATATTCAGAACTTCAAGTTCTCAATTACAAGTTAATAACTAAATTGGTAATTTTAATTCCTAACTGCAAGTTCTGATCTTCAGAACTTCAAGTTCTCAATTTCAAGTTAATAACTAAATTGGTAATCTGAAATTATTAACTTCAAGATCTGATCTTCGGAACTTCAAGTTCTCAATTTCAAGTTAATAACTAAATTGGTAATTTTAAATTACCAACTTCAAGATCTGATCTTCAGAACTTCAAGTTCTCAATTGCAAGTTAATAACTAAATTGGTAATTTGAAATTATTAACTTCAAGATCTGATCTTCGGAACTTCAAGTTCTCAATTTCAAGTTAATAACTAAATTGGTAATTTGAAATTACCAACTTCAAGATCTGATCTTCAGAACTTCAAGTTCTCAATTTCAAGATAATAACTAAGTTGGTAATTTGAAATTACTAACTTCAAGATCTGATCTTCAGAACTTCAAGTTCTTAATTTCAAGTTAATAACTAAATTGGTAATTTGAAATTACTAACTTCAAGATCTGATTTTCAGAACTTCAAGTTCTCAATTTCAAGTTAATAACTAAATTGGTAATTTGAAATTCCTAACTTCAAGATCTGATCTTCAGAACTTCAAGTTCTCAATTTCAAGTTAATAACTAAATTGGTAATTTGAAATTACTAACTTCAAGATCTGATCTTCAGAACTTCAAGTTCTCAATTTCAAGTTAATAACTAAATTGGTAATTTGAAATTATTAACTTCAAGATCTGATCTTCGGAACCTTAAGTTCTCAATTTCAAGTTAATAACTAAATTGGTAATTTGAAATTATTAACTTCTAGATCTGATATTCAGAACTTCAAGTTCTCAATTACAAGTTAATAACTAAATTGGTAATTTTAATTCCTAACTGCAAGTTCTGATCTTCAGAACTTCAAGTTCTCAATTTCAAGTTAATAACTAAATTGGTAATCTGAAATTATTAACTTCAAGATCTGATCTTCGGAACTTCAAGTTCTCAATTTCAAGTTAATAACTAAATTGGTAATTTTAAATTACCAACTTCAAGATCTGATCTTCAGAACTTCAAGTTCTCAATTTCAAGATAATAACTAAGTTGGTAATTTGAAATTACTAACTTCAAGATCTGATCTTCAGAACTTCAAGTTCTTAATTTCAAGTTAATAACTAAATTGGTAATTTGAAATTACAAACTTCAAGATCTGATCTTCAGAACTTCAAGTTCTCAATTTCAAGTTAATAACTAAATTGGTAATTTGAAATTCCTAACTTCAAGATCTGATCTTCAGAACTTCAAGTTCTCAATTTCAAGTTAATAACTAAATTGGTAATTTGAAATTACAAACTTCAAGGTCTGATCTTCAGAACTTCAAGTTCTCAATTTCAAGTTTATAACTAAATTGGTAATTTAAAATTATTAACTACAAGATCTGATCTTCGGAACTTCAAGTTCTCAATTTCAAGTTAATAACTTAATTGGTAATTTGAAATTACTAACTTCAAGTTCTGATCTTCAGAACTTCAAGTTCTCAATTTCAAGATAATAACTAAATTGGTAATTTGAAATTACTAACTTCAAGATCTGATCTTCAGAACTTCAAGTTCTCAATTTCAAGTTAATAACTAAATTGGTAATTTGAAATTCCTAACTTCAAGATCTGATCTTCAGAACTTCAAGTTCTCAATTTCAAGTTAATAACTAAATTGGTAATTTGAAATTCCTAACTTCAAGGTCTGATCTTCAGAACTTCAAGTTCTCAATTTCAAGTTAATAACTAAATTGGTAATTTGAAATTACTAACTTCAAGATCTGATCTTCGGAACTTCAAGTTCTCAATTTCAAGTTAATAACTAAATTGGTAATTTGAAATTACTAACTTCAAGATCTGATCTTCAGAACTTCAAGTTCTCAATTTCAAGTTAATAACTAAATTGGTAATTTGAAATTTCTAACTTCAAGATCTGATCTTCAGAACTTCAAGTTCTCAATTACAAGTTAATAACTAAATTGGTAATTTGAAATTACTAACTTCAAGATCTGATCTTCAGAACTTCAAGTTCTCAATTTCAAATAAATAAATAAATTGGTAATTTGTAATTACTAACTTCAAGATCTGATCTTCAGAACTTCAAGTTCTCAATTTCAAGTTAATAACTAAATTGGTAATTTGAAATTACTAACTTCAAGATCTGATCTTCAGAACTTCAAGTTCTCAATTTCAAGTTAATAACTAAATTGGTAATTTGAAATTATTGACTTCAAGATCTGATCTTCGGAACTTCAAGTTCTCAATTTCTAGTTAATAACTAAATTGGTAATTTGAAATTACTAACTTCAAGATCTGTTCTTCAGAACTTCAAGTTCTCAATTTCAAGTTAATAACTAAATTGGTAATTTGAAATTATTAACTTCAAGATCTGATCTTCGGAACTTCAAGTTCTCAATTTCAAGTTAATAACTAAATTGGTAATTTGAAATTACTAACTTCAAGATCTGTTCTTCAGAACTTCAAGTTCTCAATTTCAAGTTAATAACTAAATTGGTAATTTGAAATTATTAACTTCAAGATCTGATCTTCGGAACTTCGAGTTCTCAATTTCAAGTTAATAACTAAATTGGTAATTTGAAATTATTAACTTCTAGATCTGATATTCAGAACTTCAAGTTCTCAATTTCAAGTTAATAACTAAATTGGTAATTTGAAATTCCTAACTTCAAGTTCTGATCTTCAGAACTTCAAGTTCTCAATTTCAAGTTAATAACTAAATTGGTAATCTGAAATTATTAACTTCAAGATCTGATCTTCGGAACTTCAAGTTCTCAATTTCAAGTTAATAACTAAATTGGTAATTTGAAATTACCAACTTCAAGATCTGATCTTCAGAACTTCAAGTTCTCAATTTCAAGATAATAACTAAGTTGGTAATTTGAAATTACTAACTTCAAGATCTGATCTTCAGAACTTCAAGTTCTTAATTTCAAGTTAATAACTAAATTGGTAATTTGAAATTACTAACTTCAAGATCTGATCTTCAGAACTTCAAGTTCTCAATTTCAAGTTAATAACTAAATTGGTAATTTGAAATTCCTAACTTCAAGATCTGATCTTCAGAACTTCAAGTTCTCAATTTCAAGTTAATAACTAAATTGGTAATTTGAAATTACTAACTTCAAGGTCTGATCTTCAGAACTTCAAGTTCTCAATTTCAAGTTAATAACTAAATTGGTAATTTGAAATTACTAACTTCAAGATCTGATCTTCAGAACTTCAAGTTCTCAATTTCAAGTTAATAACTAAATTGGTAATTTGAAATTATTAACTACAAGATCTGATCTTCGGAACTTCAAGTTCTCAATTTCAAGTTAATAACTAAATTGGTAATTTGAAATTACTAACTTCAAGATCTGATCTTCAGAACTTCAAGTTCTCAATTTCAAGTTAATAACTAAATTGGTAATTTGAAATTACTAACTTCAAGATCTGATCTTCAGAACTTCAAGTTCTCAATTTCAAGTTAATAACTTAATTGGTAATTTGAAATTACTAACTTCAAGTTCTGATCTTCAGAACTTCAAGTTCTCAATTTCAAGATAATAACTAAATTGGTTATTTGAAATTACTAACTTCAAGATCTGATCTTCAGAACTTCAAGTTCTCAATTTCAAGTTAATAACTAAACTGGTAATTTGAAATTCCTAACTTCAAGATCTGATCTTCAGAACTTCAAGTTCTCAATTTCAAGTTAATAACTAAATTGGTAATTTGAAATTACTAACTTCAAGGTCTGATCTTCAGAACTTCAAGTTCTCAATTTCAAGTTAATAACTAAATTGGTAATTTGAAATTACTAACTTCAAGATCTGATCTTCAGAACTTCAAGTTCTCAATTTCAAGTTAATAACTAAACTGGTAATTTGAAATTACTAACTTCAAGATCTGATCTTCAGAACTTCAAGTTCTCAATTTCAAGTTAATAACTAAATTGGTAATTTGAAATTACTAACTTCAAGATCTGATCTTCAGAACTTCAAGTTCTCAATTACAAGTTAATAACTAAATTGGTAATTTGAAATTCCTAACTTCAAGATCTGATCTTCAGAACTTCAAGTTCTCAATTTCAAGTTAATAACTAAATTGGTAATTTGAAATTACTAACTTCAAGATCTGATCTTCAGAACTTCAAGTTCTCAATTTCAAATAAATAAATAAATTGGTAATTTGAAATTACTAACTTCAAGATCTGATCTGAAGAACTTCAAGTTCTCAATTTCAAGTTAATAACTAAATTGGTAATTTGAAATTATTAACTTCAAGATCTGATCTTCGGAACTTCAAGTTCTCAATTTCAAGTTAATAACTTAATTGGTAATTTGAAATTACTAACTTCAAGTTCTGATCTTCAGAACTTCAAGTTCTCAATTTCAAGATAATAACTAAATTGGTAATTTGAAATTACTAACTTCAAGATCTGATCTTCAGAACTTCAAGTTCTCAATTTCAAGTTAATAACTAAATTGGTAATTTGAAATTATTAACTTCAAGATCTGATCTTCAGAACTTGAAGTTCTCAATTTCAAGTTAATAACTAAATTGGTAATTTGAAATTACTAACTTCAAGATCTGATCTTCAGAACTTCAAGTTCTCAATTTCAAGTTAAAACTAAATTGTTAATTTGAAATTCCTAACTTCAAGATCTGATCTTCAGAACTTCAAGTTCTCAATTTCAAGTTAATAACTAAATTGGTAATTTGAAATTACTAACTTCAAGATCTGATCTTCAGAACTTCAAGTTCTCAATTTCAAGTTAATAACTAAATTGGTAATTTGAAATTACTAACTTCAAGATCTGATCTTCAGAACTTCAAGTTCTCAATTACAAGTTAATAACTAAATTGGTAATTTGAAATTCCTAACTTCAAGATCTGATCTTCAGAACTTCAAGTTCTCAATTTCAAGTTAATAACTAAATTGGTAATTTGAAATTACTAACTTCAAGATCTGATCTTCAGAACTTCAAGTTCTCAATTTCAAGTTAATAACTAAATTGGTAATTTGAAATTCCTAACTTCAAGATCTGATCTTCAGAACTTCAAGTTCTCAATTTCAAGTTAATAACTAAATTGGTAATTTGAAATTACTAACTTCAAGGTCTGATCTTCAGAACTTCAAGTTCTCAATTTCAAGTTAATAACTAAATTGGTAATTTGAAATTACTAACTTCAAGATCTGATCTTCAGAACTTCAAGTTCTCAATTTCAAGTTAATAACTAAATTGGTAATTTGAAATTATTAACTACAAGATCTGATCTTCGGAACTTCAAGTTCTCAATTTCAAGTTAATAACTAAATTGGTAATTTGAAATTACTAACTTCAAGATCTGATCTTCAGAACTTCAAGTTCTCAATTTCAAGTTAATAACTAAATTGGTAATTTGAAATTACTAACTTCAAGATCTGATCTTCAGAACTTCAAGTTCTCAATTTCAAGTTAATAACTTAATTGGTAATTTGAAATTACTAACTTCAAGTTCTGATCTTCAGAACTTCAAGTTCTCAATTTCAAGATAATAACTAAATTGGTTATTTGAAATTACTAACTTCAAGATCTGATCTTCAGAACTTCAAGTTCTCAATTTCAAGTTAATAACTAAACTGGTAATTTGAAATTCCTAACTTCAAGATCTGATCTTCAGAACTTCAAGTTCTCAATTTCAAGTTAATAACTAAATTGGTAATTTGAAATTACTAACTTCAAGGTCTGATCTTCAGAACTTCAAGTTCTCAATTTCAAGTTAATAACTAAATTGGTAATTTGAAATTACTAACTTCAAGATCTGATCTTCAGAACTTCAAGTTCTCAATTTCAAGTTAATAACTAAACTGGTAATTTGAAATTACTAACTTCAAGATCTGATCTTCAGAACTTCAAGTTCTCAATTTCAAGTTAATAACTAAATTGGTAATTTGAAATTACTAACTTCAAGATCTGATCTTCAGAACTTCAAGTTCTCAATTACAAGTTAATAACTAAATTGGTAATTTGAAATTCCTAACTTCAAGATCTGATCTTCAGAACTTCAAGTTCTCAATTTCAAGTTAATAACTAAATTGGTAATTTGAAATTACTAACTTCAAGATCTGATCTTCAGAACTTCAAGTTCTCAATTTCAAATAAATAAATAAATTGGTAATTTGAAATTACTAACTTCAAGATCTGATCTGAAGAACTTCAAGTTCTCAATTTCAAGTTAATAACTAAATTGGTAATTTGAAATTATTAACTTCAAGATCTGATCTTCGGAACTTCAAGTTCTCAATTTCAAGTTAATAACTTAATTGGTAATTTGAAATTACTAACTTCAAGTTCTGATCTTCAGAACTTCAAGTTCTCAATTTCAAGATAATAACTAAATTGGTAATTTGAAATTACTAACTTCAAGATCTGATCTTCAGAACTTCAAGTTCTCAATTTCAAGTTAATAACTAAATTGGTAATTTGAAATTATTAACTTCAAGATCTGATCTTCAGAACTTGAAGTTCTCAATTTCAAGTTAATAACTAAATTGGTAATTTGAAATTACTAACTTCAAGATCTGATCTTCAGAACTTCAAGTTCTCAATTTCAAGTTAAAACTAAATTGTTAATTTGAAATTCCTAACTTCAAGATCTGATCTTCAGAACTTCAAGTTCTCAATTTCAAGTTAATAACTAAATTGGTAATTTGAAATTACTAACTTCAAGATCTGATCTTCAGAACTTCAAGTTCTCAATTTCAAGTTAATAACTAAATTGGTAATTTGAAATTACTAACTTCAAGATCTGATCTTCAGAACTTCAAGTTCTCAATTACAAGTTAATAACTAAATTGGTAATTTGAAATTCCTAACTTCAAGATCTGATCTTCAGAACTTCAAGTTCTCAATTTCAAGTTAATAACTAAATTGGTAATTTGAAATTACTAACTTCAAGATCTGATCTTCAGAACTTCAAGTTCTCAATTTCAAATAAATAAATAAATTGGTAATATGAAATTACTAACTTCAAGATCTGATCTTCAGAACTTCAAGTTCTCAATTTCAAGTTAATAACTAAATTGGTAATTTGAAATTATTAACTTCAAGATCAGATCTTCGGAACTTCAAGTTCTCAATTTCAAGTTAATAACTAAATTGGTAATTTGAAATTACTAACTTCAAGATCTGAACTTCAGAACTTCAAGTTCTCAATTTCAAGTTAATAACTAAATTGGTAATTTGAAATTATTAACTTCAAGATCTGATCTTCGGAACTTCAAGTTCTCAATTTCAAGTTAATAACTAAATTGGTAATTTGAAATTACTAACTTCAAGATCTGATCTTCAGAACTTCAAGTTCTCAATTTCAAGTTAAAACTAAATTGTTAATTTGAAATTCCTAACTTCAAGATCTGATCTTCAGAACTTCAAGTTCTCAATTTCAAGTTAATAACTAAATTGGTAATTTGAAATTACTAACTTCAAGATCTGATCTTCAGAACTTCAAGTTCTCAATTTCAAGTTAATAACTAAATTGGTAATTTGAAATTATTAACTACAAGATCTGATCTTCGGAACTTCAAGTTCTCAATTTCAAGTTAATAACTAAATTGGTAATTTGAAATTACTAACTTCAAGATCTGATCTTCAGAACTTCAAGTTCTCAATTTCAAGTTAATAACTAAATTGGTAATTTGAAATTACTAACTTCAAGATCTGATCTTCAGAACTTCAAGTTCTCAATTTCAAGTTAATAACTTAATTGTTAATTTGAAATTACTAACTTCAAGTTCTGATCTTCAGAACTTCAAGTTCTCAATTTCAAGATAATAACTAAATTGGTTATTTGAAATTACTAACTTCAAGATCTGATCTTCAGAACTTCAAGTTCTCAATTTCAAGTTAATAACTAAACTGGTAATTTGAAATTCCTAACTTCAAGATCTGATCTTCAGAACTTCAAGTTCTCAATTTCAAGTTAATAACTAAATTGGTAATTTGAAATTACTAACTTCAAGGTCTGATCTTCAGAACTTCAAGTTCTCAATTTCAAGTTAATAACTAAATTGGTAATTTGAAATTACTAACTTCAAGATCTGATCTTCAGAACTTCAAGTTCTCAATTTCAAGTTAATAACTAAACTGGTAATTTGAAATTACTAACTTCAAGATCTGATCTTCAGAACTTCAAGTTCTCAATTTCAAGTTAATAACTAAATTGGTAATTTGAAATTACTAACTTCAAGATCTGATCTTCAGAACTTCAAGTTCTCAATTACAAGTTAATAACTAAATTGGTAATTTGAAATTCCTAACTTCAAGATCTGATCTTCAGAACTTCAAGTTCTCAATTTCAAGTTAATAACTAAATTGGTAATTTGAAATTACTAACTTCAAGATCTGATCTTCAGAACTTCAAGTTCTCAATTTCAAATAAATAAATAAATTGGTAATTTGAAATTACTAACTTCAAGATCTGATCTGAAGAACTTCAAGTTCTCAATTTCAAGTTAATAACTAAATTGGTAATTTGAAATTATTAACTTCAAGATCTGATCTTCGGAACTTCAAGTTCTCAATTTCAAGTTAATAACTTAATTGGTAATTTGAAATTACTAACTTCAAGTTCTGATCTTCAGAACTTCAAGTTCTCAATTTCAAGATAATAACTAAATTGGTAATTTGAAATTACTAACTTCAAGATCTGATCTTCAGAACTTCAAGTTCTCAATTTCAAGTTAATAACTAAATTGGTAATTTGAAATTATTAACTTCAAGATCTGATCTTCAGAACTTGAAGTTCTCAATTTCAAGTTAATAACTAAATTGGTAATTTGAAATTACTAACTTCAAGATCTGATCTTCAGAACTTCAAGTTCTCAATTTCAAGTTAAAACTAAATTGTTAATTTGAAATTCCTAACTTCAAGATCTGATCTTCAGAACTTCAAGTTCTCAATTTCAAGTTAATAACTAAATTGGTAATTTGAAATTACTAACTTCAAGATCTGATCTTCAGAACTTCAAGTTCTCAATTTCAAGTTAATAACTAAATTGGTAATTTGAAATTACTAACTTCAAGATCTGATCTTCAGAACTTCAAGTTCTCAATTACAAGTTAATAACTAAATTGGTAATTTGAAATTCCTAACTTCAAGATCTGATCTTCAGAACTTCAAGTTCTCAATTTCAAGTTAATAACTAAATTGGTAATTTGAAATTACTAACTTCAAGATCTGATCTTCAGAACTTCAAGTTCTCAATTTCAAATAAATAAATAAATTGGTAATATGAAATTACTAACTTCAAGATCTGATCTTCAGAACTTCAAGTTCTCAATTTCAAGTTAATAACTAAATTGGTAATTTGAAATTATTAACTTCAAGATCAGATCTTCGGAACTTCAAGTTCTCAATTTCAAGTTAATAACTAAATTGGTAATTTGAAATTACTAACTTCAAGATCTGAACTTCAGAACTTCAAGTTCTCAATTTCAAGTTAATAACTAAATTGGTAATTTGAAATTATTAACTTCAAGATCTGATCTTCGGAACTTCAAGTTCTCAATTTCAAGTTAATAACTAAATTGGTAATTTGAAATTACTAACTTCAAGATCTGATCTTCAGAACTTCAAGTTCTCAATTTCAAGATAATAACTAAATTGGTAATTTGAAATTACTAACTTCAAGATCTGATCTTCAGAACTTCAAGTTCTCAATTTCAAGTTAATAACTAAATTGGTAATTTGAAATTATTAACTTCAAGATCTGATCTTCGGAACTTTAAGTTCTCAATTTCAAGTTAATAACTAAATTGGTAATTTGAAATTATTAACTTCTAGATCTGATATTCAGAACTTCAAGTTCTCAATTACAAGTTAATAACTAAATTGGTAATTTTAATTCCTAACTGCAAGTTCTGATCTTCAGAACTTCAAGTTCTCAATTTCAAGTTAATAACTAAATTGGTAATCTGAAATTATTAACTTCAAGATCTGATCTTCGGAACTTCAAGTTCTCAATTTCAAGTTAATAACTAAATTGGTAATTTTAAATTACCAACTTCAAGATCTGATCTTCAGAACTTCAAGTTCTCAATTTCAAGATAATAACTAAGTTGGTAATTTGAAATTACTAACTTCAAGATCTGATCTTCAGAACTTCAAGTTCTTAATTTCAAGTTAATAACTAAATTGGTAATTTGAAATTACTAACTTCAAGATCTGATCTTCAGAACTTCAAGTTCTCAATTTCAAGTTAATAACTAAATTGGTAATTTGAAATTCCTAACTTCAAGATCTGATCTTCAGAACTTCAAGTTCTCAATTTCAAGTTAATAACTAAATTGGTAATTTGAAATTACTAACTTCAAGGTCTGATCTTCAGAACTTCAAGTTCTCAATTTCAAGTTTATAACTAAATTGGTAATTTGAAATTATTAACTACAAGATCTGATCTTCGGAACTTCAAGTTCTCAATTTCAAGTTAATAACTAAATTGGTAATTTGAAATTACTAACTTCAAGATCTGATCTTCAGAACTTCAAGTTCTCAATTTCAAGTTAATAACTAAATTGGTAATTTGAAATTACTAACTTCAAGATCTGATCTTCAGAACTACAAGTTCT
Organism: Rhagonycha lutea; assembly: GCA_958510855.1. Classification (NCBI taxonomy): domain Eukaryota; kingdom Metazoa; phylum Arthropoda; class Insecta; order Coleoptera; family Cantharidae; genus Rhagonycha; species Rhagonycha lutea. The sequence continues at coordinate 42,315,942 of OY294037.1, forward strand.
CAATTTCAAGTTAATAACTAAATTGGTAATTTGAAATTATTAACTTCAAGATCTGATCTTCGGAACTTCAAGTTCTCAATTTCAAGTTAATAACTTAATTGGTAATTTGAAATTACTAACTTCAAGTTCTGATCTTCAGAACTTCAAGTTCTCAATTTCAAGATAATAACTAAATTGGTAATTTGAAATTACTAACTTCAAGATCTGATCTTCAGAACTTCAAGTTCTCAATTTCAAGTTAATAACTAAATTGGTAATTTGAAATTCCTAACTTCAAGATCTGATCTTCAGAACTTCAAGTTCTCAATTTCAAGTTAATAACTAAATTGGTAATTTGAAATTCCTAACTTCAAGGTCTGATCTTCAGAACTTCAAGTTCTCAATTTCAAGTTAATAACTAAATTGGTAATTTGAAATTACTAACTTCAAGATCTGATCTTCGGAACTTCAAGTTCTCAATTTCAAGTTAATAACTAAATTGGTAATTTGAAATTACTAACTTCAAGATCTGATCTTCAGAACTTCAAGTTCTCAATTTCAAGTTAATAACTAAATTGGTAATTTGAAATTTCTAACTTCAAGATCTGATCTTCAGAACTTCAAGTTCTCAATTACAAGTTAATAACTAAATTGGTAATTTGAAATTACTAACTTCAAGATCTGATCTTCAGAACTTCAAGTTCTCAATTTCAAATAAATAAATAAATTGGTAATTTGTAATTACTAACTTCAAGATCTGATCTTCAGAACTTCAAGTTCTCAATTTCAAGTTAATAACTAAATTGGTAATTTGAAATTACTAACTTCAAGATCTGATCTTCAGAACTTCAAGTTCTCAATTTCAAGTTAATAACTAAATTGGTAATTTGAAATTATTGACTTCAAGATCTGATCTTCGGAACTTCAAGTTCTCAATTTCTAGTTAATAACTAAATTGGTAATTTGAAATTACTAACTTCAAGATCTGTTCTTCAGAACTTCAAGTTCTCAATTTCAAGTTAATAACTAAATTGGTAATTTGAAATTATTAACTTCAAGATCTGATCTTCGGAACTTCAAGTTCTCAATTTCAAGTTAATAACTAAATTGGTAATTTGAAATTACTAACTTCAAGATCTGTTCTTCAGAACTTCAAGTTCTCAATTTCAAGTTAATAACTAAATTGGTAATTTGAAATTATTAACTTCAAGATCTGATCTTCGGAACTTCGAGTTCTCAATTTCAAGTTAATAACTAAATTGGTAATTTGAAATTATTAACTTCTAGATCTGATATTCAGAACTTCAAGTTCTCAATTTCAAGTTAATAACTAAATTGGTAATTTGAAATTCCTAACTTCAAGTTCTGATCTTCAGAACTTCAAGTTCTCAATTTCAAGTTAATAACTAAATTGGTAATCTGAAATTATTAACTTCAAGATCTGATCTTCGGAACTTCAAGTTCTCAATTTCAAGTTAATAACTAAATTGGTAATTTGAAATTACCAACTTCAAGATCTGATCTTCAGAACTTCAAGTTCTCAATTTCAAGATAATAACTAAGTTGGTAATTTGAAATTACTAACTTCAAGATCTGATCTTCAGAACTTCAAGTTCTTAATTTCAAGTTAATAACTAAATTGGTAATTTGAAATTACTAACTTCAAGATCTGATCTTCAGAACTTCAAGTTCTCAATTTCAAGTTAATAACTAAATTGGTAATTTGAAATTCCTAACTTCAAGATCTGATCTTCAGAACTTCAAGTTCTCAATTTCAAGTTAATAACTAAATTGGTAATTTGAAATTACTAACTTCAAGGTCTGATCTTCAGAACTTCAAGTTCTCAATTTCAAGTTTATAACTAAATTGGTAATTTGAAATTATTAACTACAAGATCTGATCTTCGGAACTTCAAGTTCTCAAAGCAGAGATACTCTTGGGAATGGGGGGGGTAACCAAATGAAACGCTATGAGCTGAAGCGACCGGTTTCGACTAACAATTAGTCTTCATCAGGCTATTTATTATTAAAACAAAGTAAATGTAGATTACAATCATAACAATAAGCTACAAAATGTTACCTTTAGGAGCTGGATGTTAATTGGGTTCATTCGGCATAGTACCCGACGTTGATATAGGTAAAATTGTAGTTGCAGGTAGGACATACAAAAATGAATAATTAGATGCAAATGCAATGTATAGATAAGAAACTTTCCTTCAAGTTCTCAATTTCAAGTTAATAACTAAATTGGTAATTTGAAATTACTAACTTCAAGATCTGATCTTCAGAACTTCAAGTTCTCAATTTCAAGTTAATAACTAAATTGGTAATTTGAAATTACTAACTTCAAGATCTGATCTTCAGAACTTCAAGTTCTCAATTTCAAGTTAATAACTAAATTGGTAATTTGAAATTATTAACTTCAAGATCTGATCTTCGGAACTTCAAGTTCTCAATTTCAAGTTAATAACTTAATTGGTAATTTGAAATTACTAACTTCAAGTTCTGATCTTCAGAACTTCAAGTTCTCAATTTCAAGATAATAACTAAATTGGTTATTTGAAATTACTAACTTCAAGATCTGATCTTCAGAACTTCAAGTTCTCAATTTCAAGTTAATAACTAAATTGGTAATTTGAAATTCCTAACTTCAAGATCTGATCTTCAGAACTTCAAGTTCTCAATTTCAAGTTAATAACTAAATTGGTAATTTGAAATTACTAACTTCAAGGTCTGATCTTCAGAACTTCAAGTTCTCAATTTCAAGTTAATAACTAAATTGGTAATTTGAAATTACTAACTTCAAGATCTGATCTTCAGAACTTCAAGTTCTCAATTTCAAGTTAATAACTAAATTGGTAATTTGAAATTACTAACTTCAAGATCTGATCTTCAGAACTTCAAGTTCTCAATTTTAAATAAATAAATAAATTGGTAATTTGAAATTACTAACTTCAAGATCTGATCTGAAGAACTTCAAGTTCTCAATTTCAAGTTAATAACTAAATTGGTAATTTGAAATTATTAACTTCTAGATCTGATCTTCGGAACTTCAAGTTCTCAATTTCAAGTTAATAACTTAATTGGTAATTTGAAATTACTAACTTCAAGTTCTGATCTTCAGAACTTCAAGTTCTCAATTTCAAGATAATAACTAAATTGGTAATTTGAAATTACTAACTTCAAGATCTGATCTTCAGAACTTCAAGTTCTCAATTTCAAGTTAATAACTAAATTGGTAATTTGAAATTATTAACTTCAAGATCAGATCTTCGGAACTTCAAGTTCTCAATTTCAAGTTAATAACTAAATTGGTAATTTGAAATTACTAACTTCAAGATCTGATCTTCAGAACTTCAAGTTCTCAATTACAAGTTAATAACTAAATTGGTAATTTGAAATTCCTAACTTCAAGATCTGATCTTCAGAACTTCAAGTTCTCAATTTCAAGTTAATAACTAAATTGGTAATTTGAAATTACTAACTTCAAGATCTGATCTTCAGAACTTCAAGTTCTCAATTTCAAATAAATAAATAAATTGGTAATTTGAAATTACTAACTTCAAGATCTGATCTGAAGAACTTCAAGTTCTCAATTTCAAGTTAATAACTAAATTGGTAATTTGAAATTATTAACTTCAAGATCTGATCTTCGGAACTTCAAGTTCTCAATTTCAAGTTAATAACTTAATTGGTAATTTGAAATTACTAACTTCAAGTTCTGATCTTCAGAACTTCAAGTTCTCAATTTCAAGATAATAACTAAATTGGTAATTTGAAATTACTAACTTCAAGATCTGATCTTCAGAACTTCAAGTTCTCAATTTCAAGTTAATAACTAAATTGGTAATTTGAAATTATTAACTTCAAGATCTGATCTTCAGAACTTCAAGTTCTCAATTTCAAGTTAATAACTAAATTGGTAATTTGAAATTACTAACTTCAAGATCTGATCTTCAGAACTTCAAGTTCTCAATTTCAAGTTAAAACTAAATTGTTAATTTGAAATTCCTAACTTCAAGATCTGATCTTCAGAACTTCAAGTTCTCAATTTCAAGTTAATAATTAAATTGGTAATTTGAAATTACTAACTTCAAGATCTGATCTTCAGAACTTCAAGTTCTCAATTTCAAGTTAATAACTAAATTGGTAATTTGAAATTACTAACTTCAAGATCTGATCTTCAGAACTTCAAGTTCTCAATTACAAGTTAATAACTAAATTGGTAATTTGAAATTCCTAACTTCAAGATCTGATCTTCAGAACTTCAAGTTCTCAATTTCAAGTTAATAACTAAATTGGTAATTTGAAATTACTAACTTCAAGATCTGATCTTCAGAACTTCAAGTTCTCAATTTCAAATAAATAAATAAATTGGTAATATGAAATTACTAACTTCAAGATCTGATCTTCAGAACTTCAAGTTCTCAATTTCAAGTTAATAACTAAATTGGTAATTTGAAATTATTAACTTCAAGATCAGATCTTCGGAACTTCAAGTTCTCAATTTCAAGTTAATAACTAAATTGGTAATTTGAAATTACTAACTTCAAGATCTGAACTTCAGAACTTCAAGTTCTCAATTTCAAGTTAATAACTAAATTGGTAATTTGAAATTATTAACTTCAAGATCTGATCTTCGGAACTTCAAGTTCTCAATTTCAAGTTAATAACTAAATTGGTAATTTGAAATTACTAACTTCAAGATCTGATCTTCAGAACTTCAAGTTCTCAATTTCAAGATAATAACTAAATTGGTAATTTGAAATTACTAACTTCAAGATCTGATCTTCAGAACTTCAAGTTCTCAATTTCAAGTTAATAACTAAATTGGTAATTTGAAATTATTAACTTCAAGATCTGATCTTCGGAACTTTAAGTTCTCAATTTCAAGTTAATAACTAAATTGGTAATTTGAAATTATTAACTTCTAGATCTGATATTCAGAACTTCAAGTTCTCAATTACAAGTTAATAACTAAATTGGTAATTTTAATTCCTAACTGCAAGTTCTGATCTTCAGAACTTCAAGTTCTCAATTTCAAGTTAATAACTAAATTGGTAATCTGAAATTATTAACTTCAAGATCTGATCTTCGGAACTTCAAGTTCTCAATTTCAAGTTAATAACTAAATTGGTAATTTTAAATTACCAACTTCAAGATCTGATCTTCAGAACTTCAAGTTCTCAATTTCAAGATAATAACTAAGTTGGTAATTTGAAATTACTAACTTCAAGATCTGATCTTCAGAACTTCAAGTTCTTAATTTCAAGTTAATAACTAAATTGGTAATTTGAAATTACTAACTTCAAGATCTGATCTTCAGAACTTCAAGTTCTCAATTTCAAGTTAATAACTAAATTGGTAATTTGAAATTCCTAACTTCAAGATCTGATCTTCAGAACTTCAAGTTCTCAATTTCAAGTTAATAACTAAATTGGTAATTTGAAATTACTAACTTCAAGGTCTGATCTTCAGAACTTCAAGTTCTCAATTTCAAGTTTATAACTAAATTGGTAATTTGAAATTATTAACTACAAGATCTGATCTTCGGAACTTCAAGTTCTCAATTTCAAGTTAATAACTAAATTGGTAATTTGAAATTACTAACTTCAAGATCTGATCTTCAGAACTTCAAGTTCTCAATTTCAAGTTAATAACTAAATTGGTAATTTGAAATTACTAACTTCAAGATCTGATCTTCAGAACTACAAGTTCTCAATTTCAAGTTAATAACTAAATTGGTAATTTGAAATTATTAACTTCAAGATCTGATCTTCGGAACTTCAAGTTCTCAATTTCAAGTTAATAACTTAATTGGTAATTTGAAATTACTAACTTCAAGTTCTGATCTTCAGAACTTCAAGTTCTCAATTTCAAGATAATAACTAAATTGGTAATTTGAAATTACTAACTTCAAGATCTGATCTTCAGAACTTCAAGTTCTCAATTTCAAGTTAATAACTAAATTGGTAATTTGAAATTCCTAACTTCAAGATCTGATCTTCAGAACTTCAAGTTCTCAATTTCAAGTTAATAACTAAATTGGTAATTTGAAATTCCTAACTTCAAGGTCTGATCTTCAGAACTTCAAGTTCTCAATTTCAAGTTAATAACTAAATTGGTAATTTGAAATTACTAACTTCAAGATCTGATCTTCGGAACTTCAAGTTCTCAATTTCAAGTTAATAACTAAATTGGTAATTTGAAATTACTAACTTCAAGATCTGATCTTCAGAACTTCAAGTTCTCAATTTCAAGTTAATAACTAAATTGGTAATTTGAAATTTCTAACTTCAAGATCTGATCTTCAGAACTTCAAGTTCTCAATTACAAGTTAATAACTAAATTGGTAATTTGAAATTACTAACTTCAAGATCTGATCTTCAGAACTTCAAGTTCTCAATTTCAAATAAATAAATAAATTGGTAATTTGTAATTACTAACTTCAAGATCTGATCTTCAGAACTTCAAGTTCTCAATTTCAAGTTAATAACTAAATTGGTAATTAGAAATTACTAACTTCAAGATCTGATCTTCAGAACTTCAAGTTCTCAATTTCAAGTTAATAACTAAATTGGTAATTTGAAATTATTGACTTCAAGATCTGATCTTCGGAACTTCAAGTTCTCAATTTCTAGTTAATAACTAAATTGGTAATTTGAAATTACTAACTTCAAGATCTGTTCTTCAGAACTTCAAGTTCTCAATTTCAAGTTAATAACTAAATTGGTAATTTGATATTATTAACTTCAAGATCTGATCTTCGGAACTTCAAGTTCTCAATTTCAAGTTAATAACTAAATTGGTAATTTGAAATTACTAACTTCAAGATCTGTTCTTCAGAACTTCAAGTTCTCAATTTCAAGTTAATAACTAAATTGGTAATTTGAAATTATTAACTTCAAGATCTGATCTTCGGAACTTCGAGTTCTCAATTTCAAGTTAATAACTAAATTGGTAATTTGAAATTATTAACTTCTAGATCTGATATTCAGAACTTCAAGTTCTCAATTTCAAGTTAATAACTAAATTGGTAATTTGAAATTCCTAACTTCAAGTTCTGATCTTCAGAACTTCAAGTTCTCAATTTCAAGTTAATAACTAAATTGGTAATCTGAAATTATTAACTTCAAGATCTGATCTTCGGAACTTCAAGTTCTCAATTTCAAGTTAATAACTAAATTGGTAATTTGAAATTACCAACTTCAAGATCTGATCTTCAGAACTTCAAGTTCTCAATTTCAAGATAATAACTAAGTTGGTAATTTGAAATTACTAACTTCAAGATCTGATCTTCAGAACTTCAAGTTCTTAATTTCAAGTTAATAACTAAATTGGTAATTTGAAATTACTAACTTCAAGATCTGATCTTCAGAACTTCAAGTTCTCAATTTCAAGTTAATAACTAAATTGGTAATTTGAAATTCCTAACTTCAAGATCTGATCTTCAGAACTTCAAGTTCTCAATTTCAAGTTAATAACTAAATTGGTAATTTGAAATTACTAACTTCAAGGTCTGATCTTCAGAACTTCAAGTTCTCAATTTCAAGTTTATAACTAAATTGGTAATTTGAAATTATTAACTACAAGATCTGATCTTCGGAACTTCAAGTTCTCAAAGCAGAGATACTCTTGGGAATGGGGGGGGTAACCAAATGAAACGCTATGAGCTGAAGCGACCGGTTTCGACTAACAATTAGTCTTCATCAGGCTATTTATTATTAAAACAAAGTAAATGTAGATTACAATCATAACAATAAGCTACAAAATGTTACCTTTAGGAGCTGGATGTTAATTGGGTTCATTCGGCATAGTACCCGACGTTGATATAGGTAAAATTGTAGTTGCAGGTAGGACATACAAAAATGAATAATTAGATGCAAATGCAATGTATAGATAAGAAACTTTCCTTCAAGTTCTCAATTTCAAGTTAATAACTAAATTGGTAATTTGAAATTACTAACTTCAAGATCTGATCTTCAGAACTTCAAGTTCTCAATTTCAAGTTAATAACTAAATTGGTAATTTGAAATTACTAACTTCAAGATCTGATCTTCAGAACTTCAAGTTCTCAATTTCAAGTTAATAACTAAATTGGTAATTTGAAATTATTAACTTCAAGATATGATCTTCGGAACTTCAAGTTCTCAATTTCAAGTTAATAACTTAATTGGTAATTTGAAATTACTAACTTCAAGTTCTGATCTTCAGAACTTCAAGTTCTCAATTTCAAGATAATAACTAAATTGGTTATTTGAAATTACTAACTTCAAGATCTGATCTTCAGAACTTCAAGTTCTCAATTTCAAGTTAATAACTAAATTGGTAATTTGAAATTCCTAACTTCAAGATCTGATCTTCAGAACTTCAAGTTCTCAATTTCAAGTTAATAACTAAATTGGTAATTTGAAATTACTAACTTCAAGGTCTGATCTTCAGAACTTCAAGTTCTCAATTTCAAGTTAATAACTAAATTGGTAATTTGAAATTACTAACTTCAAGATCTGATCTTCAGAACTTCAAGTTCTCAATTTCAAGTTAATAACTAAACTGGTAATTTGAAATTACTAACTTCAAGATCTGATCTTCATAACTTCAAGTTCTCAATTTCAAGTTAATAACTAAATTGGTAATTTGAAATTACTAACTTCAAGATCTGATCTTCAGAACTTCAAGTTCTCAATTACAAGTTAATAACTAAATTGGTAATTTGAAATTCATAACTTCAAGATCTGATCTTCAGAACTTCAAGTTCTCAATTTCAAGTTAATAACTAAATTGGTAATTTGAAATTACTAACTTCAAGATCTGATCTTCAGAACTTCAAGTTCTCAATTTCAAATAAATAAATAAATTGGTAATTTGAAATTACTGACTTCAAGATCTGATCTGAAGAACTTCAAGTTCTCAATTTCAAGTTAATAACTAAATTGGTAATTTGAAATTATTAACTTCAAGATCTGATCTTCGGAACTTCAAGTTCTCAATTTCAAGTTAATAACTTAATTGGTAATTTGAAATTACTAACTTCAAGTTCTGATCTTCAGAACTTCAAGTTCTCAATTTCAAGATAATAACTAAATTGGTTATTTGAAATTACTAACTTCAAGATCTGATCTTCAGAACTTCAAGTTCTCAATTTCAAGTTAATAACTAAATTGGTAATTTGAAATTACTAACTTCAAGATCTGATCTTCGGAACTTCAAGTTCTCAATTTCAAGTTAATAACTAAATTGGTAATTTGAAATTACTAACTTCAAGATCTGATCTTCAGAACTTCAAGTTCTCAATTTCAAGTTAATAACTAAATTGGTAATTTGAAATTTCTAACTTCAAGATCTGATCTTCAGAACTTCAAGTTCTCAATTACAAGTTAATAACTAAATTGGTAATTTGAAATTACTAACTTCAAGATCTGATCTTCAGAACTTCAAGTTCTCAATTTCAAATAAATAAATAAATTGGTAATTTGTAATTACTAACTTCAAGATCTGATCTTCAGAACTTCAAGTTCTCAATTTCAAGTTAATAACTAAATTGGTAATTAGAAATTACTAACTTCAAGATCTGATCTTGAGAACTTCAAGTTCTCAATTTCAAGTTAATAACTAAATTGGTAATTTGAAATTATTGACTTCAAGATCTGATCTTCGGAACTTCAAGTTCTCAATTTCTAGTTAATAACTAAATTGGTAATTTGAAATTACTAACTTCAAGATCTGTTCTTCAGAACTTCAAGTTCTCAATTTCAAGTTAATAACTAAATTGGTAATTTGAAATTATTAACTTCAAGATCTGATCTTCGGAACTTCAAGTTCTCAATTTCAAGTTAATAACTAAATTGGTAATTTGAAATTACTAACTTCAAGATCTGTTCTTCAGAACTTCAAGTTCTCAATTTCAAGTTAATAACTAAATTGGTAATTTGAAATTATTAACTTCAAGATCTGATCTTCGGAACTTCGAGTTCTCAATTTCAAGTTAATAACTAAATTGGTAATTTGAAATTATTAACTTCTAGATCTGATATTCAGAACTTCAAGTTCTCAATTTCAAGTTAATAACTAAATTGGTAATTTGAAATTCCTAACTTCAAGTTCTGATTTTCAGAACTTCAAGTTCTCAATTTCAAGTTAATAACTAAATTGGTAATCTGAAATTATTAACTTCAAGATCTGATCTTCGGAACTTCAAGTTCTCAATTTCAAGTTAATAACTAAATTGGTAATTTGAAATTACCAACTTCAAGATCTGATCTTCAGAACTTCAAGTTCTCAATTTCAAGATAATAACTAAGTTGGTAATTTGAAATTACTAACTTCAAGATCTGATCTTCAGAACTTCAAGTTCTTAATTTCAAGTTAATAACTAAATTGGTAATTTGAAATTACTAACTTCAAGATCTGATCTTCAGAACTTCAAGTTCTCAATTTCAAGTTAATAACTAAATTGGTAATTTGAAATTCCTAACTTCAAGATCTGATCTTCAGAACTTCAAGTTCTCAATTTCAAGTTAATAACTAAATTGGTAATTTGAAATTACTAACTTCAAGGTCTGATCTTCAGAACTTCAAGTTCTCAATTTCAAGTTTATAACTAAATTGGTAATTTGAAATTATTAACTACAAGATCTGATCTTCGGAACTTCAAGTTCTCAAAGCAGAGATACTCTTGGGAATGGGGGGGGTAACCAAATGAAACGCTATGAGCTGAAGCGACCGGTTTCGACTAACAATTAGTCTTCATCAGGCTATTTATTATTAAAACAAAGTAAATGTAGATTACAATCATAACAATAAGCTACAAAATGTTACCTTTAGGAGCTGGATGTTAATTGGGTTCATTCGGCATAGTACCCGACGTTGATATAGGTAAAATTGTAGTTGCAGGTAGGACATACAAAAATGAATAATTAGATGCAAATGCAATGTATAGATAAGAAACTTTCCTTCAAGTTCTCAATTTCAAGTTAATAACTAAATTGGTAATTTGAAATTACTAACTTCAAGATCTGATCTTCAGAACTTCAAGTTCTCAATTTCAAGTTAATAACTAAATTGGTAATTTGAAATTACTAACTTCAAGATCTGATCTTCAGAACTTCAAGTTCTCAATTTCAAGTTAATAACTAAATTGGTAATTTGAAATTATTAACTTCAAGATATGATCTTCGGAACTTCAAGTTCTCAATTTCAAGTTAATAACTTAATTGGTAATTTGAAATTACTAACTTCAAGTTCTGATCTTCAGAACTTCAAGTTCTCAATTTCAAGATAATAACTAAATTGGTTATTTGAAATTACTAACTTCAAGATCTGATCTTCAGAACTTCAAGTTCTCAATTTCAAGTTAATAACTAAATTGGTAATTTGAAATTCCTAACTTCAAGATCTGATCTTCAGAACTTCAAGTTCTCAATTTCAAGTTAATAACTAAATTGGTAATTTGAAATTACTAACTTCAAGGTCTGATCTTCAGAACTTCAAGTTCTCAATTTCAAGTTAATAACTAAATTGGTAATTTGAAATTACTAACTTCAAGATCTGATCTTCAGAACTTCAAGTTCTCAATTTCAAGTTAATAACTAAACTGGTAATTTGAAATTACTAACTTCAAGATCTGATCTTCATAACTTCAAGTTCTCAATTTCAAGTTAATAACTAAATTGGTAATTTGAAATTACTAACTTCAAGATCTGATCTTCAGAACTTCAAGTTCTCAATTACAAGTTAATAACTAAATTGGTAATTTGAAATTCATAACTTCAAGATCTGATCTTCAGAACTTCAAGTTCTCAATTTCAAGTTAATAACTAAATTGGTAATTTGAAATTACTAACTTCAAGATCTGATCTTCAGAACTTCAAGTTCTCAATTTCAAATAAATAAATAAATTGGTAATTTGAAATTACTAACTTCAAGATCTGATCTGAAGAACTTCAAGTTCTCAATTTCAAGTTAATAACTAAATTGGTAATTTGAAATTATTAACTTCAAGATCTGATCTTCGGAACTTCAAGTTCTCAATTTCAAGTTAATAACTTAATTGGTAATTTGAAATTACTAACTTCAAGTTCTGATCTTCAGAACTTCAAGTTCTCAATTTCAAGATAATAACTAAATTGGTAATTTGAAATTACTAACTTCAAGATCTGATCTTCAGAACTTCAAGTTCTCAATTTCAAGTTAATAACTAAATTGGTAATTTGAAATTATTAACTTCAAGATCTGATCTTCAGAACTTCAAGTTCTCAATTTCAAGTTAATAACTAAATTGGTAATTTGAAATTGCTAACTTCAAGATCTGATCTTCAGAACTTCAAGTTCTCAATTTCAAGTTAAAACTAAATTGTTAATTTGAAATTCCTAACTTCAAGATCTGATCTTCAGAACTTCAAGTTCTCAATTTCAAGTTAATAACTAAATTGGTAATTTGAAATTACTAACTTCAAGATCTGATCTTCAGAACTTCAAGTTCTCAATTTCAAGTTAATAACTAAATTGGTAATTTGAAATTACTAACTTCAAGATCTGATCTTCAGAACTTCAAGTTCTCAATTACAAGTTAATAACTAAATTGGTAATTTGAAATTCCTAACTTCAAGATCTGATCTTCAGAACTTCAAGTTCTCAATTTCAAGTTAATAACTAAATTGGTAATTTGAAATTACTAACTTCAAGATCTGATCTTCAGAACTTCAAGTTCTCAATTTCAAATAAATAAATAAATTGGTAATATGAAATTACTAACTTCAAGATCTGATCTTCAGAACTTCAAGTTCTCAATTTCAAGTTAATAACTAAATTGGTAATTTGAAATTATTAACTTCAAGATCAGATCTTCGGAACTTCAAGTTCTCAATTTCAAGTTAATAACTAAATTGGTAATTTGAAATTACTAACTTCAAGATCTGAACTTCAGAACTTCAAGTTCTCAATTTCAAGTTAATAACTAAATTGGTAATTTGAAATTATTAACTTCAAGATCTGATCTTCGGAACTTCAAGTTCTCAATTTCAAGTTAATAACTAAATTGGTAATTTGAAATTACTAACTTCAAGATCTGATCTTCAGAACTTCAAGTTCTCAATTTCAAGATAATAACTAAATTGGTAATTTGAAATTATTAACTTCAAGATCTGATCTTCGGAACTTCAAGTTCTCAATTTCAAGTTAATAACTAAATTGGTAATTTGAAATTATTAACTTCTAGATCTGATATTCAGAACTTCAAGTTCTCAATTTCAAGTTAATAACTAAATTGGTAATTTGAAATTCCCAACTTCAAGTTCTGATCTTCAGAACTTCAAGTTCTCAATTTCAAGTTAATAACTAAATTGGTAATCTGAAATTATTAACTTCAAGATCTGATCTTCGGAACTTCAAGTTCTCAATTTCAAGTTAATAACTAAATTGGTAATTTGTAATTACTAACTTCAAGATCTGATCTTCAGAACTTCAAGTTCTCAATTTCAAGTTAATAACTAAATTGGTAATTAGAAATTACTAACTTCAAGATCTGATCTTGAGAACTTCAAGTTCTCAATTTCAAGTTAATAACTAAATTGGTAATTTGAAATTATTGACTTCAAGATCTGATCTTCGGAACTTCAAGTTCTCAATTTCTAGTTAATAACTAAATTGGTAATTTGAAATTACTAACTTCAAGATCTGTTCTTCAGAACTTCAAGTTCTCAATTTCAAGTTAATAACTAAATTGGTAATTTGAAATTATTAACTTCAAGATCTGATCTTCGGAACTTCAAGTTCTCAATTTCAAGTTAATAACTAAATTGGTAATTTGAAATTACTAACTTCAAGATCTGTTCTTCAGAACTTCAAGTTCTCAATTTCAAGTTAATAACTAAATTGGTAATTTGAAATTATTAACTTCAAGATCTGATCTTCGGAACTTCGAGTTCTCAATTTCAAGTTAATAACTAAATTGGTAATTTGAAATTATTAACTTCTAGATCTGATATTCAGAACTTCAAGTTCTCAATTTCAAGTTAATAACTAAATTGGTAATTTGAAATTCCTAACTTCAAGTTCTGATTTTCAGAACTTCAAGTTCTCAATTTCAAGTTAATAACTAAATTGGTAATCTGAAATTATTAACTTCAAGATCTGATCTTCGGAACTTCAAGTTCTCAATTTCAAGTTAATAACTAAATTGGTAATTTGAAATTACCAACTTCAAGATCTGATCTTCAGAACTTCAAGTTCTCAATTTCAAGATAATAACTAAGTTGGTAATTTGAAATTACTAACTTCAAGATCTGATCTTCAGAACTTCAAGTTCTTAATTTCAAGTTAATAACTAAATTGGTAATTTGAAATTACTAACTTCAAGATCTGATCTTCAGAACTTCAAGTTCTCAATTTCAAGTTAATAACTAAATTGGTAATTTGAAATTCCTAACTTCAAGATCTGATCTTCAGAACTTCAAGTTCTCAATTTCAAGTTAATAACTAAATTGGTAATTTGAAATTACTAACTTCAAGGTCTGATCTTCAGAACTTCAAGTTCTCAATTTCAAGTTTATAACTAAATTGGTAATTTGAAATTATTAACTACAAGATCTGATCTTCGGAACTTCAAGTTCTCAAAGCAGAGATACTCTTGGGAATGGGGGGGGTAACCAAATGAAACGCTATGAGCTGAAGCGACCGGTTTCGACTAACAATTAGTCTTCATCAGGCTATTTATTATTAAAACAAAGTAAATGTAGATTACAATCATAACAATAAGCTACAAAATGTTACCTTTAGGAGCTGGATGTTAATTGGGTTCATTCGGCATAGTACCCGACGTTGATATAGGTAAAATTGTAGTTGCAGGTAGGACATACAAAAATGAATAATTAGATGCAAATGCAATGTATAGATAAGAAACTTTCCTTCAAGTTCTCAATTTCAAGTTAATAACTAAATTGGTAATTTGAAATTACTAACTTCAAGATCTGATCTTCAGAACTTCAAGTTCTCAATTTCAAGTTAATAACTAAATTGGTAATTTGAAATTACTAACTTCAAGATCTGATCTTCAGAACTTCAAGTTCTCAATTTCAAGTTAATAACTAAATTGGTAATTTGAAATTATTAACTTCAAGATATGATCTTCGGAACTTCAAGTTCTCAATTTCAAGTTAATAACTTAATTGGTAATTTGAAATTACTAACTTCAAGTTCTGATCTTCAGAACTTCAAGTTCTCAATTTCAAGATAATAACTAAATTGGTTATTTGAAATTACTAACTTCAAGATCTGATCTTCAGAACTTCAAGTTCTCAATTTCAAGTTAATAACTAAATTGGTAATTTGAAATTCCTAACTTCAAGATCTGATCTTCAGAACTTCAAGTTCTCAATTTCAAGTTAATAACTAAATTGGTAATTTGAAATTACTAACTTCAAGGTCTGATCTTCAGAACTTCAAGTTCTCAATTTCAAGTTAATAACTAAATTGGTAATTTGAAATTACTAACTTCAAGATCTGATCTTCAGAACTTCAAGTTCTCAATTTCAAGTTAATAACTAAACTGGTAATTTGAAATTACTAACTTCAAGATCTGATCTTCATAACTTCAAGTTCTCAATTTCAAGTTAATAACTAAATTGGTAATTTGAAATTACTAACTTCAAGATCTGATCTTCAGAACTTCAAGTTCTCAATTACAAGTTAATAACTAAATTGGTAATTTGAAATTCATAACTTCAAGATCTGATCTTCAGAACTTCAAGTTCTCAATTTCAAGTTAATAACTAAATTGGTAATTTGAAATTACTAACTTCAAGATCTGATCTTCAGAACTTCAAGTTCTCAATTTCAAATAAATAAATAAATTGGTAATTTGAAATTACTAACTTCAAGATCTGATCTGAAGAACTTCAAGTTCTCAATTTCAAGTTAATAACTAAATTGGTAATTTGAAATTATTAACTTCAAGATCTGATCTTCGGAACTTCAAGTTCTCAATTTCAAGTTAATAACTTAATTGGTAATTTGAAATTACTAACTTCAAGTTCTGATCTTCAGAACTTCAAGTTCTCAATTTCAAGATAATAACTAAATTGGTAATTTGAAATTACTAACTTCAAGATCTGATCTTCAGAACTTCAAGTTCTCAATTTCAAGTTAATAACTAAATTGGTAATTTGAAATTATTAACTTCAAGATCTGATCTTCAGAACTTCAAGTTCTCAATTTCAAGTTAATAACTAAATTGGTAATTTGAAATTGCTAACTTCAAGATCTGATCTTCAGAACTTCAAGTTCTCAATTTCAAGTTAAAACTAAATTGTTAATTTGAAATTCCTAACTTCAAGATCTGATCTTCAGAACTTCAAGTTCTCAATTTCAAGTTAATAACTAAATTGGTAATTTGAAATTACTAACTTCAAGATCTGATCTTCAGAACTTCAAGTTCTCAATTTCAAGTTAATAACTAAATTGGTAATTTGAAATTACTAACTTCAAGATCTGATCTTCAGAACTTCAAGTTCTCAATTACAAGTTAATAACTAAATTGGTAATTTGAAATTCCTAACTTCAAGATCTGATCTTCAGAACTTCAAGTTCTCAATTTCAAGTTAATAACTAAATTGGTAATTTGAAATTACTAACTTCAAGATCTGATCTTCAGAACTTCAAGTTCTCAATTTCAAATAAATAAATAAATTGGTAATATGAAATTACTAACTTCAAGATCTGATCTTCAGAACTTCAAGTTCTCAATTTCAAGTTAATAACTAAATTGGTAATTTGAAATTATTAACTTCAAGATCAGATCTTCGGAACTTCAAGTTCTCAATTTCAAGTTAATAACTAAATTGGTAATTTGAAATTACTAACTTCAAGATCTGAACTTCAGAACTTCAAGTTCTCAATTTCAAGTTAATAACTAAATTGGTAATTTGAAATTATTAACTTCAAGATCTGATCTTCGGAACTTCAAGTTCTCAATTTCAAGTTAATAACTAAATTGGTAATTTGAAATTACTAACTTCAAGATCTGATCTTCAGAACTTCAAGTTCTCAATTTCAAGATAATAACTAAATTGGTAATTTGAAATTATTAACTTCAAGATCTGATCTTCGGAACTTCAAGTTCTCAATTTCAAGTTAATAACTAAATTGGTAATTTGAAATTATTAACTTCTAGATCTGATATTCAGAACTTCAAGTTCTCAATTTCAAGTTAATAACTAAATTGGTAATTTGAAATTCCTAACTTCAAGTTCTGATCTTCAGAACTTCAAGTTCTCAATTTCAAGTTAATAACTAAATTGGTAATCTGAAATTATTAACTTCAAGATCTGATCTTCGGAACTTCAAGTTCTCAATTTCAAGTTAATAACTAAATTGGTAATTTGAAATTACCAACTTCAAGATCTGATCTTCAGAACTTCAAGTTCTCAATTTCAAGATAATAACTAAGTTGGTAATTTGAAATTACTAACTTCAAGATCTGATCTTCAGAACTTCAAGTTCTTAATTTCAAGTTAATAACTAAATTGGTAATTTGAAATTACTAACTTCAAGATCTGATCTTCAGAACTTCAAGTTCTCAATTTCAAGTTAATAACTAAATTGGTAATTTGAAATTCCTAACTTCAAGATCTGATCTTCAGAACTTCAAGTTCTCAATTTCAAGTTAATAACTAAATTGGTAATTTGAAATTACTAACTTCAAGGTCTGATCTTCAGAACTTCAAGTTCTCAATTTCAAGTTTATAACTAAATTGGTAATTTGAAATTATTAACTACAAGATCTGATCTTCGGAACTTCAAGTTCTCAAAGCAGAGATACTCTTGGGAATGGGGGGGGTAACCAAATGAAACGCTATGAGCTGAAGCGACCGGTTTCGACTAACAATTAGTCTTCATCAGGCTATTTATTATTAAAACAAAGTAAATGTAGATTACAATCATAACAATAAGCTACAAAATGTTACCTTTAGGAGCTGGATGTTAATTGGGTTCATTCGGCATAGTACCCGACGTTGATATAGGTAAAATTGTAGTTGCAGGTAGGACATACAAAAATGAATAATTAGATGCAAATGCAATGTATAGATAAGAAACTTTCCTTCAAGTTCTCAATTTCAAGTTAATAACTAAATTGGTAATTTGAAATTACTAACTTCAAGATCTGATCTTCAGAACTTCAAGTACTCAATTTCAAGTTAATAACTAAATTGGTAATTTGAAATTACTAACTTCAAGATCTGATCTTCAGAACTTCAAGTTCTCAATTTCAAGTTAATAACTAAATTGGTAATTTGAAATTATTAACTTCAAGATATGATCTTCGGAACTTCAAGTTCTCAATTTCAAGTTAATAACTTAATTGGTAATTTGAAATTACTAACTTCAAGTTCTGATCTTCAGAACTTCAAGTTCTCAATTTCAAGATAATAACTAAATTGGTTATTTGAAATTACTAACTTCAAGATCTGATCTTCAGAACTTCAAGTTCTCAATTTCAAGTTAATAACTAAATTGGTAATTTGAAATTCCTAACTTCAAGATCTGATCTTCAGAACTTCAAGTTCTCAATTTCAAGTTAATAACTAAATTGGTAATTTGAAATTACTAACTTCAAGGTCTGATCTTCAGAACTTCAAGTTCTCAATTTCAAGTTAATAACTAAATTGGTAATTTGAAATTAGTAACTTCAAGATCTGATCTTCAGAACTTCAAGTTCTCAATTTCAAGTTAATAACTAAACTGGTAATTTGAAATTACTAACTTCAAGATCTGATCTTCATAACTTCAAGTTCTCAATTTCAAGTTAATAACTAAATTGGTAATTTGAAATTACTAACTTCAAGATCTGATCTTCAGAACTTCAAGTTCTCAATTACAAGTTAATAACTAAATTGGTAATTTGAAATTCATAACTTCAAGATCTGATCTTCAGAACTTCAAGTTCTCAATTTCAAGTTAATAACTAAATTGGTAATTTGAAATTACTAACTTCAAGATCTGATCTTCAGAACTTCAAGTTCTCAATTTCAAATAAATAAATAAATTGGTAATTTGAAATTACTAACTTCAAGATCTGATCTGAAGAACTTCAAGTTCTCAATTTCAAGTTAATAACTAAATTGGTAATTTGAAATTATTAACTTCAAGATCTGATCTTCGGAACTTCAAGTTCTCAATTTCAAGTTAATAACTTAATTGGTAATTTGAAATTACTAACTTCAAGTTCTGATCTTCAGAACTTCAAGTTCTCAATTTCAAGATAATAACTAAATTGGTAATTTGAAATTACTAACTTCAAGATCTGATCTTCAGAACTTCAAGTTCTCAATTTCAAGTTAATAACTAAATTGGTAATTTGAAATTATTAACTTCAAGATCTGATCTTCAGAACTTCAAGTTCTCAATTTCAAGTTAATAACTAAATTGGTAATTTGAAATTGCTAACTTCAAGATCTGATCTTCAGAACTTCAAGTTCTCAATTTCAAGTTAAAACTAAATTGTTAATTTGAAATTCCTAACTTCAAGATCTGATCTTCAGAACTTCAAGTTCTCAATTTCAAGTTAATAACTAAATTGGTAATTTGAAATTACTAACTTCAAGATCTGATCTTCAGAACTTCAAGTTCTCAATTTCAAGTTAATAACTAAATTGGTAATTTGAAATTACTAACTTCAAGATCTGATCTTCAGAACTTCAAGTTCTCAATTACAAGTTAATAACTAAATTGGTAATTTGAAATTCCTAACTTCAAGATCTGATCTTCAGAACTTCAAGTTCTCAATTTCAAGTTAATAACTAAATTGGTAATTTGAAATTACTAACTTCAAGATCTGATCTTCAGAACTTCAAGTTCTCAATTTCAAATAAATAAATAAATTGGTAATATGAAATTACTAACTTCAAGATCTGATCTTCAGAACTTCAAGTTCTCAATTTCAAGTTAATAACTAAATTGGTAATTTGAAATTATTAACTTCAAGATCAGATCTTCGGAACTTCAAGTTCTCAATTTCAAGTTAATAACTAAATTGGTAATTTGAAATTACTAACTTCAAGATCTGAACTTCAGAACTTCAAGTTCTCAATTTCAAGTTAATAACTAAATTGGTAATTTGAAATTATTAACTTCAAGATCTGATCTTCGGAACTTCAAGTTCTCAATTTCAAGTTAATAACTAAATTGGTAATTTGAAATTACTAACTTCAAGATCTGATCTTCAGAACTTCAAGTTCTCAATTTCAAGATAATAACTAAATTGGTAATTTGAAATTATTAACTTCAAGATCTGATCTTCGGAACTTCAAGTTCTCAATTTCAAGTTAATAACTAAATTGGTAATTTGAAATTATTAACTTCAAGATCTGATCTTCGGAACTTCAAGTTCTCAATTTCAAGTTAATAACTAAATTGGTAATTTGAAATTACCAACTTCAAGATCTGATCTTCAGAACTTCAAGTTCTCAATTTCAAGATAATAACTAAGTTGGTAATTTGAAATTACTAACTTCAAGATCTGATCTTCAGAACTTCAAGTTCTTAATTTCAAGTTAATAACTAAATTGGTAATTTGAAATTACTAACTTCAAGATCTGATTTTCAGAACTTCAAGTTTTCAATTTCAAGTTAATAACTAAATTGGTAATTTGAAATTACTAACTTCAAGATCTGATCTTCAGAACTTCAAGTTCTCAATTTCAAGTTAATAACTAAATTGGTAATTTGAAATTATTAACTATAAGATCTGATCTTCGGAACTTCAAGTTCTCAATTTCAAGTTAATAACTTAATTGGTAATTTGAAATTACTAACTTCAAGTTCTGATCTTCAGAACTTCATGTTCTCAATTTCAAGATAATAACTAAATTGGTAATTTGAAATTACTAACTTCAAGATCTGATCTTCAGAACTTCAAGTTCTCAATTTCAAGTTAATAACTAAATTGGTAATTTGAAATTACTAACTTCAAGATCTGATCTTCAGAACTTCAAGTTCTCAATTTCAAGTTAATAACTAAATTGGTAATTTGAAATTATTAACTTCAAGATCTGATCTTCAGAACTTCAAGTTCTCAATTTCAAGTTAATAACTAAATTGGTAATTTGAAATTTCTAACTTCAAGATCTGATCTTCCGAACTTCAAGTTCTCAATTTCAAGTTAATAACTAAATTGGTAATTTGAAATTCCTAACTTCAAGATCTGATCTTCAGAACTTCAAGTTCTCAATTTCAAGTTAATAACTAAATTGGTAATTTGAAATTACTAACTTCAAGATCTGATCTTCAGAACTTCAAGTTCTCAATTACAAGTTAATAACTAAATTGGTAATTTGAAATTCCTAACTTCAAGATCTGATCTTCAGAACTTCAAGTTCTCAATTTCAAGTTAATAACTAAATTGGTAATTTGAAATTACTAACTTCAAGATCTGATCTTCAGAACTTCAAGTTCTCAATTTCAAGTTAATAACTAAATTGGTAATTTGAAATTACCAACTTCAAGATCTGATCTTCAGAACTTCAAGTTCTCAATTTCAAGATAATAACTAAGTTGGTAATTTGAAATTACTAACTTCAAGATCTGATCTTCAGAACTTCAAGTTCTCAATTTCAAGTTAATAACTAAATTGGTAATTTGAAATTACTAACTTCAAGATCTGATCTTCCGAACTTCAAGTTCTCAATTGCAAGTTAATAACTAAATTGGTAATTTGAAATTCCTAACTTCAAGATCTGATCTTCAGAACTTCAAGTTCTCAATTTCAAGTTAATAACTAAATTGGTAATTTGAAATTACTAACTTCAAGATCTGATCTTCAGAACTTCAAGTTCTCAATTACAAGTTAATAACTAAATTGGTAATTTGAAATTCCTAACTTCAAGATCTGATCTTCAGAACTTCAAGTTCTCAATTTCAAGTTAATAACTAAATTGGTAATTTGAAATTACTAACTTCAAGATCTGATCTTCCGAACTTCAAGTTCTCAATTTCAAGTTAATAACTAAATTGGTAATTTGAAATTATTAACTTCAAGATATGATCTTCGGAACTTCAAGTTCTCAATTTCAAGTTAATAACTTAATTGGTAATTTGAAATTACTAACTTCAAGTTCTGATCTTCAGAACTTCAAGTTCTCAATTTCAAGATAATAACTAAATTGGTTATTTGAAATTACTAACTTCAAGATCTGATCTTCAGAACTTCAAGTTCTCAATTTCAAGTTAATAACTAAATTGGTAATTTGAAATTCCTAACTTCAAGATCTGATCTTCAGAACTTCAAGTTCTCAATTTCAAGTTAATAACTAAATTGGTAATTTGAAATTACTAACTTCAAGGTCTGATCTTCAGAACTTCAAGTTCTCAATTTCAAGTTAATAACTAAATTGGTAATTTGAAATTAGTAACTTCAAGATCTGATCTTCAGAACTTCAAGTTCTCAATTTCAAGTTAATAACTAAACTGGTAATTTGAAATTACTAACTTCAAGATCTGATCTTCATAACTTCAAGTTCTCAATTTCAAGTTAATAACTAAATTGGTAATTTGAAATTACTAACTTCAAGATCTGATCTTCGGAACTTCAAGTTCTCAATTTCAAGTTAATAACTAAATTGGTAATTTGAAATTACTAACTTCAAGATCTGATCTTCAGAACTTCAAGTTCTCAATTTCAAGATAATAACTAAATTGGTAATTTGAAATTATTAACTTCAAGATCTGATCTTCGGAACTTCAAGTTCTCAATTTCAAGTTAATAACTAAATTGGTAATTTGAAATTATTAACTTCAAGATCTGATCTTCGGAACTTCAAGTTCTCAATTTCAAGTTAATAACTAAATTGGTAATTTGAAATTACCAACTTCAAGATCTGATCTTCAGAACTTCAAGTTCTCAATTTCAAGATAATAACTAAGTTGGTAATTTGAAATTACTAACTTCAAGATCTGATCTTCAGAACTTCAAGTTCTTAATTTCAAGTTAATAACTAAATTGGTAATTTGAAATTACTAACTTCAAGATCTGATTTTCAGAACTTCAAGTTTTCAATTTCAAGTTAATAACTAAATTGGTAATTTGAAATTACTAACTTCAAGATCTGATCTTCAGAACTTCAAGTTCTCAATTTCAAGTTAATAACTAAATTGGTAATTTGAAATTATTAACTATAAGATCTGATCTTCGGAACTTCAAGTTCTCAATTTCAAGTTAATAACTTAATTGGTAATTTGAAATTACTAACTTCAAGTTCTGATCTTCAGAACTTCATGTTCTCAATTTCAAGATAATAACTAAATTGGTAATTTGAAATTACTAACTTCAAGATCTGATCTTCAGAACTTCAAGTTCTCAATTTCAAGTTAATAACTAAATTGGTAATTTGAAATTACTAACTTCAAGATCTGATCTTCAGAACTTCAAGTTCTCAATTTCAAGTTAATAACTAAATTGGTAATTTGAAATTATTAACTTCAAGATCTGATCTTCAGAACTTCAAGTTCTCAATTTCAAGTTAATAACTAAATTGGTAATTTGAAATTTCTAACTTCAAGATCTGATCTTCCGAACTTCAAGTTCTCAATTTCAAGTTAATAACTAAATTGGTAATTTGAAATTCCTAACTTCAAGATCTGATCTTCAGAACTTCAAGTTCTCAATTTCAAGTTAATAACTAAATTGGTAATTTGAAATTACTAACTTCAAGATCTGATCTTCAGAACTTCAAGTTCTCAATTACAAGTTAATAACTAAATTGGTAATTTGAAATTCCTAACTTCAAGATCTGATCTTCAGAACTTCAAGTTCTCAATTTCAAGTTAATAACTAAATTGGTAATTTGAAATTACTAACTTCAAGATCTGATCTTCAGAACTTCAAGTTCTCAATTTCAAGTTAATAACTAAATTGGTAATTTGAAATTACCAACTTCAAGATCTGATCTTCAGAACTTCAAGTTCTCAATTTCAAGATAATAACTAAGTTGGTAATTTGAAATTACTAACTTCAAGATCTGATCTTCAGAACTTCAAGTTCTCAATTTCAAGTTAATAACTAAATTGGTAATTTGAAATTACTAACTTCAAGATCTGATCTTCCGAACTTCAAGTTCTCAATTGCAAGTTAATAACTAAATTGGTAATTTGAAATTCCTAACTTCAAGATCTGATCTTCAGAACTTCAAGTTCTCAATTTCAAGTTAATAACTAAATTGGTAATTTGAAATTACTAACTTCAAGATCTGATCTTCAGAACTTCAAGTTCTCAATTACAAGTTAATAACTAAATTGGTAATTTGAAATTCCTAACTTCAAGATCTGATCTTCAGAACTTCAAGTTCTCAATTTCAAGTTAATAACTAAATTGGTAATTTGAAATTACTAACTTCAAGATCTGATCTTCCGAACTTCAAGTTCTCAATTTCAAGTTAATAACTAAATTGGTAATTTGAAATTCCTAACTTCAAGATCTGATCTTCAGAACTTCAAGTTCTCAATTTCAAGTTAATAACTAAATTGGTAATTTGAAATTACTAACTTCAAGATCTGATCTTCAGAACTTCAAGTTCTCAATTACAAGTTAATAACTAAATTGGTAATTTGAAATTCCTAACTTCAAGATCTGATCTTCAGAACTTCAAGTTCTCAATTTCAAGTTAATAACTAAATTGGTAATTTGAAATTACTAACTTCAAGATCTGATCTTCAGAACTTCAAGTTCTCAATTTCAAGTTAATAACTAAATTGGTAATTTGAAATTACCAACTTCAAGATCTGATCTTCAGAACTTCAAGTTCTCAATTTCAAGATAATAACTAAGTTGGTAATTTGAAATTACTAACTTCAAGATCTGATCTTCAGAACTTCAAGTTCTTAATTTCAAGTTAATAACTAAATTGGTAATTTGAAATTACTAACTTCAAGATCTGATTTTCAGAACTTCAAGTTTTCAATTTCAAGTTAATAACTAAATTGGTAATTTGAAATTACTAACTTCAAGATCTGATCTTCAGAACTTCAAGTTCTCAATTTCAAGTTAATAACTAAATTGGTAATTTGAAATTATTAACTATAAGATCTGATCTTCGGAACTTCAAGTTCTCAATTTCAAGTTAATAACTTAATTGGTAATTTGAAATTACTAACTTCAAGTTCTGATCTTCGGAACTTCAAGTTCTCAATTTCAAGTTAATAACTAAATTGGTAATTTGAAATTACTAACTTCAAGATCTGATCTTCAGAACTTCAAGTTCTCAATTTCAAGTTAATAACTAAATTGGTAATTTGAAATTATTAACTTCAAGATCTGATCTTCAGAACTTCAAGTTCTCAATTTCAAGTTAATAACTAAATTGGTAATTTGAAATTACTAACTTCAAGATCTGATCTTCAGAACTTCAAGTTCTCAATTTCAAGTTAATAACTAAATTGGTAATTTGAAATTCCTAACTTCAAGATCTGATCTTCAGAACTTCAAGTTCTCAATTTCAAGTTAATAACTAAATTGGTAATTTGAAATTACTAACTTCAAGATCTGATCTTCAGAACTTCAAGTTCTCAATTACAAGTTAATAACTAAATTGGTAATTTGAAATTCCTAACTTCAAGATCTGATCTTCAGAACTTCAAGTTCTCAATTTCAAGTTAATAACTAAATTGGTAATTTGAAATTACTAACTTCAAGATCTGATCTTCAGAACTTCAAGTTCTCAATTTCAAGTTAATAACTAAATTGGTAATTTGAAATTCCTAACTTCAAGATCTGATCTTCAGAACTTCAAGTTCTCAATTTCCAATAAATAAATAAATTGGTAATTTGCAATTACTAACTTCAAGATCTGATCTTCAGAACTTCAAGTTCTCAATTTCAAGTTAATAACTAAATTGGTAATTTGAAATTATTAACTTCAAGATCAGATCTTCGGAACTTCAAGTTCTCAATTTCAAGTTAATAACTAAATTGGTAATTTGAAATTACTAACTTCAAGATCTGATCTTCAGAACTTCAAGTTCTCAATTTCAAGTTAATAACTAAATTGGTAATTTGAAATTATTAACTTCAAGATCTGATCTTCGGAACTTCAAGTTCTCAATTTCAAGTTAATAACTAAATTGGGAATTTGAAATTACTAACTTCAAGATCTGATCTTCAGAACTTCAAGTTCTCAATTTCAAGATAATAACTAAGTTGGTTATTTGAAATTATTAACTTCTAGATGTGATATTCAGAACTTCATGTTCTCAATTACAAGTTAATAACTAAATTGGTAATTTGAAATTCCTAACTTCAAGTTCTGATCTTCAGAACTTCAAGTTCTCAATTTCAAGTTAATAACTAAATTGGTAATCTGAAATTATTAACTTCAAGATCTGATCTTCGGAACTTCAAGTTCTCAATTTCAAGTTAATAACTAAATTGGTAATTTGAAATTACCAACTTCAAGATCTGATTTTCAGAACTTCAAGTTCTCAATTTCAAGATAATAACTAAGTTGGTAATTTGAAATTACTAACTTTAAAGATCTGATCTTCAGAACTTCAAGTTCTTAATTTCAAGTTTATAACTAAATTGGTAATTTGAAATTACTAACTTCAAGATCTGATCTTCAGAACTTCAAGTTCTCAATTACAAGTTAATAACTAAATTGGTAATTTGAAATTACTAACTTCAAGATCTGATCTTCAGAACTTCAAGTTCTCAATTTCAAGATAATAACTAATTTGGTAATTTGAAATTATTAACTTCAAGATCTGATATTCAGAACTTCAAGTTCTCAATTACAAGTTAATAACTAAATTGGTAATTTGAAATTCCTAACTTCAAGTTCTGATCTTCAGAACATCAAGTTCTCAATTTCAGGTTAATAACTAAATTGGTAATCTGAAATTATTAACTTCAAGATCTGATCTTCGGAACTTCAAGTTCTCAATTTCAAGTTCATAACTAAATTGGTAATTTGAAATTACTAACTTCAAGATCTGATCTTCAGAACTTCAAGTTCTCAATTTCAAGATAATAACTAAGTTGGTAATTTGAAATTATTAACTTCAAGATCTGATATTCAGAACTTCAAGTTCTCAATTTCAAGTTAATAACTAAATTGGTAATTTGAAATTATTAACTTCAAGATCTGCTCTTCGGAACTTCAAGTTCTCAATTTCAAGTTAATAACTAAATTGGTAATTTGAAATTACTAACTTCAAGATGTGACCTTCAGAACTTCAAGTTCTCAATTTCAAGTTAATAACTAAATTGGTAATTTGAAATTATTAACTTCAAGATCTGATCTTCGGAACTTCAAGTTCTCAATTTCAAGTTAATAACAAAAAAATGGTAATTTGAAATTACTAACTTCAAGATCTGATCTTCAGAACTTCAAGTTCTCAATTTCAAGTTAATAACTAAATTGGTAATTTGAAATTACTAACTTCAAGATCTGATATTCAGAACTTCAAGTTCTCAATTACAAGTTAATAACTAAATTGGTAATTTGAAATTCCTAACTTCAAGTTCTGATCTTCAGAACATCAAGTTCTCAATTTCAAGTTAATAACTAAATTGGTAATTTGAAATTACTAACTTAAAGATCTGATCTTCAGAACTTCAAGTTCTCAATTTCAAGTTAATAACTAAATTGGTAATTTGAAATTACTAACTTCAAGATCTGATATTCAGAACTTCAAGTTCTCAATTACAAGTTAATAACTAAATTGGTAATTTGAAATTCCTAACTTCAAGTTCTGATCTTCAGAACTACAAGTTATCAATTTCAAGTTAATAACTAAATTGGTAATTAGAAATTATTAACTTCAAGATCTGATCGTCGGAACTTCAAGTTTTCAATTTCAAGTTAATAACTAAATTGGTAATTTGAAATTACTAACTTCAAGATCTGATCTTCAGAACTTCAAGTTCTCAATTTCAAGTTAATAACTAAATTGGTAATTTGAAATTATTAACTTCTAGATCTGATCTTCGGAACTTCAAGTTCTCAATTACAAGTTAATAACTAAATTGGTAATTTGAAATTACTAACTTCAAGATCTGATCTTCAGAACTTCAAGTTCTCAATTTCAAGTTAATAACTAAATTGGTAATTTGAAATTAATAACTTCAAGATCTGATCTTCAGAACTACAAGTTCTCAATTTCAAGTTAATAACTAAATTGGTAATTTGAAATTACTAACTTCAAGATCTGATCTTCAGAACTTCAAGTTCTCAATTTCAAATAAATAAATAAATTGGTAATTTGAAATTACTAACTTCAAGATCTGATCTTCAGAACTTCAAGTTCTCAATTTCAAGTTAATAACTAAATTGATAATTTGAAATTATTAACTACAAGATCAGATCTTCGGATGTTCAAGTTCTCAATTTCAAGTTAATAACTAAATTGGTAATTTGAAATTACTAACTTCAAGATCTGATCTTCAGAACTTCAAGTTCATAATTTCTAATAAATAAATAAATTGGTAATTTGTAATTACTAACTTCAAGATCTGATCTTCAGAACTTCAAGTTCTCAATTTCAAGTTAATAACTAAATTGGTAATTTGAAATTACTAACTTCTAGATCTGATCTTCAGAACTTCAAGTTCTCAATTTCAAGTTAATAACTAAATTGGTTATTTGAAATTATTGCCTTCAAGATCTGATCTTCGGTACTTCAAGTTCTCAATTTCAAGTTAATAACTAAATTGGTAATTTGAAATTACTAACTTCAAGATCTGATCTTCAGAACTTCAAGTTCTCAATTTCAAGTTAATAACTAAATTGGTAATTTGTAATTATTAACTTCAAGATCTGATCTTCGGAACTTCAAGTTCTCAATTTCAAGTTAATAACTAAATTGGTAATTTGAAATTACTAACTTCAAGATCTGATCTTCATAACTTCAAGTTCTCAATTTCAAGTTAATAACTAAATTGGTAATTTGAAATTACTAACTTCAAGATCTGATCTTCAGAACTTCAAGTTCTCAATTACAAGTTAATAACTAAATTGGTAATTTGAAATTCATAACTTCAAGATCTGATCTTCAGAACTTCAAGTTCTCAATTTCAAGTTAATAACTAAATTGGTAATTTGAAATTACTAACTTCAAGATCTGATCTTCAGAACTTCAAGTTCTCAATTTCAAATAAATAAATAAATTGGTAATTTGAAATTACTAACTTCAAGATCTGATCTGAAGAACTTCAAGTTCTCAATTTCAAGTTAATAACTAAATTGGTAATTTGAAATTATTAACTTCAAGATCTGATCTTCGGAACTTCAAGTTCTCAATTTCAAGTTAATAACTTAATTGGTAATTTGAAATTACTAACTTCAAGTTCTGATCTTCAGAACTTCAAGTTCTCAATTTCAAGATAATAACTAAATTGGTAATTTGAAATTACTAACTTCAAGATCTGATCTTCAGAACTTCAAGTTCTCAATTTCAAGTTAATAACTAAATTGGTAATTTGAAATTATTAACTTCAAGATCTGATCTTCAGAACTTCAAGTTCTCAATTTCAAGTTAATAACTAAATTGGTAATTTGAAATTACTAACTTCAAGATCTGATCTTCAGAACTTCAAGTTCTCAATTTCAAGTTAAAACTAAATTGTTAATTTGAAATTCCTAACTTCAAGATCTGATCTTCAGAACTTCAAGTTCTCAATTTCAAGTTAATAACTAAATTGGTAATTTGAAATTACTAACTTCAAGATCTGATCTTCAGAACTTCAAGTTCTCAATTTCAAGTTAATAACTAAATTGGTAATTTGAAATTACTAACTTCAAGATCTGATCTTCAGAACTTCAAGTTCTCAATTACAAGTTAATAACTAAATTGGTAATTTGAAATTCCTAACTTCAAGATCTGATCTTCAGAACTTCAAGTTCTCAATTTCAAGTTAATAACTAAATTGGTAATTTGAAATTACTAACTTCAAGATCTGATCTTCAGAACTTCAAGTTCTCAATTTCAAATAAATAAATAAATTGGTAATATGAAATTACTAACTTCAAGATCTGATCTTCAGAACTTCAAGTTCTCAATTTCAAGTTAATAACTAAATTGGTAATTTGAAATTATTAACTTCAAGATAAGATCTTCGGAACTTCAAGTTCTCAATTTCAAGTTAATAACTAAATTGGTAATTTGAAATTACTAACTTCAAGATCTGAACTTCAGAACTTCAAGTTCTCAATTTCAAGTTAATAACTAAATTGGTAATTTGAAATTATTAACTTCAAGATCTGATCTTCGGAACTTCAAGTTCTCAATTTCAAGTTAATAACTAAATTGGTAATTTGAAATTACTAACTTCAAGATCTGATCTTCAGAACTTCAAGTTCTCAATTTCAAGATAATAACTAAATTGGTAATTTGAAATTATTAACTTCAAGATCTGATCTTCGGAACTTCAAGTTCTCAATTTCAAGTTAATAACTAAATTGGTAATTTGAAATTATTAACTTCAAGATCTGATCTTCGGAACTTCAAGTTCTCAATTTCAAGTTAATAACTAAATTGGTAATTTGAAATTACCAACTTCAAGATCTGATCTTCAGAACTTCAAGTTCTCAATTTCAAGATAATAACTAAGTTGGTAATTTGAAATTACTAACTTCAAGATCTGATCTTCAGAACTTCAAGTTCTTAATTTCAAGTTAATAACTAAATTGGTAATTTGAAATTACTAACTTCAAGATCTGATTTTCAGAACTTCAAGTTTTCAATTTCAAGTTAATAACTAAATTGGTAATTTGAAATTACTAACTTCAAGATCTGATCTTCAGAACTTCAAGTTCTCAATTTCAAGTTAATAACTAAATTGGTAATTTGAAATTATTAACTATAAGATCTGATCTTCGGAACTTCAAGTTCTCAATTTCAAGTTAATAACTTAATTGGTAATTTGAAATTACTAACTTCAAGTTCTGATCTTCAGAACTTCATGTTCTCAATTTCAAGATAATAACTAAATTGGTAATTTGAAATTACTAACTTCAAGATCTGATCTTCAGAACTTCAAGTTCTCAATTTCAAGTTAATAACTAAATTGGTAATTTGAAATTACTAACTTCAAGATCTGATCTTCAGAACTTCAAGTTCTCAATTTCAAGTTAATAACTAAATTGGTAATTTGAAATTATTAACTTCAAGATCTGATCTTCAGTACTTCAAGTTCTCAATTTCAAGTTAATAACTAAATTGGTAATTTGAAATTACTAACTTCAAGATCTGATCTTCCGAACTTCAAGTTCTCAATTTCAAGTTAATAACTAAATTGGTAATTTGAAATTCCTAACTTCAAGATCTGATCTTCAGAACTTCAAGTTCTCAATTTCAAGTTAATAACTAAATTGGTAATTTGAAATAACTAACTTCAAGATCTGATCTTCAGAACTTCAAGTTCTCAATTACAAGTTAATAACTAAATTGGTAATTTGAAATTTCTAACTTCAAGATCTGATCTTCAGAACTTCAAGTTCTCAATTTCAAGTTAATAACTAAATTGGTAATTTGAAATTACTAACTTCAAGATCTGATCTTCAGAACTTCAAGTTCTCAATTTCAAGTTAATAACTAAATTGGTAATTTGAAATTACCAACTTCAAGATCTGATCTTCAGAACTTCAAGTTCTCAATTTCAAGATAATAACTAAGTTGGTAATTTGAAATTACTAACTTCAAGATCTGATCTTCAGAACTTCAAGTTCTCAATTTCAAGTTAATAACTAAATTGGTAATTTGAAATTACTAACTTCAAGATCTGATCTTCCGAACTTCAAGTTCTCAATTGCAAGTTAATAACTAAATTGGTAATTTGAAATTACTAACTTCAAGATCTGATCTTCAGAACTTCAAGTTCTCAATTTCAAGTTAATAACTAAATTGGTAATTTGAAATTACCAACTTCAAGATCTGATCTTCAGAACTTCAAGTTCTCAATTTCAAGATAATAACTAAGTTGGTAATTTGAAATTACTAACTTCAAGATCTGATCTTCAGAACTTCAAGTTCTTAATTTCAAGTTAATAACTAAATTGGTAATTTGAAATTACTAACTTCAAGATCTGATTTTCAGAACTTCAAGTTTTCAATTTCAAGTTAATAACTAAATTGGTAATTTGAAATTACTAACTTCAAGATCTGATCTTCAGAACTTCAAGTTCTCAATTTCAAGTTAATAACTAAATTGGTAATTTGAAATTATTAACTATAAGATCTGATCTTCGGAACTTCAAGTTCTCAATTTCAAGTTAATAACTTAATTGGTAATTTGAAATTACTAACTTCAAGTTCTGATCTTCAGAACTTCATGTTCTCAATTTCAAGATAATAACTAAATTGGTAATTTGAAATTACTAACTTCAAGATCTGATCTTCAGAACTTCAAGTTCTCAATTTCAAGTTAATAACTAAATTGGTAATTTGAAATTATTAACTTCAAGATCTGATCTTCAGAACTTCAAGTTCTCAATTTCAAGTTAATAACTAAATTGGTAATTTGAAATTACTAACTTCAAGATCTGATCTTCCGAACTTCAAGTTCTCAATTTCAAGTTAATAACTAAATTGGTAATTTGAAATTCCTAACTTCAAGATCTGATCTTCAGAACTTCAAGTTCTCAATTTCAAGTTAATAACTAAATTGGTAATTTGAAATTACTAACTTCAAGATCTGATCTTCAGAACTTCAAGTTCTCAATTACAAGTTAATAACTAAATTGGTAATTTGAAATTCCTAACTTCAAGATCTGATCTTCAGAACTTCAAGTTCTCAATTTCAAGTTAATAACTAAATTGGTAATTTGAAATTACTAACTTCAAGATCTGATCTTCAGAACTTCAAGTTCTCAATTTCAAGTTAATAACTAAATTGGTAATTTGAAATTACTAACTTCAAGATCTGATCTTCAGAACTTCAAGTTCTCAATTTCCAATAAATAAATAAATTGGTAATTTGCAATTACTAACTTCAAGATCTGATCTTCAGAACTTCAAGTTCTCAATTTCAAGTTAATAACTAAATTGGTAATTTGAAATTATTAACTTCAAGATCAGATCTTCGGAACTTCAAGTTCTCAATTTCAAGTTAATAACTAAATTGGTAATTTGAAATTACTAACTTCAAGATCTGATCTTCAGAACTTCAAGTTCTCAATTTCAAGTTAATAACTAAATTGGTAATTTGAAATTATTAACTTCAAGATCTGATCTTCGGAACTTCAAGTTCTCAATTTCAAGTTAATAACTAAATTGGGAATTTGAAATTACTAACTTCAAGATCTGATCTTCAGAACTTCAAGTTCTCAATTTCAAGATAATAACTAAGTTGGTTATTTGAAATTATTAACTTCTAGATGTGATATTCAGAACTTCATGTTCTCAATTACAAGTTAATAACTAAATTGGTAATTTGAAATTCCTAACTTCAAGTTCTGATCTTCAGAACTTCAAGTTCTCAATTTCAAGTTAATAACTAAATTGGTAATCTGAAATTATTAACTTCAAGATCTGATCTTCGGAACTTCAAGTTCTCAATTTCAAGTTAATAACTAAATTGGTAATTTGAAATTACCAACTTCAAGATCTGATTTTCAGAACTTCAAGTTCTCAATTTCAAGATAATAACTAAGTTGGTAATTTGAAATTACTAACTTTAAAGATCTGATCTTCAGAACTTCAAGTTCTTAATTTCAAGTTAATAACTAAATTGGTAATTTGAAATTACTAACTTCTAGATCTGATCTTCAGAACTTCAAGTTCTCAATTACAAGTTAATAACTAAATTGGTAATTTGAAATTACTAACTTCAAGATCTGATCTTCAGAACTTCAAGTTCTCAATTACAAGTTAATAACTAAATTGGTAATTTGAAATTCATAACTTCAAGATCTGATCTTCAGAACTTCAAGTTCTCAATTTCAAGTTAATAACTAAATTGGTAATTTGAAATTACTAACTTCAAGATCTGATCTTCAGAACTTCAAGTTCTCAATTTCAAATAAATAAATAAATTGGTAATTTGAAATTACTAACTTCAAGATCTGATCTGAAGAACTTCAAGTTCTCAATTTCAAGTTAATAACTAAATTGGTAATTTGAAATTATTAACTTCAAGATCTGATCTTCGGAACTTCAAGTTCTCAATTTCAAGTTAATAACTTAATTGGTAATTTGAAATTACTAACTTCAAGTTCTGATCTTCAGAACTTCAAGTTCTCAATTTCAAGATAATAACTAAATTGGTAATTTGAAATTACTAACTTCAAGATCTGATCTTCAGAACTTCAAGTTCTCAATTTCAAGTTAATAACTAAATTGGTAATTTGAAATTATTAACTTCAAGATCTGATCTTCAGAACTTCAAGTTCTCAATTTCAAGTTAATAACTAAATTGGTAATTTGAAATTACTAACTTCAAGATCTGATCTTCAGAACTTCAAGTTCTCAATTTCAAGTTAAAACTAAATTGTTAATTTGAAATTCCTAACTTCAAGATCTGATCTTCAGAACTTCAAGTTCTCAATTTCAAGTTAATAACTAAATTGGTAATTTGAAATTACTAACTTCAAGATCTGATCTTCAGAACTTCAAGTTCTCAATTTCAAGTTAATAACTAAATTGGTAATTTGAAATTACTAACTTCAAGATCTGATCTTCAGAACTTCAAGTTCTCAATTACAAGTTAATAACTAAATTGGTAATTTGAAATTCCTAACTTCAAGATCTGATCTTCAGAACTTCAAGTTCTCAATTTCAAGTTAATAACTAAATTGGTAATTTGAAATTACTAACTTCAAGATCTGATCTTCAGAACTTCAAGTTCTCAATTTCAAATAAATAAATAAATTGGTAATATGAAATTACTAACTTCAAGATCTGATCTTCAGAACTTCAAGTTCTCAATTTCAAGTTAATAACTAAATTGGTAATTTGAAATTATTAACTTCAAGATAAGATCTTCGGAACTTCAAGTTCTCAATTTCAAGTTAATAACTAAATTGGTAATTTGAAATTACTAACTTCAAGATCTGAACTTCAGAACTTCAAGTTCTCAATTTCAAGTTAATAACTAAATTGGTAATTTGAAATTATTAACTTCAAGATCTGATCTTCGGAACTTCAAGTTCTCAATTTCAAGTTAATAACTAAATTGGTAATTTGAAATTACTAACTTCAAGATCTGATCTTCAGAACTTCAAGTTCTCAATTTCAAGATAATAACTAAATTGGTAATTTGAAATTATTAACTTCAAGATCTGATCTTCGGAACTTCAAGTTCTCAATTTCAAGTTAATAACTAAATTGGTAATTTGAAATTATTAACTTCAAGATCTGATCTTCGGAACTTCAAGTTCTCAATTTCAAGTTAATAACTAAATTGGTAATTTGAAATTACCAACTTCAAGATCTGATCTTCAGAACTTCAAGTTCTCAATTTCAAGATAATAACTAAGTTGGTAATTTGAAATTACTAACTTCAAGATCTGATCTTCAGAACTTCAAGTTCTTAATTTCAAGTTAATAACTAAATTGGTAATTTGAAATTACTAACTTCAAGATCTGATTTTCAGAACTTCAAGTTTTCAATTTCAAGTTAATAACTAAATTGGTAATTTGAAATTACTAACTTCAAGATCTGATCTTCAGAACTTCAAGTTCTCAATTTCAAGTTAATAACTAAATTGGTAATTTGAAATTATTAACTATAAGATCTGATCTTCGGAACTTCAAGTTCTCAATTTCAAGTTAATAACTTAATTGGTAATTTGAAATTACTAACTTCAAGTTCTGATCTTCAGAACTTCATGTTCTCAATTTCAAGATAATAACTAAATTGGTAATTTGAAATTACTAACTTCAAGATCTGATCTTCAGAACTTCAAGTTCTCAATTTCAAGTTAATAACTAAATTGGTAATTTGAAATTACTAACTTCAAGATCTGATCTTCAGAACTTCAAGTTCTCAATTTCAAGTTAATAACTAAATTGGTAATTTGAAATTATTAACTTCAAGATCTGATCTTCAGAACTTCAAGTTCTCAATTTCAAGTTAATAACTAAATTGGTAATTTGAAATTACTAACTTCAAGATCTGATCTTCCGAACTTCAAGTTCTCAATTTCAAGTTAATAACTAAATTGGTAATTTGAAATTCCTAACTTCAAGATCTGATCTTCAGAACTTCAAGTTCTCAATTTCAAGTTAATAACTAAATTGGTAATTTGAAATAACTAACTTCAAGATCTGATCTTCAGAACTTCAAGTTCTCAATTACAAGTTAATAACTAAATTGGTAATTTGAAATTTCTAACTTCAAGATCTGATCTTCAGAACTTCAAGTTCTCAATTTCAAGTTAATAACTAAATTGGTAATTTGAAATTACTAACTTCAAGATCTGATCTTCAGAACTTCAAGTTCTCAATTTCAAGTTAATAACTAAATTGGTAATTTGAAATTACCAACTTCAAGATCTGATCTTCAGAACTTCAAGTTCTCAATTTCAAGATAATAACTAAGTTGGTAATTTGAAATTACTAACTTCAAGATCTGATCTTCAGAACTTCAAGTTCTCAATTTCAAGTTAATAACTAAATTGGTAATTTGAAATTACTAACTTCAAGATCTGATCTTCCGAACTTCAAGTTCTCAATTGCAAGTTAATAACTAAATTGGTAATTTGAAATTACTAACTTCAAGATCTGATCTTCAGAACTTCAAGTTCTCAATTTCAAGTTAATAACTAAATTGGTAATTTGAAATTACCAACTTCAAGATCTGATCTTCAGAACTTCAAGTTCTCAATTTCAAGATAATAACTAAGTTGGTAATTTGAAATTACTAACTTCAAGATCTGATCTTCAGAACTTCAAGTTCTTAATTTCAAGTTAATAACTAAATTGGTAATTTGAAATTACTAACTTCAAGATCTGATTTTCAGAACTTCAAGTTTTCAATTTCAAGTTAATAACTAAATTGGTAATTTGAAATTACTAACTTCAAGATCTGATCTTCAGAACTTCAAGTTCTCAATTTCAAGTTAATAACTAAATTGGTAATTTGAAATTATTAACTATAAGATCTGATCTTCGGAACTTCAAGTTCTCAATTTCAAGTTAATAACTTAATTGGTAATTTGAAATTACTAACTTCAAGTTCTGATCTTCAGAACTTCATGTTCTCAATTTCAAGATAATAACTAAATTGGTAATTTGAAATTACTAACTTCAAGATCTGATCTTCAGAACTTCAAGTTCTCAATTTCAAGTTAATAACTAAATTGGTAATTTGAAATTATTAACTTCAAGATCTGATCTTCAGAACTTCAAGTTCTCAATTTCAAGTTAATAACTAAATTGGTAATTTGAAATTACTAACTTCAAGATCTGATCTTCCGAACTTCAAGTTCTCAATTTCAAGTTAATAACTAAATTGGTAATTTGAAATTCCTAACTTCAAGATCTGATCTTCAGAACTTCAAGTTCTCAATT
Organism: Rhagonycha lutea; assembly: GCA_958510855.1. Classification (NCBI taxonomy): domain Eukaryota; kingdom Metazoa; phylum Arthropoda; class Insecta; order Coleoptera; family Cantharidae; genus Rhagonycha; species Rhagonycha lutea. Next base: position 42,353,412 of record OY294037.1, read on the forward strand.
TCAAGTTAATAACTAAATTGGTAATTTGAAATTACTAACTTCAAGATCTGATCTTCAGAACTTCAAGTTCTCAATTACAAGTTAATAACTAAATTGGTAATTTGAAATTCCTAACTTCAAGATCTGATCTTCAGAACTTCAAGTTCTCAATTTCAAGTTAATAACTAAATTGGTAATTTGAAATTACTAACTTCAAGATCTGATCTTCAGAACTTCAAGTTCTCAATTTCAAGTTAATAACTAAATTGGTAATTTGAAATTACTAACTTCAAGATCTGATCTTCAGAACTTCAAGTTCTCAATTTCCAATAAATAAATAAATTGGTAATTTGCAATTACTAACTTCAAGATCTGATCTTCAGAACTTCAAGTTCTCAATTTCAAGTTAATAACTAAATTGGTAATTTGAAATTATTAACTTCAAGATCAGATCTTCGGAACTTCAAGTTCTCAATTTCAAGTTAATAACTAAATTGGTAATTTGAAATTACTAACTTCAAGATCTGATCTTCAGAACTTCAAGTTCTCAATTTCAAGTTAATAACTAAATTGGTAATTTGAAATTATTAACTTCAAGATCTGATCTTCGGAACTTCAAGTTCTCAATTTCAAGTTAATAACTAAATTGGGAATTTGAAATTACTAACTTCAAGATCTGATCTTCAGAACTTCAAGTTCTCAATTTCAAGATAATAACTAAGTTGGTTATTTGAAATTATTAACTTCTAGATGTGATATTCAGAACTTCATGTTCTCAATTACAAGTTAATAACTAAATTGGTAATTTGAAATTCCTAACTTCAAGTTCTGATCTTCAGAACTTCAAGTTCTCAATTTCAAGTTAATAACTAAATTGGTAATCTGAAATTATTAACTTCAAGATCTGATCTTCGGAACTTCAAGTTCTCAATTTCAAGTTAATAACTAAATTGGTAATTTGAAATTACCAACTTCAAGATCTGATTTTCAGAACTTCAAGTTCTCAATTTCAAGATAATAACTAAGTTGGTAATTTGAAATTACTAACTTTAAAGATCTGATCTTCAGAACTTCAAGTTCTTAATTTCAAGTTAATAACTAAATTGGTAATTTGAAATTACTAACTTCTAGATCTGATCTTCAGAACTTCAAGTTCTCAATTACAAGTTAATAACTAAATTGGTAATTTGAAATTACTAACTTCAAGATCTGATCTTCAGAACTTCAAGTTCTCAATTTCAAGATAAAAACTAATTTGGTAATTTGAAATTATTAACTTCAAGATCTGATATTCAGAACTTCAAGTTCTCAATTACAAGTTAATAACTAAATTGGTAATTTGAAATTCCTAACTTCAAGTTCTGATCTTCAGAACATCAAGTTCTCAATTTCAGGTTAATAACTAAATTGGTAATCTGAAATTATTAACTTCAAGATCTGATCTTCGGAACTTCAAGTTCTCAATTTCAAGTTCATAACTAAATTGGTAATTTGAAATTACTAACTTCAAGATCTGATCTTCAGAACTTCAAGTTCTCAATTTCAAGATAATAACTAAGTTGGTAATTTGAAATTATTAACTTCAAGATCTGATATTCAGAACTTCAAGTTCTCAATTTCAAGTTAATAACTAAATTGGTAATTTGAAATTATTAACTTCAAGATCTGCTCTTCGGAACTTCAAGTTCTCAATTTCAAGTTAATAACTAAATTGGTAATTTGAAATTACTAACTTCAAGATGTGACCTTCAGAACTTCAAGTTCTCAATTTCAAGTTAATAACTAAATTGGTAATTTGAAATTATTAACTTCAAGATCTGATCTTCGGAACTTCAAGTTCTCAATTTCAAGTTAATAACAAAAAAATGGTAATTTGAAATTACTAACTTCAAGATCTGATCTTCAGAACTTCAAGTTCTCAATTTCAAGATAATAAATAAGTTGGTAATTTGAAATTATTAACTTCAAGATCTGATATTCAGAACTACAAGTTCTCAATTACAAGTTAATAACTAAATTGGTAATTTGAAATTCCTAACTTCAAGTTCTGATCTTCAGAACATCAAGTTCTCAATTTCAAGTTAATAACTAAATTGGTAATTTGAAATTACTAACTTAAAGATCTGATCTTCAGAACTTCAAGTTCTCAATTTCAAGTTAATAACTAAATTGGTAATTTGAAATTACTAACTTCAAGATCTGATATTCAGAACTTCAAGTTCTCAATTACAAGTTAATAACTAAATTGGTAATTTGAAATTCCTAACTTCAAGTTCTGATCTTCAGAACTACAAGTTATCAATTTCAAGTTAATAACTAAATTGGTAATTAGAAATTATTAACTTCAAGATCTGATCGTCGGAACTTCAAGTTTTCAATTTCAAGTTAATAACTAAATTGGTAATTTGAAATTACTAACTTCAAGATCTGATCTTCAGAACTTCAAGTTCTCAATTTCAAGTTAATAACTAAATTGGTAATTTGAAATTATTAACTTCTAGATCTGATCTTCGGAACTTCAAGTTCTCAATTACAAGTTAATAACTAAATTGGTAATTTGAAATTACTAACTTCAAGATCTGATCTTCAGAACTTCAAGTTCTCAATTTCAAGTTAATAACTAAATTGGTAATTTGAAATTAATAACTTCAAGATCTGATCTTCAGAACTACAAGTTCTCAATTTCAAGTTAATAACTAAATTGGTAATTTGAAATTACTAACTTCAAGATCTGATCTTCAGAACTTCAAGTTCTCAATTTCAAATAAATAAATAAATTGGTAATTTGAAATTACTAACTTCAAGATCTGATCTTCAGAACTTCAAGTTCTCAATTTCAAGTTAATAACTAAATTGGTAATTTGAAATTATTAACTTCAAGATCAGATCTTCGGATGTTCAAGTTCTCAATTTCAAGTTAATAACTAAATTGGTAATTTGAAATTACTAACTTCAAGATCTGATCTTCAGAACTTCAAGTTCATAATTTCTAATAAATAAATAAATTGGTAATTTGTAATTACTAACTTCAAGATCTGATCTTCAGAACTTCAAGTTCTCAATTTCAAGTTAATAACTAAATTGGTAATTTGAAATTACTAACTTCTAGATCTGATCTTCAGAACTTCAAGTTCTCAATTTCAAGTTAATAACTAAATTGGTTATTTGAAATTATTGCCTTCAAGATCTGATCTTCGGTACTTCAAGTTCTCAATTTCAAGTTAATAACTAAATTGGTAATTTGAAATTACAAACTTCAAGATCTGATCTTCAGAACTTCAAGTTCTCAATTTCAAGTTAATAACTAAATTGGTAATTTGTAATTATTAACTTCAAGATCTGATCTTCGGAACTTCAAGTTCTCAATTTCAAGTTAATAACTAAATTGGTAATTTGAAATTACTAACTTCAAGATCTGATCTTCAGAACTTCAAGTTCTCAATTTCAAGATAATAACTAAGTTGGTAATTTGAAATTATTAACTTCTAGATCTGATATTCAGAACTTCAAGTTCTCAATTACAAGTTAATAACTAAATTGGTAATTTGAAATTCCTAACTTCAAGTTCTGATCTTCAGAACTTCAAGTTCTCAATTTCAAGTTAATAACTAAATTGGTAATCTGAAAATATTAACTTCAAGATCTGATCTTCGGAACTTCAAGTTCTCAATTACAAGTTAATAACTAAATTGGTAATTTGAAATTACCAACTTCAAGATCTGATCTTCAGAACTTCAAGTTCTCAATTTGAAGATAATAACTAAGTTGGTAATTTGAAATTACTAACTTCAAGATCTGATCTTCAGAACTTCAAGTTCTTAATTTCAAGTTAATAACTAAATTGGTAATTTGAAATTACTAACTTCAAGATCTGATCTTCAGAACTTCAAGTTCTCAATTTCAAGTTAATAACTAAATTGGTAATTTGAAATTCCTAACTTCAAGATCTGATCTTCAGAACTTCAAGTTCTCAATTTCAAGTTAATAACTAAATTGGTAATTTGAAATTACTAACTTCAAGATCTGATCTTCAGAACTTCAAGTTCTCAATTTCAAGTTAATAACTAAATTGGTAATTTGAAATTACTAACTGAAAGATCTGATCTTCAGAACTTCAAGTTCTCAATTTCAAGTTAATAACTAAATTGGTAATTTGAAATTATTAACCTCAAGATCTGATCTTCGGAACTTCAAGTTCTCAATTTCAAGTTAATAACTAAATTGGTAATTTGAAATTACTAACTTCAAGATGTGATCTTCAGAACTTCAAGTTCTCAATTTCAAATAAATAAATAAATTGGTAATTTGAATTTACTAACTTCAAGATCTTATCTTCAGAACTTCTAGTTCTCAATTTCAAGTTAATAACTAAATTGGTAATTAGAAATTACTAACTTCAAGATCTGATCTTCAGAACTTCAAGTTCTCAATTACAAGTTAATAACTAAATTGGTAATTTGAAATTTCTAACTTCAAGTTCTGATCTTCAGAACTTCAAGTTCTCAATTTCAAGATAATAACTAAATTGGTAATTTGAAATTACTAACTTCAAGATCTGATCTTCAGAACTTCAAGTTCTCAATTTCAAGTTAATAACTAAATTGGTAATTTGAAATTACTAACTTCAAGATGTGATCTTCAGAACTTCAAGTTCTCAATTTCAAATAAATAAATAAATTGGTAATTTGAAATTACTAACTTCAAGATCTGATCTTCAGAACTTCTAGTTCTCAATTTCAAGTTAATAACTAAATTGGTAATTAGAAATTACTAACTTCAAGATCTGATCTTCAGAACTTCAAGTTCCCAATTACAAGTTAATAACTAAATTGGTAATTTGAAATTACTAACTTCAAGTTCTGATCTTCAGAACTTCAAGTTCTCAATTACAAGATAATAACTAAATTGGTAATTTGAAATTACTAACTTCAAGATCTGATCTTCAGAACTTCAAGTTCTCAATTTCAAGTTAATTACTAAATTGGTAATTTGAAATTCCTAACTTCAAGATCTGATCTTCAGAACTTCAAGTTCTCAATTTCAAGTTAATAACTAAATTGGTAATTTGAAATTACTAACTTCAAGATCTGATCTTCAGAACTTCAAGTTCTCAATTTCAAGTTAATAACTAAATTGATAATTTGAAATTACTAACTTCAAGATCTGATCTTCAGAACTTCAAGTTCTCAATTACAAGTTAATAACTAAATTGGTAATTTGAAATTACTAACTTCAAGATCTGATCTTCAGAACTTCAAGTTCTCAATTTCAAGTTAATAACTAAATTGGTAATTTGAAATTACTAACTTCAAGATCTGATCTTCAGAACTTCAAGTTCTCAATTACAAGATAATAACTAAGTTGGTAATTTGAAATTATTAACGTCAAGATCTGATATTCAGAACTTCAAGTTCTCAATTTCAAGTTAATAACTAAATTGGTAATTTGAAATTATTAACTTCAAGATCTGCTCTTCGGAACTTCAAGTTCTCAATTTCAAGTTAATAACTAAATTGGTAATTTGAAATTACTAACTTCAAGATGTGACCTTCAGAACTTCAAGTTCTCAATTTCAAGTTAATAACTAAATTGGTAATTTGAAATTATTAACTTAAAGATCTGATCTTCGGAACTTCAAGTTCTCAATTTCAAGTTAATAACTAAATTGGTAATTTGAAATTACTAACTTCAAGATCTGATCTTCAGAACTTCAAGTTCTCAATTTCAAGATAATAAATAAGTTGGTAATTTGAAATTATTAACTTCAAGATCTGATATTCAGAACTACAAGTTCTCAATTACAAGTTAATAACTAAATTGGTAATTTGAAATTCCTAACTTCAAGTTCTGATCTTCAGAACATCAAGTTCTCAATTTCAAGTTAATAACTAAATTGGTAATTTGAAATTACTAACTTAAAGATCTGATCTTCAGAACTTCAAGTTCTCAATTTCAAGTTAATAACTAAATTGGTAATTTGAAATTACTAACTTCAAGATCTGATATTCAGAACTTCAAGTTCTCAATTACAAGTTAATAACTAAATTGGTAATTTGAAATTCCTAACTTCAAGTTCTGATCTTCAGAACTTCAAGTTATCAATTTCAAGTTAATAACTAAATTGGTAATTAGAAATTATTAACTTCAAGATCTGATCGTCGGAACTTCAAGTTTTCAATTTCAAGTTAATAACTAAATTGGTAATTTGAAATTACTAACTTCAAGATCTGATCTTCAGAACTTCAAGTTCTCAATTTCAAGTTAATAACTAAATTGGTAATTTGAAATTATTAACTTCTAGATCTGATCTTCGGAACTTCAAGTTCTCAATTACAAGTTAATAACTAAATTGGTAATTTGAAATTACTAACTTCAAGATCTGATCTTCAGAACTTCAAGTTCTCAATTTCAAGTTAATAACTAAATTGGTAATTTGAAATTAATAACTTCAAGATCTGATCTTCAGAACTACAAGTTCTCAATTTCAAGTTAATAACTAAATTGGTAATTTGAAATTACTAACTTCAAGATCTGATCTTCAGAACTTCAAGTTCTCAATTTCAAATAAATAAATAAATTGGTAATTTGAAATTACTAACTTCAAGATCTGATCTTCAGAACTTCAAGTTCATAATTTCAAATAAATAAATAAATTGGTAATTTGTAATTACTAACTTCAAGATCTGATCTTCAGAACTTCAAGTTCTCAATTTCAAGTTAATAACTAAATTGGTAATTTGAAATTACTAACTTCTAGATCTGATCTTCAGAACTTCAAGTTCTCAATTTCAAGTTAATAACTAAATTGGTTATTTGAAATTATTGCCTTCAAGATCTGATCTTCGGTACTTCAAGTTCTCAATTTCAAGTTAATAACTAAATTGGTAATTTGAAATTACTAACTTCAAGATCTGATCTTCAGAACTTCAAGTTCTCAATTTCAAGTTAATAACTAAATTGGTAATTTGAAATTACTAACTTCAAGATCTGATCTTCAGAACTTCAAGTTCTCAATTTCAAGATAATAACTAAGTTGGTAATTTGAAATTATTAACTTCTAGATCTGATATTCAGAACTTCAAGTTCTCAATTACAAGTTAATAACTAAATTGGTAATTTGAAATTCCTAATTTCAAGTTCTGATCTTCAGAACTTCAAGTTCTCAATTTCAAGTTAATAACTAAATTGGTAATCTGAAATTATTAACTTCAAGATCTGATCTTCGGAACTTCAAGTTCTCAATTACAAGTTAATAACTAAATTGGTAATTTGAAATTACCAACTTCAAGATCTGATCTTCAGAACTTCAAGTTCTCAATTTGAAGATAATAACTAAGTTGGTAATTTGAAATTACTAACTTCAAGATCTGATCTTCAGAACTTCAAGTTCTTAATTTCAAGTTAATAACTAAATTGGTAATTTGAAATTACTAACTTCAAGATCTGATCTTCAGAACTTCAAGTTCTCAATTTCAAGTTAATAACTAAATTGGTAATTTGAAATTCCTAACTTCAAGATCTGATCTTCAGAACTTCAAGTTCTCAATTTCAAGTTAATAACTAAATTGGTAATTTGAAATTACTAACTTCAAGATCTGATCTTCAGAACTTCAAGTTCTCAATTTCAAGTTAATAACTAAATTGGTAATTTGAAATTACTAACTGAAAGATCTGATCTTCAGAACTTCAAGTTCTCAATTTCAAGTTAATAACTAAATTGGTAATTTGAAATTATTAACCTCAAGATCTGATCTTCGGAACTTCAAGTTCTCAATTTCAAGTTAATAACTAAATTGGTAATTTGAAATTACTAACTTCAAGATGTGATCTTCAGAACTTCAAGTTCTCAATTTCAAATAAATAAATAAATTGGTAATTTGAATTTACTAACTTCAAGATCTTATCTTCAGAACTTCTAGTTCTCAATTTCAAGTTAATAACTAAATTGGTAATTAGAAATTACTAACTTCAAGATCTGATCTTCAGAACTTCAAGTTCTCAATTACAAGTTAATAACTAAATTGGTAATTTGAAATTTCTAACTTCAAGTTCTGATCTTCAGAACTTCAAGTTCTCAATTTCAAGATAATAACTAAATTGGTAATTTGAAATTACTAACTTCAAGATCTGATCTTCAGAACTTCAAGTTCTCAATTTCAAGTTAATAACTAAATTGGTAATTTGAAATTACTAACTTCAAGATGTGATCTTCAGAACTTCAAGTTCTCAATTTCAAATAAATAAATAAATTGGTAATTTGAAATTACTAACTTCAAGATCTGATCTTCAGAACTTCTAGTTCTCAATTTCAAGTTAATAACTAAATTGGTAATTAGAAATTACTAACTTCAAGATCTGATCTTCAGAACTTCAAGTTCCCAATTACAAGTTAATAACTAAATTGGTAATTTGAAATTACTAACTTCAAGTTCTGATCTTCAGAACTTCAAGTTCTCAATTACAAGATAATAACTAAATTGGTAATTTGAAATTACTAACTTCAAGATCTGATCTTCAGAACTTCAAGTTCTCAATTTCAAGTTAATTACTAAATTGGTAATTTGAAATTCCTAACTTCAAGATCTGATCTTCAGAACTTCAAGTTCTCAATTTCAAGTTAATAACTAAATTGGTAATTTGAAATTACTAACTTCAAGATCTGATCTTCAGAACTTCAAGTTCTCAATTTCAAGTTAATAACTAAATTGATAATTTGAAATTACTAACTTCAAGATCTGATCTTCAGAACTTCAAGTTCTCAATTACAAGTTAATAACTAAATTGGTAATTTGAAATTACTAACTTCAAGATCTGATCTTCAGAACTTCAAGTTCTCAATTTGAAGTTAATAACTAAATTGGTAATTTGAAATTACTAACTTCAAGATCTGATCTTCAGAACTTCAAGTTCTCAATTACAAGATAATAACTAAGTTGGTAATTTGAAATTATTAACTTCAAGATCTGATATTCAGAACTTCAAGTTCTCAATTTCAAGTTAATAACTAAATTGGTAATTTGAAATTATTAACTTCAAGATCTGCTCTTCGGAACTTCAAGTTCTCAATTTCAAGTTAATAACTAAATTGGTAATTTGATATTACTAACTTCAAGATGTGACCTTCAGAACTTCAAGTTCTCAATTTCAAGTTAATAACTAAATTGGTAATTTGAAATTATTAACTTAAAGATCTGATCTTCGGAACTTCAAGTTCTCAATTTCAAGTTAATAACTAAATTGGTAATTTGAAATTACTAACTTCAAGATCTGATCTTCAGAACTTCAAGTTCTCAATTTCAAGATAATAAATAAGTTGGTAATTTGAAATTATTAACTTCAAGATCTGATATTCAGAACTACAAGTTCTCAATTACAAGTTAATAACTAAATAGTTAATTTGAAATTCCTAACTTCAAGTTCTGATCTTCAGAACATCAAGTTCTCAATTTCAAGTTAATAACTAAATTGGTAATTTGAAATTACTAACTTAAAGATCTGATCTTCAGAACTTCAAGTTCTCAATTTCAAGTTAATAACTAAATTGGTAATTTGAAATTACTAACTTCAAGATCTGATATTCAGAACTTCAAGTTCTCAATTACAAGTTAATAACTAAATTGGTAATTTGAAATTCCTAACTTCAAGTTCTGATCTTAAGGAACTTCAAGTTATCAATTTCAAGTTAATAACTAAATTGGTAATTAGAAATTATTAACTTCAAGATCTGATCGTCGGAACTTCAAGTTTTCAATTTCAAGTTAATAACTAAATTGGTAATTTGAAATTACTAACTTCAAGATCTGATCTTCAGAACTTCAAGTTCTCAATTTCAAGTTAATAACTAAATTGGTAATTTGAAATTATTAACTTCTAGATCTGATCTTCGGAACTTCAAGTTCTCAATTACAAGTTAATAACTAAATTGGTAATTTGAAATTACTAACTTCAAGATCTGATCTTCAGAACTTCAAGTTCTCAATTTCAAGTTAATAACTAAATTGGTAATTTGAAATTAATAACTTCAAGATCTGATCTTCAGAACTACAAGTTCTCAATTTCAAGTTAATAACTAAATTGGTAATTTGAAATTACTAACTTCAAGATCTGATCTTCAGAACTTCAAGTTCTCAATTTCAAATAAATAAATAAATTGGTAATTTGAAATTACTAACTTCAAGATCTGATCTTCAGAACTTCAAGTTCATAATTTCAAATAAATAAATAAATTGGTAATTTGTAATTAATAACTTCAAGATCTGATCTTCAGAACTTCAAGTTCTCAATTTCAAGTTAATAACTAAATTGGTAATTTGAAATTACTAACTTCTAGATCTGATCTTCAGAACTTCAAGTTCTCAATTTCAAGTTAATAACTAAATTGGTTATTTGAAATTATTGCCTTCAAGATCTGATCTTCGGTACTTCAAGTTCTCAATTTCAAGTTAATAACTAAATTGGTAATTTGAAATTACTAACTTCAAGATCTGATCTTCAGAACTTCAAGTTCTCAATTTCAAGTTAATAACTAAATTGGTAATTTGTAATTATTAACTTCAAGATCTGATCTTCGGAACTTCAAGTTCTCAATTTCAAGTTAATAACTAAATTGGTAATTTGAAATTACTAACTTCAAGATCTGATCTTCAGAACTTCAAGTTCTCAATTTCAAGATAATAACTAAGTTGGTAATTTGAAATTATTAACTTCTAGATCTGATATTCAGAACTTCAAGTTCTCAATTACAAGTTAATAACTAAATTGGTAATTTGAAATTCCTAACTTCAAGTTCTGATCTTCAGAACTTCAAGTTCTCAATTTCAAGTTAATAACTAAATTGGTAATCTGAAATTATTAACTTCAAGATCTGATCTTCGGAACTTCAAGTTCTCAATTACAAGTTAATAACTAAATTGGTAATTTGAAATTACCAACTTCAAGATCTGATCTTCAGAACTTCAAGTTCTCAATTTGAAGATAATAACTATGTTGGTAATTTGAAATTACTAACTTCAAGATCTGATCTTCAGAACTTCAAGTTCTTAATTTCAAGTTAATAACTAAATTGGTAATTTGAAATTACTAACTTCAAGATCTGATCTTCAGAACTTCAAGTTCTCAATTTCAAGTTAATAACTAAATTGGTAATTTGAAATTCCTAACTTCAAGATCTGATCTTCAGAACTTCAAGTTCTCAATTTCAAGTTAATAACTAAATTGGTAATTTGAAATTACTAACTTCAAGATCTGATCTTCAGAACTTCAAGTTCTCAATTTCAAGTTAATAACTAAATTGGTAATTTGAAATTACTAACTGAAAGATCTTATCTTCAGAACTTCAAGTTCTCAATTTCAAGTTAATAACTAAATTGGTAATTTGAAATTATTAACCTCAAGATCTGATCTTCGGAACTGCAAGTTCTCAATTTCAAGTTAATAACTAAATTGGTAATTTGAAATTACTAACTTCAAGATGTGATCTTCAGAACTTCAAGTTCTCAATTTCAAATAAATAAATAAATTGGTAATTTGAATTTACTAACTTCAAGATCTTATCTTCAGAACTTCTAGTTCTCAATTTCAAGTTAATAACTAAATTGGTAATTAGAAATTACTAACTTCAAGATCTGATCTTCAGAACTTCAAGTTCTCAATTACAAGTTAATAACTAAATTGGTAATTTGAAATTTCTAACTTCAAGTTCTGATCTTCAGAACTTCAAGTTCTCAATTTCAAGATAATAACTAAATTGGTAATTTGAAATTACTAACTTCAAGATCTGATCTTCAGAACTTCAAGTTCTCAATTTCAAGTTAATAACTAAATTGGTAATTTGAAATTACTAACTTCAAGATGTGATCTTCAGAACTTCAAGTTCTCAATTTCAAATAAATAAATAAATTGGTAATTTGAAATTACTAACTTCAAGATCTGATCTTCAGAACTTCTAGTTCTCAATTTCAAGTTAATAACTAAATTGGTAATTAGAAATTACTAACTTCAAGATCTGATCTTCAGAACTTCAAGTTCCCAATTACAAGATAATAACTAAATTGGTAATTTGAAATTACTAACTTCAAGATGTGATCTTCAGAACTTCTAGTTCTCAATTTCAAGTTAATAACTAAATTGGTAATTAGAAATTACTAACTTCAAGATCTGATCTTCAGAACTTCAAGTTCTCAATTACAAGTTAATAACTAAATTGGTAATTTGAAATTTCTAACTTCAAGTTCTGATCTTCAGAACTTCAAGTTCTCAATTTCAAGATAATAACTAAATTGGTAATTTGAAATTACTAACTTCAAGATCTGATCTTCAGAACTTCAAGTTCTCAATTTCAAGTTAATAACTAAATTGGTAATTTGAAATTACTAACTTCAAGATGTGATCTTCAGAACTTCAAGTTCTCAATTTCAAATAAATAAATAAATTGGTAATTTGAAATTACTAACTTCAAGATCTGATCTTCAGAACTTCTAGTTCTCAATTTCAAGTTAATAACTAAATTGGTAATTAGAAATTACTAACTTCAAGATCTGATCTTCAGAACTTCAAGTTCCTAATTACAAGATAATAACTAAATTGGTAATTTGAAATTACTAACTTCAAGATCTGATCTTCAGAACTTCAAGTTCTCAATTTCAAGTTAATTACTAAATTGGTAATTTGAAATTCCTAACTTCAAGATCTGATCTTCAGAACTTCAAGTTCTCAATTTCAAGTTAATAACTAAATTGGTAATTTGAAATTACTAACTTCAAGATCTGATCTTCAGAACTTCATGTTCTCAATTTCAAGTTAATAACTAAATTGATAATTTGAAATTACTAACTTCAAGATCTGATCTTCAGAACTTCAAGTTCTCAATTACAAGTTAATAACTAAATTGGTAATTTGAAATTACTAACTTCAAGATCTGATCTTCAGAACTTCAAGTTCTCAATTTCAAGTTAATAACTAAATTGGTAATTTGAAATTACTAACTTCAAGATCTGATCTTCAGAACTTCAAGTTCTCAATTTCAAGATAATAACTAAGATGGTAATTTGAAATTACTAACTTCAAGATCTGATCTTCAGAACTTCAAGTTCTTAATTTCAAGTTAATAACTAAATTGGTAATTTGAAATTAATAACTTCAAGATCTGATCTTCAGAACTTCAAGTTCTCAATTTCAAGTTAATAACTAAATTGGTAATTTGAAATTCCTAACTTCAAGATCTGATCTTCAGAACTTCAATTCTCAATTTCAAGTTAATAACTAAATTGTTAATTTGAAATTATTAACTTCAAGATCTGATCTTCGGAACTTCAAGTTCTCAATTTCAAGATAATAACTAAATTGGTAATTTGAAAGTACTAACTTCAAGATCTGATCTTCCGAACTTCAAGTTCTCAATTTCAAGATAATAACTAAATTGGTAATTTGAAATTACTAACTTCAAGATCTGATCTTCAGAACTTCAAGTTCTCAATTTCAAGTTAATAACTAAATTGGTAATTTGAAATTACTAACTTCAAGATCTGATCTTCAGAACTTCTAGTTCTCAATTTCAAGTTAATAACTAAATTGGTAATTAGAAATTACTAACTTCAAGATCTGATCTTCAGAACTTCAAGTTCTCAATTACAAGTTAATAACTAAATTGGTAATTTGAAATTACTAACTTCAAGATCTGATCTTCAGAACTTCAAGTTCTCAATTTCAAGTTAATAACTAAATTGGCAATTTGAAATTACTAACTTCAAGATCTGATCTTCAGAACTTCAAGTTCTCAATTTCAAGTTAATAACTGAATTGGTAATTTGAAATTACTAACTTCAAGATCTGATCTTCAGAACTTCTAGTTCTCAATTTCAAGTTAATAACTAAATTGGTAATTAGAAATTACAAACTTCAAGATCTGATCTTCAGAACTTCAAGTTCTCAATTACAAATTAATAACTAAATTGGTAATTTGAAATTACTAACTTCAAGATATGATCTTCAGAACTTCAAGTTCTCAATTTCAAGTTAATAACTAAATTGGTAATTAGATATTACTAACTTCAAGATCTGATCTTCAGAACTTCAAGTTCTCAATTTCAAGTTAATAACTAAATTGGTAATTTGAAATTACTAACTTCAAGATCTGATCTTCAGAACTTCAAGTTCTCAATTTCAAGATAATAACTAAGTTGGTAATTTGAAATTACTAACTTCAAGATCTGATCTTCAGAACTTCAAGTTCTCAATTACAAGTTAATAACTAAATTGGTAATTTGAAATTACTAACTTCAAGATATGATCTTCAGAACTTCAAGTTCTCAATTTCAAGTTAATAACTAAATTGGTAATTTGAAATTACTAACTTCAAGATGTGATCTTCAGAACTTCAAGTTCTCAATTTCAAATAAATAAATAAATTGGTAATTTGAATTTACAAACTTCAAGATCTGATCTTCAGAACTTCTAGTTCTCAATTTCAAGTGAATAACTAAATTGGTAATTAGAAATTACTAACTTCAAGATCTGATCTTCAGAACTTCAAGTTCTCAATTACAAGTTAATAACTAAATTGGTAATTTGAAATTTCTAACTTCAAGTTCTGATCTTCAGAACTTCAAGTTCTCAATTTCAAGATAATAACTAAATTGGTAATTTGAAATTACTAACTGCAAGATCTGATCTTCAGAACTTCAAGTTCTCAATTACAAATAAATAAATAAATTGGTAATTTGAAATTACTAACTTCAAGATCTGATCTTCAGAACTTCTAGTTCTCAATTTCAAGTTAATAACTAAATTGGTAATAAGAAATTACTAACTTCAAGATCTGATCTTCAGAACTTCAAGTTCTCAATTTCAAGTTAATAACTAAATTGGTAATTTGAAATTACTAACTTCAAGATGTGATCTTCAGAACTTCAAGTTCTCAATTTCAAATAAATAAATAAATTGGTAATTTGAATTTACAAACTTCAAGATCTGATCTTCAGAACTTCTAGTTCTCAATTTCAAGTGAATAACTAAATTGGTAATTAGAAATTACTAACTTCAAGATCTGATCTTCAGAACTTCAAGTTCTCAATTACAAGTTAATAACTAAATTGGTAATTTGAAATTTCTAACTTCAAGTTCTGATCTTCAGAACTTCAAGTTCTCAATTTCAAGATAATAACTAAATTGGTAATTTGAAATTACTAACTGCAAGATCTGATCTTCAGAACTTCAAGTTCTCAATTACAAATAAATAAATAAATTGGTAATTTGAAATTACTAACTTCAAGATCTGATCTTCAGAACTTCTAGTTCTCAATTTCAAGTTAATAACTAAATTGGTAATAAGAAATTACTAACTTCAAGATCTGATCTTCAGAACTTCAAGTTCTCAATTACAAGTTAATAACTAAATTGGTAATTTGAAATTACTAACTTCAAGATCTGATCTTAAGAACTTCAAGTTCTCAATTGCAAGTTAATAACTAAATTGGTAACTTGAAATTACTAACTTCAAGATCTGATCTTCAGAACTTCAAGTTCTCAATTTCAAGATAATAACTAAGTTGGTAATTTGAAATTACTAACTTCAAGATCTGATCTTCAGAACTACAAGTTCTTAATTTCAAGTTAATAACTAAATTGGTAATTTGAAATTACTAACTTCATGATCTGATCTTCAGAACTTCAAGTTCTCAATTTCAAGTTAATAACTAAATTGGTAATTTGAAATTCCTGACTTCAAGATCTGATCTTCAGAACTTCAAGTTCTCAATTTCAAGTTAATAACTAAATTGTTAATTTGAAATTATTAACTTCAAGATCTGATCTTCGGAACTTCAAGTTCTCAATTTCAAGTTAATAACTAAATTGGTAATTAGAAATTACTAACTTCAAGATCTGATCTTCAGAACTTCAAGTTCTCAATTACAAGTTAATAACTAAATTGGTAATTTGAAATTTCTAACTTCAAGTTCTGATCTTCAGAACTTCAAGTTCTCAATTTCAAGATAATAACTAAATTGGTAATTTGAAATTACTAACTTCAAGATCTGATCTTCAGAACTTCAAGTTCTAAATTTCAAGTTAATAACTAAATTGGTAATTTGAAATTACTAACTTCAAGATGTGATCTTCAGAACTTCAAGTTCTCAATTTCAAATAAATAAATAAATTGGTAATTTGAAATTACTAACTTCAAGATCTGATCTTCAGAACTTCTAGTTCTCAATTTCAAGTTAATAACTAAATTGGTAATTAGAAATTACTAACTTCAAGATCTGATCTTCAGAACTTCAAGTTCTCAATTACAAGTTAATAACTAAATTGGTAATTTGAAATTACTAACTTCAAGTTCTGATCTTCAGAACTTCAAGTTCTCAATTTCAAGTTAATAACTAAATTGGTAATTAGAAATTACTAACTTCAAGATCTGATCTTCAGAACTTCAAGTTCTCAATTACAAGTTAATAACTAAATTGGTAATTTGAATTTACTAACTTCAAGATCTGATCTTCAGAACTTCTAGTTCTCAATTTCAAGTTAATAACTAAATTGGTAATTAGAAATTACTAACTTCAAGATCTGATCTTCAGAACTTCAAGTTCTCAATTACAAGTTAATAACTAAATTGGTAATTTGAAATTTCTAACTTCAAGTTCTGATCTTCAGAACTTCAAGTTCTCAATTTCAAGATAATAACTAAATTGGTAATTAGAAATTACTAACTTCAAGATCTGATCTTCAGAACTTCAAGTTCTCAATTACAAGTTAATAACTAAATTGGTAATTTGAATTTACTAACTTCAAGATCTGATCTTCAGAACTTCTAGTTCTCAATTTCAAGTTAATAACTAAATTGGTAATTAGAAATTACTAACTTCAAGATCTGATCTTCAGAACTTCAAGTTCTCAATTACAAGTTAATAACTAAATTGGTAATTTGAAATTACTAACTTCAAGATCTGATCTTCAGAACTTCAAGTTCTCAATTTCAAGTTAATAACTAAATTGGTAATTTGCAATTACTAACTTCAAGATCTGATCTTCAGAACTTCAAGTTCTCAATTTCAAGTTAATAACTAAATTGGTAATTTGAAATTACTAACTTCAAGATGTGATCTTCAGAACTTCAAGTTCTCAATTTCAAGTTAATAACTAAATTGGTAATTTGAAATTATTAACTTCAAGATCTGATCTTCGGAACTTCAAGTTCTCAATTTCAAGTTAATAACTAAATTGGTAATTTGAAATTACTAACTTCAAGATGTGATCTTCAGAACTTCAAGTTCTCAATTTCAAATAAATAAATAAATTGGTAATTTGAATTTACTAACTTCAAGATCTGATCTTCAGAACTTCTAGTTCTCAATTTCAAGTTAATAACTAAATTGGTAATTAGAAATTACTAACTTCAAGATCTGATCTTGAGAACTTCAAGTTCTCAATTACAAGTTAATAACTAAATTGGTAATTTGAAATTTCTAACTTCAAGTTCTGATCTTCAGAACTTCAAGTTCTCAATTTCAAGATAATAACTAAATTGGTAATTTGAAATTACTAACTGCAAGATCTGATCTTCAGAACTTCAAGTTCTCAATTACAAATAAATAAATAAATTGGTAATTTGAAATTACTAACTTCAAGATCTGATCTTCAGAACTTCTAGTTCTCAATTTCAAGTTAATAACTAAATTGGTAATTAGAAATTACTAACTTCAAGATCTGATCTTCAGAACTTCAAGTTCTCAATTACAAGTTAATAACTAAATTGGTAATTTGAAATTACTAACTTCAAGTTCTGATCTTCAGAACTTCAAGTTCTCAATTACAAGATAACAACTAAATTGGTAATTTGAAATTACTAACTTCAAGATCTGATCTTCAGAACTACAAGTTCTCAATTTCAAGTTAATTACTAAATTGGTAATTTGAAATTCCTAACTTCAAGATCTGATCTTCAGAACTTCAAGTCCTCAATTTCAAGTTAATAACTAAATTGGTAATTTGAAATTACTAACTTCAAGATCTGATCTTCAGAACTTCAAGTTCTCAATTACAAATTAATAACTAAATTGGTAATTTGAAATTACTAACTTCAAGATATGATCTTCAGAACTTCAAGTTCTCAATTTCAAGTTAATAACTAAATTGGTAATTTGAAATTACTAACTTCAAGATCTGATCTTCAGAACTTCAAGTTCTCAATTTCAAGTTAATAACTAAATTGGTAATTTGAAATTACTAACTTCAAGATCTGATCTTCAGAACTTCAAGTTCTCAATTTCAAGATAATAACTAAGTTGGTAATTTGAAATTACTAACTTCAAGATCTGATCTTCAGAACTTCAAGTTCTCAATTACAAGTTAATAACTAAATTGGTAATTTGAAATTACTAACTTCAAGATATGATCTTCAGAACTTCAAGTTCTCAATTTCAAGTTAATAACTAAATTGGTAATTTGAAATTACTAACTTCAAGATGTGATCTTCAGAACTTCAAGTTCTCAATTTCAAATAAATAAATAAATTGGTAATTTGAATTTACAAACTTCAAGATCTGATCTTCAGAACTTCTAGTTCTCAATTTCAAGTGAATAACTAAATTGGTAATTAGAAATTACTAACTTCAAGATCTGATCTTCAGAACTTCAAGTTCTCAATTACAAGTTAATAACTAAATTGGTAATTTGAAATTTCTAACTTCAAGTTCTGATCTTCAGAACTTCAAGTTCTCAATTTCAAGATAATAACTAAATTGGTAATTTGAAATTACTAACTGCAAGATCTGATCTTCAGAACTTCAAGTTCTCAATTACAAATAAATAAATAAATTGGTAATTTGAAATTACTAACTTCAAGATCTGATCTTCAGAACTTCTAGTTCTCAATTTCAAGTTAATAACTAAATTGGTAATAAGAAATTACTAACTTCAAGATCTGATCTTCAGAACTTCAAGTTCTCAATTACAAGTTAATAACTAAATTGGTAATTTGAAATTACTAACTTCAAGATCTGATCTTCAGAACTTCAAGTTCTCAATTGCAAGTTAATAACTAAATTGGTAACTTGAAATTACTAACTTCAAGATCTGATCTTCAGAACTTCAAGTTCTCAATTTCAAGATAATAACTAAGTTGGTAATTTGAAATTACTAACTTCAAGATCTGATCTTCAGAACTACAAGTTCTTAATTTCAAGTTAATAACTAAATTGGTAATTTGAAATTACTAACTTCATGATCTGATCTTCAGAACTTCAAGTTCTCAATTTCAAGTTAATAACTAAATTGGTAATTTGAAATTCCTGACTTCAAGATCTGATCTTCAGAACTTCAAGTTCTCAATTTCAAGTTAATAACTAAATTGTTAATTTGAAATTATTAACTTCAAGATCTGATCTTCGGAACTTCAAGTTCTCAATTTCAAGTTAATAACTAAATTGGTAATTAGAAATTACTAACTTGAAGATCTGATCTTCAGAACTTCAAGTTCTCAATTACAAGTTAATAACTAAATTGGTAATTTGAAATTTCTAACTTCAAGTTCTGATCTTCAGAACTTCAAGTTCTCAATTTCAAGATAATAACTAAATTGGTAATTTGAAATTACTAACTTCAAGATCTGATCTTCAGAACTTCAAGTTCTAAATTTCAAGTTAATAACTAAATTGGTAATTTGAAATTACTAACTTCAAGATGTGATCTTCAGAACTTCAAGTTCTCAATTTCAAATAAATAAATAAATTGGTAATTTGAAATTACTAACTTCAAGATCTGATCTTCAGAACTTCTAGTTCTCAATTTCAAGTTAATAACTAAATTGGTAATTAGAAATTACTAACTTCAAGATCTGATCTTCAGAACTTCAAGTTCTCAATTACAAGTTAATAACTAAATTGGTAATTTGAAATTACTAACTTCAAGTTCTGATCTTCAGAACTTCAAGTTCTCAATTTCAAGTTAATAACTAAATTGGTAATTAGAAATTACTAACTTCAAGATCTGATCTTCAGAACTTCAAGTTCTCAATTACAAGTTAATAACTAAATTGGTAATTTGAATTTACTAACTTCAAGATCTGATCTTCAGAACTTCTAGTTCTCAATTTCAAGTTAATAACTAAATTGGTAATTAGAAATTACTAACTTCAAGATCTGATCTTCAGAACTTCAAGTTCTCAATTACAAGTTAATAACTAAATTGGTAATTTGAAATTTCTAACTTCAAGTTCTGATCTTCAGAACTTCAAGTTCTCAATTTCAAGATAATAACTAAATTGGTAATTAGAAATTACTAACTTCAAGATCTGATCTTCAGAACTTCAAGTTCTCAATTACAAGTTAATAACTAAATTGGTAATTTGAATTTACTAACTTCAAGATCTGATCTTCAGAACTTCTAGTTCTCAATTTCAAGTTAATAACTAAATTGGTAATTAGAAATTACTAACTTCAAGATCTGATCTTCAGAACTTCAAGTTCTCAATTACAAGTTAATAACTAAATTGGTAATTTGAAATTACTAACTTCAAGATCTGATCTTCAGAACTTCAAGTTCTCAATTTCAAGTTAATAACTAAATTGGTAATTTGCAATTACTAACTTCAAGATCTGATCTTCAGAACTTCAAGTTCTCAATTTCAAGTTAATAACTAAATTGGTAATTTGAAATTACTAACTTCAAGATGTGATCTTCAGAACTTCAAGTTCTCAATTTCAAGTTAATAACTAAATTGGTAATTTGAAATTATTAACTTCAAGATCTGATCTTCGGAACTTCAAGTTCTCAATTTCAAGTTAATAACTAAATTGGTAATTTGAAATTACTAACTTCAAGATGTGATCTTCAGAACTTCAAGTTCTCAATTTCAAATAAATAAATAAATTGGTAATTTGAATTTACTAACTTCAAGATCTGATCTTCAGAACTTCTAGTTCTCAATTTCAAGTTAATAACTAAATTGGTAATTAGAAATTACTAACTTCAAGATCTGATCTTCAGAACTTCAAGTTCTCAATTACAAGTTAATAACTAAATTGGTAATTTGAAATTTCTAACTTCAAGTTCTGATCTTCAGAACTTCAAGTTCTCAATTTCAAGATAATAACTAAATTGGTAATTTGAAATTACTAACTGCAAGATCTGATCTTCCGAACTTCAAGTTCTCAATTACAAATAAATAAATAAATTGGTAATTTGAAATTACTAACTTCAAGATCTGATCTTCAGAACTTCTAGTTCTCAATTTCAAGTTAATAACTAAATTGGTAATTAGAAATTACTAACTTCAAGTTCTGATCTTCAGAACTTCAAGTTCTCAATTACAAGATAACAACTAAATTGGTAATTTGAAATTACTAACTTCAAGATCTGATCTTCAGAACTACAAGTTCTCAATTTCAAGTTAATTACTCAATTGGTAATTTGAAATTCCTAACTTCAAGATCTGATCTTCAGAACTACAAGTTCTCAATTTCAAGTTAATAACTAAATTGGTAATTTGAAATTACTAACTTCAAGATCTGATCTTCAGAACTTCAAGTTCTCAATTTCAAGTTAATAACTAAATTGATAATTTGAAATTACTAACTTCAAGATCTGATCTTCAGAACTTCAAGTTCTCAATTACAAGTTAATAACTAAATTGGTAATTTGAAATTACTAACTTCAAGATCTGATCTTCAGAACTTCAAGTTCTCAATTTCAAGTTAATAACTAAATTGGTAACTTGAAATTACTAACTTCAAGATCTGATCTTCAGAACTTCAAGTTCTCAATTTCAAGATAATAACTAAGTTGGTAATTTGAAATTTCTAACTTCAAGATCTGATCTTCAGAACTTCAAGTTCTTAATTTCAAGTTAATAACTAAATTGGTATTTTGAAATTACTAACTTCATGATCTGATCTTCAGAACTTCAAGTTCTCAATTTCAAGTTAATAACTAAATTGGTAATTTGAAATTCCTGACTTCAAGATCTGATCTTCAGAACTTCAAGTTCTCAATTTCAAGTTAATAACTAAATTGTTAATTTGAAATTATTAACTTCAAGATCTGATCTTCGGAACTTCAAGTTCTCAATTTCAAGTTAATAACTAAATTGGTAATTAGAAATTACTAACTTCAAGATCTGATCTTCAGAACTTCAAGTTCTCAATTACAAGTTAATAACTAAATTGGTAATTTGAAATTTCTAACTTCAAGTTCTGATCTTCAGAACTTCAAGTTCTCAATTTCAAGTTAATAACTAAATTGGTAATTTGAAATTACTAACTTCAAGATGTGATCTTCAGAACTTCAAGTTCTCAATTTCAAATAAATAAATAAATTGGTAATTTGAAATTACTAACTTCAAGATCTGATCTTCAGAACTTCTAGTTCTCAATTTCAAGTTAATAACTAAATTGGTAATTAGAAATTACTAACTTCAAGATCTGATCTTCAGAACTTCAAGTTCTCAATTACAAGTTAATAACTAAATTGGTAATTTGAAATTACTAACTTCAAGTTCTGATCTTCAGAACTTCAAGTTCTCAATTTCAAGTTAATAACTAAATTGGTAATTAGAAATTACTAACTTCAAGATCTGATCTTCAGAACTTCAAGTTCTCAATTACAAGTTAATAACTAAATTGGTAATTTGAATTTACTAACTTCAAGATCTGATCTTCAGAACTTCTAGTTCTCAATTTCAAGTTAATAACTAAATTGGTAATTAGAAATTACTAACTTCAAGATCTGATCTTCAGAACTTCAAGTTCTCAATTACAACTTAATAACTAAATTGGTAATTTGAAATTTCTAACTTCAAGTTCTGATCTTCAGAACTTCAAGTTCTCAATTTCAAGATAATAACTAAATTGGTAATTTGAAATTACTAACTTCAAGATCTGATCTTCAGAACTTCAAGTGCTCAATTTCAAGTTAATAACTTAATTGGTAATTTGAAATTACTAACTTCAAGATGTGATCTTCAGAACTTCAAGTTCTCAATTTCAAATAAATAAATAAATTGGTAATTTGAAATTACTAACTTCAAGATCTGATCTTCAGAACTTCTAGTTCTCAATTTCAAGTTAATAACTAAATTGGTAATTAGAAATTACTAACTTCAAAATCTGATCTTCAGAACTTCAAGTTCTCAATTACAAGTTAATAACTAAATTGGTAATTTGAAAATACTAACTTCAAGTTCTGATCTTCAGAACTTCAAGTTCTCAATTACAAGATAATAACTAAATTGGTAATTTGAAATTACTAACTTCAAGATCTGATCTTCAGAACTTCAAGTTCTCAATTTCAAGTTAATAACTAAATTGGTAATTTGAAATTACTAACTTCAAGATCTGATCTTCAGAACTTCTAGTTCTCAATTTCAAGTTAATAACTAAATTGGTAATTAGAAATTACTAACTTCAAGATCTGATCTTCAGAACTTCAAGTTCTCAATTACAAGTTAATAACTAAATTGGTAATTTGAAATTACTAACTTCAAGATCTGATCTTCAGAACTTCAAGTTCTCAATTTCAAGTTAATAACTAAATTGGTAATTTGCAATTACTAACTTCAAGATCTGATCTTCAGAACTTCAAGTTCTCAATTTCAAGTTAATAACTAAATTGGTAATTTGAAATTACTAACTTCAAGATGTGATCTTCAGAACTTCAAGTTCTCAATTTCAAGTTAATAACTAAATTGGTAATTTGAAATTATTAACTTCAAGATCTGATCTTCGGAACTTCAAGTTCTCAATTTCAAGTTAATAACTAAATTGGTAATTTGAAATTACTAACTTCAAGATGTGATCTTCAGAACTTCAAGTTCTAAATTTCAAATAAATAAATAAATTGGTAATTTGAATTTACTAACTTCAAGATCTGATCTTCAGAACTTCTAGTTCTCAATTTCAAGTTAATAACTAAATTGGTAATTAGAAATTACTAACTTCAAGATCTGATCTTCAGAACTTCAAGTTCTCAATTACAAGATAACAACTAAATTGGTAATTTGAAATTACTAACTTCAAGATCTGATCTTCAGAACTACAAGTTCTCAATTTCAAGTTAATTACTAAATTGGTAATTTGAAATTCCTAACTTCAAGATCTGATCTTCAGAACTTCAAGTTCTCAATTTCAAGTTAATAACTAAATTGGTAATTTGAAATTACTAACTTCAAGATCTGATCTTCAGAACTTCAAGTTCTCAATTTCAAGTTAATAACTAAATTGATAATTTGAAATTACTAACTTCAAGATCTGATCTTCAGAACTTCAAGTTCTCAATTACAAGTTAATAACTAAATTGGTAATTTGAAATTACTAACTTCAAGATCTGATCTTCAGAACTTCAAGTTCTCAATTTCAAGATAATAACTAAGTTGGTAATTTGAAATTACTAACTTCAAGATCTGATCTTCAGAACTTCAAGTTCTTAATTTCAAGTTAATAACTAAATTGGTATTTTGAAATTACTAACTTCATGATCTGATCTTCAGAACTTCAAGTTCTCAATTTCAAGTTAATAACTAAATTGGTAATTTGAAATTCCTGACTTCAAGATCTGATCTTCAGAACTTCAAGTTCTCAATTTCAAGTTAATAACTAAATTGTTAATTTGAAATTATTAACTTCAAGATCTGATCTTCGGAACTTCAAGTTCTCAATTTCAAGTTAATAACTAAATTGGTAATTAGAAATTACTAACTTCAAGATCTGATCTTCAGAACTTCAAGTTCTCAATTACAAGTTAATAACTAAATTGGTAATTTGAAATTTCTAACTTCAAGATCTGATCTTCAGAACTTCTAGTTCTCAATTTCAAGTTAATAACTAAATTGGTAATTAGAAATTACTAACTTCAAGATCTGATCTTCAGAACTTCAAGTTCTCAATTACAAGTTAATAACTAAATTGGTAATTTGAAATTACTAACTTCAAGATCTGATCTTCAGAACTTCAAGTTCTCAATTTCAAGTTAATAACTAAATTGGTAATTTGCAATTACTAACTTCAAGATCTGATCTTCAGAACTTCAAGTTCTCAATTTCAAGTTAATAACTAAATTGGTAATTTGAAATTACTAACTTCAAGATGTGATCTTCAGAACTTCAAGTTCTCAATTTCAAGTTAATAACTAAATTGGTAATTTGAAATTATTAACTTCAAGATCTGATCTTCGGAACTTCAAGTTCTCAATTTCAAGTTAATAACTAAATTGGTAATTTGAAATTACTAACTTCAAGATGTGATCTTCAGAACTTCAAGTTCTAAATTTCAAATAAATAAATAAATTGGTAATTTGAATTTACTAACTTCAAGATCTGATCTTCAGAACTTCTAGTTCTCAATTTCAAGTTAATAACTAAATTGGTAATTAGAAATTACTAACTTCAAGATCTGATCTTCAGAACTTCAAGTTCTCAATTACAAGTTAATAACTAAATTGGTAATTTGAAATTTCTAACTTCAAGTTCTGATCTTCAGAACTTCAAGTTCTCAATTTCAAGATAATAACTAAATTGGTAATTTGAAATTACTAACTGCAAGATCTGATCTTCAGAACTTCAAGTTCTCAATTACAAATAAATAAATAAATTGGTAATTTGAAATTACTAACTTCAAGATCTGATCTTCAGAACTTCAAGTTCTCAATTTCAAGTTAATAACTAAATTGGTAATTTGAAATTACTAACTTCAAGATGTGATCTTCAGAACTTCAAGTTCTCAATTTCAAGTTAATAACTAAATTGGTAATTTGAAATTATTAACTTCAAGATCTGATCTTCGGAACTTCAAGTTCTCAATTTCAAGTTAATAACTAAATTGGTAATTTGAAATTACTAACTTCAAGATGTGATCTTCAGAACTTCAAGTTCTAAATTTCAAATAAATAAATAAATTGGTAATTTGAATTTACTAACTTCAAGATCTGATCTTCAGAACTTCTAGTTCTCAATTTCAAGTTAATAACTAAATTGGTAATTAGAAATTACTAACTTCAAGATCTGATCTTCAGAACTTCAAGTTCTCAATTACAAGTTAATAACTAAATTGGTAATTTGAAATTACTAACTTCAAGTTCTGATCTTCAGAACTTCAAGTTCTCAATTACAAGATAATAACTAAATTGGTAATTTGAAATTACTAACTTCAAGATCTGATCTTCAGAACTTCAAGTTCTCAATTTCAAGTTAATTACTAAATTGGTAATTTGAAATTCCTAACTTCAAGATCTGATCTTCAGAACTTCAAGTTCTCAATTTCAAGTTAATAACTAAATTGGTAATTTGTAATTACTAACTTCAAGATCTGATCTTCAGAACTTCAAGTTCTCAATTTCAAGTTAATAACTAAATTGATAATTTGAAATTACTAACTTCAAGATCTGATCTTCAGAACTTCAAGTTCTCAATTACAAGTTAATAACTAAATTGGTAATTTGAAATTACTAACTTCAAGATCTGATCTTCAGAACTTCAAGTTCTCAATTTCAAGTTAATAACGAAATTGGTAACTTGAAATTACTAACTTCAAGATCTGATCTTCAGAACTTCAAGTTCTCAATTTCAAGATAATAACTAAGTTGGTAATTTGAAATTACTAACTTCAAGATCTGATCTTCAGAACTTCAAGTTCTTAATTTCAAGTTAATAACTAAATTGGTAATTTGAAATTACTAACTTCATGATCTGATCTTCAGAACTTCAAGTTCTCAATTTCAAGTTAATAACTAAATTGGTAATTTGAAATTCCTGACTTCAAGATCTGATCTTCAGAACTTCTAGTTCTCAATTTCAAGTTAATAACTAAATTGTTAATTTGAAATTATTAACTTCAAGATCTGATCTTCGGAACTTCAAGTTCTCAATTTCAAGTTAATAACTAAATTGGTAATTAGAAATTACTAACTTCAAGATCTGATCTTCAGAACTTCAAGTTCTCAATTACAAGTTAATAACTAAATTGGTAATTTGAAATTTCTAACTTCAAGTTCTGATCTTCAGAACTTCAAGTTCTCAATTTCAAGATAATAACTAAATTGGTAATTTGAAATTACTAACTTCAAGATCTGATCTTCAGAACTTCAAGTTCTCAATTTGAAGTTAATAACTAAATTGGTAATTTGAAATTACTAACTTCAAGATGTGATCTTCAGAACTTCAAGTTCTCAATTTCAAATAAATAAATAAATTGGTAATTTGAAATTACTAACTTCAAGATCTGATCTTCAGAACTTCTAGTTCTCAATTTCAAGTTAATAACTAAATTGGTAATTAGAAATTACTAACTTCAAGATCTGATCTTCAGAACTTCAAGTTCTCAATTACAAGTTAATAACTAAATTGGTAATTTGAAATTACTAACTTCAAGTTCTGATCTTCAGAACTTCAAGTTCTCAATTACAAGATAATAACTAAATTGGTAATTTGAAATTACTAACTTCAAGATCTGATCTTCAGAACTTCAAGTTCTCAATTTCAAGTTAATTACTAAATTGGAATTTGAAATTCCTAACTTCAAGATCTGATCTTCAGAACTTCAAGTTCTCAATTTCAAGTTAATAACTAAATTGGTAATTTGAAATTACTAACTTCAAGATCTGATCTTCAGAACTTCAAGTTCTCAATTTCAAGTTAATTACTAAATTGGTAATTTGAAATTCCTAACTTCAAGATCTGATCTTCAGAACTTCAAGTTCTCAATTTCAAGTTAATAACTAAATTGGTAATTTGAAATTACTAACTTCAAGATCTGATCTTCAGAACTTCAAGTTCTCAATTTCAAGTTAATAACTAAATTGATAATTTGAAATTACTAACTTCAAGATCTGATCTTCAGAACTTCAAGTTCTCAATTACAAGTTAATAACTAAATTGGTAATTTGAAATTACTAACTTCAAGATCTGATCTTCAGAACTTCAAGTTCTCAATTTCAAGATAATAACTAAGTTGGTAATTTGAAATTACTAACTTCAAGATCTGATCTTCAGAACTTCAAGTTCTTAATTTCAAGTTAATAACTAAATTGGTATTTTGAAATTACTAACTTCATGATCTGATCTTCAGAACTTCAAGTTCTCAATTTCAAGTTAATAACTAAATTGGTAATTTGAAATTCCTGACTTCAAGATCTGATCTTCAGAACTTCAAGTTCTCAATTTCAAGTTAATAACTAAATTGTTAATTTGAAATTATTAACTTCAAGATCTGATCTTCGGAACTTCAAGTTCTCAATTTCAAGTTAATAACTAAATTGGTAATTAGAAATTACTAACTTCAAGATCTGATCTTCAGAACTTCAAGTTCTCAATTACAAGTTAATAACTAAATTGGTAATTTGAAATTTCTAACTTCAA
This sequence comes from Rhagonycha lutea, assembly GCA_958510855.1. Taxonomy (NCBI): domain Eukaryota; kingdom Metazoa; phylum Arthropoda; class Insecta; order Coleoptera; family Cantharidae; genus Rhagonycha; species Rhagonycha lutea. Next base: position 42,381,730 of record OY294037.1, read on the forward strand.
GATCTGATCTTCAGAACTTCTAGTTCTCAATTTCAAGTTAATAACTAAATTGGTAATTAGAAATTACTAACTTCAAGATCTGATCTTCAGAACTTCAAGTTCTCAATTACAAGTTAATAACTAAATTGGTAATTTGAAATTACTAACTTCAAGATCTGATCTTCAGAACTTCAAGTTCTCAATTTCAAGTTAATAACTAAATTGGTAATTTGCAATTACTAACTTCAAGATCTGATCTTCAGAACTTCAAGTTCTCAATTTCAAGTTAATAACTAAATTGGTAATTTGAAATTACTAACTTCAAGATGTGATCTTCAGAACTTCAAGTTCTCAATTTCAAGTTAATAACTAAATTGGTAATTTGAAATTATTAACTTCAAGATCTGATCTTCGGAACTTCAAGTTCTCAATTTCAAGTTAATAACTAAATTGGTAATTTGAAATTACTAACTTCAAGATGTGATCTTCAGAACTTCAAGTTCTAAATTTCAAATAAATAAATAAATTGGTAATTTGAATTTACTAACTTCAAGATCTGATCTTCAGAACTTCTAGTTCTCAATTTCAAGTTAATAACTAAATTGGTAATTAGAAATTACTAACTTCAAGATCTGATCTTCAGAACTTCAAGTTCTCAATTACAAGTTAATAACTAAATTGGTAATTTGAAATTTCTAACTTCAAGTTCTGATCTTCAGAACTTCAAGTTCTCAATTTCAAGATAATAACTAAATTGGTAATTTGAAATTACTAACTGCAAGATCTGATCTTCAGAACTTCAAGTTCTCAATTACAAATAAATAAATAAATTGGTAATTTGAAATTACTAACTTCAAGATCTGATCTTCAGAACTTCAAGTTCTCAATTTCAAGTTAATAACTAAATTGGTAATTTGAAATTACTAACTTCAAGATGTGATCTTCAGAACTTCAAGTTCTCAATTTCAAGTTAATAACTAAATTGGTAATTTGAAATTATTAACTTCAAGATCTGATCTTCGGAACTTCAAGTTCTCAATTTCAAGTTAATAACTAAATTGGTAATTTGAAATTACTAACTTCAAGATGTGATCTTCAGAACTTCAAGTTCTAAATTTCAAATAAATAAATAAATTGGTAATTTGAATTTACTAACTTCAAGATCTGATCTTCAGAACTTCTAGTTCTCAATTTCAAGTTAATAACTAAATTGGTAATTAGAAATTACTAACTTCAAGATCTGATCTTCAGAACTTCAAGTTCTCAATTACAAGTTAATAACTAAATTGGTAATTTGAAATTACTAACTTCAAGTTCTGATCTTCAGAACTTCAAGTTCTCAATTACAAGATAATAACTAAATTGGTAATTTGAAATTACTAACTTCAAGATCTGATCTTCAGAACTTCAAGTTCTCAATTTCAAGTTAATTACTAAATTGGTAATTTGAAATTCCTAACTTCAAGATCTGATCTTCAGAACTTCAAGTTCTCAATTTCAAGTTAATAACTAAATTGGTAATTTGTAATTACTAACTTCAAGATCTGATCTTCAGAACTTCAAGTTCTCAATTTCAAGTTAATAACTAAATTGATAATTTGAAATTACTAACTTCAAGATCTGATCTTCAGAACTTCAAGTTCTCAATTACAAGTTAATAACTAAATTGGTAATTTGAAATTACTAACTTCAAGATCTGATCTTCAGAACTTCAAGTTCTCAATTTCAAGTTAATAACGAAATTGGTAACTTGAAATTACTAACTTCAAGATCTGATCTTCAGAACTTCAAGTTCTCAATTTCAAGATAATAACTAAGTTGGTAATTTGAAATTACTAACTTCAAGATCTGATCTTCAGAACTTCAAGTTCTTAATTTCAAGTTAATAACTAAATTGGTAATTTGAAATTACTAACTTCATGATCTGATCTTCAGAACTTCAAGTTCTCAATTTCAAGTTAATAACTAAATTGGTAATTTGAAATTCCTGACTTCAAGATCTGATCTTCAGAACTTCAAGTTCTCAATTTCAAGTTAATAACTAAATTGTTAATTTGAAATTATTAACTTCAAGATCTGATCTTCGGAACTTCAAGTTCTCAATTTCAAGTTAATAACTAAATTGGTAATTAGAAATTACTAACTTCAAGATCTGATCTTCAGAACTTCAAGTTCTCAATTACAAGTTAATAACTAAATTGGTAATTTGAAATTTCTAACTTCAAGTTCTGATCTTCAGAACTTCAAGTTCTCAATTTCAAGATAATAACTAAATTGGTAATTTGAAATTACTAACTTCAAGATCTGATCTTCAGAACTTCAAGTTCTCAATTTGAAGTTAATAACTAAATTGGTAATTTGAAATTACTAACTTCAAGATGTGATCTTCAGAACTTCAAGTTCTCAATTTCAAATAAATAAATAAATTGGTAATTTGAAATTACTAACTTCAAGATCTGATCTTCAGAACTTCTAGTTCTCAATTTCAAGTTAATAACTAAATTGGTAATTAGAAATTACTAACTTCAAGATCTGATCTTCAGAACTTCAAGTTCTCAATTACAAGTTAATAACTAAATTGGTAATTTGAAATTACTAACTTCAAGTTCTGATCTTCAGAACTTCAAGTTCTCAATTACAAGATAATAACTAAATTGGTAATTTGAAATTACTAACTTCAAGATCTGATCTTCAGAACTTCAAGTTCTCAATTTCAAGTTAATTACTAAATTGGAATTTGAAATTCCTAACTTCAAGATCTGATCTTCAGAACTTCAAGTTCTCAATTTCAAGTTAATAACTAAATTGGTAATTTGAAATTACTAACTTCAAGATCTGATCTTCAGAACTTCAAGTTCTCAATTTCAAGTTAATAACTAAATTGGTAATTTGAAATTACTAACTTCAAGATCTGATCTTCAGAACTTCAAGTTCTCAATTTCAAGATAATAACTAAGTTGGTAATTTGAAATTACTAACTTCAAGATCTGATCTTCAGAACTTCAAGTTCTTAATTTCAAGTTAATAACTAAATTGGTAATTTGAAATTACTAACTTCAAGATCTGATCTTCAGAACTTCAAGTTCTCAATTTCAAGTTAATAACTAAATTGGTAATTTGAAATTCCTAACTTCAAGATCTGATCTTCAGAACTTCTAGTTCTCAATTTCAAGTTAATAACTAAATTGTTAATTTGAAATTATTAACTTCAAGATCTGATCTTCGGAACTTCAAGTTCTCAATTTCAAGATAATAACTAAATTGGTAATTTGAAATTACTAACTTCAAGATCTGATCTTCAGAACTTCAAGTTCTCAATTTCAAGCTAATAACTAAATTAGTAATTTGAAATATCTAACTTCAAGATCTGATCTTCAGAACTTCAAGTTCTCAATTTCAAGTTAATAACTAAATTGGTAATTTGAAATTACTAACTTCAAGATCTGATCTTCAGAACTTCAAGTTCTCAATTTCAAGTTAATAACTAAATTGGTAATTAGAAATTACAAACTTCAAGATCTGATCTTCAGAACTTCAAGTTCTCAATTACAAATTAATAACTAAATTGGTAATTTGAAATTACTAACTTCAAGATATGATCTTCAGAACTTCAAGTTCTCAATTTCAAGTTAATAACTAAATTGGTAATTTGAAATTACTAACTTCAAGATCTGATCTTCAGAACTTTCTAGTTCTCAATTTCAAGTTAATAACTAAATTGGTAATTTGAAATTACTAACTTCAAGATCTGATCTTCAGAACTTCAAGTTCTCAATTTCAAGATAATAACTAAGTTGGTAATTTGAAATTACTAACTTCAAGATCTGATCTTCAGAACTTCAAGTTCTCAATTTCAAGTTAATAACTAAATTGGTAATTTGAAATTACTAACTTCAAGATCTGATCTTCAGAACTTCAAGTTCTCAATTTCAAGATAATAACTAAGTTGGTAATTTGAAATTACTAACTTCAAGATCTGATCTTCAGAACTTCAAGTTCTCAATTACAAGTTAATAACTAAATTGGTAATTAGAAATTACAAACTTCAAGATCTGATCTTCACAACTTCAAGTTCTCAATTACAAATTAATAACTAAATTGGTAATTTGAAATTTCTAACTTCAAGATATGATCTTCAGAACTTCAAGTTCTCAATTTCAAGTTAATAACTAAATTGGTAATTTGAAATTACTAACTTCAAGATCTGATCTTCAGAACTTCAAGTTCTCAATTTCAAGTTAATAACTAAATTGGTAATTTGAAATTACTAACTTCAAGATCTGATCTTCAGAACTTCAAGTTCTCAATTTCAAGATAATAACTAAGTTGGTAATTTGAAATTACTAACTTCAAGATCTGATCTTCAGAACTTCAAGTTCTCAATTACAAGTTAAAACTAAATTGGTAATTTGAAATTACTAACTTCAAGATATGATCTTCAGAACTTCAAGTTCTCAATTTCAAGTTAATAACTAAATTGGTAATTTGAAATTACTAACTTCAAGATGTGATCTTCAGAACTTCAAGTTCTCAATTTCAAATAAATAAATAAATTGGTAATTTGAATTTACTAACTTCAAGATCTGATCTTCAGAACTTCTAGTTCTCAATTTCAAGTTAATAACTAAATTGGTAATTAGAAATTACTAACTTCAAGATCTGATCTTCAGAACTTCAAGTTCTCAATTACAAGTTAATAACTAAATTGGTAATTTGAAATTTCTAACTTCAAGTTCTGATCTTCAGAACTTCAAGTTCTCAATTTCAAGATAATAACTAAATTGGTAATTTGAAATTACTAACTGCAAGATCTGATCTTCAGAACTTCAAGTTCTCAATTACAAATAAATAAATAAATTGGTAATTTGAAATTACTAACTTCAAGATCTGATCTTCAGAACTTCTAGTTCTCAATTTCAAGTTAATAACTAAATTGGTAATTAGAAATTACTAACTTCAAGATCTGATCTTCAGAACTTCAAGTTCTCAATTACAAGTTAATAACTAAATTGGTAATTTGAAATTACTAACTTCAAGATCTGATCTTCAGAACTTCAAGTTCTCAATTTCAAGTTAATAACTAAATTGGTAACTTGAAATTACTAACTTCAAGATCTGATCTTCAGAACTTCAAGTTCTCAATTTCAAGATAATAACTAAGTTGGTAATTTGAAATTACTAACTTCAAGATCTGATCTTCAGAACTTCAAGTTCTTAATTTCAAGTTAATAACTAAATTGGTAATTTGAAATTACTAACTTCATGATCTGATCTTCAGAACTTCAAGTTCTCAATTTCAAGTTAATAACTAAATTGGTAATTTGAAATTCCTGACTTCAAGATCTGATCTTCAGAACTTCAAGTTCTCAATTTCAAGTTAATAACTTAATTGGTAATTTGAAATTACTAACTTCAAGATGTGATCTTCAGAACTTCAAGTTCTCAATTTCAAATAAATAAATAAATTGGTAATTTGAAATTACTAACTTCAAGATCTGATCTTCAGAACTTCAAGTTCTCAATTTCAAATAAATAACTAAATTGGTAATTTGAAATTACTAACTTCAAGATCTGATCTTCAGAACTTCAAGTTCTCAATTTCAAGTTAATAACTTAATTGGTAATTTGAAATTACTAACTTCAAGATGTGATCTTCAGAACTTCAAGTTCTCAATTTCAAGTTAATAACTAAATTGGTAATTAGAAATTACTAACTTCAAGATCTGATCTTCAGAACTTCAAGTTCTCAATTACAAGTTAATAACTAAATTGGTAATTTGAAATTTCTAACTTCAAGTTCTGATCTTCAGAACTTCAAGTTCTCAATTTCAAGATAATAACTAAATTGGTAATTTGAAATTACTAACTGCAAGATCTGATCTTCAGAACTTCAAGTTCTCAATTACAAATAAATAAATAAATTGGTAATTTGAAATTACTAACTTCAAGATCTTATCTTCAGAACTTCTAGTTCTCAATTTCAAGTTAATAACTAAATTGGTAATTAGAAATTACTAACTTCAAGATCTGATCTTCAGAACTTCAAGTTCTCAATTACAAGTTAATAACTAAATTGGTAATTTGAAATTACTAACTTCAAGATCTGATCTTCAGAACTTCAAGTTCTCAATTTCAAGTTAATAACTAAATTGGTAACTTGAAATTACTAACTTCAAGATCTGATCTTCAGAACTTCAAGTTCTCAATTTCAAGATAATAACTAAGTTGGTAATTTGAAATTACTAACTTCAAGATCTGATCTTCAGAACTTCAAGTTCTTAATTTCAAGTTAATAACTAAATTGGTAATTTGAAATTACTAACTTCATGATCTGATCTTCAGAACTTCAAGTTCTCAATTTCAAGTTAATAACTAAATTGGTAATTTGAAATTCCTGACTTCAAGATCTGATCTTCAGAACTTCAAGTTCTCAATTTCAAGTTAATAACTTAATTGGTAATTTGAAATTACTAACTTCAAGATGTGATCTTCAGAACTTCAAGTTCTCAATTTCAAATAAATAAATAAATTGGTAATTTGAAATTACTAACTTCAAGATCTGATCTTCAGAACTTCAAGTTCTCAATTTCAAATAAATAACTAAATTGGTAATTTGAAATTACTAACTTCAAGATCTGATCTTCAGAACTTCAAGTTCTCAATTTCAAGTTAATAACTTAATTGGTAATTTGAAATTACTAACTTCAAGATGTGATCTTCAGAACTTCAAGTTCTCAATTTCAAGTTAATAACTAAATTGGTAATTTGAAATTATTAACTTCAAGATCTGATCTTCGGAACTTCAAGTTCTCAATTTCAAGTTAATAACTAAATTGGTAATTTGAAATTACTAACTTCAAGATGTGATCTTCAGAACTTCAAGTTCTAAATTTCAAATAAATAAATAAATTGGTAATTTGAATTTACTAACTTCAAGATCTGATCTTCAGAACTTCTAGTTCTCAATTTCAAGTTAATAACTAAATTGGTAATTAGAAATTACTAACTTCAAGATCTGATCTTCAGAACTTCAAGTTCTCAATTACAAGATAACAACTAAATTGGTAATTTGAAATTACTAACTTCAAGATCTGATCTTCAGAACTACAAGTTCTCAATTTCAAGTTAATTACTAAATTGGTAATTTGAAATTCCTAACTTCAAGATCTGATCTTCAGAACTTCAAGTTCTCAATTTCAAGTTAATAACTAAATTGGTAATTTGAAATTACTAACTTCAAGATCTGATCTTCAGAACTTCAAGTTCTCAATTTCAAGTTAATAACTAAATTGATAATTTGAAATTACTAACTTCAAGATCTGATCTTCAGAACTTCAAGTTCTCAATTACAAGTTAATAACTAAATTGGTAATTTGAAATTACTAACTTCAAGATCTGATCTTCAGAACTTCAAGTTCTCAATTTCAAGTTAATAACTAAATTGGTAACTTGAAATTACTAACTTCAAGATCTGATCTTCAGAACTTCAAGTTCTCAATTTCAAGATAATAACTAAGTTGGTAATTTGAAATTACTAACTTCAAGATCTGATCTTCAGAACTTCAAGTTCTTAATTTCAAGTTAATAACTAAATTGGTATTTTGAAATTACTAACTTCATGATCTGATCTTCAGAACTTCAAGTTCTCAATTTCAAGTTAATAACTAAATTGGTAATTTGAAATTCCTGACTTCAAGATCTGATCTTCAGAACTTCAAGTTCTCAATTTCAAGTTAATAACTAAATTGTTAATTTGAAATTATTAACTTCAAGATCTGATCTTCGGAACTTCAAGTTCTCAATTTCAAGTTAATAACTAAATTGGTAATTAGAAATTACTAACTTCAAGATCTGATCTTCAGAACTTCAAGTTCTCAATTACAAGTTAATAACTAAATTGGTAATTTGAAATTTCTAACTTCAAGTTCTGATCTTCAGAACTTCAAGTTCTCAATTTCAAGATAATAACTAAATTGGTAATTTGAAATTACTAACTTCAAGATCTGATCTTCAGAACTTCAAGTTCTCAATTTCAAGTTAATAACTAAATTGGTAATTTGAAATTACTAACTTCAAGATGTGATCTTCAGAACTTCAAGTTCTCAATTTCAAATAAATAAATAAATTGGTAATTTGAAATTACTAACTTCAAAATCTGATCTTCAGAACTTCAAGTTCTCAATTACAAGTTAATAACTAAATTGGTAATTTGAAAATACTAACTTCAAGTTCTGATCTTCAGAACTTCAAGTTCTCAATTACAAGATAATAACTAAATTGGTAATTTGAAATTACTAACTTCAAGATCTGATCTTCAGAACTTCAAGTTCTCAATTTCAAGTTAATAACTAAATTGGTAATTTGAAATTCCTGACTTCAAGATCTGATCTTCAGAACTTCAAGTTCTCAATTTCAAGTTAATAACTAAATTGTTAATTTGAAATTATTAACTTCAAGATCTGATCTTCGGAACTTCAAGTTCTCAATTTCAAGTTAATAACTAAATTGGTAATTAGAAATTACTAACTTCAAGATCTGATCTTCAGAACTTCAAGTTCTCAATTACAAGTTAATAACTAAATTGGTAATTTGAAATTTCTAACTTCAAGTTCTGATCTTCAGAACTTCAAGTTCTCAATTTCAAGATAATAACTAAATTGGTAATTTGAAATTACTAACTTCAAGATCTGATCTTCAGAACTTCAAGTTCTCAATTTCAAGTTAATAACTAAATTGGTAATTTGAAATTACTAACTTCAAGATGTGATCTTCAGAACTTCAAGTTCTCAATTTCAAATAAATAAATAAATTGGTAATTTGAAATTACTAACTTCAAAATCTGATCTTCAGAACTTCAAGTTCTCAATTACAAGTTAATAACTAAATTGGTAATTTGAAAATACTAACTTCAAGTTCTGATCTTCAGAACTTCAAGTTCTCAATTACAAGATAATAACTAAATTGGTAATTTGAAATTACTAACTTCAAGATCTGATCTTCAGAACTTCAAGTTCTCAATTTCAAGTTAATAACTAAATTGGTAATTTGAAATTCCTGACTTCAAGATCTGATCTTCAGAACTTCAAGTTCTCAATTTCAAGTTAATAACTAAATTGTTAATTTGAAATTATTAACTTCAAGATCTGATCTTCGGAACTTCAAGTTCTCAATTTCAAGTTAATAACTAAATTGGTAATTAGAAATTACTAACTTCAAGATCTGATCTTCAGAACTTCAAGTTCTCAATTACAAGTTAATAACTAAATTGGTAATTTGAAATTTCTAACTTCAAGTTCTGATCTTCAGAACTTCAAGTTCTCAATTTCAAGATAATAACTAAATTGGTAATTTGAAATTACTAACTTCAAGATCTGATCTTCAGAACTTCAAGTTCTCAATTTCAAGTTAATAACTAAATTGGTAATTTGAAATTACTAACTTCAAGATGTGATCTTCAGAACTTCAAGTTCTCAATTTCAAATAAATAAATAAATTGGTAATTTGAAATTACTAACTTCAAAATCTGATCTTCAGAACTTCAAGTTCTCAATTACAAGTTAATAACTAAATTGGTAATTTGAAAATACTAACTTCAAGTTCTGATCTTCAGAACTTCAAGTTCTCAATTACAAGATAATAACTAAATTGGTAATTTGAAATTACTAACTTCCAGATCTGATCTTCAGAACTTCAAGTTCTCAATTTCAAGTTAATAACTAAATTGGTAATTTGAAATTACTAACTTCAAGATCTGATCTTCAGAACTTCTAGTTCTCAATTTCAAGTTAATAACTAAATTGGTAATTAGAAATTACTAACTTCAAGATCTGATCTTCAGAACTTCAAGTTCTCAATTACAAGTTAATAACTAAATTGGTAATTTGAAATTACTAACTTCAAGATCTGATCTTCAGAACTTCAAGTTCTCAATTTCAAGTTAATAACTAAATTGGTAATTTGCAATTACTAACTTCAAGATCTGATCTTCAGAACTTCAAGTTCTCAATTTCAAGTTAATAACTAAATTGGTAATTTGAAATTACTAACTTCAAGATGTGATCTTCAGAACTTCAAGTTCTCAATTTCAAGTTAATAACTAAATTGGTAATTTGAAATTATTAACTTCAAGATCTGATCTTCGGAACTTCAAGTTCTCAATTTCAAGTTAATAACTAAATTGGTAATTTGAAATTACTAACTTCAAGATGTGATCTTCAGAACTTCAAGTTCTAAATTTCAAATAAATAAATAAATTGGTAATTTGAATTTACTAACTTCAAGATCTGATCTTCAGAACTTCTAGTTCTCAATTTCAAGTTAATAACTAAATTGGTAATTAGAAATTACTAACTTCAAGATCTGATCTTCAGAACTTCAAGTTCTCAATTACAAGTTAATAACTAAATTGGTAATTTGAAATTTCTAACTTCAAGTTCTGATCTTCAGAACTTCAAGTTCTCAATTTCAAGATAATAACTAAATTGGTAATTTGAAATTACTAACTGCAAGATCTGATCTTCAGAACTTCAAGTTCTCAATTACAAATAAATAAATAAATTGGTAATTTGAAATTACTAACTTCTAGATCTGATCTTCAGAACTTCTAGTTCTCAATTTCAAGTTAATAACTAAATTGGTAATTAGAAATTACTAACTTCAAGATCTGATCTTCAGAACTTCAAGTTCTCAATTACAAGTTAATAACTAAATTGGTAATTTGAAATTACTAACTTCAAGTTCTGATCTTCAGAACTTCAAGTTCTCAATTACAAGATAATAACTAAATTGGTAATTTGAAATTACTAACTTCAAGATCTGATCTTCAGAACTTCAAGTTCTCAATTTCAAGTTAATAACTAAATTGATAATTTGAAATTACTAACTTCAAGATCTGATCTTCAGAACTTCAAGTTCTCAATTACAAGTTAATAACTAAATTGGTAATTTGAAATTACTAACTTCAAGATCTGATCTTCAGAACTTCAAGTTCTCAATTTCAAGTTAATAACGAAATTGGTAACTTGAAATTACTAACTTCAAGATCTGATCTTCAGAACTTCAAGTTCTCAATTTCAAGATAATAACTAAGTTGGTAATTTGAAATTACTAACTTCAAGATCTGATCTTCAGAACTTCAAGTTCTTAATTTCAAGTTAATAACTAAATTGGTAATTTGAAATTACTAACTTCATGATCTGATCTTCAGAACTTCAAGTTCTCAATTTCAAGTTAATAACTAAATTGGTAATTTGAAATTCCTGACTTCAAGATCTGATCTTCAGAACTTCAAGTTCTCAATTTCAAGTTAATAACTAAATTGTTAATTTGAAATTATTAACTTCAAGATCTGATCTTCGGAACTTCAAGTTCTCAATTTCAAGTTAATAACTAAATTGGTAATTAGAAATTACTAACTTCAAGATCTGATCTTCAGAACTTCAAGTTCTCAATTACAAGTTAATAACTAAATTGGTAATTTGAAATTTCTAACTTCAAGTTCTGATCTTCAGAACTTCAAGTTCTCAATTTCAAGATAATAACTAAATTGGTAATTTGAAATTACTAACTTCAAGATCTGATCTTCAGAACTTCAAGTTCTCAATTTGAAGTTAATAACTAAATTGGTAATTTGAAATTACTAACTTCAAGATGTGATCTTCAGAACTTCAAGTTCTCAATTTCAAATAAATAAATAAATTGGTAATTTGAAATTACTAACTTCAAGATCTGATCTTCAGAACTTCAAGTTCTCAATTTCAAGTTAATAACTAAATTGGTAATTTGAAATTACTAACTTCAAGATCTGATCTTCAGAACTTCAAGTTCTCAATTTCAAGTTAATTACTAAATTGGAATTTGAAATTCCTAACTTCAAGATCTGATCTTCAGAACTTCAAGTTCTCAATTTCAAGTTAATAACTAAATTGGTAATTTGAAATTACTAACTTCAAGATCTGATCTTCAGAACTTCAAGTTCTCAATTTCAAGTTAATAACTAAATTGGTAATTTGAAATTACTAACTTCAAGATCTGATCTTCAGAACTTCAAGTTCTCAATTTCAAGATAATAACTAAGTTGGTAATTTGAAATTACTAACTTCAAGATCTGATCTTCAGAACTTCAAGTTCTTAATTTCAAGTTAATAACTAAATTGGTAATTTGAAATTACTAACTTCAAGATCTGATCTTCAGAACTTCAAGTTCTCAATTTCAAGTTAATAACTAAATTGGTAATTTGAAATTCCTAACTTCAAGATCTGATCTTCAGAACTTCTAGTTCTCAATTTCAAGTTAATAACTAAATTGTTAATTTGAAATTATTGACTTCAAGATCTGATCTTCGGAACTTCAAGTTCTCAATTTCAAGATAATAACTAAATTGGTAATTTGAAATTACTAACTTCAAGATCTGATCTTCAGAACTTCAAGTTCTCAATTTCAAGCTAATAACTAAATTAGTAATTTGAAATTACTAACTTCAAGATCTGATCTTCAGAACTTCAAGTTCTCAATTTCAAGTTAATAACTAAATTGGTAATTTGAAATTACTAACTTCAAGATCTGATCTTCAGAACTTCAAGTTCTCAATTTCAAGTTAATAACTAAATTGGTAATTAGTAATTACAAACTTCAAGATCTGATCTTCAGAACTTCAAGTTCTCAATTACAAATTAATAACTAAATTGGTAATTTGAAATTACTAACTTCAAGATATGATCTTCAGAACTTCAAGTTCTCAATTTCAAGTTAATAACTAAATTGGTAATTTGAAATTACTAACTTCAAGATCTGATCTTCAGAACTTCAAGTTCTCAATTTCAAGTTAATAACTAAATTGGTAATTTGAAATTACTAACTTCAAGATATGATCTTCAGAACTTCAAGTTCTCAATTTCAAGATAATAACTAAGTTGGTAATTTGAAATTACTAACTTCAAGATCTGATCTTCAGAACTTCAAGTTCTCAATTTCAAGTTAATAACTAAATTGGTAATTTGAAATTACTAACTTCAAGATCTGATCTTCAGAACTTCAAGTTCTCAATTTCAAGATAATAACTAAGTTGGTAATTTGAAATTACTAACTTCAAGATCTGATCTTCAGAACTTCAAGTTCTCAATTACAAGTTAATAACTAAATTGGTAATTAGAAATTACAAACTTCAAGATCTGATCTTCACAACTTCAAGTTCTCAATTACAAATTAATAACTAAATTGGTAATTTGAAATTTCTAACTTCAAGATATGATCTTCAGAACTTCAAGTTCTCAATTTCAAGTTAATAACTAAATTGGTAATTTGAAATTACTAACTTCAAGATCTGATCTTCAGAACTTCAAGTTCTCAATTTCAAGTTAATAACTAAATTGTTAATTTGAAATTATTAACTTCAAGATCTGATCTTCGGAACTTCAAGTTCTCAATTTCAAGTTAATAACTAAATTGGTAATTAGAAATTACTAACTTCAAGATCTGATCTTCGGAACTTCAAGTTCTCAATTTCAAGTTAATAACTAAATTGGTAATTTGAAATTTCTAACTTCAAGTTCTGATCTTCAGAACTTCAAGTTCTCAATTTCAAGATAATAACTAAATTGGTAATTTGAAATTACTAACTTCAAGATCTGATCTTCAGAACTTCAAGTTCTCAATTTCAAGTTAATAACTAAATTGGTAATTTGAAATTACTAACTTCAAGATGTGATCTTCAGAACTTCAAGTTCTCAATTTCAAATAAATAAATAAATTGGTAATTTGAAATTACTAACTTCAAAATCTGATCTTCAGAACTTCAAGTTCTCAATTACAAGTTAATAACTAAATTGGTAATTTGAAAATACTAACTTCAAGTTCTGATCTTCAGAACTTCAAGTTCTCAATTACAAGATAATAACTAAATTGGTAACTTGAAATTACTAACTTCAAGATCTGATCTTCAGAACTTCAAGTTCTCAATTTCAAGTTAATAACTAAATTGGTAATTTGAAATTTCTAACTTCAAGATGTGATCTTCAGAACTTCAAGTTCTCAATTTCAAATAAATAAATAAATTGGTAATTTGAAATTACTAACTTCAAAATCTGATCTTCAGAACTTCAAGTTCTCAATTACAAGTTAATAACTAAATTGGTAATTTGAAAATACTAACTTCAAGTTCTGATCTTCAGAACTTCAAGTTCTCAATTACAAGATAATAACTAAATTGGTAATTTGAAATTACTAACTTCCAGATCTGATCTTCAGAACTTCAAGTTCTCAATTTCAAGTTAATAACTAAATTGGTAATTTGAAATTACTAACTTCAAGATCTGATCTTCAGAACTTCTAGTTCTCAATTTCAAGTTAATAACTAAATTGGTAATTAGAAATTACTAACTTCAAGATCTGATCTTCAGAACTTCAAGTTCTCAATTACAAGTTAATAACTAAATTGGTAATTTGAAATTACTAACTTCAAGATCTGATCTTCAGAACTTCAAGTTCTCAATTTCAAGTTAATAACTAAATTGGTAATTTGCAATTACTAACTTCAAGATCTGATCTTCAGAACTTCAAGTTCCCAATTTCAAGTTAATAACTAAATTGGTAATTTGAAATTACTAACTTCAAGATGTGATCTTCAGAACTTCAAGTTCTCAATTTCAAGTTAATAACTAAATTGGTAATTTGAAATTATTAACTTCAAGATCTGATCTTCGGAACTTCAAGTTCTCAATTTCAAGTTAATAACTAAATTGGTAATTTGAAATTACAAACTTCAAGATGTGATCTTCAGAACTTCAAGTTCTAAATTTCAAATAAATAAATAAATTGGTAATTTGAATTTACTAACTTCAAGATCTGATCTTCAGAACTTCTAGTTCTCAATTTCAAGTTAATAACTAAATTGGTAATTAGAAATTACTAACTTCAAGATCTGATCTTCAGAACTTCAAGTTCTCAATTACAAGTTAATAACTAAATTGGTAATTTGAAATTTCTAACTTCAAGTTCTGATCTTCAGAACTTCAAGTTCTCAATTTCAAGATAATAACTAAATTGGTAATTTGAAATTACTAACTGCAAGATCTGATCTTCAGAACTTCAAGTTCTCAATTACAAATAAATAAATAAATTGGTAATTTGAAATTACTAACTTCTAGATCTGATCTTCAGAACTTCTAGTTCTCAATTTCAAGTTAATAACTAAATTGGTAATTAGAAATTACTAACTTCAAGATCTGATCTTCAGAACTTCAAGTTCTCAATTACAAGTTAATAACTAAATTGGTAATTTGAAATTACTAACTTCAAGTTCTGATCTTCAGAACTTCAAGTTCTCAATTACAAGATAATAACTAAATTGGTAATTTGAAATTACTAACTTCAAGATCTGATCTTCAGAACTTCAAGTTCTCAATTTCAAGTTAATAACTAAATTGATAATTTGAAATTACTAACTTCAAGATCTGATCTTCAGAACTTCAAGTTCTCAATTACAAGTTAATAACTAAATTGGTAATTTGAAATTACTAACTTCAAGATCTGATCTTCAGAACTTCAAGTTCTCAATTTCAAGTTAATAACGAAATTGGTAACTTGAAATTACTAACTTCAAGATCTGATCTTCAGAACTTCAAGTTCTCAATTTCAAGATAATAACTAAGTTGGTAATTTGAAATTACTAACTTCAAGATCTGATCTTCAGAACTTCAAGTTCTTAATTTCAAGTTAATAACTAAATTGGTAATTTGAAATTACTAACTTCATGATCTGATCTTCAGAACTTCAAGTTCTCAATTTCAAGTTAATAACTAAATTGGTAATTTGAAATTCCTGACTTCAAGATCTAATCTTCAGAACTTCAAGTTCTCAATTTCAAGTTAATAACTAAATTGTTAATTTGAAATTATTAACTTCAAGATCTGATCTTCGGAACTTCAAGTTCTCAATTTCAAGTTAATAACTAAATTGGTAATTAGAAATTACTAACTTCAAGATCTGATCTTCAGAACTTCAAGTTCTCAATTACAAGTTAATAACTAAATTGGTAATTTGAAATTTCTAACTTCAAGTTCTGATCTTCAGAACTTCAAGTTCTCAATTTCAAGATAATAACTAAATTGGTAATTTGAAATTACTAACTTCAAGATCTGATCTTCAGAACTTCAAGTTCTCAATTTGAAGTTAATAACTAAATTGGTAATTTGAAATTACTAACTTCAAGATGTGATCTTCAGAACTTCAAGTTCTCAATTTCAAATAAATAAATAAATTGGTAATTTGAAATTACTAACTTCAAGATCTGATCTTCAGAACTTCTAGTTCTCAATTTCAAGTTAATAACTAAATTGGTAATTAGAAATTACTAACTTCAAGATCTGATCTTCAGAACTTCAAGTTCTCAATTACAAGTTAATAACTAAATTGGTAATTTGAAATTACTAACTTCAAGTTCTGATCTTCAGAACTTCAAGTTCTCAATTACAAGATAATAACTAAATTGGTAATTTGAAATTACTAACTTCAAGATCTGATCTTCAGAACTTCAAGTTCTCAATTTCAAGTTAATTACTAAATTGGAATTTGAAATTCCTAACTTCAAGATCTGATCTTCAGAACTTCAAGTTCTCAATTTCAAGTTAATAACTAAATTGGTAATTTGAAATTACTAACTTCAAGATCTGATCTTCAGAACTTCAAGTTCTCAATTTCAAGTTAATAACTAAATTGGTAATTTGAAATTACTAACTTCAAGATCTGATCTTCAGAACTTCAAGTTCTCAATTTCAAGATAATAACTAAGTTGGTAATTTGAAATTACTAACTTCAAGATCTGATCTTCAGAACTTCAAGTTCTTAATTTCAAGTTAATAACTAAATTGGTAATTTGAAATTACTAACTTCAAGATCTGATCTTCAGAACTTCAAGTTCTCAATTTCAAGTTAATAACTAAATTGGTAATTTGAAATTCCTAACTTCAAGATCTGATCTTCAGAACTTCTAGTTCTCAATTTCAAGTTAATAACTAAATTGTTAATTTGAAATTATTGACTTCAAGATCTGATCTTCGGAACTTCAAGTTCTCAATTTCAAGATAATAACTAAATTGGTAATTTGAAATTACTAACTTCAAGATCTGATCTTCAGAACTTCAAGTTCTCAATTTCAAGCTAATAACTAAATTAGTAATTTGAAATTACTAACTTCAAGATCTGATCTTCAGAACTTCAAGTTCTCAATTTCAAGTTAATAACTAAATTGGTAATTTGAAATTACTAACTTCAAGATCTGATCTTCAGAACTTCAAGTTCTCAATTTCAAGTTAATAACTAAATTGGTAATTAGTAATTACAAACTTCAAGATCTGATCTTCAGAACTTCAAGTTCTCAATTACAAATTAATAACTAAATTGGTAATTTGAAATTACTAACTTCAAGATATGATCTTCAGAACTTCAAGTTCTCAATTTCTAGTTAATAACTAAATTGGTAATTTGAAATTACTAACTTCAAGATCTGATCTTCAGAACTTCAAGTTCTCAATTTCAAGTTAATAACTAAATTGGTAATTTGAAATTACTAACTTCAAGATCTGATCTTCAGAACTTCAAGTTCTCAATTTCAAGATAATAACTAAGTTGGTAATTTGAAATTACTAACTTCAAGATCTGATCTTCAGAACTTCAAGTTCTCAATTTCAAGTTAATAACTAAATTGGTAATTTGAAATTACTAACTTCAAGATCTGATCTTCAGAACTTCGAGTTCTCAATTTCAAGATAATAACTAAGTTGGTAATTTGAAATTACTAACTTCAAGATCTGATCTTCAGAACTTCAAGTTCTCAATTACAAGTTAATAACTAAATTGGTAATTAGAAATTACAAACTTCAAGATCTGATCTTCAAAACTTCAAGTTCTCAATTACAAATTAATAACTAAATTGGTAATTTGAAATTTCTAACTTCAAGATATGATCTTCAGAACTTCAAGTTCTCAATTTCAAGTTAATAACTAAATTGGTAATTTGAAATTACTAACTTCAAGATCTGATCTTCAGAACTTCAAGTTCTCAATTTCAAGTTAATAACTAAATTGGTAATTTGAAATTACTAACTTCAAGATCTGATCTTCAGAACTTCAAGTTCTCAATTTCAAGATAATAACTAAGTTGGTAATTTGAAATTACTAACTTCAAGATCTGATCTTCAGAACTTCAAGTTCTCAATTACAAGTTAATAACTAAATTGGTAATTTGAAATTACTAACTTCAAGATATGATCTTCAGAACTTCAAGTTCTCAATTTCAAGTTAATAACTAAATTGGTAATTTGAAATTACTAACTTCAAGATGTGATCTTCAGAACTTCAAGTTCTCAATTTCAAATAAATAAATAAATTGGTAATTTGAATTTACTAACTTCAAGATCTGATCTTCAGAACTTCTAGTTCTCAATTTCAAGTTAATAACTAAATTGGTAATTAGAAATTACTAACTTCAAGATCTGATCTTCAGAACTTCAAGTTCTCAATTACAAGTTAATAACTAAATTGGTAATTTGAAATTTCTAACTTCAAGTTCTGATCTTCAGAACTTCAAGTTCTCAATTTCAAGATAATAACTAAATTGGTAATTTGAAATTACTAACTGCAAGATCTGATCTTCAGAACTTCAAGTTCTCAATTACAAATAAATAAATAAATTGGTAATTTGAAATTACTAACTTCAAGATCTGATCTTCAGAACTTCTAGTTCTCAATTTCAAGTTAATAACTAAATTGGTAATTAGAAATTACTAACTTCAAGATCTGATCTTCAGAACTTCAAGTTCTCAATTACAAGTTAATAACTAAATTGGTAATTTGAAATTACTAACTTCAAGATCTGATCTTCAGAACTTCAAGTTCTCAATTTCAAGTTAATAACTAAATTGGTAACTTGAAATTACTAACTTCAAGATCTGATCTTCAGAACTTCAAGTTCTCAATTTCAAGATAATAACTAAGTTGGTAATTTGAAATTACTAACTTCAAGATCTGATCTTCAGAACTTCAAGTTCTTAATTTCAAGTTAATAACTAAATTGGTAATTTGAAATTACTAACTTCATGATCTGATCTTCAGAACTTCAAGTTCTCAATTTCAAGTTAATAACTAAATTGGTAATTTGAAATTCCTGACTTCAAGATCTGATCTTCAGAACTTCAAGTTCTCAATTTCAAGTTAATAACTTAATTGGTAATTTGAAATTACTAACTTCAAGATGTGATCTTCAGAACTTCAAGTTCTCAATTTCAAATAAATAAATAAATTGGTAATTTGAAATTACTAACTTCAAGATCTGATCTTCAGAACTTCAAGTTCTCAATTTCAAATAAATAACTAAATTGGTAATTTGAAATTACTAACTTCAAGATCTGATCTTCAGAACTTCAAGTTCTCAATTTCAAGTTAATAACTTAATTGGTAATTTGAAATTACTAACTTCAAGATGTGATCTTCAGAACTTCAAGTTCTCAATTTCAAATAGTTAAATAAATTGGTAATTTGAAATTACTAACTTCAAGATCTGATCTTCAGAAATTCTAGTTCTCAATTTCAAGTTAATAACTAAATTGGTAATTAGAAATTACTAACTTCAAAATCTGATCTTCAGAACTTCAAGTTCTCAATTACAAGTTAATAACTAAATTGGTAATTTGAAAATACTAACTTCAAGTTCTGATCTTCAGAACTTCAAGTTCTCAATTACAAGATAATAACTAAATTGGTAATTTGAAATTACTAACTTCAAGATCTGATCTTCAGAACTTCAAGTTCTCAATTTCAAGTTAATAACTAAATTGGTAATTTGAAATTACTAACTTCAAGATCTGATCTTCAGAACTTCTAGTTCTCAATTTCAAGTTAATAACTAAATTGGTAATTAGAAATTACTAACTTCAAGATCTGATCTTCAGAACTTCAAGTTCTCAATTACAAGTTAATAACTAAATTGGTAATTTGAAATTACTAACTTCAAGATCTGATCTTCAGAACTTCAAGTTCTCAATTTCAAGTTAATAACTAAATTGGTAATTTGCAATTACTAACTTCAAGATCTGATCTTCAGAACTTCAAGTTCTCAATTTCAAGTTAATAACTAAATTGGTAATTTGAAATTACTAACTTCAAGAAGTGATCTTCAGAACTTCAAGTTCTCAATTTCAAGTTAATAACTAAATTGGTAATTTGAAATTATTAACTTCAAGATCTGATCTTCGGAACTTCAAGTTCTCAATTTCAAGTTAATAACTAAATTGGTAATTTGAAATTACTAACTTCAAGATGTGATCTTCAGAACTTCAAGTTCTCAATTTCAAATAAATAAATAAATTGGTAATTTGAATTTACTAACTTCAAGATCTGATCTTCAGAACTTCTAGTTCTCAATTTCAAGTTAATCACTAAATTGGTAATTAGAAATTACTAACTTCAAGATCTGATCTTCAGAACTTCAAGTTCTCAATTACAAGTTAATAACTAAATTGGTAATTTGAAATTTCTAACTTCAAGTTCTGATCTTCAGAACTTCAAGTTCTCAATTTCAAGATAATAACTAAATTGGTAATTTGAAATTACTAACTGCAAGATCTGATCTTCAGAACTTCAAGTTCTCAATTACAAATAAATAAATAAATTGGTAATTTGAAATTACTAACTTCAAGATCTGATCTTCAGAACTTCTAGTTCTCAATTTCAAGTTAATAACTAAATTGGTAATTAGAAATTACTAACTTCAAGATCTGATCTTCAGAACTTCAAGTTCTCAATTACAAGTTAATAACTAAATTGGTAATTTGAAATTACTAACTTCAAGTTCTGATCTTCAGAACTTCAAGTTCTCAATTACAAGATAATAACTAAATTGGTAATTTGAAATTACTAACTTCAAGATCTGATCTTCAGAACTTCAAGTTCTCAATTTCAAGTTAATTACTAAATTGGTAATTTGAAATTCCTAACTTCAAGATCTGATCTTCAGAACTTCAAGTTCTCAATTTCAAGTTAATAATTAAATTGGTAATTTGAAATTACTAACTTCAAGATCTGATCTTCAGAACTTCAAGTTCTCAATTTCAAGTTAATAACTAAATTGATAATTTGAAATTACTAACTTCAAGATCTGATCTTCAGAACTTCAAGTTCTCAATTACAAGTTAATAACTAAATTGGTAATTTGAAATTACTAACTTCAAGATCTGATCTTCAGAACTTCAAGTTCTCAATTTCAAGTTAATAACGAAATTGGTAACTTGAAATTACTAACTTAAAAATCTGATCTTCAGAACTTCAAGTTCTCAATTTCAAGATAATAACTAAGTTGGTAATTTGAAATTACTAACTTCAAGATCTGATCTTCAGAACTTCAAGTTCTTAATTTCAAGTTAATAACTAAATTGGTAATTTGAAATTACTAACTTCAAGATCTGATCTTCAGAACTTCAAGTTCTCAATTTCAAGATAATAACTAACTTGGTAATTTGAAATTACTAACTTCAAGATCTGATCTTCAGAACTTCAAGTTCTCAATTTCAAGTTAATAACTAAATTGGTAATTTGAAATTACTAACTTCAAGATCTGATCTTCAGAACTTCAAGTTCTCAATTTCAAGATAATAACTAAGTTGGTAATTTGAAATTACTAACTTCAAGATCTGATCTTCAGAACTTCAAGTTCTCAATTACAAGTTAATAACTAAATTGGTAATTAGAAATTACAAACTTCAAGATCTGATCTTCACAACTTCAAGTTCTCAATTACAAATTAATAACTAAATTGGTAATTTGAAATTTCTAACTTCAAGATATGATCTTCAGAACTTCAAGTTCTCAATTTCAAGTTAATAACTAAATTGGTAATTTGAAATTACTAACTTCAAGATCTGATCTTCAGAACTTCAAGTTCTCAATTTCAAGTTAATAACTAAATTGGTAATTTGAAATTACTAACTTCAAGATCTGATCTTCAGAACTTCAAGTTCTCAATTTCAAGATAATAACTAAGTTGGTAATTTGAAATTACTAACTTCTAGATCTGATCTTCAGAACTTCAAGTTCTCAATTACAAGTTAATAACTAAATTGGTAATTTGAAATTACTAACTTCAAGATATGATCTTCAGAACTTCAAGTTCTCAATTTCAAGTTAATAACTAAATTGGTAATTTGAAATTACTAACTTCAAGATGTGATCTTCAGAACTTCAAGTTCTCAATTTCAAATAAATAAATAAATTGGTAATTTGAATTTACTAACTTCAAGATCTGATCTTCAGAACTTCTAGTTCTCAATTTCAAGTTAATAACTAAATTGGTAATTAGAAATTACTAACTTCAAGATCTGATCTTCAGAACTTCAAGTTCTCAATTACAAGTTAATAACTAAATTGGTAATTTGAAATTTCTAACTTCAAGTTCTGATCTTCAGAACTTCAAGTTCTCAATTTCAAGATAATAACTAAATTGGTAATTTGAAATTACTAACTGCAAGATCTGATCTTCAGAACTTCAAGTTCTCAATTACAAATAAATAAATAAATTGGTAATTTGAAATTACTAACTTCAAGATCTGATCTTCAGAACTTCTAGTTCTCAATTTCAAGTTAATAACTAAATTGGTAATTAGAAATTACTAACTTCAAGATCTGATCTTCAGAACTTCAAGTTCTCAATTACAAGTTAATAACTAAATTGGTAATTTGAAATTACTAACTTCAAGATCTGATCTTCAGAACTTCAAGTTCTCAATTTCAAGTTAATAACTAAATTGGTAACTTGAAATTACTAACTTCAAGATCTGATCTTCAGAACTTCAAGTTCTCAATTTCAAGATAATAACTAAGTTGGTAATTTGAAATTACTAACTTCAAGATCTGATCTTCAGAACTTCAAGTTCTTAATTTCAAGTTAATAACTAAATTGGTAATTTGAAATTACTAACTTCATGATCTGATCTTCAGAACTTCAAGTTCTCAATTTCAAGTTAATAACTAAATTGGTAATTTGAAATTCCTGACTTCAAGATCTGATCTTCAGAACTTCAAGTTCTCAATTTCAAGTTAATAACTTAATTGGTAATTTGAAATTACTAACTTCAAGATGTGATCTTCAGAACTTCAAGTTCTCAATTTCAAATAAATAAATAAATTGGTAATTTGAAATTACTAACTTCAAGATCTGATCTTCAGAACTTCAAGTTCTCAATTTCAAATAAATAACTAAATTGGTAATTTGAAATTACTAACTTCAAGATCTGATCTTCAGAACTTCAAGTTCTCAATTTCAAGTTAATAACTTAATTGGTAATTTGAAATTACTAACTTCAAGATGTGATCTTCAGAACTTCAAGTTCTCAATTTCAAATAAATAACTAAATTGGTAATTTGAATTTACTAACTTCAAGATCTGATCTTCAGAACTTCTAGTTCTCAATTTCAAGTTAATAACTAAATTGGTAATTAGAAATTACTAACTTCAAGATCTGATCTTCAGAACTTCAAGTTCTCAATTACAAGTTAATAACTAAATTGGTAATTTGAAATTTCTAACTTCAAGTTCTGATCTTCAGAACTTCAAGTTCTCAATTTCAAGATAATAACTAAATTGGTAATTTGAAATTACTAACTGCAAGATCTGATCTTCAGAACTTCAAGTTCTCAATTACAAATAAATAAATAAATTGGTAATTTGAAATTACTAACTTCAAGATCTGATCTTCAGAACTTCTAGTTCTCAATTTCAAGTTAATAACTAAATTGGTAATTAGAAATTACTAACTTCAAGATCTGATCTTCAGAACTTCAAGTTCTCAATTACAAGTTAATAACTAAATTGGTAATTTGAAATTACTAACTTCAAGTTCTGATCTTCAGAACTTCAAGTTCTCAATTACAAGATAATAACTAAATTGGTAATTTGAAATTACTAACTTCAAGATCTGATCTTCAGAACTTCAAGTTCTCAATTTCAAGTTAATTACTAAATTGGTAATTTGAAATTCCTAACTTCAAGATCTGATCTTCAGAACTTCAAGTTCTCAATTTCAAGTTAATAATTAAATTGGTAATTTGAAATTACTAACTTCAAGATCTGATCTTCAGAACTTCAAGTTCTCAATTTCAAGTTAATAACTAAATTGATAATTTGAAATTACTAACTTCAAGATCTGATCTTCAGAACTTCAAGTTCTCAATTACAAGTTAATAACTAAATTGGTAATTTGAAATTACTAACTTCAAGATCTGATCTTCAGAACTTCAAGTTCTCAATTTCAAGTTAATAACGAAATTGGTAACTTGAAATTACTAACTTAAAAATCTGATCTTCAGAACTTCAAGTTCTCAATTTCAAGATAATAACTAAGTTGGTAATTTGAAATTACTAACTTCAAGATCTGATCTTCAGAACTTCAAGTTCTTAATTTCAAGTTAATAACTAAATTGGTAATTTGAAATTACTAACTTCAAGATCTGATCTTCAGAACTTCAAGTTCTCAATTTCAAGATAATAACTAACTTGGTAATTTGAAATTACTAACTTCAAGATCTGATCTTCAGAACTTCAAGTTCTCAATTTCAAGTTAATAACTAAATTGGTAATTTGAAATTACTAACTTCAAGATCTGATCTTCAGAACTTCAAGTTCTCAATTTCAAGATAATAACTAAGTTGGTAATTTGAAATTACTAACTTCAAGATCTGATCTTCAGAACTTCAAGTTCTCAATTACAAGTTAATAACTAAATTGGTAATTAGAAATTACAAACTTCAAGATCTGATCTTCACAACTTCAAGTTCTCAATTACAAATTAATAACTAAATTGGTAATTTGAAATTTCTAACTTCAAGATATGATCTTCAGAACTTCAAGTTCTCAATTTCAAGTTAATAACTAAATTGGTAATTTGAAATTACTAACTTCAAGATCTGATCTTCAGAACTTCAAGTTCTCAATTTCAAGTTAATAACTAAATTGGTAATTTGAAATTACTAACTTCAAGATCTGATCTTCAGAACTTCAAGTTCTCAATTTCAAGATAATAACTAAGTTGGTAATTTGAAATTACTAACTTCAAGATCTGATCTTCAGAACTTCAAGTTCTCAATTACAAGTTAATAACTAAATTGGTAATTTGAAATTACTAACTTCAAGATATGATCTTCAGAACTTCAAGTTCTCAATTTCAAGTTAATAACTAAATTGGTAATTTGAAATTACTAACTTCAAGATGTGATCTTCAGAACTTCAAGTTCTCAATTTCAAATAAATAAATAAATTGGTAATTTGAATTTACTAACTTCAAGATCTGATCTTCAGAACTTCTAGTTCTCAATTTCAAGTTAATAACTAAATTGGTAATTAGAAATTACTAACTTCAAGATCTGATCTTCAGAACTTCAAGTTCTCAATTACAAGTTAATAACTAAATTGGTAATTTGAAATTTCTAACTTCAAGTTCTGATCTTCAGAACTTCAAGTTCTCAATTTCAAGATAATAACTAAATTGGTAATTTGAAATTACTAACTGCAAGATCTGATCTTCAGAACTTCAAGTTCTCAATTACAAATAAATAAATAAATTGGTAATTTGAAATTACTAACTTCAAGATCTGATCTTCAGAACTTCTAGTTCTCAATTTCAAGTTAATAACTAAATTGGTAACTTGAAATTACTAACTTCAAGATCTGATCTTCAGAACTTCAAGTTCTCAATTTCAAGATAATAACTAAGTTGGTAATTTGAAATTACTAACTTCAAGATCTGATCTTCAGAACTTCAAGTTCTTAATTTCAAGTTAATAACTAAATTGGTAATTTGAAATTACTAACTTCATGATCTGATCTTCAGAACTTCAAGTTCTCAATTTCAAGTTAATAACTAAATTGGTAATTTGAAATTCCTGACTTCAAGATCTGATCTTCAGAACTTCAAGTTCTCAATTTCAAGTTAATAACTTAATTGGTAATTTGAAATTACTAACTTCAAGATGTGATCTTCAGAACTTCAAGTTCTCAATTTCAAATAAATAAATAAATTGGTAATTTGAAATTACTAACTTCAAGATCTGATCTTCAGAACTTCAAGTTCTCAATTTCAAATAAATAACTAAATTGGTAATTTGAAATTACTAACTTCAAGATCTGATCTTCAGAACTTCAAGTTCTCAATTTCAAGTTAATAACTTAATTGGTAATTTGAAATTACTAACTTCAAGATGTGATCTTCAGAACTTCAAGTTCTCAATTTCAAATAAATAAATAAATTGGTAATTTGAAATTACTAACTTCAAGATCTGATCTTCAGAAATTCTAGTTCTCAATTTCAAGTTAATAACTAAATTGGTAATTAGAAATTACTAACTTCAAAATCTGATCTTCAGAACTTCAAGTTCTCAATTACAAGTTAATAACTAAATTGGTAATTTGAAAATACTAACTTCAAGTTCTGATCTTAAGAACTTCAAGTTCTCAATTACAAGATAATAACTAAATTGGTAATTTGAAATTACTAACTTCAAGATCTGATCTTCAGAACTTCAAGTTCTCAATTTCAAGTTAATAACTAAATTGGTAATTTGAAATTACTAACTTCAAGATCTGATCTTCAGAACTTCTAGTTCTCAATTTCAAGTTAATAACTAAATTGGTAATTAGAAATTACTAACTTCAAGATCTGATCTTCAGAACTTCAAGTTCTCAATTACAAGTTAATAACTAAATTGGTAATTTGAAATTACTAACTTCAAGATCTGATCTTCAGAACTTCAAGTTCTCAATTTCAAGTTAATAACTAAATTGGTAATTTGCAATTACTAACTTCAAGATCTGATCTTCAGAACTTCAAGTTCTCAATTTCAAGTTAATAACTAAATTGGTAATTTGAAATTACTAACTTCAAGAAGTGATCTTCAGAACTTCAAGTTCTCAATTTCAAGTTAATAACTAAATTGGTAATTTGAAATTATTAACTTCAAGATCTGATCTTCGGAACTTCAAGTTCTCAATTTCAAGTTAATAACTAAATTGGTAATTTGAAATTACTAACTTCAAGATGTGATCTTCAGAACTTCAAGTTCTCAATTTCAAATAAATAAATAAATTGGTAATTTGAATTTACTAACTTCAAGATCTGATCTTCAGAACTTCTAGTTCTCAATTTCAAGTTAATAACTAAATTGGTAATTAGAAATTACTAACTTCAAGATCTGATCTTCAGAACTTCAAGTGCTCAATTACAAGTTAATAACTAAATTGGTAATTTGAAATTTCTAACTTCAAGTTCTGATCTTCAGAACTTCAAGTTCTCAATTTCAAGATAATAACTAAATTGGTAATTTGAAATTACTAACTGCAAGATCTGATCTTCAGAACTTCAAGTTCTCAATTACAAATAAATAAATAAATTGGTAATTTGAAATTACTAACTTCAAGATCTGATCTTCAGAACTTCTAGTTCTCAATTTCAAGTTAATAACTAAATTGGTAATTAGAAATTACTAACTTCAAGATCTGATCTTCAGAACTTCAAGTTCTCAATTACAAGTTAATAACTAAATTGGTAATTTGAAATTACTAACTTCAAGTTCTGATCTTCAGAACTTCAAGTTCTCAATTACAAGATAATAACTAAATTGGTAATTTGAAATTACTAACTTCAAGATCTGATCTTCAGAACTTCAAGTTCTCAATTTCAAGTTAATTACTAAATTGGTAATTTGAAATTCCTAACTTCAAGATCTGATCTTCAGAACTTCAAGTTCTCAATTTCAAGTTAATAATTAAATTGGTAATTTGAAATTACTAACTTCAAGATCTGATCTTCAGAACTTCAAGTTCTCAATTTCAAGTTAATAACTAAATTGATAATTTGAAATTACTAACTTCAAGATCTGATCTTCAGAACTTCAAGTTCTCAATTACAAGTTAATAACTAAATTGGTAATTTGAAATTACTAACTTCAAGATCTGATCTTCAGAACTTCAAGTTCTCAATTTCAAGTTAATAACGAAATTGGTAACTTGAAATTACTAACTTAAAAATCTGATCTTCAGAACTTCAAGTTCTCAATTTCAAGATAATAACTAAGTTGGTAATTTGAAATTACTAACTTCAAGATCTGATCTTCAGAACTTCAAGTTCTTAATTTCAAGTTAATAACTAAATTGGTAATTTGAAATTACTAACTTCATGATCTGATCTTCAGAACTTCAAGTTCTCAATTTCAAGTTAATAACTAAATTGGTAATTTGAAATTCCTGACTTCAAGATCTGATCTTCAGAACTTCAAGTTCTCAATTTCAAGTTAATAACTAAATTGTTAATTTGAAATTATTAACTTCAAGATCTGATCTTCGGAACTTCAAGTTCTCAATTTCAAGTTAATAACTAAATTGGTAATTAGAAATTACTAACTTCAAGATCTGATCTTCAGAACTTCAAGTTCTCAATTACAAGTTAATAACTAAATTGGTAATTTGAAATTTCTAACTTCAAGTTCTGATCTTCAGAACTTCAAGTTCTCAATTTCAAGATAATAACTAAATTGGTAATTTGAAATTACTAACTTCAAGATCTGATCTTCAGAACTTCAAGTTCTCAATTTGAAGTTAATAACTAAATTGGTAATTTGAAATTACTAACTTCAAGATGTGATCTTCAGAACTTCAAGTTCTCAATTTCAAATAAATAAATAAATTGGTAATTTGAAATTACTAACTTCAAGATCTGATCTTCAGAACTTCTAGTTCTCAATTTCAAGTTAATAACTAAATTGGTAATTAGAAATTACTAACTTCAAGATCTGATCTTCAGAACTTCAAGTTCTCAATTACAAGTTAATAACTAAATTGGTAATTTGAAATTACTAACTTCAAGTTCTGATCTTCAGAACTTCAAGTTCTCAATTACAAGATAATAACTAAATTGGTAATTTGAAATTACTAACTTCAAGATCTGATCTTCAGAACTTCAAGTTCTCAATTTCAAGTTAATTACTAAATTGGAATTTGAAATTCCTAACTTCAAGATCTGATCTTCAGAACTTCAAGTTCTCAATTTCAAGTTAATAACTAAATTGGTAATTTGAAATTACTAACTTCAAGATCTGATCTTCAGAACTTCAAGTTCTCAATTTCAAGTTAATAACTAAATTGGTAATTTGAAATTACTAACTTCAAGATCTGATCTTCAGAACTTCAAGGTCTCAATTTCTAGATAATAACTAAGTTGGTAATTTGAAATTACTAACTTCAAGATCTGAACTTCAGAACTTCAAGTTCTTAATTTCAAGTTAATAACTAAATTGGTAATTTGAAATTACTAACTTCAAGATCTGATCTTCAGAACTTCAAGTTCTCAATTTCAAGTTAATAACTAAATTGGTAATTTGAAATTCCTAACTTCAAGATCTGATCTTCAGAACTTCTAGTTCTCAATTTCAAGTTAATAACTAAATTGTTAATTTGAAATTATTAACTTCAAGATCTGATCTTCGGAACTTCAAGTTCTCAATTTCAAGATAATAACTAAATTGGTAATTTGAAATTACTAACTTCAAGATCTGATCTTCAGAACTTCAAGTTCTCAATTTCAAGCTAATAACTAAATTAGTAATTTGAAATTACTAACTTCAAGATCTGATCTTCAGAACTTCAAGTTCTCAATTTCAAGTTAATAACTAAATTGGTAATTTGAAATTACTAACTTCAAGATCTGATCTTCAGAACTTCAAGTTCTCAATTTCAAGTTAATAACTAAATTGGTAATTAGAAATTACAAACTTCAAGATCTGATCTTCAGAACTTCAAGTTCTCAATTACAAATTAATAACTAAATTGGTAATTTGAAATTACTAACTTCAAGATATGATCTTCAGAACTTCAAGTTCTCAATTTCAAGTTAATAACTAAATTGGTAATTTGAAATTACTAACTTCAAGATCTGATCTTCAGAACTTCAAGTTCTCAATTTCAAGTTAATAACTAAATTGGTAATTTGAAATTACTAACTTCAAGATCTGATCTTCAGAACTTCAAGTTCTCAATTTCAAGATAATAACTAAGTTGGTAATTTGAAATTACTAACTTCAAGATCTGATCTTCAGAACTTCAAGTTCTCAATTTCAAGTTAATAACTAAATTGGTAATTTGAAATTACTAACTTCAAGATCTGATCTTCAGAACTTCAAGTTCTCAATTTCAAGATAATAACTAAGTTGGTAATTTGAAATTACTAACTTCAAGATCTGATCTTCAGAACTTCAAGTTCTCAATTACAAGTTAATAACTAAATTGGTAATTAGAAATTACAAACTTCAAGATCTGATCTTCAGAACTTCAAGTTCTCAATTACAAATTAATAACTAAATTGGTAATTTGAAATTTCTAACTTCAAGATATGATCTTCAGAACTTCAAGTTCTCAATTTCAAGTTAATAACTAAATTGGTAATTTGAAATTACTAACTTCTAGATCTGATCTTCAGAGCTTCAAGTTCTCAATTTCAAGTTAATAACTAAATTGGTAATTTGAAATTACTAACTTCAAGATCTGATCTTCAGAACTTCAAGTTCTCAATTTCAAGATAATAACTAAGTTGGTAATTTGAAATTACTAACTTCAAGATCTGATCTTCAGAACTTCAAGTTCTCAATTACAAGTTAATAACTAAATTGGTAATTTGAAATTACTAACTTCAAGATATGATCTTCAGAACTTCAAGTTCTCAATTTCAAGTTAATAACTAAATTGGTAATTTGAAATTACTAACTTCAAGATGTGATCTTCAGAACTTCAAGTTCTCAATTTCAAATAAATAAATAAATTGGTAATTTGAATTTACTAACTTCAAGATCTGATCTTCAGAACTTCTAGTTCTCAATTTCAAGTTAATAACTAAATTGGTAATTAGAAATTACTAACTTCAAGATCTGATCTTCAGAACTTCAAGTTCTCAATTACAAGTTAATAACTAAATTGGTAATTTGAAATTTCTAACTTCAAGTTCTGATCTTCAGAACTTCAAGTTCTCAATTTCAAGATAATAACTAAATTGGTAATTTGAAATTACTAACTGCAAGATCTGATCTTCAGAACTTCAAGTTCTCAATTACAAATAAATAAATAAATTGGTAATTTGAAATTACTAACTTCAAGATCTGATCTTCAGAACTTCTAGTTCTCAATTTCAAGTTAATAACTAAATTGGTAATTAGAAATTACTAACTTCAAGATCTGATCTTCAGAACTTCAAGTTCTCAATTACAAGTTAATAACTAAATTGGTAATTTGAAATTACTAACTTCAAGATCT
Organism: Rhagonycha lutea; assembly: GCA_958510855.1. NCBI lineage: Eukaryota > Metazoa > Arthropoda > Insecta > Coleoptera > Cantharidae > Rhagonycha > Rhagonycha lutea. Next base: position 42,413,043 of record OY294037.1, read on the forward strand.
GATCTTCAGAACTTCAAGTTCTCAATTTCAAGTTAATAACTAAATTGGTAACTTGAAATTACTAACTTCAAGATCTGATCTTCAGAACTTCAAGTTCTCAATTTCAAGATAATAACTAAGTTGGTAATTTGAAATTACTAACTTCAAGATCTGATCTTCAGAACTTCAAGTTCTTAATTTCAAGTTAATAACTAAATTGGTAATTTGAAATTACTAACTTCATGATCTGATCTTCAGAACTTCAAGTTCTCAATTTCAAGTTAATAACTAAATTGGTAATTTGAAATTCCTGACTTCAAGATCTGATCTTCAGAACTTCAAGTTCTCAATTTCAAGTTAATAACTAAATTGTTAATTTGAAATTATTAACTTCAAGATCTGATCTTCGGAACTTCAAGTTCTCAATTTCAAGTTAATAACTAAATTGGTAATTAGAAATTACTAACTTCAAGATCTGATCTTCAGAACTTCAAGTTCTCAATTACAAGTTAATAACTAAATTGGTAATTTGAAATTTCTAACTTCAAGTTCTGATCTTCAGAACTTCAAGTTCTCAATTTCAAGATAATAACTAAATTGGTAATTTGAAATTACTAACTTCAAGATCTGATCTTCAGAACTTCAAGTTCTCAATTTCAAGTTAATAACTATATTGGTAATTTGAAATTACTAACTTCAAGATGTGATCTTCAGAACTTCAAGTTCTCAATTTCAAATAAATAAATAAATTGGTAATTTGAAATTACTAACTTCAAGATCTGATCTTCAGAACTTCTAGTTCTCAATTTCAAGTTAATAACTAAATTGGTAATTAGAAATTACTAACTTCAAGATCTGATCTTCAGAACTTCAAGTTCTCAATTACAAGTTAATAACTAAATTGGTAATTTGAAATTACCAACTTCAAGTTCTGATCTTCAGAACTTCAAGTTCTCAATTTCAAGTTAATAACTAAATTGGTAATTAGAAATTACTAACTTCAAGATCTGATCTTCAGAACTTCAAGTTCTCAATTACAAGTTAATAACTAAATTGGTAATTTGAATTTACTAACTTCAAGATCTGATCTTCAGAACTTCTAGTTCTCAATTTCAAGTTAATAACTAAATTGGTAATTAGAAATTACTAACTTCAAGATCTGATCTTCAGAACTTCAAGTTCTCAATTACAAGTTAATAACTAAATTGGTAATTTGAAATTTCTAACTTCAAGTTCTGATCTTCAGAACTTCAAGTTCTCAATTTCAAGATAATAACTAAATTGGTAATTAGAAATTACTAACTTCAAGATCTGATCTTCAGAACTTCAAGTTCTCAATTACAAGTTAATAACTAAATTGGTAATTTGAAATTACTAACTTCAAGATCTGATCTTCAGAACTTCAAGTTCTCAATTTCAAGTTAATAACTAAATTGGTAATTTGCAATTACTAACTTCAAGATCTGATCTTCAGAACTTCAAGTTCTCAATTTCAAGTTAATAACTAAATTGGTAATTTGCAATTACTAACTTCAAGATCTGATATTCAGAACTTCAAGTTCTCAATTTCAAGTTAATAACTAAATTGGTAATTTGCAATTACTAACTTCAAGATCTGATCTTCAGAACTTCAAGTTCTCAATTTCAAGTTAATAACTAAATTGGTAATTTGCAATTACTAACTTCAAGATCTGATCTTCAGAACTTCAAGTTCTCAATTTCAAGTTAATAACTAAATTGGTAATTTGCAATTACTAACTTCAAGATCTGATCTTCAGAACTTCAAGTTCTCAATTTCAAGTTAATAACTAAATTGGTAATTTGAAATTACTAACTTCAAGATCTGATCTTCAGAACTTCAAGTTCTCAATTTCAAGATAATAACTAAATTGGTAATTTGAAATTACTAACTTCAAGATCTGATCTTCAGAACTTCAAGTTCTCAATTTGAAGTTAATAACTAAATTGGTAATTTGAAATTACTAACTTCAAGATCTGATCTTCAGAACTTCAAGTTCTCAATTTCAAGTTAATAACTAAATTGGTAATTTGAAATTACTAACTTCAAGATCTGATCTTCAGAACTTCAAGTTCTCAATTTCAAGTTAATAACTAAATTGGTAATTTGAAATTATTAACTTCAAGATCTGATCTTCAGAACTTCAAGTTCTCAATTTCAAGATAATAACTAAGTTGGTAATTTGAAATTACTAACTTCAAGATCTGATCTTCAGAACTTCAAGTTCTTATTTTCAAGTTAATAACTAAATTGGTAATTTGAAATTACTAACTTCAAGATCTGATCTTCAGAACTTCAAGTTCTCAATTTCAAGTTAATAACTAAATTGGTAATTTGAAATTCCTAACTTCAAGATCTGATATTCAGAACTTCAAGTTCTCAATTTCAAGTTAATAACTAAATTGTTAATTTGAAATTATTAACTTCAAGATCTGATCTTCGGACCTTCAAGTTCTCAATTTCAAGATAATAACTAAATTGGTAATTTGAAATTACTAACTTCAAGATCTGATCTTCAGAACTTCAAGTTCTCAATTTCAAGCTAATAACTAAATTAGTAATTTGAAATTACTAACTTCAAGATCTGATCTTCAGAACTTCAAGTTCTCAATTTCAAGTTAATAACTAAATTGGTAATTTGAAATTACTAACTTCAAGATCTGATCTTCAGAACTTCTAGTTCTCAATTTCAAGTTAATAACTAAATTGGTAATTAGAAATTACAAACTTCAAGATCTGATCTTCAGAACTTCAAGTTCTCAATTACAAATTAATAACTAAATTGGTAATTTGAAATTACTAACTTCAAGATATGATCTTCAGAACTTCAAGTTCTCAATTTCAAGTTAATAACTAAATTGGTAATTTGAAATTACTAACTTCAAGATCTGATCTTCAGAACTTCAAGTTCTCAATTTCAAGTTAATAACTAAATTGGTAATTTGAAATTACTAACTTCAAGATCTGATCTTCAGAACTTCAAGTTCTCAATTTCAAGATAATAACTAAGTTGGTAATTTGAAATTACTAACTTCAAGATCTGATCTTCAGAACTTCAAGTTCTCAATTACAAGTTAATAACTAAATTGGTAATTTGAAATTACTAACTTCAAGATATGATCTTCAGAACTTCAAGTTCTCAATTTCAAGTTAATAACTAAATTGGTAATTTGAAATTACTAACTTCAAGATGTGATCTTCAGAACTTCAAGTTCTCAATTTCAAGTTAATAACTAAATTGGTAATTTGAAATTACTAACTTCAAGATCTGATCTTCAGAACTTCAAGTTCTCAATTTCAAGTTAATAACTAAATTGGTAATTTGAAATTACTAACTTCAAGATCTGATCTTCAGAACTTCAAGTTCTCAATTTCAAGATAATAACTAAGTTGGTAATTTGAAATTACTAACTTCAAGATCTGATCTTCAGAACTTCAAGTTCTCAATTACAAGTTAATAACTAAATTGGTAATTTGAAATTACTAACTTCAAGATATGATCTTCAGAACTTCAAGTTCTCAATTTCAAGTTAATAACTAAATTGGTAATTTGAAATTACTAACTTCAAGATGTGATCTTCAGAACTTCAAGTTCTCAATTTCAAGTTAATAACTAAATTGGTAATTTGAAATTACTAACTTCAAGATCTGATCTTCAGAACTTCAAGTTCTCAATTTCAAGTTAATAACTAAATTGGTAATTTGAAATTACTAACTTCAAGATCTGATCTTCAGAACTTCAAGTTCTCAATTTCAAGATAATAACTAAGTTGGTAATTTGAAATTACTAACTTCAAGATCTGATCTTCAGAACTTCAAGTTCTTAATTTCAAGTTAATAACTAAATTGGTAATTTGAAATTACTAACTTCAAGATCTGATCTTCAGAACTTCAAGTTCTCAATTTCAAGTTAATAACTAAATTGGTAATTTGAAATTCCTAACTTCAAGATCTGATATTCAGAACTTCAAGTTCTCAATTTCAAGTTAATAACTAAATTGTTAATTTGAAATTATTAACTTCAAGATCTGATCTTCGGAACTTCAAGTTCTCAATTTCAAGATAATAACTAAATTGGTAATTTGAAATTACTAACTTCAAGATCTGATCTTCAGAACTTCAAGTTCTCAATTTCAAGCTAATAACTAAATTAGTAATTTGAAATTACTAACTTCAAGATCTGATCTTCAGAACTTCAAGTTCTCAATTACAAATTAATAACTAAATTGGTAATTTGAAATTACTAACTTCAAGATATGATCTTCAGAACTTCAAGTTCTCAATTTCAAGTTAATAACTAAATTGGTAATTTGAAATTACTAACTTTAAGATCTGATCTTCAGAACTTCAAGTTCTCAATTTCAAGTTAATAACTAAATTGGTAATTTGAAATTACTAACTTCAAGATCTGATCTTCAGAACTTCAAGTTCTCAATTTCAAGATAATAACTAAGTTGGTAATTTGAAATTTCTAACTTCAAGATCTGATCTTCAGAACTTCAAGTTCTCAATTACAAGTTAATAACTAAATTGGTAATTTGAAATTACTAACTTCAAGATATGATCTTCAGAACTTCAAGTTCTCAATTACAAGTTAATAACTAAATTGGTAATTTGAAATTACTAACTTCAAGATGTGATCTTCAGAACTTCAAGTTCTCAATTTCAAGTTAATAACTAAATTGGTAATTTGAAATTACTAACTTCAAGATCTGATCTTCAGAACTTCAAGTTCTCAATTTCAAGATAATAACTAAGTTGGTAATTTGAAATTACTAACTTCAAGATCTGATCTTCAGAACTTCAAGTTCTCAATTTCAAGTTAATAACTAAATTGGTAATTTGAAATTACTAACTTCAAGATCTGATCTTCAGAACTTCAAGTTCTCAATTTCAAGTTAATAACTAAATTGGTAATTTGAAATTACTAACTGAAAGATCTGATCTTCAGAACTTCAAGTTCTCAATTTCAAGTTAATAACTAAATTGGTAATTTGAAATTATTAACTTCAAGATCTGATCTTCGGAACTTCAAGTTCTCAATTTCAAGTTAATAACTAAATTGGTAATTTGAAATTACTAACTTCAAGATGTGATCTTCAGAACTTCAAGTTCTCAATTTCAAATAAATAAATAAATTGGTAATTTGAATTTACTAACTTCAAGATCTTATCTTCAGAACTTCTAGTTCTCAATTTCAAGTTAATAACTAAATTGATAATTTGAAATTACTAACTTCAAGATCTGATCTTCAGAACTTCAAGTTCTCAATTACAAGTTAATAACTAAATTGGTAATTTGAAATTACTAACTTCAAGATCTGATCTTCAGAACTTCAAGTTCTCAATTTCAAGTTAATAACTAAATTGGTAATTTGAAATTACTAACTTCAAGATCTGATCTTCAGAACTTCAAGTTCTCAATTTCAAGATAATAACTAAGTTGGTAATTTGAAATTACTAACTTCAAGATCTGATCTTCAGAACTTCAAGTTCTTAATTTCAAGTTAATAACTAAATTGGTAATTTGAAATTACTAACTTCAAGATCTGATCTTCAGAACTTCAAGTTCTCAATTTCAAGTTAATAACTAAATTGGTAATTTGAAATTCCTAACTTCAAGATCTGATCTTCAGAACTTCAAGTTCTCAATTTCAAGTTAATAACTAAATTGTTAATTTGAAATTATTAACTACAAGATCTGATCTTCGGAACTTCAAGTTCTCAATTTCAAGATAATAACTAAATTGGTAATTTGAAATTACTAACTTCAAGATCTGATCCTCAGAACTTCAAGTTCTCAATTTCAAGATAATAACTAAATTGGTAATTTGAAATTACTAACTTCAAGATCTGATCTTCAGAACTTCAAGTTCTCAATTTCAAGTTAATAACTAAATTGGTAATTTGAAATTACTAACTTCAAGATCTGATCTTCAGAACTTCTAGTTCTCAATTTCAAGTTAATAACTAAATTGGTAATTAGAAATTACTAACTTCAAGATCTGATCTTCAGAACTTCAAGTTCTCAATTACAAGTTAATAACTAAATTGGTAATTTGAAATTACTAACTTCAAGATCTGATCTTCAGAACTTCAAGTTCTCAATTTCAAGTTAATAACTAAATTGGTAATTTGAAATTACTAACTTCAAGATCTGATCTTCAGAACTTCAAGTTCTCAATTTCAAGTTAATAACTAAATTGGTAATTTGAAATTACTAACTTCAAGATGTGATCTTCAGAACTTCAAGTTCTCAATTTCAAGTTAATAACTAAATTGGTAATTTGAAATTATTAACTTCAAGATCTGATCTTCGGAACTTCAAGTTCTCAATTTCAAGTTAATAACTAAATTGGTAATTTGAAATTACTAACTTCAAGATGTGATCTTCAGAACTTCAAGTTCTCAATTTCAAATATATAAATAAATTGGTAATTTGAATTTACTAACTTCAAGATCTGATCTTCAGAACTTCTAGTTCTCAATTTCAAGTTAATAACTAAATTGGTAATTAGAAATTACTAACTTCAAGATCTGATCTTCAGAACTTCAAGTTCTCAATTACAAGTTAATAACTAAATTGGTAATTTGAAATTTCTAACTTCAAGTTCTTATCTTCAGAACTTCAAGTTCTCAATTTCAAGATAATAACTAAATTGGTAATTTGAAATTACTAACTTCAAGATCTGATCTTCAGAACTTCAAGTTCTCAATTTCAAGTTAATAACTAAATTGGTAATTTGAAATTACTAACTTCAAGATGTGATCTTCAGAACTTCAAGTTCTCAATTTCAAATAAATAAATAAATTGGTAATTTGAAATTACTAACTTCAAGATCTGATCTTCAGAACTTCTAGTTCTCAATTTCAAGTTAATAACTAAATTGGTAATTAGAAATTACTAACTTCAAGATCTGATCTTCAGAACTTCAAGTTCTCAATTACAAGTTAATAACTAAATTGGTAATTTGAAAATACTAACTTCAAGTTCTGATCTTCAGAACTTCAAGTTCTCAATTACAAGATAATAACTAAATTGGTAATTTGAAATTACTAACTTCAAGATCTGATCTTCAGAACTTCAAGTTCTCAATTTCAAGTTAATAACTAAATTGGTAATTTGAAATTACTAACTTCAAGATCTGATCTTCAGAACTTCTAGTTCTCAATTTCAAGTTAATAACTAAATTGGTAATTAGAAATTACTAACTTCAAGATCTGATCTTCAGAACTTCAAGTTCTCAATTACAAGTTAATAACTAAATTGGTAATTTGAAATTACTAACTTCAAGATCTGATCTTCAGAACTTCAAGTTCTCAATTTCAAGTTAATAACTAAATTGGTAATTTGCAATTACTAACTTCAAGATCTGATCTTCAGAACTTCAAGTTCTCAATTTCAAGTTAATAACTAAATTGGTAATTTGAAATTACTAACTTCAAGATGTGATCTTCAGAACTTCAAGTTCTCAATTTCAAGTTAATAACTAAATTGGTAATTTGAAATTATTAACTTCAAGATCTGATCTTCGGAACTTCAAGTTCTCAATTTCAAGTTAATAACTAAATTGGTAATTTGAAATTACTAACTTCAAGATGTGATCTTCAGAACTTCAAGTTCTCAATTTAAAATAAATAAATAAATTGGTAATTTGAATTTACTAACTTCAAGATCTGATCTTCAGAACTTCTAGTTCTCAATTTCAAGTTAATAACTAAATTGGTAATTAGAAATTACTAACTTCAAAATCTGATCTTCAGAACTTCAAGTTCTCAATTACAAGTTAATAACTAAATTGGTAATTTGAAATTTCTAACTGCAAGTTCTGATCTTCAGAACTTCAAGTTCTCAATTTCAAGATAATAACTAAATTGGTAATTTGAAATTACTAACTGCAAGATCTGATCTTCAGAACTTCAAGTTCTCAATTTCAAGTTAATAACTAAATTGGTAATTTGAAATTACTAACTTCAAGATGTGATCTTCAGAACTTCAAGTTCTCAATTTCAAATAAATAAATAAATTGGTAATTTGAAATTACTAACTTCAAGATCTGATCTTCAGAACTTCTAGTTCTCAATTTCAAGTTAATAACTAAATTGGTAATTAGAAATTACTAACTTCAAGATCTGATCTTCAGAACTTCAAGTTCTCAATTACAAGTTAATAACTAAATTGGTAATTTGAAATTACTAACTTCAAGTTCTGATCTTCAGAACTTCAAGTTCTCAATTACAAGATAATAACTAAATTGGTAATTTGAAATTACTAACTTCAAGATCTGATCTTCAGAACTTCAAGTTCTCAATTTCAAGTTAATTACTAAATTGGTAATTTGAAATTCCTAACTTCAAGATCTGATCTTCAGAACTTCAAGTTCTCAATTTCAAGTTAATAACTAAATTGGTAATTAGAAATTACTAACTTCAAGATCTGATCTTCAGAACTTCAAGTTCTCAATTTCAAGTTAATAACTAAATTGATAATTTGAAATTACTAACTTCAAGATCTGATCTTCAGAACTTCAAGTTCTCAATTACAAGTTAATAACTAAATTGGTAATTTGAAATTACTAACTTCAAGATCTGATCTTCAGAACTTCAAGTTCTCAATTTCAAGTTAATAACTAAATTGGTAATTTGAAATTACTAACTTCAAGATCTGATCTTCAGAACTTCAAGTTCTCAATTTCAAGATAATAACAAAGTTGGTAATTTGAAATTACTAACTTCAAGATCTGATCTTCAGAACTTCAAGTTCTCAATTACAAGTTAATAACTAAATTGGTAATTTGAAATTTCTAACTTCAAGTTCTGATCTTCAGAACTTCAAGTTCTCAATTTCAAGATAATAACTAAATTGGTAATTTGAAATTACTAACTTCAAGATCTGATCTTCAGAACTTCAAGTTCTCAATTTCAAGTTAATAACTAAATTGGTAATTTGAAATTACTAACTTCAAGATGTGATCTTCAGAACTTCAAGTTCTCAATTTCAAATAAATAAATAAATTGGTAATTTGAAATTACTAACTTCAAGATCTGATCTTCAGAACTTCTAGTTCTCAATTTCAAGTTAATAACTAAATTGGTAATTAGAAATTACTAACTTCAAGATCTGATCTTCAGAACTTCAAGTTCTCAATTACAAGTTAATAACTAAATTGGTAATTTGAAATTACTAACTTCAAGTTCTGATCTTCAGAACTTCAAGTTCTCAATTACAAGATAATAACTAAATTGGTAATTTGAAATTACTAACTTCAAGATCTGATCTTCAGAACTTCAAGTTCTCAATTTCAAGTTAATTACTAAATTGGTAATTTGAAATTCCTAACTTCAAGATCTGATCTTCAGAACTTCAAGTTCTCAATTTCAAGTTAATAACTAAATTGGTAATTTGAAATTACTAACTTCAAGATCTGATCTTCAGAACTTCAAGTTCTCAATTTCAAGTTAATAACTAAATTGGTAATTTGAAATTACTAACTTCAAGATCTGATCTTCAGAACTTCAAGTTCTCAATTTCAAGATAATAACTAAGTTGGTAATTTGAAATTACTAACTTCAAGATCTGATCTTCAGAACTTCAAGTTCTTAATTTCAAGTTAAGAACTAAATTGGTAATTTGAAATTACTAACTTCAAGATCTGATCTTCAGAACTTCAAGTTCTCAATTTCAAGTTAATAACTAAATTGGTAATTTGAAATTACTAACTTAAGATCTGATCTTCAGAACTTCAAGTTCTCAATTTCAAGTTAATAACTAAATTGGTAATTTGAAATTTCTAACTTCAAGTTCTGATCTTCAGAACTTCAAGTTCTCAATTTCAAGTTAATAACTAAATTGGTAATTTGAAATTACTAACTTAAGATCTGATCTTCAGAACTTCAAGTTCTCAATTACAAGTTAATAACTAAATTGGTAATTTGAAATTTCTAACTTCAAGTTCTGATCTTCAGAACTTCAAGTTCTCAATTTCAAGATAATAACTAAATTGGTAATTTGAAATTCCTAACTTCAAGATCTGATCTTCAGAACTTCAAGTTCTCAATTTCAAGTTAATAACTAAATTGGTAATTTGAAATTACTAACTTAAGATCTGATCTTCAGAACTTCAAGTTCTCAATTTCAAGTTAATAACTAAATTGATAATTTGAAATTACTAACTTCAAGATCTGATCTTCAGAACTTCAAGTTCTCAATTACAAGTTAATAACTAAATTGGTAATTTGAAATTACTAACTTCAAGATCTGATCTTCAGAACTTCAAGTTCTCAATTTCAAGTTAATAACTAAATTGGTAATTTGAAATTACTAACTTCAAGATCTGATCTTCAGAACTTCAAGTTCTCAATTTCAAGATAATAACTAAGTTGGTAATTTGAAATTACTAACTTCAAGATCTGATCTTCAGAACTTCAAGTTCTTAATTTCAAGTTAATAACTAAATTGGTAATTTGAAATTACTAACTTCAAGATCTGATCTTCAGAACTTCAAGTTCTCAATTTCAAGTTAATAACTAAATTGGTAATTTGAAATTCCTAACTTCAAGATCTGATCTTCAGAACTTCAAGTTCTCAATTACAAGTTAATAACTAAATTGTTAATTTGAAATTATTAACTACAAGATCTGATCTTCGGAACTTCAAGTTCTCAATTTCAAGATAATAACTAAATTGGTAATTAGAAATTCCTAACTTCAAGATCTGATCTTCAGAACTTCAAGTTCTCAATTTCAAGTTAATAACTAAATTGATAATTTGAAATTACTAACTTCAAGATCTGATCTTCAGAACTTCAAGTTCTCAATTCCAAGTTAATAACTAAATTGGTAATTTGAAATTACTAACTTCAAGATCTGATCTTCAGAACTTCAAGTTCTCAATTTCAAGTTAATAACTAAATTGGTAATTTGAAATTACTAACTTCAAGATCTGATCTTCAGAACTTCAAGTTCTCAATTTCAAGATAATAACAAAGTTGGTAATTTGAAATTACTAACTTCAAGATCTGATCTTCAGAACTTCAAGTTCTCAATTACAAGTTAATAACTAAATTGGTAATTTGAAATTTCTAACTTCAAGTTCTGATCTTCAGAACTTCAAGTTCTCAATTTCAAGATAATAACTAAATTGGTAATTTGAAATTACTAACTTCAAGATCTGATCTTCAGAACTTCAAGTTCTCAATTTCAAGTTAATAACTAAATTGGTAATTAGAAATTACTAACTTCAAGATCTGATCTTCAGAACTTCAAGTTCTCAATTTCAAGTTAATAACTAAATTGATAATTTGAAATTACTAACTTCAAGATCTGATCTTCAGAACTTCAAGTTCTCAATTACAAGTTAATAACTAAATTGGTAATTTGAAATTACTAACTTCAAGATCTGATCTTCAGAACTTCAAGTTCTCAATTTCAAGTTAATAACTAAATTGGTAATTTGAAATTACTAACTTCAAGATCTGATCTTCAGAACTTCAAGTTCTCAATTTCAAGATAATAACAAAGTTGGTAATTTGAAATTACTAACTTCAAGATCTGATCTTCAGAACTTCAAGTTCTCAATTACAAGTTAATAACTAAATTGGTAATTTGAAATTTCTAACTTCAAGTTCTGATCTTCAGAACTTCAAGTTCTCAATTTCAAGATAATAACTAAATTGGTAATTTGAAATTACTAACTTCAAGATCTGATCTTCAGAACTTCAAGTTCTCAATTTCAAGTTAATAACTAAATTGGTAATTTGAAATTACTAACTTCAAGATGTGATCTTCAGAACTACAAGTTCTCAATTTCAAATAAATAAATAAATTGGTAATTTGAAATTACTAACTTCAAGATCTGATCTTCAGAACTTCTAGTTCTCAATTTCAAGTTAATAACTAAATTGGTAATTAGAAATTACTAACTTCAAGATCTGATCTTCAGAACTTCAAGTTCTCAATTACAAGTTAATAACTAAATTGGTAATTTGAAATTACTAACTTCAAGTTCTGATCTTCAGAACTTCAAGTTCTCAATTACAAGATAATAACTAAATTGGTAATTTGAAATTACTAACTTCAAGATCTGATCTTCAGAACTTCAAGTTCTCAATTTCAAGTTAATTACTAAATTGGTAATTTGAAATTCCTAACTTCAAGATCTGATCTTCAGAACTTCAAGTTCTCAATTTCAAGTTAATAACTAAATTGGTAATTTGAAATTACTAACTTCAAGATCTGATCTTCAGAACTTCAAGTTCTCAATTTCAAGTTAATAACTAAATTGGTAATTTGAAATTACTAACTTCAAGATCTGATCTTCAGAACTTCAAGTTCTCAATTTCAAGATAATAACTAAGTTGGTAATTTGAAATTACTAACTTCAAGATCTGATCTTCAGAACTTCAAGTTCTTAATTTCAAGTTAAGAACTAAATTGGTAATTTGAAATTACAAACTTCAAGATCTGATCTTCAGAACTTCAAGTTCTCAATTTCAAGTTAATAACTAAATTGGTAATTTGAAATTACTAACTTAAGATCTGATCTTCAGAACTTCAAGTTCTCAATTTCAAGTTAATAACTAAATTGATAATTTGAAATTACTAACTTCAAGATCTGATCTTCAGAACTTCAAGTTCTCAATTACAAGTTAATAACTAAATTGGTAATTTGAAATTACTAACTTCAAGATCTGATCTTCAGAACTTCAAGTTCTCAATTTCAAGTTAATAACTAAATTGGTAATTTGAAATTACTAACTTCAAGATCTGATCTTCAGAACTTCAAGTTCTCAATTTCAAGATAATAACTAAGTTGGTAATTTGAAATTACTAACTTCAAGATCTGATCTTCAGAACTTCAAGTTCTCAATTTCAAGTTAATAACTAAATTGGTAATTTGAAATTACTAACTTCAAGATCTGATCTTCAGAACTTCAAGTTCTCAATTTCAAGTTAATAACTAAATTGGTAATTTGAAATTACTAACTTCAAGATCTGATCTTCAGAACTTCAAGTTCTCAATTTCAAGTTAATAACTAAATTGGTAATTTGAAATTACTAACTTCAAGATCTGATCTTCAGAACTTCTAGTTCTCAATTTCAAGTTAATAACTAAATTGGTAATTAGAAATTACAAACTTCAAGATCTGATCTTCAGAACTTCAAGTTCTCAATTACAAATTAATAACTAAATTGGTAATTTGAAATTACTAACTTCAAGATATGATCTTCAGAACTTCAAGTTCTCAATTTCAAGTTAATAACTAAATTGGTAATTTGAAATTACTAACTTTAAGATCTGATCTTCAGAACTTCAAGTTCTCAATTTCAAGTTAATAACTAAATTGGTAATTTGAAATTACTAACTTCAAGATCTGATCTTCAGAACTTCAAGTTCTCAATTTCAAGTTAATAACTAAATTGGTAATTTGAAATTACTAACTTCAAGATCTGATCTTCAGAACTTCAAGTTCTCAATTTCAAGTTAATAACTAAATTGGTAATTTGAAATTACTAACTTCAAGATCTGATCTTCAGAACTTCAAGTTCTCAATTTCAAGTTAATAACTAAATTGGTAATTTGAAATTACTAACTTCAAGATCTGATCTTCAGAACTTCAAGTTCTCAATTTCAAGATAATAACTAAGTTGGTAATTTGAAATTACTAACTTCAAGATCTGATCTTCAGAACTTCAAGTTCTTAATTTCAAGTTAAGAACTAAATTGGTAATTTGAAATTACTAACTTCAAGATCTGATCTTCAGAACTTCAAGTTCTCAATTTCAAGTTAATAACTAAATTGGTAATTTGAAATTACTAACTTAAGATCTGATCTTCAGAACTTCAAGTTCTCAATTTCAAGTTAATAACTAAATTGATAATTTGAAATTACTAACTTCAAGATCTGATCTTCAGAACTTCAAGTTCTCAATTACAAGTTAATAACTAAATTGGTAATTTGAAATTACTAACTTCAAGATCTGATCTTCAGAACTTCAAGTTCTCAATTTCAAGTTAATAACTAAATTGGTAATTTGAAATTACTAACTTCAAGATCTGATCTTCAGAACTTCAAGTTCTCAATTTCAAGATAATAACTAAGTTGGTAATTTGAAATTACTAACTTCAAGATCTGATCTTCAGAACTTCAAGTTCTTAATTTCAAGTTAAGAACTAAATTGGTAATTTGAAATTACTAACTTCAAGATCTGATCTTCAGAACTTCAAGTTCTCAATTTCAAGTTAATAACTAAATTGGTAATTTGAAATTACTAACTTAAGATCTGATCTTCAGAACTTCAAGTTCTCAATTTCAAGTTAATAACTAAATTGATAATTTGAAATTACTAACTTCAAGATCTGATCTTCAGAACTTCAAGTTCTCAATTACAAGTTAATAACTAAATTGGTAATTTGAAATTACTAACTTCAAGATCTGATCTTCAGAACTTCAAGTTCTCAATTTCAAGTTAATAACTAAATTGGTAATTTGAAATTACTAACTTCAAGATCTGATCTTCAGAACTTCAAGTTCTCAATTTCAAGATAATAACTAAGTTGGTAATTTGAAATTACTAACTTCAAGATCTGATCTTCAGAACTTCAAGTTCTTAATTTCAAGTTAAGAACTAAATTGGTAATTTGAAATTCCTAACTTCAAGATCTGATCTTCAGAACTTCAAGTTCTCAATTTCAAGTTAATAACTAAATTGGTAATTTGAAATTACTAACTTAAGATCTGATCTTCAGAACTTCAAGTTCTCAATTTCAAGTTAATAACTAAATTGATAATTTGAAATTACTAACTTCAAGATCTGATCTTCAGAACTTCAAGTTCTCAATTACAAGTTAATAACTAAATTGGTAATTTGAAATTACTAACTTCAAGATCTGATCTTCAGAACTTCAAGTTCTCAATTTCAAGTTAATAACTAAATTGGTAATTTGAAATTACTAACTTCAAGATCTGATCTTCAGAACTTCAAGTTCTCAATTTCAAGATAATAACTAAGTTGGTAATTTGAAATTACTAACTTCAAGATCTGATCTTCAGAACTTCAAGTTCTTAATTTCAAGTTAATAACTAAATTGGTAATTTGAAATTACTAACTTCAAGATCTGATCTTCAGAACTTCAAGTTCTCAATTTCAAGTTAATAACTAAATTGGTAATTTGAAATTCCTAACTTCAAGATCTGATCTTCAGAACTTCAAGTTCTCAATTTCAAGTTAATAACTAAATTGTTAATTTGAAATTATTAACTACAAGATCTGATCTTCGGAACTTCAAGTTCTCAATTTCAAGATAATAACTAAATTGGTAATTTGAAATTACTAACTTCAAGATCTGATCTTCAGAACTTCAAGTTCTCAATTTCAAGATAATAACTAAATTGGTAATTTGAAATTACTAACTTCAACATCTGATCTTCAGAACTTCAAGTTCTCAATTTCAAGTTAATAACTAAATTGGTAATTTGAAATTACTAACTTCAAGATCTGATCTTCAGAACTTCTAGTTCTCAATTTCAAGTTAATAACTAAATTGGTAATTAGAAATTACTAACTTCAAGATCTGATCTTCAGAACTTCAAGTTCTCAATTACAAGTTAATAACTAAATTGGTAATTTGAAATTACTAACTTCAAGATCTGATCTTCAGAACTTCAAGTTCTCAATTTCAAGATAATAACTAAATTGGTAATTTGAAATTACTAACTTCAAGATCTGATCTTCAGAACTTCAAGTTCTCAATTTCAAGTTAATAACTAAATTGGTAATTTGAAATTACTAACTTCAAGATCTGATCTTCAGAACTTCTAGTTCTCAATTTCAAATAAATAAATAAATTGGTAATTTGAAATTACTAACTTCAAGATCTGATCTTCAGAACTTCTAGTTCTCAATTTCAAGTTAATAACTAAATTGGTAATTTGAAATTACTAACTTCAAGATCTGATCTTCAGAACTTCAAGTTCTCAATTTCAAGTTAATAACTAAATTGGTAATTAGAAATTACTAACTTCAAGATCTGATCTTCAGAACTTCAAGTTCTCAATTACAAGTTAATAACTAAATTGGTAATTTGAAATTACTAACTTCAAGATCTGATCTTCAGAACTTCTAGTTCTCAATTTCAAGTTAATAACTAAATTGGTAATTTGAAATTACTAACTTCAAGATCTGATCTTCAGAACTTCAAGTTCTCAATTTCAAGTTAATAACTAAATTGGTAATTTGAAATTACTAACTTAAGATCTGATCTTCAGAACTTCAAGTTCTCAATTTCAAGTTAATAACTAAATTGATAATTTGAAATTACTAACTTCAAGATCTGATCTTCAGAACTTCAAGTTCTCAATTACAAGTTAATAACTAAATTGGTAATTTGAAATTACTAACTTCAAGATCTGATCTTCAGAACTTCAAGTTCTCAATTTCAAGTTAATAACTAAATTGGTAATTTGAAATTACTAACTTCAAGATCTGATCTTCAGAACTTCAAGTTCTCAATTTCAAGATAATAACTAAGTTGGTAATTTGAAATTACTAACTTCAAGATCTGATCTTCAGAACTTCAAGTTCTTAATTTCAAGTTAAGAACTAAATTGGTAATTTGAAATTACTAACTTCAAGATCTGATCTTCAGAACTTCAAGTTCTCAATTTCAAGTTAATAACTAAATTGGTAATTTGAAATTACTAACTTAAGATCTGATCTTCAGAACTTCAAGTTCTCAATTTCAAGTTAATAACTAAATTGATAATTTGAAATTACTAACTTCAAGATCTGATCTTCAGAACTTCAAGTTCTCAATTACAAGTTAATAACTAAATTGGTAATTTGAAATTACTAACTTCAAGATCTGATCTTCAGAACTTCAAGTTCTCAATTTCAAGTTAATAACTAAATTGGTAATTTGAAATTACTAACTTCAAGATCTGATCTTCAGAACTTCAAGTTCTCAATTTCAAGATAATAACTAAGTTGGTAATTTGAAATTACTAACTTCAAGATCTGATCTTCAGAACTTCAAGTTCTTAATTTCAAGTTAAGAACTAATTTGGTAATTTGAAATTCCTAACTTCAAGATCTGATCTTCAGAACTTCAAGTTCTCAATTTCAAGTTAATAACTAAATTGGTAATTTGAAATTACTAACTTAAGATCTGATCTTCAGAACTTCAAGTTCTCAATTTCAAGTTAATAACTAAATTGATAATTTGAAATTACTAACTTCAAGATCTGATCTTCAGAACTTCAAGTTCTCAATTACAAGTTAATAACTAAATTGGTAATTTGAAATTACTAACTTCAAGATCTGATCTTCAGAACTTCAAGTTCTCAATTTCAAGTTAATAACTAAATTGGTAATTTGAAATTACTAACTTCAAGATCTGATCTTCAGAACTTCAAGTTCTCAATTTCAAGATAATAACTAAGTTGGTAATTTGAAATTACTAACTTCAAGATCTGATCTTCAGAACTTCTAGTTCTCAATTTCAAGTTAATAACTAAATTGGTAATTAGAAATTACTAACTTCAAGATCTGATCTTCAGAACTTCAAGTTCTCAATTACAAGTTAATAACTAAATTGGTAATTTGAAATTACTAACTTCAAGTTCTGATCTTCAGAACTTCAAGTTCTCAATTACAAGATAATAACTAAATTGGTAATTTGAAATTACTAACTTCAAGATCTGATCTTCAGAACTTCAAGTTCTCAATTTCAAGTTAATTACTAAATTGGTAATTTGAAATTCCTAACTTCAAGATCTGATCTTCAGAACTTCAAGTTCTCAATTTCAAGTTAATAACTAAATTGGTAATTAGAAATTACTAACTTCAAGATCTGATCTTCAGAACTTCAAGTTCTCAATTTCAAGTTAATAACTAAATTGATAATTTGAAATTACTAACTTCAAGATCTGATCTTCAGAACTTCAAGTTCTCAATTACAAGTTAATAACTAAATTGGTAATTTGAAATTACTAACTTCAAGATCTGATCTTCAGAACTTCAAGTTCTCAATTTCAAGTTAATAACTAAATTGGTAATTTGAAATTACTAACTTCAAGATCTGATCTTCAGAACTTCAAGTTCTCAATTTCAAGATAATAACAAAGTTGGTAATTTGAAATTACTAACTTCAAGATCTGATCTTCAGAACTTCAAGTTCTCAATTACAAGTTAATAACTAAATTGGTAATTTGAAATTTCTAACTTCAAGTTCTGATCTTCAGAACTTCAAGTTCTCAATTTCAAGATAATAACTAAATTGGTAATTTGAAATTACTAACTTCAAGATCTGATCTTCAGAACTTCAAGTTCTCAATTTCAAGTTAATAACTAAATTGGTAATTTGAAATTACTAACTTCAAGATGTGATCTTCAGAACTTCAAGTTCTCAATTTCAAATAAATAAATAAATTGGTAATTTGAAATTACTAACTTCAAGATCTGATCTTCAGAACTTCTAGTTCTCAATTTCAAGTTAATAACTAAATTGGTAATTAGAAATTACTAACTTCAAGATCTGATCTTCAGAACTTCAAGTTCTCAATTACAAGTTAATAACTAAATTGGTAATTTGAAATTACTAACTTCAAGTTCTGATCTTCAGAACTTCAAGTTCTCAATTACAAGATAATAACTAAATTGGTAATTTGAAATTACTAACTTCAAGATCTGATCTTCAGAACTTCAAGTTCTCAATTTCAAGTTAATTACTAAATTGGTAATTTGAAATTCCTAACTTCAAGATCTGATCTTCAGAACTTCAAGTTCTCAATTTCAAGTTAATAACTAAATTGGTAATTTGAAATTACTAACTTCAAGATCTGATCTTCAGAACTTCAAGTTCTCAATTTCAAGTTAATAACTAAATTGGTAATTTGAAATTACTAACTTCAAGATCTGATCTTCAGAACTTCAAGTTCTCAATTTCAAGATAATAACTAAGTTGGTAATTTGAAATTACTAACTTCAAGATCTGATCTTCAGAACTTCAAGTTCTTAATTTCAAGTTAAGAACTAAATTGGTAATTTGAAATTACTAACTTCAAGATCTGATCTTCAGAACTTCAAGTTCTCAATTTCAAGTTAATAACTAAATTGGTAATTTGAAATTACTAACTTAAGATCTGATCTTCAGAACTTCAAGTTCTCAATTTCAAGTTAATAACTAAATTGGTAATTTGAAATTTCTAACTTCAAGTTCTGATCTTCAGAACTTCAAGTTCTCAATTTCAAGTTAATAACTAAATTGGTAATTTGAAATTACTAACTTAAGATCTGATCTTCAGAACTTCAAGTTCTCAATTACAAGTTAATAACTAAATTGGTAATTTGAAATTTCTAACTTCAAGTTCTGATCTTCAGAACTTCAAGTTCTCAATTTCAAGATAATAACTAAATTGGTAATTTGAAATTCCTAACTTCAAGATCTGATCTTCAGAACTTCAAGTTCTCAATTTCAAGTTAATAACTAAATTGGTAATTTGAAATTACTAACTTAAGATCTGATCTTCAGAACTTCAAGTTCTCAATTTCAAGTTAATAACTAAATTGATAATTTGAAATTACTAACTTCAAGATCTGATCTTCAGAACTTCAAGTTCTCAATTACAAGTTAATAACTAAATTGGTAATTTGAAATTACTAACTTCAAGATCTGATCTTCAGAACTTCAAGTTCTCAATTTCAAGTTAATAACTAAATTGGTAATTTGAAATTACTAACTTCAAGATCTGATCTTCAGAACTTCAAGTTCTCAATTTCAAGATAATAACTAAGTTGGTAATTTGAAATTACTAACTTCAAGATCTGATCTTCAGAACTTCAAGTTCTTAATTTCAAGTTAATAACTAAATTGGTAATTTGAAATTACTAACTTCAAGATCTGATCTTCAGAACTTCAAGTTCTCAATTTCAAGTTAATAACTAAATTGGTAATTTGAAATTCCTAACTTCAAGATCTGATCTTCAGAACTTCAAGTTCTCAATTACAAGTTAATAACTAAATTGTTAATTTGAAATTATTAACTACAAGATCTGATCTTCGGAACTTCAAGTTCTCAATTTCAAGATAATAACTAAATTGGTAATTAGAAATTCCTAACTTCAAGATCTGATCTTCAGAACTTCAAGTTCTCAATTTCAAGTTAATAACTAAATTGATAATTTGAAATTACTAACTTCAAGATCTGATCTTCAGAACTTCAAGTTCTCAATTCCAAGTTAATAACTAAATTGGTAATTTGAAATTACTAACTTCAAGATCTGATCTTCAGAACTTCAAGTTCTCAATTTCAAGTTAATAACTAAATTGGTAATTTGAAATTACTAACTTCAAGATCTGATCTTCAGAACTTCAAGTTCTCAATTTCAAGATAATAACAAAGTTGGTAATTTGAAATTACTAACTTCAAGATCTGATCTTCAGAACTTCAAGTTCTCAATTACAAGTTAATAACTAAATTGGTAATTTGAAATTTCTAACTTCAAGTTCTGATCTTCAGAACTTCAAGTTCTCAATTTCAAGATAATAACTAAATTGGTAATTTGAAATTACTAACTTCAAGATCTGATCTTCAGAACTTCAAGTTCTCAATTTCAAGTTAATAACTAAATTGGTAATTAGAAATTACTAACTTCAAGATCTGATCTTCAGAACTTCAAGTTCTCAATTTCAAGTTAATAACTAAATTGATAATTTGAAATTACTAACTTCAAGATCTGATCTTCAGAACTTCAAGTTCTCAATTACAAGTTAATAACTAAATTGGTAATTTGAAATTACTAACTTCAAGATCTGATCTTCAGAACTTCAAGTTCTCAATTTCAAGTTAATAACTAAATTGGTAATTTGAAATTACTAACTTCAAGATCTGATCTTCAGAACTTCAAGTTCTCAATTTCAAGATAATAACAAAGTTGGTAATTTGAAATTACTAACTTCAAGATCTGATCTTCAGAACTTCAAGTTCTCAATTACAAGTTAATAACTAAATTGGTAATTTGAAATTTCTAACTTCAAGTTCTGATCTTCAGAACTTCAAGTTCTCAATTTCAAGATAATAACTAAATTGGTAATTTGAAATTACTAACTTCAAGATCTGATCTTCAGAACTTCAAGTTCTCAATTTCAAGTTAATAACTAAATTGGTAATTTGAAATTACTAACTTCAAGATGTGATCTTCAGAACTTCAAGTTCTCAATTTCAAATAAATAAATAAATTGGTAATTTGAAATTACTAACTTCAAGATCTGATCTTCAGAACTTCTAGTTCTCAATTTCAAGTTAATAACTAAATTGGTAATTAGAAATTACTAACTTCAAGATCTGATCTTCAGAACTTCAAGTTCTCAATTACAAGTTAATAACTAAATTGGTAATTTGAAATTACTAACTTCAAGTTCTGATCTTCAGAACTTCAAGTTCTCAATTACAAGATAATAACTAAATTGGTAATTTGAAATTACTAACTTCAAGATCTGATCTTCAGAACTTCAAGTTCTCAATTTCAAGTTAATTACTAAATTGGTAATTTGAAATTCCTAACTTCAAGATCTGATCTTCAGAACTTCAAGTTCTCAATTTCAAGTTAATAACTAAATTGGTAATTTGAAATTACTAACTTCAAGATCTGATCTTCAGAACTTCAAGTTCTCAATTTCAAGTTAATAACTAAATTGGTAATTTGAAATTACTAACTTCAAGATCTGATCTTCAGAACTTCAAGTTCTCAATTTCAAGATAATAACTAAGTTGGTAATTTGAAATTACTAACTTCAAGATCTGATCTTCAGAACTTCAAGTTCTTAATTTCAAGTTAAGAACTAAATTGGTAATTTGAAATTACTAACTTCAAGATCTGATCTTCAGAACTTCAAGTTCTCAATTTCAAGTTAATAACTAAATTGGTAATTTGAAATTACTAACTTAAGATCTGATCTTCAGAACTTCAAGTTCTCAATTTCAAGTTAATAACTAAATTGATAATTTGAAATTACTAACTTCAAGATCTGATCTCCAGAACTTCAAGTTCTCAATTACAAGTTAATAACTAAATTGGTAATTTGAAATTACTAACTTCTAGATCTGATCTTCAGAACTTCAAGTTCTCAATTTCAAGTTAATAACTAAATTGGTAATTTGAAATTACTAACTTCAAGATCTGATCTTCAGAACTTCAAGTTCTCAATTTCAAGATAATAACTAAGTTGGTAATTTGAAATTACTAACTTCAAGATCTGATCTTCAGAACTTCAAGTTCTTAATTTCAAGTTAAGAACTAAATTGGTAATTTGAAATTCCTAACTTCAAGATCTGATCTTCAGAACTTCAAGTTCTCAATTTCAAGTTAATAACTAAATTGGTAATTTGAAATTACTAACTTAAGATCTGATCTTCAGAACTTCAAGTTCTCAATTTCAAGTTAATAACTAAATTGATAATTTGAAATTACTAACTTCAAGATCTGATCTTCAGAACTTCAAGTTCTCAATTACAAGTTAATAACTAAATTGGTAATTTGAAATTACTAACTTCAAGATCTGATCTTCAGAACTTCAAGTTCTCAATTTCAAGTTAATAACTAAATTGGTAATTTGAAATTACTAACTTCAAGATCTGATCTTCAGAACTTCAAGTTCTCAATTTCAAGATAATAACTAAGTTGGTAATTTGAAATTACTAACTTCAAGATCTGATCTTCAGAACTTCAAGTTCTTAATTTCAAGTTAATAACTAAATTGGTAATTTGAAATTACTAACTTCAAGATCTGATCTTCAGAACTTCAAGTTCTCAATTTCAAGTTAATAACTAAATTGGTAATTTGAAATTCCTAACTTCAAGATCTGATCTTCAGAACTTCAAGTTCTCAATTTCAAGTTAATAACTAAATTGTTAATTTGAAATTATTAACTACAAGATCTGATCTTCGGAACTTCAAGTTCTCAATTTCAAGATAATAACTAAATTGGTAATTTGAAATTACTAACTTCAAGATCTGATCTTCAGAACTTCAAGTTCTCAATTTCAAGATAATAACTAAATTGGTAATTTGAAATTACTAACTTCAAGATCTGATCTTCAGAACTTCAAGTTCTCAATTTCAAGTTAATAACTAAATTGGTAATTTGAAATTACTAACTTCAAGATCTGATCTTCAGAACTTCTAGTTCTCAATTTCAAGTTAATAACTAAATTGGTAATTAGAAATTACTAACTTCAAGATCTGATCTTCAGAACTTCAAGTTCTCAATTACAAGTTAATAACTAAATTGGTAATTTGAAATTACTAACTTCAAGATCTGATCTTCAGAACTTCAAGTTCTCAATTTCAAGATAATAACTAAATTGGTAATTTGAAATTACTAACTTCAAGATCTGATCTTCAGAACTTCAAGTTCTCAATTTCAAGTTAATAACTAAATTGGTAATTTGAAATTACTAACTTCAAGATCTGATCTTCAGAACTTCTAGTTCTCAATTTCAAATAAATAAATAAATTGGTAATTTGAAATTACTAACTTCAAGATCTGATCTTCAGAACTTCTAGTTCTCAATTTCAAGTTAATAACTAAATTGGTAATTTGAAATTACTAACTTCAAGATCTGATCTTCAGAACTTCAAGTTCTCAATTTCAAGTTAATAACTAAATTGGTAATTAGAAATTACTAACTTCAAGATCTGATCTTCAGAACTTCAAGTTCTCAATTACAAGTTAATAACTAAATTGGTAATTTGAAATTACTAACTTCAAGATCTGATCTTCAGAACTTCTAGTTCTCAATTTCAAGTTAATAACTAAATTGGTAATTTGAAATTACTAACTTCAAGATCTGATCTTCAGAACTTCAAGTTCTCAATTTCAAGTTAATAACTAAATTGGTAATTTGAAATTACTAACTTAAGATCTGATCTTCAGAACTTCAAGTTCTCAATTTCAAGTTAATAACTAAATTGATAATTTGAAATTACTAACTTCAAGATCTGATCTTCAGAACTTCAAGTTCTCAATTACAAGTTAATAACTAAATTGGTAATTTGAAATTACTAACTTCAAGATCTGATCTTCAGAACTTCAAGTTCTCAATTTCAAGTTAATAACTAAATTGGTAATTTGAAATTACTAACTTCAAGATCTGATCTTCAGAACTTCAAGTTCTCAATTTCAAGATAATAACTAAGTTGGTAATTTGAAATTACTAACTTCAAGATCTGATCTTCAGAACTTCAAGTTCTTAATTTCAAGTTAAGAACTAAATTGGTAATTTGAAATTACTAACTTCAAGATCTGATCTTCAGAACTTCAAGTTCTCAATTTCAAGTTAATAACTAAATTGGTAATTTGAAATTACTAACTTAAGATCTGATCTTCAGAACTTCAAGTTCTCAATTTCAAGTTAATAACTAAATTGATAATTTGAAGTTACTAACTTCAAGATCTGATCTTCAGAACTTCAAGTTCTCAATTACAAGTTAATAACTAAATTGGTAATTTGAAATTACTAACTTCAAGATCTGATCTTCAGAACTTCAAGTTCTCAATTTCAAGTTAATAACTAAATTGGTAATTTGAAATTACTAACTTCAAGATCTGATCTTCAGAACTTCAAGTTCTCAATTTCAAGATAATAACTAAGTTGGTAATTTGAAATTACTAACTTCAAGATCTGATCTTCAGAACTTCAAGTTCTTAATTTCAAGTTAAGAACTAAATTGGTAATTTGAAATTCCTAACTTCAAGATCTGATCTTCAGAACTTCAAGTTCTCAATTTCAAGTTAATAACTAAATTGGTAATTTGAAATTACTAACTTAAGATCTGATCTTCAGAACTTCAAGTTCTCAATTTCAAGTTAATAACTAAATTGATAATTTGAAATTACTAACTTCAAGATCTGATCTTCAGAACTTCAAGTTCTCAATTACAAGTTAATAACTAAATTGGTAATTTGAAATTACTAACTTCAAGATCTGATCTTCAGAACTTCAAGTTCTCAATTTCAAGTTAATAACTAAATTGGTAATTTGAAATTACTAACTTCAAGATCTGATCTTCAGAACTTCAAGTTCTCAATTTCAAGATAATAACTAAGTTGGTAATTTGAAATTACTAACTTCAAGATCTGATCTTCAGAACTTCAAGTTCTTAATTTCAAGTTAATAACTAAATTGGTAATTTGAAATTACTAACTTCAAGATCTGATCTTCAGAACTTCAAGTTCTCAATTTCAAGTTAATAACTAAATTGGTAATTTGAAATTCCTAACTTCAAGATCTGATCTTCAGAACTTCAAGTTCTCAATTTCAAGTTAATAACTAAATTGTTAATTTGAAATTATTAACTACAAGATCTGATCTTCGGAACTTCAAGTTCTCAATTTCAAGATAATAACTAAATTGGTAATTTGAAATTACTAACTTCAAGATCTGATCTTCAGAACTTCAAGTTCTCAATTTCAAGATAATAACTAAATTGGTAATTTGAAATTACTAACTTCAAGATCTGATCTTCAGAACTTCAAGTTCTCAATTTCAAGTTAATAACTAAATTGGTAATTTGAAATTACTAACTTCAAGATCTGATCTTCAGAACTTCTAGTTCTCAATTTCAAGATAATAACTAAATTGGTAATTTGAAATTACTAACTTCAAGATCTGATCTTCAGAACTTCAAGTTCTCAATTTCAAGATAATAACTAAATTGGTAATTTGAAATTACTAACTTCAAGATCTGATCTTCAGAACTTCAAGTTCTCAATTTCAAGTTAATAACTAAATTGGTAATTAGAAATTACTAACTTCAAGATCTGATCTTCAGAACTTCAAGTTCTCAATTTCAAGTTAATAACTAAATTGATAATTTGAAATTACTAACTTCAAGATCTGATCTTCAGAACTTCAAGTTCTCAATTACAAGTTAATAACTAAATTGGTAATTTGAAATTACTAACTTCAAGATCTGATCTTCAGAACTTCAAGTTCTCAATTACAAGTTAATAACTAAATTGGTAATTTGAAATTACTAACTTCAAGATCTGATCTTCAGAACTTCAAGTTCTCAATTTCAAGTTAATAACTAAATTGGTAATTTGAAATTACTAACTTCAAGATCTGATCTTCAGAACTTCAAGTTCTCAATTACAAGTTAATAACTAAATTGGTAATTTGAAATTACTAACTTCAAGATCTGATCTTCAGAACTTCAAGTTCTCAATTACAAGTTAATAACTAAATTGGTAATTTGAAATTACTAACTTCAAGATCTGATCTTCAGAACTTCAAGTTCTCAATTTCAAGATAATAACTAAATTGGTAATTTGAAATTACTAACTTCAAGATCTGATCTTCAGAACTTCAAGTTCTCAATTTCAAGTTAATAACTAAATTGGTAATTAGAAATTACTAACTTCAAGATCTGATCTTCAGAACTTCAAGTTCTCAATTTCAAGTTAATAACTAAATTGATAATTTGAAATTACTAACTTCAAGATCTGATCTTCAGAACTTCAAGTTCTCAATTACAAGTTAATAACTAAATTGGTAATTTGAAATTACTAACTTCAAGATCTGATCTTCAGAACTTCAAGTTCTCAATTACAAGTTAATAACTAAATTGGTAATTTGAAATTACTAACTTCAAGATCTGATCTTCAGAACTTCAAGTTCTCAATTTCAAGTTAATAACTAAATTGGTAATTTGAAATTACTAACTTCAAGATCTGATCTTCAGAACTTCAAGTTCTCAATTTCAAGATAATAACTAAGTTGGTAATTTGAAATTACTAACTTCAAGATCTGATCTTCAGAACTTCAAGTTCTTAATTTCAAGTTAATAACTAAATTGGTACTTTGAAATTACTAACTTCATGATCTGATCTTCAGAACTTCAAGTTCTCAATTTCAAGTTAATAACTAAATTGGTAATTTGAAATTCCTGACTTCAAGATCTGATCTTCAGAACTTCAAGTTCTCAATTTCAAGTTAATAACTAAATTGTTAATTTGAAATTATTAACTTCATGATCTGATCTTCGGAACTTCAAGTTCTCAATTTCAAGTTAATAACTAAATTGGTAATTTGAAATTACTAACTTCAAGATGTGATCTTCAGAACTTCAAGTTCTCAATTTCAAATAAATAAATAAATTGGTAATTTGAAATTACTAACTTCAAGATCTGATCTTCAGAACTTCTAGTTCTCAATTTCAAGTTAATAACTAAATTGGTAATTAGAAATTACTAACTTCAAGATCTGATCTTCAGAACTTCAAGTTCTCAATTACAAGTTAATAACTAAATTGGTAATTTGAAATTACTAACTTCAAGTTCTGATCTTCAGAACTTCAAGTTCTCAATTACAAGATAATAACTAAATTGGTAATTTGAAATTACTAACTTCAAGATCTGATCTTCAGAACTTCAAGTTCTCAATTTCAAGTTAATTACTAAATTGGTAATTTGAAATTCCTAACTTCAAGATCTGATCTTCAGAACTTCAAGTTCTCAATTACAAGATAATAACTAAATTGGTAATTTGAAATTACTAACTTCAAGATCTGATCTTCAGAACTTAAAGTTCTCAATTTCAAGTTAATAACTAAATTGTTAATTTGAAATTATTAACTTCATGATCTGATCTTCGGAACTTCAAGTTCTCAATTTCCTTCCTATACTACTAAAACTATAAGATCGAACTTCTCGGACGCCGAAGGCGTTCGAGCAGGCTCGCGAAGCGAGCTGCAGTCGGGCGCAGTTTTTGATTTCATGAGGAATGGGATAATTTTCGAACCGAAATTTTGCGCCCTTATGCGCTTAAATCGGGCTCAAAGACGCGTTTTTCGGGTAAGTCTTTGTCTAAACGCATACTTTCTTTGTCACACCACAGGGAAATTTTCGACGAAATTTAGCGAAACTTATAATCGAATAGGCGCCGAAGGCGCCATAGGTGGCGAGCGCAGCGAGCGACTTTTAGATGTAGAAATGCGTTTCGCTCGGCCTTTTCGATACGGCGTCCCTTAAATTTGCGCCCTTTGCGCTTAAATTTGCGAAAAATAAAATCGTCTCTCCGTCAGACATCTACTTTCTTTCTCGGAAGCGTGAGAAATTTGACAAAGGGTTAAAAATTGCCTAATGGTTACCATGGCGATTTCGAATTAATTTTGAAAATTTGACGTTTCGAGGGATTTTGCACTTTTCGCGTTAAATTTGTGCGAACCTTCGTGGAGCGAAGTTTTTGCACCTTTTGCGAGTTACGAATGCCTTCCTCGATAGTTTGTGCGTCGATTCGTCGCAAATTTCGACCTTGGAAACGTTTAATTGCGCATTTGTACGTCGAAATAAACGCACACTTTTCCTCTCTGGAGCACGAAATGACATTTAGACCAACATACAATCGAATAGGCTACGAAGGCGCAATAGGTGGCGAGCGCAGAGAGCCACTTTTAGATGCAAAAAATCGTTTCGCTCGGCCTTTTCGATACGGCATCCCTTAAATTTGCGACCTTTACGCTTAATTTTGCAAAAATTAAAGCGTTTCTCCGTCTAATCTCTACTCTCTCTCTCGCAAGCACGTGAAATTTCGTAAGAGGTTAACAATTGCCTAGAGGTTCCCATGGCAACGTCGAATTAAATTTGAAAATTTGACGTTTCGAGGCGTTTTTGCACTTTTCGCCTTAAATTTGAGCGCACCTTCGCCGAGCGAACTTTTTGCACCTTTTGCGAGCCACGAATGACTTCATCGATAGTTTTTCCAGCGATTCGTCGCAAATTCCAACCTTGAAATCGTTTTATTATACTTTGACACGTGCAATTGCATAGCGAGACGAGACGACGAAATCGTCGTTCCTATCGCATAATGTGAACAAACAATGGGACAATTTCGATTTGTAGGGTTTTCGAGAGTATACGTAATCCTTCGACGGTTCACGGCGGACATCCTGTAGCAATTTTACGGGTTAATTTCGTTTGCAAGTATGTTTCATTTATTAACTTGAGCGAGGTTTGGTGGATAATTTTTAAATTAATTTCCTTTTTTTTTTAATTTTCGATGCCCAGACGACGTCCATCGCAACCGGCTACGGGGGTACACCTTCGTAACGCCTTGCGTCGCAAGCTGAAATGCGTAAATTTCGCAAGAAATAGAGTCGCAAGCTTTTTTTGCATATTATTCGATTAGACACCGATATAACATTTTTCACAAATTTCATCGTACAGTAGAAAAGATCGACGACAATACGACAACCTTCTCCTATCGGCGAGCGGGACGGGCAAACATGCTTTTGGCAAAGTTTCGCGAAAATGCGTCCATGTAATATGCAACCCGTTGTCAATAATAGCTTCCGGAGCAGCTCCGAAATCAATCGACAAACTTTTATGGTCTTAAATTCTTTCAATTTTTCTACCAAACGGTGCCGGATTGCGTAATTCGATGCTCTTATTAATAATCGGGATACGTTTTTTGAATTTTTGCTACCCGAGGCACAATTTCATACCAAAGGGTTGCACGAATACTCTCCGATGCATCACGGGAAGAATTCTAACCGTAAAGGAGGAATGTGGCGAAAAAATTTTATTATTAGTTATTGTTTGTAATGGGGTCCTCGATGGGTTCCCCGAAAAAAAATTTGATAATTTAAAAAAATATGGAAAATTCGTATTTTTTCAAATGTTAACAGAGGTTTCAAAGTAACAAGCGAACTCTGGACGAAAATATTTTATCACAAGTTTGTGTTTATGTCGGGCTGCCGAAAGGGTTTGCGAGAAAAAATTTAAAGAAAATTGATATTTAAAAAAAAAATTTTTTTTCAATGTAAATGGTCGTGAAATTTTTTTAAAAAATTTCGAATCCGCTTTACGGCTTTCGCGTTACAGATACGAAAAAAATGCACTGATCCAATTTTGTGGAGCTCCGGAATGCGTGGCAGTTGCCGTTTTGAAATTTAGAATCGGCCGGTAAATAAAGTTGCCATGGCGACTTGAAGAATTTTTAAATTTTCCATTTAAAAACGACGTCCACGGTGAGCCCGCGAAAAATTTTCACACATTAAAGGGGCCAACCGAAAGCCCTCGCCGTGCCCCGTCTTTTCACAAGTACAACTTTTTCTCGAGAAACGCTCACCGCCCCCGCAATTTAGCGAAACGTAAATTGTGTAAATAAATTTCTGAAAATCGCTGCACTTTTAGCTTTGTACCGAAAATTGTAATTTGAAGCTAAACGTTGAAGTTTCTCGAAAAAGTTTATATCGCCATTTCGTCTTCTGTTGGGCTTCTTGGTCGGTTAAATCAAAATTTTTAGGAAAAATTTAAAAATTTTTTTCCAAAATTTTTCATTGTGAGGAAATTATTTTGAAATCGTTATTTTCTGAAAAATGATAAATTACTATTACAAAAGTTTATTATTAGTTATTGTTTGTAATGAGCTCCTCGATGGGTTAACCGAAAAAAAATATCAAAAATTCAAAATGTATGGAAAAATCGTTTTTTATTCAAATGTTAACAGAGGTTTCAAAGTAACAAGCGAACTCTGGGCGAAAACATTTTATTACAAGATTTTGTTTGTGTCGGGGTGCCGAAAGGGTTTGAGAGAAAAAATTTTAAAAATATTGAATTTTAAAAAAAAATAATTTTTTCCATGTAAATGGTCGTGAAATTTTTAAAAAAAATTTCGAAACCGCTTTACGGCTTTCGCTTTTGAGATACGAAAAAAATGCAGGGATCCAATTTTGTGTAGCTCCGGAGTGCGCGGTAGTTGGCGCTTTGAAATTTAAAATCGGTCGGTAAATAAAGTTGCTATGACGAC
Organism: Rhagonycha lutea; assembly: GCA_958510855.1. Classification (NCBI taxonomy): domain Eukaryota; kingdom Metazoa; phylum Arthropoda; class Insecta; order Coleoptera; family Cantharidae; genus Rhagonycha; species Rhagonycha lutea. Next base: position 42,443,853 of record OY294037.1, read on the forward strand.
GTGAAGAATTGTTAAATTTTTCGCTTAAAAACCACGTCCACGGTGAGCCCGCGAAAAATTTTCACACATTGAAGGGGCCAACCGAAAGCCCTCGCCGTGCCCCGTCTTTTCACAAGTACAACTTTTTCTCGAGAAACGCTCACCGCCCCCGCAATTTAGCGAAACGTAAATTTTGTAAAAAAAAATTTCAAAATCACTGCTCTTTTTGCTTTAAAATTCAAATGTTGCTTGAATATTCTAAAACTGCTTGAGAGTACTGATTACGGTCAGGTGAACACAGGAAAAATATTTAAAAAAATCCTAAGCGACGAATTGCGCTAAATATTTACATGATTTGATTCGCGCGCGATTTTTAATTTTTAAATTTCGATAAAAATTAAAAAATGTTGTACGAATATTCTGAAACTGCTTGAGAATACTGATTGCGGTCAAGTGAACATAAGAAAAATAACCAAAAAATTCTAAGCGAAGAATTGCGCTAAATATTTAGATGAACTGATTCGTGCGCGATTTTTAATTTTAAAATTTCGATAAAAATTAAAAAATGTTGTATGAATATTTTGAAACTGCTTGAAAATACTGATTGCGGTCAAGTGAACACAGGAAAAATAATAAAAAAATTCTAAGCGAAGAATTGCGCTAAATATTTAGATGATTTGATTCGCGCGCGATTTTTAAATTTTAAATTATGATAAAAATTAAAAAATGTTGTATGAATATTCTGAAACTGCCTGAGAATACTGATTACGGTCAAGTTAACACAAGGAAAATAACCAAAAAATTCCAAGCGAAGAATTGCGCTAAAATTTAGATGATTTGATTCGCGCGCGATTTGTAATTTTAAAATTACGATAAAAATTTAAAAATGTTGTAGGAATATTCTGAAATTGCTTTAGAATACTGATTACTAGAACTGGTCAACAGTGTTTTTGGTGCCGGGGCATTTGGAGCTGATTTCATATGAATTTGATGTCCTGAATTCAAATATGGCATTAGTTTTTGCCTAGCAGCTCAAATTTCTAAGATATAACGTTATTGTTAAATATTTGTTAAGTCTTCTTTGTCAGCCATCTTTAATTTTTTTCACTAATTTTATGACAAATTACAAGACTGTCTTCTTGAGAGACGGCAAATATACAAGAATCAATTATTGTATTATATGATTTACAACCGTACAGAATGTTATTGGAGGTACATATTTCGCCATATCACGTGATTTTAAAGAAAAAAAATATCTAAAAAAGTAGAGCTGATAGAAAAAATCTGATTTTATATTTAGATTCAGGCGGCAAATATATAGAAAAAAATCCTTGCATTATTTTTTTAAAACTGCACAAAATGGTGTTAGAACTGGTTAAAAGTGCACATTTCGTGCAGATCTTCAATTTAAAAAAATCATTATCTACAAAAGTAGAGCTGATAGAGAAAAACTAATTTGATATTTATGTTCAGCGCACCAAATATAGCTAAAATCAGATTTAAAGTCTTAGGCACCATCGCAAAAAGTTTTTTCTGTTGGCCTGTGTTATGGTCAGGTTAACACAGGAAAAATAACCAAAAAATTCTAAGCGAAGAATTGCGCTAAATATTTTAATGATTTGATTCGCGCGCGATTTTTAATTTTTAAATTATGATAAAAATTAAAAAATGTTGTATGAATATTCTGAAACTGCTTCAGAATACTGATTACGGACAAGTTAACACAAGGAAAATAACCAAAAAATTCCAAGCGAAGAATTGCGCTAAATATTTAGATGATTTGATTCGCGCGCAATTTTTAATTTATAATTACAATAAAAATCTAAAAATGTTGTAGGAATATTCTGAAATTGCTTTAGAATACTGATTATGGTCAGGTTAACACAGGAAAAATAACCAAAAAATTCTAGGCGAAGAATTGCGCTGATTATTTAGATGATTGATTCGCGCGCGAATTTTAATTTTAAAATTTCGTTAAAATTTAAAAAATTTTATATGAATATTCTGAAACTTATCAGATCACTTATCACAAATATAAATTTTTCCCGGAGACGCTCACCGCGCCCGGAATTTAGCGGAACGTAAATTTTGAAAATGTAAAATTTTCAAATTCACTGCTCTTTTAGCTTTGTACACGAAATTGCAATTTGAAGCTAAACGATGTAGTTTTTGGAAAAAGTTTATATCGACATTTTGTCTTCTGTCGGGCTGCCTGGGCGGTTAAAACAAAATTTTTGTGAAAAATGTTAAAAAAAAAAACTTCTAGGTAATATTGTCCTCTGCCAACCCATTTCGTAATTTAAGTTCGTTTCTCTCGCTGTCCATCCTAAACTATTAGTTAGTGGGCGCGCAGCGCCCTTTCGGTTCCAAAAACTGGTGGGCGCTTGCGCCCACTTAAAAAATAAAAGGGCGCGAAGCGCCCGCTTACCCCGCCGCGATAGCGGTGGGTGCTAGGCGCGGTCGCACGCACCCTCCACATCACAAGACACGAATTGTAACAAATCTTCGCTACCCCTTCCGGTAAACCCCTATACAGTGCCGAATCCAATAGAGGTTCGACACCGTGTCCGCTAGCGTCGAAAGGTTCCCTGTTCTGCGTTGATGCTAAAGACCTAGATACCTCTGCCACCCAGCCGTGCGGGAATCTGCTTCCGGTACCCGTCGACATGCCGCGTCTCGGCAAAGTCACGTATCTCTCCGATATTGTCCTCTACCAACCCACTCCTTGCTCCGCTTCGCTACGCTCCCACTCTCCATTCAAACCTCTCTCCTGCCCTCCCCTTTTGTCCGATCCATTTTATTTTTGTTGCATCTTACTCTTGCCCCACCCCACCACCCGCCCAAACATCACTACCGCCCCCTGGTACTCCCCTAGTCCTTCCACTATACTAAAGCTGTAAGAACGAACTTCGACGACGCCGAAGGCGGCGGAGCAGGCTCGCGAAGCGAGCTGCAGTCGGGCGCAGTTTTTGATTTCATGAGGAATGGGCTAATTTTTGACCCGAAATTTTGACTCCTTCTGCGCCAAAAACGGCGTCAAAGACGCGTTTTTCGGGTAAGTCTTTGTCTAAACGCATACTTTCTTTGTCACACCACAGGGAAATTTTCGACGATATTTAGCGAAACTTATAATCGAATAGGCGCCGAAGGCGCCATAGGTGGCGAGCGCAGCGAGCGACTCTTAGATGTAGAAAAGCGTTTCGCTCGGCCTTTTCGATACGGCGTCCCTTAAATTTGAGCCCTTTACGCTCAATTTTGCAAAAATAAAATCGTTTCTCCGTCTAATCTCTACTCTCTCACTCGGAAGCACGTAAAAGTTTGTACAGGGTTAACAATTGCCTAGAGATTCCCATGGCGACGTCGAATTAAATTTGAAATTTGACGTTTCGAGGGATATTTGCACTTTTCGCCTTAAATTTGAGCTCACCTTTGCCGAGCGAACTTTTTGCACCTATCGAGAGCCACGTACGTCTTCCTCGATAGTTTTTCCAGCGATTCGTCGCAAATTCCAACCTTGAAATCGTTTTATTATACTTTGACACGTGCAATTGCATAGCGAGACGAGACGACGAAATTGTCGTTCCTGTCGCATAATGTGAACAAACAATGGGACAATTTCGATTTGTAGGGTTTTCGAGAGTATACGTAATCCTTCAACGGTTCACGGCGGACATCCTGTAGCAATTTTACGGGTTAATTTCGTTTGGAAGTATGTTTTATTTATTAACTTGAGCGAGGTTTGGTGGATAATTTTTAAATTAATTTCCTTTTTTTTTTAATTTTCGATGCCCAGACGACGTCCATCGCAACCGGCTACGGGGGTACACCTTCGTAACGCCGTGCGTCGCAAGCTGAAATGCGTAAATTTCGCAAGAAATAGAGTCGCAAGCTTTTTTTGCATATTATTCGATTAGACACCGATACAACATTTTTCACAAATTTCATCGTACAGTAGAAAAGATCGACGACAATGCGACAACCTTCTCCTATCGGCGAGCGGGACGGGCAAACTTGGTTTTGGCAAAGTTTTGCGAAAATGCGTCCATGTAATATGCAACCCGTTGTCAATAATAGCTTCCGGAGCAGCTCCGAAGGCAATCGACAAACTTTGATGGTCTTAAAAACTTTCAATTTTTCTACCAAACTGTGCCGGATTGCGTAATTCGATGCTCTTATTTATAATCGGGATACATTTTTTGAATTTTTGCTACCCGAGGCACAATTTCATACCAAAGGGTTGCACGAATACTCTCCGATGCATCACGGGAAGAATTCTAACCGTAAAGGAGGAATGTGGCGAAAAAATTTTATTATTAGTTATTGTTTGTAATGGGGTCCTCGATGGGTTCCCCGAAAAAAAATTTGATAATTTAAAAAAATATGGAAAATTCGTATTTTTTCAAATGTTAACAGAGGTTTCAAAGTAACAAGCGAACTCTGGACGAAAATATTTTATTACAAGTTTGTGTTTGTGTCGGGCTGCCGAAAGGGTTTGCGAGAAAAAATTTAAAGAAAATTGATATTTAAAAAAAAAATTTTTTTTCAATGTAAATGGTCGTGAAATTTTTTTAAAAAATTTCGAATCCGCTTTACGGCTTTCCCGTTTGAGATACGAAAAAAATGCACGGATCCAATTTTGTGGAGCTCCGGAATGCGCGGCAGTTGCCGTTTTGAAATTTAGAATCGGCCGGTAAATAAAGTTGCCATGGCGACTTGAAGAATTATTAAAATTTTCATTTAAAAACGACGTCCACGGTGAGCCCGCGAAAAATTTTCACACATTAAAGGGGCCAACCGAAAGCCCTCACCGTGCCCCGTCTTTTCACAAGTACAACTTTTTGTCGAGAAACGCTCACCGCCCCCGCAATTTAGCGAAACGTAAATTGTGTAAAAAATTTTCTGAAAATCACAGCACTTTTAGCTTTGTACCGAAAATTGCATTTTGAAGCTAAACCTTGAAGTTTTTTGAAAAAGTTTATATCGACATTTAGTCTTCTTTTAGGCATCTTGGTCGGGCAAAACAAATTTTTTTTGAAAAATTTAAAAAATTTTTTTCTAATTTCTTATTGTTAGGAAATTATTTTGAAAACAAAATATAACGAAAAAAAGTTAATATTAGTTATTGTTTGTAATGAGGTCCTCGATGGATTCCCCGAAAAAAAATTTGAAAATTTAAAAAAATATGGAGAATTCGTATATTTTCAAATGTTAACAGAGGTTTGAAAGTAACAAGCGAACTCTGGTCGAAAACATTTTATTACAAGTTTATGTTGCTGTCGGGGGACCGAAAGAGTTTGCGAGAAAAAAATTTAAAAAAATTGAATTTAAAAAAAAAATTATTTTTTCCATGTAAATGGTCATGAAATTTTTTAAAAAAATTTCGAATCCGCTTTACGGCTTTCGCGTTTGAGATACAAAAAAAATGCACAGATCCAATTTTGTGGAGCTCCGGAATGCGCGGTAGTTGGCGCATTGAAACTTAAAATCGGTCGGTAAATAAAGTTGCTATGGCGACGTGAAGAATTGTTAAATTTTTCACTTAAAAACAACGTTCGCGGTGAGCCCGCGAAAAATTTTCACATATTAAAAGGGTCAACTGAAAGCCCTCACCGTGCCCCGTCTTTTCGTAGGTACAACTTTTTCTCGAGAAACGCTCACCGCCCCCGCAATTTAGCGAAACGTAAATTTTGTAAAAAAAATTTTCAAAATCACTGCTCTTTTAGCTTTAAAATTTAAATGTTGTTTGAATATTCTAAAACTACTTGAGAATACTGATTACGGTCAGGTTAACACAGGAAAAATAATAAAAAAATTCTAAGCGAAGAATTGCGCTAAATATTTAGATGATTTGATTCGCGCGCGATTTTTAATTTTTAAATTTCGATAAACATTAAAAACTATTGTACGAATATTGTGAAACTGCTTGAGAATACTGATTAAAGTCAAGTTAACACAGGAAAAATAACCAAAAAATTCTAAGCGAAGAATTGCGCTAAATATTTAGAAGATTTGATTCGCGCGCGATTTTTAATTATAAATTTCGATAAAAATTCAAATTTGTTGTAGGAATATTCTGAAACTGCTTGAGAATACTGATAACGGTCAAGTTAACACAGGAAAAATAACCAAAAAATTCCAAGCGAAGAATTGCGCTAAATATTTATATGATTTGATTCGCGCGCGATTTTTAATTTTAAAATTTCGAAAAAAATTAAAAAATTTTGTACGAATATTCTGAAACTGCTTGAGAATACCGATTGCGGTCAAGTTAACACAGGAAAAGTAACCAAAAAATTCTAAGCGAAGAATTGCGTTAAATATTTAGATGATTTGATTCGCGCGCGATTTTTAATTTTCAAATTACGATAAAAATTTAAAAATGTTGTAGGATAATTCTGAAATTGCTTTAGAATACTGATTATGGTCAGGTTAGCACAGGAAAAATAATAAAAAAATTCTAAGCGAAGAATTGCGCTAAATATTTAAATGATTTGATTCGCGCGCGATTTGTAATTTTAAAATTTCGATAAAAATTAAAAAATGTTGTACGAATATTCTGAAACTGCTTGAGAATACTGATTACGGTCATGTTCATACAGGAAAAATAACCAAAAAATTGTAAGCGAAGAATTGCGCTAAATATTTAGATGATTTGATTCGCGCGCGATTTGTAATTTTAAAATTACGATAAAAATTTAAAAATGTTGTAGGAATATTCTGAAATTGCTTTAGAATACTGATTACACTGGTCAACAGTGTTTTTTGTGCCGGGGCATTTGGAGCTGATTTCATATGAATTTGATGTCCTGAATTCAAATATGGCATTAGTTTTTGCCTAGCAGCTCAAATTTCTAAGATATAACGTTATTGTTAAATATTTGTTAAGTCTTCTTTGTTAGCCATCTTTAATTTTTTTCACTAATTTTATGACAAATTACAAGACTGTCTTCTTGAGAGACGGCAAATATACAAGAATCAATTATTGTCGATTATTGTATTATATGATTTACAACCGTACAGAATGTTATTGGAGGTACACATTTCGCCATATCACGTGATTTTAAAGAAAGAAAATATCTAAAAAAGTAGAGCTGATAGAAAAAATCTGATTTTATATTTAGATTCAGGCGGCAAATATATAGGTAAAAATCCTTGCATTATTTTTTTAAAACTGCACAAAATGGTGTTAGAACTGGTTAAAAATGCACATTTCGTGCAGATCTTCAAGTTAAAAAAAATCATTATCTACAAAAGTAGAGTTGATAGAGAAAAACTAATTTGATATTTAGATTCAGCGCCCCAAATATAGCTAAAATCAGTTTTAAAGTCTTAGGCACCATCGCAAAAAGTTTTTTCTGTTGGCCTGTGTTATGGTCAGGTTAACACAGGAAAAATAACAAAAAAATTCTAAGCGAAGAATTGCGCTAAATATTTAAATGATTTGATTCGCGCGCGATTTTTAATTTTAAAATTTCGATAAAAATTAAAAAATGTTGTATGAATATTTTGAAACTGCTTGATAATACTGATTACGGTTATGTTCACACAGGAAAAATTACCAAAAAATTCTAAGCGAAGAATCGCGCTAAATATTTATATGATTTGATTCGCGCGCGATTTTTAATTTTTAAATTATGATAAAAATCACACAGGGAAAATAACCAAAAAATTCCAAGCGAAGAATTGCGCTAAATATTTAGATGATTTGATTCGCGCGCGATTTTTAATTTTAAAATTACGATAAAAATTTAAAAATGTTGTAGGAATATTCTGAAATTGCTTTAGAATACTGATTATTATGGTCAGGTTAACACAGGAAAAATAACCAAAAAATTCTAAGCGAAGAATTGCGCTAAATATTTAAATGAATTCATTCGCGCGCGATTTTTCATTTTTAAATTATGATAAAATCACACAGGGAAAATAACCAAAAAATTCCAAACGAAGAATTGCACTAAATATTTAGATGATTTGATTCGCGCGCAATTTTTAATTTATAATTACAATAAAAATCTAAAAATGTTGTAGGAATATTCTGAAATTGCTTTAGAATACTGATTATGGTCAGGTTAGTACAGGAAAAATAATAAAAAAATTCTAAACGAAGAATTGCGCTAAATATTTAAATGATTTGATTCGCGCGCGATTTTTAATTTTAAAATTTAGATAAAAATTAAAAAATGTTGTAGGAATAATCTGAAACTGCTTGAGAATACTGATTACGGTCAAGTTAACACAGGAAAAATAACCAAAAAATTCCAAGCGAATAATTGCGCTAAATATTTAGATGATTTGATTCGCGCGAGATATTTTATTTTAAAATTTCGATAAAAATTAAAAAATGTTGTACGAATATTCTGAAACTGCTTGAGAATACTGAATGCGGTCAAGTTAACACAGGAAAAATAACAAAAAAATTGTAAGCGAAGAATTGCGCTAAATATTTAGATGATTTGATTCGCGTGCGATTTTTAATTTCAAAATTTTAATAAAATTAAAAAATGTTGTATGAATATTCTGAAAATGCTTGAGAATACTGATGGCAGTCAAGTTAATGCAGGAAAAATAACCAAATAATTCTAAGCGAAGAATTGCGCTAAATATTTAGATGAATTGATTCGCGCGCGATTTTTAATTTTAAAATTTCGATAAAAATTAAAAAATGTTGTATGAATATTTTGAAACTGCTTGAAAATACTGATTGCGGTCAAGTTAACACAGGAAAAATAACCAAAAAATTCCAAGCGAAGAATTGCGCTAAATATTTAGATGATTTGATTTGTACACGAAATTGCAATTTTAAGCTAAACGATGTAGTTTTTGGAAAAAGTTTATATCGACATTTAGTCTTCTGTCGGGGTGTCTGGTCGGTTAAAACAAAATTTTTTTGAACAATGTTAAAAAAAATTTATCTGGTAATATTGTCCTCTACCAACCCATTCCGTATTTTAAGTTCGCATCTCTCGCTCTCCATTCTAAACTATTAGTTAGTTGGCGCGCAGCGCCCTTTCGGTTCCAAAAACTGGTGGGCGCTTGCGCCCACTTAATAAATAAAAGGGCGCGAAGCGCCCGCTTACCCCGCCGCGATAGCGGTGGGTGCTAGGCGCGGTCGCACGCACCCTCCACATCACAATACACGAATTGTAACAAATCTCCGCTACCCCTTCTGGTAAACCCCTATACAGTGCCGAATCCTTTAGATGTTCGACACCGTGTCCTCTAGCGTCGAAAGGTTCCCTGTTCTGCGTTGATGCTTAAGACCAACATCCCTTTGCCACCCAGCCGTGCGGGATAACTACTTCCGGTACGCGTCGACACGCCGCGTTTCGGCCAAGTCACACATCACTTTGATATTGTCCTCTACCAACCCACTCCTTGCTCCGCTTCGCTACGCTCCCACTCTCCATTCAAACCTCTCTCCTGCCCTCCCCTTTTGTCCGATCCATTTTATTTTTTTTGCATCTTAATCTTGCCCCACCCCACCACCCCCCCAAACATCACTACCGCCCCCTGGTACTCCCCTAGTCCTATACTACTAAAACTATAAGATCGAACTTCTCGGACGCCGAAGGCGTTTGAGCAGGCTCGCGAAGCGAGCTGCAGTCGGGCGCAGTTTTTGATTTCATGAGGAATGGGCTAATTTTCGACCCGAAATTTTGACTCCTTCTGCGCCAAAAACGCCGTCAAAGACGCGTTTTTCGGGTAAGTCTTTGTCTAAACGCATACTTTCTTTGTCACACCACAGGGAAATTTTCGACGAAATTTAGCGAAACTTATAATCGAATAGGCGCCGGAGGCGCCATAGGTGGCGAGCGCAGCGAGCGACTTTTAGATGTAGAATAGCGTTTCGCTCGGCCTTTTCGATACGGCGTCCCTTAAATTTGCGCCCTTTGCGCTTAAATTTGCGAAAAATAAAATCGTCTCTCCGTCAGACATCTACTTTCTCTCTCGGAAGCGTGAGAAATTTGGCAAAGGGTTAAAAATTGCCTAATGGTTACCATGGCAATTTCGAATTAAATTTGAAAATTTGACGTTTCGAGGGATTTTGCACTTTTCGCGTTAAATTTGAGCGAACCTTCGCCGAGCCAAATTTTAGCACCTTTTGCGAGTTACGAATGCCTTCCTCGATAGTTTTTGCGTCGATTCGTCGAAAATTTCGACCTTGGAAACGTTTAATTGCGCATTTGTACGTCGAAATAAACGCACACTTTTCCTCTCTGGAGAACGAAATGACATTTAGACCAACTTACAATCGAATAGGCTACGAAGGCGCAATAGGTGGCGAGCGCAGAGAGCCACTTTTAGATGCAAAAAATCGTTTCGCTCGGCCTTTTCGATACGGCATTCCTTAAATTTGCGCCCTTTACGCTTAATTTTGCAAAAATTAAATCGTTTCTCCGTCTAATCTCTACTCTCTCTCTCGCAAGCACGTGAAATTTCGTAAGAGGTTAACAATTGCCTAGAGGTTCCCATGGCAACGTCGAATTAAATTTGAAAATTTGACGTATCGAGGCGTTTTTGCACTTTTCGCGTTAAATTTGAGCGCACCTTCGCCGAGCGAAGTTTTTGCACCTTTTGCGAGCCACGTACGCCTCCATCGATAGTTTTTCCAGCGATTCGTCGCAAATTCCAACCTTGAAATCGTTTTATTATACTTTGACACGTGCAATTGCATAACGAGACGAGACGACGAAATCGTCGTTCCTATCGCATAATGTGAACAAACAATGGGACAATTTCGATTTGTAGGGTTTTCGAGAGTATACGTAATCCTTCGACGGTTCACGGCGGACATCCTGTAGCAATTTTACGGGTTAATTTCGTTTGCAAGTATGTTTTATTTATTAACTTGAGCGAGGTTTGGTGGATAATTTTTAAATTAATTTCCTTTTTTTTTTAATTTTCGATGCCCAGACGACGTCCATCGCAACCGGCTACGGGGGTACACCTTCGTAACGCCGTGCGTCGCAAGCTGAAATGCGTAAATTTCGCAAGAAATAGAGTCACAAGCTTTTTTTTCATATTATTCGATTAGACACCGATACAACATTTTTCACAAATTTCATCGTACAGTAGAAAAGATCGACGACAATGCTACAACCTTCTCCTATCGTCGAGCGGGACGGGCAAACTTGGTTTTGGCAAAGTTTCGCGAAAATGCGTCCATGTAATATGCAACCCGTTGTCAATAATAGCTTCCGGAGCCGCTCTCGAAGGCAATCGACAAACTTTTATGGTCTTAAATACTTTCAATTTTTCTACCAAACGGTGCCGGCTCGAGTAATTCGATGCTCTTATTTATAATTGGGGTAAATTTTTTGAATTTTTGCTACCCGAGGCACAATTTCATACCAAACGGTTGAACGAATACTCTCCGATGCATCACGAGAAGAATTCTAACAGTAAAGGAGGAATGTGGCGAAAAAATTTTATTATTAGTTATTGTTTGTTATGGGGTCCTCGATGGGTTCCCCGAAAAAAAATTTTAAAATTTAAACAAATATGGAAAATTCGTATTTTTTCAAATGTTAACAGAGGTTTTAAAGTAACAAGCGAACTCTGGAAGCAAACATTTTATTACAAGTTTTTGTTTGTGTCGGGGTGCCGAAAGGTTATGAGATAAAAATTTTTACAAAAATTGAATTTAAAAAAAAAATTAGTTTTTCCATGTAAATGGTCGTGAAATTTTTTAAAAAAATTTCGAATCCGCTTTACGGCTTTCCCGTTTGAGATACGAAAAAAATGCACGGATCCAATTTTGTGGAGCTGCGGAATGCGCGGCAGTTGCCGTTTTGAAATTTAGAATCGGCCGGTAAATAAAGTTGCCATGGCGACTTGAAGAATTATTAAAATTTTCATTTAAAAACGACGTCCACGGTGAGCCCGCGAAAAATTTTCACACATTAAAGGGGCCAACCGAAAGCCTTCAACGTACCCCGTCTTTTCACAAGTACAACTTTTTCTCGAGAAACGCTCACCGCCCCCGCAATTTAGCGAAACGTAAATTGTGTAAAAAAATTTCTGAAAATCACTGCACTTTTAGCTTTGTACCGAAAATTGCATTTTGAAGCTAAACCTTGAACTTTTTTGAAAAAGTTTATATCGACATTTAGTATTCTTTTAGGCATCTTGGTCGGGCAAAACAAATTTTTTTTGAAAAATTTAAAAAATTTTTTTCTAATTTCTTATTATGAGGAAATTATTTTGAAAACAAAATATGACGAAAAAAAGTTAATATTAGTTATTATTTGTAATGGGGTCCTCGATGGGTTCCCCGAAAAAAAATTTGAAAATTTAAAAAAATATGGAAAAGTCGTATTTTTTCAAATGCTAACAGAGGTTTCAAAGTAAGAAGCGAACTCCGGACGAAAACATTTTATTACAAGTTTATGTTGCTGTCGGGGGGCCGAAAAAGTATGCGAGAAAAAAATTTAAAAAAATTGAATTTAAAAAAAAAATTATTTTTTCCATGTAAATGGTCATGAAATTTTTTAAAAAAATTTCGAATCCGCTTTACGGCTTTCGCGTTTGAGATACAAAAAAAATGAACGGATCCAATTTTGTGGAGCTCTGGAGTGCGCGGTAGTTGGCGCTTTGAAATTAAAAATCGGTCGGTAAATAAAGTTGCTATGACGACGTGAAGAATTGTTAAATTTTTCGCTTAAAAACAACGTTCGCGGTGAGCCCGCGAAAAATGTTCACATATTAAAGAGATCAACTGAAAGCCCTCACCGTGCCCCGTCTTTTCGCAGGTACACCTTTTTCTCGAGAAACGCTCACCGCCCCCGCAATTTAGCGAAACGTAAATTTTGCAAAAAAAAATTTCAAAATCACTGCTCTTTTTGCTTTAAAATTCAAATGTTGCTTGAATATTCTAAAACTGCTTCAGAATACTGATTACGGTCAGGTTAACACAGGAAAAATAATAAAAAAATTCTAGGCGAAGAATTGCGCTAAATATTTAGATGATTTGATTCGCGCGCAATTTTTAATTTTAAAATTTCAATAAAAATTAAAAATGTTGTACGAATATTCTGAAACTGCATTAGAATACTGATTACGGTCAGGTAAATACAGGAAAAATATTAAAAAAATTCTAAGCGAAGAACTGCGCTAAATATTTAAATGATTTGATTCGCGCGCGATTTTTAATTTTTAAATTTCGATAAAAATTAATAAATTTTGTATGACTATTCTGAAACTCCTTGAGAATACTGATTACGGTCATGTTAACACAGGAAAAATAACCAAAAACTTCTAAGCGAAGAATTGCGCTAAATATTTAGAAGAATTGATTCGCGCGCGAATTTTAATTTTAAAATTTCAATAAAAATTAAAAAATGTTGTACGAATATTCTGAAACTGCATTAGAATACTGATTACGGTCAGGTAAATACAGGAAAAATAATAAAAAAATTCTAAGCGAAGAACTGCGATAAATATTTAAATGATTTGATTCGCGCGCGTTTTTAATTTTTAAATTTCTATCAAAATTAAAAACTGTTGTAAGAATATTCTGAAACTGCTTGAGAATACTGATTGCGGTCAAGTTAACACAGGAAAAATAACCAAAAAATTCTAAGCGAAGAATTGCGCTAAATATTTAGAAGAATTGATTCGCGCGCGAATTTTAATTTTAAAATTTCGATAAATATTAAAAACTGTTGTACAAATATTCTGAAACAGCTTGAGAATACTGATTACGGTCAAATTAATACATGGAAAAATAACCAAAAAATTCTAAGCGAAGAATTCGCGTTAAATTTGTGCGCACCTTTGCCAACCGAACCATTAGCACCTTTTGCGAGTTATAAATGGCTTCCCCGATAATTTTTCCGCCAAATCGACGAAAATTCCAACCTTCAAATCATTTTATTTTACTTTGACACGTTCAATTGCATAGCAAGACGCCACTAGGTAAAATTGTTGTTCCTATCGCATAATGTAAGCGAAAAATTGGACAATTTCTATTTGTACGGTTTTCGAGAGTATACATAACGTCGGCTAAGAGTGTTAACCTGCTAAGTCACAAAAGTGAAATTTTACAGGAGACAAGAAACACCGTGTAACTGTTTTTCTGAATATGACAATTTTACTGCAGTTAACATAAGCATTCTAGAAATGTTAGTATTACGTATCATAAAAAATTTACGATTTAAAATAAAATTTGAAGTAAGTTGTTTTATCCTATAATGCAGGGTTTCTTAACCTTTTTGTAGTCATGGACCCCTTTCAAATTTTCAAAAAGCCTATGGACCCCTTCCGAAAAGATAAAAAAAGGAAAAGATTTAACTTTTGCCAGGTTTTATTGTTTGCGAACTTTACATAGTCACATAGTTAGTGTGACGGTTGCTGCTGCTTATGCCGGATTAGAACGTCAAATTGAGGAGCCGTTTTGGATAACGCAAGGCGCATGTCATCTTTCACTTCTAACCGATTCCGCTTCTTAGTTTTATTGATACTAAACTTGAAAACCCTGCCTCGCAGAAATAAGTAGTTGCAAACGGAATCAGAACTGACATAGCTCGATTGACAAGTCGGGGGTAAGCTAGAGCTAAATGACACCACGATGTATCGTGAATGACACCAAAAGTCAACAATGTTTTTTGTGTCAAATTCAAATTGTGTCTTTTGATCTCAAATGGACTTCGTACCCATGTTTCCTGATTTAACTGTTCTGGACAAAAGAATCCTTTGAAAGCGCTCTGAAGTGTTTCCATATGCTTTGACATATCTTTTTGAATTTTTTCGACAAAAAAAGGCTTAGATCAGGAGTTGGACCCAATTATTATATTATTGCATTATGTTAGGGCAGGCTCACCATGGACCCCCGTCGATCATTACACGGACCCCTTAGGGGTCCATGGACCCCTGGTTAAGAAACTCTGCTATAATGTAACAAGTATTCTATTATTGAATGGTATCAAAAAACAAATTTTGCCAAAAGTGGACTTAGCAGGTTAACACTCTTAGCCGACGATAATCCTTTGACCACTCATGGCGGACATCGTGCAGCAGTTTTACGGTTTAATTTCGTGTGGAAAATAGGTCTACTTAATAATTTGATAGAGTAGGTTATGTGGTAAATTTTTCAATTAATTTCGTTTTTTTTCTCATTTGCGATGCCGAAATGACGACCATCGCAACCAGCTATGGGGGTGCACCTTCGTAACGCCGTGTGTCGCAAGGCGATATGCGAAAATTTCCCAAGAAATAGTGTTGTAAGCTTTTTTTTGTACAATCCTTCCGATACCGAAGCATCATTTTTCGCAAATTTCATCGTAAAGTGGAAGAAATAAGAAATAGAAATTAAGTCTGTAGTATTTTGTTTGCTTAAGCGTTATTTAATAAATTAAAAAATTAAGAATAGATTAGATTAGTAGCTATTAATGCTATGTAAAGCTTTATTAAATAATTTATTTTTATATTTAATTATTTTTCCATGTTCGAATGTTGAGTGTCTTATCCGACATAAATAATATATTATAATGTACTACTACTACTATATTACTCTGTAACCGCAAATCTTTTTTTTATATTATATGTATTTATACCTGCTTAATTTGTTTAATTATGATTTATTTTGAATTAATTACTATGATATTCTCACTTTCCAAACACACCCCTATAAGGTTTTGGGACTCTCCAAACCCCCGTGCAAGGAAAATATTTGTTATCGAGTAAATTTTGGACGCTAAACCTACAAAACCATTAAGTATTAATTTGTGTGCTTAGCGTTATTAATTTATTAAATTAAAAAATTAATAAAATTTAACAATCATAAAAATAATTGCAATTATTATTCTTATTAATTTTTTTTCGTTTAAAATAATTTAAGCATTTTGTCAAACCACAGAAAGTGTATTCGCGAGTAGGTACGCCACACTGATTGGATTAGTTTTAATTAATAAATGCTATTATTACAACAATAAATAATTATTGGTACTACAATTTTTAATAATCTAATAATTATTTTCCATAACCCATTATTGTTAGCGTGTATAAAAAATCTTTTTATTATTTACACAATAAAACGTAAGGATACGTACTACGTTACAAAAATTTGCAACGAAAAAACTTCAAATCGAATTCAAAAATGTTTTCGGACACGAGCGCGCGCACGCCATCTAACGACAAATACTGCAAGTCGAATATTATTCGTCGTCATGGGAACGACAAATAATAAAGTCGTAGTGTGGTGTGTGTGAATTTCGTGTGTGCAACGTTGTTGGTGCTTATCGCTTTACAATTTGCAGGTTTAAAGTGAATTTATAAATAAATTTTAATAATAGTAAATATAGTGTTCATATTTGTGGCGCGTGTGTTTAAAAGTTAGTTCGTGAAAGTGAGATTGTTTAAAAGTTAAATTATTTTGTGCAACAGTCGACCGCCGCGAGGGTTATATTGGTAAGTTATTCTGTATTATTACGTTCATTTTTCTCATAACTCCCTTAGTCCACTTAATTATATCCGTCATGCCTAAGCGATCCAGATCGAAAACCGCCTATAAAAGGAAATCAAAAACTACCAAAAATTTCAACACTCCTCCTCCTGCATCCCCTACAATTCTTCCGTCCCATTCAATTTCTTTCGACGATGCAACCATTGCATCGTCTCCTTCCAAAGACGACGTTCCATTATCTATGCCCTCGAGAGAAGACATCCGTAGAATCATTCACGGCACCGTTCATCAAGCCTCCGACTTTTTCCAAACCAATTCTCGAGGTAATCAATGTACCGCCAATGCTGCCGTGGCTCTAGCTTATAGTCACAATCAATGTGCCGCCGAACTGTGGGATGCTGAAATGATCGATCGCATTTTAATATCGGGCGACGATCATTACCTTAAAAGCATTTCCGCACGTCGACAACCGGCCGTGTCGAGTCAAGGCAACGTCCAACATTTAACGGTTACAGAATTATGTCGCTATATTATCATCGAAAACAGTGCTTTGAAAATTCGAGTGTGCGAAGATGCTTCCGTCGATGGGCATTTGATAACGAGCGTCGACGAATCATTACCAAATTTATTAAACGGCATGAATAGATTTTTCGATGCCAATACATCCGGCGGAATAATAACTTGCAACAATTTATCCGTTGCAATTTTTAAACAACAGAGCAGTTATTATTATTTCGATTCCCATGCTCGAAACGAATTCGGTTCCATTTGCGGAGAAGGAAAAGCCTGCTTGATCACTTTCGATAGCATTCTTCAAATGCACAACTTAATATTAAAAAATTTATTTATTCAATCGGATACCAACGAGAATTTCCTCAACACTTATTCGTTAACGCCTATCGTCTTTAGCGACGTTATTATGCCTCCACCGGCTACATTATCATCATCATTAGCGGTAGTACAATCGACCTTACCAATTGCCAACCGGGAAAATGACCTAAACGTTACACCATCGCCAGCGTCATCCTCAATGTCAACTAATAGAGTAACGCGATCGTCCACGCGAAGAATGTCAACAGAGACACCCGACTCTCCCGTCAATTATTATTATAACCCACGACAACTTAATATCGAATATTTTAAAATCGCGGAAACAAGTGCGGTCAACGAAAGTTATTTGGGTGCCATGGACAGCATATGCAAATATTGCAAAGCCTTTTTTTTCAATCAAGAGATCATGAAGTGTTGCCGAAACGGTTTGGTAAAACTACCAACCAATTTGGTTAAAGACTATCCCGTTCTTTTATTGAACCTGTTGACGGATAAGCATGCACTTTCCGCCCATTTCAAAACTAATATTATGAAATACAATAATATATTTGCATTTGCATCCATCGGTGCCAGAGTTAGCGTTCCCGCGGGTTACGGTCCCTCGATGTATTTGATTACGGGACTAATCTATCATCGAATTAGCGATATAGATCTCAGTAATGAAAATCCAAAATACGGTCAGCTTTATTTTTTGGATTCCGAGGCGGCCAACAATCATCGTTGCGCAAATTATCTTGATAATAATAGTGCCACGGGAACGCTAAACCCTGATTTAATAACAGCAATTGATCAACTGTTACGCGAATGTAATCCCTTCGCGAGGTTTTATCTGCACTTAAGGGAGGTAGAAAGGGACGAACGCGCGAAAATGGAAAGAGAAGGAAACGCCTTCCCCAACATCGAAGTTAAGATTCAGGAAGAGAACGGCATAGATCGTAAGAGGTACAATGCTCCGACTACCACCACCGAAGTGGGAGTAGTTTTTACCGGCGAAGACGGCGATCCACCGGCACCCGGTGAATTACGACTGTGCTTGAGATCGGAACCGAGTCGTTTCAAAGTAATCAGAAGAGAATCGCCCGTTTCCGATCCTCTTTGCTATCCCCTTTTGTTTCCCAAGGGCGAATTGGGTTGGGAAACGCAATTACCTTTGAATAATACGGCATCGACACCCGGTTTAGCTAGGCAGCGAGTCAGTATGAACGAGTTCGTCGTCTATAAGGCACTATCTATTCGAAAAAAATTTAATCCCATTTTAAGCGCGGCCAAGTTGACCCAACAATTTTTCGTGGATAGCTACGTGCGTATAGAAGGCGAACGTTTAAATTTTATTAGGAAAAATCAAACCGCTTTACGGTGTCACCAGTATTGCGGCTTATTAGATTACGTAAATAATGCCGCCGAACGGCTGGAAAATAAAATAGGGCGCGTCGTTATTTTACCGTCGTCGTTTGTAGGGAGTCCGCGGGCGATGCAGCAGCATTATCAAGACGCCATGACGATCGTAACGAAATACGGTCGGCCGGATTTATTCATTACATTCACTTGCAATCCGAAATGGCGCGAAATTTTGGAAAACATAAAGCCCTACGAAAAGGTAGAAAATCGCTGCGACATCGTCTGCCGTGTTTTTTGTCAAAAATTTAAAATTTTGCTCGACGATATTTGGAAACGGAAAATATTTGGACAACCCGTGGCCTACGTGTATTCCATCGAATTTCAAAAACGCGGTCTACCGCACGTGCACATTTTGTTAACTTTAAGTAACGCGGATAAATTTAGGGAACCGGAAGAAATAGACAAATTTATATCGGCCGAAATTCCAAACGTCGAATTAGACATCGCTTTATATAACAATGTAACGAAGCACATGATTCACGGTCCGTGCGGAGCATTGAATCCTACCAGCGTGTGCATGGAGGACGGCAAATGTAAAAAGAAATTTCCGAAGGATTTTACCCCCGACACCGTAATCGGTACCAGTTATCCCAATTATCGTCGCCGCGATACATCAGAATTCGTCACGATCAAACGCGCGTTCAATACCTACGAGGTCGATAATAGATTCGTCGTTCCGTATAATTCTTACTTATTAAAAAAATTTAACGCCCACATTAATGTCGAAATATGTACGTCCGTCAAGAGCATCAAATATATCATGAAATACATACACAAGGGTCACGATTGTGCTATATTAAAAACGAACGTTTGTGGCGAAACCGATTACGACGAGACCGAAGAGTACGTCGATACGCGTTACGTCGGTGCTTCGGAGGCCTGTTGGAGACTTTTAAATTTTAATCTACACGGCACTTCCCACACGGTGATTCGTCTACCGATTCATTTGCCCGACCAAAAGACCGTCTACTTTACCGAAAATCAAGAAAGCGTCGCCGTCGATAGAAGCGATAACAAAAAATCCATGCTGGAAGATTGGTTTGCGTTAAACGCCAGAGACGCCTCTGCAAACCAATATATCTACTCCGAAATTCCGCTTCACTATCGATTCGACACCGCCGCCTGCAAGTGGACACCCCGCATCAGAAATGCGGAAAGCGAAAAATTAATTTCCCGTATGTACACCGTAACTCCGAAATATACGGAATTATTTCACATGCGCATACTGTTGTTGCACACCAAAGGCGCAACAAGTTACCAAGATCTAAAAATGGTCCAGGGCGTGACGTACGACACATTTAAAGAAGCCGTCGGGGCGATGCACTTGATAGAATCGGACGAAGAGTGGTTTAATTGTCTACGAGAGGCCGCCGAAAAACAAATGCCATCTCAAATGCGTAAGCTTATCGCATATATACTTAGTTTTTGCACCGTGTCGGATCCTTTAGCTTTGTGGAACACGTTTAAACATTTTTTAATTGAAGATTACCTTCGCAGAAATATTTCGCAAGAATTGGCAGAACGAAAAACTTTAATCATAATCAAAAATATTTTAGCGTCGGTCGGCAAAGCGTACGGCGAAACCAACTTGCCGGATTTTGTAGAAGGTAACGAAGAAGAAGAGCAATTTACTGATCGAGAAGAACGCGACGCAGCGCGAGAAACATCCGAAAGAAGCGTCGCCGTATTAAACGAACAACAAAGAACGGTTTACGAGAAGATAATGGCCGCCATTTTTAACGAAGACGAGTGTTCAAGATTATTTTTTGTGGACGGCCCCGGCGGAACGGGAAAAACATTCGTATACAACACCATCTTAAACGAGATATACGGTTCCGGCGTAACTTTTGCGGCCGTGGCTTGGACGGGTATTGCCGCAATACTCTTGAGAGGCGGCCGAACGGTCCATTCAACATTCAGAATACCGATATCTTTGAAAAGTACTTCCACCTCGGCGATCATGACGGAATCCTGCGAAGGCCGAAAGTTGCGTGATATAAAACTTATTATTTGGGACGAGATCACGATGGCCAACGTGATCGCCTTCGACGTCGTGGATCGTCTGTTTAAAGATCTGTGCAGTAACGACGAACCTTTTGGAGGGAAGGTGGTACTGCTAGGTGGAGACTTTCGGCAATGTTTACCGGTGGTAATCCGAGGACATAGAGCCTCGATCATGGAAACTTGCGTAACGAACAGCAAGCTTTTCTCAGAATTCCGACACATAAAATTAAAGATCAATATGCGAGCGTCCGGAGAAGAACTCGAATTTTCGAAGTGGCTATTGGATCTAGGCGACGGTAAATTATCGGCCGAACCGAGCGACGCTTTACCAAAAGACAGCATAGTTATACCGTCGCAATGTGTCGTCGACGACGTCGTTACCGCGGTATACGGTACGATCGAGGATTACACCGAAGACGATATCGACAATTTCGAGTCGCGTGCAATTTTATCTCCAAAGAACGACAGCTGCAACAAGATCAACGACAACATCATCGATCGTTTTCCCGGCGAGATGATTACCTACTACAGCATCGATAAAATTGTAACCGACGACGAGCAAGAGCAAGCCAACTTCACGACGGAATATTTAAATTCGATTACACCCTCCGGCTTGCCCAATCACGAACTCAAATTAAAGAGAAATATACCCGTGATGCTCTTGAGAAATTTGGACATTAACGAAGGTCTGTGTAACGGAACACGACTGATCGTTAAGAAATTGACTGCCAATCTAATAGATGCAGAAATTGCCGTCGGCCATTCAAAAGGCAAACGAGTCTTTATTCCGAGAATGGATTTATCTTCTAACGACACCAATATTCCGTTCGATTTAAAACGGCGACAGTTTCCGCTAAAAGTTTGCTTCGCCATGACCATCAATAAGGCGCAAGGACAAACCTTCGACAAAGTTGGAATATATCTACCAAGTCCCGTATTCGGGCACGGCCAACTGTACGTCGCGTTCTCTAGAGCCAGATCATTTTCATCGATACATGTTCAAGTCACCAACACCAGACAACAAGGTCAGTTACTACTACCGAAAGATTCGAGAACATTCACCAAGAACATCGTGTATAAGAACGCTCTTACTCATTAACATCGAGAACGAATGGCCTGACTGCGAAAGAAATTTCAAAAAATATTAATCACCGCTGGCCGTCCGACACGATTTGAATTTATATCAAAATTTAACTTTAGCAATTTTTAAAACTTTCACATCCGTTTACACTATTTAAAACGTTTTTCATAAAGTTGAAGAAACCGATACGGTCCAAGAACTAAGTATATCTGCGAATTTGAGAAAATACATCTACGACGGATGTACATATTTCAACCATTATATTATAATCTTCGGTAATATTCTTTATTTTCAAGAAACTGTGATCAATATTATTTTAAAAACAATTTCGATATCAAATTATTTAAAAATATACAACAAATTTATCAAAACATTTTTGACTCGCCTACTGAATCTTAACTTCATTTAAATACGGCAACACTTTTTAAAGGCAACCAACGGTAATATGGGCAGGTGGAAAGCAACGCGCGAAAATAATTTTAAGACATGTGGCGTTTTACGATTGCAAAAGATTCATTTTTATTATTTTAGTTGATCGTAAATAGAAAAAGTAATTAAAGGTAAAAAAAATGTTTTAAATTATTGCATGTTGAAACTTTTAAGTTTTAAAAAATTATTTGTCAAGTTTTATTTTGAAATTTTAGAAGGCTTTGGAATTCTCCACTCCACTCCCACCTCCACATCCTTACCTATTGCGCGTCCATTTATTCCGTATAATTTTTCTTTTTATATTTTATATTTTAATCAAAAGTTTACAATAAAATCGACAAATTAATTATTCACATTTAACATTTTAAGATTATGTATTGATGCGGCACATAGGGCTGCCAAAATAAATAAACATTATAGTATTTAACAAAATATTGAATCTTTATTCATTTCGGATGCGAACTCACCATAAAAAAAATTGAGTCACGAACCTGGAATAGTATCGCCTATATTCTAATGTCAACAAGTAAACGCCACACACTCATGTTTTGTGTATTTTTTTCTTAATAACAAATTAGAATATTACGATGGTCTGGAAAACTATTCGTCCTATTAAGAGCACTCCGGATCAAGTGACTTTCTCTGTTTACGTAGGGAACGTCTAATTCGATTATTATATAAAAAAAGTTAATTTTGCTTTTGCTATTTCATTTTTAAATGTCTATTGAACTGTGGATACTCCTTAAAATTTGAAAAAAAAATTAAATAATTTTTTTTTTACTGAATTTAAATATTATTCGAAATAGTATTGAGTATCCACCGTTTGTCTCTATATAATAGTTCAAATTGTTTACATAAAATAATTGCGTTTATAGCCTACAGAAGTTCCTTTCGTAATCAAAAGGAAAGCGTTTGATTGTCTTTCGACTGAGAAAGTCACGTGATCCGGAGTGCTCTTAAATCATTTGCATAAATATACCGTTAATAATAAAATTAATTAATTACTCTTAGATCAATAATTCACATCCGCTTGATGTCTTTCTTTGTCGAGATATCGTGAAAATGTATTTTTGAAATTTATGCTGTACAGCGGAATTTGTCTCCGTTCCAAAAACTGGTGGGCGCTTGCGCCCACTTAAAAATTAAAAGGGCGCGAAGCGCCCGCTTACCCCGCCGCGATAGCGGTGGGTGCTAGGCGCGGTCGCACGCACCCTCCACATCCCAAGACACGAATTGTAACAAATCTCCGCTACCCCTTCCGGTAAACCCCTATACAGTGCCGAATCCAATCGAGGTTCGACACCGTGTCCGCTAGCGCCGAAAGGTTCCCTGTTCTGCGTTGATGCTTAAGACCAACATCCCTTTGCCACCCAGCCGTGCGGGATATCTACTCCCGGTACCCGTCGACACGCCGCGTCTCGGCAAAGTCACGTATCTCTCGGATATTGTCCTCTACCAACCCACTCCGTGCTCCGCTTCGCTACGCTCGCACTCTCCATTCAAACCTCTCTCCTGCCCTCCCCTTTTGTCCGATCCATTTTATTTTTTTTGCATCTTACTCTTGCCCCACCCCACCACCCGCCCAAACATCACTACCGCCCCCTGGTACTCCCCTAGTCTCTCCACTATACTAAAGCTGTAAGAACGAACTTCGACGACGCCGAAGGCGGCGGAGCAGGCTCGCGAAGCGAGCTGCAGTCGGGCGCAGTTTTTGATTTCATGAAGAATGGGCTAATTTTCCAACCGAAATTTTGCGCCCTTATGCGCTTAAATCGGGCTCAAAGACGCGTTTTTCGGGTAAGTCTTTGTCTAAACGCATACTTTCTTTGTCACACCACAGGGAAATTTTCGACGAAATTTAGCGAAACTTATAATCGAATAGGCGCCGAAGGCGCCATAGGTGGCGAGCGCAGCGAGCGACTTTTAGATGTAGAAATGCGTTTCGCTCGGCCTTTTCGATACGGCGTCCCTTAAATTTGCGCCCTTTGCGCTTAAATTTGCGAAAAATAAAATCGTCTCTCCGTCAGACATCTACTTTCTCTCTCGGAAGCGTGAGAAATTTGGCAAAGGGTTAAAAATTGCCTAATGGTTACCATGGCGATTTCGAATTAAATTTGAAAATTTGACGTTTCGAGGGATTTTGCACTTTTCGCGTTAAATTTGAGCGAACCTTCGTCGAGCGAAGTTTTTGCACCTTTTGCGAGTTACGAATGCCTTCCTCGATAGTTTTTGCGTCGATTCGTCGAAAATTTCGACCTTGGAAACGTTTAATTGCGCATTTGTACGTCGAAATAAACGCACACTTTTCCTCTCTTTAGCACGAAATGACATTTAGACCAACTTACAATCGAATAGGCTACGAAGGCGCAATAGGTGGCGAGCGCAGAGAGCCACTTTTAGATGCAAAAAATCGTTTCGCTCGGCCTTTTCGATACGGCATTCCTTAAATTTGCGACCTTTACGCTTAATTTTGCAAAAATTAAATCGTTACTCCGTCTAATCTCTACTCTCTCTCTCGCAAGCACGTATAATTTCGTAAGAGGTTAAGAATTGCCTAGAGGTTCCCATGGCAACGTCGAATTAAATTTGAAAATTTGACGTATCGAGGCGTTTTTGCACTTTTCGCGTTAAATTTGAGCGCACCTTCGCCGAGCGAACTTTTTGCACCTTTTGCGAGACACGAATGCCTCCATCGATAGTTTTTCCAGCGATTCGTCGCAAATTCCTACCTTGAAATCGTTTTATTATACTTTGACACGTGCAATTGCATAACGAGACGAGACGACGAAATCGTCGTTCCTATCGCATAATGTGAACAAACAATGGGACAATTTCGATTTGTAGGGTTTTCGAGAGTATACGTAATCCTTCGACGGTTCACGGCGGACATCCTGTAGCAATTTTACGGGTTAATTTCGTTTGCAAGTATGTTTTATTTATTAACTTGAGCGAGGTTTGGTGGATAATTTTTAAATTAATTTCCTTTTTTTTTTAATTTTCGATGCCCAGACGACGTCCATCGCAACCGGCTACGGGGGTACACCTTCGTAACGCCGTGCGTCGCAAGCTGAAATGCGTAAATTTCGCAAGAAATAGAGTCGCAAGCTTTTTTTGCATATTATTCGATTAGACACCGATACAACATTTTTCACAAATTTCATCGTACAGTAGAAAAGATCGACGACAATGCGACAACCTTCTCCTATCGTCGAGCGGGACGGGAAAACTTGGTTTTGGCAAAGTTTCGCGAAAATGCGTCCATGTAATATGCAACCCGTTGTCAATAGTAGCTTTCGGAGCAGCTCTCGAAAGCAATCGACAAACTTTTATGGTCTTAAATACTTTCAATTTTTCTACCAAGCGGTGCCGGCTCGAGTAATTCGATGCTCTTATTTATAATCGGCGTAAATTTTTTGAATTTTTCTACCCGAGGCACAATTTCACACGAAACGGTTGTACGAATACTCTCCGATGCATCACGAGAAGAATTCTAACCGTAAAGGAGGAATGTGGCGAAAAAAGTTTATTATCAGTTATTGTTTGTAATGGGGTACTCGATGGGTTCCCCGAAAAAAAATTTGAAAATTTAAAAAAATATGGAAAATTCGAATTTTTTCAAATGTCAACAGAGGTTTCAAAGTAACAAGCGAACTCCGGACGAAAACATTTTATTACAAGTTTTTGTTTGTGTCGGGCTGCCGAAAGGGTTTGCGAGAAAAAATTTAAAGAAAATTGATATTTAAAAAAAAAATTTTTTTTCAATGTAAATGGTCGTGAAATTTTTTTAAAAAATTTCGAATCCGCTTTACGGCTTTCGCGTTACAGATACGAAAAAAATGCACGGATCCAATTTTGTGGGGCTCCGGAGTGCGCGGCAGCTGCCGTTTTGAAATTTAGAATCGGCCGGTAAATAAAGTTGCCATGGCGACTTGAAGAATTTTTAAATTTTCCATTTAAAAACGACGTCCACGGTGAGCCCGCGAAAAATTTTCACACATTAAAGGGGCCAACCGAAAGCCCTCGCCGTGCCCCGTCTTTTCACAAGTACAACTTTTTCTCGAGAAACGCTCACCGCCCCCGCAATTTAGCGAAACGTAAATTGTGTAAAAAAATTTCTGAAAATCGCTGCACTTTTAGCTTTGTACCGAAAATTGCAATTTGAAGCTAAACGTTGAAGTTTCTCGAAAAAGTTTATATCGCCATTTCGTCTTCTGTTGGGCTTCTTGGTCGGTTAAATCAAAATTTGTAGGAAAAATTTAAAAATTTTTTTCCAAAATTTTTCATTGTGAGGAAATTATTTTGAAATCGTTATTTTCTGAAAAATGATAAATTACTATTACAAAAGTTTATTATTAGTTATTGTTTGTAATGGGCTCCTCGATGGGTTAACCGAAAAAAAATATCAAAAATTCAAAATGTATGGAAAAATCGTTTTTTTTTCAAATGTTAACAGAGGTTTCAAAGTAACAAGCGAACTCTGGGCGAAAACATTTTATTACAAGATTTTGTTTGTGTCGGGGTGCCGAAAGGGTTTGAGAGAAAAAATTTTAAAAATATTGAATTTTAAAAAAAAATTATTTTTTCCATGTAAATGGTCGTGAAATTTTTAAAAAAAATTTCGAAACCGCTTTACGGCTTTCGCTTTTGAGATACGAAAAAAATGCACGGATCCAATTTTGTGTAGCTCCGGAGTGCGCGGTAGTTGGCGCTTTTAAATTTAAAATCGGTCGGTAAATAAAGTTGCTATGACGACGTGAAGAATTGTTAAATTTTTCGCTTAAAAACCACGTCCACGGTGAGCCCGCGAAAAATTTTCACACATTGAAGGGGCCAACCGAAAGCCCTCGCCGTGCCCCGTCTTTTCACAAGTACAACTTTTTCTCGAGAAACGCTCACCGCTCCCGCAATTTAGCGAAACGTAAATTGTGTAAAAAAATTTCTGAAAATCACTGCACTTTTAGCTTTGTACCGAAAATTGCATTTTGAAGCTAAACCTTGAACTTTTTTGAAAAAGTTTATATCGACATTTAGTATTCTTTTAGGCATCTTGGTCGGGCAAAACAAATTTTTTTTGAAAAATTTAAAAAATTTTTTTCTAATTTCTTATTATGAGGAAATTATTTTGAAAACAAAATATGACGAAAAAAAGTTAATATTAGTTATTATTTGTAATGGGGTCCTCGATGGGTTCCCCGAAAAAAAATTTGAAAATTTAAAAAAATATGGAAAAGTCGTATTTTTTCAAATGTTAACAGAGGTTTCAAAGTAAGAAGCGAACTCCGGACGAAAACATGTTATTACAAGTTTA
The DNA here is from genome assembly GCA_958510855.1 of Rhagonycha lutea. NCBI lineage: Eukaryota > Metazoa > Arthropoda > Insecta > Coleoptera > Cantharidae > Rhagonycha > Rhagonycha lutea. The sequence continues at coordinate 42,471,285 of OY294037.1, forward strand.
TGTTGCTGTCGGGGGGCCGAAAAAGTATGCGAGAAAAAAATTTAAAAAAATTGAATTTAAAAAAAAAATTATTTTTTCCATATAAATGGTCATGAAATTTTTTAAAAAAATTTCGAATCCGCTTTACGGCTTTCGCGTTTGAGATACAAAAAAAATGCACGGATCCAATTTTGTGGAGCTCCGGAGTGCGCGGTAGTTGGCGCTTTGAAATTAAAAATCGGTCGGTAAATAAAGTTGCTATGACGACGTGAAGAATTGTTAAATTTTTCGCTTAAAAACAACGTTCGCGGTGAGCCCGCGAAAAATGTTCACATATTAAAGAGATCAACTGAAAGCCCTCACCGTGCCCCGTCTTTTCTCAGGTACACCTTTTTCTCGAGAAACGCTCACCGCCCCCGCAATTTAGCGAAACGTAAATTTTGTAAAAAAAATTTTCAAAATCACTGCTCTTTTTGCTTTAAAATTTTAGAATATTCTAAAACTGCTTCAGAATACTGATTACGGTCAGGTTAACACAGGAAAAATAATAAAAAAAATTCTAGACGAAGAATTGCGCTAAATATTTAGATGATTTGATTCGCGCGCAATTTTTTATTTTAAAATTTCAATAAAAATTAAAAATGTTTTACGAATATTCTGAAACTGCATTAGAATACTGATTACGGTCAGGTAAATACAGGAAAAATAATAAAAAAATTCTAAGCGAAGAACTGCGCTAAATATTTAAATGATTTGATTCGCGCGCGATTTTTAATTTTTAAATTTCGATAAAAATTAATAAATTTTGTATGACTATTCTGAAACTCCTTGAGAATACTGATTACGGTCAAGTTAACACAGGAAAAATAACCAAAAAATTCTATGCGAAGAATTGCGCTAAATATTTAGAAGAATTGATTCGCGCGCGAATTTTAATTTTAAAATTTCGATAAAAATTAAAAAATTTTGTACGAATATTCTGAAACTGCTTGAGAATACTGATTCCGGTCAAGTTAACACAGGAAAAATAACCAAATAATTCTAAGCGAAGAATTGCGCTAAATATTTATATGATTTGATTCGCGCGCGATTTTTAATTTTAAAATTTTGATAAAAATTAAAAAATGTACGAATATTCTGCAACTGCTTGAGAATACCGATTGCGGTCAAGTTAACACAGAAAAAATAACCAAAAAATTCTAAGCGAAGAATTGCGCTAAATATTTAGATGATTTGATTCGCGCGCGATTTTTAATTTTAAAATTTCGATAAAAATTAAAAACTTTTGTACGAATATTCTGAAACTGCTTGAGAATACTGATTCCGGTCAAGTTAACACAGGAAAAATAACCAAAAAATACTAAGCGAAGAATTGCGCTAAATATTTAGATGATTTGATTTGCGCGTGATTTTTATGTTTTCGGACATGAGCGCGCGCGACATCTAACGACAAATACTGCAAGTCGAATAATTTTCGTCGTCATGAAAACGACAAATAATAAAGTATTATTTAATGCCATTATTACAACAAAAAATTGGTACAATTTTTAATAATTTAATTATTTTCTTTAACTTATTATTATTAGCGTATAAAAAATCTTTTTATTTACACAACAAAACATAAGGATACGCAGGTTACAAAATTTTGCGACGAAAAAATAATATTCAAATCAAATTCAAAAATGTTTTCGGACACGAGCGCGCGCGCGCCATCTAACGACAAATAATGCAAGTCGAATATTATTCGTCGTCATGGAAACGACAAATAATAAAGTCGTAGTGTGGTGTGTGTGAATTTCGTGTATGCAACGTTGTTGGTGCTTATCGCTTTACAATTTGCAGGTTTAAAGTGAATTTATAAATAAATTTTAATAATAATAAATATAGTGTTCATATTTGTGGCGCGTGTGTTTAAAAGTTAGTTCGTGAAAGTGAGATTTTTTAAAAGTTAAATTATTTATTGCAATAGTCGACCACCGGCGCCGCGAGGATATAATTGGTAAGTGATTCTGTATTATTACGTTAATTTTTAATTTTTTTCATCACTCCCTTAGTCCACTTAATTTTATCCGTCATGCCTAAGCGATCCAGATCAAAAACTTCCTATAAAAGGAAACCAAAAACTACCAAAAACTTCAACACTCCTTCTCCATCCCTCACAATTCTTCCGTCCCATTCAATTTCTTTCGACGATGCAACCATTGCATCGTTTCCTTCCAAACACGACGTTCCATTATCTATGCCCTCGAGAGAAGACATCCGTAGAATCATTCACGGTACCATTCATCAAGCCTCCGACTTTTTCCAAAGCAATTCTCGAGGTAATCAGTGTACCGCGAATGCTGCCGTGGCTCTAGCTTATAGTCACAATCAATGTGCCGCCGAGCTGTGGGATGCTGAAATGATCGATCGCATTTTAATATCGGGCGACGATCATTACCTTAAAAGCATTTCCGCACGTCGACAACCGGCCGTGTCGAGCCAAGGCAACGTCCACCATTTAACGGTTATAGAATTATGTCGCTATGTTACCATCGAAAACAGTTCTTTGAAAATTCGAGTGTGCGAAGATGCTTCCGTCGACGGGCATTTGATAACGAGCGTAGACGAATCATTACCAAATTTATTAAACGGCATGAATAGATTTTTCGATGCCAATACATCCAGCGGAATAATAACTTGCAACAATTTATCCGTTGCAATTTTTAAACAACAGAGCAGTTATTATTATTTCGATTCCCATGCTCGAAACGAATTCGGTTCCATTTGCGGAGAAGGAAAAGCCTGCTTGATCACTTTCGATAGCATTCTTCAAATGCACAACTTAATATTAAAAAATTTATTTATTCAAACAGATACCGACGAGAATTTCCTCAACACTTATTCGTTAACGCCTATCGTCTTTAGCGACGTTATTATGCCTCCACCGGCTACGACATTATCATCATCATCATCAGCGGTAGTACAATCGACCTTACCAATTGCCAACCGGGAAAATTACCTAAAAGTTACACCATCGCCATTGTCAACTAATAGAGTAACGCGATCGTCCACGCGAAAAATGTCCTCGACGCCCGAAACTTTCATCAATTATAGCGAAAGACGACGTAATATCGATCACTTTAAAATCGCGGCGACAAGTGCGTTCAACGAAAGTTATTTGGGTAACATGGACAGCATCTGCAAATATTGTAAAGCCTTTTTTTTCAATCAAGAGGTCATGAAGTGTTGCCGAAACGGTTTGGTAAAACTACCAACCAATTTGGTTAAAGACTATCCTGTCCTTTTATTGAACCTGTTGACGGATAAGCATGCACTTTCCGCCCATTTCAAAACTAATATTATGAAATACAATAATATATTTGCATTTGCATCCATAGGTGCCAGAGTTAGCGTTCCCGCGGGTTACGGTCCCTCGATGTATTTGATTACGGGACTAATCTATCATCGAATTAGCGATATAGATCTCAGTAATGAAAATCCAAAATTCGGTCAGCTTTATTTTTTGGATTCCGAGGCGGCCAACAATCATCGTTGCGCAAATAATCGTAATAATAATAGTGCCACGGGAACGCTAAACCCTGATTTAATAACAGCAATTGATCAACTATTACGTGAATGTAATCCCTTCGCGAGGTTTTATCTGCACCTAAGGGAAGTAGAAAGGGACGAACGCGCGAAAATGGAAAGAGAAGGAAACGCCTTCCCCAACATCGAAGTTAGGATTCAGGAAGAGAACGGCATAGATCGTAAGAGGTACAATGCTCCGACTACCACCACCGAAGTAGGAGTAGTTTTTACCGGCGAAGACGGCGATCCACCGGCACCCGGTGAATTACGACTATGCTTGAGATCGGAACCGAGTCGTTTCAAAACAATCCGAAGAGAATCGCCCGTTTCCGATCCTCTTTGCTATCCCCTTTTGTTTCCCAAGGGCGAATTGGGTTGGGAAACGCAATTATCTTTAAATAATATGGCATCGAGACCCCATTTAGTTAGGCAGCGAGTCAGTATGAACGAGTTCGTCGTCTATAAGGCACTATCAATTCGAAAAAAATTTAATCCCATTTTAAGCGCGGCTAAATTGACTCAGCAATTTTTCGTCGATAGCTACGTGCGGCTAGAAGGCGAACGGTTAAATTATATTAGAAAAAATCAAACCGCTTTACGGTGTCACCAGTATTGCGGATTATTAGATTACGTAAATAATGCCGCCGAGCGACTGGAAAATAAAATAGGGCGCGTCGTTATTTTACCGTCGTCATTTGTAGGGAGTCCGCGAGCGATGCAGCAGCATTATCAAGACGCCATGACGATTGTAACGAAATACGGTCGGCCGGATTTATTCATTACGTTCACTTGCAATCCGAAATGGCGCGAATTTTTGGAAAACATAAAGCCCTACGAAAAGGTAGAAAATCGCTGCGACATCGTCTGCCGTGTTTTTTGTCAGAAATTTAAAATTTTGCTCGACGATATTTGGAAACGGAAAATATTTGGACAACCCGTGGCATACGTATATTCCGTCGAATTTCAAAAACGTGGTTTACCGCACGTGCATATTTTGTTAACCTTAAGCAACGCGGATAAATTTAGGGAACCGGAAGAAATAGACAAATTTATATCGGCCGAAATTCCAAACGTCGAATTAGACATCGATTTATATAACAGCGTAACGAGGCACATGATTCACGGTCTGTGCGGATCATTGAATCCTACCAGCGTGTGCATGGAGGACGGCAAATGTAAAAAAAAATTTCCGAAAGGTTTTACCCCCGACACCGTAATCGGTACCAGTTATCCAAATTATCGTCGCCGCGATACCTCAGATTTCGTCACGATCAAACGCGCGTTCAATACCTACGAGGTCGATAATAGATTCGTCGTGCCGTATAATCCTTATTTATTAAAAAAATTTAACGCCCACATTAATGTCGAAATATGTACGTCCGTCAAGAGCATCAAATACATCATGAAATACATACACAAGGGTCACGATTGTGCGACTTTAAAGACGAACGTTTGTGGCGAAAGCGTTTACGACGAGACCGAAGAATATGTCGATACGCGTTACGTCGGTGCTTCGGAGGCCTGCTGGAGACTTTTAAATTTCAATCTACACGGCACGTCCCACACGGTGATTCGTTTACCGATTCATTTGCCAGACCAAAAGACCGTCTACTTTAACGAAAATCAAGAAAGCGTCGCCGTCAACAGAAGCAATAACAACAAATCCATGCTGGAAGATTGGTTTGCGTTAAACGCCAGAGACGCCTCTGCAAACCGATATCTCTACTCGGAAATTCCGCTTCGCTATCGATTCGACACCGCCGCCCACAAATGGACACCCCGCATCAGAAATGCGGAAAGCGAAAGATTAATTTCCCGCATGTACACCGTAACGCCGAAATATACGGAATTATTTCACATGCGCATACTGTTGTTGCACACCAAAGGCGCAAAAAGTTACGAAGATCTAAAAATGGTCCAGGGCGTGTCGTACGATACATTTAAAGAGGCCGTCGGGGCGATGCACTTGATCGAATCGGACGAAGAGTGGTTTAATTGTCTACGAGAGGCCGCCGAAAAACAAATGCCATCTCAAATGCGTAAGCTTATCGCATATATACTTAGTTTTTGCACCGTGTCGGATCCTTTAGCTTTGTGGAACACGTTTAAACATTTTTTAATTGAAGATTACCTCTGCAGAAATATTTCGCAAGAATTAGCAGAACGAAAAACTTTAATCATAATCAAAAATATTTTAGCGTCGGTCGGCAAGGCGTACGGCGAAACCAACTTGCCCGATATTGTAGAAGGTAACGAAGAAGAAGAGCAATTTACTGATCGAGAAGAACGCGACGCAGCGCGAGAAACATCCGAGAGAAGCGTCGCCGTATTAAACGAACAACAAAGAACGGTTTACGAGAAGATAATGGCCGCCATTTTTAACGAAGACGAGTGTTCAAGATTATTTTTTGTGGACGGCCCCGGCGGAACGGGAAAAACATTCGTATACAACGCCATATTAAACGAGATATACGGTTCCGGCATAACTTTTGCGGCCGTGGCTTGGACGGGTATTGCCGCAATACTCTTGAGAGGCGGCCGAACGGTACATTCAAAATTCAGAATACCGATATCTTTAAAAAGTACTTCCACCTCGGCGATCATGACGGAATCCTGCGAAGGCCGAAAGTTACGTCAAATAAAACTTATTATTTGGGACGAGATCACGATGGCCAACGTGATCGCCTTCGACGTCGTGGATCGTCTGTTTAAAGATCTGTGCAGTAACGATAAACCTTTTGGAGGGAAGGTGGTACTGCTAGGTGGAGACTTTCGGCAATGTTTACCGGTGGTAATCCGAGGACATAGAGCCTCGATCATGGAAGCTTGCGTGACGAACAGCAAGCTTTTCTCAGAATTCCGACACATTAAATTAAAGATCAATATGCGAGCGTCCGCAGAAGAACTCGAATTTTCGAAGTGGCTATTGGATCTAGGCGACGGTAAATTATCGGCCGAACCGAGCGACGCTTTACCAAAAGACAGCATAGTTATACCGTCGCAATGTGTCGTCGACGACGTCGTTACCGCGGTATACGGTACGATCGAGGATTACACCGAAGACGATATCGACAATTTCGAGTCGCGTGCAATTTTATCTCCAAAGAACGATAGCTGCAACAAGATCAACGACAGTATCATCGATCGTTTTCCCGGCGAGATGATTACCTACTACAGCATCGATAAGATTGTAACCGACGACGAGCAAGAGCAAGCCAACTTCACGACGGAATATTTAAATTCGATTACACCCTCCGGCTTGCCCAATCACGAACTCAAATTAAAGAGAAATATACCCGTGATGCTCTTGAGAAATTTGGACATTAACGAAGGTCTGTGTAACGGAACACGACTGATCGTTAAGAAATTGACTGCCAATCTAATAGATGCAGAAATTGCCGTCGGCCATTCAAAAGGCAAACGAGTCTTTATTCCGAGAATGGATTTATCTTCAAACGACACCAGTATTCCGTTCGATTTAAAACGGCGACAGTTTCCGCTAAAAGTTTGCTTCGCCATGACCATCAATAAGGCGCAAGGACAAACCTTCGACAAAGTTGGAATATATCTACCAAGTCCCGTATTCGGGCACGGCCAACTGTACGTCGCGTTCTCTAGAGCTAGATCATTTTCATCGATACATGTTCAAGTCACCAACACCAGACAACAAGGTCAGTTACTACTACCGAAAGATTCGAGAACATTCACCAAGAACATCGTGTATAAGAACGCTCTTACTCATTAACATCGAGAACGAATGGCCTGACTGCGAAAGAAATTTCAAAAAATATTAATCGCCGCTGGCCGTCCGACACGATTTGAATTTATATCAAAATTTAACTTTAGCAATTTTTAAAACTTTCACATCCGTTTACACTATTTAAAACGTTTTTCATAAAGTTGAAGAAACCGATACGGTCCAAGAACTAAGTATATCTGCGAATTTGAGAAAATACATCAACGACGGATGTACATATTTCAACCATTATATTATAATCTTCGGTAATATTTTTTATTTTTTAGAAACTGTGATCAATATTATTTTAAAAACTAAGTATTTCGATATCAAATTATTTAAAAATATACAACAAATTTTTCAAAACATTTTTGACTCGCTTACTGAATCTTAACTTCATTTAAATCCGGTACACTTTTGAAAGGCAACGAACGGTAATATGGGCAGGTGGAAAGCAACGCGCGAAAATAATTTTAAGACATGTAGCGGTTTACGATTGCAAAGATTCATTTTTATTATTTTAGTTGATCGTAAATAGAAAAAGTAATTAAAGGTAAAAAAAATGTTTTAAATTATTGCATGTTGAAACTTTTAAGTTTTAAAAATTTATTTGTCAAGTTTCATTTTGAAATTTCATCAGGCTTTGGAATTCTCCACTCCACTCCCACCTCCACATTCTTATATATTGCGCGTCCATTTATTACGTATAATTTTTCTTTTTATATTTTATATTTTAATCAAAAGTTTACAATAAAGTCAACAAATTAATTCACATTTAACATTTTAAGATTATGTATTGATGGCACATAGGGCTGCCAAAATAAATAAACATTATAGTATTTAACAAAATATTGAATCTTTATTCATTTCGGATGCGAACTCACCATAAAAAAAATTGAGTCACGAACCTGGAATAGTATCGCCTATATTCTAATGTCAACAAGTAAACGCCACATACTCATGTTTTGTGTATTTTTTTCTTAATAACAAATTAGAATATTACGATGGTCTGGAAAACTATTCGTCCTATTAAGAGCACTCCGGATCAAGTGACTTTCTCTGTTTACGTAGGGAACGTCTAATTCGATTATTATATAAAAAAAGTTAATTTTGCTTTTGCTATTTCATTTTTAAATGTCTATTGAACTGTGGATACTCCTTAAAATTTGAAAAAAAAATTAAATAATTTTTTTTTTACTGAATTTAAATATTATTCGAAATAGTATTGAGTATCCACCGTTTGTCTCTATATAATAGTTCAAATTGTTTACATAAAATAATTGCGTTTATAGCCTACAGAAGTTCCTTTCGTAATCAAAAGGAAAGCGTTTGATTGGCTTTCGACTGAGAAAGTCACGTGATCCGGAGTGCTCTTAAATCATTTGCATAAATATACCGTTAATAATAAAATTAATTAATTACTCTTAGATCAATAATTCACATCCGCTTGATGTCTTTTTTTGTCGAGATATCGTGAAAATGTATTTTTGAAATTTATGCTGTACAGCGGAATTTGTCTCCGTTCCAAAAACTGGTGGGCGCTTGCGCCCACTTAAAAATTAAAAGGGCGCGAAGCGCCCGCTTACCCCGCCGCGATAGCGGTGGGTGCTAGGCGCGGTCGCACGCACCATCCACATCCCAAGACACGAATTGTAACAAATCTCCGCTACCCCTTCCGGTAAACCCCTATACAGTGCCGAATCCAATAGAGGTTCGACACCGTGTCCGCTAGCGCCGAAAGGTTCCCTGTTCTGCGTTGATGCTTAAGACCAACATCCCTTTGCCACCCAGCCGTGCGGGATATCTACTCCCGGTACCCGTCGACACGCCGCGTCTCGGCAAAGTCACGTATCTCTCGGATATTGTCCTCTACCAACCCACTCCGTGCTCCGCTTCGCTACGCTCCCACTCTCCATTCAAACCTCTCTCCTGCCCTCCCCTTTTGTCCGATCCATTTTATTTTTTTTGCATCATACTCTTGCCCCACCCCACCACCCCCCCAAACATCACTACCGCCCCCTGGTACTCCCCTAGTCAAGTTAATAACTAAATTGGTAATTAGAAATTACTAACTTCAAGATCTGATCTTCAGAACTTCAAGTTCTCAATTACAAGTTAATAACTAAATTGGTAATTTGAAATTTCTAACTTCAAGTTCTGATCTTCAGAACTTCAAGTTCTCAATTTCAAGATAATAACTAAATTGGTAATTAGAAATTACTAACTTCAAGATCTGATCTTCAGAACTTCAAGTTCTCAATTTCAAGTTAATAACTAAATTGGTAATTTGAAATTACTAACTTCAAGATGTGATCTTCAGAACTTCAAGTTCTCAATTTCAAATAAATAAATAAATTGGTAATTTGAAATTACTAACTTCAAGATCTGATCTTCAGAACTTCTAGTTCTCAATTTCAAGTTAATAACTAAATTGGTAATTAGAAATTACTAACTTCAAGATCTGATCTTCAGAACTTCAAGTTCTCAATTACAACTTAATAACTAAATTGGTAATTTGAAATTACTAACTTCAAGTTCTGATCTTCAGAACTTCAAGTTCTCAATTACAAGATAATAACTAAATTGGTAATTTGAAATTACTAACTTCAAGATCTGATCTTCAGAACTTAAAGTTCTCAATTTCAAGTTAATTACTAAATTGGTAATTTGAAATTCCTAACTTCAAGATCTGATCTTCAGAACTTCAAGTTCTCAATTTCAAGTTAATAACTAAATTGGTAATTTGAAATTACTAACTTCAAGATCTGATCTTCAGAACTTCAAGTTCTCAATTTCAAGTTAATAACTAAATTGATAATTTGAAATTACTAACTTCAAGATCTGATCTTCAGAACTTCAAGTTCTCAATTACAAGTTAATAACTAAATTGGTAATTTGAAATTACTAACTTCAAGATCTGATCTTCAGAACTTCAAGTTCTCAATTTCAAGTTAATAACTAAATTGGTAATTTGAAATTACTAACTTCAAGATCTGATCTTCAGAACTTCAAGTTCTCAATTTCAAGATAATAACTAAGTTGGTAATTTGAAATTACTAACTTCAAGATCTGATCTTCAGAACTTCAAGTTCTTAATTTCAAGTTAATAACTAAATTGGTAATTTGAAATTACTAACTTCATGATCTGATCTTCTGAACTTCAAGTTCTCAATTTCAAGTTTATAACTAAATTGGTAATTTGAAATTCCTAACTTCAAGATCTGATCTTCAGAACTTCAAGTTCTCAATTTCAAGTTAATAACTAAATTGTTAATTTGAAATTATTAACTTCAAGATCTGATCTTCGGAACTTCTAGTTCTCAATTTCAAGTTAATAATTAAATTGATAATTTGAAATTACTAACTTCAAGATGTTATCTTCAGAACTTCAAGTTCTCAATTTCAAGTTAAAAACTAAATTGGTAATTTGAAATTACTAACTTCAAGATCTGATCTTCAGAACTTCAAGTTCTCAATTTCAAGTTAATAACTAAATTGGTAATTTGAAATTACTAACTTCAAGATCTGATCTTCAGAACTTCAAGTTCTCAATTTCAAGTTAATTACTAAATTGGTAATTTGAAATTATTAACTTCAAGATCTGATCTTCGGAACTTCAAGTTCTCAATTTCAAGTTAATCACTAAATTGGTAATTTGAAATTACTAACTTCAAGATCTGATCTTCAGAACTTCAAGTTCTCAATTTCAAGTTAATAACTAAATTGGTAATTTGAAATTACTAACTTCAAGATCTGATCTTCAGAACTTCAAGTTCTCAATTTCAAATAAATAAATAAATTGGTAATTTGAAATTACTAACTTCAAGATCTGATCTTCAGAACTTCAAGTTCTCAATTTCAAGTTAATAACTAAATTGGTAATTTGAAATTACTAACTTCAAGATCTGATCTTCAGAACTTCTAGTTCTCAATTTCAAGTTAATAACTAAATTGGTAATTAGAAATTACTAACTTCAAGATCTGATCTTCAGAACTTCAAGTTCTCAATTACAAGTTAATAACTAAATTGGTAATTTGAAATTACTAACTTCAAGATCTGATCTTCAGAACTTCAATTTCTCAATTTCAAGTTAATAACTAAATTGGTAATTTGAAATTACTAACTACAAGATCTGATCTTCAGAACTTCAAGTTCTCAATTTCAAGTTAATAACTAAATTGGTAATTTGAAATTACTAACTTCAAGATGTGATCTTCAGAACTTCAAGTTCTCAATTTCAAGTTAATAACTAAATTGGTAATTTGAAATTACTAACTTCAGGATCTGATCTTCAGAACTTCAAGTTCTCAATTTCAAGATAATAACTAAGTTGGTAATTTGAAATTACTAACTTTAAGATCTGATCTTCAGAACTTCAAGTTCTCAATTTCAAGAAATAACTAAATTGGTAATTTGAAATTACTAACTTCAAGATCTGATCTTCAGAACTTCAAGTTCTCAATTTCAAGTTAATAACTAAATTGGTAATTTGAAATTACTAACTGAAAGATCTGATCTTCAGAACTTCAAGTTCTCAATTTCAAGTTAATAACTAAATTGGTAATTTGAAATTATTAACTTCAAGATCTGATCTTCGGAACTTCAAGTTCTCAATTTCAAGTTAATAACAAAAAACAAAAATGCTAACACGGGCGACCTCGGGAGAACTTTTGGCCTCAAAAAACATTTTAGGACTTTTCTTCCTCTTTTGTCTATAACTCCTAAAGGATGCATCCTAGCATCAACAAATTATAGATTATTTATGCATCGAATGAGTACCACAACAACTTAATAATTCGAAAACGTCGAAAACTGAGATATAGTACTATAATAATATCAGTCTGTAGTTTGGAGATGAGTAGGTAACCAACATTTTTAAATTCGGTCAAGTACAGCTATCCAAATTGGCAATCGCTCAATGTCCGGCAATTGGCATAGGGAAACCCATGAAGCTGAATCGGTCATTCCAAAATCTCTGAAACTATTTATGGAAAGGAAACCATTATACTGAAAGACAGAACAGGTTCATTTAGGAAGTTGAATATAAGATGTACAGCTTTATCACACGCTGAATTAAGGCAATTAAGCTGTAATTAAAGCTACACCACGATCTTTTATGTTGTCAATTCTCACAGGGATGGGCAGATATTTCGGCAAAAGAGAAAGTTTGGATCTCCTCAAAATCCTATCCTGCCTTGACTTTTCAATTTTCTACGTTGAAGGTTCACACTTGGAAACCTAAGCTGTTCTCTTTTGATTTGTTGTTGACAATGATGATTTTAATATCAAGACACTTGACGGTAATGGAACCTGAAAGGCTTGAAATGCCATGGGAGGTATGATTGCTGTTATTCCTCACAATGCAGTCACGACTGATGAAGGCGATACGTTTCGCAAAACAATCCTTATCTGAAACAGTTAGTAGAATTTTAGTTTTAGATGATAGATGTAAACTTAATATTTATCCTGCATCCTGAGGGTCCCCTTGCGGGTACCTATTCCATAAACCCGAGTGGCAAGTTCAGGTAGATGCCCCTAGGTGGGGGGGATCTGCCACAGACAGGCCGCCCTGAGGTCCTTCGAGGGACACTTTTTAAAACAGATATCTACTCTCACGGAAACCATATGCCACTACGATGAACCAACCTCTTTTGGTGGGTGACAGCAGAGCTGCCAGGGCTCCCACCACCCGTAGTAGTTTTTATTTTCGAAAGCGCGATCTTACAAGAAGATCTAGTTTCATGCGAACTACGTAAACTCTTCATAGAGACTTATGCCACGTCCTCCACCAGTTTCCTTTAGGCAACTTATCTGAAACAGTCAAAAAGTAATACGTAATTCAAGTGTAAATTTTTGAAATATCATAAAAACTTGTTTTGAGTGACGTGAAATAGTATATTACTGGCCGAGACTCGAAAATGACTCGTTACTGGACGCATAGCTATATTGAAAGCGAGCGCATCAAGCGAGCTTTTTAACTCTGTAAGTCCAGTAACGAAAAAATTTTCGAGTAGAGATAGAATCAATGAGAATACAAAATTATCACTCCACTCACAATTAAATCACTCACTCGCTCACTTGGAGTGGAGCGAGTTCAGAAAACCGGCCCTGGCAGCCTCATTTAAGCTCATAGTTTACTTTTTTTGTTTTCCGATACAATAGTATACTAACTTAATAAGTTAGTAACTTAATTCTGAACTCGCTCCACTCCAAGTGAGCGAGTGAGTGATTTAATTGCGAGTGGAGTGATAATTTTGTATTCTCATTGATTCTCATGTGCCGCTACAGCCATATGACAGTTATATCGCTCCGCTTCTCTAAAAGCGAGGATCTCAGAATACCGGCCCAGGTCATTCGGCATTCTTAAACCAACTTACAAACGTAAGCAACTAGTAATCTGAAGAAAACCAATTGTTTAGGCCCGGACAATATGCTAGGTAAAAATGCAGAGGAAAAGTTTGTCACCCACATTTTCAAAGAAAATTGCAAAAAAACTAGAGGTCCATTTCTCCTATGCTGGGTAGGAGAGATGGGCTAATTTAACTATTGAGTTTTTAAATTCTTATAGTTTTACGATATTATTTTTGGTTTATTATTGTTTATCAAAAGGACAAGCATTGTTTAATGTATGTACTGCAGGCCCGTAGCCAGGATTTCATTTCGGGGAGGGCACTTGTAAAAAGCCTTTTGTAAAATCCTTTTAGGGGTTTTACAGTGGCGGACTAAAAACATTTTTTAAGGGGGGGTAAAAATAACGAAAAATTGCGCCGCAGGCAAAAAAATTTAGATTTTCAAGGTCAACAGAGCTTAGATTTGAAGTTAGAAATTATAAAACGGTGTTTTCGTACTAATTTGTGGGATTTCAGGGGCAGAAAACTATTTTTTGAAAAATAATAAGCTTCTCGAAAGCCTGACCTTCGACGCTAACCTCATCATAACAAAAATAATTTTTCCACATAATATAGCATATTATTCGGTAGTAATTAAAATTTGTTAATATTTATTTATTTTCAAAAATTACCACACTATTACTTCAAAAATCAGTTTTAAGCATAGAAAAATAAAGGGGCAGTTCTTAACATTTCTTAAGAAATCAACTAAATGGGTTGATTGCCAACTCAAAAATAAATTAAAAACCTAATTTTCGGGCCCCAAAAATTACGGGCCCTAGGCACGCGCCTAGGTGGCCTAGGCCTTAGTCCGCCACTGGGGTTTTAGTAAAAAAAGATAACAAAGTACCATCCCTCTTTTTTCCACTCATTTCACACACACCTTGTTAAATTTTTTCCATTTTTTAGAATTTTCACTACAATAATCACTACAGGTTTTTGATTTGATTTTATATAACAATTTTTTCTATAGCTACTCGGTAACGAAAAATATTACAGTCAATAACGTGAACCGCGAAAGTTAACAGTAGTTGTCAATGTTGGGAATCAAATATCTAATATCTTGATGATGTCTACCAGTCACTTCTTATCACTTGTACGTGATTAAATATAAAATATAGGTACCCATATTTAAATGAAAGAAATGCATAACTGCACAATAGTAAGAAAGTTGCCTAATTGTCGACAAAATAGTGATGACATTGTAATATTTTTATTTTACAATGCTTACATTGCACATAGAACGTATATACATACGTTTTATAAGAAATAAATGTCTATTTTTAAAATATACCTACCTATTTTATTTTCGAAATTCAAATCTTTTATTTTTAAATTTTTTACTTTAAAATTTTCTTTTTCTTTTGAACATTTCGGGGGGGGGGGGGGGCACGTGCCCCCAAGTGCCCATTTATTTTAATCAATAAAGAAATTTTCGACTGTTTTTTTAAAGGTGGTTTACGCTACCTATTTTTTCCTAAACTTCAGCAGATATGATTTTTAAATTTCAGTTTGTATAGTATCTTAACATTATTCGCGATTACAGCTAAGTGAAGCGACGTCTGGCGGAAGAAATATTAACTAGAAGAACTGGGTAGTTTTTAAATGCTAGATACGAGCAAATACGAGTTTTCATAAGTTAAATACCTAAATTAGTGGTTTTCAATTGTATAGTAATAAAAACAATAAAGTAATTTTCAATTGTTTAATTTACAAATTTCATGAAGAAGAAAAACGAAGTAAGTATTTAGTTTTTAATGTTGATAAAAAAGTTTTTAGGAAATCATAATTTACATGAATAGAAAAAACAAGTATTGAACTGTCTTTGCTACAATAAATAATAAAGTCACAAACTTCCACATTCAATATTGCGAACCCTAATTATTGTATTTGGCCATAAAATGAATGTTTTTGCTGCTCACTCACAACGACAACACCATCGGGGCTTGGTGCACCATCGACACCTTCATATAATCACCCTCACTTTGTAATACACATTTAATTCGACTATCGACATGATCTTCTAGGAACTCAATTTCCATTTTGTCATAAATGCAGCCCCTTGTATGTAATGCCAGGGCAGAATTGGGTAATCGGTTAATCATTCTTTGGTATAAATCTTTATCGGCATCGTTATTTTTAACTCGTTAACTCGTCTAAATTATTTCTGAAATCGAAAAATTATAAATAAATAAATAAACTATCTTCAGTTCAACTTAATCTTACCTGCTGCAATATATTAAAACTCCAACTACATGCTTACAGCATTCCGATGCACCAGCTTTACACGAACAAGAGAACTTTGATATCGACAAACTTTTTTTATTGATTAGCCGTGACACTTCATGAGGCGGTGAAGACAAAGCTGTAGTTTGTAGAACCAAGCTATAAATATGGTAGAATTCGTAGTTTCTAGACGTTCTTCCACACAATACAATAGTTTCTAAAAAAAGTTTCTAGACGCACTACTTCCACAGAACTGTAAAATACTGTTGATTGTTAATTGTTTAACCATATTTAACACAAACGAATATAGTAGACAAACCACAACACGTTTATAAACACGTTGAAGCACCGTTAAAGTGTATATAATAACCTTGAATCTTAACACTACTCGTCTGATGCGGCCATTTTGAATATTTGGTCACGTGACTTTCCTTAATCGAAATCGCGAATATGAAAGCTATTTTTATAAGTATTACGTTTTTGACTATTCTAGATACTTGGTGGGCATTAATGAGTTAAAATTAAAAAAAAAAAATAATACAAGCTATTAGAATAACGATCGTAGATGTCCAATCGACAGAGCAAATAAATACGCAATGAAAACGATAAAATACTATTTAATAACAACTACACGATATAGCGGCGTTCATAATGGAGTGGGGTCTTGCCTTGCTTCGGTAGAAAGAAAGCAAGAGCCAATCAAAATTAACAATAATTCTTAAATAATAGAAAAAGACGGAAGAAAATACTGTCGCGTAGAATAACCCTACCCTAAAAGGGTTAGTTTGGGTTTAACTACTTGTACCAAATTTACTCTTCGTTCTGGGGGTTTACCTTTTCATCATTAATAAAACATGTACTTCATAACATTAGCGTATAATAATTAGAAATAATTACACAAATCTTACATCTAAATATGGGTTAATATTTATAAAGTTGAAACTTATAATTTGGCAATTCTTATCCTAGAGTGGTTATGAGGATGGCGGTTGCTGTTGTCATCTTGGTAAGGCCCCTGGACTTCCAAGATGTAGTTGACGGATGCTTGGTGTGACGTACGCCTCGACGGAGACACTACTCGGACACTACTCAGATGTGAACTGCCCTTTCCTCACAAACCACCAGGGTATTTATGTGATTTTACTGCTTAGCTATTCCCATGGAGTCAGCCGTTCCCACAGACTTGCTTTTGCAGAGTTGCAGTTAATAATTATTACTTTCCAGAATCCAGCTTACATTTTAGTCTACTTTCTTTATAGGCTATAAACTTAGGAATCTGCATTGATTAGAAATATTCGTTGCAAGCTGTGTTGACTCATTTTAACGTGGGAAAGTCATCTTGTGCTTTTTACAACTTTGTATTTTCATTACTTTGTATTTTCAATACTTTGTATTTGAATACTTTGTATTTTCTCATTTAAAATTGTATTATTTAAATTATTGCATTAAGGGATGTGACAATACTTTAATCAAATCGGCGCTTGTCAGCTTTCTACCGAGGCACCCCACTTCTTTGTGAACTCCGCGTAACACTCTTAACCTTTAATTAGTGACATGAATCTTCTACACAAGTAGTGCGGTGGTCATTAACATTTCTTTTTCAAAAAATTTGAATTTCAAAAAATTATAAACACACAGCCTGCATCCAAGTGTCTTAAAAATTTTTTTTTTAAAATATATACTTTTGTGAAATGTTTGTGAGTAATAAGCAAAATAACAGCAAATTCCGAAAGTGTGTTTTCCAAATCTGAGGATTCCTGTTAAAATCAAACTACAAAATTACAAAACAATAATAGTACCTACCCCTGATGCTGTACGCGTCTCCAGTCTGGAGCAACACATCAGATTCACACAGGCAACAACTCCAAATTATACAAAACAAATGCCTTCGGCTAATTACAGGTTCACCCTACAGCCTATACAACTCCAGCTTATACTGTACACGAGCTCGCTAACGTACCCAGAATACACACACTCATTTACGATGAAGCTTTTCAATTTTACAAATTCAAGACACCTAGCCATCCTCCAATACGTTCAATCACCAGTAGCTGCAATGCGCGCTTTAAACTCAGACTTAATTAATACTTCATTTGTTCATTCAATAAATTTCGCGTTTTTTTCGCTTGACACTACAAAATTACACCAATATTAAAACACAAATTCAACCTCATGAATCTTTTTAATTTTTTGTACGATCAGAGCGCTGGGTTTTTACACTCATTTTTCCCACCGAATACTTCAATCTCTAAATAACAAATAAATAGTATAAATTAATATATTATGTTAGATAAATTGTAGAAGCAATAGGCACTAACTTTAAATTATAACACTTTATATGTAAATAGTTAAACAAAATAGAGTTCTTTTATTTTTATCTTTTTATCATGATGTTCCCATAAGATTTACATTTTTTGTTAACCTTGGCATATTAATAATTAACTAGCTGGCCCGGTGAACTTCGTACCACCCAAAAGTGATTTGATCGTTTTGTGAAAAGCTATTGGAAATGTGTAAACAAAGTACAAATGAGAAAAAACTAGCTGACGGCTCTGCTCGGGTTTCAATTTGATTGGTAATTGAACTTTTCAATTATTCAATTGGAATTTACTTCATTATGCAATATTCAATTGATTTGCGATTCGATTAATAAATAAGTATAATGCATCTTTTGATATGAAGTCAAAATTTGAAAAGT
The DNA here is from genome assembly GCA_958510855.1 of Rhagonycha lutea. Lineage (NCBI taxonomy): Eukaryota > Metazoa > Arthropoda > Insecta > Coleoptera > Cantharidae > Rhagonycha > Rhagonycha lutea. Next base: position 42,489,884 of record OY294037.1, read on the forward strand.
TTAAGAAATTATTAAGTATACATCCAATTATGAAGGGATTCGTCCAACCGAATCTTTCCTTGAGTTTGTGTGAATTGAAACAAAAAATTTTCAGTACAATCATGAATAATTTATTGAAATGAAACAGAATTCATTGTTGAGGTTTAGACAAACATTTGTTGGTGTTTGTAATGCTTTCATTATGCATTGCCCTCGTTCCTCTTGCCTTATTTTGCACATTGGTGATATGAGAGCCCCAGAAGTTAACATTTACGTCGAAGACGACCCCCAGATAATTGGACGTCTTAGACCACTTGATAATTGTGCCATTCAAAGAAAGAGGTTGTTATGGGAGTCGCGTTCTGCGACACCTTGGTTTGCTAGCTTGCTTTTTCAGTAGGCAGCGATCATTGCGTCTGGTGAAGTAAGTGGTGGTACTTTTGGAAGCATTGACAGCAATCGTCTAAATACGATGGTACTTATTCATCTTCTGTAAGATCGCTAGTAGCCTACGGATGACAAATTCTAGCCTTTTTCATCTGGCGAAAACCGCTGCATCATCACTAGAGCACGGATTTTAGGACGTAAAAAATGTTAAAAAATGCACAATTTTAGGCTATAAAAATCATTGAAATAGGCGCAATAATTAAGAATTTAGGGGTTTTTAGGCAATATATATTTTTCATTACAGAAACTTATAAACATAATATTTAAAAAAATTAGTTAAAAATTTTTTAATTACCATTAGAAGAGCTATAAGGATGGAAAGTACTTACAAATTTTTATGTAAGCTGTTTGCCCTCCTAAATAGATGGTGTTATTAATTTTCTCATCTATTTGCAAATGGCGCTACTAATTTGAGGGGGGTTACTATGTTTTTTACGTTAACAAATAAATTTACGCTTTTTTTTGAGTTTTTGAAAAATTTACCCCCCGCCCTATCAGACCTGGAGAACCTGCCATTTTTTGTGCTTTGTGTTTAGAGGATACCTATCTAACTTAAAGCCATTCAGGATTTCTGAAATCTGTCGCCACCTCTTGGACTAAAGTAACTTCCACTTTATTAAGGTTTTATTAATACGCGTGGATACGAAGCGCTGACTCAACGACCACTGTCAGGTCTCTCTATGTTGACTTCACCGAGAAACAAATTTTAAAAAATATAAAAAACTATTTTTTTTTTAACTTTTAGTAACATAAACGGGATAAATCATTGTTTTAGGCTTTTTAGGCATTAAAAATCTATTTTAGGTCAGTAACATCGAAAATAGGCATTTAGGCAAATAAAAGTAAGGTTCAAAATTTTCAAAATCGTTTGAACGGCATTTCTATCTTTATAATTTTGAATTGCCTAAATAAAGGACAAAAAGGCAAATTGCCTAGAATCCGTGCTCTAATCATCACAGTAGTATCTGATCTGTGTGCAGGGGTGTACCAGTCGATTAGGGGTATAATGCGCGAAGAACGCGAATATGTCCGGGGAGCGGATGGAACCTTAGGGAACCTCTGCTAGGATACGCTTTAGAGTGGAATGGATGTAAAGATGGATGCCTTCCATCTTCACACTGAATTCCCTGTCAGTCAAGAATGACGCTAAGTATTAGTATTAGGTCAAATAGAATCTTCGTTGCAAACATTTTGTAGAGTAGGCCTTCCTTAGTTAAAATTAAAAGAAATTGTTCGTTGGGAATAATTTGTTTTTCCGACATAGCAGGTAGAAGACTGATCGGCCTGTATGAGCCGGGGTTTCTGAGGTTTTGTTTCGCTTTAGTTATCAGAATGACGTCCGCCACTTTTAACCATCCTCAGACTATAGAAAACATTTAAAAAAAATTAGCCAAATTGGTCCAGCGGTTCTCAAGTGATGCGATGACAAAGATTTCACATTCATTTTTATTTATATAGATAGAAGATAGATTATGACCAAAAGGTAAATTAAAAATGATGCAACTTGGTAAGTTCCAGTGTTGGCACTGCATAGCTACTAATATCGCTATTATCACCTGCAATCATGGTTTATCGGGACTTTTTTATGTTCTGGACATACTCGGATTTTCTATGGGTCGAAATATTTATGATTTTTGTAAGAAAGCTAATGCACTGCGTATCAAACGGGGAGAGCGCTCGCGCTCAATCTAGGATAAAGCAAAAACCGCAAGACGTAGCACTAAATCGTCCAGAAAGCACCTCTGGGGAAACGATGTTAACATAGAAGGGCAGTTATTATGGCACTGGGATAGCGGACTAAACGTAAAAAATTGACTTTTAAAATTTCTTATAGAAAAGTTGTCTTCAATTTTAAATGAGTTCTTATCAAAATCATGTTTTTACCATTGGCACACGGTAGAACTTAAACATTTTTTATTGGTTTGACTTGAATTTTTAACTTTAGCTTCTCAGATAAATTTTTATGAACAAATTAAGATCGACTTTTACATAAAAAATTCAACTTTTTACAAACTCATGTCAAATTTACAAAAATCATTGTAATCATAATTTCAAGATAGTAATATTATTTTCTACATCATAAATTTTGAACAAAATATGATTACCTTTGTAACAATTTTGAATAATTATTGTCACATACAGAGACGTATCCAGAGAATTTTATTTAAATAATTGAAAAATGTTACAGATGCCAAACAATTAATTGATTTCTGTTTTTTTTCTCACACAATAATTATTATTATAATTACGTATTATCTTATTTTTATGTTAAAGATAATTTGTTTTCTGTTGATTCATACATAAATAATAATTTTCATTTACAACAGGTGGTGTTCGAAAATTCATCGATATCTTAGTCCCATGTTCGAATATTAAATCAAATTTACCCCCGGTTCATGTTCCTGGTGGATAATTCGTGAACCAACATATTATGAATTCAATTTTCAAACATGGGAAAAAAGTAAGATTGAGTTTTCGAATGCAACCGCTAGATGCGGTATATATTGGTACAATTTTCGTAACTGCCTATTGATATAACTACTCTTCATCTATGAATTTATTATTAACATTTTTCAAATTAATTATTATAAATCGAATTTCTTTTTCGGCACATTTCACTCCTTAATTATTAATATATTTAACTGATGATCCACTTAAAAGATTTATAATAATATCTTAGAAATGCATATAATACCTATCTTTGCCTTTTGATATAACAGCTTGCAATTCTTTTCGTAACAACACAAATACTATAAGCATAACATTACACAAGAGCAAACATATTTGAAAAAATTGAGGTTAAGGTGACAAAATTAGTCACCTAACCTCAATGTTTGAAACTATCAAACAAAAATTACAAATAAAAATGCTAAGTGTTAACATGAACCTATTGCGCAGGGTCGGTCTAACAAGGGCAAGGCAAGACATTCGGGAACCAGATTTTTTGTATATTAATAATACTTAAATATCAGTACCCCGACTTAGAGAAAAGAGTGTGTCTTTTTTTATTTTAATTTTTTCTTTATTATTTTAAAATTTTTAAATTAAAGGGAGAGGAAAAGATTTAAATTAATGGAGAGGAAAAGATTTTAAATTATATCATTATTATGATATAATCCCTATTTACATATCTCTATTTTTACCCGACTGCCAAAAACAGGAGGGTTATGGTTTTCGAGTGTATGTATTTAACCCTACAGAACACACTTGAGGCCTGACAGGCCTACGCTGTTTTATTTTTGTTGTACCTTGCATATTCTTTTAATTAGATATATGAAACTCAATGTACCTTCCTACCTTGATTTGAAGTGTAAGATTATATAATAAAAACTATAAAAAAATTATCACAAGTGTATTATATTTCGCATCAAACAGCAAAAAGGCCTGATAAGCCTCACGTGTTTACTCGCGTTACTTATTTTATCTGAGTGGGCGTTTCTTTATTATGCACATAAGTGATCATTAAATGGTTTTTTTATTAATGTTTTAGATTTAAACGAAGTGCATTATTATTTACTTTATTATTTTAATTATTAGTTAATTAATTATTGTTTTTCAAGTTTTTTTGAAGGTAAGGAACATCATAAAGATTACTCTAAAAATGTAGTTCGTATTTCTTTCGCGATTTTCAGTAATGTGTGAATACGAAAAGGAAATCGAAAGATTGACAAAATTTTTTGAGGAAGTCCCTGCAGATAATGAGGATTTAGACTATGATGATGATTCAGGCTGATTCTGATTGTTTTGAACAAGCACAAACACAAAATCACGGCACAAAATAAGCGAAAATATTGCTCTTTTTGTAAGAGGCCCAAAAGTCGCTATTATTGTAAAATATGGTACACATGTATTTGTATGGAGCATTCCAACGTCGTTTGTAATAATTGTGCCGAAAAATTTGAATTTTGAAAATTTAAAGTGCCTTTTTAAACCTAAAATAAAAAAAGTGTCAGTTTTGCGCATGTTACGTGATAATGCCATTTGTATTAATTTGTAGTTACTTTATCACAAATATTAATAAATATTTTATGTTTCTAAATGTCAATTATCGATTTCTATATAAAAAATGTTTGAAAAATTCTCTAACTATGAAAAGAAGGCCTGTTAAAGTATGGGCCTGACAAGCCTCACGTATTCAATGGTGGGATTTTTGCACGTGTGCTCTGTAGGGTTAACGTGCATTATAATATGATGCAAACATTGAAACGTTCGTGCATAATAATTTATTACCCGCTCTAGTTATTATGTACCTACTACCTACTGCGTAATCTTATACGAGATAATTATAGTATAGTGCACGGAAAGTAGACAGGCTCTTTTCTCGAAAATGGCTGAAAGTTGTACTTTATTACTTTCACAAAGTAATGTCGGGGTACTGATGTTTAAGTATTATTAATATACAAAAAATCTTGTTCCCGAATGTCTTGCCTACCCCTTGTAAACAAATCATATTATGTTTTTGCCCCCGGTGGCGGGAAGCTGTAAGGAATGTTAAAATGCCAGCCGGTCCTGCAGACAGTTTTATATACAATTTTATGAACAAGCAGTATTACAATGCGTTATTACATTTAAATTTTATAAATATTCAGAATTTATTATCAATTCTTCTTTTAATTAGTTAAATAAATGGTAAAATTAAACATTATATTATTTATAATTATCGTATAGGTAAGTATATATATGCAAAAACTACATTAAGAGCTTATTAACAGTTTTCCTTTCTTTCATAATGGCAGAGGGAGTTCTTGAAAAATTTTACGACTTAGTCGGCAATAAAAATTATTTTACTACTTTTGTGGCTGATCGCTATGCAGGTAAAAGTAGATTTTGTGTAAAATAACATTAATATTGTACATGAGATATTCAGGTCTATTCTGTAACTTTAGCAACTTGCTAAAAATGAGCAATATTGCTAATTATTGCTAATAACCATGGTTATGCAATTTTGCTCCAATAGGTATTAAGCAAAATTATTATTTAGCAATATTGCTCATTTTTAGCAAGTTGCTAAAGTCACAAAATAGACCCGAATATTTGGTAACATAAAATTATACAATTTTTTGCAATTGAGCCATTCCATCAAATAACATTTTTTTTAAAGTGTGACCCCCACCGATTTTGTTCATATTTTGTGCGGTTATTCTCTGCATAAAAATAATGATTCACTAAAGATTTTAGCTCTTAATATTAAGTACTTTGGTAATAATGATTTTTTGAATTTTAATAATTTTTTCTTTTTTAACTTTTTTATTATTAACTTTTTTGAAGTGGAAACATTTTTTATAAAAATACAAACAGTACAAAGCCGGAATTCCACTGAGGCAACACTGAATGAAATGAGGCATGGTACATTAATTTAATTCTTTAATTTATCATTATTTATTCGATTGTCTTTATAAACACTTATCGCCGTATTCATAAAAATAAATCAATATTTACGAATGTAAGTAGAAGAAGTAAATATTGATTTATTTTTATGAATACGGCGGTAATTCTATTGTTCCATAATATGGGTAAATTATATTATTTTTCTATAAATGAAGCTTTTATCTCATTATTAAACACCATTGACAACACCAGAAAACAAGTAGCATGCGTCATGTCGTTCAGTGTCACTTCAGTAGAATTATTAGGGCTGAATATCAAATTTTAAGTAAAACTTGCATCAGTGTCAGAAAAATCGCCCTTTTCACTTTAATTGCATTTTTAAGGGTCGTCTGTTCCTTATAATAAAAAATGAATATCTTCATTGAAAAGATGAGTATTTCTTAAAAAAATAACTGTACTATTGTTTGTATTTCTATGGAAAATGTTGCCACTTCAAAAAAGTAAAAACAGAAAAATTTGTCAACATTTAAAAAATCAAGAGCTAAAATATTCAGTGAGTCATTATTTTTATGCAGAGAATAACTCCACAATATTTGAAAAAAAAAATCCACAGGGGTCGCACTTTAAAAATAATTTTATTTGGTGGAATGACCCAATTATTAATTAAATAAAATAAAAATTCTGAATTATACTGTGTTAAACATTTATTTTTAACTAGGTGGAAAGCCCGTCCACGGGCGGGTATAGCTAGCCGGTGGATTTCTCTTTTAACGGGTTTCATAAAAAAAATAATTTTGTAATACTGACACTTTTAATTGTTCGCGTTCAAATGTCCTCACGTTCAAAAATAACGATTAGGATGATAATTTGGACTAATTGTGTTGTCGGACAGATTGTCAACAACAACCAACCAGAGTACGTTATGTGTCAACTTTTAAAATCATCCCTTTATAGTGTTAGTTTATCGGATTAACGAAGATACATTTTGACCAATTAGGTTATCGTAGCAGATAACCGGTGGATCAGCGTCCTGGCCCTTTATATATTAGACAGTCGAAACTTACTGTATCCCAGGGGAAGGTGATTTTAAGTCAGTAAAGCCTTAAACCTGTTAAGTTGTCAGACAGATTAATAATACAAATAGGTCCGCGTGCAGGCTTTTATTTTATGTGTTTTTTTTTTATAAATTAACTTGGTTTAATATTGCATTTCTATTTTAATTAATTTTAAAGAGTGTTCCACCAAAACAATTTGAGGCTAAAATTACTAAAAGCCACAGGGCACTTTTCAAATTTTGTATAAATATTATAGTGTTGTAAATTTTTCTGCTGGATCTTAATATCGAACCCGAAAGCTAATAGGTACTGTATTGTTTTAGATAAAAGAGTCAACAATTGGCCTCTTATGGAATATCCTCACAAGGCAGTTGGAATATCAATTTTTTATTTATTAGCTATTTATGTCTTCCTACCAAGATATATGAAAAACAGGAAACCATATGAATTAAAACTATTTATACAGTGTTATAACATATTTCAAGTTATAGCATGTTCTTTGCTGATATATAGAGTGAGTATAAATCTATAAATCAAAGTAGTAAATTAAAACATTATTTTGCAATACTGTAAGACGTTAACTTCGGGATGGACGACTACATATACGTTGGGGTGTCAGCCTATAGTTTTCTCCGAGGATCCATTAGCGATACAAATGGCAGGCTGTTTTTGGTGGGCTATGGTGTTAAAATTCATTGAATTCATAGAAACGATCATTTTTGCATTAAGGAAAAAAAGCAACCAAATATCAGGATTACATATATATCATCATTTATCTTCCCTTTTTATAGCTTGGATGACTTGTAAATATGCAGCAAGTAAGTTGATCTAAAAATATGATGAATTTGATAAAAAATAATGTTTTGCTCTCCAGATGGAATGCCTTCGTTTGGTATTTTAGTAAACTGCGGAGTTCATGTTTTGATGTACAGTTACTACTTTTTGACTTCATTAGGTCCAGAAATGCAAAAGAAATTAACTTTTGTTAAATCAAAATTAACAATTATACAAATGGTAAATACTTTAAAATTCATTACTAATATTTAGTATTAATTTATTGTAAGTACTGCTATTTTTACAGGCTCAACTAATTATTCTATTTTTACACACTCTTCAGGCGCTTTCTCCAAATTGCGATGTAACTATTTATGTTCCAGGATTCTATATTCCTGTATTAGTAGTAAACATGATATTGTTCTTAAAGTTCTATCGGAAAACTTACCTTAATAAAAAGGATCAGTAATATAATAATAATTATAATATATTATTATATTATTATCTACTATTTGTAATATTGGCTTAATGTCGGTTTAATATTTTCTTCAAATCTCACTAAAACTATTATATTATATTTATTCAATACCTGCAAGTAAAATAACTGTTACATTGACATTTTCAAGCAACCAAAGTGGACTTTTATTCACAAGAAAATGAGTAAAATAGCACTATTTTATTAAAACTTAATCAAAAGTCTAGAGTGTCAAATTGAGTAAAGTCACAAGCAAGCAATATAATAAATTATGTAATTTAAAATTTTTGATTTTGGAATTTTCATTTTACTTGCAGGTTTTGGATAAAATGTTGTATGCCTCTAATGAGTAAAGATTTTTTTATCCACTTACGGAAGATAGCACACTCGGCGTTACCTCTGTGCTAAACTTCCGTTTGTGTATAAAAATAATCTTAACGCACTAGTCCTATAAATTACTATTATTACTTTATAAATACTTTATATCTATCGGCGTCAAATAGTGAAACTCGGCAAATAGTGTAACGAAAGTAAGATTTCGGTAATTTAAGACTTTTCACGAGCTTATTAATGACTTTTAACTTTTATTTTATTTACTATTATTAAGTGGGATAATATTATGTTGTAATAAAATACTTTTTAAATTAAAATTTATTTTATTTAAATTATATAAGAAAGCTAAATAAGAAAATGCGTAAAAATAATAACAGCCGTATTCATAAAAAACTTAAAACAGTCTTGTAAGCCTGTTATAGTTAATGAGCTCTTTAACTCATAACCCAACTTTTTTTTGCTTGCATAATACCAACTTATTACATTAAATGCGCTAAACTCCTATAAAATAGTTTCATTTAAACCTTACTTTGAACTATTTTATAGGGAGTTTATACGTATTATATTAGGTGCAGTAAAAATTATTCCATTATTTTGGCGTTTACTTTAATGCTTTATTTAATATGGCTACAATCATTCGATATGAGCCAAATATGCGCCATTTTGTTCGATAATTTGTTGCCATTGTGATGGTAATTTCATGATTGCTCTCTCATGAAACTCAATGTCCCTATTGCCAAAATACTCGGACAACCAATTTTCACAAGTTCGGACTATAAGGTGGATGCATTAAAACCTCTCATCCGAGCTCTCAGAGTTTCTGGCGAGTCATTATTGATTTGTGTGGTCTGGCGTTGCCCACTAGATGTCGTTGAGGCACTCAAATATCGAGCTTCTTTTTGAATCCAACCTACTTCTAATGATTCAAAATGGTTTGTGGTCAATCTTTAGCTCAAGGGTAATGCTACGACTGCTCGCTTACCAGTATAACAAAATTATTTCCATCATTTTCGATGATTGGCCTTCCAGAGCTTGCTGCATCTTTGACATCTAAATTACCGAAACAGAATTGAATAAACCCAAATTTTACGTGATTTACTGTTACAGTATCGGGACCATGAATACTATTCACATTTTCAGCCGCCTGGCTTGAGTTTTAGCCTTTATCGAAGAAAAACTGTAAAATAGGGAGTATTTTCTCTTTGTCCATCTCTGACGCGCGCTCAAACAAAACTGAGTCAATTAATCACAAAACTGTCAGAATAGTTTTTATAGTACGAAATCTCATCTTTTAACGCCATCTAGTGGAACCCGATCGGACTTATACAACACGAGATACAGATAACTAAAGCTATCTGTTGGAAATATAATGGATTACTTTTTACTACTTGACCTAATATGTCTGATATTTTCCAAATGTTTGGCAAATACTTTAGCCTTCTCTTTATCGTTTCTGGCCCATTTGTTGCTTTGCTCATCTTTAATTGGTGGATGTCATAAAATACATAGTTACTACGACCTTCGTTAACTTCTAGGTTCAGTTGTTGCTGCTTCACTAAAATAGCTAAAACTTGGTAAATTATTGGAATTTTAAAATTTTCCCTCGAGAGTATATTCTTCTTATTATTATTATTATCACTACAAGCAATTCAGTGGCGCGACATTCGGGTTTTCTCTATTAAATTAAATTTGTATCCAATTTCAACGCTTGAGGTGGAGCAAACTTTTGTGGACTTAACAATCTGGGTGTGCTTATTTTATTTCTAGCAATTTTATTCACTATCAGGCACTGGTTGGATACTTTTCCAAAGAGATCTCGGACGAAGGGAATCCGGCCGAACGAAAGTGCGTCTGTTTCATTGCCAATTGGAAAGGAACAAGTTGAATTTAAGGTAAGCCACTTGGAGAGTTATTTCTTTGCAATTGATTTGTTTTGTCATAGTAAAGCGTAGCGTTAACTGTTGTCACTGCCCACTGTTTTTGCTTTTGCTTCTGTAGTAGAGTAAGCCTGTTGCTGGGGCAACCGACCAGCCATCTGGCGGTTTTTTTTCTTTAGTAGCCCTTAGCTGCAAACTCTACTGTTTGGGACTACGAGTCCGGCTTACTGTATTGTTTACATATGCGTGTACTTGGTTGATCTGATCAACCACATTTTTGTGTTTCAATAAAAATTGTAACCTGTTGTTTTTTTTTGATTCACTGGCGCCCAATTATTTATCCTGGTTAGCAGTGACTATAAGATCGATTTGCTGAGTGAGGTAAGTTCTCCAAGTACCCACGAACCGCGTACGCGCGACCCAGATCTGGTACTGGACCACTAAATCGTCCAGAAAGCAAGTCTAGGCAAAAGGTCGTAACGTAGAGGGGCAGTTATTATGGTACTGGGATAGCGGACTAAAGGTAAAAAAATTGACTAGGCGATACCTTTAAAATTTCATATAGAAAAATTGTCTTCAATTTTCAAATGCTTTTTTTTTATCGAAATCACGTTTTCACAATTGGCACGCAGTGGAACTCAAACAATTTTTATTGGTTTGACTTGAAATTTTAACTGTAGCTTCTCAGATAGATTTTTACGATAGATAAACAATAAATTGCGATTTTTATAAACAAATTAAGATCGATTTTTTTACGTAAAATATTCAACTTTTCACAAACTAATGCCAAATTTATACAAATCATTGTAATTATAATTTCAAGAACATATGTAATTATTTTCCACATCATAAATTTTGACCAATACATGTTTAGCTTTTTAATAATTTTAAATAATTATTGTCACATACAGAGACGTATCCAGAGAATTTTATTAAATAAATGAAAAATGTTACAGATACCAGACAATTCATCGTTTGATTTTTTTTTCTCCCACAATTATTATTATAATTACGTATTATCTTATTTTTACGTGAAAGATAATTAGTTTTGAGTTAATTCATAGAGGTGGTGTTCGAAAATTCATCGATATCTTAGTCACATGTTTGAATATTAAACCGAATTTACCCCTGATTCATTTTTCTGGTGGATAATTCATGATCCAACATATTATGAATTCAATTTTCGAACGTGGGACGAAAGTAAACATGCATAATTTATGCATAATATGCAGTACAATGCATAATTACATTTAAATTTTATAAATATTTAGTATTTATTATCAATTCTTCTTTTAATTAGTTAAATAAAATGGTAAAATAAAACATAATATTATTTATAATTATCGTATTATTATAGGTAAGTATAATAATAATATATGCCAAAACTACATTAAGAGCTTATTAACAGTGTTCCTTTCTTTCATAATGGCAGAGGGAGTTTTTCAAAAATTTTACGACTTCGTTGGAACTGAAAATTTTTTTAATACTTTTGTGGCTGTTCGCTATGCAGGTAAAAGTAGTTTTGTATAAAATAACATTGATATAGTAGATGAAACATTATTTGGTAGCTTCATAAAATTACACCATTTTATGCAATTGGGTCATTCCACCAAATAAAATTTTTTTTTAAGTGTGACCCCCGTGGATTTTTTCAAATTTATTGGAGTTGTTCTCTGCATTAAAATAATGACTCATTGAAGATTTTAGCTCTTAATATTGAGTACTTTCGTAGTAATTTTTTCTTCTTTAAGTAACTCTTTCGTTAATTTTTTTGACGTGGCAATATTTTCATTCATTTTCATATCACAAAAGATATTCATTTTTTATTATAATTAACAGACGACCTTTAAAAATTCAATTAAAGTGAAAAAAGCAATTTTTCTGACACTGCGGCAAGTTTTATTTCAAATTTGATATTATTTTCTAAAACCTGAGAATTTTTTTTACATAAAACATGTCACTTTCACGATGTACTTATTTTTTGTTTAAATACAACTAAATAAAATGTATCCTCTGTACGATTAAAAAGCTTTTATTTTTAAAATTATTTCGGATATTGATAATATATACACATCCTCTACGTCATCATGAAAGACAGGATAATTAGGAAAAATTAAACCTCAAAAAGGACAGGTAAAAAGGCATTAGAAATAAACAAGAAAGGCACAAAGACAACCCCATTAATTAAGTTAGAGCATATATTTTATTTATTTCAAATAAATAAGCCCATCATGAAAATGACTTATTTTGTGTAAAAAATTCTCAGCTTTCAGAAAATAATATCAAATTTGAAATAAAACTTGCCTCAGGGTCAGAAAAATCGCTTTTTACACTTTAATAATTACACAAATCTTACATCTAAATATGGGTTAATATTTATAAAGTTGAAACTTATAATTAGGCAATTCTTACCCTAGAGTGGTTATGAGAATGGCGGTTGCTGTTGTCATCTTGGAAAGGCCCCTGGACTTCCAAGATGGGTTTGACTCTACTCGGACACTACTCAGTCACTACTGCCCTTTCCTCATAACCACCAGGGTATTTATGTGATTTTACTGCTTAGCTATTCCCATGGAGTCAGCCGTTCGCACAGACATACTTTTGCAGAGTTGCAGTTAATAATTATTACTTTCCAGAATCCAGCTTACATTTTAGTCTACTTTCTTTATAGGCTATAAACTCTCTTCCCTGCTCTTCCCTGGGACTTGCTGGCCAGAGAGCGTTCGGAGTTGCATAGAGCTAAGAGGGGCCTTCATCAGTTGCCCGACGATCTGATGGCGATTGGCGATAGGGACCTTCCCAAAAATGCTTTTAAGCGTTTACTCCGGGAGCACTCCTATTCTGTTTGGCGGGAGCGATGGTCCAACTCCGAGTTTGGTGCGGTCACCAGAACATTCTTTGGTGACGCTCTGTTTGTCGTAAATAACCCCTGGTTCGACTTTGGACTTTTCCTGGGTTTCCTGCTGACGGGCCACGGTAGCATGAACTCCTTTCTATTCATGCGTGACCTGTCAGATACGGATCTTTGTACGTGTGGTGAACCTGAGACCTGGCGGCACATCCTCTTCGAGTGTCGACTCTATTCAGACCTCAGGAGTGATTTGGCGCTGGATGGTCCGGATGATGATCTGAGCCGGCTTGTAAGTGATGAGGAGTCCTGCAGCCGGCTCTCGCAGTTTTCGGTGAGTGCCTTCCGTCGTAGGGCCGGTGGGCTGTAGCTAGAACGGCGTTGATCGTGGGTGAGTGTGCAGGGGGTCGGGGTGCGCCCTACAGAGGGATGCGCCTCAACCTAAAGGCCTGGCGAGTCTACACGACCTGCTAGCTGGTCTGAGTGAGTGGGAGGGTGTGCGTATGTGCTTGTGACTTGTCTGTCACTGTCGGTCACATACGCATGTATGCGTTGTATGGTCTGATTGAGTGGGAGAGTGTGCGTATGTGCTTGTGACTTGTCTGTCACTGTCGGTCACATACGCATGTATGCGTTGTATGGTCTGAGTGAGTGGGAGGGTGTGCGTATGTGCTTGTGACTTATCTGTCACTGTCGGTCACATACGCATGTATGCGTTGATCCTGCCCTGGAGGCCGTGTTTGGAATGTCCTATGGACCCAACCGAGCACGTTAAATTATTTCGTGAGTCTACACCCCTGTCCTTCCAGGGAGCACAATGTGGAAAATCTGAATCTGATAGGCTATAAACTTAGGAATCTGCATTGATTAGAAATATTCGTTGCAATCTGTGTGGACTCATTTTTAACGTGGGAAAGTCATCTAGGGCATTTTACAACTTTGTATACTTTGTATTTTCGTTACTTTGTATTTTCAATATTTAGTATTTGTATACTTTGTATTTTCTCATTTTAAATTTAAATTATTACATTGAGGGATGTGACAATAGTGCATTTCTATTTTAATTAATTTTAAACAGTGTTCCACCAAAACAATTTGAGGCTAAAATTACTAAAGGCCACAGTGCACTTTTCAAATTTTGTATAATGTTCATAGTGGTGGAAATTTTTCTGCTGAATCTTAATATGGAATACCAAAGCTAAATAATACTGTATTGTTTTAGATAAAAGAGTCAACGATTGGCCTCTTATGGAAACTCCTCACAAGGGACTTGGAATAATATTTGTTTATTTATTAGCTATTTATTTCTTCCTACCAAGATATATGAAAAACAGGAAACCATATGAATTAAAACTATTTTTACAGTGTTATAACATATTTCAAGTTATAGCCTGTTCTTTGCTGATATATAGAGTGAGTATAAATCTATAAACCAAAGTAGTAAATTAAAACATTATTTTGCAATACTATAAGACGTTAACTTCGGGATGGACGACTACATATACGTTGGGGTGTCAGCCTATAGTTTTCTCCGAGGATCCATTAGCGATACAAATGGCAGGCTGCTTTTGGTGGAGTATGGTGATAAAAATCATTGAATTCATAGAAACGATCATTTTTGCATTAAGGAAAAAAAGCAACCAAATATCAGGATTACATGTATATCATCATGTATCTACTGTTTTTGTAGCTTGGATGACTTGTAAATATGCAGCAAGTAAATTGATCTAAAAATATGACAAAGTTTATAAAAAATAATGTTTTGCTTTCCAGATGGAATGCCTTCGTTTGGTATTATATTAAACTCCGGAGTTCATGTTTTGATGTACAGTTACTACTTTTTGGCTTCATTAGGTCCAGAAATGCAAAAGAAATTAACTTTCGTTAAATCAAAATTAACAATTATGCAAATGGTAAATACTTTAATATTCATTACTAATATTTAGTACTAAGTGTTGCTATTTTTTCAGGCTCACCTAATTATTATATTTTTACACACTCTTCAGGCGCTTTCTCCAAATTGTGATGTAGTTATTTATTATCCAGGAATCTTTCTTCCTGTATTAGCAGTAAACATGATATTGTTCATAAAGTTCTATCGGAAAACTTATCTTAATAAAAAGGGTCAATAATATATTATTATATTATAATATTTATAATATTGGTTTAATATCGGTTTAATATTTTCTTTTAAAATAGTACCAATTTTCTTCAAATCTCACTAAAACTATTGTATTATAATTATTATTATTTTATATTAGGATATAAAATCTTGTTTCTTGTTGACAAATAAAACAAGTATTAATTCGTCGACAGTTTCGGCCTATTTACTAGAACCTTTCTCAAAGACTACAAACACAGAAAGAAAGAAAATAAACTATGATATTATGGTACCTAATGAAGAATAAAAACTTACCAAATTAAACAAAATGATACATTTTTTTACTAATTAAGACCAGTCAAATAAAAAGTAAAAACATCCAACATATAAATGTTTAAACAAATTAAAATGAATGTTTTACATTAATAAAAATTCTATGTCAATGTTACATTGACAAATAATGATGACTAACAAAAAACAATTTTATGTTGGAGTAAACTACAATAAAACATAAAATCAAAACACTACGACTACAAAATCTTATAAAAACGGAAAAAAGTTAAGCAAAATTTGGACAAACAAAAATATTAAGTATAACATCCATCTTGTTCATTATGTGCGTAAGAGGCCCTTATATCCACTGAAATAGTATATTACATAACAAGCGAGGAAAGTGACACATTTCGCATGAGTGTGTAAGTTTTGCACGAGGCGCAGCCAAGTGCAGATCTCACACGAATGCATGAAAGGCACTTTTCTGCGAGTTATGTTCACTATTTTTCCTAAGACCGCGACCATAAAAAAATAAATCCATTTTTATGTCGTTTTCAATAAATTAATTTGATTTTAGAAAACAAAAGCAATATTATTTATTAATTGTAGTTAATGTCAAAATTTCAAAGCAGCCTACTAAATTCAAGTTAACTGTGCGTTATAATAACGCACAGTCATAACGCACGGGTTGATGATATTGACGACTTTCGTGCCTACTTAATTATGTGCAATGTGCTACTTTCTTATGGGGTCGTAGGAAAATAAATTTAAAGTCAGTTTGTTTATTATTGCTCTCAGGATGAGTTTTAGAAATGTAAGCTGCCTCCAGGGAAGTCCTCTTAAGGACGCTTCAGACGATCAATATATTTATATTATCAATAAAATATTGTCAATACTGTCAATAAATATTGACAAAGTGCATTTGACTCAGACGATAAATACTTATTGACAATACATTTTGTTTCGGGTTTCAAATTTTTTGAAAAAAAAAAAGTTTTGAAAAAAATTTGAATTTAAAAGAAATAAAAAAACAGTGACCTGCGTCCAAGTGTCCTCTTTTAAAAAATATATACTTTTGTGCAATTTTCTTGAGTAATAAGCAAGATATCATTGAATTACGAAAGTGTATTTTCCAACTTTAAGGATTCCTCTTAAAATTAAGTTTGTTTATATTCATTTAGATAATTTTTAGATTGCAAGAACTTATCATTTGACTTGAATCGAGAAATTCGAGCATCCAGTCTATAATATATTATTAATTGATTTATTGATTATATTATATAAATTTAGTAATAAATAATTTATATTTATTATTTTATTACAAAATGTTTCTGTTGTAGCCAGACATAAATAATATTTCAATAAAAATTAATATAATAATTCTTTTCGTTTGACATCAAAGTACAGTAAGTATATTAGTTATTACTATTGTTACATTTTAAAATTTCCTCTTTGGTACGGCAAATCGGAAGAGGTGTCAATGTACACGTATGCAGTGTCATTATTTTGAGAGCTTGATTTGCAGATGGTCAACGTACATTGTTGGTTCATGTGCGATGTTTTTATTTGTATCTGTTAAAAGCTGTTAAAATTTCTGTAAATTGATGACCACATCTTTCTGCATCCTGTATTTGATCTTGAAATGACCTAAACATTTTAAATGTATTAATTAGTTATTTATACCAATCACCCTTGTTTTTAATTTTTTTTTAACTACATAAAGATACTTATCTATCTACTTAAAATCACCATTCAAAGTTTAAACTTTAAACTAATATCTAAGGTTATGTGGGTATTTGTGCAAGTGTAAATTAAATATTATGTCAATTGTAATTTTTCAAGGCGATATGTTGGAAGCACTACGAACCATTAGAAATACTTTTATTTGAAAATATTGAATTTTCAAAATCGATTTTCTCCGAGTTGCCTAAATTGTGCAAGCTAAGATTTTAAATTTATGTATAACTAAATATGTCCTAAATATTTGTTAAAAATTGTGCAAATCGGTGAGGGGGGTATTGATAAGGTCCCCTTGTTAGACTATTTTACCTAGACCAATTTACCGCAGACTATTTTTCCTTAGACTATTTTAATTTGATTTTGGCGCTAAATTAAAAAAATAAAAGTGATCAATCTCACCCCCATATGATCAATTCCACCCCAATTGACTGTATGTATTTATTTTATATTGGAATAAACATACCTATTTTTTCCTAAGTTTCAACAGATAATTTAGTATTTTAAGATTATATTAAACCTATTTTTACAAGTTTTACTTCATTGACTATTCTAGATACTTGGTGGTTAATGGGTATTAATGGGTTAAAATTGAAAATAAGCACAATAAAAGATATTATTAGAATAACGATCGTAAATGTCCACTCCACAGAGCAAATAAACACACAATGAAAACGATAAAATACTATTTAATAACAATTACACAACTACACGATAAAGCGGCGTTCAAAATGAAGTGGGGTCTAGCCTTGCTTTGGCAGAAAGAGAGAGCTAGCAAGAACCAATCAAAAGGAAAAATTTCTCAATCATAGAAAAAGATGTAAGAAAATACTTTAATCTAATTGGCGCTTGCCATGTTTCTGCCTGCGTCCAAGTGTCCTCAATTAAAAAATATATATATTTGTGCAATTTTCTTGAGTAATAAGCAAAATAACAGCGAATTTCGAAAGTGTGTTTGTAACGTAAAATCGTCATTTGACGTTGTTTCGCGCGCCTCTGGATTTTACGCCTTTTTCATTCTTTCGTGGGAGAAAGAGCGACCGTGAGGAGATTGTTTGATCGTTGTTCGGTTGCGTTTATAAATACCGTCATATTTGGGATAAATTTATCCTTGCGCCTGTGTCATTTTGATGACGTGACGCTCTATTGCGGATTTTTTCTGTTTATTGTTTTTCTTTGGTGCAGTAGCTATTGAAATCTACGGATTGCTACGTGGACCTCAAAGGAAGTACAGTGGTTTTTCCTTTCCAATCCTTACCTTTGATTTTGGAGATTTGATATTTGGAGAATGACCTTGGGGTCAATCTGTTAACCATTGATAATTATTTTTCCTGATAAGCAACCTTCAAACCAGAAGATTATTATTTTTCGTTTGGGGACTGGCGGACAAGGACAGTGGAGTACTTTGATTTCAATCTACACTTCAACACCATCAATCGCGTACAGGGAAATCTGTATAAGGTGGTATTTTGTGAGCACCGTAAGATCTTTAGGTGAGTTATTTTGTCCCCTGTATAGCGATTGTGTTTTAGGTTAATTTTGAGACCGTTAAGGATAGCTTGGGTACCTCCACGTACCTTGCAGCTATTTGACCTTATTAGTCAAGTTATTCGGCGGATGCTCGTTTGTGTGTTATTGAGTCATAGTTTAATAAAAGTAACAATTGTGTATAACTTAGTTTTATTTACCTCGAGAAGTGGCAAAAATCGTATCCTCACCTTGCCTCCTAACTTCCAGAGAGCTAGTTATTTCCATCAGGGCCTACCACACGCAAATTTACCAGTATATCTGGGTGTGGGGAAATTCAATTGCTTAGGCGATCAGGAATTTCGTTGCATGTTTTCCAACTCTGAGGATTCCTCTTAAAATCAAACTACAAAATTACAAAACCACAATACTACCCCTGATGCTATACGCGTCTTCAGTCTGGAGAAACACATCAGATTCAAACAAGCTACAACTCCAAATTATACAAAACAAGTGCCTTCGGCTATTTACCGGTTCACCCTAAGCAACTCCAGCAAATACTCTACACGAGCTATCTATCCTATCCATCCGCAAACACAGTCAATCACCAGTAACAGCAATGCGCCCTTTAAACTACACTGAGAAAAAATTCTAGTAACTTTTACTAAAAATTTGGGTTAAAATTACTAGGTTTTCATTGTAATTTGGAAACGGTTAAGGAATATTTTAAAAATTAATATTGAAATAAGTATATTTTACTAAATGCGTTTAGTAATTTCTGTAACCCTAAGTTGGTGTCGCTACTATACTGTATACTAAATTTTATAAATCAAATACCAAATATTAAAAGGTAGGTTAATAATAACTGCAAATTATAAAATAAAATTTCATAATACATTTAGTAAAAATCAAAACTAGCGAATTATAAGAAAAAATAATGCATTCTTTATTTATTTATTTATTATTATATTATTATATTATATGAATAGTAAAATTTTCTATTTAATTTAATTTTTTTAAAACTTATCATTTTTATTTTTTAATTGCTAACTTTATAATCATAGAATTTCGCGAATTCTTAAAGTAATGTATCTATTGGGAAGGTTAGCAGTAGATACGAGAATAATAAAGCATTAATGAGCTTCAAAAAAAAAACCGACCAGGCTCTTTATGGTTACCTATGGTTATAAAGTGATTAGCTGCATAGATGGGCAACTCCATCTGTTGTACATTGGAACTAACATTCCACAACTAAAAATGCATTGTAATAATTACTATCCATATTGTAAATTTTGTTTCACGAATACTAAAATTTACAATGTGCTTAATAATTTTTTAAATCTTAACAATACAAAAATTACTATATTGCATGGTAAAATATACTTTCGAATAGATTGTATTTATTAAAATTAATTTTAATAAAATTTACGATTTAGTTAACAAAAAATCGAATTGCATTAGCAATATATGCTTCAATTATAGCAAATTTTAAAATCAGCGTATAGTAATAATTACTAACTAGTAAATATTACTAATCGTTTTGTAATAAGTAAAAGAAAAAATGTATTTATTCTTTTTAGTTAGTAAACTTTACTAATATATTTTAATTATTGCAAAATTTTCAAGACTCGTTTTCTCAGTGTAAGATATAAAATTAATTTTTCATTTGATTATTCAATAAATTTCGCGTTTTTTTCGCGTCACACTAAAAAATTACACCAATATTAAAACACAAATTCAACCTCGCGAATCTTTTTGATTTTTTGTACGATCAGAGCGCTGGGTTTTTACACTCATTTTTCCCACCGAATATTTCAATTAATATAATTATGTTAGATAAATTGTAGAAGCAATAGGCACTAACTTTAAATTATAACACTTTATATGTAAATAGTTAAACAAAATAGAGTTCTTTTATCTTTATCTTTTTATCATGATGTTCCCAGAAGATTTACATTTTTTGTTAACCTTGGCATAATGGAAATGTAATTTATACAGTAATCATACGAATTCGTTCTGCAAAATCAACTTTCTCTAAATTGGCTGAGTTATGGGAATTTAAAATTTCACCTGATGAATAATTATTAATTATTTATAACCAAAAGGTATCTTAAAAATGGTGCAAATTGGAAAGTGCCTGTGTTGGCACTCCCCTTGTTAGACAGATCGAGACTCTAGGCTAGGTAAAATGGTGCGAGAAGTTACCAAATTACCAAATCTAAAGCTGCCGACTGACTAGTAACTGAACGTTGTAATGTAACAGAGCATTCGATAGGTCAGTGCCGTATAAACGAACGCGAAGGAGCGAGTGCGGATTATCGAATGCTCTGTTACATTACAACGTTCAGTTACTAGTCAGTCGCCAGCTTTAGTAAACCAAAAAAAGGACATCCTCGAAAGTTTCAAATTGGAACATCGAATTATTAATGAAATAAGAAATGCCATCCGCTTATATTAAGGCATATTATCAGTTTGAATTTTTTTCCTATTCCATTTTTCTCTTTCTGGCTTAAATAACGTAAAAACTTTTAAGAATAATGTCCATAATCATTTTTTGATGAAAGATTTTTTAAATCGCAACTAGCGTTGCGTGCACGTGCCACTGTTGATCCGTTCTCTATTTGTAAAGAGTTTTATATTTGCAAATAGTGCGTTCTCAATTCTCTCTCTCATACGAGAGCACCTGTATAAGTCATTTTTTTCAAAAACGGCTAGTCGTAGAGAGTTGGGTTAAAAAAATTTATTATAAAAGCCATAATAAAGAATCGAATGGTGATATTATTATTTCTCGGAAAGGTCGGCGTCCCGAGTAGTTTGCTCCAGAAACTCCAGAACTCCAGAATTTTAAATGGCACCATAGGTCGAAAATTGTATCGTTCAAAAGATCTTTAAGAAATAAGCAAGTTTTGTGGGAATAATTATTTTATTACTCCCACCCCTTTTAAGTAATGGTAGTCTCATTCACCCATATGCAATCGAATATTACTTAAAAAGGGTGGGAGTAATAAAATAATTTTTCCTACAAAACTTTCTTATTTTTGCAAGATCTTTTCAACGATAGCATTTTCGACCTATGGTGCCATATAAAATTCTGGAGTTTCTGGAGCAAACTACTCGGGACGCCGACCTTTCCGAGAAATAATAATATCACCATTCGATTCTTTATTATGGCCTTTATAATAAATTTTTTTAACCCAACTCTCTACGACTAGCCGTTTTTGAAAAAAACTGCTGATACGGGTGCTCTCATTCACCCTGTAGTGTATTTGAAAAAAATGGAAATAAAACTGAAAAATTGGAAGACTTCATAGAACGGTAAAATAGTGCTCGACATAGCCACCATTATTACCTTCAATCATGGTTTATCGGGTCTTTTTATGCTCTGGACATACTCGGATTTTCTATGGGTCGAAATATTTATGATTTTTGTATGGAAGCCAATGCAGTGCGTATCAAACGGGCCGAGCGCTCAATCTAGGATGAAGCAAAAACCACAAGACGTAGCACTAAATCGTCCAGAAAGCACCTCTAGGCAAACGATGTTAACATAGAAGGGCAGTTATTATGGCACTGGGATAGGACTAAAGGTAAAAAAATTGACTAGGCGATACCTTTAAAATTTCATATAAAAAAATTGTCTTTAATTTTCAAATGCGTTTTTATCGAAATCACGTTTTCACAATTTTCACGTAGTGGAACTCAAACAATATTGATTGATTTGACTTGAAATTTTAACTGTAGCTTCTCAGATAGATTTTTACGATGAATAAACAATTGCGATTTTTATAAACAAATTAAGATCGATTTTTACGTAAAAAAAATCAACTTTTCACAAACCAATGCCTTTATAAAATATCATTGTAATTGCAATTTAAAGAACATACAGTAGTTGTTTGCACGAATAATGAAGGTTACGTCACAACCATCTGAATTAAGTACCGACAACCTTTTTTTTAAATTAATTGTAGTAACATAGGTGAAACAAATAAGACACACTATATTAAATTATTCTTAAATGTCTGATTTTAGAAATCTTGTACGTCGAAAATTATCTGATACCCAACTTATGAGATAGAAAGAGATAGATACAATAGTTCCTAGCGCCCGTGCAAAATAATTTTAATGCAATTGGTTTTTATATTGACTGATGCTATAAATTGCTAAACAATAAATTAGTTTATTTTTAGGGATTTTATATTTCCATTTCATTAGAGTAGGGTTTCTTAAATTTTTTTATTCCCCAAACCTTTATTGATATATGAACTTATTCCACACAAATGCCCTTCAAATGCCGTTTGTGACGTAAGCTTCATTATTCATGCAAACAACTGTATGTAGTTATTTTCCACATCATAAATTTTGACCAAAACATGTTTATCTTTGTAACAATTTTAAATAACTATTGTCACATACAGAGACGTACCCAGAGAATTTTATTTAAATAAATGAAAAATGTTACAGATACCAGACAATTAATCGATTTCTGTTTTTTTCTCCCACAATTATTATAATTACGTATTATTTTATTTTTACGTGAAAGATAATTTGTTTATTGAGTTGATTCATTGATAAATAATAATTGGCATTTACGAAAGTAAGATTGAGTTTTCGAATGCAACCGCTAGATACGGTATATATCGGTAGGATTTTTGTAACTGCCTGTTGGTAGTACTACTGTTCACAGCTATGAATTTATTATTGACCTTTTTCAAATTAATTATTATAACTAGAACTTCCTTTTCGGCACATTTCACTCCTTAATTATTAATATCTTTAACTGAAGATCCACATAAAAAATGTATAATAACATCTTAGAAATGCATACCTATATCTTTGCCTTTTGATTATAACAGCTTGCATTTCTTTTCGTAACAACACATATTTTACTATAATCATAAAATTATATAAGAGCAAACATATTTGAAAAAATTGAGGTTAGGTGACAAATGAACTATCAAACAACAATTACAAATAAAAATGCTAATGTGTTAACATGAACCTACTGCGCAGGGTCGGTCTAACAAGGGGAAGGCAAGACATTCGGGAAACTTCTTTTTTGATATTTATAATACTTAATCATCAGTACCCCGACTTTACTTTTTGAAAGTAGTAAGGTGCAACTTTCACCGATTTTCGAGAAAAGAGCGTTTTTTATTTTAATTTTAATTTTTTCTTTATTATTTTAAAATTTTTAAATTGAGAGAGAGAGAAAAATATTTTAAATTATATCATTATCATTATTATGATATAATCCCTATTTATCCCTATTTTTGCATATATATGCCGAATACATTGAAACATTCGTGCATAATAATTACCTGCTCTAGCTATTAAGTATGTACCTACTGCGTAATGTTATACGACCTATAAAGCGCAAGAAGAACTAGACAGGCTCTTTTCTCGAAAATGGCTAAAAGTTGTACTTGATTACTTTCACAAAATAATGTCGGGGTAATGATTTAAATACTACTGGTTTACTATACCTGGTACTGGTTTAAATATTATTAATATAAAAAAAAGCTGTTTCCAGAATTTCTTGCCTTCCCCTTGTAAGCCAATCACATTTTGTTTTTGCCCCCGGTTGCAAGAGGCTGTAAGGAATGTTAAAATGCCGGCCGGTCCTGCAGACAGTTTTATATACAATTTTATGCACAAGCAGTACAATGCGTTATTACATTTAAATTTTATAAATATTCAGTATTTATTATCAATTCTTCTTTTAATTATTTAAATAAATCATAATATTATTTATAATTCTCGTATTATTATAGATAAGTATATCTATATGCCAAAACTACATTAAGAGCTTATTACAAGTTTTCCTTTCTTTCATAATGGCAGAGGGAGGTCTTCAAAAATTTTACGACTTAGTCGGCAATGAAAATTATTTTACTACTTTTGTGGCTGATCGCTATGCAGGTAAAAGTAGATTTTGTGTAAAATAACATTAATATTGTAGACGAGACATTATTTTTGGTAACTATAAAATTACACAATTTTTTTAAAGTGTGACCCCTGCCGATTTTGTTCAAATTTTGTGCGGTTATTCTCATGTGGTTGAAGGTAGCAACGGATTCGGATTTGGATTCAGATTCAGATTTACAAATTTACAGTGGACCAACTAAATCATCAACATAAAATAAATTTTTTTATAAAGTGCATTTTTTAGGCAATTTCTGAAATTCAAAAAGGTATATAATTTCAAATATGTGTTCTAAAGTCGGTTACAAAATTTCTCTCCACCGGCAATCTCTGAACGCAATTAAAGCTCATAACTAAAACTTAACGAAATCCTTATTGTGCTATAGTCTAAACAAGGCAAAATATTTGATTTTCTTTAATAACATACGGACAATATTTAGTTACGTATGTGTAGAAATTTTGAACCCCCAACTCAGAGGTCTAGGGGGTGGATCTGCGACTCCAAGTTTGACTTGGGAAAAGAACCCAGTGTGTAAGAATCGCACTAGTCTCAAAAAATCGACAATATATTGTTGTGGTATTTTGATCAATAAAGGGTGTAAGCAGGCAAATAAGAGAGTAATTTGATTTTATTTAATTTTTAATTCAGTAGTCAGTTGATGTGACTGACAAGAAAGTGAAATTTGCATCAAAAACAAAAAACCATCACATGTAACGAGTTATTACACATAAAACACAATTTTGAATTTGTTTATGTAATACAGAATTTTTGTAACATCCTGTAAGTGATTTTTGATTTTAAAAACAACAACGGATTCCTGCAAAATGAAAGTGTTAATGTCAGTTTGGTGCGTACACGATTAACGGCATTAGGTTACCTGTCAGTGGAACCATTTTAGCAAGCCAGGATGAAAAGATTCCCACCACAAAATCAAATTTTCGAAAACTGGGAAAGGGACAGAAATCAGCGAGCAGAAACACGGCAGTTCCTAAGTGACCTCCAAGCGGAGAAGAGTTCCCGGGTGAAGCTCAAGTAGAGCTCAATTTGAGTACACGTGAGGTCTCTTGAGAGAACTCAAATTAGGGAACTCAATTGCGGTTCTTTGGTACGAAAATCCAAGGCGTTAATTTACTTGATTAAGCGGAAGTAAATGAATAATGGAATCGTAAAGTTACGAGATTCCGGTAGTTTATAAAAAATTGTGTATCGTGAACGTGGCGAATTGGAAATTAACTTCACATTTGGTGACGTATTTGTATTTGGAATACTGGCAGACGTGTGGAACATTCACAGCTTTGGACAGGTTGAAACAGCTGGCGACTACTGGCAGGAGTTTCGACGCATGCATCCGGCAACACACGAAGTTTAATGGAATGTTATTAATGTGCAACAAGGTACAAAATTTGTTTTTTATTTTTAATGAATCTAAATTGTGAATCAACGATTTGTGTTGATTTTAGATTGATTAAAGGACTTTATTAAAATTGATAATTATAAATTATTTACATAATTACACCAATAATGAAATATCCAAATTTAGTTCCTAAAATCGAGAATTTAAATGTGATTTGGATGCTTTAATTATTACACAAAAATAACACATTGGTTTCAGACAAAATTATTGTCTAAAGTAATTTGATGCAAATTTTTACTACTGATTTCTTTTTATCATTCAATAAATTATGTCTACAATGAACTACCCTTTTATTTCGTTCGTCGAACCTATCAGCTCTGAGGAAGAGAAAAACCCATCTCCGGCGTAACCTTAGTTTTTGGGGCTTTTGTGGGGTGATCATTCATTTAAGGGTGAATATCATAATATAGTTACGTATGTACAAAAATTTTCAGCCCTCGACACAGAGGTTTAGGGGGTGTATTTGCGACTCCAAGTTTAAATTGGGAAAAAAACCGCTGTGTGTAAAAATCGCACTAGTGTCAAAAAATCGACAATATTTAGTTACGTATGTACAAAAATTTTCAGCCCCCGACTCAGAGGTTTAGGAGGTGGATTTGCGACCCCAAGTTTAAATTGGGAAAAAAACCGCAGTGTGTAAAAATCGCACTAGTGTCAAAAAATCGACAATATTTAGTTACGTATGTACAAAAATTTTCAGCCTCCGACTCAGAGGTTTAGGGGGTGGATTTGCGACTCCAAGTTTAAATTGAAAAAAAAACCGCAGTGTGTAAAAATCGCAATAGTGTCAAAAAATCGACAATATTTAGTTACGTATGTACAAAAATTTTCAGCCCCCGACTCAGAGGTTTAGGAGGTGGATTTGCGACCCCAAGTTTAAATTGGGAAAAAAACCGCAGTGTGTAAAAATCGCACTAGTGTCAAAAAATCGACGCTTGCCTTAAAGGAAGTTAATATATTAAATGATACTGAGAAGCTCTATAATGCTATAAAGAAAGAATTGATTGAAGCAGGAATTAATTGTGTGGTGTCTTTTAAAGGTGGCCGTAAATTAAAAAAAAGTGGTGGTCAAGTACGATACGGAATATGCAAGCATACAAATTGCCGGAAGTATCGATTTGATGTGTTGCCAGCAGATCACGATTTGGTTGACGTGGTTGTAAGATGTGACTCGGAATTTGATAATCATGTTGGAGAACAATATGGTTATCAACTACGAGGTGACGAGAGAATGGAGGCCAAGAAAAAATTGTTGAAAGAATTACCAAACTCTGTTCGAAGTAATGATATTGACATGGCAAATACTGATGGTTTGGCTGAAGGGAACTTACAAGGTATTAGATCTCTAGCAGTTTATCAAAAAGCTAGATCTGAGGCAAAAGCTGCTAGGGATCTACACGTTGATCCGTATATAGATCTAAGACGTAAGGCTTTTAATCAATCTGAAAGTTTTCAGTATATTAAAATGCCAAGTGTTAACGATTCCACGTATTTATATACCAAGGAGCAACTAAATGCTATTGTAAGTAAGGGGAAGAAAATTGTTGCTTATTTTGATGCCACGGGGTCGGTTGTAAGACCAACAACCGAGCAAAAACGTGTATTATATTATGCTTTAGTTGTCAACATTAATGGAAAGATTATTCCAATGGCAGAATTGATTTCGTCTAATCACGACGCCGCAACTATAAGTTGTTTTTTTATTACTTATAGGCGGTTCGTTAGCGCCATTTGTCATAAAAAATGGCCAATATTCAAAACAATAGTGTGCGATTGGAGTTTTGCCATTCTAACTGCTCTTTGCTTGTCGTTGAACGACATGAATTTATTTCAATATTTAAAAATAACTTACGAATTTGTGACACGGGGCTCCTCTAACAACTCGATGTCACAAATTATTCCGATTCGAACATGTTGTGCGCATTTCATGAAAAATATTTGCAAATATTTGTGTACTTGCAGAAGTAGTAGCCATTTTATTGGAATGCGATACTATAAGTAGGTTATCATCTTGTTTTAAGTCACTTATGTTGCTCCTTTTAAGTGACTATAACGACGAATATTGTAAGAAGGCCCTAGTTGATCTAATGGGAAAGAAGAATAACAAATCTGAAAGCACTTTCTATAATGACGATGAAGAGAATTTGGACGGCATCGAAGATGATCACGAAGAATGCAATATCAGGGGTACATATAATAAATCACAGTTTTATGAAGGTCCATTTCCCCAGCCCCCCCCCATTTCGAATTTTGGAAAAATTTTTGTGTCATTCGTTTGTGCATCGTTTGTGTAGGTTTGTGCAAACATTTTTTTCGTTTGTGCAATCTCCGTTCGCGAATTATTTAAGAAACAAGTTTGGGGGGCTGGGGAAATGCCAGCGCCCCCCATTTCGATTTTTGCATAAAATTTTATGTTAATCGTTTGTGCATCGTTTGTGTACGTTTGTGCATTCAAAATTTTCGTTTGTGCAAATACCGTTCGCGAAATATTTACAATTTTAGTGGGGGGGGGGGGGCTGGGGAAATGCCAGCCCCCCCCCCATCGCGAATTTTGGGTCAAATTTGGTGTCAGTCGTTTGTGCATCGTTTGTGTACGTTTGTGCATTTATTATTTTCGTTTGTGCAAGCACGGTTAGCGAAATATCGTTAATTGAAATTTCCGCGATCATTTCTCCAGCCCCCCCCATTTCGATTTTTGACATTTTTTTGGTGTCATTCGTTTGTGCATCGTTTGTGTACGTTTGTGCAATAATTTTTTTCCTTTATGCATTCACCGTTCGCGAATTGTTTAACAAATCAATATTTGTAAATCTCCGAGCAACAGTCGCCATAGTGTCTTAAGTTAGATCAACTTGAAATTAAAATTCCTGTTATGGTGTCAAATGTACATGTATTGAGAAAGTGTAATTTAGATTGTAAATGTTTCTTACACCTTTAAGATCTAAAAAAGTACCATTTTGTAATCAGCCACTGACATTTACTCAGGGGCGGCTCTAGCAAGATTTTCAGATAGTGCGAGATTTCATATTGACTAAAGGTAATATACGTTTCTACATTAATAATAACTTGGATCTACGAAAGGTTAGTAGTATATAGTAGTATTTTGGATGAGATACAATAACAGTAACATGAATTTAGTCTCCAAAGGGGGGGGGCAAAATGAGATCTCACGCTACCTGAAAATATTGCTTAGGTCGAGCATAACTAAAGGTTCTGTCATAGTATTATTAAAAAATGGTACTTTTTTAGATCTAAAGCCGGTATGACAAAACATTAAATTTTGCATACATTTTCTCAATACTTCTATATTAAACACCATAACACGAATTTAATATTTTCAAGTTTAGCTAACTTAAGACACTATGGCGACTGATGCTCGGAGATTTACAAATATTTATTTGTTAAACAATTCGCGAACGGTGAAAGCAAAAACGAAAAAATTTATTACATACACGTATACAAACGGTACACAAACGAAAAACACAAAAATTGATCCGAAAATCGAAGTGGGGGGGGGGGAGAAATTATTGTCGTTTTTTCAATTGAAGATATATCGCAAACCGTGCTTGCACAAACGAAAATAATAAATGCACAAACGTACACCAACGATGCACAAATGATTGCCACCAATTTTGACAAAAAAAGTATTTGCACAAACGAATGACACAGAAATTGGTCAATAATTACCCCCCCCCCCATTTCGATTTTTGAATTAATTTTCATTTCTTTCGTTTGTGTACCGTTTGTTTACGTTTGGGTAATAATTTTTTTCTTTATGCATTCACCGTTCGCGAATTAATAAAAATTTAATGTCGTGTCATACGGGCTTTAAAGGTGCAATTATTCACAATCGAAATTACACTTTCCCAATACTTCTACATTTAACACCATAACACGAAATTAAATTTCAAGTTAAGCTAACTTAAGGCACTTTGGCGACTGTTGCTCGGAGATTTTCAAATATTTATGTGTTAAACAACTCGCGAACGGTGAATGCATAAAGAAAAAAATTATTACCTAAACGTAAACAAACGGTACACAAACGAAAGAAATGAAAATTAATTCAAAAATCGAAATGGGGGGGGGGGGTAATTATTGACCAATTTCTGTGTCATTCGTTTGTGCAAATACTTTTTTTGTCAAAATTGGTGGCAATCATTTGTGCATCGTTGGTGTACGTTTGTGCATTTATTATTTTCGTTTGTGCAAGCACGGTTTGCGATATATCTTCAATTGAAAAAACGACAATAATTTCTCCCCCCCCCCCCCACTTCGATTTTCGGATCAATTTTTGTGTTTTTCGTTTGTGTACCGTTTGTATACGTGTATGTAATAAATTTTTTCGTTTTTGCTTTCACCGTTCGCGAATTGTTTAACAAATAAATATTTGTAAATCTCCGAGCATCAGTCGCCATAGTGTCTTAAGTTAGCTAAACTTGAAAATATTAAATTCGTGTTATGGTGTTTAATATAGAAGTATTGAGAAAATGTATGCAAAATTTAATGTTGTGTCATACCGGCTTTAGATCTAAAAAAGTACCATTTTTTAATAATACTATGACAGAACCTTTAGTTATGCTCGACCTAAGCAATATTTTCAGGTAGCGTGAGATCTCATTTTGCCCCCCCCCTTTGGAGACTAAATTCATGTTACTGTTATTGTATCTCATCCAAAATACTACTATATACTACTAACCTTTCGTAGATCCAAGTTATTATTAATGTAGAAACGTATATTACCTTTAGTCAATATGAAATCTCGCACTATCTGAAAATCTTGCTAGAGCCGCCCCTGAGTAAATGTCAGTGGCTGATTACAAAATGGTACTTTTTTAGATCTTAAAGGTGTAAGAAACATTTACAATCTAAATTACACTTTCTCAATACATGTACATTTGACACCATAACAGGAATTTTAATTTCAAGTTGATCTAACTTAAGACACTATGGCGACTGTTGCTCGGAGATTTACAAATATTGATTTGTTAAACAATTCGCGAACGGTGAATGCATAAAGGAAAAAAATTATTGCACAAACGTACACAAACGATGCACAAACGAATGACACCAAAAAAATGTCAAAAATCGAAATGGGGGGGGGCTGGAGAAATGATCGCGGAAATTTCAATTAACGATATTTCGCTAACCGTGCTTGCACAAACGAAAATAATAAATGCACAAACGTACACAAACGATGCACAAACGACTGACACCAAATTTGACCCAAAATTCGCGATGGGGGGGGCTGGCATTTCCCCAGCCCCCCCCACTAAAATTGTAAATATTTCGCGAACGGTATTTGCACAAACGAAAATTTTGAATGCACAAACGTACACAAACGATGCACAAACGATTAACATAAAATTTTATGCAAAAATCGAAATGGGGGGGGGGCTGGCATTTCCCCAGCCCCCCAAACTTGTTTCTTAAATAATTCGCGAACGGAGATTGCACAAACGAAAAAAATGTTTGCACAAACCTACACAAACGATGCACAAACGAATGACACAAAAATTTTTCCAAAATTCGAAATGGGGGGGGGCTGGGGAAATGGACCTGTTTTATGAGCATTTCTATAAAATATATCTGGACGCTAAAGATCAGGTTTTGAAAAATGCACAAAATGCCGAAAAAATATATGGTATAAATTCTTTACGATCAGAAAGTTTCAAAGATTACTTACTCACAAATTATATGCCATTTGTGCCATTATGGAGCGCAATTTTAGCACCGCTCACGGATAATGTACTTAGATATAGTAATGCAAACGTTGAGTGTTGGTTCAAGATAGTCAAGAGTGATATCTTACAACACGACAGAAATTTAAAAGTTGGAAGGTTCGTAGAACGTTTGCGGAACAGAATTGAAATTGACTTAAAAGCCATCAAATATGATATAGGTTTGCAACCTAGAAAAAGCAAAAAAGAAGAAGATTATGGAGTTGTCGTGCCTGAAGTCGATCATCCATTTGCAGAGGAGACATGGCGTCCGAAGCGAAAGCGAAATAATTACTTTTCGAAATTAAATATCGAAAAAAAATTAGGTAATGAAAATAACTTGGAAGAATTATGCGGTAGTTTAGAGCCAGATGGTGAGGATATGGAAGAATTATGCGGTAGTTTAGTGTCAGATCGTGAGGATATGGAATCAAAAAAATCTGAAGTATTGGTAGACTTAACTTCTGAAGTTAACGACAACGTTTCTGACTGCTCCTTGCTGTTGAACGAAATGGAAAAAGAAGAAGCAACAGAGGTAGATCCGAGAGTATTACCAAATGGATTATTCTTTAACGCCGAATACTATCTTATGGGATGTACAGATCAAGAAGGAGGAGGATTAATTATTTCCATTCACACGTTTGAAAATTCAAAAATTATGATTTCTAAAGTGGACTATGCGTCTCTTATTTCGGAGTATAATCAATGGAGCATTTCGTCAAATGTCCATACAGACCGTTGGTTGACCGACTATTGCATCGATGTTGGTGCTACAATCTTTACAAGATCGATGAAATCAATTTATTATATAGACACTGTATCGTGTCAAATAATATTTTCTCAAGGATCAGGAAAATTAAATGATCTAAGCAATTTTGTTCCCTACACAAAGAGCTTAATCGGCATACGTTACTTACTTATGCCTTTTAATATAAATGGTATTCATTGGACATTAATAATTGTAGATTTGTCGTTACATTTAATATACCATTTAGATCCAGGGAATACCGCAAATAAAAAGGAGACCGTATTAGAAATGGTTAAGAAATACATTGTTGCACGAAATGAGTGCAATAAGTATGAAAAAATTAACTTTCGTAAATTACAATATAAAAATATTTCGGGCTATCCCAAGCAAACGGATGGAGTTAACTGTGGAGTATTTATATTATATTATATTAAAGCATTCTCTGAAGTCCATGATATGACAAAATTCCTTGAAAGTAACCACGATACTTTTGATCCTGAACGGTTCAGAATTGATCTACAACAAATTTTCATACTATCCTCAAATCAAATGTCTGAAATGTGTTTACAATGTGGATTAAACACTCAAACAAAATCTGTACAATGCGAAAACTGCAAAAGATGGTTACACTTTAAGAAATGTTCGGGCATTGATAAAATGACGTTTAAGGAAGCGAGTTCCACAGATTTTCAATATTACTGTACTTTATGTAAAATTACTGAAAATTCCTTCAATTCTGTAAGTTCTCACATGAGTATCGATCTCTCTCTAATCGTACTGGATAATTTCATTCATTCTTATAAAGACGATATAGCAGATCTGTGCAACAATTATGAATCCGACCCAGACATTCAAGAAAAACTTAACGAGAATTCTCCAGCGCTGAAATTTGACTTTACTACTGCATTTATTGAGTACAAAATGACTCACCACGTTTACAGGTATCTCCTAAAGAGTTTTCCGGAAACACCAACTAAATACATAGCGTATATTGCAACAAAATATACCAATATAAAAATTTTTAAAAAATATTATGGAACCGTATCGCATGACAATAATATAGTCAATTCAATTATTTCAAAATACGAAAAATTGCACAACGTAGAATTATTGCACGATCAGTTTCCCTTTCCATATACAATGGATGATATATTGGAGAACATCAATGCATTCAGTGAAGGGGATTAATTAATATTATTATTACAAAAGAATTCTTATGTGTATTATTTTACAGGTATTAATTTTATAATAAATAAATATTTTATTTTTTTATATCCATTTAATATAATAGATTATACGTAACTAATCATTTTCGATCTCTTGAGACTAGTGCGATTCTGACTCACTGCGGTTTTTTTCCCAATTTGAACTTGGAGTCGCAAATCCACCCCCTAAACCTCTGAGTCGGGGGCTGAAAATTTTTGTACATACGTAACTAAATATTGTCGATTTTTTGACACTAGTGCGATTTTTACACACTGCGGTTTTTTTCTCAATTTAAACTTGGAGTCGCAAATCCACCCCCTTAACCTCTGAGTCGGGGGCTGAAAATTTTTGTACATACGTAACTAAATATTGTCGATTTTTTGACACTAGTGCGATTTTTACACACTGCGGTTTTTTTCTCAATTTAAACTTGGAGTCGCAAATCCACGCCCTTAACCTCTGAGTCGGGGGCTGAAAATTTTTGTACATACGTAACTAAATATTGTCGATTTTTTGACACTAGTGCGATTTTTACACACTGCGGTTTTTTTCTCAATTTAAACTTGGAGTCGCAAATCCACAACCTTAACCTCTGAGTCGGGGGCTAAAAATTTTTGTACATACGTAACTAAATATTTTCGATTTTTTGACACTAGTGCGATTTTTACACACTGCGGTTTTTTTCTCAATTTAAACTTGGAGTCGCAAATCCACGCCCTAAACCTCTGAGTCGGGGGCTGAAAATTTTTGTACATACGTAACTATATATTGTCGATTTTTTGAGACTAGTGCGATTCTTACACACTGGGTTCTTTTCCCAAGTCAAACTTGGAGTCGCAGATCCACCCCCTAGACCTCTGAGTTGGGGGTTCAAAATTTCTACACATACGTAACTAAATATTGTCCGTATGTTATTAAAGAAAATCAAATATTTTGCCTTGTTTAGACTATAGCACAATAAGGATTTCGTTAAGTTTTAGTTATGAGCTTTAATTGCGTTCAGAGATTGCCGGTGGAGAGAAATTTTGTAACCGACTTTAGAACACATATTTGAAATTATATACCTTTTTGAATTTCAGAAATTTCCTAAAAAATGCACTTTATAAAAAAATTTATTTTATGTTGATGATTTAGTTGGTCCACTGTTAATTTGTAAATCTGAATCTGAATCCAAATCCGAATCCGTTGCTAACTTCAACCACATGTTATTCTCTGCATAAAAATAATGATTCACTAAAGATTTTAGCTTAAATATTAAGTACTTTGGTAATAATGATTTTTTGAATTTTGATAATTTTTTCTTATTTTTTAACTTGTTTTTGTTATTAATTTTTTTGAAGTGGAAACAGTTTTTATAAAAATATAAACAGTATAAATCCGGAATTCCTTTGAGGCAACACTAAACGAAATGAGGCATACTACATTAATTTAATTAACTTAATTCTTTAATTTATCATTATTTATTCGAATGTCTTTATAAACACTTATTCTATTGGTCCATAATATGGGTAAATTATATTATTTTTCTATACATGAAGCTTTTATCTCATTATTAAACTGCATTGACAACACCAGAAAACAAGTAGCATGCCTCATGTCGTATGTCGTACAGTGTAGTTGTCTCAGTGGAATTGGGGCTTAACATCAAATTTGAAATAAAACTTGCCTCAGTGTCAGAAAAATCGCTTTTTTCACTTTAATTGCATTTTTAAGGGTCGTCTGTTACTTACTGGTAAAAAATGAAATATCTTCATTGAAAACATGAGTATTTTTTAAAAGTAAAAACAGAAAAAATTGTCAAAATTCAAAAAATCAAGAGCTAAAATATTCAGTGAGTCATTATTTTTATGCAGAGAATAACTCCACAATATTTGCAAAAATATCCACGGAGGTCGCACTTTAAAAATAATTTTATTTGGTGGAATGACCCAATTATTAATTAAATAAAATAAAAATGCTGAATTATACTGTGTTGAACATTTAAGGTTGAAGCCCACTTGGACCACGCGACGCGACACGACGGACGCGCTTAGAATGATTTACATAGAATCAAATGCAAATCCGCACACTAAGACCACGCGACAGCTCGCGACATCAGGCCATAACACCAGGCTACAACAAAAGTGTAGCTCGGTGTGGTGTCACGTGGTGTGGTCTAAGTGGACTTGAACCTTTATTTTTAACTATGTGGAAAGCCCGTCCACGGACGGGTAGCTAGCCAGTGGATTTCTCTTTTAACGGGTTTCATAAAAAAAATAGTTTGCTAATTTTAGACACTTTTAATTGTTCGCGTTCAAATGTCCTCACGTTCAAAAATAACGATTATGATGATAATTTGGACCAATTGTGTTGTCGGACAGATTGTCAACAACAACCAACCAGAGTACGTTGTGTGTCAACTTTTAAAATCATCGCTTTATATTTATAGTATTAGTTTATCGGATTAACGAAGATATATTTTTCCCAATTAGGTTACCGCAGCAGATAATAACAGGTGGATCAGCGTACTGGCCTTTTATATATTAGACAGTCGAACTTATTGGATCGCGGGGGAAAGTGATTTTAAGTCGGTAAAACGTTGGACTTGTTAGGTTGTCAGACAGATTAATACAAGTAGATCCGCGTTCAGGCTTTTATTATATATCTTTTTTATAAACTTACTTGGTTTAATAGTGCATTTCTATTTTAATTAGTTTTAAAGAGTGTTCCACCAAAACAATTTGAGGCTAAATCACTAAAAGCCACAGTGCACTTTTCAAATTTTGTATAAATTTTATACTGTTGTAAATTTTTCTGCTGGATCTTAATATCGAACAAAAAAACTAATACTGCGTATTGTTTTAGATAAAAGAGTCAACGATTGGCCTCTTATGGAATTTCCTCACAAGGCAGTTGGAATATCAATTTTTTATTTATTAGCTATTTATGTCTTCCTACCAAGATATATGGAAAACAGGAAACCATACGAATTAAAAATATTTATACAGTGTTATAACATATTTCAAGTTATAGCCTGTTCTTTGCTGATATATACAGGGTGTCCCCGCACTCACTTTACATAACTTAGGTGGTGATAGAGGACACTTTTCTAAGAACAATTTTTAACAAAAATTTTTTTCTGAATTCAAACCCTCAAAAGTTAGGCCTCTTTAAAGCATTTTTTTTAATTTCCACGTTCACGTGGCCATAGCCCCGAAAGTATTGATTTTTCAGTAAAAATGGTTTAGTGATTTTTTAAAGAGCGTGAAGTAATCTACAAACTAGATTCAAACCTTTTCTTGTCTAAAATCAACGGCTTTCGAGTTATGAATTAAAGTAAGTTAAAAAATGTCGAAAAATTTGAGCTTTCTTTTTTTCTGGTTTTTTTCAAGACCCTGTATCTTTTAAACGAAACATTTTACAAAAAATCTGATGCCCCATTCCGGATAGGAAATTTAACGGACTACAACTTTTGTCTAGTAAAAATTTTTGAGAAACCAATCCATTTCACAGAAAATCAGAAAATAACAAACGAGACAGCTACAAAACATAAAATTTAATTCACAAAATTTTTATTTTTTTTGAAAAATTATTTTATTAATTAATTTTAAACTATTAGATTATTTAAGTAAATGTTGAAAATTACCACCCTCATTTTTAATACACAGTCGTGCTCCTTTTAAAATATGCTTTATAGTATTATTTATAAAATTTCCTTTTTTTTTTAAATCCATTATAGCAGGGGTGGTCAACAAGGTCGAGGGATTGACCGGTCGATCACGAGGCCAATTTTGGTCAATCCGTGAATGTGAAAAGTGTCAAAAATTCGAATTTCTGCGATTAAAAGTGTCGAAAAATCGCCTTTTTTCGATTTGTTTTGACAAACATCTTTTAAAACAATCACAACTGTGTATTGAAAATAAGGATGGTCATTTTCAACAATTACTTTATTAATGTAATAATTTAAAATTAATTAATAAAATAATTTTTCAAAAAAAATAAAAATTTTGTGAATTAAATTTTATGTTTTGTAGCTGCCTTGTTTGTTATTTTCTGATTTTCTGTGAAATGGATTGGTTTCTCAAAAATTTTTACTAGACAAAAGTTGTAGTCCGTTAAATTTCCTATCCGGAATGGGGCGTCAGATTTTTTGTAAAATCTTTCGTTTAAAAGATACAGGGTTTTGAAAAAAACCAAAAAAAAGAAAGCTCAAATTTTTCGACATTTTTTAACTTACTTTAATGCATAACTCAAAAGCCGTTGATTTTAGATAATAAAAGGGTTAAATCTAGTTTGTAGATTATTTCACGCTCTTTAAAAAAGTACTAAACCATTTTTACCACAAAATCAATATTTTCGGCGCTATGGCCACGTGAAGGTGGAAATTAAAAAAAATGCTTTAAATAGGCCTAGCTCTCGAGGGTTTGAATTTAGAAAAAAATTTTTGTTAAATATTGTTCTTAGAAAAGTGTCCTCTATCACCACCTAAGTTATGTAAAGTGAGTGCGGGGACACCCTGTAGAGTGAGTATAAATCTATAAATCAAAGTAGTAAATTAAAACATTATTTTGCAATACTGTAAGACGTTAACTTCGGGATGGACGACTACATATACGTTGGGATGTCAGCCTATAGTTTTCTCCGAGGATCCATTAGCGATACAAATGGCAGGCTGTTTTTGGTGGACTATGATGTTAAAATTCATTGAATTCATAGAAACGATCATTTTTGCATTAAGGAAGAAAAGCAACCAAATAACAGGATTACACATATATCATTTATATCATTTATCATCCTTTTTTATAGCTTGGATGACTTGTAAATATGCAGCAAGTAAATTGATCTAAATAATGACGAATTTTATAAAAAATAATGTTTTGCTTTCCAGATGGAATGCCTTCGTTTGGTATTTTAGTAAACTGCGGAGTTCATGTTTTGATGTACAGTTACTACTTTTTGGCTTCATTAGGTCCAGAAATGCAAAAGAAATTAACTTTTGTTAAATCAAAATTAACAATTATACAAATGGTAAATACTTTAAAATTCATTACTAATATTTAGTATTAATTTATTGTAAGTACTGCTATTTTTACAGGCTCAACTAATTATTCTATTTTTACACACTCTTCAGGCGCTTTCTCCAAATTGCGATGTAACTATTTATGTTCCAGGATTCTATATTCCTGTATTAGTAGTAAACATGATATTGTTCTTAAAGTTCTATCGGAAAACTTACCTTAATAAAAAGGATCAATAATATAATAATCTACTATTTGTAATATTGGCTTAATATCGGTTTAATATTTTCTTTTAAAATGCCAATTTTCTTCAAATCTCACTAAAACTATTATACTGACGTAAAATAATCCAGCCCCCAACTTTTATTCAAAAACTTTTCAAAAATAATTTAATCGAGCCGCTGAATTATCTTCCGAACATACGCCGCGGCTTGCTCGTCGGTTCCAAAATTTTTATCACCACTTTACGCGTGACCTTCTAATAATATTAAACAAATTCCACTTTCAAATTTCAAATAATAATTTCTTCAAATTAATGATTTCTAAAATAAAAACACTTTTCAAATCAACAGTATTTATTTTTCTTTCACAATTATTCAAAAATTTACTCTTTTCAATATAATTAACCAAAATTCGCAACCTGCCCGCACGGCGGTCAAAGTGCGAGTCCCCATTATCTCTCATTTTAACAATACCAACTATAAATTTGTACAACATTTTCCCCATCCAATCTTATTGTCAATTGGGGCTCAAAAAAATACGACAATACATTATTATATTTATCCAATTCCTGCAAGTAAAATAACTGTTATTTTGACATTTTCAAGTAACCAAAGTGGACTATTATTCACAAGAAAATGAGTAAAATCGCACTATTTTATTAAAACTTAACCAATAGTCTAGCGAATTGATTAAAGTCACAAGCAAGCAATATAATAAATTATGTAATTTAAAATTTTTGATTTTGGAATTTTCATTTTACTTGCAGGTTTTGGATAAAATGTTGTATGCCTCTCTTGAGAAAGATTTTTTTTATCCACTTACGGAAGATAGCACATTCGGCGTTACCTCTGTGCTAAACTTCCGTTTGTGGATAAAAATAATCTTAACGCACTAGTCCCATAAATTACTATTATTACTTTATAAATACTTTATATCTATCAGCGTCAAATAGTGAAACTCGGCAAATAGTGTAACGAAAGTAAGATTTCGATAATTTAAGACTTTCCATGAGCTTATTAATGACTATTATCGTTTATTTTATTTACTATTATTAAGTGGGATAATATTATTATGTTGTATAATAAAATACTTTTTAAATTAAAATTTATTTTATTTAAATTATTATAAAAAAGCTAAATAAGAAAATGCGTAAAAATAGCAACAGCCGTATTCATAAAAAACTTAAAACAGTCTTGTAAGCCATTAGGTGTAGTAAAAAGTAATCCATTATTTTGGCGTTTCACAGAAAAAAAATTGTGCTAAACATAAGTAAAATTGTGCATACTCCAGGTAAAATTTGGGTTGAAATAGGTTACAAGTAAAACATTGTGTTCCAAGCAGGTAAACTTTTGGGTCAACCTATCTATACCTGCATACAACCCAAATTATGCCTTCTCATGGTAAAACCTTTTTACTAGTCCACAACACAATTTTGTGTTTTGTATAAGAAAATTTATTAAAAAATTAAATTACAAATTTAAAAAACCCCCAACCCAAAAAAACTCTAAAATTAAACCTCTAAAAAGTAAAATAATAATTAAATCGATCTAACCGTCGCCACATAGGAGTATTTAGCATAAAAACTTGGTCATAAGTCGATTTCGAAAATTTGCATATACACTCATAAAAAATTATGTTTAGGGTAGTTGAATAGACCTAAAACAATAACCCCCACCAGTTTTTTCTATAAGGTGGCTGTGACGACCCTGTCGATGTCAGTAAAAAGTGGTAGCTGTTCTAATCACGAATTTCATTTATTTCAAAGCCGTTTATTTTTATAATTTTCAAGAAAAGTGTTGAGTTATTCATTATGGATTATTCTACAGGAGGTATGTATGACCATAAAATATACATTTTTTAATGATTTACAATTAATTTCAAATGTAATTCTCTTGGGTGTAAATTAGTAAGAGTTAACTTTTTTTTTTCTTAAATTAATATTTCTCAAGTAATTTTGTTATGGTTATCTGTATTGTTCGGTAACATTATTTACGTGAATAGAGAGAGTAAGGACCGCCAAAAAAAATACATCAAGAAAAATTAGCGGATTTTTGCGGATATCAGTTTTATAGATATTTATTTAAAATATTAATTTTAGCTTTAGTTTTTGTGAGAATATGGAGAATACGGTATGTAACTTGAAACCTAACATATGTTTCAAAAGCATTTTGTCCTAAAATGAACCCTAAACTTAAAACTATAAAAATACATAAAAATAAGAATACTATCGAGTTACATAATATAGAAAACTAATTTAAAATTAAATTATACTACTTACTAGAAAACGTTTTAACAATTTTTTGTTCTCATCAGAATCGTCTGGGATGAAAGTAATGACAAGAAAACAGTTATACGATGTCATGCAAAGGCAAGAAGGAGCAATTATGAAAAAAAAATTGAATTATTTAGAAGAATATTTGCTCAGTAGATATCAGTATTCGGAAGCTCAACGAAAGGAATTTAAGGTGAAAATAGTACGTCTAAAGTTAGAATTCCAACGTAGATGGGAGAAATCACACAGAAAAAATCATATATTTTTAAAATGTAATGAAAGCTGGCTTCAAAAAACTTTTGATTTACCAATTGTAACGAAGAAACCGGGACGACCAACCAAATCTTTTGAAGACTCGAGTTCACGAAGCAAAAGACGAAAGACGCAAAGTATGCGCGAAAATATGAATACAGAAGAATTGACGCACGCCACCCAAATGAAACTTCGATCTTGCGGAAAGTCTGCAGCATCAAAAGTTCTTCAAGATATTACTTGTACTCCGACAAGGGCGCAGAAATATAGAAGGGCCTATATTGGAAGTCTGCAAGAAAAAAGAAAACCTATATCTACATTTAAAGCCCTTTCTATATTTGTGGAAGCAGGTTTATCTAGGAGACAATATGAGATAATAACAACTAGTGATAAAAAGTTATTCCCATGCTATAGTCGACTAAAGCAAGCAAAAAAGGACTGTTACCCTGTTCCGGAGGCGTACACGGTGACAGAAATAAGTGCTGAAATAAATCTGCAAGACCTACTGAACCATACAGTCACACGATTATTGATTTATTTGGAAGAAATAGTTCAGACTCTAAGTGAAGATGAATGTACATCCTTGGAGTTAATTTCAAAGTGGGGATGTGATGGCTCACAGCAGACCCAATATAAACAAAAATTTGTAAATAATGCAGACTCAGACGCTAATGTTTTTCAAAGTTCTTTAGTACCTGTAAGATTAACCTGTGGTAGAGATAACAAAAAAATAATTTGGCAAAACCCCACGCCATCATCTCCGAGATACTGTCGCCCAATTAGAATCCTATTTACCAAAGAATCTGCCGACATAACCAGGAAGGAAATTGATTACATTGAAACCAAAATTACTTGTCTCAACAAAACAAAAATTGCTGAAACTCGACCCTTGGAAGTTAAACATACATTGACTTTAACTATGGTTGATGGTAAAGTATGTAATGCAGCAACGGACACAAAATCAACCATGAAGTGCTATATTTGCGGTGCCACTTCAAAAAATTTTAACGATTTGACCAAAACAAATACAACTGATGAAAGTGCGTTACGGTTTGGACTCATGATTTTACATGCGCGCATTCGATTTTTTGAGAGCATTCTCCATCTGGGATACAAGCTGCCTGTCAAAAAATGGCAACTTAGATCGGAGGATGACAAAAAGGTCGTTAAAAATAGAAAAACTGGCATGCAGAAAGAATTTAAAAATAAAATGGGCCTCATTGTTGACGTGCCAAAACCTGGATTTGGGAACACCAATGATGGCAATACTAGTCGGAGGTTTTTTAATAATCCCGAGCTTGCTGCAGAAATAACGGGTGTTGATATTAGGATTATTTACCGATTCAAAATAATTTTAGAAGTTATATCTAGTGGGTTTCAAATTGATACTGAAAAATTTGCGAAATATGCCATGGACACAGCAAAACTTTATGTAGATTTGTATGCATGGCATCCCATGACTCCAACCGTACACAAAATTTTAATCCATGGATCTGCCATTGTGAAACATGCCTTATTACCAATAGGGCAGTTATCAGAAGAAGCAGCCGAATGTAGAAATAAGCACTTCCGTTTATATAGACTGAATTATGCCAGAAAGTTTTCAAGAAAGGATTGCAATATGGATGTTTTAAACAGGCTTTTATTAAGCTCTGATCCGCTCATCACCAGCACGAGACCAACACCTAAAAAAATAGCAGAGTATTCAACAAGGAATCCCTAGAAATGCTTATTGCTGAG
Organism: Rhagonycha lutea; assembly: GCA_958510855.1. Taxonomy (NCBI): domain Eukaryota; kingdom Metazoa; phylum Arthropoda; class Insecta; order Coleoptera; family Cantharidae; genus Rhagonycha; species Rhagonycha lutea. The sequence continues at coordinate 42,533,069 of OY294037.1, forward strand.
CCTTTGGCGATTCCAAATGAACAAAAGGTACTGACGACGAATGAAACTGAATATTCTGAGAATGAATCTAATGAAGAGTCAGATGAAGAGCTTTCAGAAGATGAACTTTGGTAATATTAAATAATACTAACACTACTAATAGATAAATAATTAATAAACTGTATTTTATCCTCTTAAAAAATTTTTTTTTTTAATAAATTATACTTTTTAATCCTCATATGAGTAGTTAATCTTGTTTAAAGTACATAAATTATTATTTACTTTCATTTAGAGGCTGTTAGGATAATTAAATAATTTTGGCCAGGTTTTCATGCTAAATACTCCTATGTGGCGTCGCGTCGTCGTGTCGGGGGCCGTTAAGCAAATATTAACAATATCAAATCGTTCTGTGTAAATCCCGTCGGTCCCCCGACACGACGACGCGACGGTTAGATCGATTTAATTATTATTTTGGGCATATGTAATCTCCCCTAATCCAGCAGGTAGAATTTAAAAAAAGTGGTGAACTCCCCTAATTTTGAAGATTTCACCAATAATCCTAGTTGTAAACTCCCCGAATGTAATACATTTTAAGTAGGATAATTAAGAAGGACTTAACTAAATTATACAAAATAACTAAACAGAAAATTTTGAATTTATTTAAACTTTAACGTTTAAAATATACACAAAATTCTTAATGAAAACCAATCACCTATAAAACTGTGATGCCGACATGCCCTTCAAGTGAAATTTTGGGGTGAAATTGGTGTCAAACGTTTGAGCATCAATGAGCTTCCAAATTTTTTGTTTGAGCCTCAACCGTCGCGGAGTTCTTCGCAAAATATTTGGGCTGGTGGAGCTGGAGACATGTTTTCCTATTTTCATTATTATTACGAATTTTTCTGCGAAATCGATGTCTATCGATAGAGCTTCGTTTGAGCTTGAATGAGCTTCCATTCCCATAATTGTATTTTCATTTTCTGCAAAGTTAAGAGTATTTCAAATTTCGAGTACTCCGAGCAAGTTCTTTTTAAACTTTTTGATTGAAATAGGTGTCAAACGTTTCAGTATAGTTTGAGTATCAATGAGCTTCCAAATTTCTCGTTTGAGCCTCAATAGTCACGGAGTTATTCGCGAAATTCTTGTTGGGGTGGAGCTGTAGCCGTTTATCGATTTCTGTTCTTGTTTCGAACTTTCTTGTGAAATCGCTGTCTATCGATAGAGATTTGTTTGAGCTTAAATGAGCTTGCATTCTCATCATTTTAATTTTATTTTCTACAAAGTTAAGAGTATTTCAAATTTCGAGTCCTCCGAGCTGGTTTCGTACGAAAATCTTCCCCATGTTTTGTTTTAATTTGCATATTTGATAATAATTAATGTTGTTCCTCGTCAAATAATTGAGTTAATTTCTATCTCTTCAATGGTTATTGTTCACTGTAGGAAGTTTGATTACAGCATCTCCACTTTTTAATGCACGTTTAAAATAAAATTTATAATCCTCATAAATTAACAATTTGTTACCACATAGACCAGTAGTCCAATTATTTCAGACCAATATGTTTCAAAGTACGCAAAAAATAAAGCGGCGTTCACAATGAAGTGGGGTCTTGCATTGTAGAGAGCTGGCAAGCGCCAATTAGATTAAAGTATTTTCGTCTATCCTTTTCTATGATTAAAAAATTGTTCATTCTGATTGGCTCTTGCTAACTTTCTGCCGAAGCATGGCAAGACCCCACTTTATTGTGAACGCCGCTTAAGAATAACTTGAAATAATAACTTCCCCGAAGTAATAATTATAAAAACAATTTATATATAGCAAACATTTTCTGACTCCCCCCGTATACATAAATGTCCTTCATGGACAACTCATGAGCTCTGTGTTCCAAAGATTGCATATGGCCACAAATAAATGTATAAAAACTAGAGCAAATTTCAACAAATAACCTAAGCTCTGATGTGCCAAACTTATCTGTGTATGGATTTCATATTGACAAGAGGTTTTTGTTAAAACAATAATTTGTTTATTAAAATATAATTTGAATAAGAACAAAGAAAGCTTCTTGAAAAAACTACAGATCAATATGTTTGAAAATAAAGAATTTTTTATATGGCACACATTTTGGGACCCCCCCCCCCCTAGATGTAGATGTTTTTTTATGGACGACCCCAAAGCTCTGATGTTCCAAACCTGTCTGTACAGATTGCATTATGGCCACAAATTTATAAAAAAAAGAGCGAATTTCAACAAATAACCTAAGCTCTGGTGTGCTATGATTTTCTAGCTATTGATTTCACATTGACAAGAAGTTTCTGTTGACCTTTTATTTAAAATTAAAAATGTGCTCTAATAAGTGAAAAATAATTTTAATAAGAACAAAGAAAGCTGCGTGAAACAACAGGCCAATATATTTGAAAGTACATAATTAAAAATATTTTTCATAACTACAAACAACCAAACGTGATAAATGCAAAATAATGTTGTCTAGCAATGTTGTGTAGCATTATTTTGCATTTATAGCCAATAATGAACTCAAAAACTAAAACTTACATAATGTAACAATTTATTGTAGAAAAACGAACCACAACTACACCAATTATTAACATTTTAATTAATTGACTTATTTTTTCTATTCCATTTATTTGATTACTTATATTCATCAAATTTGTTTAATTATTAATAAATTACGAATTAAGGAATAATTATAATGTTATATTTGAGCTTTCGATCTTGCGTTAAGACCTTCGTCAGAAAATTACAAATAATAAGTGGGTAAACATGGAAACATATATATGTACATTGTATTGTCATTTGACCGGTAACTAGATAAAATCCAATAACCGTGAGTTAGGAAAAACCTGGATTGTGTTCCACCAAAAAAGGAAAACCTAGCCCCAATACGTAAAAGGTTTTACACAAGTAAGTGGCTGTATATAGTACTTAAGCCCTCTATATCAGTTTGACGGTTCATAGTGTTTTTGGTCTTCTTTATGCAAATCATCTCATGTAGCAAACGATCTTTGTAATTGCTAACCGATTTAATAATTTTTGTGTTCATAAAATTAGCATCGTGCCCGTCAATAAGAATATGTTTAGCAATGGCAGTACTTTCTGGTTTGTTACATCTGATGTTAGAGATGTGTCCACTAATATACTAAACTTAAAGACCCAATCCCAACGGAAAAGAAATCCGACCTAATATATCAAGTAGATTGTACCACTTGTAACTTAGTGTATGTTGGACAAACTAACCAATGGCTTAAGAAAAGAATTAGTGGACACATCTCTAACATCAGATGTAACAAACCAGAAAGTACTGCCATTGCTAAACATATTCTTATTGACGGGCACGATGCTAATTTTATGAACACAAAAATTATTAAATCGGTTAGCAATTACAAAGATCGTTTGCTACATGAGATGATTTGCATAAAGAAGACCAAAAACACTATGAACCGTCAAACTGATATAGAGGGCTTAAGTACTATATACAGCCACTTACTTGTGTAAAACCTTTTACGTATTGGGGCTAGGTTTTCCTTTTTTGGTGGAACACAATCCAGGTTTTTCCTAACTCACGGTTATTGGATTTTATCTAGTTACCGGTCAAATGACAATACAATGTACATATATATGTTTCCATGTTTACCCACTTATTATTTGTAATTTTCTGACGAAGGTCTTAACGCAAGATCGAAAGCTCAAATATAACATTATAATTATTCCTTAATTCGTAATTTATTAATAATTAAACAAATTTATTTTCACGAATTAATAATAAACCAATTTTATATATTCATCAAAGTTGGTAGCAATATATTATCCCTAAAGCCTATATCTATAAGCTTTATAATCTTATTGCCTAGTAATCCCTCGACGTTAGGGGAGTTTACAACCAGGATTATAAAAAAAATAAGCCCCATCTTAAGGTGGGTCGAAATTAGCGGAGTTTACAAAACCCCATTATTTTACTTTTTAGAGGTTTAATTTTAGAGTTTTTTTGGGTTGGGGGTTTTTTAAATTTGTAATTTAATTTTTATTTAGTGCTTTTTAAAGTTTATATATTACTCCCACCTATTATGTACATAATTTTTATTTTTCGATGTTCAATATAATATATTAATTTTTACTCCACCCTGTATATAAAATAATGGTTTGAACTTTAAATTTTAAATGTAAATGTCAAATAATGAATGTAGTGCATGCGCACTAGATGCGGCTTACTGGGAATTCCTCGTTTATGTGGGCTATAAAAAATTATATTCTTTCTTTTCTAATTTTCCGGCCAACTTTTTTAATTTTTCTCTCCGTAAGAACCATCCGTGGACTATGGAGAACATTTTAAAAAAAAAATTAGCCAAATTGGTGAATCCGTTTGGGAGATACGTGTCCTCAAACAAAGAGCGCACACACACACACACACGTTAAACTTATAACTCCCCTCTTTTTGGGTCGGGGGTTAAAAATAAAATTTTTAATTTATAAATAAATTATTATTAGAAATATCTGTATTCACAGATCTTAATTTATTATTATACTTTTATTTTTAAATTGCGATAAATTTTAATTGCAGTAGGGAACACACTTGACAAATTTTACTTACCTTTTTTTTTTGATTTTGAAGATTTGAACCTGTAACCTCTGGATCTATAGGCGTCGCTGTACTCACTGGTCTACGAAGGGAATTATAATCATAAGCTTAAGTTATACTTATGTTTTGAGAATTAATTTTAAATTTAATAAATATGTTGGAAATAAAACGAATCGTAATTATAACTATCGTTATTTATTTACTCGGATTTTTGTACAAGTATTTTACATTAAAATTACACGATGAAAATTTGTGATCTTTATAGTTTGACTGTTATTTGTGGACTCTGGTGAATTACTTCAGTTTTTATTATATTTGAAAATACACACATGCGCTGAATTTTTACTTAACAATGACTTAACAAAGAACTATACATAAAAATTAATTATAGAAATACATAAAACGGTTTGTAAGAATTTAAAAGGAGACTAATTTTTAGAAAGAGATATTTGAAACACATAAATTGATCAATGGTATAACACTACATTTTTAAATATGAAATAAAACAGTACATAAAAATGAATATGTTTTACATTCAAGAAAACTATAAAATTAATTTAAATTAAGAATAGAAAATGTTTTAACAAAATAAAATATATCGAGTTAACAAAAATGAAATAATTCAAAAATAATAAAATTTAATCAATGTTATTCTCACTGATAGTTAAAATTCTAATATTTTTGCGCTTACTCAAGTTTTTCTATATTTATAATTTTACAATATCAGATTATCACACTTCTTTAGATTTCTGTTTTATAACATTTAATTCTTTACATTAAAATTGTTTTAATTTTAAAATTTTAATATAAAGTTAACAAAACGTTAAGCAAACGTTAAAATATTACATTACGTAAACGATTAAAATAAAATTTAAATATTTACCGTAACAATTACCCTAACTTATAGTTTTAAACACGTGGGTTATAATTTTATTTTAAAAATTTATACTTATTAATTATTAATAATTCTGTTTGCTGAAAGTTCAAAATTTAAGATTAAAGAATTTTTCTGTAATTAGAATTAAATGTTAAAAGAACAATCTAAAGAAGTGTGATAATCGTATTAATTTATTTTAAAATTATTAACTTATATAAAAAACTTCAGTAAAATTTAAAAACATTAAAATTTTAACCCTAATTAAAGAACAACATGCAAGTCATTTTATTTAGAAACAGTTTTAACTTTTTATCACAAGAAAACCAGAAAATATGAAATAATGTCAAATACGCCAGTACCTATCAAGAACTCAATTTGGGTTTAACAAGAACACAATTTCAAGAACACAATATTGTGCGAATTTAACATGAAGGATTTTTTTCTGTGATACTTTTATGCTTTATTTAACATGGTTACAATCATTCCATTTGAGCCAAATATGCGCCATTGTTTCGATAATTTGTTGCCATTGTGATGGTAATTTCATGATTCCTCCCTCGCAAAACCCAATGTCCCTATTGGCAAAATACTTCCGACAACCAATTTTCACACACCTCGTTTTAGGTCAGTTTTACACCACAAAGAGAGTTTCACATGGATGATGATAGTCTCTTGGTGTCAGGTCCGGACTATAAGGTGGATGCATTAAAACCTCTCATCCGAGCTCTCAGAGTTTCTGGCGAGTCATTATTGATTTGTGTGGCCCACTAGATGTCGTTGTGGCACCCAGATATCGAGCTTCTTTTTGAATCCAACCTACACTTCTAATGGTTCAAAATGGTTTTGTGGTTGATTTTTAGCTCAAGGGTAGTGCTACGACTGCTCGCTTACCGGTATAACAAAATTATTTCCTTCATTTTCGATGATTGGCCTTCCAGAGCTTGCTGCATCTTTGACATCTAAATTACCGGAACGGAATTGACTAAACCCAAATTTTACGTGATTGACTGTTACAGTATCGGGACCATGAATACATTCACATTTTCAGCCGCCTGGCTTGAGTTTTAGTCTTTATCGAAGAAAAACTGTAAAATAGGGAGTATTTTCTCTTTGTCCATATCTGACGCGCGCTCAAACAAAACTGACAAGGGGTCACTACAGTGAGTATGTCGCCAATCGAGATCCCACTTTTTTGGTGATTCTAGTTGCTAAAAAAATTATCACTTTTTTGAATTTTAGTCGATTGGCCCTTAGTTCCTGGGGTAAGGAATTTTATAAATACTGTGGTGGGTTAACTGCTATTATTATTAGCTATTATTACAAAAAACCGTGGTGGTCTAGCGGTTAATAATTTGTAATGGTAATTCGTAGGTCATTAATTTTTTAATTCCGATAATAAATTACATAATTTAAAGAAAAAAAATTTGCCGGGACTGGGATTAGAACCCAGGACCTACGCGTTACAACGTCCATAATACTAAGCTTATGGTAAAATCTGCCTTTTCAAAAATTCATAACTCAAGAACTAAGAGGCAATCGACTAAAATTCGAAAAAGTGATAATTTTTTTAGCTACTAGAATCACCAAAAAAATTGGGATCTCGATTGGCGACATACTCACTGTAGTGACCCCTTGTGAGTCAATTAATCACAAGACTGTCAGAAAAGTTTCTATAGTACGAAATGTCATCTTTTAATGCCATCTAGTGGAACCCGATCGGACTTATACAACACGAGATACAGATAATAATAATACATAGTTACGACGACCTTCGATAACTTCTAGGTTCAGTTGTTGCTGCTTCACTAAAATAGCTAAAACTAGGTAAATTATTGGAATTTTAAAATTTTCCCTCGATAGTATATTCTTCTTATTATTATTATTATAAGCACTTAATGCATTAATGACCACTGTACTTGCTTGAGTACACCATACGTACGATTTTAGTTCTATCTGAAGGACACTATAGTTTATGTACAGTATTGTAAAAATGTTTAGTAGTAAATATATAATTCTTTCAAAATGTATTGCAGGTTTCTACCCTTTTTAAAAAATATATACTTTTGTGCAAATTTTTTGAGTAATAAGCAAAATAACAGCGAATTTCGAAAGTGTGTTTTCCAACTCTGAGGATTCCTCTTAAAATCAAACTATAAAATTACAAAACCACAATACTACCCCTGATGCTATACGCGTCTCCAGTCTGGAGCAACACATCAGATTCAAACAAGCAACAACTCCAAATTATACAAAACAAGTGCCTTCGGCTAATTACAGGTTCACCCTTATGGCCTACGCAACTCCAGCTTATACTGTACACGAGCTCACTAACGTACCCAGAATACACACACTCATTTACGATGAAGATTTTCAATTTTACAATTTCAAGACACCTAGCCATCCTCCAACACAGTCAATCACCAGTAGCAGCATCAATGCGCCCTTTAAATTCACAGATATAAATTATTAATATTTCATTTGATTATTATTAAATAAACGCGTTTTTCCGCGTCATACTACAAAATTTCACAAACATTAAAACACAAATTCAACCTCGCGAATCTTTTTTATTTTTTGTACTATCAGGGCGCTGGGTTTTACACTCGTTTTTCCCACCAAATACTTTAATCTCTAAATCACAAATTAAACAGTATAAATTAATATATATTATTATATTATTTAAAATTTATTGTAGAAGCAATGGGCACTAACTTTAAATTATAACACTTTATATGTAAATTATAGTAAACAAAACAGAGTTCTTTTATCTTTATCTTTTTATCATGATGTTCCCATAAGATGTACATTTTGTTAACCTTGGCATAATGAAAATGCAATTTATACAGTAATCATACGAATTCGTTTATTAACTTTAATTAACAACCTCGCGAATCTTTTTTATTTTTTGTACTATCAGGGCGCTGGGTTTTACACTCGTTTTTCCCACCAAATACTTTAATCTCTAAATCACAAATTAAACAGTATAAATTAATATATATTATTATATTATTTAAAATTTATTGTAGAAGCAATGGGCACTAACTTTAAATTATAACACTTTATATGTAAATTATAGTAAACAAAACAGAGTTCTTTTATCTTTATCTTTTTATCATGATGTTCCCATAAGATGTACATTTTGTTAACCTTGGCATAATGAAAATGCAATTTATACAGTAATCATACGAATTCGTTTATTAACTTTAATTAACAACCTCGCGAATCTTTTTTATTTTTTGTACTATCAGGGCGCTGGGTTTTACACTCGTTTTTCCCACCAAATACTTTAATCTCTAAATCACAAATTAAACAGTATAAATTAATATATATTATTATATTATTTAAAATTTATTGTAGAAGCAATGGGCACTAACTTTAAATTATAACACTTTATATGTAAATTATAGTAAACAAAACAGAGTTCTTTTATCTTTATCTTTTTATCATGATGTTCCCATAAGATGTACATTTTGTTAACCTTGGCATAATGAAAATGCAATTTATACAGTAATCATACGAATTCGTTTATTAACTTTAATTAACAACCTCGCGAATCTTTTTTATTTTTTGTACTATCAGGGCGCTGGGTTTTACACTCGTTTTTCCCACCAAATACTTTAATCTCTAAATCACAAATTAAACAGTATAAATTAATATATATTATTATATTAGATAAATTTATTGTAGAAGCAATAGGCACTAACTTTAAATTATAACACTTTAGTAGTGAACACACCGGCGCGGTCGAGGTGGCGATCGCGGTCGCGGTAGCGATCACTAACACACTAGACCACTTTAAGGCTCAAATTTCTGACATATTATAAGCAACGGTGCCTTTAAATTTCGAGTTTTTTTTTTAAATTGCCAAGAAAATTTAAATTATTCAATGTAAAAAAAGTGAAGATGTTCAGTAGTACAAAATTTAAAAAACTTAAGGAAGGACCTAAAAATTTTAAAAAATATGCCCTAAAAATGTATTGAAGTCACAAAATACCGATTTTGAAAATATATGAAGATATGTGAATGACTGTTATTTTTAGATTTTAATTATAGATGTTCAATTATGAGGCGGTCGGAGCTTAGCGGTCACGCGAGTTGACTATGAACGCTAAATACCCGGTTCGAATCCGAGTAAAGTAAGAACTTTATTCTGGCCGTCTCTCCCTCGACAGGCAATGGCAAACCACCGGGGTGTAATCTGCCATGGGAAACCTTTGTCTTAGGATAAAAGGACCTAGTACGAAACATATAAAGTACATAAAATCGTCCCCAAATTATAAGGTTCACCAAACCCTCTTTAGGGTAAAAGGACCGAGAATGAAGGAAGATGTTCAATTAAGTAATATCCTGCATCCTCCCACCCATGAGGGAGAATGGTAGTGAATTCACTACGGTTCTTCTTTAGTAGTGTGAAGCATCTGCGGTAGACCCCACTCACACTCTGGTTTACTCTGGGTTTAGTGTATATGAGCCATTTGGCTTCCAACGACCATCGCCATCCAGAAGCCGAATGAAAGTTTTCGCATGTTTTGCTCTCCAGGTTCCAAAAGGGGAGTGGATTGCAGGTGAGATTCCTTCAGTGTTTCCACTTCTGGTTTCTAGTTTTTGGTTCCGTTCAAGGTGTACCTTTCATATTGACAGGTCAAGAGTCTGGGTACTTACCTTTTAGGATCCGGGTGGTTGTGAGGAGGTCGTAGAGTTGGATATCTATTGCCCACACTAGATTCCATCTTCTACGCCACTCATCCTTTCTGTTAATCGATCATCTATTGCACCAGATGTTTGTTGTTAGCAGACTTTTCACCACGGCACTGTACCTTAGTAACGTTTGACGGGTACACATACACATGCTGGCGCATACGTTCATCATGTACAGGCCTAGTTTGGGTGGCTGGAAGAGTAGTGGTGTCTTACAGTATTATTATTACATTTAATCGTCACTCCTTTACTCCTTCCTGTCTATCGTGCATCTATTACACCAGATTGCCGTTCTTGAGAAGGTTTTTACTCGGCCTATACCTTAGTTTCGTTTTACGGGTACTTATATCCACACGCACTGGTGGTGCATACGCTCATCGGGTGTAGGGCCTTGTCGTTGCTTGCAGTTAGTACCAGTGCATAATACTGACTCCAGAGACACCACATGGAGGTTGCATGTCACTAGCCTGAGGCAAAACATACAAAGTTTTTTGATAACATCAATATAAAAGCATGGCGCTCTGAATTTCGTACACCGACAGGTAGCCTGCTTACCTACCCATAAATAAATAGCCCCATGCCTTTACCTTGATATTTTCAAGAGGCTTTGTTTTTCCTTATTAAAATTATTTTTTACTTTTTAGTACATCTTTTTAATTTTAAATACTTATTGGACAAGTTTTTAAGACCTTATAGTATAAGAAAATGCAATTTATAGAAAAGTGGTTTTTTAAAACTTGCGAAGTAGAAGGATTCCCTTAATTTTTTACATTATTTTTTTATAATTTTTTTTACATTTTGATAAGTCGAATAAAATTTTATGGTTTTTAACATTTTCAATAAAAATTTCGATAACACAATTTTCCAATTTTATAAAATATCGCGCGGGCAAACGCTGCAAGCAGCGATCTACCGCTATCGCAAATATACAGTGGAAAAAATGTCAATAAAAATTCTGACGTTTGTAATTCAGATGCAAATATGCATACTTTTGTATATTGCATTGTTATAGACACTGCGACCGCTGAGATATCGCGCGGGCGAACGCAGGCAAAAATTCAAGTGACCGCGTCGTGACCGCGGTCGGTGTGCAATCGTTCATAAGTTTATATAGGTCGCGTTTGATCGCCACCGCGACCGCCACCGCCACCGCGACCGCGATCGCGCCGGTGTGTTCACTACTTTATATGTAAATTATAGTAAACAAAACAGAGTTCTTTTATCTTTATCTTTTTATCATGATGTTCCCATAAGATGTACATTTTGTTAACCTTGGCATAATGTAAATGCAATTTATACAGTAATCATACGAATTCGTTTATTAACTTTAATTATTATTTTTAACTAATTGGAATTATAGTTGGGAAAAGGTCTAAGTGAAACAATTTTATTTAACTGCCAATATACCCGTAACAAAAACTAACACCCCCCTCACCCCCTGACACCCTTTTCACAGTCTCACTTATGTCAGGGGACTATCAGAAAAATTAATTTCAGTTTTCAAACAAACCCCCAATCTCAAATTTGGCCTCACCTGTCCTAATAAAAATAGACGTTTCTTTTCCAATGTTAAAGATCCTACTCCTCTTGATGCTCGGAGCGGAGTGGTGTATCAAATTCCCTGTCAAGATTGTGACCTTGTGTATGTGGGTGAGGGTTCGAGGAAACTTGGTGTTCGCATAAAGGAGCATTCGAGAGACGTTAAAAATGCTCGCGTCTTTATGACCGACAACGACGATAGATATACTGCTTTATGCAAACACATGGCCTCAAAGTCACATTCCATAAACCACCAAGGCATCGCAATCTTAGATAGGGAAGACATTGGTAGGAAACGCAAAATAAAGGAAGCAATTAATTTTCATTTGAATAATAAATCGATGAATTTTAAAAGGGATGTCCAATACTTTCACGGTGGTTATAAGTACATCCTGGATAAAATGAAGACGACTATATAACCTTAAACACTATCATACTGACCTTTGAGCAGGCAAATGTAAGATTCGCGGTTTTTTTAAATAAGTGACTTTTTTCTCCCACGCACTTTTCAAATTCAATTCCGAAAACTGCCTCTATTGTAACGAATTTTGTATTCGTTACTTAAATTTTGCAGCACCTTGTATATATTTGCATTTAACAATAGGTACGACGCAGACTTGCGACGTTTTACAGCGCACGTTTGATAAGGGACGGGTACGCCATTTTTGAGCTAGTATGACGTGTTTTTGAACATCGGTAATTATTTACCAATTACATTATTAGAATCGTGTTAATTGGACGTATGTGGACTGCACCGATGGAAAGAAATTAATCCTTTTTTTTGGGGTTTTGACCGATGGTCATATGTAGATTGCACCGATGGTCAGATGTGGATTGCACCGATCCCCACATGTGGATTGCACCGATATAAATACTTAATCCCTGTAAGTCAAAGACTTACCAGTAATCTTGTAAGGCTTACCCGTAATGTTTTTTACTGAAAATGAAACAAGGACATATACAAGGATTCGCCCCAAACACTATTGAAAGACTTAAAAAAACACTAATAGATGCCCAAAATATTTTATTTTAATTTATTATTTATTGAAAAAAATTCGAATTTTTATAAATTGGATCCTGGTAATTGTTTTGTCAGAATACAAGTCGATCAAATGTTGTAATTTGACTTGTTTACTAACTGTAATAGCATTTAGCTTTGGATCGGGGGGGGGGGGGTTCTAACCAGGGCACCTGTCCCGGGAGGCAATTCAAGGGAGCACAAAATTATATTTCGTGAGATTTTTGATATCTTTAAACTCAAATACTGGGAGAAGGGGAAAGAATGTCAAGAAAGGGGGGCCAATGTCAAGTTCTTGCCCGGGTTTGGAAAAAGCATAGATCTCGGGCTGACGGCATTAACTGTGCCAATACTCTGCTTATTCTTAGGTATGTTTTAATTTGCATCATTTTTAATATCTCCAAGAAGGTGTAAATCGGCGGGTGGAATTATAAAAATGTGAACAAAATACTTATAAAACGACTCACAGGCATTCGTATTCCGGCATATACTTGATGTGCGTGCTGCTCAGAGCTTGATGTAAATATTGCAAACCAAAGGAGAAGAGCAACCATTGACCAATTTCGGAAAGATGGTTTTAATATTCTGCGACCAAACCTACTTTATGAATTTTTCTATACCACGTTTGGCTTAAATTAAATCGGAATCCAATAAGTTCAATATTTTCCCAAACATGTTAAGAGAAATGTCCAGTGCTACCCCCCTATACAGTGTGAATATTTGTGTTTCCTCTCATTTATTTCCAGGACGTTACAAAAATTTAAATAATTGCTAGCATTACAAAATCTTTTTATATTTTTTTATACTTTTTATATAAACACGCTAAAGGAAGTTGATTTATTTATTAGCAAACCATGTTATTTGAAAATTAGAACATGGGAATCTCCCCCCCCCTTCCAACCGTTGTTTTCGAATTACGCGATGTTCAAATAAGTAACTCAATTTCTTTTAGCGTTTTTATATAAAAAAAAGTTGAAAGATCTTGCAATGCTAGCAATTATTTAAATTTTTGTAACGTCCTGGAAATAAATGACATAAAACACAAAACATATTCACACTAATAAAAATTAGGTACGGTTCTTTGGGTTTTGCTTAATAAAAAAAATATTGAAAGGGGAGGGGGTGAAGGGTGCATGTCGTAATATTTGGAGATATGTCTAGGATTTTGTGCAGTTGGGGAGGGTTGAATAATGCTTAAAATTGCTTGACCTAATTTATGAACGATCCCTAATCCAAAAGCGCAGTCTTCTAAAAAAATTTTCGCAAATGTGTAATTCAAGCCAATCAAAATTTATTAAAAAAATTATGGACCATTAGAATGGTAGCAAATCGTAAAATTTTAACTAACTAACCTAAGCTCTACCGGTGAATCTCTCTTTCAAGGGTCCCCTCATTAAAAAAATGATCGTTTCCTAACAATAACCTTAATTGGAAAAGTCTCTCTTGGGGAGAGAGAGAAAGGAAAAGAAAACACTCGACCAGTGGATCTCTCTTTTAGCGGTCCCCAAAACTTAAATGAAGGATGAAATGAGGGTTTCCCATAAATTAGTGCTTTAATTTTTACATTATCTAGCAATGAAAACCAAGAAAATGTAAATACAATCTGTATTATTTACATATCTCTGTAGTAAATTAAATACCTCAATCCTTTAATGGAATTAAAAAAGATTACTTACTGACCATCGGTGCAGTCCACATACTTAACTTAACCGAACCCGGTGCAATCCACATGTCAGATTATGTGACCCTTTGACCATCGGTGCAGTCCGCAATTGCCCTGTTAATTACACCAGAATCTAAATATTCACAATAGTAACGACGTCTACTACGCTTGGAAATTCCCTTTTGGCTTGTCGTTGTGAGTTCCTAACATAGCAAGCAATTTTTATACGGCCGTCATTGATTGTGCGTACATTTATTATCAGTGCCTTATCAATATCGCCAAATTGCTCGTACAAACTTATTGTTTGGTGGTTATCAGCATTGTTGTTCTTCAACGCATCATAGTAGTGCCTTATCTATTAGTGCATCCTGCAATTATACAAGTCTGTACGGGATAGTTTTTTTGGTTCCGGAGTCGGACTTCGCCACAGTAGCGTCACTCCCAGTTTTGGAAATCTACTGCTTATCAACATCTCCAGAGCGATTGCAGATGACGATTTAATTACTAAACCAATTGTATAAGGTAGAAGTTTGTAAACCTCCTCCTACAAAGATCTTTGGACGTGAAGGTAAGATTTTTATTTTAGTATTTTAATTTCGTTTTTCTGCAAGTTACTAAGTTTATTCAATTATGGAAGGTATTAGCCTTAATTTTTAACTGGATAGTTTCAACTGGAAGTGCAGTCCGTTGACTGATTTTTCATTCTACTTAATTTACATCGTCCAGATCCGTCGTGAGTTGAAGCCTGTACCAAAATAGTTTTATTTGTAATAAGTATTTATTATACGTTTGTTAACTTTGATTGATGGTTTGATTTTCAAGTGTTTTCTTTTGAAGCCAATTTTCAGGGTAATTCACCCCCTAGCCTACCGTCAGAGCTAAGCTGTCAAAAAGGGCAACATTTTAACAGGTAGCTCTCTACCTGGTGAGCAGTAATCGCTTCCTGGACCACCATAACGGTGGGGAAAAGGAGGTATAAGATTATTAGTTTCACTCTAGCTTGCGCGAACAAGGTATCTATTATTATTCAGATAGATAGGTTAGGTCATTTCGAAACCAAATCAACCATACAGAAAGTCTGTAGTTTAACTGCACGACTAACCTGGCTGATCTAAATAATAATAGCAGAAAACTTGCAGAAAGACGAAATTAAAATACTAAAATAAAAATCTTACCTTCACGTCCAAAGATCTTTGTAGGAGGAGGTTTACAAACTTCTACCTTATACAATTGGTTTAATAATTAAATCGTCATCTGCAATCGCTCTGGAGATGTTGATAAGCAGTAGATTTCCAAAACTGGCAGTGACGCTACTGTGGCGAAGTCCGACTCCGGAACCAAAAAAACTATCCCGTACAGACTTGTATAATTGCAGGATGCACTAATAGATAAGGCACTACTATGATGCGTTGAAGAACAACAATGCTGATAACCACCAAACAATAAGTTTGTACGAGCAATTTGGCGATATTGATAAGGCACTGATAATAAATGTACGCACAATCAATGACGGCCGTATAAAAATTGCTTGCTATGTTAGGAACTCACAACGACAAGCCAAAAGGGAATTTCCAAGCGTAGTAGACGTCGTTACTATTGTGAATATTTAGATTCTGGTGTAATTAACACGATTCTAATAATGTATTTGGTAAATAATTACCGATGTTCAAAAACACGTCATACTCGCTCAAAAATGGCGTACCCGTCCCTTATCAAACGTGCGCTGTAAAACGTCGCAAGTCTGCGTCGTACCTATTGTTAAATGCAAATCGTTGTCCGAGAATTATCTTGTTCTAAATCACATTTTCAACATTTTGGAGTTATTTATACCAAAATTTTTTAAAAAATTAGCTTGTTCTATATCCGTTTCAATGACATTATTATTTTGGCCTGTAACGAAGTTTTTAGAAAATACTTGTGATATATCCTAAAAATGTTGTGAGTTGCTTAGAATTATCTTGTTATATCAATGAATTCAGAATTATAATGTTCTATAAACCGTCAAGAATTTATATTATTCTATATCCCTACTTAAAATTATTTGGTAACAGTTTGGTCTATATCCACAAACTTCGTTGATATTGTTTACTTTTGTTGTTTCTACGTGAGTTTTGAATTTGGTGATATTATGAGTAGTGAAATTAGTTCTCTTGCACCTAGCAAACCTCCAGAATACTCTTCGGAAGATTGGAAGTAAGTAAAATATTAAAACTTTTAAATAATTTATTGCCTCTTTAGCCTTAACCTCACATTTTAAATTTATGTTAATTTTAGTGAACTGACTGAAATAATCATGGGAGCAAACAATGAAAACTATGTTCCATGTCAGGAAATCGTATTAGAAATTACCGACATTGATGAAAATGGAGAAGTATCTATAGCAGTTGAAAAATCAAACCTCATTAATTGCGAGGTTGTGGATCTTGATTATATTGAGGAAGAAAATATAAATAATGTAGAACGTGTAGCAGATAAACAAAGGATCACTGAAAAAAGTGTAACTCGAAAGCGACAGAGGGACCCATCTTCTTGGAAACAAAACGTTAGAAAGTGTAACAGACAACAAGGAGCAGAATATCTAGATAGTAAGGGAAAGTTAAAGCCAAGTCGAAAAGTAAAAAAAGAGACGTGCCATACAAAAAAATGTCGATTTAAGTGCATTCAAGTCATTTCTGACGATGAGAGAAACCACATTCACAAGCAATTTTGGAAATTGACTGATGACGGTAAAGTACATTTTTATTCTAAACATATAAAGCGTATAGTACCTTTAAGAAAAAGAACCAATGAAGAAATAAGCAAGAAGAAGTACAGTTATGAATATCACTTCGAAGTGTCGGGAGTTAAGTGTCGGGTGTGTCAAGAGTACTTTTTAAACACTCTGGACATTAGCAAGAATCGGGTATATTATTTTTTTAAAAAGAATAAAAATAATGATGTACCAAATCTTCCAACCCAAGGGAAGCATAAAAAAAAATATATTAAACCAGAGAAAAAAGATGAAGTTAGAGCACACATAAATTCTCTTCCCTCAGTGGAATCACACTACTGTAGGGCTCAGACAAAAAAAAAATACTTAGAACGAGGATTGAGTCTACGAAAAATATATGACTTGTACAAGTCATTTACAGAAGATCCTGTTAAATTCAACGTTTATTCTGGAATATTTAACAACGAATATAATATAGCATTTTTTAAACCTAAGAAGGATCTTTGTGATAAATGTGAATTGTTTAAGGTCACAGTGGAACCTACTCAAGATCAAACGGCAAAATATGATGAGCACATGAAAAGAATGAATGTTGGAAATCAGGAGAGGAATCGCGATAGAATAAGATTTTTAGAAAATAATGAGGTTGGTGTGGTGACATTTGATCTTCAAAATACTTTTTCTCTCCCTAAAGCTAATGTTTCAAGCTTCTATTACAAAACAAAACTCTGTTGCTATAACTTAACAGCCCATTTAGATAAAACCAAAGTGGTTTACAATGCTATTTGGCATGAATTTATTGCTGGGCGTGCAGCTATTCACATTGCTAGTGGAATGTTTCGCATTCTAAAAGAAGTTATGAGAGATAATCCACAATTGAAAAGATTAATATTGTGGTCCGATAGTTGTGTGCCACAGAATAAGAACTCTATAATGTCGTTTGCTATACAATATTTCTTGCGGTCAGAGTATAGTAAAGATCTTGAGAGTATTGAACAAAAATTTAGTGAACCTGGTACCGGTAATGTGCAAGAAATCGATAATACACATAGTTGTATTGAAAGACATATCAAAGATCTGGAAATCTGGAGTCCCCTATCTTTAGTTCGCCAGCTACTGTTAATTTCTCCAACGTGGAAGTTAAAATTTAAAGTTCTACAAATGAAACAAGACGATTATTTGAATTTTCAACTAAATGCAAAAACCCTTAATTATAAGACAATACCCTATACCAGAGTGAAACATATCGTATATTCTAAAAAGGATGTTAATATTTTAGAATACAAGGAAAATTTTGAGGGTGCTGTAACTGAAAAGACTAAAATTCAATTAATTCAAGCAGCAGTAAATAAAAAAGTGACTCGAGGAACTCATAAAAGAAAATGTGCTCCATACGATTTTTCCACAGGTGTACCGTTAACTGATTTGGAAATTAATATATCCGATCTAAAACGCAAACATTTATTGGAAATGAAACCTTTCATTCCAAATGATTCCGAAAAAGTGTTCTACGACACATTACTTGGAATCAAAAATACACCAAAGAAAATAATAAAAAAGAAAAACGTAGTCAAAGAAAAGAACAATAGTTTATAAAGAAAGAATCCCTTTCTTTCTTTATAAACTATTAATATAAATTAATAGAGAACAAAAACTTGTTTAAAATAAAGAATTTTATAATATTTTTGTTAAATATATTTTATAAATAAAAAAGCTTCCAATAATAATTTATTATTGCCTAACTGATAAAACCTTTTAAAACAATCATAATTTAATTATATCATTTGGAGGATATAGAACATTGTTTTATTAAAATAATGTGCTATATCCTAGAATTTTTTCAATTTATACTACATTTGCAATTTTTGTTCTATATCCAAAACCAAAAACTTGTATTATTCAAAATATACAATCAGATTAAAATGTTTTATAGCAGATAATAACATTTACTATATAGACTCGTAAGTTTAAAGTGAACAAATTTCGGAAATAGAATCAAAAAGTAATAATATTAACAAAAATATACAAAAGTGCAATTTCCCACAATCGGTGTTTTAGGATATATCACAAAATAATTCTTGGGTGACGAAATATATACAAGATGCTGCAAAATTTAACTAACGAATACAAAATTCGTTACACTATAGGACCTCCTATAGAGGGAGTTGAAGTTTTGAATGCAATACAAGGAGGCTAATTAGGAAATTACCCAAACGCTGAAAATCCGAATTATGCCACTGGTTGATTTGCCGAAATTGTGTCGAGGAAGAAAAAAGGCAAAGTAAGTTTTTTCTGTTTTTTGAATTTTTCTGTTTATTGTTACTATTCATTATTCATTTTAGTATTTCTATTATTCACCGTTTCAAAAATTTTTAAAGGGAGTCAAACTTACAGTGGTCTCCAAAGAAGGTTAGTATATAGTTAATTTATTGTTTTATTATTATATTACTAGGGGGGCTCCGCCCCCCTGGCCGCTAACGCGACCCAACCCCCCAGGGCCGCTTTGCGGCCCTAATAACTTCAAGTTATAAAACTTATTTCCATACCACAGTTTTTATGTCGCTTTCACTTTGAATTTGTATTCCATCCTTCGCTTGACATCTTGATAATGCTACATATAACTGTCCATGACTAAACAAAGGCCTATCCATGTATATACCAACTTTGTTAAAGCTCTGCTATCATAACAACAGATCCTATTTTGAGTTTTAATTTGTGTACCGGAAAACCAGGGAAATTCAACGAATTTAAATATTCGACTTCATATTCCAACCGAATGTCCTCATCTGTTTGATCGACCCCTCGATGTTTAGCAGTATCTTCACTTAAGTAGGTATGAATCTCGCCCTCGACCAAATTTAATATTTTATTATTAAGTATGCGAACATCTTCATTGTGGCAGGCTAATATAATTCTGTGGGAGAGATCGGCATTAGAAGCAATTGAATTGCTGTAAATGTCCTGAATTATATTTGTAGATTTCCAGCTATTCGGTACTTTCAATAATATAATGCTGCTTGGCCAAATTGATGTTGACTTTAAAGTATAATTGACTATCTCCACAGGTGAAGCGTATTTTATAACAGGTAAAACTTGACGAAAGTCACCACCGAAAATAACAAATTTGCCACCAAACGGATTTTTGCATTTACATAAATCTTTCAATCTTTGTGTTTTTGCGTCGCATGGTTTTGTTGCCTTGCTTTGCGTTTGATTTTTCTATTGCTTTTGCTATTGCTATTGCTTTTGCTTTGCTTTGCTTTGCCTTGCCTTGCCTTGCCTTGCGTTGCTTTGCCTTGCGTTGCTTTGCCTTGCCTTGCCTTGCCTTGCCTTGCCTTGCCTTGCCTTGCCTTGCCTTGCCTTGCCTTGCCTTGCCTTGCCTTGCCTTGCCTTGCCTTGCCTTGCCTTGCCTTGCCTTGCCTTGCCTTGCCTTGCCTTGCCTTGCCTTGCCTTGCCTTGCCTTGCCTTGCCTTGCCTTGCCTTGCCTTGCCTTGCCTTGCCTTGCCTTGCCTTGCCTTGCCTTGCCTTGCCTTGCCTTGCCTTGCCTTGCCTTGCCTTGCCTTGCCTTGCCTTGCCTTGCCTTGCCTTGCCTTGCCTTGCCTTGCCTTGCCTTGCCTTGCCTTGCCTTGCCTTGCCTTGCCTTGCCTTGCCTTGCTTTGCTTTGCTTTGCTTTGCTTTGCTTTGCTTTGCTTTGATTCATCCGTTGATGTGATTATAATGTTGATTTGGTGTCGTCCAATAGCTGTTCTCAACGTTGCATAAAAACGTTGCATATTTTCTTATCTTTTTATATATATTGTAGTGTCCACCGGGATTGCTCTTTATCCTCGACGAACGCTACACACTTACCTTCGTGTCTCTCAACTTATATGCAACAAAAATGCTTAACCCTGGTTTGCCCCAACCTTGCAGCTCGTCTTACTTCCCGCTAACGTTTTACTCCAATCGTAACCTTGAGTCAAGATTCCTTAATTCAACAATGATAACAATGAAACGGTTACATGTTAATTTCGACTCGATTTATTTATATAACACTTAATTTTACTCCCTTATACAACCCAACAATTTTATTATCCCCAAATAAATGTTTAAAAATATAACTAGCTACCTCGGTATCCTTAATTTCCGGTAGTCTTCCCACTTTCGCAATTCCAGTCACGAACAAACATCAACCAATTCCACCAACGCCAATGATTCTTCCCTTGATTCAGCTACGGTCCCACAATCGTTCTACCTTGGAACCCAGTAATTAATCTTCAATCAATCATCCGCCAATTTATGTCCAAGTACGGATCCAATTATTTATCTTGAATCACCAATCCAACAATTTATGTCCAAGTACGGATCCACTCATTTATCTTGAATTACCAATCCAACAATTTATGTCCAAGTACGGATCCACTCATTTATCTTGAATTACCCATCCAACAATTTATGTCCAAGTACTTATCCAATTATTTATCTTGAATTACTAATCCATTAATTTTTATTCTCCATTATTAATCCCATTAATGGTGTTCAATAATTTTCTTCCAAAATTATTTTGATTTCTAATTAATAAATTCGTCATCCAAAAATGCGACTTCTCGCCTTGAATAACTTTGCTTAATTAATTTGTTTATCTTTTTCGTTTCCATCACGACCTCGTTTTTCACTTGTTTTTCTGTTTATTTAACTCTCATCAAATTTTCTTGGTCCATTCTTTTATCTCGACTACCGTCAATTAAGAATACCTAACTAAATTCATAGTAACAACAACAATTAACATATTTTTATAATAATTTCCTTTAATTTTGTACACAGTACCCCGATCCGTTTTATTACTTTTTATTCAGGAAACATGCAATTTTTGCAATAATTGCACGTCCAATGATCACTCTTCCCAAAGTTACTTTTCCTCAGCTCAGGTCAACTTAAGTTCGTCATATTATGAATTTTGTTCCAAATTGTCCTGAACTGAGTGATCCTCTCTTCGTCGCGCACAGTCTGCAAGACCGTGACTTTGACCGGTGTTAAGCATTCTTATCTCAGGTTTTCACCGCAATATAGAGTAGATTATTATAATATTTTTAGCCTTGAAAATGGGCCAATAAAAGGGCCCGAAACGTCGGCAGTTAAATAAAATTGTTTCACTTAGACCTTTTCCCAACTATAATTCCAATTAATTATCTAATAAAGGTCAACTATATATCTACTATTATTATTATTAACGTTTATTGTAATTATTAATTAATTATAGCCAAAAGGCATCTTAAAAATGGTGCAAATTGGTAAGTGCCAGTGTTGGCACTCCCCTTGTTAGACAGATCGAGACTCTAGGCTAGGTAAAATAGTGCGAGAAGTTACCAAATTAAAAAATCTTAGTAAACCAAATAAAGGACATCCTCGAAAGCTTCAAAATGGAAGATCGAATTAATAATAAAATAAAACAAGCGATCCGCTTATATTAAGGCATAATCAGTTTGAATTTTTTTTAATTTTTTCTCTTTTTGGCTTAAATAACGTAAAAACCTTGTAAGAATAATGTCCATATCCAAATCCCATAATTCCCATATCATTTCAATCGTGGGACGAAAGTAAACATGCCTAAGGGTATGTTTATGTTGGAGCTGTGATAAACGATACTAGCTGCGCTAAAGGGCCGTTCAGACGAGGTAAGTTGGTAAGTGATTTAGTTAATTTTAAGTTAATTTTAACTTAATTTTAAGTTAATTCCAAGTGTGGACAGTTGATTTAGTGGTAAGTGATTAAGTAACAATTTAGTTGGTAAGTGGTAAGTAAAATAGAATCCAGTCTATTTTTCGATTTAGTTAAGTTGCGCGCGCATATTCTAAGGCGTGGTCAGCACTGTTTATAAAATTATCGGGTGTAAACACTTAATAAAAAACTTTTAACTTGACGTTTTAAACTTTTACAGTTTAAAATCATTCTAAACAGACATTTGTTTGAAAATGTCGAAATGAACGGAAGAGTCGACAATAAAATTTGTAGAAAATTATGTACTCCACGAATGTTTGTGGAATTTTAAAAGTTCGGCTTATAAAAATAAGCAAGCCAGACAAAGTGCCATGACTGAAATTGTACATCATACAATGCAAATGAATAATTTTGGTATAAAGAAAGTGGATAAAAAATAAAAAGTATCCGACCTACTTACCACTTACCACTAAACAACTTAAATGCGTGTGGACGGACAGCCACTAAATTTTAAGTTAAAATTTAGTGGTTGGTAAGTGGTAAATAAATCGTTAGATTTAGTTACCACTTACCAACTTGCCTCGTCTGAACGGCCCTTAAGAGCATGGCAACAATGTAATACATTGTTTTCAAATCGCTGCTATGCTGCTATAACAATGTATTACATTGTTGCCATGCTCTTAGCGCAGCTAGTATCGTTTATCACAGCTCCAACATAAACATACCCTTATGCATATTATCTAGTACAGTGATTCTCAACCTTTTTTTTGTTGCGGCACACTTTTAACTATTTCAAAATTTGGCGGCACACAAAGAAAAACATAAATTTAAAAATTATTTACTTACCTATAATACACTGCGTAAAATAGTTTATGATAATAATTTTTTTGGATTTAAATATCTATTCCTGTTAAAGAGATTTTTCTTCTTAAATCATATCTTTTAGAATTTCGCGGCACACAAAAGTGCCGCGGCACAGTGGTTGAGAATCACTGATCTAGTACAATGCACAATTACATTTAAATTTTATAAATATTTAGTATTTATTATCTATTCTTCTTTTAATTAGTTAAATAAAATGGTAAAATAAAACATAATATTATTTATAATTATCGTATTATTATAGGTAAGTATAATATAAATATATGCCAAAAATACATTAAGAGCTTATTAACAGTTTTCCTTTCTTTCATAATGGCAGAGGGAGTTTTACAAAAAGTTTACGACTTTGCTGGAACTGAAGATTTTTTTAATACTTTTGTGGTTGTTCGCTATGCAGGTAAAAGTAGTTTTTTGTAAAATAACATTGATATTGTAGATGAGACATTATATTTGGTAGCTTCATAAAATTACACAATTTCACAAATTCCACAAAATAGAATTTTTTTTAGAGTGTAACTCCCGTGGATTTTTTCAAAATTATTGGAGTTGTTCTCTGCATAAAAATAATGACTCATTGAAGATTTTAGCTCTTAATATTAAGTACTTTCGTAGTAATTTTTTCTGTTTTTAAGTCTTTCGTTAATTTTTTTGACGTGGCAACATTTTCATATCAGTAAAGATATTCATTTTTTATTATAATTAACAGACGACCTTTAAAAATTCAATTAAAGTGAAAAAAAGCAATTTTTCTGACACTGCGGCAAGTTTTATTTCAAATTTGATTATTTTCTTAAACCTGAGAATTTTAAATACAACTAAATAAAATGTATCCTCTGTATACGATTAAAAAGCTTTTATTTTTAAAATTATTTCGGATATTGATAATACATACACATCCTACTCCTACGTCATCATGAAAGACAGGATAATTAGGAAAAATTAAACCTCAAAAAGGACAGGTAAAAAGGCATTAGAAATAAACAAAAAAAATGTATTTGTATTTATTCAAATAAATAGCCCATCATGAAAATGACTTATTTTGTGTAAAGAATTCTCAACTTTCAGAAGATATTATCAAATTTGAAATAAAACTTGCATCAGTGTTAGAAAAATCATTTCTTTCACTTTTATTGAATTTTTAAGGGTAGTCTGTTACGATTCTAGGACGTTTGATCCCCGGACCATTGATCCCCAACGTCCATTTTTTTCATTGGAAAAGATTGACCTTCCATAATGATTATTATTGGTTTAACGAATATAAATATAATGTAACCGCTATGTTCAATTCTAATCTTTATCTTCTTTATTTTATTTTACTTTATTTTATTATGTTTTACCAATACAGTTATTTTGTTTATTTAATAATAACTTAATAACTAATTCGATTACGTTATACCAAACCCAGAATAACGGATTAACTCATAAACAGGGCCATCATCATTGGAGCAGGGAATTATATGCAACAACAGACCTGTCTTAAGAGGAATCCTTAAAGTTGGAAAATACACTTTCGTAATTCAATGATATCTTGCTTATTACTCAAGAAAATTGCACAAAAGTATATATTTTTTAAAAGAGGGCACTTGGACGCATACTACTGTGTTTTTATTTTTTTTTAATTCAAATTTTTTGAAAAAAAAGTTTTGAAAAAAATTTGAATTTAAAAAAAATAAAAACACAGTAGTATTTTTCTTAACAAATTGCTTATGGGGGTGTTACCTCAAGACCGGTCTGTTGTGCATATAAATCCGCTCTCTATTAGTATCAATAATATAACCATTTGCTAACATTTTCACATATTGTGTGGTTGGTAACAGTAAAACTTTAGAATTTTTTGTTTTTTCATCCACTCTGTATCGCTTCTATTTTGCCCGTAGTTATAGTACTCATTGGTTGCAGACAGATATCCCCATAGGGCCTTCCAACTCGGCAAATTGTACTACTGAGAAGGGGGTGCATCTCGCTTTTTTATTTGAAACTCTGTCGTAGGTGGATGTATTGCCAAAATTGATTCTTCCGCGCCGCACTCCGCTTTGCTCCGCCTTGCAGCGCTTCAGAGCTATTTTGGCAACACTAAACTCATTATAAACATCCCCCTATAGGGTCTTCTAACTAGGAAAAGTGTGGTAGTTCATAGCTACGCATCGTACTAACAATCTAATAAGAAATTAAATCGCTCGGGGATAAATACAACAGATACAACGTTATTAATTTATTAAAGATCAAATTGATTACACGTAGAAGAACCGATTTCATAGCGGGCGACAATTAATTTTTCTTCACATCGAGCCGCATCGAATGATGATCACCATGTGCATCGATACCAAATTTAAATTTAAAGTGCAGCGAATTTATAAAATTATTGTATGTTAAAATTCTTTTACTTTCTCTAGCTGAATTTGTAAGATGTTAGAATAAATTTTGAAGTAAATGTTTATCTTACATGTTCAACGCAGATGTTTGTTATTTCGAAGTGTGATTTCGTAAGTTTCAATCAAACATTTACATGTACGTTCACAATAGTGTAAATCTAGCGACTGTTTCCTACTTTAATTTTCGAATTAAAATTTTCATAATTTTTTATAAAGTGGATTGTTTTTTTAAATATACGACAATAGTGCATTTCTATTTTAATTAATTTTAAACAGTGTTCCACCAAAACCTTTTCAAATTTTGTATAACGTTCATAGTGGTGTAAATTTTTCTGCTGGATCTTAATATCGAATACCAAAGCTAAATAATACTGTATTGTTTTAGATAAAAGAGTCAACGATTGGCCTCTTATGGAAACTCCTCACAAGGGACTTGGAATAATATTAGTTTATTTATTAGCCATTTATGTCTTCCTACCAAGACATATGAAAAACAGGAAACCATATGAATTAAAAATATTTATACAGTGTTATAACATATTTCAAGTTATAGCCTGTTCTTTGCTGATATATAGAGTGAGTATAAATCTATAAATCAAAGTAGTAAATTAAAACATTATTTTCAATACTGCAAGACGTTAACTTCGGGATGGACGACTACATATACGTTGGGGTGTCAGCCTATAGTTTTCTCCGAGGATCCATTAGCGATACAAATGGCAGGCTGTTTTTGGTGGGCTATGATGTTAAAATTCATTGAATTCATAGAAACGATCATTTTTGCATTAAGGAAAAAAAGCAACCAAATATCAGGATTACACATATATCATCATTTATCTACTGTTTTTGTAGCTTGGATGACTTGTAGATATGCAGCAAGTAAATTGATCTAAAACTATGACGAGTGTTATAAAAAATAATGTTTTGCTTTCCAGATGGAATGCTTTCGTTTGGTATTATATTAAACTCCGGAGTTCATGTTTTGATGTACAGTTACTACTTTTTGGCTTCATTAGGTCCAGAAATGCAAAAGAAATTAACTTTCGTTAAATCAAAATTAACCATTATACAAATGGTAAATACTTTAAAATTCATTACTAATATTTAGTATTAAGAGCGCGCTGCAAATTTTGATGCAAAAACATGTTTCGACAGATGGCGTGCCCTAAAATATTAATCTTTTATAGTTATCTTTTCACCAAAACAGAATTCTAATAATTTATAAAAGTCATATGAATAAACGATAACTAAGCTTGGCAATAAGGAAGTTTGAACTTTCAAAGATAAATATTTTTAAATATATTCAATATATTCACATGTGCATATCTTTTTGGAATATACTTGTAAATATTCAACATTGGAAGCTCAAACTTCCTTATTGCCTAGCTTAGTTATCGTTTATTCATATGACTTTTATAAATTATTAGAATTCTGTTTTGGTGAAAAGATAACTATAAAAGATTAATATTTTAGGGTACGCCATCTGTTGAAACATGTTTTTGCAGCAAAATTTGCAGCGCGCTCTTAAGTGTTTAATACTATTTTTTCAGGCTCAACTAATTATTCTATTTTTACACACTCTTCAGGCGCTTTCTCCAAATTGTGATGTAGTTATTTATTATCCAGGAATCTTTCTTCCTGTATTAGCAGTAAACATGATATTGTTCTTAAAGTTCTATCGGAAAACTTATCTTAATAAAAAGGGTCAATAATATATTATTATATTATATTATATATTTTATTATATTATATTATATTATTATAATAATATAAGTTTAATATCGTTTTAATATTATCTTTTAAAATAGTACCAATTTTCTTCAAATCTCACTAAAACTATTGTATTATAATTATTACTTTATATTAGGATATAAAATCTTGTTTCTTGTGGACAAATAAAACAAGTATTAATTCGTCGACAGTTTCGGCCTATTTACTAGAACCATTCTCAAAGACTACAAACACAGAAAGAAAGAAAGTAAACTAAGATATTATGGTAATGAAGAATAAAAACTTACCAAATTAAACAAAATGATAAATATTTTTACTAATTAAAACCAGTCAAATAAAAAGTAAAAGATCCAACATATAAATGTTTAAACAAATTAAAATGAATTTTTTACATTAATAAAAATTCTATGTCAATGTTACATTGATAAATAATGATGACTAACAAAAAACAATTTTATGTTGGAGTAAACTACAATAAAACATAAAATCAAAACACTACGACTACAAAATCTTATAAAAACGGAAAAAAGAACAAAATTTGGCAAACAAAAATATTAAGTAACATCCATCTTGTTCATAATATATGTGTTTAAGAGGCCCTTATATCCACTAAAAATAAATTTAAAGTCAGTTTGTTTATTATTGCTCTCAGGAGTTGTAGAAATGTAAGCTGCCTCCAAGGAAATCCTCTTAAGGGCCCTTCAGACGATCAATATTATTGTCAATATATTGATATTGTCAATTATGTTCAAACGTTAGCTAAATATTTTCATCGAAAACGTTCACCAAATTTCATCACATCAATAAATTTCGCCAAATCAATCAATTTTTTCTACTCCACTTCTGAAAGTCTTCATAAGCTTTAGTGTAAGCAGCTTTATTCATATAAATATATTCGATATTCATAGGTTTTCGTCATTTGAGTTAGCACGTAATTTGACATTCAGAAATTTTATTTAAATGACAAATCGCAAAATCAAACCAGCCAACCATGATTTTTACAAATACGGCACTTATGCCTGTTTTCACCAACAATTTATTTAAGAATTTTCTAGTAAAGATTTACTAGCTAGGATTCCATAAATTTGATTGGTCAAATTTGACAGAGTATTGACATAATAAATTATTATGTCAAATTTGACTAATCAAATTTAAGGAATACCTACTAAGGAATCTTTACTAGGAAATTCTTAAATAAAATGTTGGTGAAAACGGGCATGAGTAACGCTACCAATTCAAATAATTTACAATTCATTTATCAATTTTCAGAAAATGATTGTTTCAATCAGAAGAAAACTATTGATTACAACACGGGAAATATGAATATATTTCCCTTGGTTGTCTATACATCCCTCGGGCTTCGCCATCGTGATGTAACCAGCCAACCTCGGGAAATATACTATTCATATCTCCCTAGTTGTAATAATAGCTATTTGGTCTGAGTCAAATGCACTGTGTCAATATTTATTAACAGTATTGACAATATATTGTCGTCTTCCGTTTGTAAGGGTGAATTGATTGGCGATATTGTGTAAATTTGGAGGATAAAAAAAAATCAATTGATAAGTTGTCGGGTTTTATTCAGTGAAAGTTGCATTCCTTTTGTCGAACGGATTCAATATTTGGATACTTAAATTCATTGTACACTCAAAAGGAGCGGGTTAACAATTTTGTTAGAGAAGTGCAATTGTGCCTGAATGTGTTGAAATAAATCGAATGGTCTTCGAAAGGAGAAGGGAATAATAAACAATAAAATTGTAATAGGTTTGGCCCATTTTAACAATGATTCTGTGCGGATTTGTTACGCGCTCGCGCGGTGTTTTGAAAAGGTGAAAAACCGGAAACATGGAGGAAATTAGAAAATTTTGGTTAAGAAAGGTTGGCTACATGAAGATAGGGACTTCCTCGCCGTATGTATGAGAGGAAGGTCGTTTTTTGAATTGAGTACCAATTAGTGATATTTTTATGAGTAATTTGTGCGATAATTATCCAAGAGTCCCAATTAGGGAAAATTTAGAGTGTTATTTCGAGTTAGAAGGTGCCAAATTATAAAATTGTGAAGATTTGGATAAGTTGTAATATTCGAGAGATTTCACAATTTATTGGAATATGGTGAAATGTGCATGCACCTGATGGAAATTGCATATCAAGTAGCAATAAATATGAAATTTTATTATGGAAGAAGTGAAGATGTTTACGAATTTAACAAGGAATGGTACCTATATGGGAAAAGCTGCATCTTTCGATCACCACAGTAGCAAGGTCAGAATTTGTTTTAAAAATTAAACGAACAATTTTGGTTTCTAATCGGCCGGGCGCGTATTGCATGATAACGCAAAAGTGAATATCAAAAAGTTAATTTAATTTGAACTGATAATTAAAATTTTGCGCATTATGGGTTTAATATCATTTTGTTTAATTTTTTCCTCTTTTGGATTTACACCATTGCAGAGACAATTTTAAAAGTAAATATTGGTGGTGTGATTTCAAAACGACCTGTTTCGATTTTGGATTGTATCCTATATTCTCAACAAAATTTAATAGAATTGTTGACCATTTTCATTTAAATTGTATCAGAATCCGTTTGATATTAAATGTTCTATTGTTAAAATCTAAATTTGGTTTTTATTGAACGAGATACAACTTATCAATTGGTGGAAACATCCATTGCCTGTGTGAGCATAAAAAAAATATTTTGCAAATCTTCGAGTCTCTTGAGCTAAGCCGAGGTGTAGGGATCGTCTATACTAAGGGCTGATAGTTATTTTTTTCTGATTTTGTTCCATTAGGAAAAATAGCGTTAGTATAGGACAATATATTGATCGTCTGAATGGGCCTTTAAGGATTTCTCTTAAAATTAATTTTGTTTATATTCATTTAGATAATTTTTAGATTGCAAGAACTTACCATTTGACTTGAATCGAGAAATTCGAGCATCCAGTCCTAATATATTATTAATTGATTTATTGATTATTATATTATAATAAATTTAATAAATAATTTATAGTAGGTTTATTATTTTATTACAAAATGTTTCTGTTGTAGCCAGACATAAATAATATTTCAATAAAAATTATTATAATAATTCTTTTCGTTTGACATCAAAGTACAGTAAGTATATTATTTATTATATTATTGTTACACTTTAAAATTTCCTCTTGAGTACGGCAAATCGGAAGAGGTGTCAATGTACACATATGTAATGTCATTATTTTGATAGCTTGATTTGCAGATGGTCAACGTAGTACATTGTTGGTTCATGTGCGATGTTTTTATTTGTATCTGTTAACCCTACACTGCGCAATTTTTTATTTCTACTAAAAAAAAATATGACAGTTGTGTATTAAGTCATAGAATGATGGAAAAATATTTAAAAAAATATTGGATGGCCCCTTTGTCTGGTTTTTTGAAATTTTGTTAATTTAATTGCAATTAATTTTAGGCAATTTAATTGCCTTACATTGCATAAAAATACACAGAACCGCAAAACAACCTAAAAAAAACTATTTTAGAGAGTCTAATGGCTCAAACATACAACTTTATTATATTTTATTTCAGAAAAAACACTTTATAACGATAAGACTAAATATGCACAAACATACACTCGCGCCATTATTTGATAGCAACCAACTAAATTTGTTGCTTATGGTTATAATTCTGATGCCAGTCTAAATATCTTAATATTATAATATAGCTGGTACATTACAGATACGATACACAGCACTTTTAGCATACTATTATTTGAACATTATGTTTAATGCATCGATTCTCGGGATGTATCAGATATGATACAATGCGCAGTGTAGGGTTAAAAGCTGTTAAAATTTCTGTAAATTGAAGACCACTTCTTTGTGCATCCTGTATTTGATCTTGAAATGACCTAAACATTTTCAACTCTCATATAATCGGTTTTGAAACGCATTACAACGTTATCCGAGCCCAACTACCAACCTTGCTAATTGGTTTTAGGTTTGTTAGCATTTTACATTTTGACATATATTTACCTAAACATTTTAAATGTATTAATTAGTTATCTATACCAATCACCTTTGTTTTTAATTTTTTTTTAACTAAATAAAGATACTGACAATCACGATCTACTTAAAATCACCATTGAAAGTTTAAACTTTAAACTAATATCTAAGGTTATACAGGGTGTCCCCACACTCACTTTACATAACTTAGGTGGTGATAGAGGACACTTTTTTTTCTAAATTCAAACCCTCGAGAGTTACGCCTCTTTAAAGCATTTTTTTTAATTTCCACCTTTGCGTGGCCATAGCCACGAAAATATTGATTTTTCAGTAAAAATGGTTTAGTAATTTTTTAAAGATCGTGAAATAATCTATAAATTAGATTCAAACCTTTCATTGTCTAAAATCAACGGCTTTCGAGTTATGAATTAAAGTAAGTTAAAAAATGTCAAAAAATTTGAGCTTTCTGTTTTTTTGATTTTTTTCAAAACCCCGTATCTTTTAAACGAAAAATTTTACAAAAAATCTGACGCCCCATTTCGGATAGGAAATTTAACGGACTACAACTTTTGTCTAGTAAAAATTTTTGAGAAACCAATCCATTTCACAGTAAAACAGAAAATAATAAACAAGGCAGCTACAAAACAAAAAATTAAATTAACTAAATTTTTTATTTTTTTGAAAAATTATTTTATTAATTAATTTTAAACTATTTCATTATTTAAGTAAATGTTGAAAATGACCACCCTCGTTTTCAATACAATGTCGTGATTAAGTTAAAAGATGTTTGTCGAGAAAAAATTGAAAAAAGTTGATTTTTCGACTCTTTTCATCGCAGAAATTAGATTTTTTGACACTTTTTCACACTCACCAATCGACCAAAATTGATCTCGTGATCGACCGGTCGACCCCAAGACCTTGTTGACCACCTCTGTTATAGTAGCTCTTACAAAAAGAGGAAACTTTATAAATACTACTATAAAACATCTTTTAAAACGATCACGACTGTGTATTGAAAATGAGGGTGGTAATTTTCAACATTTACTTAAATAATGTAATAGTTAAAAAATTAATTAATAATATAATTTTTCAAAGAAAAAAAAAATTTATTGAATTTAATGTTTTGTTAAGCTGCCTTGTTTATAATTTTTTGATTTTCTGTGAAATGGTTTGGTTTCTCAAAAATTTTTACTAGACAAAAGTTGTAGCCCGTTAAATTTCCTATCCGGAATGGGGCGTCAGATTTTTTGTAAAATTTTTGGTTTAAAAGATACAGGGTTTTGAAAAAAAATCGGGATCCTTCGGATCGAGGCTATGTTCAGGAACATGGCCGTATGGTTTGCGTGAATACGTCGTCCCGGGATACCCGTTTTCGTCCCCGTCTATACCGATCGGATAACATAACATTCAAAAATTTAATTAAATATGTATTTATCTATATGAATCGCTGATTGCAGAAAGGAAAGTACTACAAAATCAACATTTCGAAATACTCGATTTAAAGCGTCTGATATTGATCTAAAAATTGTATCTTTTTTGTTGTTTCATATAAGGAAAATATATTTCTAAAGGATTGTGAAAAAAAAATACAATTTGGATATCAATTTTACACACAGCAGACGCGTTAAATCGAGTATTTCGAAATGTTGATTTTGTAGTACTTTCCTTTCTGCAATCAGCGATTCATATATTATAATATTATGCATTTATGTAGACATACCGACACTGGAAAGGTCAATGGGCGTAACCCTCACTAAAAGTTTTTATTTTTTTTTGCCAGGAGAAACTAAATTAATTATTCATGTATGCATTGTTATGGTTGAAAACTGCAATTTTGTGTGTAATAAGTTTTGTTTTATCAATTGAAAATTATTGTGAAATAATACTACCCTTGGTTTAATAGATATCAACCAATATTTAAAAAAAAA
Organism: Rhagonycha lutea; assembly: GCA_958510855.1. Classification (NCBI taxonomy): domain Eukaryota; kingdom Metazoa; phylum Arthropoda; class Insecta; order Coleoptera; family Cantharidae; genus Rhagonycha; species Rhagonycha lutea. The sequence continues at coordinate 42,566,726 of OY294037.1, forward strand.
TTTAATGTGGGTTACGCCTATTGACCTTTCCAGTGTCGATACTATAGCATAATTTATCATATTATCCGTTGATATGATTTGATCCATTAGCAAAAGTTTGGAAGTTCCCAAGATGACCTATTCACACAAACTCTGTAATAGGAATGTCACAAAATATTGGAGTGGCGGTAATTTATTATTAAACTGGTAAATATTAACTTAATAAAATTTATTATAAAAGTAAAAGTTTTCTAAATGAACACCGTAGCGTATTTATGGTCTTCCTAATGGAAGCAACGGATAAAAATGTCGTTGTTGTCGTCGTTAAGCATCGAAGACAATTTTATTCATAATAGTCCTGTGGTAAGGTAACTAAAATAGGTGACATATGGCATACAGGATACATCAATATTCCGGGTAAATGTCAGATCAAGGCAAGTATTGCCAAGAGTGCTTGGAGAGTTCTGTACGCAGTCCATATTGAACTCTCGTTTCATGAACTCTAAGAAGTTCTTGTTCTGAACCTCGTCTGAACCACATCCACGTTAAAGTCACCGCATAGCACCATTGGTGTTTCGGTGTCGGGGCACATGGTTCTAATATGCTTCTTTACTGATTCCGAGTACTGTTTGAGCATCGACATAAAGATCTGTAGAGACGACTGCGACACACCCGGATGAATATATATATAGAACCAAGTAAGAACTTGAACTGGTTCTTGAACTGCACGCTTACCATGCACATGTCTCCCGCATCTTCCCAGTCGTTGCGCATTCTGTCGTCGCCTCTGGTTATGACGTTACAATCTGTCAAACTGCGCATATTTCTGTAGATACAGACTCCGCCGGCTTTGCGTTTTGTAGGCTGCACGATTATGGATTTGTCTGCCACCGATAGGAGCTTGTTGTTATTGTGAACCTTGCATTCAAAACCTTCAATGTTCACCGGTGGCAGAGACTCGTCCATCCACGTTTCGCTGCAGATTAAATAATCGCATCCACTAATCACGGTGTCAGAAGTTATGTCCCGAGAGTGTACCACCAAACACTGGGTGTTGAGACTGCACGCGATTATATCAACCTTACCATCATTATCGCCATGGGACGTTGTTTTAGTTCCTATGAACCGTTCAACCCGTTCAGTAAGAGTTTGCAAACTATGATTGGCCATTCTTGCGTACTCGTCACGTATGTCTTTGATAGTAGGTGTTGCGCTACCATAGCCATGATAGAACTTGAAATCGTCTGTCGAGTTGGTTATATAGAGTCCTTGCAGAGATGTTACTCGACTCATCGCCACATATACCAATTGAGTCTGTTGCGAACGATCATACTGAAAGACAACTTCGTCGAACGTCCCGTCCCGCCTTGAGATTTGTGTATGGTCAACGCGCAAGCGGGGACTAGCGGAAACTGCCTTCGTTTGCATTTGATTCCAACATCAAGAGATATGTTGGCCATGCAAGTATTAATATGCGTCCAGTCTCGACTAATTACAGTTGACTTGCACATCACATGAGGTCTGGCTTTTACGCGTCTCTTTCGACCGATCACGGTGTTGGGGAACTCTATCCACAGTCTTATATTGCCAACCGCAGAAGCATCATCGCCGTTGTTAGTTGCAGAACCGATGTTCTCCTCCTGATCACGATCGGTGTTTTCGTTCACAAGCTCGATATATTTTAGAAAACACTGCTCTTTTCCAATGCTCTCATCTTCTTAATTCTTTCTCTTACATTTTCTAACCTCGCATTTCTTTTTTCTTCTGTTTCCAATGCTCTCATTGTTTTCATTCTTTCTCGTTCACATTCTAACTTTGCATTTCTTTGTTGTTTAGTTTCTGTTGCGTTAACCTCCGCATTCTTCTCTTGCCTTTTTCTCTTTGTGCCACTTTCTATGCCTAAAGACATACTGTTTGATCGTTTTCTTTTGTTTGGGTTTGTTCTATCTCTTGCCATAATTGAAGGAACCTCGCAATTTGTAATATTAACAGGAAAACTTAAAAGTAAATTCTGATTAAAAATATCTTTTAAATGGTTCAGCATCACAGGAATATTGAATATCTGTTGCGATGGATTCATGCCGTTAGCTATAGCAACACCGAAAGCTATCGCAAACACACCGCAATCAACGCCATTGGTTTGTTGTTGAGCATCTTCGTATATAATGGGAAGTTTATTTGGAAATAACCGATCAAGAAACCGTAGCTGATCAGAAGTAAGATTATTAACCTTATAATTATTGGCGCTGTCATAGATATGTATTACAGAACCATCGTAATAATATGTGCATATCCAGTGAGTGATATCGTCAGTTGCTCTCGCAGGCAGAATTTGATTATGCCGTGTACTCGCTGAAACTATATCATTGTACATATGCCACATCAATAAAGCTTCTTGTGGTCTGAACTCTGTATTAACCACCAGGATTTCGTTAAACTTTGAGATGTGATCAGTTGAAAGATAGTCATTAGAAGTTAGTTCTTGAATTGCTATCGATTGCAAAGGTAGGATGTTAGACATTTTTGTAATCTCCTCTGTTATTGAGGTTCACTTTAAAATTGTTTTCAAGTCTATAATACTATTATACTTATCTCGACCTTTATAGGCTTATTTCATCACATTATCCGTTGAAACGTTGATACGATCATTATCCATTAATCCGCTATCTGCAATTAATTATATTGTGGGTATTAAGTTATGTGGTCGGTGTGTTGACAACGAACAAATCTCCACTTATCTTTTGTTAACGATGTATTTAACAAAATAACGGGCGATTGTAACTTCCACTGCTGGGTCAAATTTTCATTAATCCGACCTGTAAGTTCCACCAGTCGGTTTTAGGTCACTTTTATTCCACATGTAACTGATGGCGAATTAGGTCGAGGCGGTCAAGAATATTATTAAGCTTTTAAGTATTTATAATTCTTTAAGCTTTTATTGTGTTTCTGGCAGTTGATTTTCATTCAAGATATGCAAAATTCTTGTGATTCATGAATTATGACACAATTTTAACTCGGCTCTTGACAAGTTATTTCTCTAAGATTTTCGATGGCTGCCTATTCCAGGATCGTATCTACCTTAGGTTAGGACGGTTAGTTAATAATAGGTCGTTGGTGTAGTTCGCTCCAAATAAATTTGCCTCTACGTCACGAAATTCTGATTAAGAAATAATATTAGTGAATGTAATTTAGGATGTCGTTCAGCTTTATTTAAAAGAGTGCAAAAATATTTACATGTCTTGCAGACCGAAAGCAATAAAATTCGTACGTTACCAATATTACATTATAAAAACTTAAATTACAAATTTAAAAAAAACTCTAAAAAGTAAAATAATAAAATCGAGCTAACCGTCGCGTCGGGGGGTTACAGAATTACACAGAATGATTTGATATTGTTAATATTTGCTTAAGACGATGCGACGGACGGTTAGATCGATTTTATTATTTTATTTTTTAGAGTTTTTTTTGTGCTGGAGTTTTTTTTAAATTTGTAATTTAAGTTTTACTTAATTAGCCAATATATTCAATTATTGATGGGTACAGTTTATTGTTTATCATCAATTATCAGTTAATCTACGTAGATAGGGGGGGGGGTGATAAAACTCTTTGTACAGGGTTTACAGGGGGTACATGGGGGAGGGGTTATAGAAAATTGTGTAAAGGGTTTTGGTGCCAAATGGTAACCAACCAATAGAAAACAGATGTTAGTATCCAAGATGCGTTTTCTATTGGCTAATTACCATTTGGCACCAAATCCTGTACACAATTTTCTATAACCCGATGTGGTTATGGGTAATTATTTTTTACATTTTTTAGTGGTGGGGGTAAATTTTTTAATCGGTTTAACGCCTCAACGTCTTAAGGTTTCAACGGATAATGTGATGAAATATGCATATAAAGGTCGAGAGATAAATATATTTGACAAGAATTTTAAGGTGAAGTAAACTATAGAAACAGAATGGATTCCTACCAATTCGCAAAGGAAGTTAAAGCTGAGGTGGAATTGATTGTCGCGATGACAAGAACCGACAATTGGCAACGAAATTGCTATTTAAGAGCGTTGAGACTTGCATCTCTTAAAAATGCATTGAAGATCTATCGCGAAGATCCGGAGCGGCAGTGTGAATTGAGACATGCGGAGGCATTTAAACGTAGACGTGCAAGTAATAAGCGTAAGGCGGAAGAGGAATTGGCCGCAAAAGAGGCAAAAAGAATTAAAGAAGAACATGCAGAAGTGACAATATGCCTAGAAAGCTTAATAGAAGATATTTTTTTGTAATGATGAAACACCAAAAGAGGCAAAAACATTATAAGATAATCTATTGTAAATTACGGTTCAACGGATAATTAATTATTGTCTATATCTATATAGGTTTATCGAGATTTACATAAATGCATAAATATATTTGACAAGAATTTTAAGGTGAACCCCAAGAATGGATTCCTACCAATTCGCAAAGGAAGATAAAGCTGCTGCCGATTTTATTTCATACATACGAACATACACACAATTTTCGTTACATAGTTTTATTAAATTTTTCAACATGCGGGGTATACTTTTCGTACAAACACACATTTTTTCGTTACATAGTTTTATTAAATTTTTCAACATGCTACCGATTTTATAGACGTATTCACGTCAAAATCAAAAAAACAGAAAGCACAAATTTTTCGACATTTTTTAACTTACTTTAATTCATAACTCGAAATCCGTTGATTTTAGACAATAAAAGGTTTGAATCTAGTTTGTAGATTATTTCACGCTCTTTAAAAAAGCACTAAACGATTTTTACTTAAAAATCAATATTTTCGGGGCTATGGCCACGTGAAAGTGGAAATTAAAAAAAATGCTTTAAAGAGGCGTAACTCTCGAGGGTTTGAATTTAGAAAAAAAATTTTGTTAAAAATTGTTCTTAGAAAAGTGTCCTCTATCACCACCTAAGTTATGTAAAGTGAGTGCGGGGACACCCTGTATGTGGGTATTTGTGCAAGTGTAAATTAAATATTATGTCAATATTGTAATTTTTCAAGGCGATATGTTGGAAGCACTACGAACCATTCATCATCATACAGTCGTTATGCTCCTTAACAGAAGCGTCGTGATCCTTAAATGTTGGTGGGGTGGTTATTACACTTCCCCATAGTCCACAGATCAACTTTTGGACCCTTTAGATCATTAACATTTAAGGATGCTCTTGGCATATTACTCTCGGTAGGTTGCCATTGCTTTCCGAGGGGAGAACGGTCAGAATAAAGTTCTTACTTTACTCGGATTCGAACCGGGTATTTAGCGTCCATAGTCAACTTTCGTGACCACTATGCTCCGACCGTCTCCTAACCAATAGAACGAACGAACCATTAGAACTACTTTTATTTGAAAATATTGAATTTTCAAAATCGATTTTCTCCGAGTTGCCTAAATTCTGCAAGCTAATATTTTAAATTTATGCATCACTAAATATGGCCTAAAGGTGTGTTCAAAATTGTGCTAATTAAGTAAAACTTAAATTACAAATTTAAAAAAAACTCCAGCACAAAAAAAACTCTAAAAAATAAAATAATAAAATCGATCTAACCGTCCGTCGCATCGTCGTGTCGGGGGCCTTTAAGCAAATATTAACAATATCAAATCATTCTGTGTAATTCTGTAACCCCCCGACGCGACGGTTAGCTCGATTTTATTATTTTACTTTTTAGAGTTTTTTTTAAATTTGTAATTTAAGTTTTTATAATGTAACTAGGGGGGCTCCGCCCCCCTGGCCGCTAACGCGGCCCAACCCCCCAGGGCCGCTTCGCGGCCCTAATAACTTCAAGTTATAAAACTTATTTACATACAACATTTTTTATGTCGCTTTCACTTTGAATTTGTATTCCATCCTTCGCTCGACATCTTGATAATGCTACATATAACTGTCCATGACTAAACAAAGGCCTATCGATGTATATTGAAGTGTTATTTTCCACCCTTAAATATTAAATATCGAATCGGCGGAGAAATCACCTTCTTACCCGGCTGGCTCAATCGGTTATCTTTCAGTTTCGCCCACTATCAAGCGACCTTGTATACCTTTTTCGAAATAATTCCACTTGCATTTAGTATAATCCACAAAATTTTCTCTTCTAAATTCTCAATCTAAAAGAAATAACACTGCTTCAAACTTTACTTGTCTTTTATTCTCAAATAAATCAAATTTTTACAACTAAAAATCGTCAGAAATCAAAATGTCGACCGTCCACGACTTGGACGGCGTACGCAAGTCTTCTTCTTCACTGCTCGCGCTCTCTCGGCTTCCCCGAAACCGCGAAACATACAAAATTCAAATTATTTACAAAAACTCAAGCAAACCATTTCCTTATTCCAAAAATTACACGACAGCAATCCTTCCTGGCTTATGCAGAAATCCAGGAGGGATTTCAAGAAAGACACATAACGTCGTGCTTTTGGAATAAGTAGCAAATTCTCTAAAATTTGGTATTTTTCGGATGAACCGTATGGCTTAATTGCTGTCAACCACTAAGCAGCAGAGTGTCATTTGGAAGCGTTGTACACCGTAAACTATTCTGAAGATTCAAATCAAATAATTTGTGTAGTGTCTTCTATATGTATACTATAATGAATATTATTTAGTATCTATAAATAAAAAACCATTCATCGTTGGCTCGAAAAAAATTATTAAAAATACACCCTCATACCGCTCGCGCACAGTGTTTTAGTGCCTTAATAAAATCCTTCACTACTACTTAATTTTTAAAATTTCCAACTAACAATTTCATCTCCTTAAATAATTTCATCAAATTTTGCTACATTTTAAAGTTGTAGCTTCATACAAATTTTTTTAAATACGCAATACACATCATTTAAAACTCTTTTACCTATTTCTTTACTAATCATCCAATTTCAATTTTCGTAGTGACAAATTCCTTCAATAACCATCAATTTTCAAATTAAATTTTTCCATTTGATTGCCATAAACGCTAATTTCAAATTTACTATTATAAAATGCAGCAATTAATTAATCCATTTTTCAAATTTTCAATTTTTGGAAACACTTTTACTTTCTCAAATTTTGTTATACAATTTATAAACTTTTCGTCTGCTTATCTTTCGAAGATTGTCCTTTTCACTTGTTACATTGGTTATTATTAACTTGTTCGAATTTCTATTGCCTTTTATTTAATTATGATTTTCAGTTTTATTATGATGTGTAGTTCCTTCTTTAAATTTGAATATTTACAAACTTTTTTTTAATTTTATCAAAACACATTTAGTTCCATTCATTTTCCATTTAAATCGCGGTTATCCTTAAAGTTCAATCTTCTTTATTCGTCCGTGGTTACTTTTCATATTTGATTAGATTAGCCACCCTCCATCTTGATCGCCGATACTGCCACTTTTCCAAAATGACCTTCATTTTGTTTTCCATGACGTCTTCCTTTTTAAAAATACGTTTCTTTTCACCAAACCACTTTTTCCTTATTTTCTTCTTCTTGTAGCCCAACTCTTCTTTTTCAAAATACCAAATTACTTTGTTGGACGGCATATCCTCTTCATCCTTTATTTCATCCTTCCAAATTGCTGAACGGGGAACATCATTTCCATCGGAAACCATCTTGGATGAAGTAATCATGTTCGTATTAATTTTATTTTTCTTCCTTTTACAATAATTATTGTTATACCTTCTTTCAAAATTACTTTTTCGTCCATGTTTCATCTTTCGCCATTTCATTCGTCGCATCTGTGTTCTGCTGAATATCCGGGCTTTTTTATTAATGCCGCCGATATGACCCGTTTCTTTATTTACTTCTCCTTCCATTTTTTCATTTCTCAAGTCTTCTTTATTTTCATTTTTCTCAATCTCTTCCGATAGTTCCACTTTTTCTGCTAAAATTTCTCCTTTTATTAAACTTATTTCTTCCTTCTTATCTTCTAGTTCTTCCTCATTTTCATTTTTTTCATAATTGGCACTGCTGATTGTTCTGCTCAATTCTTCACAATATTTTACCCATTCTTTTTTGTCCTCGATCCTATTCTTTTCCCTCTCTCTTTTATCTTCTATTCTATTCATTCTCCTCTCTCTCCTGTCTTCAGCCATTTGCTCTATCAGCTGTTGAAGCCTCCACTCAATTTGATCGATTTTATCCCAGCCTGTAGCCATGGTCAAACCTTTCTTACTAAAAATCTCAGGGTGACAGCCGGTTCTGCGGTGAACATTTACAACCATAAACTAATCATCCCAAATTGAATTCAAAAAAATATTCACCAAATACCGCACGTTCGGGTAGCCAAGTTGAAGTGTTATTTTCCACCCTTAAATATTAAATATCGAATTTTCAAATCTTCTTCGTAAAATTCCAATTCGGGCGGAGAAATCACCTTCTTACCCGGCTGGCTCAATCGGTTATCTTTCAGTATCGCCCACTATCAAGCGACCTTGTATACCTTTTCCTAAATAATTCCACTTGCATTTAGTATAATTCACAAAATTTTCTCTTCTAAATTCTCAATTTAAAAGAAATAACACTGCTTCAAACTTTACTTGTCTTTTATTCTCAAATAAATCAAATTTTTACAACTAAAAATCGTCAGAAATCAAAATGTCGACCGTCCACGACTTGGACGGCGTACGCAAGTCTTCTTCTTCACAGCTCGCGCTCTCTCGGCTTTCCCGAAACCGCGAAACACTAAATTCAAATTATTTACAAAAACTCAAGAAAACCATTTCCTTATTCCAAAAATTACACGACAGCAAACCAACTTTGTTAAAGCTCTGCTAGCATAACAACAGATCCTAATTTGAGTTTTAATTTGTGTACCGGAAAGCCAGGGAAATTCAACGAATTTAAATATTCGACTTCATATTCCAACCGAATGTCCTCATCAGTTTGATCGACTCCTCGATGTTTAGCTGTATCTTCAATTAAGTAGGTATGAATCTCGCCCTCGACCAAATTTAATATTTTATTGTTAAGTGTGCGAACATCATCATTGTGGCAGGCTAATATAATTCAGTGGGAGAGATCGGCATTAGAAGCAATTGAATTGCTGTAAATGTCCTGAATTATATTTGTAGATTTCCAGCTATTCGGTACTTTCAATAATATAATGCTGCTTGGCCAAATTGATGTTGACTTTAAAGTATAATTGACTATCTCCACAGGTGAAGCGTATTTTATAACAGGTAAAACTTGACGAAAGTCACCACCGAAAATAACAAATTTGCCACCAAACGGATTTTTGCATTTACATAAATCTTTCAATCTTTGTGTTTTTGCGTCGCATGGTTTTGTTGCCTTGCTTTGCGTTTACTTTTTGCTTTTTTGCATTTGCTTTTACTTTTTGCTTTTTTTCATTTGCATTTGCTTTTGCATTTGCTTTTGCTTTTGCTATTGCTTTTGCTTTTGCTATTGCTTTTGCGTTTGCTTTTGCTTTTGCTTTTGCTTTTGCTTTTGCTATTGCGTTTGCTTTTGCTTTTGCTATTGCTTTTGCTATTGCTTTTGCGTTTGCTTTTGCTTTGCTTTGATTCATCCGTTGATGTGATTATAATGTTGATTTGGTGTCGTCCAATAGCTGTTCTCAGCGTTACATAAAAACGTTGCATAAAACGTTGCACAAAAACGTTGCATAAAAACGTTGCATATTTTGTCTTATCTTTTTATATATATAGAGTAGATATTGGTAACGTACGAATTTTATTGCTTTCGGTCTGCAAGACATGTAAATATTTTTGCACTCTTTTAAATAAAGCTGAACGACATCCTAAATTACATTCACTAATATTATTTCTTAATCAGAATTTCGTGACGTAGAGGCAAATTTATTTGGAGCGAACTACACCAACGACCTATTATTAACTAACCGTCCTAACCTAAGGTAGATACGATCCTGGAATAGGCAGCCATCGAAAATCTTAGAGAAATAACTTGTCAAGAGCCGAGTTAAAATTGTGTCATAATTCATGAATCACAAGAATTTTGCATATCTTGAATGAAAATCAACTGCCAGAAACACAATAAAAGCTTAAAGAATTAGAAATACTTAAAAGCTTAATAATATTCTTGACCGCCTCGACCTAATTCGCCATCAGTGGAACTTACATGTGGAATAAAAGTGACCTAAAACCGACTGGTGGAACTTACAGGTCGGATTAATGAAGATTTGACCCAGCAGTGGAAGTTACAATCGCCCGTTATTTTGTTAAACACATCGTTAACAAACGATAAGTGGAGATTTGTTCGTTGTCAACACACCGACCACATAACTTAATACCCACAATATAATTAATTGCAGATAGCGGATTAATGGATAATGATCGTATCAAAGTTTCAACGGATAATGTGATGAAATATGCCTATAAAGGTCGAGATAAATATATAGTATTATAGACTTGAAAACAATTTTAAAGTGAACCTCAATAACAGAGGAGATTACAAAAATGTCTAACATCCTACCTTTGCAATCGATAGCAATTCAAGAACTAACTTCTAATGACTATCTTTCAACTGATCACATCTCAAAGTTTAACGAAATCCTGGTGGTTAATACAGAGTTCAGACCACAAGAAGCTTTATTGATGTGGCATATGTACAATGATATAGTTTCAGCGAGTACACGGCATAATCAAATTCTGCCTGCGAGAGCAACTGACGATATCACTCACTGGATATGCACATATTATTACGATGGTTCTGTAATACATATCTATGACAGCGCCAATAATTATAAGGTTAATAATCTTACTTCTGATCAGCTACGGTTTCTTGATCGGTTATTTCCAAATAAACTTCCCATTATATACGAAGATGCTCAACAACAAACCAATGGCGTTGATTGCGGTGTGTTTGCGATAGCTTTCGCTGTTGCTATAGCTAACGGCATGAATCCATCGCAACAGATATTCAATATTCCTGTGATGCGGAACCATTTAAAAGATATTTTTAATCAGAATTTACGAGAAAACAAATCAGCACGGGTGTACTTCTGGTGTATTTAATCGCAAGGAGAAAGATTGTTTTATAAGGATGGAGGTGTAAATATTAGATTTAGAAAAATTATTAGTAAGTAAGAGTTGAAAAATTTAAAGGTTTGAATAATTAGTTCAACAAAAACCCGCGAGGTGTGTAGAAATAAAATTTTGATTGTGGTAAGGAGGTAGTACCAAGGTAGTACAAAGTGCCCTCTCTTCAATTTGAGCAAAAAGGCATGGCGGACGTGTCAAAAGTTGATCCGCATAAAAGTGAAAATATTATGTTAAAAATTGGGCGGAATCATAAAAATTAAATGCTAGTGATCGTCGTAGTGTTACGTCGAAGTTATCGAGATTAATCAAAGCGGTGAAGAGCTTAAAATTAACGAAAATTGATGGTCATAAAAACATAGCGTCCCTACAAGAAATTACAAGTTGATGCATCCGAGTATTCCTGCGCCATCCTGTATAGAATTGATGCGATGGGTAAATAATTCATCTAGGAGAAGTAGATGAAAACGAATTAAGAAGGAATTAAGGTACAATTTTATAATTAAAGTTTTTGTTAAAATTTGGATCCGCGACTCAAAAACATAAAATATCACCACGTAGTGGCGAGTAGCGTAACTACAAAAATGGTAGCAGTGCCGTATTTGGGAAATTTGGGGATTTTATTTTAAGAAATTGTAATGATAATTAATTTAAGTATTTTTTGTGTGTATTGTCAATTGTAAGTTTGAGAGAAAATTGAAAATTAAATGTGTAAACTTGCAGATGAGAATAGACTTATGATAATTGGTAAAATACAGGAGAGTAAAAACGTGCTGATTGTAAATACAAAACAAAGTTTCAAAATTTGGCTTGAAATAAGTTGTCGAATATTTTTCTTTATTAAATTTGATTTGATTCCATTAATATGACTTTTATTATGAGCTGGCCGAGGTAAAATGTGTCCTTTATCAAAAATAAGAAAAATTTATAACATAAAAAATAAAAGTAGTGCGGTATTTAGGCCGCATAAAAATAAAAGTTTTTTTTTATTTTGCATACTACGGTTGAGTTGAAAGTTAGAGGACAATATATTCATCCGGGTGTGTCGCAGTCGTCTCTACAGATCTTTATGTCGATGCTCAAACAGTACTCGGAATCAGTAAAGAAGCATATTAGAACCATGTGCCCCGACACCGAAACACCAATGGTGCTATGCGGTGACTTTAACGTGGATGTGGTGCAGAACAAGAACTTCTTAGAGTTCATGAAACGAGAGTTCAATATGGACTGCGTACAGAACTCTCCAAGCACTCTTGGCACTACTTGCCTTGATCTGACATTTACCCGGAATATTGATGTATCCTGTATGCCATATGTCACCTATTTTAGTTACCTTACCACAGGACTATTATGAATAAAATTGTCTTCGATGCTTAACGACGACGACAACGACATTTTTATCCGTTGCTTCCATTAGGAAGACCAGAAATACGCTACGGTGTTCATTTAGAAAACTTTTACTTTTATAATAAATTTTATTAAGTTAATATTTACCAGTTTAATAATAAATTACCGCCACTCCAATATTTTGTGACATTCCTATTACAGAGTTTGTGTGAATAGGTCATCTTGGGAACTTCCAAACTTTTGCTAATGGATCAAATCATATCAACGGATAATATGATAAATTATGCTATAGTATCGACACTGGAAAGGTCAATAGGCGTAACCCACATTAAATTTTTTTTTTAATATTGGTTGATATCTATTAAACCAAGGGTAGTATTATTTCACAATAATTTTCAATTGATAAAACAAAACTTATTACACACAAAATTGCAGTTTTCAACCATAACAATGCATACATGAATAATTAATTTAGTTTCTCCTGGCAAAAAAAAAATAAAAACTTTTAGTGAGGGTTACGCCCATTGACCTTTCCAGTGTCGGTATGTCTACATAAATGTATAATATTATAATATATGAATCGCTGATTGCAGAAAGGAAAGTACTACAAAATCAACATTTCGAAATACTCGATTTAACGCGTCTGCTGTGTGTAAAATTGATATCCAAATTGTATTTTTGTTTTCACAATCCTTTAAGCCTGGGTCCCACGGTCAAAATTTCCATCAATATACCACCGTGTCTTCCATATCGCAATCAATATTCTGTAAAAAAAAAAGTAATGTTTTAATGTAGTAAACAAATTATTGATTTGAAATAATATATAATGTAATTAAAGTTGGAGAGTAAAAACATTATGTCATTCTATAAAAATCTGCAAGTAAAATAATTCATTGGGTACATACCTGTACTTTGCGGTCGTATTACCTCCAAACCTTCTACAATTAACTTCAGAGCTTCATCTCTGGAATACTTATTATGATAATTTGGTGTTTTGATATCGTATAAGATGTCGTTTTGATGGTACAGTTCAATGACCGCAATAGTTTGGTCATCACTCCAAACGCCCGTCATTTTTAAAGTTAACTGACAAAAAGATAAAGAAAAGAAAACAGAATTATTGAAATTGTACTTTAACATGAACTTATTAATATTTTTCTAAAGAAAAATAAATTTTTTTAAATCTTTTAATTCTAAAGAAAAATAATAACAACTTACCTTAAAAACCACGCTTAAAACCACATAAAAATTGAGGTTAAGAAACACAATGCATTTCGTTCGAAAACGAATACAAACGAAACACATCAACCAATCAAAACCATTGTTTTATCAAAATTATAGAAACAGTCGTATTTCGTCAACATATTGATGTGACGTCATTAAAATAGAAGCATCGTTTGACAGGTTATAAATTTTTATCAAAATGACTTGTCCCATGGTCAAAACGGTTTTGATAAAAATTATCATCAAAATATTGATGGAAATATTGACCGTGAGACACGGGCTTTAGAAATATATTTTCCTTATATGAAACAACAAAAAAGATACAATTTTTAGATCAATATCAGACGCTTTAAATCGAGTATTTCGAAATGTTGATTTTGTAGTACTTTCCTTTCTGCAATCAGCGATTCATATAGCTAGATACATATTTAATTAAATTTTTGAATGTTATGTTATCCGATCGGTATAGACGGGGGCGAAAACGGGTATCCCGGGACGACGTATTCACGCAAACCATACGGCCATGTTCCTGAACATAGCCTCGATCCGAAGGATCCCGATTTTTTTAAAATTAATTGTAGTAACATACTATACTCTGTTTAACAGTTTTCATTACTTACTAGCCTTAAATTTTATCGAATATCAAGTTTTTGTAAGCATTATTGAAAAAATTAATAAATAATAATGAAAAATATGTTAAAATATCTTGTCCGACAAAGTAAGCATCATTTCAGTGAACGCAGTTTTGACTGCTCGGAAAATTTTTATTATTGAAATTATTTTTGTTATTGCTAGGTAGCGCAGTTGTAGTAGAAGATGTAAAGTGATTGTCGCCAGTGATTTTCGCCAAAAGAATTTGAAATAAGAGATAAGTATCTTTCGATTCATTATTTACAGAGCGTACATCAATAGTTCGTCATACCGGGAACGCGTTGATTAGCTAGGAATATTGAAAAAATTAGTTTTTAGAGTATAAACGTATAACATATCCACAAATATTTTACATCAACCATGTCGGTTATGATGTCTAAGATAGCATTATTATAAAAAGGGCTTGTTTATTTGAAAATGTCATTTCGGGAACGGTCATTTCGGGAACGTTCCCGGACATATCGAAATAATGATGACGTTTCCCAATGACTATTTGTTACCAAAGTGATATCTGCTATTACTATTTTTCAATTAATTTACTGTGAATGTTGTGCTAACATAATTTTCAATAAAATGGTTTGTTTTCAAAGCAAAATGGTGTCTCATTGAAGCTGCAAACAACATCCGAAAAAACGACTTAAAAAAGATAGTTTAGCTTATTTGCGCCAAAGAGAAAAAGCTAATGCTGAACTTAAACATAAATATAAGACTGCAATGAAAAAACTAAGAAGAAAAGAAAACAGAGAACAGGAGAAAGACCAGGTACCTACAACTCCTAAGAGCAAAGTTGATGCATTGATAAAACACAGGCCCGTAGCCAGGAATGGGCACTTGGGGGCCGGTTCCCCCCCCCCCCCGAAATGTTCAAAAGAAAAAGAAAATTTTAAAGTAAAAAATTTAAAAATAAAAGATTTGAATTTCGAAAATAAAATAGGTAGGTATATTTTAAAAATAGACATTCATTTCTTATAAAACGTATGTATTGACATGTAATATACCACTTCTTTATAAAATTTTCAAATCGGGCGGAGAATCACACCTCTCACCCGGCTTGCTAAATCGTAATCGTCCAGTTTGTCGCCCACTATCAAGCGACCTTGTAAAATTTATTATACAAAATCCAAATTTTATCAATTTTAATTATTCAAATATTTTACGTTCATTTACTCCAACTCTTGGATGCTATAAGATCAAAAATTTCCGCTTTTGCGGGCACCGAAATCAAAAAAACCCACCCGCGCCTGTAGGTAAGCGGCGAGTCCTCCATCGTCTACTTATCATTTCGACCTCGACGAGCTCACGTCGCTCGTCGCACAAACATCAAAATTTTACAAAATTTGTACAAATTTTTAATTTTAAAAATTGGAATTCCATTATCATATCGACCGGCTACTTTATTACAAAAAAAAACATGACAGTATATACGTTCTATGTGCAATGTAAGCATTGTAAAATAAAAATATTACAATGTCATCACTATTTGTCGACAATTAGGCAACTTTCTTACTATTATGCAGATATGCATTTCTTTCATTTAAATATGGGTACCTATATTTTATATTTAATCACGTACAAGTGATAAGAAGTGACTGGTAGACATCATCAAGATCACAATCTATATCAAGATATTAGATATTTGATTCCCAACATTGACAACTACTGCTAACTTTCGCGGTTCACGTTATTGACTGTAATATTTTTCGTTACCGAGTAGCTATAGAAAAAATTGTTATATAAAATCAAATCAAAAACCTGTAGTGATTATTGTAGTGAAAATTCTAAAAAATGGAAAAAATTTAACAAGGTGTGTGTGAAATGAGTGGAAAAAAGAGGGATGGTACTTTGTTATCTTTTTTTACTAAAACCCCAGTGGCGGACTAAGGCCTAGGCCACCTAGGCGCGTGCCTAGGGCCCGTAATTTTTGGGGCCCGAAAATTAGGTTTTAAATTTATTTTTGAGTTGGCAATCAACCCATTTAGTTGATTTCTTAAGAAATGTTAAGAACTGCCCCTTTATTTTTCTATGCTTAAAACTGATTTTTGAAGTAATAGTTTTCTAAATGATAGAAGGGATAATAGCGAGTTCGTTTAATATTTTACTTCGATGCGAATAAACTTTTTGTTGAGAAGTGGTTTTATAAGATTCTATATATTTCTATGTTCATTAAAAACGTTTTTCCAAGCACCATCTCAATTAATAGACATAATTTTTAACATAAAATGTTGTATTTTAGGTACTTTTGTTTACTTTAATTTGACTGCAACAAAAATTTATAGGTTAGGACATTTCACAGAACTTTAAATAAACGAAATTATACCTGAAGTTAATAATTTTCGTTATTATTATCTCGAATTTACAATGAATTAAAATGTTTAACACAAATTTGAAAATTATTAATCGTTTTTAATATGATTTCAAATGACAACATTGGTTTTAATTGTCAATGATGTTTTTGTGACCAACCTCTTAAAACAAAAAAATGCGTATCGAAATGGACTCATTTTAGACGCAAAATAGAAAAAAGAAATTAAAATGATCAAATATGTATTTAGTTTGTTATCCATAGAAAAATTTTTATTTACTTATACTTGTTTTGTATAATATTTACTTCGCTAAAATGGCGGACAGTGATAGTGATAATATTCCTTCAGATGTGGAAATTCTTGCAAACGCAGCACTTTCTACCATAATACCGAAGAAATCCAAGCTAAAGTATGAATTGGAATACGCACGATTTCAAAAATGGTGCGAATTAAAAAAGGTAGGAGATGCTCTATTTGTAAAAATTTTGCTTGCCTACTTTTCTGTAAAAGCGGAAAAGTACAAGTCCTCTACATTGTGGACACACTACTCTATGCTCAGAACAACAATTGCCTTAAAACGGAAAGTGGATATAAGCAAATATACAGAATTAATTGCATTTTTAAAACGGAATGGAGATGGATATAAGCCTAAAAAATCTAATATATTTTCAAAGGACGAAATACATAAATTTTTGCAAGAAGCCAATGACGATCGATATTATTTAATGATAAAGGTAATAGATACTAATATTATTTTAATTTATCTAAGAATAACTTATTCGTATTGTACTTAGGTTTCTTTAATTACACAACTCGACAAAAAAAGAACTTTTTTCTGTCCTAGGTTTCATTTTATGATTTTCCTGTTCATAATACAACAAAATGAAGGAAAAATTTTCATATCCCCTTTAAAGTTTGCTTTTGTAGTTGTAATGCTAATAATACAGATTCTTGCGTTTTTATAGAAACAGTAACTAATTATGATATATTTAAACACACCGCGAAAAAATAAAAGGGATTTTCACATTCGTACGGTACCTACGATATCTCCAGATAGCGCTTACGCTAAAAACAACAATAAAGTGTTATGTACCAATCTCAAAAAGGTTAAAATGTCATCGAGAAAGTGTAAGAATGAGGCTGATGCATTTTGTTATATATGTGGAAAATTTATTAAAGTACGAGGTATAAAATTTAAATTGAACATCAATGGGAAGCTTTGTGAAGCCTACGAAGCATAATTTGAGTGCCCTATTCGGAATCATGATAGGCCAGGGGCTCCACGTGTTGCGTGTAGTAATTGCAAAAGATGTTATAAGGTAATAAACAGTTTTCAGTGAGAAAAATATTATAAATAAAATATTTATTTATATTTTTATTTAGTCTCGGTGGGTCAGTGGCGTTTAGCACTTGAGAGGCCCCAAGCGCAATTCAATTTTGAGGCCCCCTTATAAATATTTTCACTACCCCTACAGCCTACAGTATGCATTCTACGCGCACGTGTTTTACTCTGGTATAAGTAGTCATTGGGGGCGGTTGGCCTGTGAAAATTTTAAGGACATTGGAAAAATAGTTAACTAGGATAACTATTTTTTAACGGCCCTTAAAATTTTCCTAGGCCAAACCGCCTTATTGACTACTATACTATAATTCAAAGTTGGTGATTCAAAAAAGCTGAATTTTGAGGCCCCCTTGATTTGTGAGGCCCCAGGCGCGCGCCTCATGCGCCTATTCGGAAATCCGCCACTTCGGTGGGTTGGTTCTAGGTTTCATCAAGACGTTATGAACTTTAAAAGCCGTCATCAAGGCTAATACGATGAAAATATGATGGGAGACTATTATTTGGGGTTTAATAAGAGAAAGTACCCATGTATATAAAAGAGAGGGTACTAGGGTTCACTTTCAAATTTTTTTCCTTTATTTTATAACCTACTGTAATAGTTAAAGTTAATAAAAATAATATGCAAATATATTTGTTTGGTTTTAATAACAGATGAAAATTAAAAAAAGATTTTTTTAAAAAGAAAAGATCATAGATTTTTTAAAATATTTAAAAAAATTTTAAATAGCTCTCCTGGCTACAAAAGCAAACTTTTTTATGAAATATAATTTTTTTTCGGATGACTGTCAATGTACCTATCGTAATTATTTAAAAAAATTTGTTGGCAAAATTAATGTTGCCTTGTGTTATTGGTGTTTTCGGAGCTTGCCGTAGAGAAGAACTGTGTAATTTAAAAGTAACCGATATCGAAGATAATAAAACTTTTATTAAAATTACTTTGCCGAATACAAAAACCAAACCTTACTGGCGGATGCCGGTGCTGATATAGACACATTAAAGCGACACGGCGGCGGCGGTTGGAAGTCGTCCAGCGTTGCCGAAGGTTATGTAGAATCTTCCATTGAAAACAAAAAGAAAATTGCAACTAAAATTATGGGAGTAAATGAAAATATTGTTAATGTTCAAAATTCTTCTGCCAATATTAGTTGCGTTGATTCAACTTCTGCTGGAATTAATATTTCAAATTGCAAAAAATGTATAATTAATGTTTATAATAAATAATAATGGTATTCCATTCCATTATGGAATACCATTATTATGACTAGAGTACGGACTTTTAAGCATAAAAAATCGTGAAAATAGCGCTTAAAATAGCACAAAAAATTGCCATTATATGCATAAAAATATGCATTAAACTTAAATATAATAATTAATAACTAATAGGGGAGAGGCAGGCGAGTTGGCATATCCAGGCAAGATGACACATCAGGTGTATTGGAAAACCTATGGCGCTATTTTCATTGATAATACTATACTACTATTGTAATTATCGGTAAATCAGTGGTGAACTTAATCTATTTCAAGAAAAGTGTACTATGTGAGTTTAAATTGATATTTTGTGAATTTTAACCATATCAATTCTATGTAGCCTTTCCTTTCTTAGCCTCCAGTTTCACTATTTATTTATTAATTGATATGGTTTCCACACACACATTCTTACACGGCTTTTTGCGTTATATGCCGTAAAACAAATATGTATTATTAGAGGTTAAATATTTCTTATTGACGAAATTTCAAGTTCACACCCAACCAGGCAAGATGACATAGTGCTATGTCATCTTGCCCATCCGTGATCTTGCCCGGATGTTTGCCTCACTTACCCGGTTGCTTGTATTTCTTACAAAAAATCTTGTAATTCTACAAGATTCATCCTCAGATGAAGAAGCTGTTGCTGATGTAGTTTTAAATTGGATGGATAAAGTGACTGCGGCTGTATATACTGCAATGATTTATACAGTCGTTCCAAATCTGGTGAGTACTGGCTAAGATGCCAGTCTTGCAAAAATTTGTCTCACGCCGTGTGTGCTGGACTTTCAAAACAGTCCAAGACTTTTATTTGTGAATTGTGCAATTAATTTTACATTGTTTATGCTATATGTCATCTTGCCCAATAGGGTCGGGCAAGATGGCTTTTGTGACCTTTTAGTTTATTGTTTAATTATAGAAACAGTTATAGGAATATTCACTTGATATTTTTTTATTCAATGGTATATGATATGAGCTGTTTAAAAAATATGCGCAGCTTCCAAAATATTTTGTATTTTCAAAAATAAAAATGTTAAAACACTAAGTATGTCAACTTGCCTGCCTCTCCCCTAAGCATTAAAATAATTTTTGGAAATAAAATTTATTTGAAAAATAACACAATAAAATATGTACACATGGACGTGTCTACGGGGGGAGCCTCCCCTCCAATTAATTTAGGAAATTGGAGAAAAGTTCACTCAAAATTTGGTCAAATCACTCAAAATTTGGTCAAGTTGGCAAAAGCCGCTAAACCTATAATAGGAAAAATGGACAATTACAAAGAGTTGGCAATTTTGACTTAATTAAGTTGGAAAATTCCCCCCCCCCCAAAAAAAAAAGTTGGCTGGGCACATCCCTGTATGTACATAATTACTGTACAACGTTTTTACCACAATATTTTTCTAAAAAGTCTCTAAATAAACCGGTTTCTAATTTTAATAATGGTATTCGCATTTTACATTAATAAAACGCCACCACACGGAATTATTTCAAAGTCCATTCTGGACGTAATATAGTGGCGCCACCACCGGTAATGTAAAACGCGATATTTAAATCTAGCGAAAACGTTCCATCTGGTCTTGTGATCAACTGGAACCAGCGCTTGACTCAAATAAAGTTTGTTGTTTGCTTGCATCATTTTTAAATTTTTTCATACTTTCCAAATGAAATGATGTTTCAAATATCAAGTCTTTGCCGACTTTAAGATTTCTGTTATATAAACAAAACCTGTTGTCAACTTAATATTAAATTCAAAGTAAGCAAATTGTAAATTTTAGGTATTTTTTATGTATTTACTGCAATTTTTTTTATTAATTTATCGAAAATGTGCTAAAATAAGCACTAAAAATGTTTAAAGATAAATCTAAGCATAAAAATGTTAAAATAAGCCGAAATAAGCATATAAGCATAAAAAAAATAGCGCCAAGTGACTTATTTTTTCCAAATTCGTGGACATTTATAACAATTACGCTTCTGCTATCAATATTTATGTATAGCAAATTTGCTAGAAATCCGTACTCTAATTATGACACTTTTCATAAGTTCAAGATTATTCATCACTTGAGGAACTTCGATAATAAAATAAGTTTCTTCTTTAAATGCATTATAATTTCGTCTTAATTTACCCGTGTGGTAAAGTGTTACTTTACCCCACTAGTGCGGTAAAGTAGGCTATTACGATTTTTCAAGAAATGTCATAAAGTTTGACATTATTAAATGATAGTAGATAAATATTTTTAAAAATAAAATTTTATAGCTATTTTTCTAATGTTGTCAATGGCAACGTACTTTATAGAATTATAATGTCACGTTGTCAATGACAACGTACTTTATAGGATATAAAATAAGTTAAAATTCTAATTTTTCTGTTAGTGTTAGAAAAAATATTGAAGACAACGCGTGTTTTATAGATTAAAAATCTTTGCCTATTAAATCCTCACTCCCTACGGTCGATCGGATTTAAACTACGACATCGATTTTTAAACAGTCTATAAAACACTAGTTGCCTTAAACTTATTAATTATTAAATATTATGATTTAGATTTATTATATCAAACCCTATGTGACACAATTTTCGTCTTATTCCATACAAATGCCCTTCAAATGCCGTTTGTGACGTAAGCTTCATTATTCATGCAAACAACTGTATGTAATTATTTTCCACATCATAAATTTTGACCAAAACATGTTTATCTTTGTAACAATTTTAAATAACTATTGTCACATACAGAGACGTATCCAGAGAATTTTATTTAAATAAATGAAAAATGTTACAGATACCAGACAATTAATCGATTTCTGTTTTTTTCTCACACAATTATTATACGAAAGTAAGATTGAGTTTTCGAATGCAACCGTTAGATGCGGTATATATCGGTAGGATTTTTGTAACTGCCTATTGGTAGTACTACTCTTCACAGCTATGAATTTATTATTGACCTTTTTCAAATTAATTATTAAACTAGAACTTCTTCTTCGGCACATTTCACTCCTTAATTATTAATATCTTTAACTGAAGATCCACATAAAAAATGTATAATAACATCTTAGAAATGTATATCTTTGCCTTTTGATATAACAGCTTGCAATTCTTTTCGTAACAACACATATTATACTATAATCATAAAATTATATAAGAGCAAACATATTTGAAAAAATTGAGGTTAGGTGACAAATGAACTATCAAACAAAAATTACAAATAAAAATGTTAAGTGTTAACATGAACCTACTGCGAAGGCAAGACATTCGGGAAACTTTTTTTTTATATTTATAATACTTAAACATCAGTATCCGACTTTACTTTTTGAAAGTAGTAAGGTGCAACTTTCAGCCATTTTCGAGAAAAGAGCGTGTCCTTTTTTATTTTAATTTTTTCTTTATTATTTTAAAATTTTTAAATTGAGAGAGAGAAAAAGATTTTAAATTAGATCATTATCATTATTATGATCTAGTCCCTATTTATCCCTATTTTTGCATATATATGTCTCATACATTGAAACATTCGTGTATAATTACCTGCTCTAGCTATTATGTACCTACTGCGTAATGTTATACGACCTATTGTGCAAGGAAAACTAGATAGGCTCCTTTCTCGAAAATGGCTAAAAGTTGTACTTTATTACCTTCACAAAGTAATGTCGGGGTACTGATTTAAATACTACTGGTTTACTGTACCTGGTACTGGTTTAAATATTATTAATACTTATAAAAAAACCAGCAGTCTGTTTGCAGTCTGGCGTAAATCAAACACCGATAGACTACAGAGCGGGAAACCGTGGTTCTAATCCTGATTACGTCGGATATGTGCTGTGATCTAAAAAGTCCAAAATCGATCTGTGGACTATGGGGAAGGCAACGGGAAACCACCCCATTAATATTTCCCTAGTAAAGTCTTCCTGGCTTAGCCAGGAAGATCGCCTACGTCTAAAGAAGATATGGCACTAGAAGAAGAATATAAAAAAAATCTGTTTCCAGGATTTCTTGCCTTCGCCTTGTAAGCCAATCACATTTTGTTTTTGCCCCCGGTTTGCAAGAGGCTGTAAGGAATGTTAAAATGCCGGCCGGTCCTGCAGACAATTTTATATACAATTTTATGCACAAGCAGTACAATGCGTTATTACATTTAAATTTTATAAATATTCAGTATTTATTATCAATTCTTCTTTTAATTAGTTAAATAAATCATAATATTATTTATAATTATCGTATTATTACAGATAAGTATATCTATATGCCAAAACTACATTAAGAGCTTATTAACAGTTTTCCTTTCTTTCATAATGGCAGAGGGAGGTCTTCAAAAATTTTACGACTTAGTCGGCAATGAAAATTATTTTACTACTTTTGTGGCTGATCGCTATGCAGGTAAAAGTAGATTTTGTGTAATAGTATATTACGTGCCAAGGTGGAAAATGCTTCATTACAGCGGAGCGCTAAGTTAGTTGACTGAGGTGCGAAGCGCCGAAGTCAACTGTAACCGCGATGCTGGAATGAAGCTTGCAACCGAGGTATGTATACAATTTTATTCACAATCAGTTTGCAAATAATTAAATCTCGTCAAATTTCATTTTATTTAATTTTTAAAAATAAAATTTTTTGTTAGTTCCTTTTCTTTCCAACCAACACTGCGACATTGCAGGTCGGGAAGTGATTACTTCCCGACCTAAGGTTTGAAAGTAAAAAAAAATAGCTTTCTGATTGGTTGGCAGGTGAAAGTAAATAATAAACTGCTTCCCAACTTTTTAAAAGTCAGAAATGTGTCGATTACTAACTGGTTGTGAATAAAATAACATTAATATTGTAGATGAGACATTATTTGGTAACTATAAAATTATACAATTTCTTGCAATTGGGTCATTCCATCAAATAAAATTTTTTTTAAGTGTGACCCCCGCCGATTTTGTTTGTGCGATTCTCTGCATAAAAATAATTATTCACTAAAGATTTTAGTTCTTAATATTAAGTAGGTAGGGTAAATTAGGGAGAGTTGCCGCATGTTTTGAAAAAAATTCGTAGATTCTCTATTATATTAATTTGGCTAAATTTTTGTATACAATAAATATAAACATTATAGTTTAATTATTTGAAAAGATAAATGTGTAACTGTAAATAGTTAAAAAATTAAAAGCATTTTATTTTACAACTACAATGAGGCTTCTCTCTTGGGTGAGACGCCGCATTTATAAAAATTGATTTTAAGGCAAAAAGGTGGCCTTTTTTTGTTGAAATATTTTTTCGTGTAACCATTTTTGACATTTTATGAGAGAGAGAGAGAGAACAAAATTTATTTACTATTAACATTACAATAATTATTATTTTAAAACTTATAACAATAAAATTTAAAATTTAACGATGAGCGAGAAGTTGAGTGATAAATTGCATTGATAGTTTCGTTGTGGATTTTAAATTGATTAATTTGGTAGTTGCAGGAAAAACTAAACCTGCTTGAATGAAAAAGAAACAAAATTTTTTTTTTTTTAAATTTAGAATAAAACTTACTTACTAAATGGTTAAAAATACTTGATAATATATGGTAATTTAGAGGTATATCAGTTACTCCGTACCGGTGGCGTTGCCATTGTTAATATCATTGTCGTCATCTTCGTCGTTGTCTGCCGTCAGTGTTTGTCGGAATATAGGTAAATTTTGATGTCAGTTTGTGCTTAATTCTAAAAGGAGCGTTGTCTCGTCGAATGTTAGTTAAGTTTTTCGTTAGTTTGCTTTTCGAAATTTGGGTCTCGTAAAATTTTGTAGATAGTCTGTTAACATGATCTTGAAAGTATTCGACGTCGGTTAGTTCATGTAGTCTCGTTATTCGCGTGTAACGGTCGCATCCTGTTATAAGTCTTAAGTTTTTGTTTTGGAATACCTGTAGTGGCTTGATTGCCGTTTTGGAAACGTTACACCAAGTTGCCGATGCATATGTCAGTATAGGTCGTATTAGTGTTTTGTAAAGTAGCAATTTGTTCTTGTTAGTCATCGTTTGCCCTTTCATCAGTGAGTATATTTTTCGCATTTGTCCGTATACAATTTGTTTTCTGTATTGTAAGTGATTTCGAAAATTAAGTCTCGTGTCCATGTTCATTCCTAAATATTTCACATTTACTTTCGGTTCAATTTTGTGTCCGTCTACCGTAAGAGGTTCAAAAATTTTATGGTTAGTCCGTTTTCGTGTAAAAATGATTGTCTCAGTCTTTTGTGGATTTTAGTTTTATTTTCCAGTGTTTAAAGTATGGTTTCAGTATGTCGACGTGTATCTGTATTTGTTTGTTTGCTACCTGTGCGTAGAACGAGTGGGCATAAATTGCGGTATCGTCTGCGTACAGAGCCGTATTCGTTTTTTGAAATGTTGGTATATCGTTAATAAATAGGTTGAATAGTTTCGGTCCCAGCACGGAGCCTTGGGGAACCCCTGCGTTAATCGTCTTTATCGTAGATGTTGAGTTATTTACTTTTACAGTCATGGTTCGTGAAGAAAGGTATGAATGTATTAATTTTATTAGGTGGGCCGAAAATTTGTAATATATTAATTTATACGTCAGTCCATCGATCCAAACTTTGTCGAAAGCCTTTTCTATGTCAAATAAGGACATGACTGTTACTTTATCTTTGTTAAAATTTCTTAATATGTCGTTGACAATTCTTGTTATTTGTAGTGTAGTGTTGTGTCCTTTCGTGAATCCAAACTGGCAGTTATTGGTAATTTTGAGGTCGTCCTCTTCCCGTTGCAGTCGGTCAAGTATAATTTTTTCAGTCAATTTCGAAAGGGTGTTGAGCAGACTGATAGGTCTGTAACTAAGTTGGTTGCGTTGCGTCTTTGTTGGGTTTTTGGATGGGTATCACAAGGCCAAGTTTCCAGTCCATAGGAAAATGTTGTAATTTGAAGATAGCGTTTATTATATAATTTAGTTGAACGATTGCTTTGTTCGAAAGATTTTTTAAAATTAAGTTTTCTACTTGATCCGGTCCCGGTGCTTTTCGGTTTGGTAGATTTTTTATAAAAGTTTTAATTTGTTTAGGATTGGTCAATAATTTTATATATTGGTCGGTCGTTAGTGTGTATGTTTTGACTAAAAAATCTTTGACGTCTCTTCTAATTTGTTTTTGTTCGTCGGTGTCCGTAGTGTCCGTATTATGAACTTTTTGAAAAGTTACAGCTAGGGCCTCTGATTTTTCTTTATCAGTCATGGCGGTGACGTTATTTTCTAAGTTTAAAGCCGGAATGGGTTTAAAAGTTTTTTTAAGATTTTTTGTCAATTTCCAAATGGAATTATCTTGTGGCTTTAACGTCGAAAGAAACTCAGTCCACTTTTTATTTTTAAATGTTCGGATCTTGTCTTGAATGTCTTTCGTCATTTGGGTCATAGTAATTTTATTGTTAATGTCAGCAGTTCGCTGCCACAAACGTCTAAAATAATTTCGGTCGGTAATTAAATTTAAAATTTCGTCCGGGAAGTTTTCTTTGTTTGTATTAATTTTGATTAATTTTGAATTTCTGTTTTTAGCGTCGGTAATGTTTAGTGTTAGATTCCTGACTTCATCTTCTAATGTTTCGATCGAATTAATATTGGGGTTAATTTTGATGATTTGGTCAAGCTCAGTTCTAAATTTTTTCCAGTTCGTGTTCTTGTAACTGGTGATTGTCTTTGTGTTTGTATTGTTCGTGAAATTGCCAAAATAAAATTGTATTACGTTATGGTCGGAGCTTAGTCTTGGCAGTGAGAGTGGTTTTGTCACATTGTTTACGTTTTTGTTAAGTAGTATGTCGATCGTACTGGGCGTCATATTGTTCATAGGGTGATGAGTATGTTCGTCAGAGTAAAGAATATCTAAGTTGTTATTGTTGCAGTAACGTAGCAGACAGTTTCCGTTGGTATTGTATGTATCACAGTTCCAGTTGCTATGTTTCGAGTTTAGATCGCCTGCTAACAAAATTTTGTTACCAATTCCAAAGAGTTGGTCAAGGTCATTGTCGTTAAAATGGTTTTGTGGTCTATTATATTCCACTATAAGTACCGTCTTGTCTTGCAGTTTGATTCCCAAAGCTTCGATGCTGGAATTCGGAATGTCAATCTGTACATGTGGTATATTAGTTCTTATTATTATTGCAGCGCCGCCAGCAGAAACGTCGTTATCGCGGTCTCTGCGAAGTACGGAGTAACCTGGAAATTTAATAGTTTTATTTGAGTTTAATTTTGTTTCGCTTACCAAAAGAATGTCGATTTTATTCGACACGATATAATTTTGAGTTTCCGAGAGTTTATTAATTATACCATTTGCGTTCCACAAATTTACTTTTAATTTAGAAGTCATAAGTGTCAATTTTGTTAAAGAAGTCTAGTGTTGCCTGAAATTTTTGCAGTTTTGTCTTGCAACCATTTATTAAGTTGTTATAATCGTTAAGGGCTCTAAACATCTCACTCATGTTTATATTGGAGTTCATTGTCAAATGTTTTAGGTCGTTTTAGTATGTTTTTAGTCTTACAGTTTTTTCCTCAATGGAATTTATATGGGGCGTCTATCCCGATTTAAAATGTGGCTTCTGTCCCATTTTGATAGGAGAGACGCCGCATGCCAATTTAACAATCGTACATTACACAACTTCAGCAAATTTGTTTAAAAACGATAAATAAGAACGCCAAGATGACGACATATAAAAAATAATATACAAGAAGTTAAGTACCAACTTAATTATGTTACGACTGAACATATTAGAAATATTTATATGTAAAAACTACACCAGCAAAATTAAAAACTTGAACTACTAATTAACACGTGCACTAAACAGTCACGTTAGGTTATAACCTTTAGGTTATAAGTCTTTATTATACTATAATAAATTAGTGGTACCATCCTTTGATTAGAAGACATATTTTTGGATACTGAGGCGTTTCTCCTGCCGCGGCATCTCACCGTAATTTACCCTACTTAAGGTAAGGTCAGACGAAGCTACTTTTGCTGCGCTGCCAATTAAAAAACTGCGCAGCTTAAGTTGCTTCTCGTGTGAACTATGCTGCAACCAGGGGTGGGCAAAATACATGAAAATATGTATTTGAAATACAAATTACAAAATACATTTGTTTTGGGTATTTGAAATTCAAAATACAAAATACATTTGTTTCGAGTATTTGAAATACAAAATACAAGATACTGTATTTCAAATACAAAATGCAGTATTTCAAATACAAAATACATTACATTTTCAGATTTTCGAGGTATTTACAAACAAAAGAAGTTCTTTATTAAACATAAAAATATGTATTTAAAATACATTATATTGATACATTATTATATTATTAAATTATAAAAAAAATTAATAAAAAAATTATTTGAAAAATGTTCCGCCAGATTTGCACGTGTTTTAAAATGCATCTGCGCAGGTCTGTTTTTTAAGTATCTTGGTAAATCGATTTAGATTTACAACTTAATTAATAATGACGTCTTTTATTGGTTGGAAAGAATGAAAGAAAAATTTCACTGGATTTATAAGGCGCATCTTTTGAAATCATTCAAATTATGGAGTAATTAATAAACTTCATTTATAGTAAACAAACAAACAAACAAACAAAAGTAAACAATTTAATTTTTTTAATTAATTGTGCGTTTTTGATATAAAATCGCTAATTAACATAATCAAAATGTTAACCTGTTATCAAAACAAAATTAAATGGAAATTTTTTCAAAAGTCAATAACCTTATCGATTTTAAAGTATTTTGTATTTTGTACAGTATTTTTTAAATTGTATTTGAAATTGAAAATACAAAATACATTTGTTTTGGGTATTTGAAATACAAAATTCAAAATACATTGAAAATATGTATTTGAAATACAAATTACAAAATACTAAATGTATTTCAAATACATGTATTTGAGATACTGTCCAGCCCTGGCTGCAACCCATATAGAACAGCGCATGCAGTAGACTCGTGTTTAGAGACAGTATATTTTGTTTTTGATCC
Organism: Rhagonycha lutea; assembly: GCA_958510855.1. Lineage (NCBI taxonomy): Eukaryota > Metazoa > Arthropoda > Insecta > Coleoptera > Cantharidae > Rhagonycha > Rhagonycha lutea. Next base: position 42,595,793 of record OY294037.1, read on the forward strand.
TGAATCCTTACGCATGCGCATTTGTTTCTTTTTTGTACTTAAGAAAATCAATTGTAATTTTGACAGCTGTCAAAATAAATTAAATTATTTCTTTCTATAATAATAGACCGTAAACTGTAATACTACTAATTGTTTAGTAGTTTCAGTGTAAAATTTGTGATTACAAATGTAAATAAAAGGACAATTATTAAAAAAATCACTTTAAAGCTCTTATAGGCGAAAAGCCGTCTTTAAATTACCACATTTAAATTATTTCCTTCTACAATAAACTGGCGTTCATAATAATTAATATAATATATATTTAATATCATTAAATATGATATAATCGGTTTTTGAAACGCATTACAACGTTATCCGAGCTCAACTACCAACCTTGCGAATTGGTGTTTGGTTTGTTAGCATTTTACATTTTTTACCTAGACGAGGAGCAAGCCCGACGTAGAACCCCCAACCTGGAGGACCAGAGAGATATTATTAATTTGTTAACTTTAAAGACGGCTTTTCGCCTGTATGAGTTTTAAAGTGATTTTTTTAATAATTGTCCTTTTATTTACATTTGTAATCACAATGAAACTACTAAACAATTAGTAGTATTACCGTTTACGGTCTATTATTATAGAAGGAAATAATTTAAATAAAAAATGTGTTATTTTATTATTTAATGTTATATTGGGTATCAGGTTATTGAATAATAAACTAATATAAATACAACACTTTATTATATGAAGCTATTTGGTTCGTAGTTAGATATAGACTGATTACTAATAAGTTCAGTCATTGTTACATGAACTTACTCCCACATACATACGCATAATATTTATTCTTACAACATCTCCTTTTTTTATAATTATTGAATAACAAATTTAAATCAAAGTTATATTATAATAATTCTTAAAACTTAAAATAACAAACTTTTCTTATTTCTAAAACTGATTACTTGTAAACATAATCTTTTAAATAACTAGGTCTCTTTAATTGTCTTCCATATCGCGACCTTGTCACTACTTCATTTTCCCGACTTTTAGTTTCACTTTCCGGTACCACTACATTTTCAAACTTATCATCACTGTTATTATTGAGTTTAGATTCTAACAATTGTTCAAACAAATCCTGATTATGATAGTTATGTTTCTTAAAATTATTTTTATTAACCTTTTTTATGAATCTCCTGTTTCTATTAACAATTTGATCATTATTGTGAAATTTAACATTATATGAACCAGGCCTGTAACTATTTTTGTTAACAATCATTGCAGGTTCCCAATACTTTTTTATTTTATTTTGAACTACAACTTCATCACCCTTTTTTAAATCAGGTAAATCTTTAGCTGTTAAATCAAATTGCGACTTTTGTTTAATTTGAGAATCTTTTAAAACTTTGTCAAAATTTTTATGACTGTAATTTGGTTTTAATAGGTTATTCTTTATTGGTACGTGACCTCTAAGTCTTCGTCCGAAAAGTAATTGTGCTGGTGACGGCATATTTGTTCCCAATGGTGTATTACGATATTCTAATAATACTAAATAAGGATCTTTATTATCGAATTCTGCTTTTTTAAACAATTTCTTGATTGTTTGAACTTGTCTTTCGATAAAACCATTTGATTGAGAATAACGTGGAGATGATGTCTTATGTATTATTTCCCAATTTTCCAAAAAATTTTGAATATTTTCATTCGTGAATTGCGGTCCATTATCCGTATAAATTACTTCTGGCTTTCCATGTCTAGCAAATATGGATTTAAATATTTTAACAACTTTATCGGCAGTTGTTCTTTCAAATATTTCAACTTCAGGATATTTTGAATACCTGTCTACCACTAAAAGATATTCTTTTGAATTTAAGGTAAAAAAATCTGCGGCTACACTTTGCCACGGTCTTTCTGGTAGTTCTCTATTAATTAATGTTTCTTTTTGCTGAGTATTTTGAAATTTCAAACATGCTGCACAATTTTTAATCGTGTCTGTTATTTCTTTAGTCATAAATGGCCAATATACCCGTTCCTTTGCTCGATTTACTGTTTTTGAAATACCCAAATGATTATAATGGATTCTACCTGTAATTTCTTTTCGCATAGATTTAGGTATTATAAATCGATCTCCTCGAAATAACACTCCATTGATTTCAGTTATTTCATCTTTAATTTTAAAATATGGTTTAACTATGTCATTAAGTTTACTTTTATGACTTGGCCAACCTTGTGATACTATTTTCTTTAGCAAGGTTAATTCTTCATCTTTGTCAGTTTCATTTTTCAATTTATTGAACTGTTTTGGGCTAATTTCCGCATAGTTAATAATGTTAACATGAGCTTCTATTTCACTCTCTATTATTTTAAAATCATTGTTTTCACAAAATGCCCTTGACAACGTGTCAGCTAAATAAAGTTTCTTTCCTGGAACATATTTAACTTCCAAGTCGTAATTTAAAACATTGAATAACATTCTTTGTAACCTTGGTGGGCTTTTCTCAATTGGTTTTTTAAAAATACTTTCCAACGGCTTGTGATCAGTTTCTACTGTCACTTTTTTTCCATAAATATATTGTTTGAATCTTTGACAACCAAACGTAATTGCCAACAGCTCTTTCTCGATTTGAGCATACCGCTTTTGCGTGTCATTTAATGCCTTTGATGCATACTCAATTGGTCCTCCTTCCTGAAGGATTACTGCACCCATGCCCTCACTCGAGCTATCTACCGATAAGGTAATTGGTTTCTTCTCATCGTAGAATTTCAACACGGGACTTTTACTTAACAAACCTTTTAGGTGTTCAAAATCCTCTTCGTGTTTTTGTGTCCAGTTCCACACAACATCTTTCTTTATAAGTTTTCTTAAATTTTTGGTTAATTCTGAAAGATTTGTTATAAATTTGAAAACGTATGTTACCATTCCTAAAAATCTACTCAATTCTTTTGAGGTTTTAGGCGTTTTAATTTGCTTGATTGCTTCAACCTTTTCATTATCAATTTCAATTCCTTTCTCTGAAATTATATGTCCTAATACATATTTAATTTGCTTTACGCCAAATTTACATTTTTCTTTATTAAATTTTACTCCTTTTTCTTTTGCACTTTCCAACACTTGATTTAAAATTTTATCGTGTTCCGCTTCATTTGGAGCAAATATGATCAAATCATCGATATAAATTTTTATACCCTGTATTCCTTTGAATACTTCCGTAAAATTTCTATGAAAAATTTCAGGTGCATTGCTCAACCCATATGGCAATCTGTGAAATCTATATCTTCCAAAAGGTGTGACAAATGTTGTCAGTTTTGAAGAATTTTCTGACAATGGAATTTGCCAAAATCCTTTTGAAGCATCTAGCACAGAAAATATTTTTGAACCAGCCAAATTATGCATCAGCTCTTCAAATGTAGGTAATTCATACCTTTCTCGCAAAATTGCATTATTTAATTGCCTCGGGTCTAAACAAAGCCTTATTTTATTCTTAGGTTTACTGACGATTACAATTGGATTGACAAATTCAGTAGCTTAGAATATATACCTAAGGAAGGACTACTTGAATACAAAATGCGTGTAAAAGTGGTCTTCTATGGCGGCTTTGCCAGTGGCGTAGCATAAAAATATTGGCAAAGGTCGTCAGTAAAATGTTTTGAACACAAGTGTGACGATGGAGTTGGAGACCAATATTACGGCATTTTCATTTTTTTTAACCAAAAATAATCTTTCTCATCTCATTTTTTTGGAAATCTAAATTATAAAAACGATATTTAATGTAAATAGATGTAAATATATAGAATCACTGTACGCCTATGATTTAAGCACATTGTGGTAATAACCTCACAAATTTATATTTTTGTTATAAAATTATTTAAAAAAACTCTAAGTACTTACGTATGCCAAGTTATACCATTTTTAACATTTTTCTTGGTCTTAGAAGTGCCATAAACACTACAACAAACCATTATAACAATTTAAAATATAATAATTATGAGTCACCGAGTTAGAAGTTGGTCTTCTGGGCGGAGCTTCTACCCACGATTTTTGTCTCGCTTTTTATGCATACGGAATTATGCAAGCAGTCCTTCCTTAGGTATATATTCTAAGTTCAGTAGCCTCAGTAACCTCACTAATTATTTTATCCTTGAGCATCGTATCAAGATGCTTTTTTAAAGGTTCCCTTAAGGTTGCGGTTTTCAATGTGGGCGATTCATCAAGTCATAAATATGACTATCAAGTGGTGACCTGCAGTGTCTAATAGTTCAACTACGAGATGCGTTCAACTCGACTAAAATATAATAATATAATAAACTACATGATTTTTGCAATTTTTATCATAATAAAATTAATGAAAGGATGAATGAACGATTGTTGAAACAAACCTATGAATCATAATATATTTATAAAGCAAAATTATAATGGTTTTCAGGTATCAATGCTCTGGGAAGTAGTAATTTAATAAAATATGCAATAAAAAATAAAGAATCAAGTTATAATTTCAAAATAATACATAAAATATAAAATAAAAGTTCAATGTTTGCTGTCTTGCATTTTATTTATCTTCAACATGATAAGAAACATCGCAGGTGAAAGGAAGGAGAAATTTTGTCATCTATTCGAATATATTCGCATTGCATTATTTTTTATATACATAGGCAGTGGCGTAGCTAGAACTTTTGCCGCCCGGGTGGAAAATGTTTTGGAATGAACTTTTTTTAAATACTATTTCCTAATTGATGAAATTTCCCAAAAAATTTCTTTTGCCGCCCTTAATGCCGCCTCCAAAAATTTTTGAATGACCTTTTTTTTAACCCAATTTCCTATTAATGCCGCCCCTAAAAATGTGCCGCCCGGGCGGTCCGCCCCCCATTAGCCACGCTACTGTAATATAGGTTCTCTTGTAATTGTTGGATATTGTTATTGATATCGCGTAAGCGAGCCGCCTCGCCTGACTGATTTATGCGCGCAAAGCGCACTCTTTCGCCCGACCGTGCGAAAGAAAATCCCGGCGAGCGCGGCCATAGTCGTCGGGAAAAGAGTAGAATTTTTATGGTAAAAATCCTTGTGACAGCGAGATTGAAGAACCCAACGAACGGATTTTCGCCGGACACGATTCCGTCGACGCCCCTAGGGTTCCCATAGAGCCAAAACGTAGTGGCGTCGCTACCACTAGCTGGGGGGGGGGGCGATTTTTCAAAGTGCAGGTCGTTTTTTCGACATAATTTGTTAGAAATGTGCTTCCACCATTTCAGGCGGCGATCGAAAATGACGGGGCGGCATGTCAAAATGACCGCCGTTAAAAGCTCTATCTGACCGTGCCAGAAAAATCCACCCAACTCTTCCGGGGCGGCAGCTGTGAGCGAAACACTTTCCCATTCCGAGTGCAGAAAAATTGAAAATTTGCAGTGATAAGCGATTTCCCCAGCAGAACCCACCGAACCGATCTCAACGTATGAGGCGGCGGTCGACGCAGGAGGTATTCCCATCGTGCACAACCGCAAGCGCGATCTTGGGAGACGTCGGGGGCCTCCGTGGTGAAGCCTCAAAGTTGATGAACTTTTTTTGAAAAATTGTTGTTAAAGTGCCTCGCAAACGGGGGGTGGCGTACGAAAGTTTACGTTAAAGGTGCTAAAATGTCGGCTCCGACGAGTTTTATCCGAATCTTGCGCAAAACGGAGCGGCGGGGGAGACCGAAAAGCTTTCCCGGCGCGGCAACGGCGTAGCGGCCAAACCGCAAAAACCTTATCTGCCGGACCTTAAAAATGCCTTAAAAATGCCGTGGGGTGGCGCACCAGAAGGTCAAAGTTAATAAATTTTAAAAATGTCTCCTATTAGTCGAAATTCGTATATCAAGAGCCTTCTTTTCGAAATGTTTAAATTTTATCGTGGAAAAGGTTAAACCGCCTAATTATAAGCAGAAATCGTAAAGACGGCCAACCGAATCACCTCTTCTTGGATGTAGTAAAAGACGAAAGACTTTTTCCAAAAATGTTAATTCTTATAAAAAATTTAAAAATCTGTACTTATTATAATAAATAGAAAAACTTTCTATTAGAGTAATTTGTAAAAAGCAGTTGACACGGCGCGGATTCTACGAAACCGTGACTCATTAGTGTGGCATGTCAATCAACGCGGCTGTATGATTACATTGCACGTTTAGTCGGTAAAACTACCTAATACACTAACAGAATGACGGAGAATAGTCAAACTATTTTTATGATAACCAGAGCTACTATAATTTTCTCGTCAACAGATTTCTGTAAAATCATACTGGATATTATTAAACTGAAGAAAAATTTCATATTAATTTGAATTTGCTTAGATTTTTAAAATAATGAATATAATTCCTCCAAATTTTTTTACAAGCAGTGTAAAGCATGGCACCTGGGTGTGAATTTGTTTTTAGAGTAAAAATCGGTATATCTGAAGCAATAAAAATTATTCAATACAGACTTTGCAATCACTAATATTGACAAATTTCAACAGCATATTTGGGATAGTTATAGTGTTCTGATTATAATAAAAAGTAATTCACACCCTAGAACAAAGTTTCTACTTTCTAATGGCGTTAAAATCATTACCTAAAAGTTTGTAGTTTTCAAACGTAAGCAAATGCAATGTGACCAGATATTAGCATAATTGCCATAAGCCACCCACGCGCAAAACCGCAGCCTTAATGCAAATGGGACTTTTCTGCATGTTGCTGCAGCCGTTTCGTAATCTTTTTTTAATTTAAAATCACATGGTTCCACCTCGATTTTTCCTATTCCTTTGAATAATTCAGAATAATCTCTTAAAACCTTTACTTTATAATCATCATTAATTACATTAATGTTCAAATTTTGGGTTTGTTTTAGCAAATTCAAATTTTGTATCGTTTTGATACCTATTATTGGTTTAGCAGCTAAATCTTTACATCAATTATTAAAAAATTTATTACGTTACTTTCTTTTCTGCAAATAATATTCAAATTACAGGACCCTACAACATTGAGTTTTATACCTCCATAATTAAAAACCTCGTTCTTACATTTTCTCAAACTTAAATTTTTTAATTTTAACTTTTCAAAAATAAATAACGGAATAACATTACAATCTGCCCCTGTATCTAATTTAAATTTAATATTTTGATTAATTTCTGGTATTAAAATTGTTTCGTCAAATTCAGAATTTACTGTATTGACTGTTAAAGTACCTAATACATTTTGCATGACATCAGAATCGCTTTCTGAATCATCTGTTTGAACTTGAACCCAATTAATATTTTTAGATTTACACATTTTAGCTAGGTGGTTATACCTTTTGCATTTTCTACACCTGAGAAATTTTGCTCTGCACGGCTCATTGAATAGATGACCTTGCCACAACGTTGACATACCTGTTGTCTGAAGTTGTCCTTATGAGATGAATATTTATTTCTGACCTCATATTTGTTGCGTCCTTGGTTTGGCAGTTTCCTTGATACCATTTCAACTTTTTCACTTCCGTGGGCGTCTTTATTCAGATTTTTCATATAATTTTCACTTTCTTCAGCAGTTTTGCAAATTTCCACTGCTCGCTTGTAATTTAAATTCGGCTCTCTTAGCAACCGATTTTTAGTAGCTGGATTTTTTATTCCACACACTATTCTGTCTTTAATTAATTCGTCTTTTAAATCCCCGTAATCACAGTTACGCGCAATTTTCCTCAAATCCGCTAAGTACGCTTCAAACGTTTCCGATTCGCGCTGGCATCTCGTATTGAATTTACTTCTTTCAACACTTTTATTAGTTTGAGGTAAAAAATAATTGTCATATCTTTTAATTATTTCACTAAGGTCTTTTTGTTGCTCATCAGTTAGATCGAAAGATTTGTACACTTCACGGGCTTCGCGACCAATGCAATGTAACAAAATAGCAACTTGTACATCACCTGCTTTTAAACTACAGCCACTCGCGATGTTAAAAATTTTAAAATCGGATTTAAACAATTTCCAATTTTCGGAAATGTCACCTTCCATTAACATGGATTTTGGTTGTTTGAGGAATTCCATTTTCACTTTTAAATATTACCTTTGTAACACTTTACTTTATCCACTATTTATTACCTTTGTAACTTTGGAAACTAGTTAATGCCTTTGCACTAATTATTTTTATTATTACCTTTGTAATAATTCTTATTGAGTCTTCTTCTAACCCCTTTTTACGACTGCGCCATGTTATATTATTATTTAATGTTATATTGGGTATCAGGTTATTGAATAATAAACCAATATAAATACAACACTTTATTATATGAAGCTATTTGGTTCGTAGTTAGATAAAAGGTTTGTTCGTTTGTATGAACTAACTTGAACTGGGTTATCTTTCGAGACAAAATACTCCCACCACAAAAGTTAGATAGTGTTCTAACTTGCACTGCCTACTCCTCCTATGGAGGTCGAGCAAGAAGTTCATGTTTGGTCATGAACTGAGCAGCCAAACGAACACAGTACATTGCACTAACTTGAACCGAGCAAGTTAGTTCATACAAACGAACAAACCTATAGACTGATTACTAATAAGTTCAGTCATTGTTACATGAACTTACTCCCACATACATACGCATAATATTTATTCTTACAACAAAATGTACTACTTTGACGAAATTTGACAGCTGTCAAAATTACATGTGATTTTCTTAAGTACAAAAAAGAAACAAATGCGCATGCGTAAGGATTCAGGATCAAAAACAAAATATACTGTCTCTAGATACGAGTATGCAGTAGTACTGCTTGCAGCATTTTTTAACTCGCACGCTGTTTAAAAGTAGCCTAGTGTGAGCCACAATTTTGTGAGTTGCAGTTGCAGTAAAAATTATTCATTTAGGTGAAACTTTTGCAGCGGCTGCACGTGCAGTTTGTGTGTTGTGTTCAACAATTTTTAATATAATGCCAGCCTATAACTGGAAGCGTGAAGAGGTTTTCAAATTAATTGAAATGGTGGAAGACCGAAATTATCTTTGGCATGTCGTGAGCTCAGATTATCATAATCAAATCAAGCGGCGGAATTGTCTTGCAGAAATTGCATCTGCATTGAATATTCCCGCAGATGAAATTTAAAAAAAATTCATACTCTTCGGGCTGAACATTCCAAAGAACGTACAAAAATGAAATTGAAAAAATCTGGAATATCACGAATAATTACTACGAAGTACGTTGGCGGTTGCAGCAGAAGTAAAAGTAGCCAAGGTGTCGGTTGCAAGCTGAAGTAAAAGTAGCCAAGGTGCGAACAGCTTTGCTACTTTTGCGTAGCTTGCAACTTTTTTAAGCAGCCGCAGTACAGAAAACTGCGTGTTGCAGGCTACTTTTCAGTCTGTGTGTGAACCTTGTATGCAATTTATGCAGCCGCAGTAAAAAAACTGCGCAGCAAAAGTAGCTTCGTCTGACCTTAGCTTGTGGTTAATTAATAATTGAATTTTGATAATTTTTTCATTTTTAACTTTTTTGTTATTAACTTTTTTGAAGTGGAAACATTTTTTATAAAAATATAAAGCCGGAATTCCACGGAGGCAACACTGAACGAAATGAGGCATGCTACATTAATTTAATTCTTTAATTTATCATTATTAATTTATTCGATTGTCTTTATAAACACTCATTCTATTGTTCCATAATATGGGTAAATTATAGTATTTTTTTATAAATGAAGCTTTTATCTCAATATTAAACTCCATTGACAACACCATAAAACAAGTAGCATGCCTCATGTCGTACAGTGTTGCCTCAGTGGAATTGGGGCTTAATATCAAATTTGAAATAAAACTTGCCTCGGTGTCAGAAAAATCGCTTTTTTCACTGTAATTGCATTTTTAAGGGTCGTCTGTTATAATAAAAAATGAATATCTTCATTGAAAAGATTATCAAATGTCCTCACGTTCAAAAATAACGATTATGATGATAATTTGGACCAATTGTGTTGTCGGACAGATTGTCAACAACAACGACCAACCAGAGTACGTTGTGTGTCAACTTTTAAAATCATCGCTTTATATACAGGGTGTCCCCGCACTCACTTTACATAACTTAGGTGGTGATAGAGGACACTTTTCTAAGAACAATATTTAACAAAATTTTTTTTCTAAATTCAAACCTTCGAGAGTTAGGCCTCTTTAAAGCATTTTTTTTTATTTCCACCTTAACGTGGCGATAGCTCCGAAAATAATGATTTTTCAGTAAAAATGGTTTCGTGCTTTTTAAAAGAGCGTGAAATAATCTACAAACTAGGTTTATACCTTTTATTGTCTAAATTCAACGGATTTCGAGGTATGAATTAAAGTAAGCTAAAAAATGTCGAAAAATTTGAGCTTTTCTTTTTTTTGGTTTTTTTAAAAATGCTGTATCTTTTAAACGAAACATTTTACAAAAAATCTGACGCCCCATTCCGGATAGGAAATTTAACGGACTACAACTTTTGTCTAGTAAAAATTTTTGAGAAACCAATGCATTTCACAGAAAATTAGAAAATAATGTGTCAAAAATTCGAATTTCTGCGATTAAAAGTGTCGAAAAATCGATTTTTTTCGATTTTTTTCGACATGCATCTTTTAAAACAATCACGACTGTATATTGATAATGAGGGTGGTCATTTTCAACAATTACTTTATTAATGTAATAATTTAAAATTAATTAATAAAATAATTTTTCAAAAAAAATAAAAATTTTGTGAATTTAATTTTATGTTTTGTAGCTGCCTTGTTTGTTACTTTCTGATTTTCTGTGAAATGGATTGGTTTTTCAAAAATTTTTACTAGACAAAAGTTGTAGTCCGTTAAATTTTCTATCCGGAATGTTTGTTTAAAAGATACAGGGTTTTGAAAAAAACCAAAAAAAAAGAAAGCTCAAATTTTTCGACATTTTTTAACTTACTTTAATTCATAACTCGAAAGCCGTTGATTTTAGACACTAAAAGGTTTAAATCTAGTTTGTAGATTATTTCACGGTCTTTAAGAAAGCACTAAACCATCTTTACTGAAAAATCAATATTTTCGGGGCTATGGCCACGTGAAGGTGGAAATTAAAAAAAAATGCTTTAAGAGGCCTAACTCTCGAGGGTTTGAATTTAGAAAAAATTTTGTGTTAAATATTGTTCTTAGAAAAGTGTCCTCTATAACCACCTAAGTTATGTAAAGTGAGTGCGGGGACACCCTGTATAGTATTAATAGTTGATCGGATTAACGAAGATATATTTTTCCCAAGTAGGCTATCGCAGCATTGGATCCCAGGGGAAGGTGATTTTAAGTCGGTAAAACGTTGGACCTGTTAGGTTGTCAGACAGATTAATAAAAGTAGATCCGAATTTAATAGTGCATTTCTATTTTAATTAATTTTAAAGAGTGTTCCACCAAAACAATTTGAGGCTAAAATTATTAAAAGCCACAGTGTACTTTTCAAATTTTGTATAAATTTTATAGTGTTGTAAATTTTTCTGCTGGATCTTAATATCGAACAAAAAAGCTAATACTGTATTGTTTTAGATAAAAGAGTCAACGATTGGCCTCTTATGGAAACTCCTCACAAGGCAGTTGGAATATCAATTTTTTATTTATTAGCTATTTATGTCTTCCTACCAAGATATATGGAAGACAGGAAACCATACGAATTAAAAATATTTATACAGTGTTATAACATATTTCAAGTTATAGCCTGTTCTTGGCTGATATATAGAGTGAGTATAAATCTATAAATCAAAGTAGTAAATTAAAACATTATTTTGTAAAAGACGTTAACTTCGGGATGGACGACTACATATACGTTGGGGTGTCAGCCTATAGTTTTCTCCGAAGATCCATTAGCGATACAAATGGCAGGCTGTTTTTGGTGGACTATGATGTTAAAAATCATTGAATTCATAGAAACAATAATTTTTTCATTAAGGAAAAAAAGCAACCAAATATCAGGATTACATGTATATCATCATTTATCTACCGTTTTTATAACTTGGATAACTTGTAGATATTCAGCAAGTAAATTGATCTAAAAGTATGACGAATTTTATAAAAAATAATGTTTTGCTTTCCAGATGGAATGCCTTCGTTTGCTATTATATTAAACTGCATTGTTCATGTTTTGATGTACAGTTACTACTTTTTGGCTTCATTAGGTCCAGAAATGCAAAAGAAATTAACTTTCGTTAAATCCAAGATAACAATTATACAAATAGTAAATACTTTAAAATTAATTACTAATATTTAGTACCTATTATGTCTTGCTATTTTTTCAGGCTCAACTAATCATTCTATCGTTACACGCTCTTCAGGCGCTTTCTCCAAATTGCGATGTAAATATTTTATATCCAGGAATCTTTGTTCCTGTATTAGTAGTAAACATAATATTGTTCTTAAAGTTCTATCGGAAAACTTATCTTAATAAAAAGGATAAATAATACACACACAAAAATATTGCAGTAAAAATGAAAGCATTGCACTAAAATCAACATTATTTGGTTTTAAAAATGGCGTAGACATCAAAACTTTTAATTTGAAAGTAGAGCTACTTTCATTTTGAATTCATACTACTGTCAATTCGAGAGTAACTACTTTTGTAAATAATATCAATTTTCAAAAGTAGTTGCTCTCTTAATTAACAACAATCAAATTAACAATAGGTATCATTTTACTGTTATTGTTTCTCATCCAAAATACTACTATATACTAACCTTTCGTGTATCCAAGTTATTAATAATGTAGAAATGTATATTACCTTTAATCAAAATGAAATCTCGCACTACCTGAAAATCTTGCTAGAGCCGCCCCTGAGTAAATGCAATTGGCTGATTAAGAAATGGTACTTTTTTAGATCTTAAAGATGTAAAAAATATTTACAATCGAAATTACACTTTCCCAATACATGTACATTTGACACCACAACAGGAATTTTATTTTCAAGTTAATCTAACTTAAGACACTATGGCGACTGTTGCTCGGAGATTTACAAATATTTATTTGTTAAACAATTCGCGAACGGTGAATGTATAAAGGAAAAAAATTATTGCACAAACGTACACAAACGAACTAACGAACGACAAACTGTCGTGCTGCAATAAATAAAAAATATATTTTTTAACTTAATTTTTAAGTTTATTATAGGTTACGTTTTAAGGTTACAAGGGCAGTTTTGTGCAATTCTAAATGCATCTGTTGTGCTGCAATAAATCAAAAAATATATATTATTATTATTATAATATTTTTTAATTTAATTTTTAAGTTTTAAGGTTAATATTTTAAACAAATAAAGTAATTATTAAACCCATAAGCAGAAACTTTTTTTAGTGTTATAGATTTACATAAATAGGTACTACATTAAAAATATTTTTGTGTGAAAACGAGAATAAATATTTATTGTCAATCTACTTTTCCTGACCCGTTTTAGGAAAAGTATACATTCACTAGGTATTGTAGACTCTCACTAGTAAAAGTAGATTTTTTTGGCGAATCAAAAGTAAATTGTCTACTATTCCTAAACAGTCTAGTGAATGTCTACAGTCCCTAGTGATTGTAGACTTTCACTGCATTGTCCACTTTCACGGTAACATATACACTAAATTAAAATCTATATTCTGCACTTAAGGTGGCCGGATTCGGCGTGGGCGAATATATTTTTAATAATTCATTTATAAAGTAGTGGTACGTAGTGAGTAGAAGTAAAACTATTAATCCTCAGCTACTATGCTATTTTACAGCGTTTGATAATTAAATGCAACACGACGTTGATACTAGTATATACATACATTTAACCCATGCATTTAACCGACCCACTACACACAAGATAATTATTTTTTATGAGTATCAGCGTTTATGAACAAATTGCACATAATGCAAAAACTATCTAACTTTATTATATCAAAAATTATTTAGAATTCAACCTCTATCTAAAAGTCAATTTTAGAGGATTGATTGCCTTAATTATTATCAATTAAAATCAAAAATTTGTTGATATTCAATATCAACAAATTTTTGATTTGATGAGTACAAATAAAGAGAAAAGAGATAGATCTAATAGTCTCCCTTCTATCAAGGATTATATAAAGAGAAAAAGAGAAGAAGAAGGAGAAACAGAAAGAAAGGAGAGCCTAGTAGAGAAACTGGGGGAAGATCAGGTATTTCAGAGAAGCAAAAAAACCGCAACGACACCAGGAAAACAAAACATAGAGATGGTAACAGGATTTACCATGCTCTACCCAAAAAGTGTTACGATTAACTTTATCGAATTAATTATTAATTAATAAAAAATGAGAACCACATTTTATCAAATACTACAAATATTTAAAATTATGTATTTATACTATACATAGATGATGTATTGGACCCTGAGTTGTGTTTACAGATAGTGAAGTGATAATTTGCAATTTTTGAGAAAAACTGTGAATTTGTGGAAAGTGAAATAGATAATTTGGAACAAGCGAACGTAATAAAGCGGTGGAAGCGTTAGTAGCAACAGAAAAAGATCCTAAAAGGTAATATTTTGAAAATAAGATTTGTGCAGGTTAGGTTACATCCAAGGATAACTGATTATCGAAATAGTAATGCAAGTGTCTCCTAGGGGTTGACTCGGATGCTTGTATTGTCGCTGTTGATGTGAATACCATTAAACAACTAGAAGAAGGAAGAATAACGCAGAAATTAAATAAACCGGAATGTTTTAAGGTTAGAACAATTTTATAGTACGACCGCTTAAATAAAGTTATAGTTGAAATTGCCATTTTTATGAGAAGAGATATACTATAGATAAATGAGTACAAATAAAGAGAAAAGAGATAGATCTAATAGTCTCCCTTCTATCAAGGATTATATAAAGAGAAAAAGAGAAGAAGAAGGAGAAACAGAAAGAAAGGAGAGCCTAGTAGAGAAACTGGGGGAAGATCAGGTATTTCAGAGAAGCAAAAAAACCGCAACGACACCAGGAAAACAAAACATAGAGATGGTAACAGGACCGGAAACAACGAAAGAAATGAATGAAGTAAAGGAAATGCTGATGAGTCTAACTGCAGTGGTGAATCAGGGCTTCAGTAGCACCAAACAAGATGTAAAAGAGATTAGGGAACACCTCGAAATTTCAGAAAAAAGATGGAACGAGGAGAGACAAGCGATGAGAATGGAAATACAAGACCTGGAGCAAAAAATCGTAAGGCAAGATGAAAGAATCGTAAAACTCGAAGATCAAATTGAAAAACATGAGAAAGACAGAAAGGGGACTAATATTATTATAAAAAGCTCTCCACCATTAGGAATGGAGACAAAGGAGAAAGTTGAAAGGTTTCTGAAAGAGGAATTAAAGGTGAATGTGGAAGTAACGGAGTCATTTAAAATAAGCAAGGTACCTGGAAGAGAAGTGGTGATGGCGAAATTGAGAAGCCAGGACCAAAAAAATAGTGTAATGGCAAATAAGAATAAATTAAAGGGAAGAAATATCTACATTGAAAAAGACCTAACTTACCAAGAAAAGGAAATCCAGGACAAAATATGGGAAGTTGCCAGGAACGAGATTAAAAGCGGAAGCAAAGTTAAGGTTGGATTTCAAAGAATGTACAAACAGGACAAGATATACATGTGGAACAAAACAACGAATAAACTGGAATTGACTGAGAATTCGTCACAAACATCAAAAAAGTAACAGAGGAAAAGAAAGGAGAAACTGGACCGTTCCAACCAGGTGCTCCAGAAAAAGATGTTGGGACAAAAAAGATGACAGTGCAAAAAAAAAGGTCAAACGAAAAAATAAAAAACAAAAAAAAAGGAAAAGAAAATGATGAAAGTCGCCACATGGAACATTAGAACTCTCCTAAAGGCAGGGAAAATAAACGAAATAACCAGAGAACTAGAAAGATGCAAAATAGATGTAGCTGCCCTTCAAGAAATCAGATGGAAAGGTCAAGGTGAAATCGTAAGGCCTGGATATGTAATATTGTACTCTGGAGAGGAGGAACAAGGAAGGAATGGCACTGGGTTTATGATAGCAAGAAAATTGTATGATGACGTAGTACAGTTTAAACCAATAAATGGGAGAATAGCGTACATCAGAATCAAGAGAAAGCCCACAAATATTTCAATTATTAGCGCCTACGCTCCCACTGAAGACAGCAACGAAATAGAAAAAGAGAACTTTTACAACGATTTAGAAGAATTATGCGATACAATCACTAAAGCGGATTTATTAATGATTGTGGGAGACTTTAATGCTAAGGTGGGAAAAGAGGAGTACATCTCTGAGGTCGCGGGTAAACAGACGATTCACAGTGAAACCAATGACAACGGACATAGAATGTGTAATTTGGCAGCAGCAATGAACCTGGACATCAGCAGTACTCGATTCAAACATAAAAAGATACACAAGATAACTGGGATGTGGCCGGGCGGAGGAAGCGAAGAAGGAAATCAGATTGATCATGTCATGGTATCAAAGAAAAAAAGAATGTCAATCATGGATGTGAGATCACATAGGGGAGCTAATGCGGATACTGATCATTATATGGTGGTGGCAAAGGTAAAACAAAAAAAAGAACATAGTACTACGAAAAGGATTAATAAAAGAAATCTAGCAACTAACAAATTTTGTAACGATGTAACAAGAGAAATTTATGAAGATACAGTAAAGGAAATGATTACGAATGAAGGAATGAGTAATAATATGGAACGGGAATATGAAAATATCGTAGGCATCTTAAAAAAAAGTGCAGAGGAAGTACTAGGATACACAGAGAAAATGAAAAATAGTGAGTGGTTTGATGATCATTGCGTTGAGTTATGTAACGTAAAGAGAGAAGCAAGAGCGAAATGGATGGCAACAGGAAAGAATGAAGACTTGGAAATTTACAAGGAAGCCAGAAAGGAAGCTAGTAAAAAGTATAGAAAGAAGAAAAACCTATGGATGAAGGAAATTATGCAGGAAATAGAAGAGAGCAATAAACAAAATAGTAGTCGGCAATTCTATGAAACGTTGAAGCGACAGAAAACAGGAAATAAGGTAAAAACAAAAGGAATGAAAAACAGTGAAGGAGAATTGGAGCATGATACGGAGAAAATAAAACCGATATGGGTGGATCATTTTAGAAAATTACTGACTGTAGAAGAAGAAGAAGAAGAAGAAGGAGGTGAATTATATAACGAACTGAATGAAGATAACCAACAGGTTGATGAACCAAGTTATGACGAGACAGTAGAAATAATAAATAAGCTCAAAAATGGAAAGTCTCCGGGTAAAGATGGAATAAATGCAGAGTTACTTAAATATGGAGGAGAGGTGTTACACGAGAGACTATATGGAATCATAAAGAATGTATGGATAGAGGAAATAATGCCTAAACAATGGAAAGAGGGTGTAATAGTAACAATAAAAAAGAAGGGCGATGTAGAGAATTGCGAGAACTACAGGGGAATCACACTACTGAGCTCGGCGTATAAGGTATTATCAATGTTAATAAATAAGAGATTAAAGGGTTACGCAAGGAAAATAATAGGAGAGTATCAGTGTGGTTTTGTAGAAGGAAGATCGACAGTAGATGCAATATTCACATTGAAACAAATAATAGAGAAAAGTTATGAGCACAGTATAAACATGTACATACATGATGTTTCTAGACTTCAAACAGGCATTTGACAAAATAAAAAGAAAGAAACTTTTAAAAATCATGCAGGAATTTAAAATTCCGAACAAACTCATAAGAATGACAAAAGTAACTATGGAGGAAACCACAGCATGCATAAGAACCTCAGACGGCGAGACCAGCGAATTCACAGTAAATAGCGGGGTGAGACAGGGAGATACAATGTCGTCAACACTGTTTAATCTGTGTCTTGAGAAAATAATCAGAGGGTTGCAAGAAAATGGAACAATAGCTAACAGATCAGTGCAAATAGTTGCATATGCAGATGACGTGGTGGTTATATCAAGAACTAAAGAAGCATTAATTGAAACCATTAAAAAAATCGAAGAAGCAGCAAGACATATGGGACTGTTAATAAACAAAAGCAAAACCAAATATATGAAGTGCCAAAGAGGAAATACAAGAGAAGGATTACAAATCAACAACCATGTATACGAAGAAGTGGATAACTTCCACTACCTAGGAATACAAATCAGCAACAAAAATGAAAGACAACAAGAAATAAAAAGAAGAATACAGATGGGTAACAGAGCATATTACACTAACAAACAGTTGCTGGGGGACGGAAACTTATCAAGAACAACAAAAATGAAAATATATAAGACTTTGATAAGACCGGTGCTTGTGTATGCGGCGGAAACCCTATGTATGGCCAAGAAAGAGGAGGAAGAACTACGAATTTTTGAACGAAAAATAGTGAGAAGGATATTGGGACCAAGAAAGATAAACGATGAAGAATACAGACCTCTAATGGATTTTGAGATAACGAAAGAAATGGAAAATGAAGACATCGTGAGAGTGATCAAATCTATGAGAATGAAATGGCTCGGACACGTGATGTGAAGCAACGAAAGCACGGTCACAAGAAGAATCATGGAATGGAGACCAATGGAGAGTCGTACTAGTGAAAGACCTAGGGTTTGATGGTGCGACCAAGTGATGGAAGACAACAAGAAATAAAAAGAAGAATACTTATGTTCATAAGAACAATGAGGGTCGAGGATTGGAGAACGAAAATAATAGACAGAAAAACATGGAGAAGAATATCAAACGAAGCGAGATCAGATATTAGATTATGAAATGAGATGTAATGAAAGTGGGGACAGACCACCCCAACAAATGGTTTTGTAAAATCTCTACGGAGATAGCAAAATTCCGTCAGGAATAATATGCTGTATTATTATTATTATTATTATTATTATACTATACATAAATAATTTATAATTTGGTAAGAATAGTACTTTTCATCACAAGGACGTAAAACGAGATTTTTCGTTCGAAGGGCACCCGAACGCCCCCGAGGTGAAATAGTTATTTTTGTATCTAGGGCGTAAAGTGTAAGTTTTTGGCCCGCGGCGTGAGTTACTATATCTTATCAAGATTATCAGTAAGCACCTTGAAAGTACGTGTCATAATATGCGTAATTAACTAAAAACAAGCAAAAGTCATTAGATCTGTTCGTTCAGTTGTTTGAAACCGCTTGCAAACTGACAGACGCATGCGCAGTTTTGAATTCACGTTATAATTTTTAAGTATACGAAAACTTTTCGGGATATTGATACGCAAAACAAAAACAAGTAAGCTGTTGGTCGACGTTTCGGCTTTATTAACTAAATGCCATCCTCGGGACTGTAAGAGGAAATAAACAGGTCATACATAAGCGGTAACAATAAATTAATCAAACCTCTCTCTCACCTAACAGCTAAAGTTATGTTTAAATTGTTTGCGCCTTTTTATTTCCGAATACAGTCAGTTTCCTCCAATGGACCATGCTCGGTTTCCTCGAATGAACCGGTCATAAGCTTGTGAAATTACAAGTAGTCCATATAAGGACGAACTTGCTGCCAAACAAATATTGAAGGAATATAAGCCCTCTGCGAAAATTTTATTCTTGCCCGACTTGCATTAACTAAAATTTTTTAATGGTTCTGTAAAATCTTTTTGTTCAGTCAGAAAAAGATAAAAAGCAAAAATCGGTCCATTTGTGGCAACCTTCCCCTATTCAATTTAAAGGCTTGGGATAACAAGGCTATATGCCACATTTAATTAACCTTTTGTGTCAAAAACTATAAATAAACTACAAACATCGGGGAGTTGTAGTAAACTTAAAATCCACAGGAAGGTCAACTAAAACTACCCCTCAATTTGATAGAAGAGTAAAAAGATTATCATCGGCGAATCCTTTTTTATCAGCAAATCTAATTTTGGCAGAATTAGGAGAGTCTGCAGTATTAGAAAGAACAATTCAAAGAAGACTAGTTAAAGTTGTTTGAAGTTGATTTGATGTAAAGTTCAATCATAAAAATGTAATAACAAATTGTTTCGCAATGGAAACAATAGGGGTGGTCAACTTACATTCTGGACACTATTTTGAAACACTCGCAAAAAAATTGTTGTATACACGATATGTTTGAAATTCACTTTGGATTAGTAAAATTCAATGAAATAAGAGTTCAACACATAATTATATTTACCTTGCGATATCAACGAAAATTGTTTAGTTTATCAGCACACGAAAAATTTGAGTTTTTATAAAAAGAAAAATCTTTTTATACAAAGTTTGTAGAAGCTACAGCAACGCGTCTATTCACTTTAAAACCACATAAAAAGTGAGGGTTGTGTTAATAAGCACGATGACATTTGAAATAGCGGTGTTACACCTCAAAGTTTTTTCTATAAGGCAGGGTGGTCAACTTACATCCCTTTCCCCTACATTTTAGTGAAAATAACATTGCTAAAATTAACAATTATGAATGCGTCGCTTTCTTTTTGTCGGATACTGTATCTTTTTAAGAATTTGTGTTTCCTTATTTTATTTGAAATATTAGGTTATTAATGTAATAAACGCACTGTAAGTATCATTGTTGTGTATTTTTTCTGCACTCTAAATAGTGAACAACCTCGGTGGAGTAATAAAGGCGTTCCTCAATTAGTTCACTATATCGAGACTGTACTGTATTACAAAATAAAATTAATAAAACAGTAATTCAATCAATGAGCTAAAAAATTATGTATATCCAATTTTTGTCTCAAGTCTCTCCAGTCTCCCCTATTTAATCAGTGTAGAGTGAATTTTTCCTTAGTGGTTTAGCACGCTATTAGCACGTGACTGGGGCTTGCGCGTCAAATGTAGAAAATTCCCTTTGGCACTCAATTCCACCAATTGATACAAACATAGAACCGAAATAACAAATATTCGTTTCTGCACATTAGCCACTCCCAACCACTAAGGAAAACATTCACTCTACCCAAAGCATACCTGCCCTGAAGACTTTTGTTGGCAAACAATCTAATTTTACACTTTGATATCTTATCATGAAAATCAAAAAATTACGGGCCTTTCAATGTGGCTTCTTGTAAACCTAAATTTTAAAGAATTTTAAAATTTAAAAGTTTTAACAACGTCAACTGCAACAAATTTATTTACAACTTACAATAGAATTTATCTAGAAATAAAAAAAAAATTAGCAAAGAAAATTTTGAAATAAAACTAATAATGTTAAATTTGTAGATTGAATTTAAATGTTATATTTGCACAGTAAAAAAATGTATCTATGAGATATCAAAGACAAAAATGTGCATACTATTATTTTTATCGCACCTTACGTTTCGCTGAATCACGCATTTACAATACTATCAAGCAAAGTACCAAACCACAGCAACCATTTGCAAATTAGCGCCGTAGTGTACATAATAGTTGAACTATTTTATGCAAAAGGGGCAAGATAATCATAAGAAAGTGATAGAACCCTACTTGCCATTTCAAATTATTTTATCAAAACAAGAAAAATTGTACCATCACTTTGTATGTACTAGAACTTTTGTAAAAATGGATATAATTCAACCATTTTTTTTCACAAGTAAGATTAAATAATTGTCCTGGATGTGATCTAGTTCAAGTACTTCTATTATTAACGGTAACGAGTATAAAAATTATAATATGACTATTTTTGCTATCTTAAAAATTGAGTAACTTTGCAGCAAAATTTTCAATATTTCTAATCATCCGATTGTAATAAAAATTAGATCACGTCCAAGAGCCAAGTTTTATCTTTAAAATGATTGCAAAATAATTCCCTAAAAGTTAAAATTGTTCGACTTCTAGTACATACAAATGAGCGATTTGTCCCATATAATTAACATAGGTAAGACGGCAGCCTTAAATAATATTTATGTATTCACCTTTGAAGAAATCCTAAAAGCTTGTTCAACGTGTAAACTTTTTAACCCTACAGAGCATACGTGAGGCTTGACAGGCCTACGTTGTTTTATTTTTGTTGTACCTTGTATATTTTTGAAACTAGATTTATGAAACTCAATGTACCTTTCAACTTTGATTTGAAGTGTAAGATTGTATAATAAAAACTATAAAAAAATTATCACAAGTGTATTATATTTCGCATCAAACAGCAAAAAGGCCTGATAAGCCTCACCTGTTTACTCCCGTTACTTATTTTATCTGAGTGGGCGTTTCTTTATTATTCATATAAATGATCATTAAATCTTTTTTTATTAATGTTTTCGATTTAAACGAAGTGCATTATTATTTATTTCATTATTTCAATTATTAGTTATTGCTTTTCAAGTCTTTTTTAAGGCCGTGTTCTGATTTAATAAAAGCGTAAATTATGGGCGATTTGTCGAGCTCAATAAAAATGAAACAAAATATATTTTTACCATTCAGATTTTTACAACCTATTTGCTGATATTTTGAGAATATACAAAAAAATTTTGAAAAACAATAATGAAAATTAAACAAGCTATAAGCTGGTAAAGTTGGGGGTAAAGAAGAATAGAGGGTGTGCTGGTTAACACGATTGCAACCCTTCTGGTAATCGGAGACAAGATTTCAAAAAAGGTTCTTAATTAGTAAGAATGTCGTTATCGTCGGCTCCGTCAAGTTGGACCCCCGACTTTGGAATTTTGAAATTTTTTTTACGTCATTTGGAAGTGCTCGCGAAGTGCTGGCGAGTGCTCTAATGTATTTTGAAAGTGCTGGGTCCGTTAACTTTTTATTAGCGATTAATCATTTTCAGCCGGGCGGGGGCCAACTTGACGCACACCCCCGACTTTGGAATTTTGAAATTTTTTTTACGTCATTTGGAAGTGCTCGCGAAGTGCTGGCGAGTGCTCTAATGTATTTTGAAAGTGCTGGGTCCGTTAACTTTTTATTAGCGATTAATCTTTTCCAGCTGGGCGGGGGCCAACTTGACGCACACCCCCGACTTTGGAATTTTGAAATTTTTTTTACGTCATTTGGAAGTGCTCGCGAAGTGCTGGCGAGTGCTCTAATGTATTTTGAAAGTGCTGGGTCCGTTAACTTTTTATTAAGAATTGAAATATCGGCTTTTGACAAAAACGTCAAGTTGTACCCCGCCAAATTAAATTTTGTCAAATATTAAAATTTTTTTACGTCATTTGGAAGTGCTCGCGAAGTGCTGGCGAGTGCTCTAATTTATTTAGAAAGTGCAGAGTCCGTTAACTTTTTATTAAGATTGGAAATATCGAATTTTAGAAAAGCTCCGAGCAAGATACATTGAATTCAAATTCAATTAAAAAAGTAGTTTTGTAATATTTTAATACAGGTTTTTTAATTTATTTATTTTTATTACAAATTATTATACCAGTAACAAAATTATGATATCAACTAAGACATTTTATCAAGTTGCCAAAAAGAATAAAAGTGTACATACAACGATTTTATCAGGATTACAGTGATTATCAACTTTTTCTTTTAAATCGTTGTATAGTTCCCACTTCCCATGCAATCGTTTAGCATATGCCACAAAATGACCAACTTTTGCGTTAGTCGGGTTAAAATTTTCAACAATTCCTCGCAGATGGTATTCTTTGTTTCCCACTGATATTTTGGAAGGGATACTTGATAATTGAGAGGTGTTATCTTCGCCACTGCCAGTTAACCATTCTAAGAATAAATAATTGTTATTCAACATAACTTCGTTACGTCGTGTCTTAGTTTTACAATTAGTGCACATTAATAACTGATCTTGAGTTATAATATCTTTTAACTTACCTTCAATTTCTATTCCAGAAATACTTACACATGCGGTAGAGAATTCATCAGAATCATTGCAATTTAAGCACACGGATTTTTCTGTTTTTGACCAGGATAAATATTGATGATTCATCAACTTAGTGAGCAACTCTCTCATTGTACATACAGAAGAAATCGTTGTTATATTACATACTGTTTTTCCCTCAAAGATGTCAGACAAAATTTTTGCCCTCAAACCATAGATACTCCTATCTACTTTGCCACTAGATAGTTTCATAATTATTTGATGAATATTGTTGTTTTGTCCAAAAATCGAATTATCTTTTAACTTTTCTTGATCACAGAGAGAAGTTGTCAATATTTGCATCAAACTGTCGAATGCGCAAGTGTTAATAACGGTATAATTGATTTTGTTAATTTTAATTGGTTTTAAATGAGGCGAACTACCATTTCGGAGAAAACCAATTGGAATACAGTTTCTGTTGTCATTTAGATCCAAATATTTCCATTCTTTTTGAGGTTCTAAATATGACCTTCGTGGACGTGCTGTGTTTGAAACGCCTAGCCCCCGCCAATTTTCTACCGATTCATCTTCTTCTGCCTTTAAATTGATTGATTTTGTATTGGGAGAATCGTCGAAAACATCGTCATTAATATTTGCATTTCTAGTAGTATCAAAATCTAGTTGGGTACTATCTTCATCAGTAACTTTTTCCATAGAATCCGTTGCATCATTCAAGCAAATACTGGCAGCATCATTCTTGGTAGCTTCAATTGAATGTATTTCCTGAAAATCTACCTCATTTGTACATTCTATTTCTCCTTCTTTTATCTCGTTTGTCGCCGTCTTTTCATTTGCAGTGATTAATTTCATTGTACCTTCCAAATAATTAACATGCTGTGTAATAAAATTATCTACGCGAACTGGGAGCTGTGATCCAGAAAAGGCTCGATTTTTTATATTATTAAAATTACTTTCAACCGGGGCACTTGATGCAGTTGATCCAGAGTTAGGGAAAAATGGAATCATAATACCTGTCCATAGAGGTAAGAGTTTGGATAAATTAATAATTTCAGGAATTAATTTCGGAATGTATTGTAGGTTATCTATTTCACCATCAGGGGATACAAATTGTTTTGATTCTTCTACAATATTAACGACCCAATCTTTAAACAAGGAATTATTGGATCTTGATTCTTCATGATCATCAAGTTTGGGATATTCTGATTCCGCTTTATCGTGAAATTCTTCGGGTTCTTCTGTTTCTGCCAAATTCAATGTAAATATGTCGTTTCTTTCTTCACTATCGCCAGAAACTAATGATTGTAACCATGTTTTTTCTCTTTCACAATATGAATCAAGATTGTAAGCCTCGCTTTGGCAAACAGTAAAAATTGCCAATAATATATTCTTTAAATCATTTATATCAGAACATGTCACCATTTTAACAATTGCTCGAACGAAAAACTGTTTGCTTCGCTTCTTTTCACTTTTGAAACATTTAAACGATACGATCATCTTTATTACATGAGCAACGTCACATCTAATAAAGGTTGTTAATGTCATTGCTTTTCCCTTTAACAAAATATTGAAACATTCGTTTACATATAATGTTATGTGGCTCATAGCTGTGAAAGCTTTGGTTATGCCTGACAAAAGCGCTAAAGACATATCTGACACAGTTTCTTTTGGAATAGTAGCACCATTACGCACCCATCGTTTGAGCCAGTTGTGAATAGCATCTCCATCATGTTGTTCTGAAAGCATACTGGAAACAGAAAATTGTGCTTTAGTTTTCGGATCATTAATTGTTACGTCGTACAAAAAAATTGAATGCGATAATTGCGTATCGGGACGTTTTAATTTTCTTACTACACCTCCTGTGGCATCAATACAAACTTTGGAACCAGGACTTTTGGCATACTCATTATATAAATGAATTTGCACAGAACACCAGTAGTGAACAAAAAATGCGTCTACTCCAATGTCCTTGATATACGCGTTGTAAGGATATTTATACTTGGAAATATAAATGGAGCTAATAGGATCATCATGTATTCTGTTTTTTCTTCCAGATTCGTACTTTGCCATTCGTAGTACCTTATTCGATGGTAAGTGTGGAGGATCAACGTCGCCCATTTTCATGCAGGCATTCGCTTGCCTTTTCCTATAAGTTGATGCTGTTACACGATTTTCAATTAGTTGTTTTCCAATCATTGCCCTTTGGCTACCGGCCAATTTTCTTTTTTTACAATTTTCATGGTTGATGCAATAGTTTCCTACATAACTACATTTAAATAACACTCGCTCTTCATTTATTGGTTGGTGGTCAAGAATGCACTTTAGTTTTGATTTGCACGTATCACAATTTCCCTCAATTTTTAAATATATGTCAGAATTAGTATATACTCTACCTCGTTCAAAATTAATTGTGCAATGCAATTTTGTATGATCCCAAAAATGACCATAAACGATAGGTGTCCATTCATATGGAACCAAAACTGAATATTCTCTCTCGGTTTCTCCATCTTTATAAAAAACTTCATTTGGTTTAATTTTGTTCCATTCCGAAGTAGAAAGAGTCATAACAAAATTTAGAGTATGTTCACTATTAGCGTCGGAATCATCATCATCGTCATTTGAAATTTCCATTTTCATAAATTCTATTTTCGCAGTATCAGAATATAAAGTTTTTTGTAATTGTACGATTTTTTCTAATTTTTGTTTCGTTATTAAGTTATAAATAGTCTTCGGGTTATAGTTTAATTGGTATTTCGCTTTCAACTCGGTGGAAACTTTTGCGTAAACTTCATCCGAAGGATATACTGCTTTACCATTTTTTTGAAATATAGATTTCTCAACATTATGTTCAAGTAAGCATTCTTCTATAATTCTATATTTATTTTGGTTTAAATTATTGGAATTTTCTTCAATGCTGTCCATTTCAAATTTATTCTTTTAAGGTATTTAAGCTATTTTTTATATTTGTCGTGTAGTATCTAGTTCCTTATATAGTAGTTAAATTTTGTAAATTGGTATTACTTGATACTGGTATTACTTAATTGGTAACTACTTTTTTAATTGAATTTGAATTCAATGTATCTTGCTCGGAGCTTTTCTAAAATTCGATATTTCAAATCTTAATAAAAAGTTAACGGACTCTGCACTTTCTAAATAAATTAGAGCACTCGCCAGCACTTCGCGAGCACTTCCAAATGACGTAAAAAAATTTTAATATTTGACAAAATTTAATTTGGCGGGGTACAACTGGACGTTTTTGTCAAAAGCCGATATTTCAATTCTTAATAAAAAGTTAACGGACCCAGCACTTTCAAAATACATTAGAGCACTCGCCAGCACTTCGCGAGCACTTCCAAATGACGTAAAAAAAATTTCAAAATTCCAAAGTCGGGGGTGTGCGTCAAGTTGGCCCCCGCCCAGCTGGAAAAGATTAATCGCTAATAAAAAGTTAACGGACCCAGCACTTTCAAAATACATTAGAGCACTCGCCAGCACTTCGCGAGCACTTCCAAATGACGTAAAAAAAATTTCAAAATTCCAAAGTCGGGGGTGTGCGTCAAGTTGGCCCCCGCCCGGCTGAAAATGATTAATCGCTAATAAAAAGTTAACGGACCCAGCACTTTCAAAATACATTAGAGCACTCGCCAGCACTTCGCGAGCACTTCCAAATGACGTAAAAAAAATTTCAAAATTCCAAAGTCGGGGGTCCAACTTGACGGAGCCGTTATCGTCCCTACCAAAGAGAAAACGGAACAAATTTTTTTCGCAAAATGGCGGCTGTCTGAAGAAAAAAATTCATTTTTTGACTGTTTTTTTCATAATTCGTAATTTTTTAAAATAGTAAACCAAATAATTTTTATACAAAGGTGGCAGGGACGATAGACAGTTATATAGTGAAAGTTGGTACAAAATTTGAAGCAAATCTGTTACATAGAACTTAAAAAATAAAAGTTGAAAAATTTCAAAAACTTGTATTCCTGAGGGCATCTCTCTTGCCATTCCGTAGATGGGGGCGTGCTATGTTTTATGCTATGCATGCCGCAGCTATGCCGCAACTAATTAGAACAAATTGGAATCTCGTTAATCCATTCGTTAATCCAGATGTAATCTCGTTAATCCATTCCTGCGCGTCATGTGCGCCACCACTTAAATGGCTGTAACTATCGAACGGTAAGAGCAACAAATTCGCGATTGCCGCAATTAATTAGCAACAAATTCCCATATACTTATTTTTTGATTTTAGTAAATTTTTGAGTGGTGGTGACGCTAGGTTGATATGAACCTAGCGCCGCCACCACTTAATTGGCTGTAATTCGCGAACGGTAAGAGCAACAAATTCGCGATTGCCGCAACTAATTAGCATCAAATTAGCAACAAATTCTTAACATATTTTTTTTAGGTTTTGAGAAAGTGGCGGCGCTAGCTTGATGCGGGTGAAAGAAGAAGATATAAAAAATTTTTGAAAAATTCTCAAACTATGAAAAGAAGGTCTGTTAAAGTATGGGCCTGACAAGACTCACGTATTCACTGGTGGGATTTTTTCACGTGTGCTCTGTAGGGTTAATAAACTATACAAATGTATTATAATGTCCTTCTACAATCAGCAAGCACAGATAATAGTAGTGCGCATGTTATAAGGTGTTATATTATAAATACAAATTGCAATTTTGCACATTCCATTATAAACAGTACCTACATCAAAATGAATATTTATACTTTTAAAACAACATTATAAGTTTTCATTTTGACTTCAAGCCTTTATCAAAAGTTATATACTTTTGAAATGATGTTACCATACTCATTTTAAAAATATTCAATTTCAAATAGAAAAATTTACTGCGGCAGAATTATTGGATTTAGTGAAGTTATCAATGCATATTCGTACCTGGAATTGCGTATGTGGGAAGCTTGAATAACTAGGAAGACTACCGTCAATAAGGACACCTACAGGTAGATAATTTGTTCTATTTGTATAATTTTTGTGGGTAATTTTAAGATTTTGATAAACGGGGTCCTTTTTGATAGTTGTGAGTAAATTAATAAATCGATTCGAAAATTAATATTTGTAAACGTTTCATCATTTATAAATTTGAAAAATAGGATCTCGACTGAAGGTCGCTGATCGGTGCAACGCGCAACATTCTCTGAGACGAAGCGAAGCAGCAAGCTGCGTGCTAGCCGGGTTTTAAGCATTTTTATTGCCTATCAAGGTAAGGTCCTGGGACGAACAGATAACTGCCGAAGGAGACTACAATATATTATATTATAATATTGGCTTGAGGAATCAGAGTTGGAAAATACACTTTCGTAATTCACTGATATCTTGCTTATTATTCAAAAAATTGCACAAAAGTAAATATATAATTTTTAAAAGAACTTGGACGCAGGACATGTTGCTTTTAATTTTTTTAAATTCAAATTTTTTGGAAAAAAAATATTTAAAAAAATTTGAATTTAAAAAAAAATAAAAGCAACACGACCTGCGTCCAAGTGTCATCTTTTAAAAAATGTATAGGTACTTTTGTGCAATTTTTTGAGTAATAGAAATTTTCTACTCCTCGTGGAGAACGTGAATGTTAACCAATGAAATTGCTTGAAATTTAATTTCCACCAATGACATTCACGTTGTCCACGTGGAGTAGAAAATTAAAACTCACTATAAAACTATTATATAATATTTATTACTTTATATTAAATACTTTGTATTTGTCAGCGTCAAATAGTGAAACGCGGCAAATAGTGTAACGAAAGTAATAGTCCAAGATCCCAAGGCCCCCCAGACACACTTTCTTATTAAATACCTACTCTTAGAATTTTTCATGTACATTTTTAAACTTTAATTTTATAATGGAATATTTTAAATAGTAAGAATTACACCTATTGTATTATTCCAGACGTCCCGGACCTACCGTAACAGTTGCAAATTAGACTTCTCGCAAAAGAAGATGAGAGGGTGGAGCTAATGCGTAGAAACCAAAACTCGTACAATCGTGTTTATGTTGGTGTCAATTGGTGGAATTGGGTGTCATGCGATGTCTACTGCGCCGGATTTTGTCTACGCCCTCTCATCTACCTTTGCGATCACTTTACGCTAGCGGTTCTTTGCAGTGTGCCATGATAATAATACAACAAACGTCTTACAATTATTAAACATCTTATTACACAGCGAAAACAAACATAGATGCTCGACACTACGTCGATACTAACTTTTACTTAAATTATACGCCCGCGCTCATACACATAGCGACATTTAAATTGTGTCTGGGGGGATGTTTGGCCCCTACGATTGGTCTGGCTCAGTGGCGGTGATATGAGTAAGCGAATATAAGCAATGCTTAGGGGCCCGGGACCATAAGGGGCCCTACGACCCTAGTAAACAACTTGCGACCATTTTTTAGGGGTCCGTTTTGTTATTTTTTTGATTACGGGCCCTAGCTATTCTTGCACCGCCACTGGTCTGGCTGTTTACAAAAAGTATTGAAATAGTTCACCGAGTATCATAATATATAAAAAGCAGCATTCAGAATTTAAGTAAAGTTAGTAATGTTTTTACGTACCTTCAGCACCTGGTACCTCCAAATTGGCCATGGCCCCAAGATACCAAGTATGCATACGTTCAAAGTACATACTAGTACCTAACTACTCTATCCCACAAATTTTGTTTCTCAGAAAATAAGTAATATCTGGGGGCCTTGGGATCTTGGACTATAAGATTTCAGTAATTTAAGACTTTTCATCTAAGTCTTTTCATCATAAGACCAGCGGTCTGGCGTAAATCAAACACGGATAGACTACAGAGCGGGAAACCGCGGTTCTAATCCTGATTAAGTGTCGGATATTGTGCTGTGATCTAAAAAGTCCAAAATCGATCTGTAAACTATGAGGAAGGCAAAGGGAAACCACCCCATTAACATTTCCCTAGTATAGTCTTCCTGGCTTAGCCTATCTTTCCCTATCTTAACCTACACTTTCATTCATCCGACAGGAAATTGGTCCCGCTTGTGTTCGTTAACAGAGGGTCTACTGTATCAGTACTATTTGAATTAGTAACTGATTAGTAGAGATGAGATTTAGGTCGTTAAAATTCAAAAAAAGGTACCTAAAAAGGTCCTAAAAAATGCTATTTTAGGTCGTATAAAGTCAAAAAAAAGGTACCTAAAAAGGCACTAAAAAAGCTATTTTAGGTTGGTATTTTATAGTTTCGAAACCCACCAATTAGATATTAAAATTTTAATGGCCTTAATTTATTAAATAATCATTTTTTTTAAAATAAAAATAAATTTTTTTTTTCAAATAAAAAATTAATAGAGAAAAATTAAATATAATAAAATATTTTTAGTAAAATTATAGTCCAGAATAACATTTTTTCAATAAATTCACTAGTAATTAAAGAAAATTGTCCAAAAAGTCCAAAAAAGGTCGAAAAAATTAAAAAATGGCAAAAAAGGTAAAAAAGGCAAAAACAAATAGGGCTTCTATTATATAGTTTTCGATAACTCAACTGGAGTCACTACACTTGAATACATTGAAAAATAAAATAATTACATTATCAAAATTTATTTTGTTGTAATTAATTAAACCTTTAAAATTATAATTTACATAATAAAATTAAAACAGTACCCTTGAATATGAGGACAATAAACAGCAATATATACAAAGTAATTATGTTCTGATGTGCTTCCCGATTTCTTCCTGTAATTCTGGCATCATCGTCTAATCCTAAATTTTCGCCGGTATTATCGTATAATTTAGTAACGCGAGAAATCGGCCCTTCCAATGTTTTAGTTATTAGGATTTCTTGGAATTTAATCCTACAAAGAGGGCAAGTGTTTTTCGCTTCTGCCCAGTTTTCTATGCAAATAGCACAGAATTTATGAGTGCAAGTATTGGGACTTCCCACCTGTCCATCGATTTGTTCTAAACAGATGCTACAACTTTTCATGTCGTTTTCAATTGTTATACTTATTGTATCTTGTTATGATTTAGACTTACTACATAATATAATTCTTTATATAGTATATAATATTACTCGTAATAATTAAACTTATTATCGGATTATCCGCTATAAAGTGTTTTGAAATGGTATCTTAATTGGCCGATAGGCAGGCCCGAACTGGCTCCTTTGGGGGACCTCGGCTAGGGACTGATGAGAGGCCCCACTTACTAATAGGGGACATTTTTGAAAATCACATTTTCCACTATTTTGACACATGGAAGTTATTTAAGTAGTATAAACCACTTTTTAAGGCCCTTTCGGTGCCCCCTTGGGTCAGTGGCCCTCGGAGATCGCCGACTAGCCGACCTGGCCAGTCCGGGCCTGCCGATAGGTCGCCTTATCTTATATTAATGAGTAATTGAGTGGAACTGGATTAATGTCTTACTAATCGAAGGCGCAAAAAGTTTCATTTTGGGTTGGTAATAACAATTAAGCGATCATATATCAGAAGTTCCAGAAAGCGTTACGGACAGACAGATATGCAAAGAGAAAAACCGACAGAGAAAGATAACTCGAGTTTCATATGAGCTTCTTATTCACTTATATAGAGAGCGCTTGAATACCGGACCCACATGTAGTCAACTCCTATAGCAAATTTGTTGGCTTCTATGTATCTCTCTCTAACGCATATTATGCGCATAAGTATATCCTCCCCATGCGTCATTGGCAGCCACTATGGTGGCGCCACTGTAGCAATTTACAGTTTCCATGGTATTCACTACAGCAACTGTCAATAGGTGTCAATCGTGTCAATTTTAATTCAGGTTATGGTTGTATTGCTTGGTTTTGTTTACACGTGGTTCAACGTGGGTTCAACGTGCAACGAACCACAGACCTTGTTTTCTAGATCGTGGGTTCAACTATATTTTCTTTGGTTATGTTTTTATGGACCTTTGAATTCCAATAAATTGTGTCTTTTGCTGGTGGTTATATTAAGTTAAGTTAACATTTTCTACAAAGGTATTATTCTTAAATAAAAAAAACATGCTTGTTTTGGATAGAAGGACGTTCTAGAAACCAACTTTAATAACTTTCAACTTTAATAATTGTGCTCTTCGTGTGTTGCTAAACTTTGGTTCTCTGAAGGCTAAAATATCTTTACTCTGGCTCCGAATGTATTGTATATTATTGGTAAGTATGACGAGTTATTTTTTAATTAATTTTTATATTAACTTTTAATATTATTTTAAAGGTTAACTTATCATGTCTCATACCTGGTTCCATCGTTTAAAGAAAATGAGGTAAATCATTTGTTTAGTTTGTGGGAAGTAGCAATCGAGTACTTAACTAAGTACTATATGAAAACATTATCATATTGGGAACACTGGAAATTAGAAGTACCCTTGGGTTGTTTCCACCTGGTTTCCACAAAATACCACAGTAGTAATTGTTTCGTTGTTAGGTTACATTTTCATGAACCTTTGAATTATTGTAGTAAATTGTTTCTTTTGTTGGTGGTTCTTTGTCGAATAAGTCGGTAAGTGGACTTTTGTGTTATTCTTAGATAAAATTGCATTTTTTTTTATAAAAGGACGATTTGCACCCCTATTCTGTAACTTTTTCGTTATTGTATAAGATGTTTGTTTGGATTTGTTATGACGTTTCAAACGAACTACGTTGGATATGGTATTCTGTAACCCCACTTGTTAAAGGGTTCTTTCGTTGGACATACTGGATATTTTGTTATAATTATGTTTGTTATTTTATTTTGTAAGTGTATAATTTCAAAGATTGAATAAAAAACAAAAAACAGTTGTTGTTTTTCATTTTTACCACTTTAAAAATTTTTTTTTAGATTCTTTAACTACACGTAGTAGATTGATCTAAAATCGATTAGATTTTGTTTTTGACTCTCTTGATATTCATATTTTGGTTATCAAGAAAGGAAAAAACGAATCTATCGATTTTAGTTCAATCTACATTTTATAGTTTTCAAATCAAATAAATATTCTATTCAAATTTCCCGCGTTCAGTTTCATTGGTAGCTACCGCCATCTCAGTGGCTTACAATTTTGTAACTAATATTAGCGAACAAAAATTTAACATTAAGTTGCATACCTGTGACCGGACCGGTTTACGATCCCAATCAAATTAGCGGTGCACTCTAACGGATTTGCAGTTGAGAATGCATATATTGATACATAACCTTAAATTTAACAAGAGTGCTCGCCATAGATGTTTATATAGAAGGCTAGATACGCGACTCCTAATACATGCAATGTTATAGAAGTGAAGCCTCAAGGTCGCTGGCGGCCATTTGTTGGGTTGGCAAAGTCATAATACATTTCAACGTCATTTGTTGTAACATGAGTAAATTTATAGTATTCAAGCAGGAATGTAATATTAAATTTATTTATTAATTGAATAATACAGAATAACAGCAATAAAACAATTCAAAATATTTTTTAGGTTTTATTGATTTTCAAATATAATACTAATTTATTTAATTTATGCCTTTTGGCATAAATAATTTATCTATAATCATATAATCTCTCACAAAAAAAACACTGTAACAAGCATTTTCTTACATTCCTTGCCAACCCGACAAATGGCCGCCAGCGACCTTGAGGCTTCACTTTTGTGCACGAGTTAGTTATCTAGCCTTCTATATAAACATCTATGGTGCTCGCACAACTGTTACAATTGGTTATACGGGCAGTAACTACAAATTTTCGTAAATATGCAAGCAATACGTTTTTGTAGTAGTGTGGAAGAAGATGACAACGAAAAAAAAGTTTTATTGTTTTGTATTGTTGAATCTTATGTTAAGAATTATGTTTATGAGTTCATTAAAACACATAAAATTATAACATTTTAGAATATCGTTTTCAACTATCGAGTTATTAGTCATTGTTCAGCAATACAAAGGTTGAATATGAAATCATTAATTTCTATATTTTATTAAAAATTTTACCCTATTATGACTTCTTATGTAATTAAACTCCAATGCGCTAATCAAATATCTCAATAGGTTATGGGCCCAGGTATTGCAATTAATTAAATATGAAATGCTAATTTTACTTCACGAAATGTGATCACGTGAATGTGTTTTACGGATAGAAGATAAAAGTAAATCGCAAATCTGTTTTTCGTAGTAAAAGACAATATTGAAAATCGCGAATCTAATCTCGTAGTATAGAAAAGTCAATTGAAAATCACGAATCTGTTTTACGTTAGTGAAAGAGAATAATGGACGAGTTTCAGTACCTTTTATTAATTTTTATTTAGAAGTTGAGGTCAAACTGAAGCTTCAGATATTTTTTCAAACTTTCTGAGTGCTCTCAAAATAATGGCACAATTATTGCCAAGATTTAGCCAATGTTGATGCAATAACGATTATCGGTATCCAACATCGGCGGAATATAGTACGAATATTGGCGCAATATTGTTATTATATTGGTTGCCAATATTGGCTACATCTTGTAAAAACAAAAAGCTTTAAAATTTATTATCGGCGGCTAAAGAGTTTTCTCGCCGTAACTCTACCTACTGTCCTCTACCTACCTCTACCTTTTAACTTTTACTTATGCTTTCAGTTGACTTCAGCAAAGGAACATAATCCGCCACACAGCTAACTCAGAATGCAAAATTAAACGTATTATAACGATTCAAACAATTTAATTTATTATCTCTGTTCAAATAAATGTTTAACAACAAAAGCATATCATCCAATATTTCGTATTTCTTAATTTTTGTAGTCGTTAAACCTGAATACGCATTACCAATTCCAAGTTCACACATTTACAATTATCATCGCCCTGTAACTTGCAATTAATAATACCTTAAAATTTTTCTTAAAAATCTAATGTTTACAAAAGGGTTTGGCAGAGTAATTCCTGTTTTCACCAACAATTTATTTAAGAATTTCCTAGTAAAGAATTACTTAGCTAGGATTCCATAAATTTTTTATGTCAATACTATGTCAAATTTCACCAATCACATTTATGGAATCCTAGCTAAGTAATTCTTTATTAGGAAATTCTTAAATAAATTGTTGGTGAAAACGGGCATAAGTATGTTAAAAATGCCTTTTTTGAATTTTATGGTGGGAATTTTTTACAAAATTTGTTATGTAAAAAGACAGTCCTGTGCAAAATTTCAGCCTTCTAATTTAATTCCTGTTGATTTTAGAAGAAAAAATCGGTTTTTTCACGTCGCTTCACAGTTTGTCATTTTTATTGTACTAAAACATATCCGAAAAATCTCAAAAAATTCAGAAAAATCTAAAATTACCCAATAAATATAAAACTATTTTTTTAGAATTCATTCGCGATTAAATTCAACAAAATAAGAATTGATCAAAGTTAAAAAAAAATATTTGGCCATGTTAGAATTTTGGTACCACTCTAAAAAAAATTGACAAAATTCTACTTTGGAATCCCTACAAGTTAAAAAAAAGATCATCTCAAAATTCCGCCTGCAACACTTTCAAAAATGCAAAATTCAATTCAAAGTTGTGGACGTCTTGGAGTATATTGCATTTTAACCACGTTAGCATTTTCGTGCTACTCTAAAAAAATGTTGACATGATTCTATTTTGGAATCCCCACAAGTTCAAACCAAAAATATTTCACAATTCCACACCTTCAAAAATTATGAATTTTGAATAGTAAGCTTTAATTATAATGAAAGTTAGCAGGAAGTGTAAACAACGTTCATATCCTAGTGCTTAGAACACCTGACTTGTGACCATGTTAGTTTTCAAATAATATTTTTTTAATTAGTATGTGAATCAATAATTTATATTTTATAATTTTATTCAATTGATAATAATGAATAAAACGATTTCTTGTATTGAATTGAATAATTTAATATTATAATAGTATATTATCTCTTTTAAGAAGATCGGTATTGTAACGAATTTTTATTAATTCTTACTTTGGTTTCCTTTTCATATCATTTCGCAATATTTCTGAGTACGCCCATGCATTTATTTTAAATGCAATCGCACATTTTATGCATTTTGTTAGGCAGATGGTCGTGAACTGTGAACGTTCGATTTGATAGGAACATTTCCGGCGTAGAATTTTGTATTTAGGACAGTTACCTGAGTACCTAAGAACCGAGCGGTCGATATTTTTGTTGCGTCAGTTTCTGATTGCCGTTTTGGAGTGTGTTTTTGTTAAACCACTGGTTGATCGGCCAGTTTAGTTCGTAATATGGTTTTCCGGCTCTGGCTATGTTTTTGGTACTACTGTATAACATCTGACAGTAGTTAGGTAACTCAAATGTGCAGGAATCGATTACAGTTTTTTTTCTTGTTGGTGTGCAAGTTGTGCGACCATTTTAGATTTCTTCAAGTTGGCTACATCCTATTGTTATTGTTTTTGGATGGATGAGCACTTGGGAAATTCTTTCCATCGTTTGGAAGGTTCCGTCTTGTTGACATCTCTACACCATCTCTCACTGGTCCAGGTTCCGGCTGCAAATGTGCAAGCAGATGTTTAGTGTTCGCGATTATAGCAATCGAGTGTTTTCTTGTGTGATTTAACAAGTTACAGATTCCAACCTTCAAGCCAGTGGTCAATGTCGAGTAGGAAGATGCGTTTGTCAACATCTAAGTTTGTAAACTTATGAAACGTTTATGTAAGTAAAGTTTATTCTATCATACTCGTCTGACCGATGTACATTTATTTGGCTTTTGTATATTAATTACTGGTAGCCCATAGCGGTTACTGTGTGTTTTGGTACTTGTTAAATTTAAGCTGGGTGCACTTTTTGATTGTGACCGTAATCTTTCAGTTGCTACTGTGTGCATTGTTGCAACAGTAATTTACATTGCAATTGTTGAAACTGTTGATACATCTCTCAAGTTCTGTGTGTTCAATTAAAGCATTTGATTCTATTTGCGTTTTTTTGAGTTTTCCCAAGCTACCTGTCTTTTTTTCAGTAACCCATTGACCCGTGCCTTCGCATAAATCATGGCTAGTTTATTACCATCGTGGCAAAACAAACTGGAGAGGTTTTCTCCGGATTGTTGCAGATCCTGATCTCTGTAGGGGTCGACTCTCCCATTAGGGGTCGTGTTTGCAGAGGGATGATTTGTTGACATTGGCGCCCAACGTGGGGCCACATTTACGGTAGCTTTTGGGGATGCCTTGTTGAATTTTGAGAGTGTTCACTTTTTCAATTAATTGCAATGGTTTTTTTTTACCTGCTTAAGATTTGTGTGTACTTTGTTACAGGCTGGTACCAAGTGAGAGAGAGAGAACTGGTAATGGATTTTTTTTCCATCTGCGCTTCTGTTTTTGTGTGTGTATAGTAACGGTATTTTTCGATTTACTTTGCAAATTCAGTTTTGCATGTTACTGTGCACCTGTTTATTTTTGTTATCTGTTGTGTCTTTTAGTTTAGGCGTTTCCTTCTATGCAGTTTGACCGATTGCGTGTGTTGTAGGATTCTTTTTTGATCAGTGGGTTGATTGCTAGATCGATTAAATTCGGATGCTTCCCTGATCATGAGAATCGTTGATTGTTCTGTGGATCATTTTGATTGATGTGTTGATTGCCAGGCCGATTAAATTCGGACGCTCCCATATTCATATGATTCATGGTGTGTTTTGTGGATTCATTTCGGTTAGAGTAGATTTGCTGGCCGAGTTACGAAATTCGGAAGCCCTCGTGACCGTATGAATCATTTTTTTGTAGCAATTTAGTCATTTCTCAAGGGGTGGGAAAGTCTGAGTTAATTGATACTCCAGTGTTTGTAGATTGCCAGCACTTTGCTTTTGAAGTGTGTGGAATTTTTGTGTGTTTTGTGTAGAAACATTACAAGGGTGGAGGATGGGTGATGTTGTAACTTCTTGGTTTAATTCCATCGTAAATCAGAAACATTACAAGGGAGGTTTAGGATGGGTAATGTTGTCACTTCTCTGTATCAATTTCCATCTATGATCAGATTAAGTAAAGCTAAGGTTTTACATTTTTTAATGTTATGGTGCAGTTTAGTATTGCGATGTTCATTTGCATTTGGACATTATCGTGGATTTTAGACGGATTTGTTGCGATTAAGATCGCTGTACGTTATTGAAATTGCGATTTTGTTTCCATTTTGCGGAGGGCTAGCAGTATTGCACTGAATCAGATACATTACAAGGGAGGTTTTGGATGGGTAATGTAGTAACTTCCTGGTATAATTTCCTTCTAATATCAGACCATATTGACTTAGGTCAAATTTTTTTATCGATTTGTAGACAGTTCCATCGTAAGTCTCAAGTTGAGCCATAGGAGATTTTTCTCCCAACTCTCGATAATCTTTGCGATATAGCTGTAGATGGATTTGTAGGTCGATTGTTTGACCCTGTTTAATACTTGTTTTTAATATTTGTTTCCGTTGCTTCGAGGACACTTGATTGCCTCGACCGGAAATCCTTTACTGCTGGGTGAGTCCGCTTTGTTCGCAAACACTTTGCCTTCAGCAGTCAACAGGTCCTATGTGAGCTGTCCCGTAGATCCCGATTGGTGTGATCACGGAAATTTTTTTATAGCAGTTTTGCGTTTTAGATGCAATTTGCTTTTTTTCATTTTTTTCTCACGGATCCTATGGGGTGCCGTGACTGCACAAGCAGGCTCCATGCATACGTTCTGCATGGGAGTACTTTGTATATTTTATATACACCTTTTGATATGACCCTTTAGTGCGTTACGCTTTGTCATTTTGGCTTCTCGCTTTTATGCGGATATAGTAGACTACGTTTCGTTGTTCTAGGGGAAATGCCACCTTATTTTTAGTTTATGATTTATTTATATTGATTGTAAAATCAAGCCTTTTTGTTTTTCCTACAGTCTATTAAGCATTGATTACCCATCCTTAGAGTTAGTAGTTTTTTGCAATGCAAATTTAGACACATCTTCGATACCATCTGAGAACACGGTGGACTACCATCACGTCCACTTCACTTTCACGTCACGTTCACGTCCAATTTTTCTTTTCTGGAGCATTAGTTTTCCATCTTCATCGGCGTGAGATGATTTGAGGAGGGGGCTGTGTAACGAATTTTTATTAATTCTTACTTTGGTTTCCTTTTCATATCATTTCGCAATATTTCTGAGTACGCCCATGCATTTATTTTAAATGCAATCGCACATTTTATGCATTTTGTTAGGCAGATGGTCGTGAACTGTGAACGTTCGATTTGATAGGAACATTTCCGGCGTAGAATTTTGTATTTAGGACAGTTACCTGAGTACCTAAGAACCGAGCGGTCGATATTTTTGTTGCGTCAGTTTCTGATTGCCGTTTTGGAGTGTGTTTTTGTTAAACCACTGGTTGATCGGCCAGTTTAGTTCGTAATATGGTTTTCCGGCTCTGGCTATGTTTTTGGTACTACTGTATAACATCTGACAGTAGTTAGGTAACTCAAATGTGCAGGAATCGATTACAGTTTTTTTTCTTGTTGGTGTGCAAGTTGTGCGACCATTTTAGATTTCTTCAAGTTGGCTACATCCTATTGTTATTGTTTTTGGATGGATGAGCACTTGGGAAATTCTTTCCATCGTTTGGAAGGTTCCGTCTTGTTGACATCTCTACACCATCTCTCACTGGTCCAGGTTCCGGCTGCAAATGTGCAAGCAGATGTTTAGTGTTCGCGATTATAGCAATCGAGTGTTTTCTTGTGTGATTTAACAAGTTACAGATTCCAACCTTCAAGCCAGTGGTCAATGTCGAGTAGGAAGATGCGTTTGTCAACATCTAAGTTTGTAAACTTATGAAACGTTTATGTAAGTAAAGTTTATTCTATCATACTCGTCTGACCGATGTACATTTATTTGGCTTTTGTATATTAATTACTGGTAGCCCATAGCGGTTACTGTGTGTTTTGGTACTTGTTAAATTTAAGCTGGGTGCACTTTTTGATTGTGACCGTAATCTTTCAGTTGCTACTGTGTGCATTGTTGCAACAGTAATTTACATTGCAATTGTTGAAACTGTTGATACATCTCTCAAGTTCTGTGTGTTCAATTAAAGCATTTGATTCTATTTGCGTTTTTTTGAGTTTTCCCAAGCTACCTGTCTTTTTTTCAGTAACCCATTGACCCGTGCCTTCGCATAAATCATGGCTAGTTTATTACCATCGTGGCAAAACAAACTGGAGAGGTTTTCTCCGGATTGTTGCAGATCCTGATCTCTGTAGGGGTCGACTCTCCCATTAGGGGTCGTGTTTGCAGAGGGATGATTTGTTGACAGTATAGATAACCTCGCAGGTTTTGAAGATGATAGTACAACGTTTCTATACAAAACACGTCTAGATCAAAAACTGCAAGAATATTCTTATTCTTATTTATAATAGAAGAACAGATGACATGCAGAAGGATTACGAAAATATAAAAATTGCTATACACCAAGCTGCCAAAGAAGCTCTAGGAATTATGGAAACAAACAAAAACCCGAAAAATACCCTACTGGTGGAATGATCAAATAGAAAAAGAAATTGAAGACAAGCGTAATAAATATAAGAAATATCTAAATACAAGAAACGCGGAGGATAAAATTAAATTTAAAGAAGCCCAGGCAATAGTAAGAAAACATATATGTCAAAGAAAAAATGAGAGCTGGGAAAAAAATTGTAAAAAGATCGATACATTCATCGGGGGTAGAAGAAGCACAGAAAGTTGGACGTTTTTAAATGCAATTAGAAGAGAGCATAAGAACAAAATAATATCCACAATATCTCCCAATAAGCTCCAAGAATATTTTAAAGACTTGTTGACGGAAACGAGACCAGAATATAAACATGAACAACAACCACCGACACAAATAACAATAACTGCGTCACCAATGCGAATAAACACAGTAATGGTTAAAAAGGCGTGCAAAGCTTTAAAAAATAATGCAGCAGTTGGCCCTGGAGGTATACCAGCCGAAATGTTAAAAAACGGAACAGAAATACTATATCGACATTTAAAAGAGTTATTCCAAGATTGCATAAATGGCGGAAAGATACCAGAGGAGTGGAAAAGAGCATATATTTCAACAATATACAAAAAGGGAGATAGAAATAACTGCGATAGCTACCGCGGAATATCAGTAACCAGTACATTTAGTAGGCTATATGGGCGCATTATTAAGGAAATCTTGGAAAACGAATACAAGGACATGGAAGCGGAAGAACAAGCTGGATTTAGGGCTGGTAGATCTACGATAGATAACATATCCTGTGTAACACAATTAATCGAAAAGAAAACCGCATTTAACCAAGAGGTACACATGCTCTTCGTGGACCTGAAAAAGGCGTATGATAGCATTCCTATACCTAAATTGTGGGAAACTCTGGAAGAAACAAATATAAATATAAATATAATAAAAGCTATAAAAGAATTGTACAAAGATTCAAAATCTGCGATAAAAATAGGAAAGAAGATCACAATGTATTTTCCAGTAACAAAAGGATTACGACAAGGATGCTGTCTATCAGCTACGTTATTCAAAATCTATCTAGAACGGGCATTAAAAAGATGGAAAAAAAATGCAAAAAAATGGGTATACCAATAACAGAAGAAACAACATTATACTCGCTACATTTTGCAGATGATCAGATTATCATGGCACAGGACCACGAGGACATGGAATATATGACAAGAAAATTAATAGAAGAATACGCAGAGTGGGGGCTAGAAGTGAATGTAAAAAAGACGCAATATATGTGCATAGGGGGAATGCAACAAGATCTACAACTAGAAAGCGGCCAAAAAATAAAAAAATGCGAAGAGTATAAATATCTTGGAGTGATAGTGAGTCAAGACGGAAGATGCCACTCAGAAATCCGGAAAAGAAATCAATTAGGAAGAAAAGCGATCACCGTGCTAAATTCAATAATGTGGGACCAATCTATATCCAAAGCTAGCAAGACAAAAATATACAACAGCATAGTTAAGCCAATAACAACATACGCGTCAGAGGTGTGGCAAATGGGAAAGAAATGGGAAAATACACTACATGCTACAGAGATGGACTTCTGGAGAAGATCAGCCGGCAGAAGTAAACTGAAAAGAATTAGAAATACCCGCATTAGGCAAATTATGCATGTAGAGCACACAATAACTGATGATATAAGAACAAAACAACTAATATGGTTTGGACATGTACAACGCATGGACGAGAACAGATTACCAAAGAAAATTCTATTTTGGAAACCACCAGGAAGGAGAAAACGCGGAAGACCCAGGCTTAGCTGGAGAGAAGGCATTGACAAGGAAATGAATGAGAGAGGACTTGAAGAGATGCAATGGGAAGACCGAGAGGAATGGCGAAGAGGAATCGGAAGACGTCGTAGAACGTTATGATAAACCGATACTTAGATAGATAGAAGAAGATCGGTACAGGACAACTCGGCACCGGGAAAACTCGGCATTGCGACAACTCTGTCGTAGGTGGATGTGTTGCTGTGTGAGTCAAAATTGACTCTTCCGAAACACTACTCATTAAAAACATCCCTCTAGGGCCTTCCAACTCGGCAAAGTGTTCTACTGGGAAGAGGATGGATCTCCTATTTTTTAATGGATTCTAGTCGAGGGTAGATGTTTTGTCAAAATTGACCCTTCCGCGCTTCCGCTCCGCTACACTCTCGACGCTCCAAAGCCATTTTGACAACACTATACTCATTAAAAACATCCCCCTAGGGCCGTCCAACTCGGCAAAGTATGCTACTGGGAGGGCGATGGATCTCTCTTTTTCATGGATCCTAGTTGAGGGTGGATATCTTGTCAAAATTGACTCTTCCGCGCCTCCGCTCCGCTCCCGACGCTCCAGATTCATTTTGACAACACTATAATAAATAAAAACATCCCCCTAGGGCGGGGGTCGGCAACCCGCGGCCCCCTAAGGGTCTTGGTGCGGCCCGCGGACTCTAAAATAAATGACCTTTTTTTTTTTAAAAAAAAGCTCTTTTTAGCGAATTTTCACTTTGTGGTGTGAATCTCGCTATTTTTCCCGGTGCCGAGTTTGAATAAAATTTTAAAATATAATTAATTCATAAATTAAAAAATTGTACATATAGGAGGCGAACTCAAGATGCATGGCCACAAGTCAGGTGTTCTAAGCACTAGGATATGAACGTTGTTGACACTTCCTGCTAACTTTCATATAAATAAAGCTTACTATTCAAAATTCATAATTTTTGAAGGTGTGGAATTGTGAAATATTTTTGGTTTTAACTTGTAGGGATTTCAAAGCTGAATCATGTCAACATTTTTTTGGAGTAGCACGAAAATGCTAACGTGGTTACAATGCCATAGACTCCAAGACGTCACAACTTTGAATTGAATTTTGCATTTTTGAAGGTGTTGCAGGCGGAATTTTTAGATGATCTTTTTTTTTTATCTTGTAGGGATTCCAAAGTAGAATTTTGTCAATT
This sequence comes from Rhagonycha lutea, assembly GCA_958510855.1. NCBI lineage: Eukaryota > Metazoa > Arthropoda > Insecta > Coleoptera > Cantharidae > Rhagonycha > Rhagonycha lutea. Next base: position 42,639,763 of record OY294037.1, read on the forward strand.
TTTTTTAGAGTGGTACCAAAATTCTAACATGGCCAAATATTTTTTTTAACATTGATCAATTCTTATTTTGTTGAATTTAATCGCGAATGAATTCTAAAAAAATATTTTTATATTTGTTGGGTAATTTTAGATTTTTCTGAATTTTTTGAGATTTTTCTGAAATCTCTTAGTACAATAAAAATGACAAAATATGAAGCGACGTGAAAAAAACGATTTTTCCTTCTAAAATCAACAGGAATTAAATTAAAAGGCTGAAATTTCAAAATTTTACGCCATGCGTTACAACAGATGGCTTGCGCCAGCGCAGTTCGATTATCGTCGCCGACACAAAATTTATTAACATGAGGTAGTACTATTAAAATTTTTTTACCTTAATTTGGTAATTTTATTCTTTTCCAGCAATTTCCTGGATGGATTACAGTTGATTAGCATCATTTGTTCAATTGATTAGTTGGCGGTCGACCAGTCTCGCATTTTTCAATCTTCTTAGTTTGTTGAAAAAGACGCTTCCCAGTTTATCATCCAAATTGTGGCTTTTCAGCTTTTCACCGCTCATAAACTTTTTCCATCAATCGATCTTGATGATACACTAATGCACAGCATTAAATTTGCTGAATTTTGTACATTTTGTATTAATTTATGCACTTTTATGTCGCGCACCACAAAAACGCAGCGTGTTTTGCAGGCGTCCCAGGAAAGAGAGCCTTCTTTTTCTCCCCTCTTCACAAAGTTAAATTTTTATGTCGCACTCCGCGTTTGTTTTTGGAACTACCTTTAAATTTCAAATCACCAAAATATTTGAATCCTTATTATCTAACATTTTATCCTACTAAATTAACAATTATTGGTTATTAACAACAAAACAATAAATTTGTTTGATGAAATTAAGAAATATTCATGCCGATTTGTCTTTAATAAACAAATAAAATTAATTAAATTTTTAAACTCCTTCCACTTATTTAAAAAGAGAATAATTCAAAACTTTGTACATTCCGCACCATCACGTGGCAAACTACGGAACCAAAACAAAAATCAACTGAATTTACAATTAAAATTTCTATGATGATTTCAAAATACTACAATATATCTATTATAATATTATATAAGTGAAAAATTGTTTGTTTGTTTGTTTGATCGCTATACACTCCTAAGCCCTTCGACCGATTTGAATCAAATTTGGAACACTACTCACTAGGACTCGGGTTAGGTTCCTCTATTATGCAAAAAAAATGTTTAAAAACTTGAGAGGAGAGAGAGATCGTACAAAAAATTTTATTATTGAGATTATCCGTATAATTCTATAATTAAAACTACTATTAACAAACCAACAATTATTATGCCACCTAAGAAGCGACCTTCGCATATCATAGTAAAAGTTTAAAATTTATTACATTATTATTCTTTTTGACTTACAAAAAATTGAAGTGTAGTAGGCATAAAAAGCCAACAAATAAAGCGGGGTCTCTGTGACCCCACAGTAGTAACAGTGTAAAAATTATTTGACATTAGTTATTAAGGCTTAATAGTCCAGTCAAAATAGACAAAAAAAAGTGCAAAGTTTGCAATAATTCGCATCCAGCTGAAAATTGGCATAAACCTTAAATGCACTATTACAAACAAAATATCAAAAGTCCCCACCGATCCCACATCTGCTAAAAAAGTTATTCAAGGTCAAAAGTCAACAATATCGATTCTTACATTTTGCTCGTAAATGATAAGTGTTATCGTAAAAATAGGTTGAACAAAAATTGTAGATCATGAAATTCTCTACAAAAATTATTCTTATACTTATTTTCGTACGAATCGCTATTCCGGATATATCGCGATTTTGAAAATCACTTAATCATTACCAATATTACCATTTTTTCAATCAATAGCACACTGTCTAATAAAACTTCCCAACTTTTGAATCGTGATATCTGATGAATAACGATTCGTACGAAAAAAAGTATAAGAATAATTTTTGTAGAGAATTTCATGATCTATAATTTTTGTCTAACCTATTTTTACGATAACACTTATCATTTACGAGAAAAATGTAAAAAGCCGATGTTGTTGACCGTTGACCTTGAATAACTTTTTTAGCAGACGTGGGATCGGTGGGGACTTTTGATATTTTGTTTGTAATAGTGCATTTAAGGTTTATGCCAATTTTCAGCTGGATGCGAATTTTTGCAAAGTGAAATGTCTATTTTGACTGGACTATAACTTGAAATATGTATTTATAATTTTTATATACTGACGAATTGTGTATACATACGATTATAATATACTCAATATTAAATAATAATAAAAAATGAAAAAGGCAATTAAAAATTTAATAGGATATTCAGAACTTTTCCACAAGGTCAGAACTAGCCTATGGTTACAAAAGACACGAATGCGCATGCATGCAAAGTAGATTGACTGTCGCTTAACGGAGCTTTTCTCAAAGTCAGTATCAAAATGGACATCGGCGTCGTGTTAAAAATGAGTGGTGTGGTTACTAGTGAGCTTTTCTTGTAGCGTTTATTTAATTTTAAATTTAATTATTCATGTTACCTCTTATTTTACGTGTAATATTTTAATCAAAGTGTTCGCGAGTGATATAAAAAACTCACAATCTTCTCCATTCAAGCAGTGCTACGTGAGAAATAATTTTAAAACTTGTAAGTAGGTAGGTACATAGTATTTTAATATTTGATTAACTTTGTGATTATTATTATTAACCCCTGCACTACCATTTTATTACCCCCATTACCTCCTATACCAGTATATGAGGTATATTTTTAATTATCTTTGGTTAACCGTACATTAGAAAAATTTGTGAGGCCCGTACTAGATCGTGGCCCGGACGCCATTTTTAACGTGCCCGTTAAATTACATGCAATCAAAAGAATTAAATGGGCGCTAGCTGGATCGTTGTAATAAATTATTGATTTTTTGTTTGCCATCAACCAACTTGATAGTGTAAAATATCCATTGCTTAAATTAAAACACTAAAGTGTGGCAGCCATATTTGCTTTACAGAGCGCTGCATTTTTTTGTAATTGAAGGATTTGCGAAAACTAAAATTTATCGGTTCGTATTATTTGCTCAAAGACTAAAAACATTTTGTAAAAACAAAGTAGGTTACAAGATTACAATAGACAATTTTAACTAAATGCAATAACCTTGGAATATTTAACATAGTAAAAATTTATTTAATTCTAACCAAATCACGCGGGTAATCTGGTTTACAGTATCGTTGAAGTCCCGGGAAATCCCAGGTAGTCTTGGGAATTTCCAAATAGTTTAGAAAATTTAGCACAAAGTTTTATGTTCTGTATTATTTATTTTTAGATTTATAAACAGTTAAAAGTTTCTCAATTACTTTTTAATTGTTAATTCTGTTTTGAAGTATATTTCTTAAAAATTAATCACTTGTTAAAATTAAGTAATACAGCTCCACCAACGTTAGAACCGACTTTAGGGGCGTATCAGGCGCTGCTAAAATTAAAAATGTATACTCAAATGAAGAAGTTTCTCGGCGCGAATATTTAAAATCCATAAATTATTTTGTCAAATTACAGTCACGAAATTTATTTTAGATTTATTTTTATTTTATTTATTGTAGACAATAAAACTCAAATAGAAATAACAGGAAACCGAATAACACAAAAAACCACGACAAATGTAAAACACACGCAATGATTTGTAACTTTTACAACAGAATGTACTTGAGAAATAACTCAACGTTCATTGGTTTATTCAAATTTTTATCAAATTAGTTGGCATATTTGCCGCGTCCTTTCTAAGCTTGGTGGAGCTGTATGTAGGTATAATGTTTATTATCAACATCAATAATTTATTATAGGGATCATAATAATTATTAACGGAATGGAAGAAATGTGCTGGTATTAGGTGTAAATACTACCACATACATTAATAAAAGCAAATAAAACGTAACAATATAAATAAATTGATTAAATTTACTAAATATGCTAAAATTCAGTTGTAATTATGATTTAGTTTTCGTCCATTAGAAATATTTAAATATTTGTCATATTTCATAGTGTTGTTTAACAATATAATAAATATATTTAACCGTTTCTTGGAATTTTGGAATATAATTAGAACAACAGAAGTCGCTAACCGGCCGACGTTTCAGTATTGTATTATACCATAATCATGGCACTAAAACATATAGTACAAGTCAATAACAAAGTAAATTAATTAAAATCATTGGTACTCACAGTAAGCAAGGTGAAGGTTGTTGTTATAAAATGTTAAAATAAAAATAACAATTATAAAATCATAAATATTAAAAGTTAAAGATGGAAAAGGTTTGTTAATTAAAAATTAATGTGACATCTGATTGACATAATTCTTTGTGAGTAGCAACGAAAAATTAATTAAAATTAACTAAGGAACACAAATTATTTGGAAAGACAAAATCAAAAAGTACCAGAAAAAGATCGTCGAGTATATACCTAAGGGTTTTCATATAGAGCTCATTAAGTGGGGTCAGTTTTCAGTCTCTCTATGTAATTGAGTAGTAAATTTTTATATCCTATATTTATAAAATTAATTGCAGTCGGTCTGCTTGTTGACATTTCCTGGTGTAGTCGAAATGTAGGCCGCTTCTAAGAAAGTTCGTTTCTTGTAGTTTGGCTCGGTGTTTAAAACTTTTAATTTGTCTGATATAATGTTGTGCGAACTGTTATCAATAATGTGTTCAGAGAGGCCTGTTTTCCCTGATCCTGAGCGTATGTCATAAATGTGTTTAGGTTTATCCTTGTGGTCAGCCTCTGTTTAGTTTGGCCTATGTACGTCGATCCACAGCTACACTGTATACTGTAGATGACGTTGGCTTTGTCACCACGAGGTACCCTGTCCTTAGTCTTGGAATACAAAATGTTATTCAGAGAGAGTCTGTTCTTGAATGTTATGCCCAAGCTATTTTTCCGTAAAATTTCCCCAAAAACACGATTTAATCTGCTCGCCAGCCAAGGGTGGAAAGTGATTTTATGGTATATTTTACTGGACTCCCTCTTTTCCAATTCTGATTCCAGTGTGGGTGAACAGGATCTTCCTCCTTTGAAGAGACTTCTGTTGATCAGCCTCTCTGGGTATCCATTTTTCAGTAGTTGGGTCTTTAGGTCACGTAATCTGATGTTAATCATCTCTCTGGACACACATGTAGTGATTCTATGCTTTAGAGTATAGATTACGCTCATTTTCTGGTTGAGGGGATGGGCGGAATTGAAATTGAGTAATCTATCTGTTGACGACGGTTTCCTATAAATATCAGTATGTAATGAACCATCTTCTCTCCTTTCAACCAAAAGGTCTAGGAACGGAATGGAGTGGTTAGATTCCTAGACGATAGATATTTGATTTTTTGTGTTCATTATTAACTAGTAGTGTGTAATAAAAAAATTTTTCATCACTTGTCTAAAAATGGGTCACTTCACGTGCGACTTGGCTAAGTTATAATGATAGTCTATTCTATATGATTAGTAGTGGAAAAAAAACTATTATTGACCACGAAATAAAATTAACTTGGTATACAAATTTCTTACACTATCTCCAATGGAATGGCTTTTACAAATGAAATGTATACGAGTATTTAAATAGATATTACAAATACTCTTTAGTAAAAGTACTCTATGATTTTCCAATGGAGTTAAATCATGAAAAATCATATTTACAAAAATTGAGTTAATCTAAAATGATCCAGAGTTTTTAACACTATTAACATCTTTGTTGATTTTTGTTGAAATTTTTAAATAGTTTTCTCTTAGAATTTTTTCAGTAACTGTACAAATGTTTATTACGTCGTCACTTGGATAACTTAACCATCCTTTTGATTTTTTGAAAATCGATGAAGTTCAAAAATTTTCTTTATCACCGTATAGTACGGGAGGCAACGACAGTTGAAATGTCCTTATTGGCACAAAGCCTATTCTTTCAGATATTGTTGTTTTGATATAGTAAGTAAAGAAAATGGCAGTCTACCACCTTAGAACGGCGGCGAATTTTAGAAAAATGGCTTTAAAGCTGTAACCCGGTAATTAAAGTGTATTATAGCGACGATTATCAATAACGTTCGTGGCTTAATGGTAGGATGCTTGGGTTTCAAGCATTATACCTCTGTCAACCTCGGTTCGAATTTTAGCATGAGGTAATTTTTTTTTCGAAATTATCTGTATTTTTTGTATTTTAAAATTATTCAAGAAAAGATATTATAATTTATTATATCTGTTTGTTTTATTCAATGATTATTATACAGTGTAAATCAGAAAACTATAGCTAATTTCGCTATAAATCGTTCTGAATGATTGCTAAATTAAAATCTACAAAGCTGCTTTTTTGTCTACTGTTAAATAGACGTCGCCGTCGGTCGTCCACCTTCGATACAAGGTGGCTAAAGCTTTAGTAGAAGTTGTAGACAAAAAAGCAGCTTTGTAGATTTTAATTTAGCAATCATTCAGAACGATTTATAGCGAAATTAGCTATAGTTTCCTGATTTACACTGTATAATAATCATTGAATAAAACAAACAGATATAATAAATTATAATATCTTTTCTTGAATAATTTTAAAATACAAAAAATACACATAATTTCGAAAAAAAAATTACCTCATGCTAAAATTCGAACCGAGGTTGACAGAGGTATAATGCTTGAAACCCAAGCATCCTACCATTAAGCCACGAACGTTATTGATAATCGTCGCTAGTATAATACACTTTAATTACCGGGTTACAGCTTTAAAGCCATTTTTCTAAAATTCGCCGCCGTTCTAAGGTGGTAGACTGCCATTTTCTTTACTTACTATATCAAAACAACAATATCTGAAAGAATCTTGAAAGTCTTTATTTTCTAATACAAATGTCTCGTACATATTAAGCAAGGTTTGCATTCCAATTAAAAGTCCCAAAAAAACAGTTTTCCTATTGGATTCCAATATTGGTGTATTATCGAACAGTTTTAAATTTATAATATAATTTTTAAATTTGCTATTAAAAATTCTTATGGATTCTATATTAGAATTGCAAGCTGCTTTTTTAAAACCAAATGGAGATAATTTTCGAGAATTTAATATATCGAAGGCATCGTTCATTATTATTATAAATTCGCTAGTCGCTCCACAATCTTCAAAGTGTTTTAGTTTTAACTCATCTTTACAGAAAAGCAAGGAATCTGCAACGGATTTAAACTTAAAAGTTGGGTAGCTAATTTGACTTTCACTTTTTGTTTAAAAAAATTAATATGCTGCTTTCTTAATTTATTTCCTAAATGAAAACCTTCTTCTTGCAACTTATTTAACTTTTCCAAATAGTCGAAACAAATTTTTTTTCCATTTGCATCGAGAAGAGTCTTTCTGTCTGCAAAGCAATTTCTAACAAGTTTGATCATATGTGCTGCATCCGGTAAAACAAAATATTTTCTATCATCATAAATGAAGTATGTTTTCAAATTTAAAATACTAAAATTACATCCTAAAACAGTACACATAAAGCGTGTACAAGAAATAACTTGGTCGAACAAAGATTATTACAGCTAATTTATTTTAATTAACCTTCATCCGCTCGCGCCTTTTCAAGTTACACTTTTGATCGCATGGGCGGCAATTAGACCGCCTTTGTTTTTTATTGTTTTCGTTAGTTTTTCGTCATTCAAAGTGCATGATTTGAATTATTTAAAGAAATATACATAAAATAAGTTTATGCTACATTTAAAAAAAGACCAATATGAAAATAAATAAAATTAATAAATACCTATAAATGCTACATTTATAAGACGAAATTAAAATACATAAAAATGAAATACATTTTACATTTCAAAAAACAATAAAAATTAATTGTGAATAAAATTGAAAACGATTTCACAAATTAACAGTATTCATAAAAAGTTCACGTTGTCGATCGCGCTAGGCGGCAAATTGGCCGCCGTACGACACTACATACTTTGGGGCTCTCTTGAGCCGGCTGGTGAAGTTGTCTTATCAGAAAATGGGTAGGGTCTAGTGGAGGAGATAGTAATTAGAGAATACAATCGCATCCCGACCCTCCTATGACGCGCTGGAAGAAAATAGGAGAGAAAATTTAAAAAGGCGGTCCTTTTGCCGCCTACGCGAGCGAAAGAAGGTTAAGATTTAATTCAAATATTGCCGCGTGTAATTTGGGCCCTAAGCATTTGGACTTAAGGGTTCCTACACTGGTACCTTAACACGAGTTCCAGGGGTTTATTAATTGATGTGAATAAATAAAAATCGCATTCCACTTAACAATACCCATTTACTAATAATAAATATATACAAAATTAAGAGATTACTACACTTACCCAAAAGCACCAAACGGCTGGGATTAACACTCGACCGTTCGATCACAATAATCAAACACTACTAACTAACTATGTGCCTCAAAAGTGCTGATGTATAAACACACCAAGTAATCGTCTTGCAAGTCGTCCGTAAGCAATTTATTAAGGAACGTGCTTAAATGTAAATATGAAAACGTAGACGCTTGCAAGTTCGAATAACTCAGGAGTCCATACCTCGACACTTGATCCGTTCCATCCGGTCATAGTGCGCTTTTACGGTCGGGGTATAATTACGTTGATTTGATAAATTTGTATTCGCGACATGCCCTCCTTCCGTAAAAGCGACTGACCCAAGTCGAATAAAACAGTAACAGATTAAAACTAACGAAAAAACAAAAAGAAATAGTATTAATATTTAAATATATAAACGTTTCCCACTTACTACTAAAATTGTTTCTATTACTAAATTTAATTGCACGTAAATATTTTTGTTTGGTTAGTGTCTCTTTTCACATAAGGTATTTTTTGCTCATTTAAACTATTGTCCTTATAATATGTTCTATGTAAAGTTTATAAGGGATTATAGTTTTAAATTTTCCATCACTTTCGTCTTTTATTTCACTATATATTTACTTTGTCTTAGTGGGTATTTCACATATTTTTTTTAAATTGCTCGAGTTCACTTTATATTAATTTAGTTCATCATTCTGTTCCATGGTTTCCGTCACATATATTTTTAGTATTACTTTGATACCTTATTTAATCCTATTAGCAAACATAACGTCATTTGTAAAGGGGTAGTGTCTTAGAATTGCTTTTTAATGGTAAAAAATTAAATTGAACACGATTAAAAACTTTTCACAATGAGAATTCAAACATTTACTATAATACAGATATTTTTCTAAACATGATTTTCTTCTTTTGTGTAGCCATTTGGTCTTTTATGCTTATAATTTTTTTTTTTTTTTTTTTGCATAATATGTTTTTCAATTAACATTAAAGCGCACTAATTTAAGCTTAACACGCCGTGTCGTCAGTAATGCAATTGTTATTATTTTGGCTTACAGTATTTATTGATCTTAAAAAATCATTTGTTTGAATTATCAATTCTGGTTGATTTGTATGTATTTTTTTTGTTTGTTTGTTATCCTCAAGGTGAACTTTGAGATTTTTTTTTTTCTTACGCGAATCAAAATTGCAATTATAAGGCATCCACTACAATGATTTATCTCATTATTATAATATTCTGGATTAAAAAATCCTGACAACATTTTTAGTTGAACATTATTTTGATTTGTTTAATTCCCATTCTTTTTATTAATATTTAACACAGTGTACTAGAATTAATTTATTTTTCAATTTGAATTTGCCGTTTAAATTTCTCCCTCTTTTCTATATTGAATTTTCATCATGCCTTTCTATTTAAATTATCTCCCTCGCGTGCAACATATTTTTTCCGAAATATGCATTTTCTTTTTATTTCTAGCGCCTTTATTTATTTTTGATACATTCGAATTATTCGCCACATATTTTTTCCCGTATTTGAATTGTATCCCATAATGCATTTAATTAAATTATTACCCTCGCGTGCCCCATATTTTTTCACATATGCATTTTCATTAAATTGAGCTTCGTCTTTACTTTTTGCTCTTTAATTATTTCCCTTTTAAATTTTTATGCTTTGAGTTCTAGATATGCAACTAAGTGATGACGAGGTTTGTACGTACGGTGTCATTGACTTAATTGCATAAGTTTACCTCATTACTTATTGTATTACATGTTTTGATAAGTTTGGATAAGGAACGGATCCTTTTTTCTGATGTTAATTTATTTTGAGCTCAATAGGTATTAAATTCCTTACCCAAAATTCTCGCCACATTTTATTTAGTCGACTATATTTTACAATTTTACAATTTTCCATAATATAATTATTTTGTATGCGCACTTTATATCTATTTTCATTTTCGCGTGTTTTCTTCTTTCACTTATTTTTTGATGACGCTTATTATTTAATATTCACTACCGGATTTTAATTTGTATTTAAATTCTTATTTAGTTTCTTATACCCGGTTTGTTTCACACTATTATTTTTCGGCTAGTTTATTTTTTGTTTAATTTAAACTCGTACGATGGATTATTTAGAAGTACACTTGTTGAGAATTTAATTTTTTATGTTGCGTAGTCCATTTGAAATGTTGCTGTCGGCCTTATTGTTTAGTTGTTAATTGAAATTTTCACTTGACCATGGTACTTGGTTTCTTGCGGAATCCCCAACTGTATTAATGTTTTTGGTAGTAAAGGTTTGCTGATTGGTCCTTTTCATTATTTTCTGTTGAAAGGTCCTCGGGGTTGGTTGGATGGTTACCTAAAGCCTCAGTGGTATCCAGTGGTTATTAACGTTATTTTTTGTTGTTGCGATTTTAAATTTGGCAAGAAGGATTTTTCTTTTTGAAGGTAGGATAATATTTTGATAAGAAATCTTTGTTGAGAATATTGTAGGATAATATTTGGATAAGTAATTTTTGTTGAAAATTTTGTTTTGAAGAGGAAAAAAATTTAGGATATTTTTTGAGGTTATTTTAGGTTTGAATTGAAAGTATTATTAATGTTGTTACTCCATGGATTGATTGATTCCGTCCAAAGGGTTCCGGCTGACAATTTGATATTTCGGGTCCAAGTGAAATTAGTAGCGGCTTCCTTTCTTCCCCAAAAATGTGGTTCTTTATAAAACTAGCGTGCTAAAACTTAATATTAATTAGTTTTCTAATTATTACTTTTAAAAAAATTTTCCCTTTAAAAATTCTTCTTAAATTATGTTGTTAAAGTTTATTTTTATTTCCTTAAAAAACATCTTAACCTAATTAAATTTCCTGATTATTATTAAAGTGATTAAAATAATATTATGTAATGGGCATTGCTCGCTTCAATAAAAAGAAAGATATTTGTAACTTAACGTTATTTTCCTTATTCATTAACTTATTAATCCTATAATTATTTGTATCAAGTAACATTGTTGTATTTACACGTTTAGTTTGGTTTTTTCTATAAATCAAGCGGTTTATTATTAATAAATTTCCTTTGTTAAGGCGTGGTACCTACTGTTTATTCTGGTTTCCACTCTTCATAATAGGGTAAAATTCGGGATACGTGAATTATTTCGCGTTTAGAATTAGGATGATTTGTTTTTGCTACTTCATAATTAACCTCAGAAACTTGATCCGTTATAAGATATGGTCCAAAATATTTTAGTAAAAGTTTTTCGCTGCGACCAATTTTGCGAATTGGAGTAAAAATTTTCACTTTGTCGTCGGTCCTGAAGACATCGAAAAAGTCGTGGAGAAGTTCCTGGAACCACACCACAAAGATTTAAAGGAAAAACGATACCGTTTTAATGTCGGTCAAATTATGCAGCAAATTAGGACGGAGCTGCCGTGGACAGATGGTAAAGCAGTGAAAAACGAAGTCGACGTACAAATTTTCGATTTGTTGGGTCCTAAAACTGATGAAGATCTCGCCCCTCCCCCCGAAAGTGGACAAGAAAGCTGGAAAGGTGAAAACGACGACGGTTAAGAAGGAAGTCGAAGTTGAGGGTACCAAAGAAACGATTTTAGATGTAATGAAGAAAGTGGTGTTCCATGCGCCCGGAGAAAACTTTAAGACTGACGGTTATGTGGTAACCGAGAACACGATGCAACTTCTTGCCCGGCACCTCCACCATGCCGCGTGTAATTTGGGCCCTAAGCATTTGGACTTAAGGGTTCCTACACTGGTACCTTAAAACGAGTTCCAGGGGTTTATTAATTGATGTGAATAAATAAAAATCGCATTCCACTTAACAATACCCATTTACTAATAATAAATATATACAAAATTAAGAGATTACTACACTTACCCAAAAGCACCAAACGGCTGGGATTAACACTCGACCGTTCGATCACAATAATCAAACACTACTAACTAACTATGTGCCTCAAAAGTGCTGATGTATAAACACACCAAGTAATCGTCTTGCAAGTCGTCCGTAAGCAATTTATTAAGGAACGTGCTTAAATGTAAATATGAAAACGTAGACGCTTGCAAGTTCGAATAACTCAGGAGTCCATACCTCGACACTTGATCCGTTCCATCCGGTCATAGTGCGCTTTTACGGTCGGGGTATAATTACGTTGATTTGATAAATTTGTATTCGCGACAATATATTACAAAAGTAAGCCCATTTAAGACACTTAGTATTTTTTAAAAAAATTTCAATTAATTTTTGTCTAAGCGCATTTTCGGTACTTGGAGTCGGAGTCCTTGCATCAAGCGTTGCGCACCAGCTTCCGTGACTGTATCAACTGCCTTACACCATTTTTTCTTAAAGTTTTGCTCATTTTGCATACTCCCCTTTGTCTTCAACAACTTCCATTTGACAATTGCCCAATATGTTTCAATAGGCCTAAGTTATGGACAATTTGGTGGATTGACCTTCCTGTTCAGGATTGTGACACTTTTTTGGTCATACCATTCCATGGCTAATTTTCCATAATGACAAGTGGCTAATTCTGGCCAAAAAAGCACTGAACCTTTGTACAATTAAATGAAAGGGAGTAATAATTTTTTTAGGCATTTTTCGACACAGATTTTTTGGTTAACAGTCCCTGTTGACCAGAAAATTCCGCTCTTAAAATCACATGTGATTATTGCTTGCCAAATCAAATATTTCTTCGGAAATTTTCCAAGTTTTTTTTCTTGAAATTTCTCAGGTATCAGTCCATGTTTCTTTGCTGTGTAAAATTTCTGTCCTGGAATTTGTTTGAAGACAGGTTTTACCTAAGTCTCATCGTCCATGACAATGCAGTCAAAATTGTGAATCACATTGTCATGCAGTTTCCGTGCTCGAGGTTTTGCAGTTTTTTATTGTTTATCATTGCGATTTGGGGCAACATATACTTTGTAAGACTGTAAACCAGCTTGTTTGCGTACTTTTTGTACATATGAAGATGATATTTTAACTTTCTTACGACATCTCTCGCATAGAGCTCAGAATTGTGTTTTAAAGCTGTGATCACGGACTTTGCAGTTTTTTGGCGACACAAATAATTTTTTTTACCACTCTCTTCTTTTTAATATATTGAAAAAGATTCATTAAACTTTTGAAGAGCACTTGTGATAATGGATTTTTAGATTTTAAGACATTTTGCAATGTCATTATGTGACAAGTTAGGATTTTCTTAATTTTAGCTCAGAACTGATTCACGAACATGACTTTGAATCAAATTCATTTTCGTTCTGTTTTGCTTTGATTCCTACTCTATGCCATGGTTATGTCAACAACAATATGGCGTTAATTGAGTCTTTTTAAAAAATTTTTATAATACTATAGCAAAAGTTACACGGGTGTTTCTCCGACCAAGTTATTTCGTGCACACACTTTAGTCATATTCTTTGGACATCCATCAAAAGTTATATTGGTTATTAAAACACCTACCTATTTCTTTTAATAATGTTAAACATTGTTTTAATAACGATGCCTTTTGCTCCGAATTCATACTTGCAATAAAAAAATATCCAATAGGCATTTTCCATGCTTCATTTATACAAACAATCATGAACACCAAAGCTTCTCTAGCCAACGCAATGCTATCTCCGTGATCAAGTTGGTTTCCAAAGTCAACATAGCCATGATATTTTAGTACCGTCAAATTGTAAATGCTGTCGAATAGCCATTTCATCAAAAACTAATTAAAATAAAGGTTAACAATCAACACAAGCAATCACAACTTATCCTGTTGAAGAAACAGTTTTGGTATAATGGTATCTATCTTAGTAATTTGCAGTTATTACATTTTTTTAATCTGTCAAAGTAGCTTATTGCAAACTATTGGTTTTCACGCAAAAACAATGGCAATAAAATCCAAAAAAGGCAACTAAAATTTTTTCAATTTGGGTTATTTTGCATTTTATTATTGAGTTTCTAACAGTAATTAAAAAACAAAATATCAAGTGTTAGGTATCTTCAGAAGCGGAATAAAAATATCTTTAAATTGATACCATTTTCATTATTATCCGTTATGATGGGAAGCAGGAATTAAAGAAAAATCAATTTCCTATGTTCATTTCCTATGTTCGCTTGGCGGCCGGTCACCCGGTATTCGCTATGTGCAAGGTATGAGAGGGGATAAGCAAATCGAACGAAGCGTTCGGAGTGGCCGATAATAGAACCTCAACGGGACTTGCATTATGTCATAAACCCGTGATCATACAAAATTAATTAAATTATTTGCTATAAAACAGTTGGTATTCAAATTTTATGACAGCAAAAATATTCAAATTTCTCATGGCGTACTATTTTTACAGTGAACATAAAATGTTCACAGTCCGGAGTAATTTTCTTTATTGAGCCACCAGAGGGCAGTAGGAGGAATGCACATAGCGAATATCGTCGTATGACAAGAAAAACTCATTAAGTGCAGTTTTCGACAAAAACGAGATGTTTCACTTAAGTGCGTTATTTTATGGTTATGCTTGCCTGAAAAAAAATTATGCCCCAATTTATAATATGAATGATGATTCATTAGCATTTTAAATATAAAAACAATTGCTATTAAATACGATTTGAAATGTACTTAATGAATTTTTCTTGTCATACGACGATATACTGGTTACAAAAAGTTTCGCCCACTTAACAAAAAGTTTCACATATTATACACCTTAATAAAGTATTTTTGTAGGTATTTTAATATTATATTTTATGCTTCTTGATAGAAGCGTCGTGACCTTTAACAATGCTTGTTAAAGGCGTTCATGGCAGATTACACCCCGGTGGTTTGCCATTGCCTTCCGAGGGGAGAGACGGTCAGAATAAAGTTCTTACTTCACTCGGATTCGAACCGGGTGATTAGCGTTCATAGTCAACTCGCGTGAGCTCCGTCGCATAGCCCTTATGTTTTCTAACCGCATCTAGCCGTTTTGGCATGTTACTGATAATTTTCGATAAATAAGTAGGCGTTATTAAACTCAATTCTTGTTTGAGTCTCTGTATAAATTCTTTTATTGAATTGATCGGGGTTTCACGGATATTTTTGTCCAAGTAGTCCCACAAATTTTCAATGGGATTTAAAGTCTGGCGATTGGGGAGGAGGGTGAAGCACTTTGGGGCACTTATATAGTAGATATTCTTGAATTAAAGGCGATTTATGGTTAGGGTCGTTGTCTTACTAGAACTTAAAAGTTTTTTTTATACCTAATTTTTCAGCATCTTTTATTAAATTTTGTTGTAAAATGTCTAAATATTTGTACCGGTCCATTATACCATCTATAAATACCAAACTTCCCACTCCTACAGCCGAAGATTCCTTACGTCCATACTCGGAAGCAAATTTTAAACGTTTTATCCTATTAATGTTATTAATGAAAGGTTTTTTCTGGCTACACGCCCATGGTATCCGTATTTTTGAAAAATTCTACGTATGGTTTGAGGGTGTACATCCTTTCCTGTTTCTACTTGCACTTCAGCTGCAACTCTTGGAACAGTACAACGAGGGTTTTTCTTAATTTTTCTAACAATATAAAGTTCCTCGCGAGCATTAAAATTCTTTGGACGACATGTTGATTGCTTTCAATTCAATTCTATCTTTTTTTATATCTGTAGATGATGCTTCTCACTGTACTTTTTGCCAAATTTAATAAATTGTTTATTTCTCTATCAGATTTACCCTTTTCTCTGTGAATAATGTGAATTTTTAACTCACATAAATTATGTTTGTAAAAGAAAACGATCTAGACTGAATTGCACCTGATTAAAATCTGTATAAGAAAGCATATTCTATCAATCCATCAACAAACGCTATATTTAAAAATTTCTGTTGAATGTAATTATTATTACTTAAATTGATAAATTAATATAGGTTAAAATTCGTTGTAAGTAAAAGAGTGATGTGCTTTTTCAAGTTTATTCGATGGCAGTTGCTACAAGACTAAACTAATAACTAGAAATTGGTTCACACGTTTACGCATACAAAGTCGTAAAACATATAAACCCCTAAACTAATGAACAAAGGCTTATTCATTAAAATACTAGAGCTATAAAAATCTACACATAAATATAAAATAATGAATTCTATTTTCAACAATTTCCAAGAATAAAAATGCAAAGGTGCGAAACATTCTGTTGCGTAGAAAGATAAGACTGCAAGTCGTATTTTTGATCAATCAATTATTGTTTGATAAATTAATGTATAATTTTCATACCGACGATAACTAGTAGCTGTAAATTGAATAAGCAAAATGTCCTGATACATCAAACAAAACTCATCGCAATATCCTACCCACGCATTTGCAGTGCAAGTAAAATTTATCTTCATACCCTCCTTTGTGTTACATCTACCAAAATTGGTGTGATATACAATAGATTTTATAAACTTTTTTTTGTAAATTAACCTGAAATTAACCAAGGACAATTATTATTATCAAACTGCTTTTGGTACAAAAATCTATGATTTACCAATACCTTGATACCTCTACAATTGAGAATTTTTGTGTAATCCTGGACGGTATAGAAATTATTTTGGTTTAATCCTGGACAGTATAATATTTTTCATGTTTGTTGAGCTGCCTTTGGATTAAACGAAATTGTTGTGCATAGATGTGGGTGGAGAACGTCGTGACACCCAATTCCACTAATTGACACCAACATCCACACACGATCTGACAAATATTCGCCTAGTCTAGTCTAGACGGCGAGTCACTAAGGGAAAATTTAATTCTACACAACTATGAATTTTATTTGTAGATCGTCTTTCCAATGGGCAGATAATTTTCATAAATATTTGAAAATTTGTATTTAAATGATATTTTCTATGGTAACTGCTACTGTAAAGTGTGATACATTTTTCAAATGATGTAAAAATAAAGTTTAAAAATTATTAAATAAATTAAGAATGAAGGTAGCATGGTTCTTTTAAATTTACGCGCGTTCAGTTTAGTTCGTCACTTCAGCACCAAGTGGTGTCGTTGCGTCGTATTTCATCATTTAATACGCAGGACATTTTCTTTGCTGCTTACGACAGCACGACAGCTGCTACAATGCCATAGTAGCAAAATGTACGTCGCGTTAGAAAGAAGTGGTAACTAGTGATTTTTTTAATCTAGCTTTTATATGTTTTTATTTAATTATATTTGTTCCCTCTTATTTTACGTATAATTTTAAACAAAGTGGTGAAAGGACGATCGCGAGTGATACTAACAACTCGCGAACTTCAAGGAGTGCGCTAGGTGACAAATTATGTTAAAACTTGTAAGTAGCATTTTACAATTTTGATTACATTTATGCGATCATCAAGCCAGGTACGGGTTATATTTTCAATTAAGACTTTTTAAACTTGGATATTTATAAACTTGTCGGTCATGGACGCCATTTTTTAACGTTCCCGTCGAATTACATCCAGTCATTCCGTTAACAAGCAGTCCAGAAAGAAATCAAATGGATCCTTGATCATTGTAAAAAATTTTGATAGTTTTTGCACAATCACTCGATATGTTATTACGTTAAAAATAGCGATTGTTTAAATTTTATTGTATTGGCGTGACGGCCATTTTGCTTTACAGGGAACTGTAGGAGTGTTTGCGGAAAGTTAATTATTATGTTCGCATTATCTGCTCATATGACTAATTAAAAAATAATTTGTTTAAAAAAAGTGGATTACGAAATTGTTTGATGGACAACATTTTTAACCAAATGCAATCCTAAAGGAAAAAAATCCCAGTGTTCATTCTAGCTTTACTTAACCTTGCGGGCAAAACATTGAAATATTTCTTGTGACGTATAAGTAACAATAGGCGTTTTAGAAAATTATACCGGTGCACCGCTAGATGTCGGTTTACAGAATTTCCGAACGCCCTGATGGTTAAAGTACCGGGAAGTTTAAAAATTCATAATCTAAAAATTTGTAAACTGAATTTGTAAAACTGTATTGTTCGCGTAAACGACCCATTTGAATTAAATAAGTTGTATCTTGATAATATTGTAAATCAAAAATAACCATTTGTGCTTGGGCCAACATAATAATATTTATTATAATAAAATTATTATAAACTACAAAAAATATTCTTCAAAACTTTATCACAAATAAGAAAAACAGTAACAATTATTGTTCGAAAATAGTTTAAATAAGATTATTAATCATCAGTAAATTGCGAGTAAACAACAAATTATTGTACCGACAAAACATCTCGGTTCACAAATCCTGCACTCGGTGGAAAAAGTCGGTGCACCGATATAATATACGAATGTCGCTTCCCCTTACCTATAATTTTCTAAAACGCCTAATATGTCATTTTCTCATTTTCGGGATTTTATTGAATTCGGTTCTAGTTCCATACCGGAAATATTCTAGTATTACTTACTCTGGTATGCATACCTTGGTCGGAAACCAATTATTGCAGTCCAAAATAGTGTTGAACTGAACCTGTATGGAACGGAGACGGAACGTATATCAGGAAGCCCAAAACATTATTTTCAGGTGTCTTGGGATTTTGATTTTTCTGAATATTTTGAGATATTTCGGATATCTGCTGAAACTTGGCACAATACTCTCTTTTTACATAACAAACCGAGCTTGAAACCCTCGTAGTTGTCTCATGGATAGGTGTTTTATCCCTATGTATTGCTGTCGGTTAAGTAATGCGTGAGAAGAGTGATTTGGGAGAGAAGCAGAAAGTGACAGCACTGCTCCTCAGCATACACGCTCCTAAGTCGCCAACCTCCCCGCCGCCGCCGTCGAATTTTTTTTTTCATTATTTTTATTTTTAAATGTCTTACTTTACTTTTTTTTCTGGAAGTAAAGTCCTTCTGGAAGGACTTCTTTATGTCCTTCCGCTTCTTTGCTTCTTTGTCCTTCTACAAATTCGCTATCGGATTAACATTCATATTGATCGTCTTTATTTTTTACAGAATCATCATCGTTGCTATCAATACCATTTTGGTTGAGTTAAGGGGCCGCTTTAATATTAATCAAAAGGCCAAAATTTGCTATCCCATAGTGCTTAGGTATGTTTCTCAAATGTTGCAAATTTTAAATACAAACGCCAAAGATTTAATTTTCCAACGGTAAATTCTTGATGTGAATCATTGTTTATAAAATTCATTATTTACATAGTCCGATTTATATGTATAGTATTTCAAAACTGGCTTGGTGATTATATTTTCTCACACTTAGCACATTGCTGTTCAAGAAGCGATAATATTCAATATCAACATTCCACAGATAAGCGCGCTTATCTCGCACTTCGCATATTATTACTGTTCATGAAGCGCTATAATATCTTTATCTTTGAAAACTTGCATTCAGTAATAACATTCCACAGATAAGCGGGCATATCTGTGGTATTTTGTAGAGCTAATTTTTTTCATAGTGGTTGGCACGTGACTTCGGCCTGCGGGGCAAATGTGGAGGGAGAATGCTTGACACCTAATTCCAACAATTGACACAAACATAAAACCGAAATGACGAATATTCGTTTCTGCATTTAGCCACTCCCAACCACTAGGAATAAAATTACCTCTACCGTAAGAATGGTGGTATATTAGTTTTTTTCGTTGACACAATCCTGATTACTTTTTTATTATTCCACTGCGCCTGCGGATTTATAGTTTTTATCATTTAATTTGAGCTTTAATAACAAGTTTATCATAAATCCGCACGCGCAGTAGAATAGAACGTAATCGGAATCGTTAACACGAACAAAGCTATTTATCACTTGCCGGTAGCAGAAATACGGCACTCGGTAGCATTTCGTGAGTAATAAAATATTCGTTGTGTTAATAGGTGTTACCGGCGTGATGGAAAGAATTCTCAGTTCTGGGGACTTCATTCTTCATGCAGTGCAATGTGAAGATTTTATATTATTTGTAAGTAGTAGTACATTACTTAACATTTTAATTATTATTCTTAATTTATTAATGCGTGTGCTCCCAGACCCGGTGTACTGTGTACATTTTTAATTAATGGCTTCTTGGTTATTGTACTGAATTTTAAAAATTAACAAGAAAATATAGTATAAATAGAGCGACTGAGTCATTCTTGCTACATAATGCAAAATTCCAATTTAAAATTATAAAATGTTTTTTTTATAAATTATTATATTTTTGAATTCAGCTTATCAAATAATACAATGATTTCCTATATTTAGCTCACCTCACATGAGGGATTTTATTTTTAGTTCTAACGGTATTTCGTATATCATTAGTGCACAGAGGTGACATTATTTAATATATTATGCATAATTTTCAAAGTTTATTCGGATATTCCTTCATCTTATCATGAATATTATAAACTAATTAAAGAGGCACTTGAAAGCTTGAAAGTGACCTACCGCAACATCCTGCAGAGGCGCTACAATCGAAATTTATAATTAAAATATCCATTTTTGAAACTCCCAGTAGTGGATAATGTAGCTTGCTTTTGCATTCAATTTTTTTGTGATTCAATGATGATTTGTGTTTTTGCTATTGGAGAATAGGTGGCGTGCTATAAACGACATAAGTGTAGCGTCACCAGCGCTCATGTTTTTGAAAATCTTTCCACACAAAACAAATGGACATACACTCTGATGTGTATGTGTAACGTGTGCGCTCTTTGCTTTGAGGACACGTATCTCCCAAACGGATTCACCAATTTGGCTAATTTTTTTTTTTAAATGTTCTCCATAGTCCAAGGATGGTTCTTAAGGAGAGAAAAATTAAAAAAGTTGGCCAGAAAATTAGAAAAGAAAGAATATAATTTTTTATACCCCACATAAACGAGGAATTCCCAGTAAGCCGCATCTAGTGCGCATGCACTACATTAATTTGACATTTACATTTAAAATTTAAAGTTCAAACCATTTTATATACAGGGTGGAGTAAAAATTAATATATTATATTGAACATCGAAAAATAAAAATTATTTACATAATAGGTGGGAGTAATATATTATAAACTTTAAAAAGCACTAAATAAAAATTAAATTACAAATTTAAAAAACCCCCAACCCAAAAAAAATCTAAAATTAAACCTCTAAAAAGTAAAATAATAATTAAATCGATCTAACCGTCGCGTCGTCGTGTCGGGGGCCGTTAAGCAAATATTAACAATATCAAATCGTTCTGTGTAAATCCCGTCGGTCCCCCGACACGACGACGCGACGGTTAGATCGATTTAATTATTATTTTACTTTTTAGAGGTTTAATTTTAGAGTTTTTTTGGGTTGGGGGTTTTTTAAATTTGTAATTTAATTTTCACTAAAAAAATCATAACTTTTCAATTTTTTTACATTAACCCTGGATATACCCTTTATACACACGTTCGTCTATCAAATAACAAGAATTCTCCGTGCTTTTTGAATTTTTCCCAAGCTTTCAAGTTTCCTTGGCGGTTAAAATAAATGGTCGGAGTAAAACCTTGAATTTCTCTTGTCATTACATTGCGCGTCTTGGTAGAAACTACAATAAATAATTTATTATTCTACTAATAAAATTACATTTAAAATTTAATTAGAGTAGAAATAATATTTGTGATTTTCAAATTTCTTTATCATGTTATTTGATACCTGGCTTCTTGTTTTCTAATTAAATGTAGGTATTATTATTTCATAAACATTCGAATTTTATGCCAATAATTATTTGATTATTCTTTTTTGGAATCTTGAAGCGCTAATACTTTTTTCCATTGGTAATAATCTAATAATAATAAAATATCTTTGTGTTCGTAGGTGATGGTAGTGATGTGAACAATCTTCAATTATGGTGAGGTGATCCTTCCAGTAGTACAATGTGAAGATATTAAATTCGTAAGTAGTACTTTAATATTTTAATTGTCTTTCTTAATTTATTTTTAAGGCTTTTAGAGACCCCACTATTCTTATATTAGAGTAAATAACCAACTTCGAGAAAAATAAAAATTTTTAATGCTCTTCAACGATAATAGGTAGAATTCATTAGACAGTAATTTTTCGCTCTTTTTGGTCAAGTTATTATTAAAAACTTAAAATTGTGTGAAATTAATCTCAACGATTTGGTTTCTTAGACCCCAGTGGTCCGTTTTAGTAAAGGGCAAAAAAGTAAACTATTGAAAGCAAAGGTATTCGAAATGCTTATAATATGTACAGAACGAACGAGAAATATTTTGCAAGACAAAAAAATTATTTCCCAATAAAAGGTAATCAGTATCACATAAAAAAATTTATATTGAACAACGGGAAAATAATTTCCAAGACAAGAAAAATCACAAAAAGTATAAATTAATAACTGTAATTTAGGAAACTCATTTGTTTTCAGTCTGATGGTTAGTTAAAAATGTGGTAGTAGGTAATATTGCACAAATGACGTTGTTAAGCAGTATCACGGTACATAAATCCAGATAAAAAATAAACAAAGGGTTTCTATTGCACAAAGTTTTTTTTACTCTAACTGGATGTCCACGTTTATATTTTTGGCCTAAAGGTATTAATTTTGCCCTAGTAGGGTACATCAACCAATAATTGAATCGTTTATTTGCGAAATCACCCATGGCCATATAATACAGTTTTGTGATAATCAAATAAAAAACTGTTTTATTTCTTTATATTTACCATTCGCAAACTTTTTATCGATTGAGGTTAAGGAATTGCCTTATATTAGTAACTTTATTAAAAAAGCAGTTGTTTATATTATGCATTACAGTAACAGTCTAATCCAGGATTACTGGATAAAGTTAAAAGATATAAAATAAATATGTAACTACATACATATTCGACTGTGCTTAGAAAAAATAAAATAATTTTTTAGAAAAATAGTTTGTAATTACGGTTTGTTTCTTCGTAGGTACCCATTTCCTTTTTAATTGCTTTTTCTCTTAATTGTCGGATCAATAAAATTTTATGAGATCAAACATCATTTTCACATGTCCATCTTAAACAAACGTTTAATCTGTAATCCGACTATTATTCTATAATCCGAACATTTTATTAGTTTTGTTCCGATTATAACTATTTGTGCGGACTATTGAGTTTTTCTTCTTTTGTTCGGATTACTGGATGGTCGGATTAGCGTGAGTTCGGATTACCGAGACTGCACTGTATTTGTTTTTTAAATGAATAAAATATTCATTGGATTTGTGCGGTTTCTGAAATGAACGGAAATGTTTTTTGGAAAAACTTTTATTTATTTTGAAATAACATAATACATAAGTATTAGTAAACATTAAAAAATAAATCTATTCAAAGGTCCTTGCCGATTGTTGCGGTAGTAGTTTGCCAATTTAGTATTTCTTGATAAAAACATTATTGGCAATGTTTTGAAGATACGGCAGAAACTTTTTTAGTGCTGCAATTTTTTTTATGGCAATATCGTTTTCGGGATAAGCCACCATATGCGAAAAATTAGTAAGTTTTCTCTCATTAGTACTTTGATTGGATTTCATATACCTCTAAAGTCTAAACCATGGAAATATCTATGAGTTTTTACATAACTTTTCCTGTTTTTTTGGGTGTTTGAAGTGCAAGAAGATTGAAATATTGAAGTTAACTTTCATATCTCTTGGAATTCAACACCTACAGCGTTTTTTGTAGTATGGAGGCAACAACAATTTTCAATTGGAATAATTAAAAAACTAAAATGTATATCAAAATTAAGTATTTAATAAAGTTGCAACTTTCTGTTCAATCTAGTTTTGAACGTTTTCAGACAAAAGGACCAATGTGGAATGGACAAATTTTCTGTAAATTACTAAAATATATCAATTAATTTATTATCACGAAATAAAAACTAACCAATTTACATATTTTTATTTTACAAGTTCGGGCAGACCTTGCCACCCCCTGGCTACGGGCCTGGGGCGACTACGATTTAAAGTTATTTATTATTGAATTAAAAAATGGAATTTTCACGTAGTCACTACTACTGTGCTATTGGCCGGAGATGTGTAATTTTTTGCCGGGAAACCTATTAAGTAATTGGACAGGATAGGCGGCTGCTGATGTGATTTCTTACATGTCTGTTATCGGGTCATCTGCCAATTTTGGTGATTTGGAGCGGGTGTAGTTTGGCAGATTTTCCTTCGGCACAGTTTGCTACGGATGTAATTAATTTGGATTTGCTAGGTTAGATTGCGGTTCATTTATGATTATAACGGAAAATTATAAACTAATCGTAAAATACCATTTCTTACGCTATTTTTTATTTATTACTACACACAAAAAAATATTGCAGTAAAAATGAAAGCATTGCACTAAAATCAACATTATTTGCTTTTAAAAAGGGCGTAGATATCGAAACTTTTAATTTGAAAGTAGAGCTACTTTCATTTTGAATTCATACTACTGTCAATTCGAGAGTAACTACTTTTATAAATAATATCAAGTTTCAAAAGCAGTTGCTCTCAAATCAAATATTAGGTATTTAAATTGAGAGTGGATTAATTTGTTTTTTTAATTGATGTTACTGTTAATTCAAAAGTAGTTACTGTCAAATTAATATTAGTTTATATTCGTTTTAACAATAATCTGACATCAAATTAACAAATAAAACTATTATAGTTTTTTTTTAATTATTATATTTTTAAGAAACTAAAACTAAACAAACCAAAACTAAAACTGTTTTTTTTAATTTTGCGACAGTTTAATAATTAAAATCACTAACACTTTTTATTATTACAGCACGAACTTTGAGCTCCTTCCAAAATAGTAAATTTTTGTTACTTCCTTTTTCCTTCCTTATTTGCACTTTGTCGTTTTGATTTTGGGCTTCAATTATAGTAATATTCCTGCAAAACATAATATAACATCAGACAATTATTTTTATATAAGTTAAAATATGAAGTAAACTTACCATATGTTCTTTGGGAAAAGATTTAACGATTTGCTGGGTTAATAAGTCAAATTCCGTCTTTGTTAAATTTATATTATTCAATCTCATGTAGTCAATAATGATCAAGTCTTCGCTGCAGAAAAGGTTTTCTTCTCAATAAGGTTGCCATTGCGGTCCCGTTGTAAAATGTTTTCTATATTCTATAAACAACTTTATTATAAATAAAAAAATAGTTCAATGTTAAAAATATAAATTTAAAAAAAATACATTCCAAAAACTACTTACCTACTTCAGTGGCTTTCCAATGTTTAAGTTACCTTTGATTGTTTAATATGAAATATTTTCACTTACAAATGGAATGACATCAACAAGCACAGATAATAGTAGTGCGCATGTTATAAGGTCTGTTATATAAATACAACTTGCAATTTTGCACATCCATTATAAAATAGTACCTCAAACTGAATATTTATACTTTCAAAACAACATTATAAGTTTTCATTTTGACTTCAAGCCTTTATCAAAAGTGTATACTTTTGAAATGATGTTACCCAACTCATTTTAAAAGTATTCAATTTCAAATAGAAAAAATTTACTTTTAATTTAACAATATTTAATTTAATTTAACAATAACGAGGACATGACGGCCTTAGCAGCACGCCACGATGACTCGATGGAGTTGGTGTGGACTCCAGTATCCGGGTCCATGAAATTCTTGGAATGATTAACCTACGATTATTATATAAATTCGATAAATTTTAAATACTTTGGTAAAGCCAATAAAATTATTTACAATTGGTTTATTATTAATTCGTGAAAATAAATTTGTTTAATTATTAATAAATTACGAATTAAGGAATAATTATAATGTTATATTTGAGCTTTCCATCTTGCATTAAGATCTTAATGCTTTCGATCTTGCATTAAGATCTTAATGCAAGATCGAAAGCTCAAATATAACATTATAATTATTCCTTAATTCGTAATTTATTAATAATTAAATAAAATTATTTACCTTCAGATGCTCGTACCCTCCCTCTCCTAATTTGTCGTACGCCTTCCAGCAGTCGCTGATAATTGTCGTACCAGGCGGGATCCATTGCTTAATTATGGGCATTGCGGTCTTCCAGTATGACCATGAAGACGCGACCATAGCCACCAAAAACACAGTGCCCTTCAACAATCCGACCTTTGTGCGACTTCCTGCGGCCGAACTTGGACTCGTCGATCTCAACGGTACATTCAGGTCCATCAAGTTCTTCCTGGTGGGTGATGAAGGCATGCAACAACACCTCCCGGCAAAGCGAGGCCTAATCTACGGCTGTTTGCGCGGCTATGTCGGTTTGCAATCTAATGTACTTCAGGGTGCAGTTGTGGATCAACATATGTACAAAAGATAGCAAAGTCAACATATCAATGTGTATCTTTTCGAAAAAAGAAATTAACATTAACCACCGTCACTCGAGCTTCCAAAATTTTCTCGAATTCTTTTATAAAACTTTCTAAGTTTTGTAGTAAGAGACTTGTAAATAAAATTCTGTTGTACTTTAGTTTACATTTATTCAACATCAATATAAAATTATTACAAAGTATTGTATCATATAAAATTAACAAACACCGCGGCACTTGTGAACGACTGGATCCGGCGACGCACCTCTGCCATCATTGGGGTGGACTCCTCCTTGCTTTGGGCCCATCATTTGTAGTGCTTACTTCATAATATAAGGAACACGGTATCACGTCGTTACGCCTAAAACAACTACGCCTAAAACACTTACGACTAAGTCAGTACGCCTAAGTCTTTACATCTAAAGAACTTGACGACTAAGGTTTTTTACGCCTAAAACCATGTACGCCTAAAACTTTTACACCTAATAAGTATTTTACGCCTAAACCTTTACACCTAAAGGATTTTACGACTAAGACATCAACGCCTAATGGATTTACGCCTAAACCAGGAAAAATTATTATAATATATTTGTTTATTTAAAAATATTGCAACATATTTACAAGCAAATAAATAAAATTAAATATAAAATTTTAAACTGCCTGAAGCTCGAAGTTGTGTGCGATGCCTCGAAGGTAAACTATAACATCAAAGTTGTCATCCCTCAAATAGGACTCTACGATTCTCTTGATGTTTCCTGCGGTTCTTCTGTAGCGCCTACGACTTGGCGGAGGTACAGATCCGGCCACGTACTGCTCAATCTCAAATTCATTGGCACTCTGTTCCTTTTTTAAAGTATCTATAAACTTCCAAATAGAAGGATGGCATCCACTCAACAACGAATGAAAACCCCGGTGCCACCCTTCAACAGAGTTGTTTGTCTTGGGTAGGTCATTTAAAGTTGCCTCGTAACAGTTCCAGAGGTTGATGGAGCCAACCTTGGGATCTTTACGGGTTTCATTGTTACGAAGCTGGCCAATCCAATTATCCTCGAAATATTCAAGGAGAGGTATGACAATCTCTGTCGTACCAACCAAATAAGCACCAAATTCTAATTTTAGTCCGAATACTACTTAATTTAGTTACTCTTAAGGACACTATGTGACGCTTCACATAATGTAAAACGCCAATTATGTTAATAATAAATAATTAGAGACAGGATTGTTAGGCAAAAACAGATAGGACTTAGGAGGAGCCCTAACATAACTCACCAATAGAGAAAGTTTATTAACGCTAATAAGCGTTTTGATTAGTTTTAATGTTATAACTTCTCCTAAGTCAGATCTGTATTTGCAATTATTTGCAAATTAATTAATATTTGCAATATTTTTAAATAAAAAAATATATTATAATAATTTTTCCTGGTTTAGGCGTAAATGCATTAGGCGTTGATATCTTAGTTAGTCGTAAAATCCTTTAGGTGTAAAGGTTTAGGCGTAAAATACTTAGGTGTAAAAGTTTTAGACGTACATGGTTTTAGGCGTAAAAAACCTTAGTCGTAAAATTCTTTAGGCGTAAAGACTTAGGCGTACTGACTTAGTCGTAAGTGTTTTCGGCGTAAAGACGTGGAACCAAGGAACACAGGTGGAAATTCATGCTTATAAGATCTACCGGTTTAGGTTGTGTTTCGCCCGTCAGTAATAACCGCACAATTAAATACTTTTCTAAATTTTCAGCTGAAAAGAAATGCCGTTTGTCAGACAAAACTGTTTTATAAGCGGAAAAAGATCCTTAGATATCACAAGATGTCATTTGGAACGTGTCAAATATGCATTTTCCTACGCCTGATAGTGAAATTAGGCTTTTCAAGCTGTCAGTTGATGGTTGCAAGTTGAAAAAAAAAACAGAAAAACTTTCAATTTATTATTATTGGTTTTACTACGAAATATTTAAATACAAAATAATATAATCGACACATCTGTACTTTAAGCCGCCTTTAAGCGACGCCGACATCCGCACCCTTAAACCATTGCAAGGGTATAGTAATAAACTTTACTATCATTTTTGTATAGAAAGGCCGAACCATATAAACCCCGTTAGTTAAGAAAGTGCATTTTGAATATCACTTGTTTTTAACATCGAGTAGAGTGAAGACGTTCTTTGGTGAATAAACATTATTTAAAGTTATACTTATTTTATTTTACAATAATCCTTACTACGCCCCCATCAACTCCAATAGGTTATGGGCCCAGGGTTATACGCAAAATAATTAATTGTGGTGTAGTGAGAATTGTGTAAAAAATAAAAAATTATATAAACTGGTTTTAACAACTTTTGAAAATTGAACAAATTGTGTGTGTTTGCATAAACAGTTAATTTTCAAAATCAAAATAAATTTAAGTGTACAAATAAACTATTAGTTAAGAAATTAAAATTAGTGAATAAAAGTTAAGTTAAGGACTGAAAATGGATAGCAGGAAAAAGCGAAACATTAAACCTTTCAATGGTGAACATTACAGCATTTGGAAATTCCGGTTGCGAACGTTAATTGCAGAAGATGATGCTTTGCGGGTACTCGACGAAGATCCTCCAGAGGTTATCACAAAGAAATGGCTTAAGTGGGAAAGAGTAGCCAAGAGCAATATAATTGAGTATCTCAGTGATACAATGATTGGAATCGTCACGGAGGAGAACACTGCACGCGATATAATAACCAAATTAGACTCCATTTATGAGAGGAAAAGTTTGGCTACCCAACTGTCTGTACAGAAGAAACTATTAAGTTTTAAGTTGCAGGGTGGCACGCAACTTATTAGTCATTTCATAGCTTTCGATGAAATGATGATAGAACTGATAGGTTCAGGTGGCAACTTAAGCGAGATGGGTAAGGTTGCTCACCTATTGTTAACGTTGCCAGCGACGTACGACGGAGTGGTAACGGCTATCCAAACTCTCTCTGAAGACAACCTCAGCCTGGCATTCGTGTAGACAAGATTGCTTGACCACGAAACAAAATTAAAAAACGAGAATGGTGACACAAGTCATAAAGTTCTACTTGCAGAAAATAACCAGCTGAACAGAAAGAAAATTTTTAAAAATAAATCTTTCCACCCGCATAGAAAAACCCAATTAACAAATTCAAAACCTGCATATCGATTTAACAGAGATGGGAATACGAGTGCAAGAGGAAATTTCCAAGGTGTTCGTCCGATAAAGTGTACCCACTGTGGCAGAAAAGGCCATCTGAAGCAAGCCTGTTACTATTACAAAAACAGCCAGATGAATTCAAATGGAATAAATGAAAGAACCGTTCAAACATTTAGAAAAGTCAATGATAGTGAACAAAGTTTCGTTTTCATGCTTGGGATGGAAGCATCGCAGAAAGAAGTCAAATCAAATGAAATTAAATTTTTATTAGATTCTGGAGCCACCGACCATCTAGTAAATAAACTCAACTTCTTCACATCGGTAACCGAATTGGTAAACCCAATTAAAATTTCCGTGGCGAAAAATGATGTCTCCATCACGGCGACACATAAAGGGGCAATCCAAGTAACTACAAATTTGGGTTTAAATGGATTACTGGAAAATGTGCTTTATTCTGCCGATGTCCCGTTCAATATACTATCTGTACGCCGCATTCAAGAAGCTGGGATGACCATAATTTTTGAAGGTAACGGCGAAGTAAAAATAGGCAAGAATGGTAAGACCATAATAATGGGTAAGTTATTGAACGATTTATTTTGTGTAACTTTAAAATTAAACAAAAATACAAAAGGTAGAAATGGACATGCAAATGTCATTAATAAGAGTTATTCAGAAAATGATAATAATAATTATAAAATTTGGCATGAAAGATTAGGTCATATAGGAAAAAATAAATTTTTAGAATTAAAAACAAAAGAACTGGCACTCAATAGTAATCAATTAAATAAAATTAATCCCACTGATGACTTATGTGAAGCATGTATTTATGGTAAACAATCTAGACTTCCTTTTTCTAAAGCCAAAGACAAATCATATGTAAAAAGACCATTGTTTATAGTACATTCAGATGTATGTGGACCAATTACTCCGACAACGATTGATAACCGAAATTATTTTGTCACATTTATTGATGAATACACACATTACACAGTTACATATTTATTAACTTATAAATCCGAGGTGTTTACAGTTTTTCAAGATTTTATTGCAAAAAGTGAAGCACACTTTAATAATTATAAAATAGTAAATTTATATTGCGACAATGGGCGAGAATATCTTTCAAATGAATTAAAATCATTTTGTGTTCAAAAGGGTATTACTTATCATTTAACAATACCTCGAACGCCACAGCAAAATTCAGTGGCTGAACGAATGAACAGGTCACTTACCGAAAAGGCCCGTGCTATGGTACACGGAGCTTGTTTAGACCAACGTTTTTGGGGGGAGGCAATTTTAACAGCTACATATTTGATAAATTTAACCCCTACTAAAGCAGTAAAAGAAAATGTAACACCATTTGAACTGTGGCATAATAAAAAGCCCAGATTAGACCATCTAAAAGTATTTGGTTCTACTGTTTACGTACACAACAAAACCAGAAAAACAAAGTTTGATGAAAAGTCATTCAAAGGCATACTGGTTGGATACGTACCAAATGGTTACAAAATTTTCAATGTTGAAAATCATAATTTCATCACAGCTCGTGATGTTATTTTTGATGAAAGAAATTTTAAAACATCAAGACCTTTATTGGAACTTGATGAAGGAGTTGTAAATGAAAACTTCAATAAAATAAAAATTTCTAAAACTGCTAAATCTGATCAAATTAAAAAATCAGATAATGATAATAAATCTGTAACTAAAACAGATAAATCTGTAACTAAAACAGATAGCAATAATAAATCTGAAATAACTGAAACAGGTAATGGTAACTCACCAATTATACCTGACGAAGTTGTAAACACTTGCCGGGATGAATTTAACACTACTAGACAAAGCGAAAGAATAAAAAATCGTCCCCCTGTCTCATATAAAAATGATGAACATGAAATTGATAATTATCTTTTATGCGCGCAATCCATAGTTTGCAAAATTCCAACAAGCTACCATGAGATAGCCGCAAGGGAAGATAGAAATCAATGGGAACAAGCAATTAATGAGGAAATTAATTCTCTATTAAAAAATAAGACATGGTCAATAGTTCCTAAACCTATAAATAAAAATATAGTTGATTGCATATGGGTATTTACAATTAAAAACGACATTTTCGGTAACCCAACCAAATATAAAGCGAGACTAGTAGCTAAGGGATTCAGTCAGAAATATTTATTAGATTATGATGAAACTTTTGCCCCTGTAGCTAGAATTTCTACATTTAGATTAATTTTGGCATTTGCAAATCAATATAATCTATTAACACACCATATGGATGTTAAAACGGCTTATTTAAATGGCATTTTAAAAGAGGAAATTTATATGAGGGTACCTGAGGGAATTAAAAATATTAATAAAAATGAAAATGTAGTATGTAAATTACATAAATCTTTGTACGGGCTGAAGCAGTCCGCGAGATGCTGGTTTGAACGTTTTGATCAAATACTAAAACAAAAGAATTTCAAAAATTCTTCAGTCGACCGTTGTTTGTATTTATTAGATAAAGGTGATATAAAGAAAAATATTTATATAATTTTATACGTAGACGACCTTTTAATCGTAACTAGTGACATTAGTACAATGTCAAAAGTAAAATTATACTTAATGGAACAATTTAGTATGGTCGATTTAAAAGAAATAAAACTATTTCTAGGAATTAAAATAGAAAGGACTGAAAGTGAGATCTCTTTGGATCAGAGTGCTTATTTAAAAACAGTTCTTAGTAAATTCAATATGAGCGATTGTAAAGCTGTCAGTACTCCTCTTCCAGTAAAATTAAATTATGAAGCTTTAAATTCAGATGAGATTACAGATGCACCGTGTAGAAATTTGATTGGATGTTTAATGTATGCCATGTTGTGCACTCGTCCTGACTTGTGTACAGCAATCAATTTATTAAGTAGATACCAAAGTAAAAGTAATGCAGAACTTTGGCAATCTTTAAAAAGAGTACTACGTTATGTCAAAGGTACAATTAACCTTAAGTTAATTTATAAAAGAAATCAAACAGATTGTGAAACATTAGTTGGTTACGTAGACTCTGATTGGGGCAGTAATGAAACCGATCGAATTAGTACGACGGGTTACATATTTAAATTATTTGATCAATGTACAATATGCTGGAATACAAAAAGACAAAAATCAGTAGCAGCTTCTTCTACTGAGGCTGAATATATGGCTTTATTTGAAGGAGTCAGAGAAGTTTTATGGTTAAAATCAATTTTAGAAAGTATTAAATTAGACATAAAGCAGCCAATAACTATTTTTGAAGATAACAATGGTTGTATTGCAATAGCTAATAATCCAGCTTGTCATAAAAGATCAAAGCATATAGATATTAAGTACCATTTTTCTAGGCAACAAATTGAGAATAAAGTAATAAAATTAAAATATATTCCCACAGGTGAACAGCTAGCCGATACTTTTACTAAACAACTTCCAGCACCAAGTTTCCAGGCGATTCGATTGAAAGTTGGATTAATGGAATAAATTTAATTTTAATTTTATAATTATAATATGTATATATGTTTTTTTTATGTTTTAAGTTATGGTCTGATTAGGTTTTTATTGGTTTTTTCCCTAATCCTTATTGCAACAAATGTTGGACCATCAGCAATATTATGCTGTTATTATTATTAATCCAAATGATAATTTTTTTTTTTTATTTTTTGTTTGTTTGTTTGTTTTGTTCTCACACTTATTAAATGTATTAATTAGCACTGATTATTATTTTGAGGGGAAGTATTGGTTTTACTACGAAATATTTAAATACAAAATAATATAATCGACACATCTGTACTTTAAGCCGCCTTTAAGCGACGCCGACATCCGCACCCTTAAACCATTGCAAGGGTATAGTAATAAACTTTACTATCATTTTTGTATAGAAAGGCCGAACCATATAAACCCCGTTAGTTAAGAAAGTGCATTTTGAATATCACTTGTTTTTAACATCGAGTAGAGTGAAGACGTTCTTTGGTGAATAAACATTATTTAAAGTTATACTTATTTTATTTTACAATAATCCTTACTACGCCCCCATCAACTCCAATAATTATTTTCGACATTTTGTAAAATATGGTAAATTTCCTTAATCAAAAGCAAGCAAGCTTTTAGTACAAAAATAAAAAAGAATTTAACTAAAAATTAATCTTATAATATAAATTAAACAATGGTTCTATATACTAATACATAAACAAAAATTATACCATAATACTGCATATTATACAAATAACTCACGTAATTATGGGTGCGTTTCTGGAATTGAATTCCTCGAACTAATTAGGGTACCTAATCTAAAGATGATGCTAGCTGATTCTGGTATGGTTATCATTATACGAATGACGACAATTATATTGGGATATATCTCTCCAGTCTTCTTTTTACTATAAATTTATACACTTCGCGAATATCTTTTATGTCATCAGAAATCATGTTATTGAACACTTAATTCTTCATAGAATCCCGTACTATCAACATCGGTGTTTCCGCCTTTAGTAAGAACTTCGCATAAATGACCAAATTTTCAAAAAGTTTTTCATTTGAAGTGATCTTCAGTGAATCGCTTTCATAAATAATTCGGATAATTTCAATTAATTCGAAAGATCGTTCTTATTGATAAAAGTAAGTTAAACATAAATTGATAAAAATTCGAAAATAAGTCAATTATAACCAAACCACAACAACGACAGACATGTTTCGATCTTGTTAGATCTCATCAGTGACGTACAGTTATGGATTTGGTTATAATTGACTTTAAGTTTTTACCTATATAGCATTTTGTCGACAAGATTAATTGAAGAACTTCGATCTAACAAGATCGAAACATGTCTGTCGTTGTGGATTGGTTATAATTGAC
Source organism: Rhagonycha lutea (assembly GCA_958510855.1). Lineage (NCBI taxonomy): Eukaryota > Metazoa > Arthropoda > Insecta > Coleoptera > Cantharidae > Rhagonycha > Rhagonycha lutea. The sequence goes on from OY294037.1 coordinate 42,674,240, forward strand.
TTATTTTCGAATTTTTACAATTCTTGGCAACTGGTTAAGTTGCGCCATTTTGACCTCGCGAAGGGTCTTGATTGAAGGTTTATCCTCAACATATTTAGTACTGTCGTAATGACATGTCTTCACGACCTCTCGGAAAAGTGCTTCCACATCACATCCGTGTGTTTATTTTATCATAAATTGATAAATATTGACAAGAATAAATTATACAGTGTGGTTCTAAAATCGTTAATTATAGATTGATAAAAGATGAATTAAATTATATGAGAAGTAAACTATTGTACTTAAGATTAAACTATTAAATAATACATACACCGTGTATTCAAAAAGTTCCAGGACTGATCGCGCACAGACCACACAATACAGGTAAAACACGTATATTTAATATCAGGTTTCTGCATAGTCTTCTCGCAAGTAGATAAAACCTTTAGAACGAGTGACAGGTCCGTCATAACTTTCTGGAACGCCTTTAACTTCAACACTATTCAGGTCCCTCGTCACCGTCTTTTCAATAGCCTCGATCGACTCGTACCGATATTACACATGATTAAAATATGAAGTAATATGTGTTTGAACTTTTTTGGAGGTGTGCTAAAACAGCTTTTCCCTGCATATTTTTGAGGCTTAAAATATCACTGATAGGAATTCCATTTCAATGGTATTACCACTTTTAACGCTTGTTTATGCACGTTCATCAAGTAAATTAATACTGTTCACATTATAGAAGTTTTTGTAATTCACACTACAGAATAGTCAATGGACACAATTTGCTGTTCACATTATTGAATAGTTCATATTGGCGCGTGTTCACATTAACGGAACCATTTCTTTTTTTCTATCGGCTTTGATCTTGTTGACCTGCAATTTGGGGATGTGGTCCTCGTTGTGGTCACTAAATTAAAATTTCGGGGTAGGGTGTATGAAACTGTGTATCTGAAAAAAAAGAGCTGGATTTACAACATATAATTCATCGTTCATATTTTTTGACATCTCTAGGAATCTCCTTGTATGTTCAGTATCTATATAGAAATTGGTCAGCATGAAACTTCTGAAACTTAGTTTTCGGGCAGTGTTGCCGTGGAAAAAGTTTGTTATAGGTAATTGAGGTAGTGCACAAGGAATGCGCAATACGACTTGTACACCCTACATTCGCAAATTCGATCCCCAGTCTCTTCCAGGTTAAGCTGTGGTATCTCTTATATCTATGGCCTGTAAGTTAAAACTACAAATAAGAATGTGGACAACATGCAAGAAAAACACTCTTATGCAGTTATTTGTTTATTAATTTCCAGCCTACCGGCTTCATGCATACCATCAGGGCTACTACAATTGAAGAACAATTACAAACAACACATTTACTTAAAAGTCAACTCATTCGTCAAGATCGAGCGATGATTATTATCATGCATAGCATAAGCATGCATATCAGCAAAGAGCAACTGTCTATATCTTTCATATATGTTTCTTCAACAGAAAATTGACAGGAACATAATTGTGTAAAACTTATCGCTTGACATTATGGAATAACGGTTTTATTATGCGTTCCAGCGGCGTATCGGCCTGGTCCGTCTAATCGTTCTAAAAAATTTTATTTCCGAGTTTTTATTTCAACTTCTCAATTTCGAGAAATTCCAATACACAAACCTATCTGGTTGCATTTATGCAATAATTTATGTAGTTACTTCACGGTTAAGGGTATGTTTCCTTATCCTTAGGTGCCTGCTCATCATGGACTTTTCTCCATTTCTAACATGTTCTTCCTGTCTGATTCTATTTTTCGGTCGGTCTCGCCGATGTATGTGGCACAGTCATCATAGAATAACTGGTACACACCACTTTTTCCCTAATATCAGTTTTATTTTTGGTATTGCTCAAGATGTTGACTAATTTGTTGGATGTTTCCATAATGAATGTGTAATTAAACTTCTGAGTTTCTTGCTCAGTATCCACTGTGGTTGTTCGGATATTTGGATGGCTCATCTTTCGTTTTTTCCTGTATATAATTTTTTCAATCACTTTAGTGACGTTGCTACTAGTTTTACTACCTTTATCTCATGGTTCAGATCCTCTTCTTTCATGGAATGTTAACTAGCTAATGGAAAGCCGAGAGGTTTTTTTAGCTGTGCAATGACCAGAATGAAGTGATATAAGTGAGTCACATTGTGTTGATTTATGATAGATTTTCTTATTCTTCTATATTATACTACCTATTTTCCATGGTTATGTTGACGGCCAGATAGTTAAGTACACTGTTTTTCAGTGTATTTCATTAATCTAATTGTGAAGAGATGACGACTCAAGTTCAATAAATAAATAACTGCAGGAGAGTATTGTTCTTGCACCGTATGCGCATTATTATAATATTTAAAACTACAAACTTTATTAAATATGTTAAATAATTAAAAAATAATTCAAATGGATTGATCCCTAATAAAAAATTGTTTATCCACGAACGTTACCATGTACTCGTAGTAGGTTATGTATCTTGTACTATCAGCTATGTATTAAAAGTAATACAAGTAAAAGCGATACAATGTATAATATCTGATATGAACTAACTGTTCATTAATGAACTAGATTTTCATTATGGTAAACAATAAATATAAAATAATGTTTTGTTTAAGAAAATTATTATTCTTTAAATGTCATGTTTAAAAGGTTCTTTAAACATGATTCAACAGTGTTACACTGGCACGTTACAGACAGTGACAATAAAAGCAACTTATGATTTAGGATCGGTCAGGTTCTTGGCTTGGATGATTTGATGCCACGATGATCCCTGCTTTTGGTGGAACACAAAAGTTCTCGTGTCCGAAAGGATTAAGTTAGTGTAAACTGCTTTATATTTTTACTTTCTAGAGTTTCTTCTTTGTCTTTGTTATATTATTACAATTGGAAATGAGCAAATTGCATTTTCCTTTCGTTAAATGATCATTGTGAATAACCAGATTCAACTTTTGAGAAACATTAATATTTTACTATACTACTAGTAAATAAAAACAACTAAATTTTATGACAAGTACAGTTGTTCATCAGGCTTTTTTAAACACATGAAACATATTTCAAGTATTTTAAATTATTAATTAGTTGCTTGATTCTTTATTACTTTCCTTTGCATAGAAGTAACCCATCGTTTAAATCGACGACTGGAGATTTCCCTCAAATATGGATTTTAACAATACTTTCAAGTCCATGTTTAACCGGGAATTACTAATCGTATCTGCGTATAATAGGTATTTTTACTAACATATCGCCTATGTTATACGGCTAGGAAATTTATTATTAAATCAATGCAGAACAAAATTAGTCACTCAGAAAACTTGATCTCTCCGATGCTTTGGGACCTTGCAGTCAACCATGGAGTCTTTATATCCAATACTGCTTTTTGTTTTGGAATGCAACATTCTGTGCCAACTAAAAACCGTAACTTTCTGCTTGTTTGTTGAATCATTTTATTGAGATTTTTTTTCATTCGATTGCCGATGTAAAAGTTGTAATCAGCATAGTTTCAAATGTGAGAAAAATCAACTATACCAATATTATAACTTTTACTTCAGTAATCCAATTAATGTCAATAAATTAGTGCAGCCGAAAAGCGGAAAGTTGCAAATCTTCGTTAGCGCAAAACGTTACATTAGAAAATGTAAAACGATATAGGATTTAAATATTCTATTGTTGACTAGATCAATCCAAAAGCAACCGAAAAATCAATTTCTCTGACTGAGTAATTTCGTCCTCAAATGATTTAATCGTTTTCTTTCTTTCTGTATCAAACTGGTGATATGTTAGCAAAAATATGCATTATCCGGCGAGTAATGATTATGATGTGTTTAAACATGAGCTTGAAAGATTTGTCAAAATTCATATTTGATTGAAATCTTTAGTTGTCGATTTATTAAATGGGTTATTTCTATGAAAAAAGACGGTAATTAAAGAATTAACCAACCAATTAATAATTTGGAATAATTGATATATTTATGTTTAACAAAGCCTCGTGAACAACTGTAGTTGTCACAGAAGGGGTGTATGGGGTTACACTGTAGGGGTAGTTCCTTTTACCAAGAACGACCACTTCAAATGTTATTGACAAGAGATGGTTTTTGGTAACTGGTCCTCACAGTGTACCCAACTGTCACTTTTGGCTCCACGTGCCACACCCTGGTAGCTACATTGGTCTGTAGACGAAAGAAAGTGAGGGTAAACAGCTATAGTGACATGTAATTATCCCAATTGGAAGACACACTATGTCCATCAAATAGTCGACGAAAATATATTTCACTGGTGATCCTTGTTCTCGTACACTTGGTCAAATGATATAGGACAAAGGGATGAGTATCGTTGTAAATAAACTCGGTCTCTTTTGGAGAACAGCTGGCAACTTTGTCTTCGCCTAGTTTGTGGTTTAATTCCATCTCTATTATAACCGTTACGTCATATGTGTGTGCTGATAAAAATTGTTTGGTGTTCTCTACAATTAATTTACCTACCCAACCAATTTATGTTTAATGATTTGTTTCACACACATGTTTCATCTGCATAAAAACATAGCAATCTGATGTAGTAGCACTTACTAGAGCACTACACAAAATTTGATCTTTTTGCTGATATTGCATTTTGTATCATGAAAATAGATTTATTAAAAGTTAAATCATATAGGACTCTGTTTTAATGGATTCATTCTTGCAGCTAGCTAGCAGGCTAGCCTTCTAGAAAAGCAATGAAAATTTGGAATTAAAAATATTTCATTATTCCACATAGTCCCCCCCATAACTGAACATAATATATTTATTCTAGATTTGCAAACCAGCTTTTCACATCTTCATTGGAAGAAAATTTGCAACCTTTTCAATTTTTTTTCTGTCTTTGTGGTTTAAGGAGCGAAGTCAAGTGAATAAGGGGATTGTTCCACCAATTCAAATTTCAAATCACGAAATTTATTCATGGCAAGTTTTGATTTGTGTTCTGGTGCATTGTCTCTCAACAACAAGACTCCTTAGGAAATCATTCCGCATCTTATTCCACTATTTCTTTGCACACGTTTCCTAATAATACTCCATAATATTTTCCATTTATGGTTTTCTCCTTGGTACAGGTTGTCAATGAGAGTGATACCACGACTATCCCAAAATACTAAAACAAGAACTTGATAAGCAGATTTTTGAACGCGAAATTTCGTTGGCCTTACAGTATTTCTGTTTCACTGACCGCTGTTTTGTCTCTGTTTGGTAGAACTACACCCAAGTTTCATCCATAGTTACCAGCCGGTTCAGAAAGTTTGAATATCGAGCCCAGTTTGAGTGCAATGTTTCCACTCGTGGTCGCTTCTGATCTATATTGTAGTATTTTGAAAAAGTTTGTAATAAGAGAAAGAGAAAATTTTAATTTTATGGGATTAATTAAATAAAGGATAAGCAGATATTGGCATGATAAATAAATGATGCGTTAAAGCACATATAATAATATTCTTTTTGAACAGTCAAAGATAAGAAGCAGAGAATAAAATTTTGAATTTTGTGTTTTGTTTGTAAGCAAATGTTAGAAATTAATTGTATTAGTGGCGCGTTTTAAAAACAAATCGCCGCGTCTAATAAGACCTTTTGTATGGAGAAATGCAGGTCACGTGTGAGGCGGTAGAGATGGAAGGAGAGAGCCAGAGAAACGCTCTCTTGCGGCTCAACACTGGAGAGGAATGCACGCTTCTTGGTTAAGTGAAGAATGCATAGTTTAGAGGCGACAAAAGAGTTGTCTGCAGCTTAGAGAAGCAAAGCAGATGTTAATAAGTGTCGTTAAGTGTTATTTTGGAAAGTATCTATAAAGTCGAAGACGTGATTGCGATTAATCCTATAATTTTCCGAACATGGACGCTGACTTGGCTGCAAAATTTTAACAATGGTGGACAATTGGATTATACTTGGAAAAGCAACAAGATATGGTTCTGGACAAATTAAGAAAATTATGGCGATTGGTTCCATCAATAGTACAGTCCCGTACATCAAATAAACAAGGTAAAATCTTATTTTTGCAACTTTAAATTAAAACATGTGGTTAAATAAAAGTGAAACATTTTAACAAAACTTCGAAGCGATTGCTGTGAAAGAGTGGGGATTTTAAAAATGTATTTGTTCGAAAGCGTTGCACGTGCTCGAGAACACATGTTTAATTTTTGAACTTGACAAACAAAGATTAAATGCATTTGGTTGAATATTTTATGTAATGATTTTTATTAATCAGAATTTGTTCTCATTAAACCAAAACAAAGTTATAGTAAAAGTTTGAAAATTAAATGTGCGAACTTTGTTTTGATTTATAAGATTGTTGTTTGACTGGATTTATTGTTGAAAAATTTCTCAAAAAGTAAATATCATGCTAATAAGCTTATGTGAAGCAGAATTGTGTAATCTTGATCTCTTGTTCTTTTATGACAATAAAGTTTATTAATTTGAAAATGTACGAGTTTCCAAAGTAGTATTAGTTAAAACGATTGAGCTAGCGGGGTTTATAAAATTAGTCCACCTGATCCTGTCAATTTAGATAAGTGAAGAAGAAAATGAAGGGTAGGTTACGACAATATGCATACATTTGGGTATCTAAATATTTTGCAAAAATGTTTTCGTGGTCGACTCCACATGAATAATGCCATGTACGCGTTGTAGTATAAAATCCTAAGAGGCTCTGTTATACATTTCAGTATAATACATGATGCTTTATATTTTAATATTACTTATTGCATCATCATGCTCAATATTATCTCAAAAAGCCATTTCTGAGCTGCTGATATTTGCGAAGGCATTGTCATCACTATTATTTAATTCACCGACACTGTCTTGTCTAACTCTTGTAATAATTTCCAAAATATCTTGAAACCTATATTGTTACATAGTACAGCCTCTTTTAAAACTTTTTGTTTTTGTCTTAGCATAGGTCAGATGTAATCGTCGGCTGTTTCAGCAGCTAACAAGTGGTTGACACAAACTTCTTGGCCGATTCTGTGAGGTCTGCCTTCAGCTTGGCTTTAAGTTAGCTATGTGCAAATTAGTAGTTTTGAGATCAAGCGACTTGAATTATTGAAATCCTCATGAAAAATTAAAATTTACAGTTATGAAAACTATTTTTTACCTATTTATAGTATATTTAATGCTCTTTAACTGGATATTTTTGCAATTTTGTTCAATACATTTTTGCGCTTATTTTGCACAGTGGTGTTAGCTTTGTAAATTTTACCAATATTGATGAATCGTACACAAGAAATAAAACATCTTATCATTGTTATATTTAACATTTATTACAATAAAAATGTATTATTTAAACTAAAATTCATCCATTGAATCTTGGTCTTCATCGCATCGGGTGCTAAAAGGCCAATTATTTTTCTAATAATTGAAAGTACAGCGTTCAAAGGGCCTGACCAAAAATGAGATTTAAAAAATTGTAAATTTGTACAATGAATCCCTCTAGTGTAGTGACGAAATTTTTTAAGGTTGGTGGCGTATATTCCCATATTACCTTTGAGGGTTCCTTATTTTTGTCCTTGGTAGCTCTATCAATATACTTCATGGTCTTTCAAATTTTAATGGCTCTTCTAAAATTCATTATGAGAAGATCTGTCAATATCACAGGTTCGTAATTTCTTGCCTAGGACGTCAAATGCAACGACCGTTAATTTTAACCAGTATCTATCAATAATTTTATAATACGTTGAATTTCAGAATGATTTGTAGCACCATTAAGAAGAATACCTGTACATGATTTGCTATATTTTGTGTCCTCCTATCTCTAAAATGTTCAAAACCTCTCAAAATATCTTCCTTTTGGTCATTGGAGAAATTGGGACAATCGACATCTCATTAAACATTAAGATTTTCGCTTTCCAAAACTTCAAATATGTGTTCATTAATACCTGTTTGCATTGGTACTTTGCTTTATCCTTGACGAAACGCTCTTCAAAATGATTGTGACATATTGTTCTCCACTTATATACCAAATAAGGGTCTACCGATTGTACTTCCGAATTTCCTGACACTGTAGTCCAATAAAAATATCTTGCTGATTCGGTTTCGGAATTTGGAAATTGATGCACCTGTATGTGTAGGACACCTGTAGTTGGAGGGAAACATGTTGGGACACCACAACTTTGCCTGACCATGATAAAAACAAACAAAAATTAATATATTTTATATATTTTTCTTTGATACCTATGCTTCTAGCAAGCAATTTTTTTAATCTTAAACTTGGACTTTTATTTAAAACTTCTTTTAATTGTTTGTAATGCCAATGCTGTCCTAAATATTAGAAAACAGTAATTTAAAACAAAAATCAAAATAACTTAACAAAATTGTTTAATATCATCTTACCTTGATAATTATCTGGGAGAACTTAAAAAGCCATAGTTCCAAATGTTTTTGAATTAGATTTAGCCTTTTCCTACATTAAATCGCATGGTTATTGGTTTCATTACCAATTCATGATTCAGCGTTTCTAATAAGATCGTTTACTCAGTCAGCATTTGGTGTTTTAAGCTCCTTCATGCTAAATATTAAATTTTACATTAAAACTGCACATATGTTATGTATTTTATTGTAAATTGTACGTGGTCAAATTGTATACAGCTAATCTTCGGTTCTATCTTGATGTCAATTGGGTGTTACGAGTTCTCCCTCCATATCTACTGCGTATGATTTGGCTCCTAGTCGCTAAGGAAAAAATTCACTCTAACAAGATTTTGTAACAACATGTACATATACCTAAACAAAGCCAACAGTAAGATTGGCTTTGGAAAATATCATGATTTGCATGATCTTAGTTCATTCACTTGGATGGGGGTGTCAACAGTGCCAAACAGGGTTGGGTTGATTTAAATCCCTTGATTTTTTAAATTAAAATCAAACTTATTATACTATTCAAAAATAGATCCTACAGACAAAAGTATACTTTATTTTCTTCGTTTATTTTAGAATAAAGTGTTTCATTTTGTCACTAACATCTTTTTGGCATAAATCCAGGTGCCGTTTAAGTCGAACAGCTAATCCTTGAATTTCGTTGCTACATTTTTTACACTGCACAAAATACTTTTTTTTCGTTCACTGCTTCTTTTAAACAAAATATTGCTAAATCAAAAATACTGGCTCTAATATCAGTCTTTCTGACTATCTAGTCGTGTGATTCCCAAAATTGAATTAAGAAACTTCATTTCTTCATGTTGGAACCTGCTCTCAATTTTCTATGAGAAGTGTCCAGATCTCGCTTCCATTTTTAATTGCTGGTACAGCCATAAACTTGTAGAATTTCAGTGGTGTGGTCCTGCTGTTTCTACATTTTTTCTGCGTACATACTATTGGCCCATAAGCAGTTAAATTGCTTTAGTTTCTTCTGCATTTACGAATCTGGTAATATATGTATGAAAAATACTCGCATTACAAATTGTTCTGTTATTTACTCGACTATTAATTAAACTATTTAATAAATCAAATTATCTATACCAGCGGTGGCCAACTTTTATGTATGTAAGATCGACTTTTTATCTTAAAGATGTGTCGCGATCGAAGCTACCGTATGACCGTACCAAATACTCGAGCTAAATGACTGTGTTTTATGAGTCGAGTCAAATTGGTTTCGCCATCGACCTGTTGGCCACCCCTGATCTATACTACATATATACTGTACTCTGGCGCAAGAACTGTTACATACCGTTTTCATATACCTACAAAAGGCTACTGAACCATTTAGACTAAGGGTTAAAATATCAGTAGCAGAATATATTATTACAAATATCAAAAATGTTGTGGGAACTTCCTCAAAGCCGGGAAAGCTTACGACATCTGGAAAAGGAACGTTTACTACTTATAATCGATTCTTGGGGAGGCCTAACAAATCCAAATTTATACGACGAAATAGTTCAGGTTAAAGGTCAACTAAAATGTGATATTAAAGTATTTAATTCCTCTGAAATATATTGGTTCAGCCATTCTTATTCTCAACTTTTTTGGATATGCTGCAGTTGCATGGTTTCAATCCAACTATGGAGTACTGCAGGGACTAGGGTACTGATCATAGAAACAATTACAACAATAATTGTTTCGGCATCGAGCACACCTGAGCACCTGACGAATGCTGAGTTTTTACACTCACAAGGTATTTTCACATCAGCGAACGCGAAACAAACTTGATTAACGTTTAAGAATGCCTCTCTATCATCGCATAGTTAAGCTGCAAACAATTTGAACGATGAAATATATAGAATAAAAATAAAATAAATTGTAATAAAGTTCTTAAAGTTTTGAAAAATAATGGGATTCCTGTAGGATCAGATATAATATTAATGTTACAAACTAACTCAATCGGTAAAGAGCTGACAGTTGAGCATTTTTAGAACACGACATTATTTTGAACGTTTCGCTATAATTATTATATTAAGCTTTTTCATCAGGTAATACAGAATTAATAAATAAAATAAAAATAAATAAATAAAATGAAAAAATTTCAAATATAAAGTAGTAAGATTTTTGAATGATAATTATCATTATAATATTATACACAAAAGGTCTTTATTTTGTATAACAAAAATTATAAGTATTTTAGAAATGATATTTTCATACTTATTTTAATATAAATAACACATTAAATAAATAAACAGAATTTTTACTGGAAAAAGTACATGCCCCCCTTAATCCGATTCTAACTCGGAATAAGAAGAGTAATCCCCAAATAATTAGTCGCTCCACCACAACTATGGCCATGACAATTGCAAGCTGTCACAGCTTTTCTTCTTATCCATGAGCATGAGAAATAGTCTTTCCAGTTTCCTGCCGAAATATTACTTACTGCTTGTTGAAATAGTGGGCGAAGATGTTTAATTTTAAAACGTATTTTTTTATATTTTTGATATAATGGTAGCTTGTCGTGCAAGATCCAGGAATTCAGCTCTCACCATATCCGCTTCATAAGATATTAAATTCCTTGTCAATCAGGCTTGTATTTTTTTGTGCTAATATTTGGTATTTTCTGTATTTTTCGATTTAGTATACTGGAAGCATCGTCCATAACAACCACAGAGTGTTTTTGTAGGCATCCTAGAATGTTCGCAAGTCAGTTTTAGAAAACATCCTTAGTCATTTCTTCGTGATATTCTCACGTTTTCTTGCTTTCGAAACATGGCAAACCGTCCTCGGAGCCTATATGTTATATTACCTTTCCCGAAGGATCTTTCAAGCCAGTTTACTTTCTCAAGCATCCGAGGAGAAAGTGGATAAAAACGTTGCTTGACTGGTCGCGCATCGCCCGTGTCTATCACGTGCTCTACACCTGAAATTCCACCTAACTTAGAAGGAGCAATGAACTTAAAAAGTCCCATAACGCATAACCAATTCGAGTTCCTTCACTTGCTCTAGCGTTAGATCAGCTCTAGAATTAATGATTTTAGAGGTAGCAACCGCATGGATCTCTCTCGGGATCTCGTAGGAGTCGATCGGGTCTATTCTGTAACTTTAGCAACTTACTAAAAATGAGCAATATTGCTAAATAATAATTTTGCTTAATACCTATTGGAGCAAAATTGTATAACCATGGTAATTAGCAATATTGCTCATTTTCAGCAAGTTGCTACAGTTACAGAATAGACCTGATTAGCAAAGTCGGCTCTCATTTAAAAATCTTACAAAAATCGTATCCCAGAATGAGCGGATAGCTAATGGATGGTGCTACTATTACAGGAATTTTATGAGTGACGCCGTCGACGGTTAATGGTAGGATTACTGTACCTATGACAGTTTGATAAGTGCCGTCTGCTGACGTTAAAGGCAGCTTATCGTTGTGATTAATAGTTAAATTGTGAGTTTTGATTATATGTCGGGAAACCCCTTTTCGGCAAGTTTTATAATCCACCTACGTTTAAGTCGATTAAATAAAATTTATTATGTTTTTTGCAATGTATTACAGGTACCTAACAATGATAAGTTCTTGATCGTCTGTTAATACAGGAGATGGTCAAAAACTAGTTTTATGTCCCAAGATTTTTTATTTTGAATTGTAACATAGCTCGTGGTACTCCATATTGCTTAGCAATGGTTCTAAATAAGCCTACATGATTTTGTATATCAAAAAGTGCTCTGTCGACCATTTAAGGGCTATTTAGCATGACGAAACTGGACAAATATTTCTTACGTAGATACACTTATAGTAATTAGCCATATAAGCAACATAGTTATTGGCCTACGGCCTATTTCTTCATTCCTGTATGTGGAAAGTATAGGTTCCACGGAACAATAAATATCAAGACGACCATGAGAAGGATTATTATCGGTCGGAAGGTGCCGTTCGCCGATATTCGAACGAATTCACTTCAATGAATTCTAGTTCAAAGGCGTTAATTCACATGATCTTGGTGACTAGTTGACAGGGCCACTTTTCGAAATAATTTTATCGCCGAATTATTTCTTCAATAAATTAATTGCTGTGGTAGCTGTATGGCATGTAGTACCGTCCTGTTGGAACCACATATCCAGATTAATATCATGCAAATTTGGATCGAAATAATCAGTAATCCTGTAAACTAGCGTTTACAGCCGAGATATTTTCTGTGGTATGCACAGTTTTTGGATTTATCAATGAATAAATAAATGGCTCGCTCGTATGGTATATAGTTGTATTTATATTATGTTGCTGTTATGTATACTGTGTTTGTAGTATTTCTAATAAATAGGGTAAAATGGTGAAAAATCACCCGCTAATCAAAACTGGGTTGTTTTCAAAAACATTACAATGAGTTTGTTACAATGTTTATCATTTGTAAAATATTTCCTTCAAACATTAACGGTTATACCTGGAAATGATTTAAATTGCTTCGCACTATTTGAGGTTAGGATAAACTCAAATTTACTCACACTCGTTATAATCGGATTCTTGTATGCTTATTTTTTCGTCCGTGGTATGAACAGCTGTTCATATTTTTTATATCGGTAAGGAAAAAATTATTTTTTGACAACTGCAATTGTTCAAAAAGTTTTGTTGAACACAAGTAATATAAGATTTAAAGTATATTAAATTATCATTTGGTTGGTTGATTATTTATTACTTTTTTTATTTCGTACAAGAAACCCATCTAAAAAATCGACGATTAGAGATTATTCATTCGAAAATGAATTTCTATCAAACCTTCAAGCTCATATTTATCAATGCATTAATAATTATGTCTCGCTGAAGAGTGAACGTTCTTGCTAGTATATTATCCATATTTTATGGTAAGGAAAGAAATCGTGAAATTATTACTGAACAAAATTATTCAATTAGCGAAATTGATCTCTCTGATGCTTTCGGGTCGTTTAGTTGGCCATGGCTTGTTTAAATTCAATACTGTTTTTCGTTTTGAAATGCAAAATTCCTCGAGAACTAAAAATGGTAACTTCCTACTTGTTGGTTTTATCAATTTGTTTACATTTTGTTTTAATTTTATGAATTGAAAATCATTGTCAACAAATTAGTACAACCTACGAGTGGGAAGTTACGATTCGTACTTCTCGTAGAATAGTGCAATTGAAAATGCAAGACGATATTGGATTTAAGCATGCCATGGTTGACTGAATGGTTCCAATTACATCAGAAAGTTCAATTTCTCTGATTGAGTAATTTTCTTCAGAAATGTTTTCATCATTTTATTCCTGTTTGTATAATATGAGTAATATTATGGTAACAAGAATGTGCATTATGCGGCGAAAAATAACTATTAATGCTATATTAAACATGGGCTTGAAGGATTGATTAAAATTCATTTTTAACTAAAATCTTCAGCCGTCGATTTATTAAATGGGTTGCTGCTATGAACTATGAAAAGTAATTAAAAATTGACTAACCGATTTGTAATTTCAAATAAATGAAATGTTATTTGTGATCAACAAAACTTTTTGCACAATTGTATTTGTCAAAGGGGTGTATGGTGTTACCCTGGAGAGGTAGTACTTTTTATCACGAACGACCACATCAATTGCCATGGCAAATGATGGTTCTAGGTAACTGGTCCTCGCAGGGAACCCAGCTCTCGCTTATGGCTCCACGTGCCACACCCTGGTAGCTGCATTGGTCTGCAGACAAAACTAAGCGAGGGTAACTAAATATTATGGTGACATGTAATAATAAAGTTCCCAACAATAAGATTGGTGTAAAAAGAGCTATGGATTCTGTAAGACATAATACAAGAAGCATTTTGACTTCCATGATTATCGTGAATTGAATATTGTATTTAGAACTATTCGTATGTTAACAGACTGTGCCATCATTGTTAAAAACAACTCTAAAGCCAGTGTCTCACTATCAAATTATTATCATAAAAATTATTATGATAATTATATTACAAACGATGTGACGTCATTTACGTAAAAATATGTCAAAGCCATGCAGAGCGATGTCTCACTATCAAATCAAGTTTGTATAATAACGAGGTCAACTGTGAAAAGTAAGGTTAGAGTTGGTTTTACACGTTCAAACATACTGGTTATACTGGTTCCAACTGATACAAATCAATTAGCAAACTGATTTGTGGTACCAGCCATAATAATTGCTAACGTTTTAGACCTAATTAAAAACCGCGTTAAAATTTAAAAAATAAAACTGAAAGTATGGTTATGTCCACGTTATGTCAAAGATATAAGAGTGGGATATCGAACAGCCTATGGGAAGCCTGATAGCATCAAAATTATAGAAACTGTTCTAAAATCTTTTTATCAAAACGTTTGTATCAAATCGAATCCGTGACGTCATGAAAATAGAAGCAGCATATAAAAATATGTAGCTTACGTCATTTTGATACAACTACAGCGCTGTCACACTATCAAAACCGTTTGTATACTAAATATTATGATAATTTTGACGATAATTTGATAGTGAGACACTGGCTTTATGCTTTCACTTTGATTGGGGATGACCCTGTCAAGAAACCAGGTTAACATTTACAATCTTGTTGTGTTCCTTCAAGTGTTCGCTTATTATGTACCATTATGGTTGGAATAGAGCCGGCCGTGTTGTGATGTGACCGCTGGTCGAGTTACATAGTGGAAATTCGGGGTTCAAATCGCGAACTTCACAGAATTTCTTAGCTCGACCTTCCAGTGGGCATCCATATGACTGATTTGTGGCTCATTCTCAATGGCGAAATATTATTTTTATATTGTAATTATTGTATTTATAATTTTGGTATTTATGCTAATCGAAATCTCTCAAAATTATGCTATTTAAAGCATCAAAATTGTATTTACAAATTTCGATAAAATCTGAACTACGCAAGGCTGATTTACTTTTCAAGTGCTTTGATTTTGCAACCGTTCCGCAGATCTGTGCGGAAACCTTTTGAAATGTATTGGAATTCTCCTCTTTTCCAGCTGGCTTTCGTAAGTTCTTTTCTGGCACGCCTACATTTAATCAATTGGAAGTGATCATCTTGGGTGTTTTTCTTGTACGCTGATGCCGCCCTTTCAGTGTCATTGATTGATTTGCTCTTCATATATAAAGGACTCTCTACTCTGGTCCAGGTAGCGAAGTGTTATTCATCAAAATCTTTACTTCGAACATTAACCATCAAGACTTGGGAATAATTCCAATTGCAGTAAATTTAAATAGTTCTTTGTTTTCATCCGTTCTGTTGTATGTTGGTCGCATTGTGTGTCACGCGTTGTTCCTCCACTGCTGCTGCGCAGATATTTGGCTACGCCTATCGTACTTTATTAATTTTACTATACTGCATATTATTCCGCTGCCATAATCACAGAACGTCGTATGTTCAATACTATGGCATTAAACATACGATGTTATGTGATTATGGTAGCTATTTTAGGGTAGGATGAAGGATAAAATTTTGTACAAAATTATTTTTTGACAACTGCAATTATTCAAAAAGTTTTGTTGAACACAAGTAATATAAGATAGTATTTTAAATTATTATTTGGTCGGTTGATTATTTATTCCTTCTTTTATTTCATACAAGCAACCCATCTTCTAAAAAATCGACGTTTAAAGATTTTTCATTCAAAAATGAATTTCGATCAAACCTTCAAGCTCGTATTTAACAATGCATTAATAATTATCTCTCGCTGAAGAGTGAACGTTCTTGCTAGTATATTATTCATATTTTATGGTAAGGAAAGAAAACATGAAATTATTACTGAATAAAATTATTCAATTAGCGAAATTGATCTCTCTGAAGCTTTCGGGTCGTTTAGTTGGCTATGGCTTGTTTAAATTCAATACTGTTTTTCGTTTTGAAATGCAAAATTCCTCGAGAACTAAAAATGGGTTACTTCCTACTTGTTTGTTTTATCAATTTGTTGACATTTTGTTTTTAATTCGATAGTCGAAGTAAAAGCTATTGTTGGTATAATTTTGATATTTATTAATTGATATTCATGGTCATCAAATTAGTACAACCAACGAGTGGGAAGTTACGATTCGTACTTCTCGTAGAATAGGGCAATTGAAAATGCAAGGCGATATTGGATTTAAGCATGCCATAGTTGACTGAATGGTTCCAATTACATCAAAAAGTTCAATTTCTCTGATTGAGTAATTCTCCTCAGAAATATTTGCATCATTTTATTTCTGTTTGTATAATATGAGTAATATTATGATAACAAGAATGTCCATTATGCGGCGAAAAATAACTATTAATGCTTTTTTAAACATGGGCTTGAAGGATTGATTAAAATTCATTTTTGACTAAAATCTTCAGCCGTCGATTTATTAAATGGGTTGCTTTCTATGTACTACAAAAAGTAATTAAAAATCGGCTAACCGATTTGTAATTTCAAATAAATGAAATGTTATTTGTGTTCAACAAAACTTTTTGTATAATTGTATTTGTCAAAGGGGTGTATGGGGTTGCCCTGTAGAGGTAGTATTTTTTACCACGAACGACCACATCAAATGTCATGGCAAATGATGGTTCTAGGTAACTGGTCCTCGCAGGGAACCCAGCTTTCGCTTATGGCTCCACGTGCCACACCCTGGTAGCTGCATTGGGCTGCAGACAAAACTAAGCGAGGGTAACTAAATATTATGGTTACATGTAATAATAAAGTTCCCAATAATAAGATTGGTGTAGAAAAGAGCTATGGATTCTGTAAGACATAATACAAGAAGCATTTTGACTTCCATGATTGACCTCAGTAAGAATGCTTATTGTCTTGTAGAATGGATCCGGCCGTGTTGTGATGTGACCGCTGATTGAGTTACTGAGTGGAAAATTGGGGTTCAAATCGCGAACTTCACAGAATTTCTTAGCTCGGCCTTCCAGTGGGTATCCATATGACTGATTTGTGATTCCTTCTCAATGACGAAAGATTATTTTTGTATTGTAATTATTGTATTTAGAGTTATGGTATTTATGTTAATTGAAATCTCTCAGAATAAATTATGCTATTTAGTAAAGCATGAAAATTATATATTTACAATTTCGATAAAATCTGAACTGCGCAAGGCTGATTTACTCTTCAACTGATGCTTTGATTTTTCTAATGGTTTTACAGCAGAAGCTGTAGAATTAATAATCTGTGCGAAAAGCTTTTGAAATGTATTGGAATTGTCCTCTTTCCCAGCTGACTTTCATTTAAGAGTCTTTTGGTTTCTTAAGTTCTTTTCTGGTACGCCTACATTTAATCAATTGGAAGTGATCATCTTGGGTGTTTTTCTTGTACGCTGCCGCCCTTTCAGAGTCATTGTTTATGATTTGCTCTTCAGATATAAACGACTCTCTACTCTGATCCAGGTAGCGAAGTATTATTCATCAAAATCTTTACTTCGAACATTAACCATCAAGACTTGGGAATAATTCCAATTACAGTAAAATTAAATAAGAGTTCTTGTTTTCGTCTGTTCTGCTGTATATTGGTGGCATTGGGTGTCACGCGTTGTTTACTATACTGCACACTATTTCACTGCCATAATCACAGAACGTGGTATGTTCAATACTATTGGATTACACATACGACGTTATGTGATTATGGTAGCGATTTTAAGCTAGGATGAAGGGTAAAATTTTGTACAAAATTATTTTTTGACAACTGCAATTGTTCAAAAAGTTTTGTTGAACACAAGTAACTTATTTCAAGTATTAGCAATTATGAATTAGTTGCATGATGGTATATTACTTATTCGTTTCATAGAAGTAGCCCATCCAATAAATCGACGACTTGAGATTTCATTCAAAAATGAATTTTGATCAAGCTTTCAAATTCGCGGTTAACAAGGCACAATAATTATCTTTCACCGAATAATGAACATGTTTGCTTGATCAAAGGTTGATCAAACTTCAATTTTGACTGAAATCTCTCTTCCTGGATTTATTAAATGTGTTACTTCTATGAAATAAAGCAGTAGATATACTATCTAACAACTAATTGATAATTTAAAATAATTGTAATATTTTATTTGAGTTTACCAAAACTTTTTGAACAACTGTAGTTGTAGGGGTGTATGGGGTAGCACTGTAGAGGTAGTACCTATTACCAGGAACGACCACTTCAAAAGTCACTGACAAGAGATGGTTCTTGGCAACTGGTCCTCGCAGGTTACCCAGCTGTTGCTTATGGCTCCACGTGCCACACCCTGGTAGCTGCATTGGTCTGCAGACGAAATAAGTGAGAGTAACCAGAGATGGCGACATACGGTGCGTTCCACTTAAAGTCCATGACGACCACGGTCGATCGTTAATCCAATCAAACAACTCCGTTCGATCTTTGGTCCTATTAAAGAAACACGGGCCACACACCGTGGTCTAAGTGGCTTTAAGTGGAACGCACCTATAAAGACTTCCAACAGTGGACTGACAGAAGTTATTAGCTATCTGTACGGTAAACCTGTTGGAATAGCTCATAATGGTATGAGGATTAGATTTCCATGAAATGATCTTTCAAAGGATTTTTAACTTGTGAACTTTGTTCTCATGCACTTTTCTTTCCTGAGAGTTTCTAGACTTTCATCGATCATCTTCAATTATCTGGTCTCTTTTTCACACACAAAATTTTTTAAAAGAAGTTGGGTTTTACAAAGAATCCTTTAAAAATGCTTCGATAGTTTCAAACCTCATCAAAATTGGAATTAATTAGAAACGATCTAAATTTTACTGTTTCAACTTCCGCATATACTAACAAGCAGAAGGCGTGATATTCGGGAAACAGATTTTTTTTATATTAATCGTACTTAAACATCAGTACCCCGACTTTATTTTGTGAAAGTAGTAAATAGCAATATTCAGCCATTTTCGAGAAATCAGCGTTTCAAGTTCACAGGTGTGGCTATAAGAATAGTACAAAACGACTCATTATGCAATAACTGCAGTGGGTGAGTGTGTATTTATGTACTGTTTATTACCACAACCCGTGAACTTGAAACGCTTCTTTCTCGAAAATGGCTGAATATTGCTATTTACTACTTTCACAAAATAAAGTCGGGGTACTGATGTTTAAGTACGATTAATATAAAAAAAATCTGTTTCCCGTATATCACGCGTTCTCCTTGTAAGTTATAGTAGTAAAATTTAAAAGGTTTGTTATGGATTCCATTTTTGATGGGTTTTGTGAAACTATCGGAATACTTTTAAATGATTCTTTGTAAAAGCCAGTTTCTTTAAGGGGGTTAAGGTTACCAATGGGTCTCGGAGGTTGCACCCTCTGCCACGAGGTGTGTAAACTAAACCTCATGAATATCCATTAGTAACTTCAGATCAGCCAACAAGTCCTACTTCCACCTCCACGTGGTGACCCCTGGGTAATGCTAACGGAAGAGGGCAAATGGAATCACTTGACGGTCATTGTTTACGAGGGGCTGTCAAGAGTTCAACGGGGACGTTCCACGTAATATTTCCACCTGGTGTGAGTTTCAATTAGGTAGATGCGAGGCTGCTATTTCGATTCAAGCGTTCAGCAATCCACGGGTCACATTAGGGCACTACAGGTAAAAACACTGAAATTGAGTTATGAGGTACTCTAAACAATAACGCCATCAGAGACTTAAAACTAGCTCCAGTTGCGAGATATCTTAAGGTAATTTCCAACTTTGTTTTACACGGTTTTGCCTCTCTAAATTTAGTATCTTGTTTTTTTATTAAAGGTTCGATTAATTCCAACAATTCTTGAAATTTAGGGGCTGTCATTCTTAAAACATTTCCATAAGTTTCTGGATCCTCTTCTTTCAGCTCTTGAAAAAGTCTTGAAGATGCCCCCAATTCTTCCCTTCTTTGTATTCACGGCCTAACCCACCATCGTCTCTGATTGCGGTTAAGTTGGTTCTGAAGCTTTTCTAAACAAAGCTCACACCCACCCTGAACAACAGTTTAATAAATTTTTTTTATTACGCGGACCCACAGACGACATGCTTGCTGAATGCGAATAGCGAACTGGCGATTAGCAACCTAGTATGACAGGTTTGACAGCCGCTTAATAAAGTTGTGTAGTACTAGACGTTGCTAGGATAAATATAACAAAATGTTCACGAATAGCGAACTGGCGAGTAGCAGCCTAGTGTGACATGTTTACCAGCCTAATGTCTTATGTTTTATCGCAAATTGCAACTTGAAAAAATAACTTAAAAATGATCTAGTTTGAAGCGACCGTCTCTGAATTAAATTGATTCTCTTCACAGAATTAAATCGATTCACTACGGATATGAAAGTTTCAGTTCGGTTATTACTTTCATTTTCAATTAATGATCTGGTGTTCCTTGCAAGAATGTTTATATACCGGAAAATATTAATGAATTAAAAATGATCCAATAAAATAGGGGAAGGTCAAAGTTGCTCAAGCATATACTTGAATGTAAGTAAGCCCTGATGATCTGTCAGTCGTAATTTCTTCGGCAGTTTGACCTACTTGATTACAATAATAATTTTTACAATTTTGGTGAGAATTAACGACATGTGCAGGACCAAAATTATTAAAGCTGTATATCTCAATGAGTATTTTTAAACATTGTCTTTTGGATAATACGCTGTAGCTCTTTGATTTTATTGGCCATAAGAAGTTTCATGCCATCAATAATAAATTCTGCATCATTTCTTCTCTTGTAGAGTCCTTTAGCATAATTTTTATGAGGTGGTCTGGGTGATTGCTATCCTCAATTTGTTAACCTATTACTCAGCTAAATGCTAATAATTGTACCTACCTCCTTCCGTATGTCACATATTTTATTATAGTGGCATTTACACTGGAATCTCCTTCAGCGATATAGCTTTTGAAACTAATACCATATAATTTTTCACTCGAGTTAAAGCTATCGACAATTATATCAGATTCCATTGCAGATAAAGAGCCAGTCCAATTCTTAAAGCATCGATGCTTCTTGTCGGCTTTTTTGTTTCCTTTGCAATAACACTGTGCCGCTTAGCCCCCCCCCCTCCATGCCAATTCAAATGCAGCTATGTAAAAAAAAAATTTCATCACGCCTATAGGAATATTTTCGTCGTACTATCTGGCTATTTTTTGAATATATTTTTTTTTACTTAAAGCAATGGAACTTTTTGTACCTGCTTTCGTTTTATATTGAGACCCCAATCGAGTAGCAACATTTTCAATCGATTGGGTTGTATTCAAATCAAATGCACAGGATTTCCAAAATTGTTTAAATTGATTGCACGTAGAACTATGCGAATTTTTCATATTATTAGGGGTTAAGCATTATCAATTTCCACGTGCACTAAATGTATTTCACACTAACATTAAAAACAATAGGCTATTTTTAGGCGAGGCTGTCTAAGTGTTAAAATACCTTCTGGCGATATATTACCGCAAAGTTATGTTCTTGGAGAATTAATTCTAACTATAAACTCATAATGCACTACTAATCAAGCCATTTCTACTGGAATATGGCTACATCTTTCGAAGTCTTTCCATCCATTTATGAAGGTGGATTAATCGTTACTATCTTCTATCTCCATTACAGATTTTGGTGTGATTTTGCTTCATTTGCTGCTTCTCTCCATGTACTTCTGTTCTTGCATTATCATTCACTTGGATACACCCATCAACCTACGATTTTCTGTCACTGCGTCTCGTTTGGTTTCGATTCCATTATTTTTCTTATTTTATCATGCTCTTGCTTAGGTGGTGGTCGATTTCCACCGTTGGGTTCTTCTGATTTGAACTGAAACTGTTTCGTTAAATCGACTTAATTAATAACTCGAGGAATAGCTTTTATTAATAAATTCTTGATCCGTGTAGCTCGGTTCTATTTGTTGGGCTTGGTTGATTGCCCTTATCGCGTAGTTCTCCTTATATCTTTGGTACCCCTTGAACTTTCTCATTTTTTTAATTTTTTTAAGTTTTTTAAGGTCATTTTTTTAAGTACAGAGGTCGCGTGTTCAAAACGAAATCATAATACACTAACGTTTTCAATAAAACATTAGAGAGAAACAAAAGTATTTTTATACGACGTGTTTCTAAGTTGTTTCGTTGCGATAAGAAACAGATTACAGCCACTTTATAATCTTATAAAAAATAATAAACAATAAATTGGTTTCGCTGCGCTAGCTTTTGTATGCGACGATTTTTCCACTTGTATTACATTGAAAACATTTAATAGCAATAACTATTGCTGAAAATAATTTACAAATAAAAACCTTTTTAACAAAAAATTAAACTAAATTTTAAATAACTATTCCCTTGGTGGGTTTCTAATTTCCATTCCTCTTTTCTGTCTGGAATCAATTATTTCAGGAAGGAGGCATTTGAAATAAAAAATTTTTAATTGTCTTTCCATTTTCTCGAAACGAAACGGACACGATGTTCATTTCCTTACCGAAAATTACTTCTAAGTTGGGTTGTAAATAATCAATTGTATGTAGAATCACAACAGCCGGGAAATGGCCCAGCTGAAGCTTTTTTAAGGTATTTACTGTTTTAATTTTTGTGACAAGCTCTTGCCAAAGTCTATCACTATCGATGTCAGAGTAACACATTTTGGTTAAATTTATGTGAATAGTTCCGTGTATTTTAGCATATTTGCCATATCCAAACCAAGCAAGGCTCATTTAGTCAAAAAATCGTCGACAATATTGATGCTATTTTAACCGTGTTTGTAAAATTGTAATTTAATTATAGTGGATTGAAAAACAAGAAAGTAATTGAGAATAAAACATTCCATGTTTCGCAATATTTGTCGATCCTTAGAAATTTCATTTCCGTATGTAGGATTCGGCTTTTGATTTTTTGTTGTTGTTGTTAATATCCATGTCTGTACCATGCGTACCTGTGTAAACAAATTTTTTTAATTACAAATTTACCTTAAAATGAATCCCAATTATACTTGCGCAATATATTTGGTCGTTTCATACAATTGACCTGATAATTCTGATCTTGGCGCTATGACTATTGACAACCAGCACTATCAAATTCAATGGTAAAGTCAGCTGTTTTGCTTATGGTGATGTAATAATTCGCTTTATTCCAAATTTTTTTCCTGAAGGAGCTTCCATGCACATTGAAGCAACTTCCTTTTTGGAAGCCGGCGCAGCCTCCCGGAGGACGGCGCTTACGTAATTATCCGTTTTATGCGTACTATTATAATATTTTAGTTATAAAAAGAATACAATTTCTCTGTAATGTATTCCTTTTGATAGTTTTATCTGTATTGCAATGTAAATTACTTCCCTTACTTGATGGAATGGTTAGTATTCTTGCTCTTTCGCCAATTCTTGACTAACTTCCTTTCAACGATAATAAGGATCAAAATTGATTTTATCAATCCCCAAATTATTGTACGACCAGCGCCCGGCTTTGAAATCCTTTTTCGATGTAATCTCTTCGCTTTCTGTTCCTTTCTTCATTATTCATGTTTCCATGTATGGATGGTTAATTATAAATAAAAACTACAATTTCTTTGTATTTCTCGGGATGGTCGTATCCTACATTGTAGAATTTTGGGTTTACTTTTTAAATACCCAAGGCACTTCACTTTCAGTTAATTAACTTTTATGTTATTGGCCATAATTCTTGGAATGGAAGCTTATTATGGTGGAGGGCACTCTTTGCTTCGGTTTCTTATCGATCTTGCTAGCCGAAAAACTGTAAGCCAGTCTTGTAAAATATAAAATGATACATATTTTTGACCTTTCTCGATAACCTTGAGCGTGCTATGTACTTCCATGTATCTGTGGCCACTCTTTGCAAACTTTTGTTCTGTAATTTGAATATTGGGTAGTTTTTTACATGTGTCGGAAAATAAAGTAACTTCATTAATATTCGTTGGCAAGTACATAAAATATTTTTTATAACAGCAAGTTCCAATATCAACTCTTCTTCTTTTCGGCCTTTGTCTATCCACTGTTGGATGTAGGCATCCAATTCCTTCCGCGCATCACGGTCCTGGACTCGATTTTAGCATTTATTTTCTGCTGTCTCAACAATATGGCCGGTCCAGCGTTTTGGTGGACAACCGACGACGGATTTTTTTCCATACAGAAGTACATGATACCTGGAATTCCTTCAAACAACTTCGATACCAACGATGATTTTATATGTAGGGACTGCAATTTTCATCTTCAATATGCCATAACTGACTTTCTGGAGGGCTTGATTTGCCCCTCAGTGTATTATTGGTCTGCAATATAATTTTTATATGCAACATTTCATTTTAAGGTTATGTTATTATTGTGCCATTGGCAGTATGACAATTGGCACCGTCTTGTTGAAAGCACATGTTCCCCAAAGCAAAACGAACCAATTCAGGTCATAGAAAATTAGTCGAACAAGAACGACAATGATTTCCGTTGTTAGCTTGAACAATTGTTAACGTTGTTGATGTATATACCTGTCTATGATTAAATTAATGATAGATATAAATAAGTACAAAGTTTCTGTAGGAACAATATTGGTGCTCGAATATCAAAATTTTAGCTTTTAAATGCTTTTTAAAGTGTCCTATTTTCACAAATTTATAGTTACAATTTACATGTATGATATGAGGCCACTAGATGCAAAACTGTGTATATGACATCCAACTCGTTATGAGATAATCGCAAAAAACTGTTTACGGTTTTAATAAATAGAATTTAAAACGCAACTCTGTTATTAATAATAGAACTCACCTATCTGATCACAACTAAACAATATTATCAAAATATATTAAGTAAGGGCCAATATATTCACCTCCCAGTAAAGTGTTCAATAGCGTAACTGACTGATAAATAAACTGTCACCAATCACATTTTGACATTTCAGTAAAATCACCAATCAACAAGGAGGTTTATAAATTTACCGAACACATAGTTACCCGACACTTTAACCAGAGGTGAATATACCGGCCCTTAAACAACAATTATTTCAGATATAAAATAACATATACACAGTTTTGCAACCAACATTATGTTTTAATTAAAAAAATTAATACAAATGCACTTAATAAGTAATACATTATTATTAATACAATTATCATTAAATTCTCATGTCAATATCATCAGCGCAGCTATTCAACAAATGGTTGTCTTCTTACCTAAAGACAGAGTTTTGCATCCAACAACAGATTTCAAATTGATTTTACTCAACAAATAGAAAGTTTTGCACCCGACTGCTATAGCTTGTCATATAGAGATTCTTTTAACGAACAAAATGGTATAACAAACTCATTTTTTTTGCTTTTGACATATACACAGTTTTGCATCTAGTGGCCTCATATACGGTATTTAGCCAAGATGAATTCTTAAATGTGCTATTTCCCCTTCCGTTGATTATATAGTTTCTGTTGGAAAGGCTACATGAAAATGGTAAATTCTTTCTGAGTTGAGACAACAGATCGTCATAATTTGGTTCCCTGGTTGTTAATTTTAATCTGTGATGAGGTTCCACATCCCAACGCCCGTTATTTTTTTTTTTGATTTAGTGTCTACTATTGCTGAAAATGCAACTTCAGACTTTTTCTGTTAAAACTGGATACGCATTTGCAACCAGAATGATGTTAAGGTACATTCATTATATTTATTTTTCAGGAATCCGTCTGAAACTAATTCCAACAATTGGTCTTCTTCCACATGCAATAAACTTTCTGGCATGCATGTTGTATTAAATGTTGAACGGATATCTTACCCATTCAATATTTTTGTTTAAATCAATAGATTTCCTGGCCTTCTTGTAAATGCTGTGTTATACATTTCAAAGTATCGGCATGAATTTTATCAACAAGAATTTTTGTAAATTTACGAAAAGAGGGAAACGAGTCAGATTCTCCGTTACCAACACTTGCCACAAATTTAATTTTGCAAAAATGTGTAGATATAACATTTGGAGCAACATTCCGAATTCTTGTTTGTGTTTATATCTTCACGAGCAGTTTTAAATATTACCTTTTGGGCGTTACGCTGTAATCTTTGATTTTGTTGGCCATAAGAATTTTACATGCCAACAATAATAATCCTATATCATGTTGTCTCTTACTCTTATAGAATCCTTTACCATAATTTGTTTATCAAATGGTTGCTACATTCAATTTTTTTTAACCTATAAATTTAACATATTTTGTGACTTCTACTTTCCCATTGTAAGCGTAAGAGTACCGCATTTACAAACGACTTGTTTCTAGCCAACCGGCCATGATTGCCTTTTCTTTTTAATACTCTTCGGATTGTAGCCGAATTTGTAGCATTTGTGTTTGTAATTTAGGCGCACTAATTCGAGGGTTTTTCTTAACTTTCTTAAAATAGAGTTCTCATCTCTGGGTCATTCCATGTGAAATCAACACACTTTTCTTGGTCATCATCTCAGATTTCTATAAAATTTGGTATATCGATAGAGTGTACTGAGACTAGCAAAAATACAAATTTTTATTTAAATATCTCAAACGGTTTCCAAAATATCGCTATGTAAAATTTCCAAAAATTGGCTGCCGGAATATTTTCTAATTATTATAGCAGCTCTCCTAATTAAGCTAGAGAGGTGGGCGTGATGTCATTTTACTCAGTTTTTAATGCCCTTTCCGATGATATATAACACAATATGCCTGTTTGTAAAAATACTTTTCAAAACTCAAAATCAAAATTTTGAATTTGATTTTCTCAAAAAGTAAATCTTCAAAAAATTTTAAAAAATTCCTGAGAATAGTCTGTACTTATGGTAAGTGACTGCCAAAATTTAAAAGTGGGACGGTTATGGCTTCATAGTTAAAATAATTTTTAAGTACAAATGGTTTTGAAAGAACGATAGACTTTATATTATAGTAAGTGAAGTACCGCAGAAATTGTTTGTGAAAAATGAAATTTACAATATTTTATAACAAATATAAGTCAGTGTGACGGAAATGAGTCTTGCCAAATAATTTGGTGCATTAATGGGTTGGGGGGGGGGGCACATCTTGCCGGAAAAATTGAAAAGTCCTACTTTGGTAATTTTTTCTGAGAAAATGAAATTATTTAGATCAATTTGGGTTTTGACACATTATTATACAAGTCTTGAAAAACATTTAAAAAAATTTTCAAATCAAAATATTACAAAATAGCGGCGTGGCAGCTGAACTCCAAAAACACCTTTTAAAATGCGGTTGAAAATCTCCCAATGGTGTCGTTAGATCTAAAATATAAGAAATGAAAAAATTTAGTTTAATATAATATGTTTTTCCAATCTGCTTCTACCAAAATTTTTAAATTTTTGTCTCAAAAATTTTTTATTACCGTTTAAGTGACGATTTTTGGTCGAAAAAGTTTTTCTCGACTTAAATCCTTTAAAACTCAAAAAAAAATTAAAATATAAAAATTCTGGGTCGATGCGGACTGGAAAAACATAATATATTAAATTAAATTTTTTTATTTCTTATGTTGTAGGTCTAACGACACCATTGGGAGATTTTTCACAGCATTTTAAGAGGTAATTTTGGAGTACAGTTGCCACACCGCCATTTTGTAATATTTTGATTTGAAAAATTTTTTTAATTTTTTTCAAGACTTGTATAATAATGTGTCAAAACTCAAATTGATCTAAATGGATTCATTTTCTAAATGGATCTAAATGGATTCATCAGCAAGGTGTGCACCCCCCCCCCTCATTTAATGCACCAAATTATTTGGCAAGACTCATTTCCGTAACACTAACTTATATTTGTTATAAAATATTGTAAATTTCATTTTTGACAAAACAATTTCTGCTGTTCGTCGCTTACTATAATATAAAGTCTAGCGTTCTTTCAAAACCATTTGTACTTAAAAATTATTTTAACTATGAAGCCATAACCGTCCCACTTTTAAATTTTGGCAGTTACTTACCATAAGTACAGACTATTTTCAGGAATTTTTTAAAAATTTTTGAAGATTTACTTTTTGAGAAAATCAAATTCAAAATTTTGATTTTGAGTTTTGAAAAGTATTTTTACAAAAAGGCATATTGTGTTATATATCATCGGAAAGGGCATTAAAAACAGAGTAAAATGACATCACGCCCACCTCTGTAGCTTAATTAGGAGAGCTGCTATAATAATTAGAAAACATTCCGGCAGCCAATTTTTGGAAATTTTACATAGCGATATTTTGGAAACCGTTTGAGATATTTAAATAAAAATTTGTATTTTTGCTAGTCTCAGTACACTCTATCGATATACCAAATTTTATCGAAATCTGAGATGGTGACCAAGAAAAGTGTGTTGATTTCACATGGAATGACCCCTCTATAAGTTAATTTACGTGAACGGCCACTTTTGAGGGGCAATGAGGCTAGCCAAGACCTATTTTAAATTTAATGCTTATTTATTTTTAAGTTGCTTTTCTGTATTTTGTGTTCAATTTTGGATAACAGATCTTCAAATTGCTCTGGAAATGCATAGATGATTCTTATAGCCACTTCTATCTTCATCTCTCATTTCTGCAAGTAAACAATTGCTTGCTCCAAATTGTTGCCTTCTAGATCATTATCATCTATGTCGGACGCATCATCTGTATAATTTTTAGAGAGGCCTGCTTGCGAGTTGCTAGTACTTTTCTTCTTGGGGGGCGGAGATCCATGCTTCAAATTATGCAACAAACATAATGGTAATAAGGTTGCAAATTCTTCCATTTTTCATATTTAATGGATATTGGCATTCTGTAAAGGTGTGAAAGATGTACGTGTTGAGGTTTGCTACCAGGTGTTTTTTTTCCACAGTCAACAGTATAAAAGCCCGCTTCTTCATTTAAAGTATATTTATATTGCATCATGAATGTGAAACAACCGGAGGTGGGTTTTTCTAAAATTTTTTAGAAAAACACCAGAACCTTTTATATGGCCTTAAATAAAAGTCACCCCGTATTTGTTCTTTTATAATTTTTCTTCGTTCCACTTCCTCCCCAAAATTTCGTAGAGTTTTGAGATTCTCAAATTGCGGGGTGTACCGACGATTGCTTGGTTTGACTTCCCCAGTCTTAACGAACGACGTGGTTTCGCTCGGCTAAACTCGAAGGTGAGGTGCTTTCTTGCGAGTACATTTGAGACACACTTAGGAGCGTTAACTTTTGAATAACAAAAAGAAACTTCTACTTATGTTTGCTTTCAATAAAAAAAAAAAAAATTATGTTCTTCGACAAAATAACAAATTTATTAACACCTAAAATTTGTTCAAATATTTACACATTATACAACATAAAATAAAATTTATTAGTTTATTTATTAATTTACGGAAAAAATCCTTATTACAACTAATATCAAACATTAACAGCATTACAACGATTACAACAACATTACAACATTATACAAATTTATATTCTTGAATATTTTCCAACATCCAACGAATACTCTTCGAGTAAACGCGACATCTGACGATAATTCTTCAAATTAGACACGACATCTGACGACAACTCTGTCAATACTACATCAAGGGATAAACCCGCTAAAACCATGAAGGCCAACACCGAATTACAAGTCAGCAGTTTTTACTTTTACTGACTAAACGTCATAGTAGGATGATAGTTTAACGTGTAATCCTAAACACGGCACAGATAAATTTGGGAGTGATCGGGATTCGAACCTATGACCTTTAGATCTATCTCTTTAGATTATTTAAATCTCCCTAACCACTACACCAAACTACCTGTACAATTCCAATAAATTTATTTAATTTTATTAAATCCACAATTACACTCTAATAAACGAAATATCGGATAACAAAAAAAATATTTACCACATTGATTGACCCATCATCAATCCAAAAACAATTAACCCTTATTTACAATAATCATTGACTCATTCTTAGCAATCACACAACTGATAAATACAAAAATCTTTTACCTTGTCGATGTATCTGCTAATTCCCACCCACAAAGTTTACTGCGAAATAATTTGGAATTAAATTAATTGATTCCACTAACTTATTTAATTCACCTATGGTTAAATAAATAAGTTTCAACAAAATTTCAATTGGAGTTATCACTACCGTATTGCAAAACAAAACTGAACTTGAAATTGCAATCTGTATAGTCAAAATTCGTTTCTCAACGGACAACGATTTTGACTGGTAATTAATGAAGAACTCCTCGATTTTTAGCTGTTGGCAAGCTTTATACTAGTTCCTTCACTCGTTTTCCAAGTGCATTGGTTCGGTATCACGTCGTTACGCCTAAAACAACTACGCCTAAAACACTTACGACTAAGTCAGTACGCCTAAGTCTTTACGCCTAAAGAATTTTACGACTAAGGTTTTTTACGCCTAAAACCATGTACGCCTAAAACTTTTACACCTAAGTATTTTACGCCTAAACCTTTACACCTAAAGGATTTTACGACTAAGACATCAACGCCTAATGCATTTACGCCTAAACCAGGAAAAATTATTATAATATATTTGTTTATTTAAAAATATTGCAAATATTAATTAATTTGCAAATAATTGCAAATACAGATCTGACTTAGGAGAAGTTATAACATTAAAACCAATCAAAACGATTATTAGTGTTAATAAACTTTCTCTATTGGTGAGTTATGTTAGGGCTCCTCCTAAGTCCTATCTGTTTTTTCCTAACAATCCTGTCTCTAATTATTATTATTAACATAATTACACAAATTGACAACTTTGATGATATAGTTTACCTTCGAGGCTTCGCACACAACTTCGAGCTTCAGGCAGTTTAAAATTTTATATTTAATTTTATTTATTTGCTTGTAAATATGTTGCAATATTTTTAAATAAACAAATATATTATAATAATTTTTCCTGGTTTAGGCGTAAATGCATTAGGCGTTGATGTCTTAGTCGTAAAATCCTTTAGGTGTAAAGGTTTAGGCGTAAAATACTTAGGTGTAAAAGTTTTAGGCGTACATGGTTTTAGGCGTAAAAAACCTTAGTCGTAAAATTCTTTAGGCGTAAAGACTTAGGCGTACTGACTTAGTCGTAAGTGTTTTAGGCGTAAAGACGTGGAACCCATTGGTTCCATCCCTCAGTTATATCTTTACTATGGGTGTGACAGTATTGTCCGTTAATTAGACAAAGAACATTTCCTTAAGCACTTCCCCTAGGTAACAAGTGTTGTGTCTATAAATACTAGATTGATTTATAATTACCTATTATCAATAAACTCTAGAGAACCTTCTATTAATGTTAAAACTTCCAGAAAAGTTTTTTTTTCTTAACCAAAATCTGGCTGCAAATTCCACCTCATTGAAGCTATCAAAATAATTTGCCCGCTGTTTAATGATTCTGGGGTGAGGAATTTCATCATCGGATGAATCATCAAACCTTTCAATTCTATCTATAAGCCTAATAGCATCCATGGAACGTATAATATATAATAATATTTTAAACTGTAAAATATTAATAATATCGCTAAGTAATACCTAACGCTTTAAGGGTCGGTAAATCGGATACATAAGGTTAGGGATTTCTTAACGCTCTTAAGGAATTCTTAGTGCTTGGTGACAACCAAATTTGATATAAGAGTTTCTTATCTCAATATTAGGAAATTCTTAACGTTAGGAATTGTTGCTGAAAACGGGCATTATTTACCTTAAATGTAAAACTTTTAATTTTACAAAATTTTTCTTAAAACCAAATCATAAGGATCTAAACCAAACATCCCGAAATTACCCGTACTTTCCGGTGTTACACCACTCTCCCCTTAAAAAAAGATGAAAGCTCATGAGAGCTTCATACTTCTCATATTTACATCTATATACGCTAATTGCGCTACCCAACAACCATAAGTAGATTTAAAATTAAACCAATACTATACATTGTTCTCAAATCCCAGTAGTGGTTCCCCATAGATGTCAGCCGATGCTTTCCAAATATAGAGTCCCTATCGACCGCACTGATACGTTTCACTACCAGGAATAGGATTTAGGATGGGATTATGCCAGATATAGCTGAAGACCCATTGTCTTCTGCTTGACGCTGAACCATACGTTGATCCGTCTAATGCTGTTCTGTTAGCCTTGGATACAATTCGGTGGTCACCGGAGCTGTATTCTGGTTTGACTTCCTGGTGATGATTTCGTTGAGCTCCATCTCTTTATTGTTTTCGATCTTCTTTTTTTGATGGCGGTGCATTAATAGCATGACCAAGGTGTTCCAAAAACTCGCCAGGATGGTGATCCCGCAACCCATTGTTTCGTACAAATGTACCCCGTTTAACATTACTACTACACAATATTTAAGTAATTTAAATATGGTGTAGAATCCAATTATACCGCTAAAGAATAGTCCAAATTCAGTGAACCATCCCTATACTTGTTTCATCAATGTGCCAGTTCCTTCATGTCCTCTGCATCGAACATCTTTTCTTGCCTCCATACCAGAAACTCTCCTTGCAATGATATTCTCGACGGTTTTGCGTTCGACTCCGAACGTCAACACTCGTTGCGCTTTGCTCACTTCCTCTTGGGTATATAACCCATATTGTCCGACCGGTTGTATAGGATTGAACTCTAACTTAGGATTCACCTCAACTGTCAACAACTTAGGAGTCTTTTTGGTAGTTGGGTATGGCGTCAACCCCACCCATTCATTATCTATAAAATATAAAGGTGGCGTTAACCCACTACATTCTACATCTTCTGCGTGCCCCTGTATAGGGTCACTGGTGCCATGAACATTGTGCGGTTGTCCATCTCGATAGGCAGCTCGTGAAAACACTTGTCGGTCCTCCGAATCTACACTAGTTTTGGGACACACTTTATGACATAAAGTATTTCCCCCAAAACTCTTCCTACGTATCCTTTGTCGATTTTTTTTGGATCTCAGCGTCTGGCTGATTGCATGCGGCGCAAATGGTGCCATCAGCATTCGATTTCTTAAAATTTCCCTTTTCATTAAACACCTTCGGTGTATCGTGTCCGTGTACAATAATTGGTTTAGATCTCGTTTATAAGCTTGTTCAATGTATAAGAACTTGCTATTTACGTAGCTTGTAAGGTCGGTATTTGGGGCGATGAGTGGCATCTTCGGTTGAAGATGAGTATTCTGAACACCTTCCATAATTGCTAGTCACGGGTGTTCTGTTTGCCACACTTCTTGGTTGCACAACAACACTTTCCGCAACATCTATAATGCGAAAATCTTCGAATCTCCTTCGACCACGATTACTTTCTCTCTTCCCTTTCTTCCTTCCACTTGAGTAGCCGGACCTCGATACAACACACTTAGGTTGTCGTCACACTGATTGGACGTTTTATCTTCCCAAATCGTCTCTCCTAACACGGTGTCGAAACAATGACCATCTGAAAAGGTGCAGGTTACCCCGCCCAATGAACTCACTGAGTTTTCTTCTAATTTTACCTTCGCAAGATAATCACGAACGTGAAATTTCAAAGTCGCTAACACATACACATTCTCCCAGCTTCGGCCATTTTCATGATACGTCTCCCCTTTACAATTCCCCTTCGAGTCTAACTGACCAATAAGGGTGAGAGACGTTGAAGTCGTTCCATTCATCACTATTTGCCCGATACGTTGTTGATAAATATTCAACGTTTTGTACTGATGGACATTGAAGCACTCTTCTTGTCCAATTTGGTACACAAAGTTCTATAAACCGCCCGACACAAGAGAGCTGTGGCTATGCATGCCACAATAACTCATTATTCTGGTGACTTCCACCAGACACGTTATCACTTTTAATTGTTTTATGTCATTCTTTTGGATGACCTGAATATCAATTTTTGTACTAATGTAATCTAGTTCCGGTTCTGGGCACTCAGCCACGTCCCGAATTGACACTACCGAGATATCGCTGCCGGTGTCTTCACAGTCGTAAGCGATGAGCGTTACTATCTGACATACCCCGATGGTAAGGTTTAAAACCCACATCGCGTCTTTCTAGCGGTTTTTCACTTTTAGTTACGGTTGAACTTACTTTGCACTGTAAGTTTACAATGTCAGATCGAGTTCCACCTTAAATCACAAAAAAAAATTGTTTTACCCCATGTTAATTATACCTGTACACATGTAACAATAACTTGTACCAGGAGATCAGTCATTCGCGTCTCAGAACTGTTGTGTATGTAAAACTGTTGAATTATATTGAATGATTGAAATCTGTTTATTAACTCGAAAGTACACTACTTAAATGATAATATTTACAATATTTCCAAGTTCGTACAATGATGATCTAGATTAATCCTTAATTCTTATCCAATAATCTTAATACATAACAAGAACTAAAGTCCTTCTCTATGATACAAGTTCCTAAAATAAAGAAACTTTCATATAATACAAACTATCGATAATGTCCACAAAATTTTATTTTTCCCAATTTCAGCTTCAAATATTTAAACAATCGATAACCGATCGATTTAACCTTCCGAGTTAAACTTGATCGGCAGACCCTCAGATATCATTGATTAAATATACTAGCTTGGACCTGTTAAGTGGCTAGCTAACCCACTGGTTTGTAGTCACTATACTAGCCTCCTATGCACAATGTACCCATTTGGTACAATATTTTTTTTTAATATAATCATTCCGAGAGGATTACACCGTGCCCTCGAAATATCGTCGCCAAAGCTATTCCATGTAGCTTTAAAATTACTCAACTTGATCTAATTCCGAGAGAGAATAACACCATGCTCTCGAAATGTCTCTCCTCACAATAACTTTCGTACGAGTTCTTCAACTTTTCTTGTACTACCCTTGCTTATCCAAGGTGTAATAAACAAAACTCGTTTGCTTTGCAAATCAATTGTCCATTTTGCTTTGCTAAAAGCCTCCATAAAACGCCCGGGACGTGGCCAGCTCAAAAATTTTTGCTTGGCAAGTCAATTGTCCCCTTTGGCTTCTTTAAAGCCTCCCTAACACGCCCAAGGCGTAAACAGAAATAGAGTAGAAACACAATAGAAGGAAAGGAAACAGAAATAGATTAGGCACAAAATAGAAGGAAAGGAAGAGAACAGAACCCTGCTCTATGCAAAAACCAACCAGCCTACTAAAACAAATTCTGACCGTCCACAGAGTTCCGTTCCTCATCCCGAAATCCAGGTAGTCCACGCTCACCAGGACTTAAAGGAGGTGTCCACCCTACCTCCCTATATAGAGAAGGACTAGAGTTCATGGAGTTCTCCACCGGCGGCATTACTCCCGCCGTCTATATTTTAGGGGAGGGGTTTGAACACCTTAACTGGTCCCAGGGCGTTTTTCGGTCCTCCCAAATTCAAAAACAAGAACTTAACCCTGATCGGTCAAGTCAGAAATTATCCTAGTAAGGGGCTTTCACGGTAGTGGACTCTTACCACGAGTTGTGAACCCTATAGCAGTATTCTAAGACCCGCTGCTATGCAAGCAACGTAGTTAAGCAAACAACTGCAAATACTCCGCGGCTACACGGAAAAGGAAAAAAAATTTTCTTCCTTTGTTTGATTCCTGAACTGTGTTAACGGAAAGGTTTTATAGACAAGATAGGGTCAGATTCACAAAGTGACGAAGGACGTTGCCATTTATTATCCTGGAGGGGCCTCTTACCCCAAGCAGAGTACTGTAGCCTAATTCTTACTCCGCGGCTACACGGAAAAGAAGGAAAAAAAAATACTTCTTTAAGCCGCTTAAGACAGCTGTGAACGAAGTATCCAAGCCCTTACAAGCAGGTCGGGATGACATCCATGAGATGCCAGACGTGAAAGAGACGGCTGACATCGGCCAACCAAAATCGGTAATGCATAGGGCGCAACGGCGCTCCGTGACAAAACAAAAAGTCGTCGGGGGGTAAGAATTCTAATGAATCAAAACCGACAAAGCAAGAGTGGGATCTCCTATTTCAAATATTCTCTATTGTTTTTTCATTGAATTTTTCGGCCTGTTTCAATTTAGCGGATTTGGTGGTTTCAAATACCTTATTATATGCGTCTTTTAACCGCGCTTGTAATTCTGACGCATAATTTTCCGAAGAGTCATATTTTACCCGTCTGAATTTTACAAATTCGTCCATGGGAAGCGTTTGCTCCCTACCATGCAACAAAAAGAAGGGACTGAAACCAGTTGTACTATGAACGGTCCCCCTGTATGCCATCATCACCAGTAGAATCCAGGTGTCCCAATCTTGTTGATCAGATGACAAATAATGAGACAACGAGTCTTTCAAAACTCGATGCATACGCTCAATTTGACCGTTGACCGTTTGTCCATACTTGACGTATGGATTTTCTTCACACCTAAAAGATCACAAACTTCTTTAAACAACTTGGACATGAAGTTTTTCCCTTTATCTGTTAGAAGCTTTCTTGGAGCGCCATGTCTTGTAATTATAACTTTTACAAAAATCCTTGCTATCGTATCCGCTTTCTGATCCGGAATTGGAATTGCTTCGGCGTATTTTGTAAAATAATTCTGAAAGGTTAACAAATATCGATTTCCGTTCAGTGTGGTAACTAAAGGTCCCACCACATTCATGGAGGTCAACTCCCATGGTTCGCATGTTACAGAAAAATGTTGTAAAGGTGCCTTCTTAAAATGTGGCGACGTTTTCCTTCTATTACAAGAATCACACTGGACGCAATATTTTGTGACATCTGATTTCATGTTTTTCCAATAAAATCGTTTCTTTATATTATCCAGGGTTTTCTTTTGTCCCGGATGTCCCGTCATGGGAGAGTCATGAAAATCTTTCAGTACTCTACCAATAAATTCTGTCGGAATTACAAATTGGTACTCCATATTTTCCTCATCAAATTTGTAGATTACCCCCTCTTTATCTTTCACGTATGTAGTTATTTCTTTCTCCCTGTCATTGGCCAGTTGTTGCTTGATCTTTTGACAAAAATCATCATTTCTCTGCGCGTCGAGCAAAGCACTCGTACTCCATTCTGGTATAATACTTTCTTCGTCTTCTTGAATGGCCCTTATTGTTTCGTGCGACTTTACGTGCTCATACATGGTTATAGAAGTCGTCGCATCTTGAAAAATGAATGTAATCATTTCTTCAACATGGTCCACTCTAACTCCTCTAACCCGCATGCTAATTTTGAAATAGCTAAATTTTCATCTCCATTTTTCAGTAACTTTGTTAAAGTTGTTACTCTCGGCTTTTTGTTGACACTTTCTCCAAATAAAATTCTAATACCATATCATTAGTCATTCGCATTACCTTGTTCTTTATATAATGTTTGTAGTACAGACATCGTTATACCGGGCTTTTACAATTTTATTAATCATTGTAGCAGAAATCACTTTTCTCAACGGCTCCAAATCAGCTTTTATTACGACCAATTACGACTATAAACTGGTTTCATTAGAATATTATTCCAAAAAATAGCTGCTGGTTTTGCATGATCTTTAATATCCTTTTCAGTAACACCAGTCACAGCAAAAAGTTCGTAGACCATAGAAACATCAAAAATAGCATTGTGAGCCCCTTTTAATATTTCAGGCGATAAATAACCAGCAGCTAAATTTTCTAACCTAAAAGATTTTTTTTCTTGTTGACGTAGAACGAGTTTTTTTTTTAGAATTTCTAGAGAATCAGCAAATCCGATGACGACATTCAAAAACTCTTCGATGAGTTTGAATGTACTCAAATCGTACAGTATTTTTGGAGCATCAAATCGGAATCCATTGTGAGCAACTAAAATTACATTATCACCAATATTTTTTAAGTAGGTAATGAAGCTACGCCACTTTTGGCGCTTTAGTATATCAACTTGAGTATTTTCATGAAACATTTCTCCTTCGCAAATGGTTAATTTTGTTACTCTACTAGCATAAGCAGTCATTCCTCGACTTGGCATTATGCAAGTATCAAAATTCTGTTTGTTGTACGACGCTGCAATTTGACAAATTTCTGCCGAATCTCCCCTTTCTAAATCAAAAATCACTGGATAGACATTATCTTGATTTACATTAATTCCAGTCACAATAGGAAGAGGTTGTGAAATGTCAGTTAACCCGCATCCAGATTCATAAGTTAAACCTTCTTGCTTCTCTGCCCGTACACATGTTGATTTCTTTTGTTTTTTTAATGTTGCTCTCCGTTTTTTATAATCTAC
The DNA here is from genome assembly GCA_958510855.1 of Rhagonycha lutea. Taxonomy (NCBI): domain Eukaryota; kingdom Metazoa; phylum Arthropoda; class Insecta; order Coleoptera; family Cantharidae; genus Rhagonycha; species Rhagonycha lutea. The sequence goes on from OY294037.1 coordinate 42,712,612, forward strand.
TGTCGAATCTTTTATCGGTCTTCTTGCACGAATATTGTCTTTACAGTGACGATACTTTTTTGTATTTCTACCTGGAGACAGACACAATTTTTTGTTAAAAGCTGGCGTTACGAAACCCAGAAAAAAAATCGTTTGTTTTTTTCGTCGTTTTTAGTCGAGTGGGGTACAATATTCAGAGTACAATTAATATTTTACATTTCTTTGTTAATTTTTAAACATTGTCCTCTTCTAGAGAGTGATTTTGTCTACCCTTTCACAGATACCATATGGATAGGCTGCTGTATTAACCTAAAATTAATATTCAAACAAACGAGGAATGTCAAATAAGTATAGCAACCATTGTTGAATTTTGTAATAACATGGTAATAACTAATACGAGATTTTTTATTGACAGAAATGTTGGTGCAACGCCTAAAAATTTAATCTGGTAATAAGGGCGCGTTCTCACGATTCAAGTTTAGTTGAACGATTTTAGTTGATCAACAACAGTCGAATACGACTTGAATGGGTTTTTGTTCACACGTGTCAATAAATACTATTCAAGTTTAGTTGGCCGATTATAGTTGATCAACAAAAGTGGAATGGGTTTTTGTTTTTCAATGACAGTTTCAATTTAATTTAGTTGAAAATGTCGTCAAAAGCAATTGTGCGAGAAATTGTAAGTTGGGGAAAGGGAGCACCCCTGTCTCACTCCTCGCTTAGGATTCTTAGACATCTTAGCTTCTTCCATCTCTCCGTTACATTAACTACAACGCCTAACTACCACTTAATCCGTACTAAAAGCGGGGATTAAATTTAACTATTAATTAAAGTATAAACTAATAGTTAATGTGACGGTCCCAGTAAACACATACACGTTGAATTACGGTTGAAACAACGTAACTTAGGTTGAAAGTACGTTATACGTTACTTTTTGGTTGAATATATCAACGTTGGTAGTCCGTTGATAGCAAACGGTTAATTTCCAACGTTATAACGACGTAGATAAATACTAATAACTCAACCATTGGTACGATTTTGACGTTAATTATACGTTACTTTCTATGATTATTGTAACGTGTTTTTCAAACGTATATGCAACGTTACAAATAGATCTCATTGTCAACGTTGCCATATAACGTTATTTATATCGTAATTGTAACGTTAAATTAGTATGAAAAGACAACGACTCGGTGATATTTCGGTAAAAAACTACGTATTATTTAGCTATGGATAAAACTTCGAGAAAACCGTACATAAAACCACGTCTATCCATACGTTAAAGATACCCAGTATTTAAACGTATTTTTCTATCGTAATTTTAACGTTGAATTAGTATGAAAAGACAACGCCTTGGTGATATTTCCGTCAAAAAACACGTATTATTTAACTATGGATAAAACGTCGAGAAAACCGTACATAAAACCACGTCTATCCATACGTTAAAGATACCCAGTATTTAAACGTATTTTTCTATCGTAATTTTAACGTTGAATTAGTATGAAAAGACAACGCCTTGGTGATATTTCCGTCAAAAACCACGTATTATTTAACTATGGATAAAACGTCGAGAAAACCGTACATAAAACCACGTCTATCCATACGTTAAAGATACCCAGTATTTAAACGTATTTTTCTATCGTAATTTTAACGTTGAATTAGTATGAAAAGACAACGCCTTGGTGATATTTCCGTCAAAAACCACGTATTATTTAGCTATGGATAAAACGTCGAGAAAACCGTACATAAAACCACGTCTATCCATACGTTAAAGATACCCAGTATTTAAACGTATTTTTCTATCGTAATTTTAACGTTGAATTAGTATGAAAAGACAACGCCTTGGTGATATTTCCGTCAAAAACCACGTATTATTTAGCTATGGATAAAACGTCGAGAAAACCGTACATAAAACCACGTCTATCCATACGTTAAAGATACCCAGTATTTAAACGTATTTTTATATCGTAATTTTAACGTTGAATTAGTATGAAAAGACAACGCCTTGGTGATATTTCCGTCAAAAAACACGTATTATTTAGCTATGGATAAAACGTCGAGAAAACCGTACATAAAACCACGTCTATCCATACGTTAAAGATACCCAGTATTTAAACGTATTTTTATATCGTAATTTTAACGTTGAATTAGTATGAAAAGACAACGCCTTGGTGATATTTCCGTCAAAAAACACGTATTATTTAGCTATGGATAAAACGTCGAGAAAACCGTACATAAAACCACGTCTATCCATACGTTAAAGATACCCAGTATTTAAACGTATTTTTCTATCGTAATTTTAACGTTGAATTAGTATGAAAAGACAACGCCTTGGTGATATTTCCGTCAAAAACCACGTATTATTTAGCTATGGATAAAACGTCGAGAAAACCGTACATAAAACCACGTCTATCCATACGTTAAAGATACCCAGTATTTAAACGTATTTTTCTATCGTAATTTTAACGTTGAATTAGTATGAAAAGACAACGCCTTGGTGATATTTCCGTCAAAAACCACGTATTATTTAGCTATGGATAAAACGTCGAGAAAACCGTACATAAAACCACGTCTATCCATACGTTAAAGATACCCAGTATTTAAACGTATTTTTATATCGTAATTTTAACGTTGAATTAGTATGAAAAGACAACGCCTTGGTGATATTTCCGTCAAAAAACACGTATTATTTAGCTATGGATAAAACGTCGAGAAAACCGTACATAAAACCACGTCTATCCATACGTTAAAGATACCCAGTATTTAAACGTATTTTTATATCGTAATTTTAACGTTGAATTAGTATGAAAAGACAACGCCTTGGTGATATTTCCGTCAAAAAACACGTATTATTTAGCTATGGATAAAACGTCGAGAAAACCGTACATAAAACCACGTCTATCCATACGTTAAAGATACCCAGTATTTAAACGTATTTTTCTATCGTAAGTTTAACGTTGAATTAGTATGAAAAGACAACGCCTTGGTGATATTTCCGTCAAAAACCACGTATTATTTTGCTATGGATAAAACGTCGAGAAAACCGTACATAAAACCACGTCTATCCATACGTTAAAGATACCCAGTATTTAAACGTATTTTTCTATCGTAATTTTAACGTTGAATTAGTATGATATTTGTATGATATTTCCGTCAAAAAACACGTATTATTTAGCTATGGATAAAACGTCGAGAAAACCGTACATAAAACCACGTCTATCCATACGTTAAAGATACCCAGTATTTAAACGTATTTTTCTATCGTAATTTTAACGTTGAATTAGTATGAAAAGACAACTCCTTGGTGATATTTCCGTCAAAACCACGTATTATTTAGCTATGGATAAAATGTCGAGAAAACCGTACATAAAACCACGTCTATCCATACGTTAAAGATACCCAGTATTTAAACGTATTTTTCTATCGTAATTTTAACGTTGAATTAGTATGAAAAGACAACGCCTTGGTGATATTTCCGTCAAAAAACACCTATTATTTAGCTATGGATAAAACGTCGAGAAAACCGTACATAAAACCACGTTTATCCATACGTTGAAGATACCCAGTATTTAAACGTATTTTTCTAACGTAATTTTAACGCCATTTTTCAATATTATTATCTATTTTAAAATCATTTCAAAAAGTGAATTACATAATATTATGATGTATTGAATATGATTTACAATTTATCATTTATTTTATTTTAAACGACTCTTAAAAAATATGCACTTGATTTATGTTTTATATTTTAAACGCAAAGTTTTTTTAATAAACCTTACATTTCATTTTTTAAATTAACTTTTAAGTTACAAGTTTTAACAGGCCACATTTATAAAATTTATTCGGATACCCTTTATATTTTGTAAATATTAATTTTTATTTTAAGCATTTCAGACATTGATACTGTAAACTACGAATTATTTTCTCGAGTGAATTTATTTATAAATTAGTTATAATAATAATTGTGATCATCAAAATTGAAAATCACACACAACTGCAATAATTTATATACCCTGTGTAGCCCAGCTGGTTAGAACGCTAGACTCTTGCAATGGACTAAAAATGTTCCCAGGTTCGATCCCCACTAGGAGAGATTTTTTCCGTGTTGGAAAAAAATAAAAAGTAAGTAGATTGTGTTTATTTAATGTTTATCAATAGTTATTTTTCAGAAACATGGATGCAAATGAAATGGATTGATTTAGAAATAGAAAATACCCATGGTAACAAATAAATGGAAATTATGATTAATATTATAATATGTATTTAGTATGTATCTGCACAATAGGTTTAGTACTAAGGAAAAATCAAGGTCTACTAAAGATGTAATTAATATCTAAATAAATAATTATAATTGAATTTCTTTTTAATTCTTTTACTTTAAACAAATAATATTAAATCAATTAACCAATGAATTAATCCATATCCGTTATTAACGTGTGGTTATCGTTTATTTCTAACATTTATTCCACGTACGTGTGTTTACTGGATATACGTTAAAATAACGTTACATTTTGCCTGAGATGGTTCAATAAAGGTTACAATCAACGTTATAAACAACGTTGGTCGTTTAAGTTAAAAAATACTTTAAAGCTCGCGACATTTCTACGGAAATAATACGTTACTCCATAACCGTTATTATAACGTGTGGTTATCGTTTATTTCTAACGTTTATTCCACGTACGTGTGTTTACTGGATATACGTTAAAATAACGTTACATTTTGCATGAGATGGTTCAATAAAGGTTAAAATCAACGTTAAAACAACGTTGGTTGCTAAGTTGAAAAATACTTTAAAGCTCGCGACATTTCTACGCAAATAATACGTTACTCCATAACGTATATTAACGTATGGTTATCGTTCATTTCTAACGTTTATTCCACGTACGTGTGTTTACTGGGGTGCAAAGCAAACTTATGTTTAATAACTAACACTTAACTACAACCGGTGCAAACCACTGTGTATCTTTAAAATAATTAATTTTTCAAAATGGACATGGAAAAAATGAAATAAACTTTTTCATAATTAATTTATTAAAGTGTATCGAGTCCATAATAATAGATATAACTTAACGTATAACTTAACAAAAAATAACTTTAAATAAACATACTAATAACTAATAATATAAATAACTATTTTAGAATAAATTTTTCGTACAAATTTTTATCTACCAAAGGCATATATTTCAACATTGATTGCAAGTCTTTTTTCTTTTCTTTTGAAATTACCGGTATGTCTTTTTGGCTTAAGGTCACAATTGACTTTAGGATTTTGTCTAGTTTTCTTTATAAGTCACACGTCACAAAATTCTTCAGAATAATTTAATTTGTAAGCAATGTGAGAAGGCGAATCAAATCTTAATATTAAATGTTTTAGTTTTGTATACGGCACTAAACTATAGTTCATTGTTTTGCTAATACGTTGGTAGTCAAAAAAATGATTTCTTTTAAGTTGTATTATTAAAATAGGTCAGCGGTTTAACTCATAAAGGTAAAATGATGATGATGATTATTAAAATATTATACTTACCCGTGCATTAGTATTGTAATGTACCACACGTGATTGCTCCTAGTATGTTGTAATAGGTGGTAGCATGGTGTTAATGGACGGAACATAACAATACTAATTTAAAATATATTTTTAGGACTTAGTACAAAACTAATACTCTATAACAAACGCTGTTGAATTTTTGGAAATCGTCCAGTGGGGATGGTGGGTGGTACATATGATTATTAAAATGAGTAAATGCAATAATTTAAAAAAAAATTAAAATGGACATGGTACAGTCCAATACTCAGCCGACGATATATACAAATTGTGTTATTTTCAAGTTGATATAAATTCACGGTCACCCAAATTCACTTTTGTTATTCACTTATAACAGAAAAATAAATAGTAATATTAAATATATTCGATTTTTCAGGTCTAATACTTTTAGTAGATACTACTAATTCAGGTGGTAACTGAGGTTTATTTTTACGAACTGTACCTACGTATGATAGCCGTGTCTTTTTCAAGTCAGTAATGACATTTATGTCAGTGAAGCAAGTATCAGCTGTAATGTTACGTCCTGACGAGTGAATGGGTTCCACAAATCTACTTGACTACATCCACAGGTTTATTACTAATAAAATAAGGGCCCTCAGGCTGCTTACCTGCATATATTTCAAGATTTCTAGTATAAAATACTTTTGAATCTACCATAGCAAAAAGTTTTATTCCATATTTAGTAGGTTTAGATGGAATATATTGTCTAGACCCACATCTTCCTCTAAAAGCAGGTAACATTTCATCTATGGTTACATTGTGCCCCATAGAGTAGCACGCTTTGCAATTGTTCACAAATGAAGTGAACATGGTTCTCACGGCGGCCAATTTGTCGATTTTAAGGCGTTCTGGGCGGTAATTTATCATCAAACCTAATAGAGTTATGAATAAATTTAAATCTGCATAAAGACATTGTAAGCCGAAAAAGTTCAATTCCCGTTCCGTCAGTAGCCCACATATTATCTATAGTTTTTGCAATCCAGCTAAGTATTAAAGTCCTAAAAAGGCTTTCAATTCCATTTTATCAATTTCCTTCGCATCTCTGTCCCTTGAATACCGATTTTCCAAGGAATTGATGTGTTTATTTGTATATAATAAGATTATATCTAAAATATCATCTGTAATAAAACAATTCCAAGTTTCGAGTTCTGTTTTGGCATTTCTTGCGATTAGCCGAACTAACGGAAGTTGAGCCAAAATATTATTCTGCCGCTCTTTTCTAATTTGAGCTCTTCCTGGATTTTTAAACCATTTTGATTGTTTATTTTTTATAAAAAAAAAAATCTTCACTCGTGTGTAAATTATTTTCACTCTCTTCACTCGAAATATCACTAATAAATATCAGATATACCGCGACCTCCCGAGGGTTAAATAAATCGAAGTTGAGTTGAAATGAATTTTATTTGAATCTGAAGTGGTATCTTTAATTCGGGTTGTGTCTTATAATAGCAATGATTTACCTTTAACGTTTGGTGCATAAAAACTCGCTAAAATTTAGATTATTTTTAGTTTTTTTTAAATGACTTTAATTTTATTTCCACCTAAAATTGGTTTAATTTTCAGTATTACGGTAACGGTTTATTTTATAAATAAAGAGATAATTTGAGTTCTTTCTTGCAAAAAATTTCTTGTATGCGGCCCGAAAAGCATTTTTATTTGGCCTGTTGAAAAAAAAGTTGCTCATTTCTGTTTTACACGTAACGGTAACAGTTTCCTCAAGATGCCAACTCCACAATTTTTACAGACTTTTAAACATTTATATTTTTAATACATGAAAAGAGATTTTTTTATAGCTTAATCATTTTACATTACACTTATCACTAGAATCCGGATAAAAAAGCATAAAAATGGGGAAAAAAGTGCGTAAAAAAGCACCAAATAATACTAAAAAAAGCATAAACTTTGTCAAGAAAAGCATAAATTTTATTTTAAAAAAAGCATAAACAAAAGTATTATGTAATTTAATTTTTGAAACAATTATCAATTAAGAATTTTTCCAAATTTTCTGTAGAAAAACTTATTTCGACATCTACACTAGTAATTAGTGATGTGACTAGTCGAATACTTTTTAAACTCGAGTTAACTGCAGTATATTATTTACTTTGTAACATCTCACCTGCTTCGAGCTGAAATACTGTCACGCATAAATGTATCTTCTCGAGATATATCTCTTTCTACAGCACCAAGTATTCTTTCAAATAAGCCACTATGCTGCTGGATCTTCCACAAGTAATTCGTTGTGTACCATTTGCAAAACTCCTCTGCCTAGTTCTCGTCTCCGTAACCATTTACTGGCCCAATCTTTCGCTTCTTTTGTTTTTTTCCTTTTAAATTTAACATCGTCGTTAACAATGTTGTTGCATACACTTCATCATCACTGCTATCCGACATTATTTATAACAAATTAACACACCGCAAATTACTATTATTTTTTCACTTTATAACCTAACCTAACGTATCACGCACCACATAACCGCAAAAACACACAATGTCAAGAAAATGTCGGTAACCAACACAAAACTAATGAAAACACCAAGAATCTGACATGAATCTGACCAAATGCGCGTGCTAAATTTATCATTAAAAAATGCACCGTGTCATACAGACAATTATTTTTAGCTGCATAAAATTGTGGCAAATTTATGAGCAAATTTTTATAAAATTTTACATGTAAATTTTATGCTAAATTTAACGTCGTGTCAAACAGGCTTAACACATCATTCAATTTCTTTTTTATGTTGTCTCCAACATGTCCTATGATGGTAGCGTTTTTAAATGTTTCTACTAAATCTAAGGATTCAGCCAAAAGGCATTTGCTGCTTTTTCTAAGATTTTATAACATCAGTAACAAAGTTACAGTGGCATTTAATAAACGCTAAATTTGCTTTTAAGTTCTGGATCCTTTAATACATTTTGGCAATCTTTTATAGATTTGCTATCCGAATTTTCTAATTCATAAACAACATTTTTAAAATTTTCAAAATTTTCTGCATAATACAAAGCTGCTTCCAACCATGTTCCCCATCTTATCAATACAGGTTCAGGAGGCAATTTAAGAGAAGGTAGCCTTTCTTTAAACAGTTGCACCCGTAAAGGAGCTTTATTAAAAATTGGTTTACCATTTCTTATTATTTCATTCAGGCCGGACTGGCTCCTTGGGGGCCCTTGGCGAGAGCCTGAGGAGATTTCCACCAAAACCAAAAGAGGAAATTTTTGAAAATCACATTTTCTGCTATTTTAACACTTGGAAGGTATTTGAGCAATGGCAGGATCTTTATAAAAATTAAGCTTTTAAATTATTATTAAAATTATTTATTTTATATAATACAAGGTGGCGCAAAATGAATCATCCAATTTTGTTTTTGAATAACTTTTTTACTAAATAATAAATTTTTTTTGAGTGGTGGAAATCTTTATTTGGACCTTTACAATTTTTTCTGTTAATTGGAAAATAAGATATCCGCCAAGTGGCTGCCTCCAGTATTGATACAGATTTGTGCCCGTTTTATCGCATTTTCCATAACTTTCCGCAAGATTTCTGGTGATAACTGGTTGCATTCCTGTCGAATATTCTCCTTAAGGTCTGCGATTGTCTGAGGCTTAGTAAGAAGTCATTTATCATGGCTCTGTAGCGTTCGCCAGTAACACTAACCGTATTACCGATGACGTCCTCAAAAATCCAATCACTCCTCCCGCGTGAACACCGCACCACACAGTAGCCTTGAGTGAATGTAATGGCCTTTCGTGCATCACACGCGGATTTTGAGTGCCCCAGAAACGAAGATTTTGCTTATTGATGTAACCGCTTAAATGAAAATGCGCCTCGTCGCTCATGATGATTTTCAATTATTTTCAATTATTCCACGCTCTTGCGAAGTATAGTGCTCCATTATTTGTCTGTTTGTATTCTGCAGCTGTCTATTAGTTCACAAATGTCAAATATGATTGACGTACGAGCGTACGACGCCATTTGCAAAAGTTATAACATCTCCCGACAGGGTGATAAATTTTGCGCCACCTTGTACAATACATTTTTATATTATTTTTATTATAATATCTATTCAACTACATTATATATAATATATTGTCTAATAAACACACGAGAAAAAAAAATTAAGAGGTAACCTAACATAAAAGCTTTCTTGTCAGTTCTTCACTAGTCCTGGCTATTTCATCTATAATTAAATTTTTATCTAAATTATAAAATAAGTCTCTTTCAACATCAATGAATAAAAGATTAGACAGAAGGTCTTGGCTTAAAGTAGATCTAAGTCGATTTTTAACCATTTAAAGTTTCGAAAACACCCTTTCGCAGGTGACTTGGGTAAACGGTATAGTCAGAACAAATTTGTAAGCTATATACAGGTTAGTAAACAGTCCAGATTGTGAGAGTTCAAAAACAACAGAAAAGGCGCACGACAAGCACTGAAAACATTGTTTCTTCTCTGAGCAGTATTCATAAAGATCTTGTTCTTCTTCAGATTTTAAACCGTGTTCTTCATAGGTTCTCCCAGCTTCATTCAGCTTGCATTGTTTTTTTCTCTTTCAATTTTTGCAGTGGTTATAAAACTGTTATATTGATCTGCAAACTGTTTAAGCTATTTTTATTTTGCAAAGTTTAGAAATTCTGCAGAGGACATCCGTGGGAAAACTTTCAAGCTTTTCGATTTCACGAAATTTCTTTGGGTCTAACCAGGAACAATCTCTCAAAATTTCTTTATTTGGACTGAATCTCTCTTCGATACATGTCTTTAGCACAATCTAAAATATTGCAAAAATCAATTTATAGTTTTGGACAGTTGAGATTCCAAGTTATTGCAATTTACACTCTTAAAAGGTACAATTGTACCTATGCCGCCTGACAAGGGTTAACGAGATATGAATATAATATTGCTGTTTATCAATTTGTTGGTGTATTTATAAAGATGAACGTTGCTATGTAATACATTATGACTGATACCATTTTGATATAGTATTGGAAAATACTTGATGTTATTATAATTCATAAGTAAATTTTAAGTATATTTACATTAAAACATTGTATACTAAAAATCTCTCAACAACTATGTTATGTATAAATAAAACCTAAAAATTCTCTCAGTGTGAAAAGCGAATACAGACAGTCTCGGTAATCCGAACTAATAGAAACCTAGCCTCATTCAGAGAAGTTTTGATTACTGGATAAAGTTAAAACATGAATTTTTTAGAATAAGTATTTTGAAAAACAATACCATTATCGTTGTAAATTGCGTATAGGCATTTTTCTTGTGTATCGAGGATCTGCTATTTCAGAGAGTAGACAATTAAATTAAAATGATACTAATTTTGGCTCCATTTTTTCCTCCCAAAACTTTTCATCACGTTCAATCTAAAGGGTTCCAAATATTAACATTGCAAAATGATATAAAGGACATACCATTACCTTTTGAATTTGTATATCCAAAGGCGTCCACACAACAAGATAACAAAACCTTTTCCATGTAATGTGCAATTGACCTTGCACCTGAAAAATGTAGTCATGACAGGGCTTTAAAATAAGTTGGTTATCGCGCATTATGGCAAATTTAATTTTTTTTCCTTTATTACCCCTTCAATAGTAAATTTTTCCGCTACACTTACTTCTATTATACCGTCACAATTTTCTGTATTTGAAATAACTCCATCCGGACTGGCACCAAGAAAACTGTATTTTTCGTCAGCAAATAATCCACGTTCCTCGACTGTTAATTTTGTCAATTGCTTGAATTGTTCAATTGCTGTTGGTTCATGCTTTATGCTATATCGAGTAGCAGCGTTTCCAAAAAAAGTTGTATATAGTAAATTTTCTACAGTTTTTGCGCAAGATGTAGTAGGACGTAATTTGCAAATTTTTCCAAATGATGATGCAGTCGGTCTACAAATTCTTTCCTGTTTCCATAGTGGATTGCTGCTTTCCCCTCTTGTGGAAACTTCTAATTCTATTCTTTCTTCCTCATTCTTTTTTAATTTGTTTAAAATTATTTTTTTTTTTTTTCATTAAAAACGTTCTCTTCTAGATCTGGAATATCGAATATTCCGTAATCCTGATCAGCTCTTTCCACAGTCCTAATCTTACGTTTCCTGGATTGCTTAATAAACAATTTTCTTCGTGATTAATATTCTCTGTTTCTGACCTGTTTCGCAATAAACTTCATTGTATACTTTCCAGGCTTTCTTTTACTTATAGCTTCATGAATGTTGCAGTAATATTTTCCTTTAGAATTATACGATTATCCGGCTGCTTCACACCGTGTCTGATAGGATCCTTTGAGGGCAAAGTTTATCCCACAAATTTACACAAAACAGCGTTGTATAGTTCTGCTGCATTATTGTCCATGTCCAATATTAAACTAGATGCGTTATGTACCAAACGATATACTATGCAGTACATCACGCCATCATAGAGCCCACATAATTTCATGTCTTTACTCCCTTTTTGTTCTGCTGCTTCTTCTGGATTTTTATTACAAATGTACGCAGCACATTTTGCGTGTTCTCCAAATACATGGTTTGGTACATTTAATAGATCTTGTTGTAAGTTTGTAATTTTTTCCGTCATTGTCGTATTTTCCTCCTGTTTGCGATATGCAACAGCTCTTGTTACTCCTGATCTCAATCTTTTCAAATTGCTTTGTAATAAAGATCTTAATGCCGGTGGTACCGCAAAATTTTTGCTACTGTTCTTTTTTTAACAAGATCATTTAATTTATGACAGAAATTCCTTAAAAGGTGATTGCGGCATTCAATTTTTTCAACAAGGTAGCAACCGTAAGGTTTTTCTATCGCCAACTTCTTGGTAATACTATTATCGCCATCACCAATTAATTTTTTAAATATGACCCCATGTATTTCGAATGATCTTTTAAAACCTTCAACTAAAATATCGGATTCCATAGCTGTAGAAGTACGATTCCAATTCTTAAAATACTTATGTTGTATAGTTTCCACAGCTTCTGCTTCTGACTTTGAACATACAGTACACAGTACAGTACTTATTGCGAATACCTAAATACAACAATTTTCCAGTTTGATATCCAATGATACAACCCTATAAAAATTAAATTTCAATATTCTTCGTAATATCCGTTATGCAAATATAGCTACTTACAACTCCAGAAGATGCATTGTAATTTACTTTGTAAGACCTTTTGCATCATGCTCCATCGGCAATGACCGTTATCAAAGGTATTCCTTTTTTTTTTAGAAGATTTAGAATTTCCGGTAACAATGGTAAAGTTATAAATGTACAACTGGCCACTATAATATACTGATTGATCAGGAATTTTGGGCATTGCTTGGTTCTTTTGACAGTCGAATGACATAGTCAGTAAACCATTTTCAGATTCTCGTAATAATGAAAATAATGCTTTAGCCCTTAATTTATGAACATCGCGTTCTGTTACTAGCTTCTTTTTAACTTCTTCGTCCTTCTCAATTTTTAAACGTATACTAAGTTCTAGGCATTTTGAACATACATCTGTTCGAGGGGTACCAAATCCCATATTATATTTTGTATCAAATATATTTCGAAAATAACTTTCCTTTGCGTTTAAATTGGAATTTAAAGATACTTCCTTGGTATACATTCTCCTTAAGCTTTTTATATTTAGTTCCGATGGTAAATAGGTACGTACTGCCGGTTTGCTTCGGCAATAGTGATATTCTACTGTCTTGAACTTTTCTATATACTTCATCACAGAGAAAAAGGAATCTTGGCAGTGGGGTGGGCTCCAAAAAGAAACTAAAAAATTGATTCCGTCGACCGGTTTCGGGTCAAATGCGACCCATCATCAGGACTATTTATTAACAAAAAATACAAATGAGCTGGCTACAAAACAATTACATGTTATAACGTTACCTAGGAAATCGTATGAACAGTTTCATGGAATACCCAGACAGGAAAATCCATGGTGCAGCGTGAACAATGCAAAGAGACGTTCAAAAACATTAGGTTATTAGACAACAATTAATATAACAATAAAATAGAATTGATTATAAAACTTTGGTCAAACACTTTTAAAATGAGGTCGTCTAATCCAAAACAAAAATTCTAATCAAATTTGAACTGATAAACAATACTGCAAAGAACATAAATTTGCAAAATTCAAAATTCCCCACATTGATCCATGCAAAGAACGCACCCCAGATAATGTCGACGAAAATCTCAAATGTAAAATTATTTGGCGAAAACCACAACGGTCACCAAACTAAAAAATCCAGCGAAAAATTTTGTATTTGACCCGAAACCGGTCGACGGAATCAATTTAGTTTCTTTTTGGAGCCGACCCCACTGTCAAGATTCCTTTTTCGATGTATTCTGGGGTGAGAGTTTGTTTTCGATTCATCACAGAGTTTCGTTTCTCTTCAAAAAGTGCTTCTTTTCGGTTCCCTCCTCTCGTTTCTGACGCCATGTGAGAAGTTAACTGGTGTCGTTTTAAAACACCGAGCACCCGGTCTTTTTTTATTTTATATTCAAAATATTTAGAAATGTATTTCTGGAAACAGGTACTAGTTTGTCATCATGGTACTCTTTTGCAAAGTAAATAACTGAAAATTGTCTGTCTGAGGCACTATCTGTTCCGGAACGACGGCGCTTTACAGGTTGTATTTGAGTGTATTTAATTATAAAGTCATTCTGTTGCACTTTTTTACAGCATAAAATGCTTGGTGAAAAATTTTAACATTATTCATTCCAAAAATATGACATTGGTATGTTCTGGAGGTATGTTGACATGTAGGATATTCTGGTAGCTGTGAAGCTCCATACCTACATAAAATAAAATTAAATCAAAGCAAGCAACAGCAACGAAAGCAATCTTTATATGTTGCAATTCTATGCAGGTCGGTTATTATAATGACATTATAAATAGATGGTTATGACTAATGATTACCTTTTTCTCTTATTCAAATTGCGTTTCCAGGTTTCTGGTTGGCTTTTTCTTTTCCTAGCTTTACTAGGCGACACTACTTGAACATCTGACATTAATTAGTTCACTGTTCAACACAAATAATTTACACTTTTCAATAAATCTTACTACTAATGAAATGATAAAGCAGGTGTTGGTCATGCGCAGGCGTTATCAGTCACGTGGCGGCGTAAGCAGCCCACTGATTCGTTGTAATGGATTTGTCGGATTTTGAAACTTACATATACGTGGATTTGTCGGAATTTGAAACTAACCCTGTATTTCAAACATTATTTTAATAGAATTTGTCGGAATTTGAACCTCAACAACCTCTAAAATTGATAGAGCTTTACGTAACGTACACAGTGGTAATATTGGTTTGAAATATGTGAAAAGTGGATTTGTCGGGTTTGATTCTAGACGAATCATTTATTATACATGTAACTAAAATTATTCTGTAAAGTCTACAACTGCATCTTATTCTTTACACTTTTTCTCTGTGCGCTAACCGAAACACTTTTACTTTTTAAATGATTACACTGTAAAAAATTTTGGGGTAAAATTACACCTAAAATTGGTGGCCACTAGGTTGCCACCATTCTTAGGCGTAAATTTACTTACCAATGTAATTTTCAACAAAGATGTACAATTACTATCTGTTGTGTAAAACTTAACATTGTTGTGAAATTACTAGATAAAAGTACATTTTGTTGTGGAAAATTAACCGGCGATTTTAAATCACATAGTAATTTTACTTGGCACTTTTACATTACCTGGGGAAAATTAACCGGCGATTTTAAATCACAAAATAATTTTACTTGGTACTTTTTCATTACCTGAGGAAAATTAACCAGTGATTTTAAATCACAAAGTAATTTTACTTGGAACTTTTACACTACCTACCTTAGGAAAATTAACCTTTAATTTTCAATCACTTTATTTTTATTAATAATAAAACTTCAATACAACAAACTAATAAAAATCAATCAATATAATTTTGAGCTTTCAATGACGTTTGTCGCTTTCATCAGAAAATTTGAAATTTTGAAAGCTCAAAAATATATTGATTGATTTTTATTAGTTTAATTAGCTTGTTGTATTAAAGTTTTATTATTATTAATTTTCACAAGTTAAGAATTTATATTATTTTATTTTTATTATAGATATAATATTATAATTTTGTCTCAAAAAACTTTGTATGTTGTAACTTTGTAAAAAACAAATATTTTAAATAATTTTTAATTAAAAATAAAATCAATATTTTAGAGGCATTTAACTAAAAATTATAAGAACAATTTTTTGATTAATTGAAATTTTTGATTAATTGAAATTTTTGATTAATTGAAATTTTTGATTAATTGAAATTTTTGATTAATTGAAATTTTTGATTAATTGAAATTTTTGATTAATTGAAATTTTTGATTAATTGAAATTTTTGATTAATTGAAATTTTGTTTTTAAATGAAACTAACAAATAGCACTAATAAGAATAAAAGTAATACAAGTAACACTAAAAGAACAAAACTAACAAATAACACTAATAAGAACAAAATTAATACATAAATAACACTACAAATACCAATAAAGATGAATAATAATATAAAAAAAAGTTATTTTCATAAGTTTCTTATGATTCAAAATTAAGGTTCCTTAGCAATCTCTTAATTTATTAATTAGTCCAATAATTTTAAATTTTGAAGATTGCCTTCCACTTTTAGACCCACGGTCCGGATGAATTTTTAGAAAATATCGTTGCACCATTTCCATGGTGCAAGAAGATTGTTTTGGGTATTCCAAATTTAAGTTGTAATATAGTGCAAAGAATGTTGCAATTGCTTCCACCATGTGGGTAGCGGTATGTATTATATTGAAGTGTGCAAAGAGTCAGTAAATTTAGACAGTTGAATTTTGCTTAAAATTAATTGTGTCGATTTGAAGACATTGAAACTGGATGCAATTTGACGACACAGAAGAGTTTTTTTTTTTTGTAACCTATGACACATAAAACAAACAAATTTGATTCTTCTATTTGTAACATGAAGAAAGTTTTGTGTTACCTAAAAGTAAAACGTGATGATTTGAATTGTCGCGTTAAAAGTGTGGCGGATACTTACGATTTTATTTTATAATTTTGGTAATTTGAACTTTGAAGCCAATTTTGCAGCGAGCAGGTCGTCTTGTGCCGTGAGTGAAGGGAGACGTTTTGTAAATTGCGTACATCTTCGCGATTTTACAAAAGAAGACCTTTCTGCAAGCTTTTGTTGCCACAAAAGCTAATATATCGGCGATAAATATGACAAGTGAGTTTGTTAAATATTTTACTGTGTAAAACTGAGGTTTTTACACTTTCTTGTGAATCGAACACATTTTTCGATTCCATTATAAATTTACGTTTTGGATGCCATCGTGTCTAAAATATCCTGGAAATCGATTATTTCATGATTGCTGCGTTATATAAATCAAGGTTTATTCTACTAACCGACTCCGATGTTTAAGTATTTGGATGATTTAATTACCATTAAAATTTGGAGGTTAAATTTCACAACACATGTCCGCATTTTTATTGGTTCGACACAGAAGCCGTACAACTTTATTTAAATCGAAGTTCGAGATTTAAATATCACATGAGAAGAATTCACTCATCGTTTTCACTGTTTTCTTGCAAAGAAGGAAGATTTGGGCAAAATACAGGAGTCGACTACTGCTCATACGACCAAGCCGGAAGCCACGCTGCCGTGCAATTTGCTTACCACTCTACCCCAACAATTTCGATTACGAGGTACAGGGTGATTCAAAGATTTGTGTACATCAATAATTTAATGAAAAAGGTACTGAATTTTATATTTGTGAACATTTTTGATTTTCTATTGTTTTCTTACACATTAAACATTTACACAGTGTTAAATGGAGGTATAGGATATTGTTTGCATTTAAATAATACCATCCATTTTATACCGTGCACACAAGTACATAAATTTACATTCTCTTTGACATTTGTGTCAGTTTTGTCTCTATTTGCTCCAGTCTTATATCAAATTAATTCAAATAAATTGCCACTTGACTCTTTGCACTCTTTAATTGACCTGCGATCGCCGATACCCATAACCTGCAGATATCGTGGTCCCGATTTGGTGAACCGACTTAAAGCTGGCCGGACTTCTACTGTTCGAGTGAACACATTGGGCAAGATTTTATTCTCGGTAGTATTACTTGGGGGTTTGATTGAGCCGTGTTACACGACAATATGTTTCTCTACTACCACTTGAAATCTCTTTCCTTCAGTAGATCATGAATATTTAAAATTGAAAAAATAATAATACAAGTAATTATTATTAATTATATTACCTTCTTCATTGCACAATGTAACAATACGTGGCGCAGGAATAGTAAAATCATTAATTTCAGCTTCATTTTAAAAAAATAGTATACAAATTAGCATAATAAATAAATTATATTACGTACCTACTTACATTTATTTGACAATACAGTGTGTTTCATGGAAAATGGTAACAGTGAATAATTTTTATATGCTACTAGATACAAAAAAAAGTTTAACTTTTTATTTAAATTTAAGTTTAAATTTCAACTGGAAATTTACTATCGGAAACTGCTGAGGTATATTTTTTTATACTTCAAATTCAACCGGAAGTGAACATCAAAATTTTGTTTCAAATAACAACATGTCTTTTTTTAACATTTTCGTAATCTGCAATTTTTTCTTTATAAATATAGGTATAAAATTTTCATAAGGTTACATAAGAAAATATTCGAGAAAATACAATATTTAAACAAACAATCAGGTCTATTTTGTATCACCTATAGTCCAGTCAAAATAGACAAAAAAAAGTGCAAAGTTTGCAATAATTCGCATCCAGCTGAAAATTGGCATAAACCTTAAATGCACTATTACAAACAAAATATCAAAAGTCCCCACCGATCCCACATCTGCTAAAAAAGTTATTCAAGGTCAAAAGTTAACAATATCGATTTTTTGCATTTTGCTCGTAAATGATAAGTGTTATCGTAAAAATAGGTTAGACAAAAATTGTAGATCATGAAATTCTCTACAAAAATTAATCTTATACTTATTTTCGTACGAATCGCTATTCCGGATATATCGCGATTTCGAAAATCACTTAATTATTACCAATATTACCATTTTTTCAATCAATAGGACACTTCCCAACTTTTGAATCGTGATATCTGATGAATAACGATTCGTACGAAAAAAAGTATAAGAATAATTTTTGTAGAGAATTTCATGATCTATAATTTTTGTCTAACCTATTTTTACGATAACACTTATCATTTACGAGAAAAATGTAAAAATCCGATATTGTTGACCTTGAATAACTTTTTTAGCAGACGTGGGATCGGTGGGGACTTTTGATATTTTGTTTGTAATAGTGCATTTAAGGTTTATGCCAATTTTCAGCTGGATGCGAATTTTTGCAAAGTGAAATGTCTATTTTGACTGGACTACTAGACGCTATTATAGCGGTTTATAATAGAGTATTGAAATGTCAAAGTCACGTCAAATGATAAATTTTACTTTCAACTATATGTCCTCCTTTTTCATTTATAAGTGTTTTACCCAACTTTGGCATATTATTGATTCGCTTAAATAAAGTTGTTGATGGAATTTTCTTTCATTCCGACTCTAAAATCTTCCATAACTGTTTTGCACTCGAAGGACTAACTTTCCTGACCTGCCTGTCTAATTTATCCCACAATAATTCAATTGAGCTTACATCGGGAGACTCTGGGGGCTCCTAGGTAAAAAATTGTGGTTTTTCAAATGCTTTCGCTTGATAACTGATCCAAATATTCTGTAAAAAATTTTGACGTACGCGTTGGGTTATTATCACGTCGGAAGGTAAATAATTTTCCAAAAATTCTCATTCCAAAAGGCAATATTTGATTTTTAAGAATGTCCTTATACTGCTCCTTTTTAAGGATACCTTCCACTTTATAAATATTTTCAACTTTATCAACACCAAATCACACCAAAACCATAACAGATCATCCAGAATGGTTTACAGAACGCACTCGACATTATTCCGGCGTTCACTCACCTGCTGATCTTCAAACAAAAGCTCTTCGTTTAAAACCAAAAACCTCGAACTTCGATTGATCACTCCACAATACATTTTTCCATTCTTGCGGTGTCCAGTTTTATGCTTTTTGGCCCATTTCAGTCTCTTTTTCTTATTTTCTGCACGTAAAAATGGTTTTCGAGCAGCTACTCTACCGTAAAGGCCTTATTCTCGAAATCTCCGTTTTACGGTAATAACACTAATCGGTTTGTCTCGCTCCCAATTCATATCAGCTGCTAATTCTGATGAAGTAAGACGTCTCTGTTGCCTTTACTAGTTACCACTATCTTGGAATCACCTACAAAAGTGGTAATTTTAGGCCGTTCAGTACGTGATTTTCTCTTTAAACTTGAATTTTTTCACATTCTAATCAATTCTTCGTCGTGAAATTTTCAATAACGTCGATATTATTTGTCGATTACTTTTATCTGTTTCATGATGAACAACGATGGTAGCATGCGTTTCAATCGAAAGCTTCTTTGATTTAGGCATATTTTTGTCAACACATCACAATTTATAATATTACATGTTAGAAAATTTAAAATGTATTTGCGGCAAAATATACAGGGGTGCAGTCGGGCCAGGGCGCGCCAGGGCGCCGCCCCGGCACTTTTTTTGAAGGCAGGGCGGTGCCCTGGCTACAGTGGTGCCAGGGCACACCAGGGCTGCCCCGGTATTTTTTTCAAACATTCCAAATTGCTATTGGGTAAATAAGTTTTGAATAGTTTTAAAAAAACTCGAACTCAAAATTTAACAAGTGATTGAATTAACAATTATTACAATACCCATTCACTTTACATCGCTAAGGTATATTGTGATCAAAATGCTTACTAGCCTTTACCCTTTAAAAAAAATTTTATTTTTTTCCCATGGCGGTAACTCCTCCGCTATCAAATTTGTCAATGTTAACCATCCATCGGAAAACTGCCAGATAATTTGCACGGTTTGACGCATAAACATTTTGCGTTTAGGGACACGCATAAACATAAACACTTCATAAAAAAACCGTTGGCCACGCCCCCTTTAAAAAAAATTTTTTAAAGCTTTTTTTTTATCGCCCCGGCACTTTTTATTTTACGACTGCATCCCTGAAAATATAAGAACAAACTGAAATTCTGATATGTTTTAAAATGTTAAAAATGACCTAATGGATTATAGTAAAGAAAGGGATACTACCTAATATGTGCAATTCCACTCTCAAACTACTAACCGAGTGGTAGTTTATAATACCGTGTTTCATGCAAAACCTTATAATTTCTGGAAAAATGTGTTATAGTCTACAAAATTATAAATTTTTATGTACAGGTTTAAAATATCTATAAAGACATGATATAATTATATAACACTGAAATAATTTCTTAAATAAGGGTAATAATTGAAAAAATATAGCTGGGCAAATACTTTTGGCCGGTAGTGTACATGTGTTGGAAAGAGAGCGTAATATTTTAATTTGCGGTTCAAATCGGGCACAACCCGAAGCGCTCCGACGTAAACATGATTTGTGAATTTGTGTTGTGTTTGACAGACAAACACAACCTTACTTTTAAGCGTGCTTTTAGAGTAATATTTTTAACAAAAAGTAAAATAAAAAGTAGGTACCCAAGTTTCCGTTTGGTTTCATTTAATAAATGATTTCATAAACTACAAATATTTGCATTTACGTTTAATCTACTAAAAATAATTTGATAAATTAAAAATAAATAATACAATAATCATAAGATGCCTGTTCTGATTTTCTACAATCCTGTATCTTTGCTGTGCTGCTTCTTCTTCAAACTTTTGCAGTATTTCTTGTGGTATGTTGCTTTCTACTGCCATGTTATGCAAAATCACACAAGAATAAACCATTTTTGCAACTTTGACAGGATTGTAATTGAGGGTCCTATGTTTAAGAAAGCACCTAAATCTACTTTTTAGTACACCAAAGCACCTTTCAATGCAGTTTCTTGCTTTAATGTGTGCTTCGGTGTACCTACTTTGTGGAGAGTTTGCTTCTGCATTTTCTACTGGAGTTAACAGCCATGGTTGCAGTGGATAACCAACATCGCCTATAAATGCGTATGCGCGACGTTATATGGAATAACAAATACAAGACGACAGAGAGCAAGACGCGAATGTATAAGACATGCATTAGACCTACACTGTCATATGTTGCTGAGACAAGAGCAGAAACCAAACAAATCCTCCGGAGCACAGAAATGCGGACATTAAGATTAATAGTGGGAGTCTCTTTGATGGATAGAGTAAGAACTAACATTATCCGAGAAACATGCGATATCCAGGACAGCGTAAGATGGGTAAGAGAAAGTAAAGTAAATTTAATGCCATTTATGATTTGAACGTATGGCACGCCGTTTTACTTTTTATTACAAAATTTAAATTGCCCAAAGTTTTATTTCTAAGGTTCTAATTCAAATCAAATCGACGTTACTTCAAAATTTTTTTCGCAATTTAAGCAGTTGTTTAAAAATATATGTTCATTTAATACAATTGTTGAATTATTTTGTTTTTAAAATTTTTCATTTTTAAAATTATAAATTTTATTTTCTATCCTTTAAATGACAAACGCTCTAATTCTAATCATTTAAACGTTTGTTCAAATTGTTTATTCTAATTTAATCAATTGTTAAAAGAAATATTTGAATTTAAGCAATTGTCGAATTTTTACAATACAATTTAAACAAATGACAAAAATTTTTATTTAATGATATCGATTTAAAGCAATACACAGAAAATTTTTGCCTAACGTTTTATTTGGCTCTGCCCATCGGTGGAGAAATTTTGAACTTCGCTTTAATTTTTTTGGCAACTATGTTCAAAATTCAAATCCATAAGGCAGGTAGTGAGTGGCGTGGGTTGCCTATGTAATGCGTAATTTTTACTTATTTATGTTTAAATTAGACAAGAGAATCAAAATTTCTTTTTTATTATTATTATTACCTGTTTTTATTAAGATATTATTGAATGGTCCAATTCCCAAAAAAATTAATTAATAAACGTAAAAATAGGAATTTTACATGGAGAAATAAAGTAATGTGCTTTACAGCATATAGGGAAACTTTGTAGATTTGGGTACGAATGAAAACAAAAGTTGCATAATATACGAATACGAAGCCTCTTGAAATAAGGTAATAAGCCCTCCTAACATAAACTATTTTTTGTCAAAAATCTATGTTTATTATATGCAGTGGGCTTTATTTATTTCGGATTCAAAATAGTCTCAATCGATAGCACTTCGTTAGTGCCTGTTTGTGCAAACATTTTTTTTGTTTGTACCCAAATAGTTTTTGAAATATTCGAGATTTTCGGTAACATCGCACATGGTAACATATAGAGTTATTTATAATTTCGGATTCAAAATAGTCTCAAACGCACCTGTATGAATGGATTAACGAGATTCTGGGAAAAACTTACAGCATGAAGACCAAAATAGTCTCAATCGTTTGTGCTTCGTTTGTACCTGTTTGTGCAAGTTTTACTTTCGTTTGTACCCAAATAGATTTCGAGATAATTCAATTTTAAGTTTGGGGGGGGCTGGAGAAATTGTGACAAACGCCACCCTCTGAAAGGTAACCCCTAATGGGAGAGTTAACCCAATCGGAGTGCCGCGTTCGAAACAATCCCGAGAAACTCTCAGGTTTTGTTGGCCACGATGGTAAATGTAGGCTCGCTCGCAATTCGTGTGGAAAGCGGGGACCGTAGGTTCTGAAATAAACTCTGTAGCCAGGGGTAGAAAAAAAACACAGTGATCTTAACAAGTGTATAATAAAACAAATTACAAAATTAGAGACGTGCTCTCTGCTTACAAACAATAGCAACCGAACCGGCTGGTTATTAATAAAACACAGCCCACTGACTTTACTGTCAAACAAGCGTTCGCAACAACAAATGCAAATACACAGTTCTGTATTAATAATGGTGCTGACAACAACACACGTCAGAGACAAAATGGATACTAAAAATGATGACTCACCCCAAGAGCTCTTGGAAGATCTTAAAATGGTGACAAGTATGCCACTTGCAATCGACGTGTCCTCTGGTAGAATGAGGACTGGCATTCGCATCAATTAACACAGAAGCACCTGGACAGCTTCGCAACTCCAGACGCACTTGTCAAACTGGCCTCGATTATAAAAAAGTGCAGATACAGTTGCTGGAACGGTTGGAATGATGTTGAAATGATGTTAAAGTAAAGTTGGATAGATGTAGTATAGATGTAAATGGTGAAATAGTTGACCATAACCCAAAAAAGTAAAATTTTGGTCCGTGTTTGTCAACACAGAATCGAGCCTTCACGAGTGAGCTCGAGCTGATACGAATCAGAAAATGCCTGCGTCGAGAGAAATGCGCGTGAGCACGATAGCGTCGGCCAGATGTGGATACAGAAAAAATGCTACTGTGTACCGGTGGTATCCCAAATACACATACAGGACCGCAAAAAATCACTGGTCACAATGATATAAACTTCAATGACGTCACTCAAAGATTTCCGCCAAAAATGATGTTTTTACGCACTTAGATATTCTCTCGACCGTTTTCTATGATTGCCAGGCACTCACTCCCGTTACCTCGTGTCCCTTCTACCTCCAAGCGCGTGTCACATGACAGCCCTAACCAAATGTTAATTCGAAGGTCAGTAACACAAAGCAGATATAAAAATATCTGGAAAATTAAGACTGGGCCGTACTCAGAATATTTGAGTAATTATTTGTGGAGAAGTTTATGCAACAGAACTAAAATTCGTTACAAAATGCTGTTTTGAATTTCGAATTTCGGATTCAAAATAGTCTCAATCGATTGTACTTCGTTTGTGCCTGCTTGTGCAAGTTTTATTTTCGTTTGTACCCAAATAGTTTTCGAGATAATTCAATTTTAAATTGGGGGGGGGGGGCTGGAGACATGCTTTTTTGACATTCGAATTATTTTTGAACATATTATTTTTAACAGACTGGGGATTTTGCTAATTGCTTTCATAAGAAAATTATCAAGATTTGTTTATTAGAAAAATGGATAATAATAAAAAAATTACTCGATTTTAACAATATTTATTAATAAAATTAATACAAAAATTATATGTGTAAAAATTATTTTCGTTTTTACCTAAATAGTATTCGAGATAATCATAAAAAAGAATGTTGAAAAGACAAAGAAAATGGAAGGGAAACAACCGAAAATTTTACATTTTACAAAAGGTTTTTTACAAGTGCCCCCCCCCCCCGAAATGAAATCCTGGCTACGGGCTGACCGACGTGTAAG
This sequence comes from Rhagonycha lutea, assembly GCA_958510855.1. Classification (NCBI taxonomy): domain Eukaryota; kingdom Metazoa; phylum Arthropoda; class Insecta; order Coleoptera; family Cantharidae; genus Rhagonycha; species Rhagonycha lutea. Next base: position 42,737,412 of record OY294037.1, read on the forward strand.
ATTTTGATACCGAAATTTACAACAAAATTAAAAAATTTAAATTAATTTATTTTAATTATAAAAATAAAATTAAAAACATAAAAGCATAGACAAGATTATATTTACATTGGTGATTATAACGAAATATCAGGAATCCACGATTTCTTCATATATGATTGGTTGCGTCGAACCGCAAATTGATCTGGCATGCTTACCGAGGTGCCTAGCCCCTCTGGAAGAAACGCCACGAAGCCATTATCATATTGATGCTGCTCACAGAGTACACCACGGAGAACAAATTCCACGGGGAAGCGAAAATCTTTTAATTAATCCATGTGATATTTTTGGAGTGGTTAAGACATTGGGAGCAGGGGTAGAAAAAGTTTTCACGAATTGGGGGGTGTGTCTGCACTGACTGAGAGTTTGTAAAGTGTTTATAAAGATATTGCTCTAGGCCGCTCGCGAATTCAATAGATCGGACCGCACTAGACCCCCCCCCAACTTAAAATTGAATTATCTCGAAAACTATTTGGGTACAAACGAAAATAAAACTTGCACAAACAGGTACAAACAAAGTACAAACGATTGAGACTATTTACGTCATTAACCTGTAAGTTTTTCCCAGAATCTCGTTAATCCAATCATGCGCGTCAACGTCCTTGAAAATCTTAAAAACTGTTTGGGTACAAACGAAACAAATTTTTGCACAAACGCACAAACTAAGTGCAATCGATTGAGACTATTTTGAATCCGAAATTCTAAAATAACAGTTTATGTTACCACGTGCGATGTTACCAAAATTCTCGAATATTTCAAAAACTATTTGGGTACAAACGAAACAAATGTTTGCACAAACGTGTCAAACGTTAGAGCCTCGTTAAAGCCTAAAGGCGCTTCCATCTTTTCGTTTGAGCCTCAACTGTTACGGGGTTATTCGTGAAATCTTTGGAGGGGGGGGGTCGACTTGTTTTATATTTTAGCCCTTATTTTGAATTTTGGGGTAACTTTGGTGTCAAACTTAGAGCCTCGTTAGAGCTTAATGACTTTTCATTGAGCCTCAATCATCGCGGAGTTATTCACGAAATCTTCAGGGGGGAGGTCTGTAGACATATTTGACAAAATGAATTAGGTCACGATTTGAAAAAAATTTTATTTAGAAAGATACTAAAGCAGTGAAGTTTTCCAAATTTTTAAATAGTGATAATTTTTCAATAGAATTGCAAATTATTTAAATAATTAAAGTAAAATGTTATACATTTTTTTTGTTTATCTCAAAATATAATTACATGACTTAGGTCCTTTTAAAAGTAAAGGATTCATTTATGCTAAACATAAAATGGTTAAAGATTTAGTTATTTTTTAATAAAAATAAAAAATAAAAATTACGTATTACATAGGCAACCCACGCCACTCACTACCTGCAATCTTGAGGATTTGAATTTTGAACATAGTTGCCAAAAAAATTAAAGCGAAGTTCAAAATTTATCCACCGATGGGCAGAGCCAAATAAAACGTTAGGCAAAAATTTTCTGTGTATTGCTTTAAATCGATATCATTAAATAAAAATTTTTGTCATTTGTTTAAATTGTATTGTAAAAATTCGACAATTGCTTAAATTCAAATATTTCTTTTAACAACTGCTTACATTACAACAAAAAATATCAACAAACGTTTAAATCATTACAATTAAAAGGATTCTAATTTAAGCAATACAATTTAAATTTTGTAATAAAAAGTAAAACGGCACTCTAAAATAAAATAATTCAACAATTGCATTAAATGGACATATATTTTTAAACAACTGCTTAAATTGCTAAAAAAAATTTCATGTAACGTTGTAAAGATTAGAATAAAAGCAATTGATATTAAAACGATACATTATCTAAATTTTACTTTTTACTTCAAAATTTTATTTTTATATCTTTAAATTTCAATTGCTTTTATTCTAATCTTTAGAACGTTACTTGAAATTTTTTTTAGCAATTTAAGCAGTTGTTTAAAAATATATGTCCATTTAATGCAATTGTTGAATTATTTTATTTTAGAGTGCCGTTTTACTTTTTATTACAAAATTTAAATTGTATTGCTTAAATTAGAATCCTTTTAATTGTAATGATTTAAACGTTTGTTGATATTTTTTGTTGTAATGTAAGCAGTTGTTAAAAGAAATATTTGAATTTATGCAATTGTCGAATTTATACAATACAATTTAAACAAATGACAAAAATTTTTATTTAATGATATCGATTTAAAGCAATACACAGAAAATTTTTGCCTAACGTTTTATTTGGCTCTGCCCATCGGTGGATAAATTTTGAACTTCGCTTTAATTTTTTTGGCAACTATGTTCAAAATTCAAATCCTCAAGATTGCAGGTAGTGAGTGGCGTGGGTTGCCTATGTAATACGTAATTTTTATTTATTTATGTTCAGATTAGACAAGTTCAGATTATAACAGCAACTATATATTATAAATCAATAATTATTAAGATATTCTAAAGATTTTAAAAATAACTAAATCTTTAACCATTTTATGTTTAGCATAAATGAATCCTTTACTTTTAAAAGGACCTAAGTCATGTAATTATATTTTGAGATAAACAAAAAAAATGTATAACATTTTACTTTAATTATTTAAATAATTTGCAATTCTATTGAAAAATTATCACTATTTAAAAATTTGGAAAACTTCACTGCTTTAGTATCTTTCTAAATAAAATTTTTTTCAAATCGTGACCTAATTCATTTTGTCAAATATGTCTACAGACCTCCCCCCTGAAGATTTCGTGAATAACTCCGCGATGATTGAGGCTCAATGAAAAGTCATTAAGCTCTAACGAGGCTCTAAGTTTGACACCAAAGTTACCCCAAAATTCAAAATAAGGGCTAAAATATAAAACAAGTCGACCCCCCCCCTCCAAAGATTTCACGAATAACCCCGTAACAGTTGAGGCTCAAACGAAAAGATGGAAGCGCCTTTAGGCTTTAACGAGGCTCTAACGTTTGACACGTTTGTGCAAACATTTGTTTCGTTTGTACCCAAATAGTTTTTGAAATATTCGAGAATTTTGGTAACATCGCACGTGGTAACATAAACTGTTATTTTAGAATTTCGGATTCAAAATAGTCTCAATCGATTGCACTTAGTTTGTGCGTTTGTGCAAAAATTTGTTTCGTTTGTACCCAAACAGTTTTTAAGATTTTCAAGGACGTTGACGCGCATGATTGGATTAACGAGATTCTGGGAAAAACTTACAGGTTAATGACGTAAATAGTCTCAATCGTTTGTACTTTGTTTGTACCTGTTTGTGCAAGTTTTATTTTCGTTTGTACCCAAATAGTTTTCGAGATAATTCAATTTTAAGTTGGGGGGGGGGGTCTAGTGCGGTCCGATCTATTGAATTCGCGAGCGGCCTAGAGCAATATCTTTATAAACACTTTACAAACTCTCAGTCAGTGCAGACACACCCCCCAATTCGTGAAAACTTTTTCTACCCCTGCTCCCAATGTCTTAACCACTCCAAAAATATCACATGGATTAATTAAAAGATTTTCGCTTCCCCGTGGAATTTGTTCTCCGTGGTGTACTCTGTGAGCAGCATCAATATGATAATGGCTTCGTGGCGTTTCGTCCAGAGGGGCTAGGCACCTCGGTAAGCATGCCAGATCAATTTGCGGTTCGACGCAACCAATCATATATGAAGAAATCGTGGATTCCTGATATTTCGTTATAATCACCAATGTAAATATAATCTTGTCTATGCTTTTATGTTTTTAATTTTATTTTTATAATTAAAATAAATTAATTTAAATTTTTTAATTTTGTTGTAAATTTCGGTATCAAAATCTTACACGTCGGTCAGCCCGTAGCCAGGATTTCATTTCGGGGGGGGGGGCACTTGTAAAAAACCTTTTGTAAAATGTAAAATTTTCGGTTGTTTCCCTTCCATTTTCTTTGTCTTTTCAACATTCTTTTTTATGATTATCTCGAATACTATTTAGGTAAAAACGAAAATAATTTTTACACATATAATTTTTGTATTAATTTTATTAATAAATATTGTTAAAATCGAGTAATTTTTTTATTATTATCCATTTTTCTAATAAACAAATCTTGATAATTTTCTTATGAAAGCAATTAGCAAAATCCCCAGTCTGTTAAAAATAATATGTTCAAAAATAATTCGAATGTCAAAAAAGCATGTCTCCAGCCCCCCCCCCAATTTAAAATTGAATTATCTCGAAAACTATTTGGGTACAAACGAAAATAAAACTTGCACAAGCAGGCACAAACGAAGTACAATCGATTGAGACTATTTTGAATCCGAAATTCGAAATTCAAAACAGCATTTCTCCAGCCCCCCCCCAAACTTAAAATTGAATTATCTCGAAATCTATTTGGGTACAAACGAAAGTAAAACTTGCACAAACAGGTACAAACGAAGCACAAACGATTGAGACTATTTTGGTCTTCATGCTGTAAGTTTTTCCCAGAATCTCGTTAATCCATTCATACAGGTGCGTTTGAGACTATTTTGAATCCGAAATTATAAATAACTCTATATGTTACCATGTGCGATGTTACCGAAAATCTCGAATATTTCAAAAACTATTTGGGTACAAACAAAAAAAATGTTTGCACAAACAGGCACTAACGAAGTGCTATCGATTGAGACTATTTTGAATCCGAAATAAATAAAGCCCACTGCATATAATAAACATAGATTTTTGACAAAAAATAGTTTATGTTAGGAGGGCTTATTACCTTATTTCAAGAGGCTTCGTATTCGTATATTATGCAACTTTTGTTTTCATTCGTACCCAAATCTACAAAGTTTCCCTATATGCTGTAAAGCACATTACTTTATTTCTCCATGTAAAATTCCTATTTTTACGTTTATTAATTAATTTTTTTGGGAATTGGACCATTCAATAATATCTTAATAAAAACAGGTAATAATAATAATAAAAAAGAAATTTTGATTCTCTTGTCTAATTTAAACATAAATAAGTAAAAATTACGCATTACATAGGCAACCCACGCCACTCACTACCTGCCTTATGGATTTGAATTTTGAACATAGTTGCCAAAAAAATTAAAGCGAAGTTCAAAATTTCTCCACCGATGGGCAGAGCCAAATAAAACGTTAGGCAAAAATTTTCTGTGTATTGCTTTAAATCGATATCATTAAATAAAAATTTTTGTCATTTGTTTAAATTGTATTGTAAAAATTCGACAATTGCTTAAATTCAAATATTTCTTTTAACAATTGATTAAATTAGAATAAACAATTTGAACAAACGTTTAAATGATTAGAATTAGAGCGTTTGTCATTTAAAGGATAGAAAATAAAATTTATAATTTTAAAAATGAAAAATTTTAAAAACAAAATAATTCAACAATTGTATTAAATGAACATATATTTTTAAACAACTGCTTAAATTGCGAAAAAAAATTTGAAGTAACGTCGATTTGATTTGAATTAGAACCTTAGAAATAAAACTTTGGGCAATTTAAATTTTGTAATAAAAAGTAAAACGGCGTGCCATATGAACGGCAGCATCGGTCCATATTTCTTTCGAAATAAGGAAGGAGCTACCGTTATGGTAAATGGTGTGAGAAATCGACAATGCTCAATACACTTTTGTTTACAAAAATCCAAGAGTTAAACATCGACAACTTATGGTTCCAACAGGCTGCTGCTATCGTGCCACGCAGTCAACGTAACCATCGATTTATTGAAAGGACAATTTGGTGACATCATTATTTCAAGAAATGGTCCTATCAATTGGCATAATCATGGCATTAAATTTACTTTCATAAAAACTTAACAAAAAAAACATACTAATGTTTTATTTTAATTTGAACATGTAGTTATAAAAACACCCTATACTAATCTAAAAGCTACTAATTGTAATTATTGGTAGTAACTAAAACTATCGATACTTTTAAATGAATTAATACTTTTAAAAGATTAACTATCGAATAATTCGATATTCCCATCACTAATTAATTATTTTTGTACATGTTATACACGTAAGTTTTTATTTTAACCCAGTCTAAATTTCCGAGTAGTTCTCCATATTTATTTTTTAATTCGTTGCACTCTTGTTTTTTGGAGGCTACTTTAGATTTTATATTTTTTTTGAAATGATCTTCAACAAGTTTCTTTTGCTTGCCTGTCCATCGTACTCTATTTTGCTCCTTTTTCAAACTTACTTCATTTTCTTCAGAGGCGGCATCTAATAAATATACAATTAATTATTATTTTAAAAATATGGTATTTATTAATGTTTTTTACCTTCAGATTTACTTGAACTAGGTCCAGGTTGCTCCATAGTTTCTAATTCATCTTCTACTACTGCATTGGTGACGTCAATATCCTCAAAATTTTTCCCATCTATATCTTTTGTATGTCCCTTATCCATTAAATTCAATACTTTACTAATTTTGGCAGTCTGATACACGACGTCTTGTGTAATCCTGAAAAAAATATAAAATCAAGCATATAAAACTTTTTTGGTAAAGGTAGATTCTCAGAATAAATAGTAATAACACTAGAGAATGAGAATAAAAGAGAATAATACGGCCGGTTTTCAAAAAATTTTACAATTAATTTGACATTAAAAATTACCAAATCACAAGCAATTAGAAATATTGAAAATTGGATCACGTCCAAGAGCCAAGTTTTATCTTTAAAATGAGAACAAAATAATTCCTTAAAGTGAAAATTGAAGCACTTTTAGTAAATACAAATGAGCGAGCTGTCTCGTATAATTAACATTGATTTTTGTTTGTTTTGTAAATAAAACACATTATTTATTTAAAAATTTTGGAAATTTTTATTTCATTATAAAGTACAATTGCTTTTATTATCACACAAATCAGGCCGTATGCTAGCAATTTCTGGTTCAATATTGACCTGTAAATGATGTAAAGTTTCTGGATGATTGCCGTAAACTAATAGCTTGCCGTAGCCACAAGAAGACTCGTGAAGTTATCGCACGAACGAAGTGGATAATAAATTTACTGATGAATTTGTTGAAATTTTTTTCTATTTCTTCTTCTTCTTGCTCTTAGTTTAAGCCTTAAGGCTTGTTATTACCAACATCTGCGTCGTTTCCTTGGCAGTGTTGGTTCTGTGAGCAAATACAAATTTTACATCCATTAGGTAGCTTGCTAGACTTTCCGTCAGATGTGCCATGTATCCTGGTTTTTATGTTAATGGTGGCAATTCACTAACCCAGGGGACCACCGGCTTAACGTGACTTCCGAAGCACGGAGACCAGTCATAAGAAAGTTTGACTCTCCCCAGGTTTGAACCGGGTGCCCCGCATTTGCATCCAACTGCGTTAGCTGCAAGGCAATGACCGTCTGCGTTTCTATTCTATTCTAGATCATTTGTTGGGTCTCTAATCTTCAATCCCCTCGGCAATCTTGCATCAACCAATTCTGGTAACATGCACTGCAAATAAAACGTTTGCAGTTTAGGTACCATTTCTGTATTCCATAATTCTGTGTCTTTATATATACGTTCTATTGAAAAATCGTCGTAAGTATATATAACAAAATCACAAAATTCTCGTCCTGTTATATTGAGTTGTCCCTGAATTTGATAGAAGTAATTATGGGTTTTCTTCAAACTAAAAAAATGTTTCAGCTTCCTTATTGTTAATAGTATCTATGAAAATTACCAAATTTGTCCGTCTACAACATTAAAACAGATATTTTTCTTTTTAATATCTTTTAGCAAGTGACCCGAAAGTGATGGTAAACATTTCACCTCCACAATACCATTTTCTGGAAGTAAACCATCGGGACTTGCTCCAAGATAAGGATGATTAATATCCACAAAAATACCACACTTCTCAACGGTGACATTAATTTGTTGCACTTGTGTATTTTGCTATTGCCTTAGCTTCATTTATGCGTCCATATTTTATTGCATTTGTATTTAGTTCCTAAAAAACGACAATTAATCTTATTAAAATGTAATATTTAAATTTATATCAAATATGATTACCTTGTTGTATAACAGTCGTTTCACTAAATTATGGCAGTGCGTATTGGAACGACGTTTTATCACACATCCAATTTGACGCTGTAAAGCGGTCCTTTCGAATGTCATGCAATAAAGAATTACAGTGTTGTTCCAGCGTGGCTCTTTCTATCTGGTTTACTTTTTCTGCAGATGATATCGGATCTTCCAATTTTTGCAAGAATGTGTCGCTTTTCTCCTTCAGTTTTTCGGGCGTGCAGTCGACTTCAGCGTTCTGTAATCCATAGTCCAGATCAGGACCGACATTACATGTGCGCTTTCGTTTTCTTTGTGATTGAGCAGTAAAATTTAATTTTCTTTTACAAGAAATATCTGCTTTCTTCTTCATCACATTTAAAAACGTTTGGCCTACAGCCTCGCCTCGTAATTTTTTAAAAGGACTCAATTGCCAACTTGGGCCAGCACAATGTAACAATGCGGCTCCATAGGCTCTTGTTGTATACGAGTTCCTTTTTGAAAAATTAACACGTTTTCCACCCACAAATGTTGTAACTAAGCCCATGAACCTGAAAATAAAAAATCTTTAATATTATATTAATTATAAACAATATCGTTAATATACCTCTGAGCTGAATTTGTTGTTTCATTAAATGCCAGTCTATCCGCTTTTTGTACCATAGGGTTTAAAATGTTTTTAATTTCATCCAAGAATTTGGTTTCTTCTAATATCTGAATGAAATTAATTTCATTTTTATTCTTACGGACACAGTAAGAATCGCTAAAATATGAACAAAATTAACACCCCTTACACCTGTTTCTAAGAGATTTCAAAAATAATACCTGCACATAGCATGTTGTCCAAAGACATGGTAAGGAACATTTAAAATCATTTGCGTAATTTAGCAACTTCATGATTTTGTGCTACAGACTTGATGGCCACTCGTATACCTTTTACCAATCTTTCGATACGGGTTCGGCATGTCCTATCTAGTAAATACCATGATCGAAGGGTTATACCGTCAATTTTATCGGTTAGAATTCGTCGATTGGTAATTGAAACGAAGTATTTTTGGACAATTTTTGTAGCTTATCGTGTATGCACCTTGTCATGTGATTCGCACATTCTATTTTACAAACTTCCCTTCCATATGGTAACTTAGTTTGTATATTGCTATACACACTAGAATCACCATCACCTGTAATAAGTTTTTAAAATTTTTGCTTGTTTTGGTTTGTACGTAAGGGGCTTACCAATGTAGTATTTGTAAATCAGTCCGTGTAGTTCCTTGCTGCGACAAAAACCCTCTATTATAATGTCCTTTTCCATTGCAGTTGATGGTTCACTGAAATTTAAAAAACATTCGTGGGGTTTAGGGTCTTCCTTTTTAGATTTTTAAAATGCGCACATAGAGCACACTTTATTTTTCACTCCCACGAACAGAGGTTTCTTTGTTTCGACGCCGATTAATACTCCCTAAAATTTATATATGAAACTTTCCTACTTTTATATTTCAAATTTATTAAAACTCCGCTAGGTGCACTATATCCGTGACCATAGGATCTTTTACTCCATCTCCGATGACTGTAATGAAAGGAGTTCCATCAGATGCAATATGTCCTTTCTGTATTGCAAGTCGTTTTTCTTCTTCGCCAGCTATTTTCATTTTTTCACTTAAATGTGACTCCCATGACTACAAAAATATATTGATTTATTATAAAGGTAACTGTTATTACAAAGACATACAAACCTTATTGAGAGAAAGTGAATATTTATGAAAAGTTTCTTGTGCCATAGTTGGGACATCAATTAAAGAAAACATTTCTTCCATTTGACTATGTCCAATTCCTATACTGAAACTTCCCCATAAAATATTCTCGTTAATGACTTCGTGGCCATGAGGGTCAGTTGTAATAATTGTATCCATATTGCAATTACAACAATTACAACCTTGTATAATAACCGCTTCACTAAATTATGACAATGAGTTTTAGATCGACGCTTTATAACGCATCCAAAATTGGAAGCTGTTGGTGATCCTTATTCCTAATCTCATGCCATAATATTGTACGGTGTTGTTCGCGCGTGTCTTTTTCTATATGTGCTATATTTTCTGCAGATGATACATCATCTTGCAGTTTCAACAAAAATTCATCGCATTTCTGTTTGAGTACATGGGGTGTGCAGTCGGCTTGGATGGTCTGTAATCCATAATCTTGATCTGAGCCGTAATTGCATGTGCGTTTTTTCTTTCTCTGTGGTTGATCAGAGAATTTTCTTTTGCACGAAATGTTTTGCTTTTTCTGCATAACTTTCAAAAATGTTTGGCCTACATCTTTGCCTCGTAATTTCTTAAAAGGTCTTACTTGCCAGCTTGGACCATCAGAATGCGACAATGCCGCTCCAAATGCTCTGGTCGCGTAGGAGTATCATTTAGAAAAATTAATTCTCTTTCTACCCACAAATTTAGCAACTAATCCCATGAACCTGCATAAAAGAGAAATCTTTGGTATAAGGTATGATTGCAAACAATTTCATTAATTAAAGATACCTCTCAGCTGAATTTGTTGTTTTATTAAAAGCAACTCGATCGGCTTTCAGAATCATTGGATTTAAAATGTTTTTAATTTCATCCAGAAATTTTTCTTCTAATTTTGAAATATAATTAATTTCATTTCTTTCCTTACGGGTACAATAAGAATCACTAAAATATTAATAAAACTAACACCTTTCTTATATTACACGTAAGGAAATTTTAAAAATAATACCAGCACATAGAATGTTGTCAAAGAATGTGGTAAGGTGCATTCGAAATCATGATTTTGTGCTACAGATTAGATGGCCACTCGTATACCTTTTACCAATCTTTCTATACGCGATATACCATTAATTTTCTCGGTAAATAGTCGCCTATTGGCAATTGGAAATGATGTATTTTTGGACAATTTCTGCAGCTTATCTTGTCATATGATTTGCACATTCAATTTTAACAACATCTCTTAAGGCACCCTAGTTTGTATGTTACTGTACACACTTGAATCACCATCCCCTGTGAAAATTTTTAGAATTTCTTATTTGTTTATATTTATTATGTAATTATGTCTTTTTACCAATGTAATATTTGTAAATTAGTCCATGTTGTTCCTTGCTGTGACAAAAACCTTCAATTATTATTATGTCTTTTTCCATTCCAGTTGATGGTCCACTGAAATTTAGAAGACATTCATGGGGTTTCGGTTCTTCTGCCTTACGTTTATAAAATGCGCACATAGAGCACACTTTATTTTTAACACCCACAAAAAGAATTTTATTTGTCTCTGCGCCGATTAATACTCCCTAAAATTTTTGTGTCAAAAACTTTCCTAATATTACATTTTATAATCAAAAAGATATTACAACTCCGCTGGCTGCATTGTATCTATGACCATAAGTTCTTTTAGACCATCCTCCATCTCCCATAACGGTAATGAAAGGAGTTCCTTCAGGTGTAATATTTCCTTTCTCTATCGCAATCCGTTTTTCTTCTACGCCAGCTATTTCCATTTTTTCTATTAAATGTGATTCCCATGCCTGCCAAAACATATTGTTTTAATATTATTAAAGTAAATATAATCACAAAAACAAACTTTCTTGAGCGATAGTGAATAATTATTAAATGTTTTCTGTGTCATGACTGGAACATCATTTAAAGAAAACATTTCTTCTAATTGAGTGTGACCAATTCCCTTCCCCATAAAATATTTTCGTTAATGACTTCGTGGCCATGGGGGTCAGTTGTAATAATTGTATCCATATTGCAATTATCACAAGAAAAATGAAGCATAGAAAACAAACCTTTCCGCGTTTCTTTAATAAATACCATTTTTCCCATTGTACATTTAATTTTATGCAATGCAATGCTTTCGTATTGCTTTAAAATATGTCCTAAATTTGCAATTCGTCTGCAATTTAAAACCTGGTCAATTGTTTTTGGAGGAGACAAATCTTTTTCAATGCATAATTCGAAGGCATCTAACGAGCTAAAAACAAACGTTTCTAACGACATATTTCATTCTACACCATTTTTAGCTTTAATTGCTATAATTCAGCAAGGGTCACATGTACTTCAGATCTGAATCAATTTGAATTTCAATTAACGCTTTATAAAATAAAAGTGGAAAAGGTGCAGTTACAAGAAATTTCATATTTACCTATCACAGTCTAAATCTATTTGTTGACGATCACCTTCTACCGGTATTCCATTTTTGAGAGGAAGTTGACTTTCGGTTATAACAACTGAAGCAGGGCCGTGTGGTGAAATTTTTAAGAGTGAAGCAAATCTTTGAAGTGCCGCCTTTTAACAGTGAAATTTATTAACCAAAATAAGAAGCTTTATTAAACAAAATATTTTATTATAAAAACAAATTTACAGATTTAGTCTTCTTACTTTTTTTTGGCAAACTCGTTTATTAATTCGGTATAATTTAAATTGCATCCTAATTTAGACTCTATTGAAATTATAGCCAATTTTTTTAATTTATCTTGATTTAAACATGATCTCATATAATTTTTTATCAATTTTAATTTTGAAAAACTCCTTTCACCGCTAGCTACAACTGTAACTTGTAGGGTTAACAATATTCTTAGAGCAATTACAACGTTCGGGTATAAACAGCTTAAACCGTTACTATTGAAATAATTCAAGGTATCTAAAGGATTCGTCGTCACATGAATCAGACCACAAAATTAATTTGGTTACTTCGGGTACAGCTATTAAAACTTATTCTAATAAGGCCCAAGACTATAACGGTGGGAATAAAATTAGTCTTGGGGATAAATTTATCTATGAGATTAATTTATATTCGTGCAACTTCGGATTTACATTTATTTTTGACACATGAGGTGAATTAAATGCCATATTTTTAATTTTAAACACATTTTCGTATTTGTTATTAATTATAATATCAATTTTTGCCGTAAGATAACGTACATTTTACTATTATCAATATTTATAGTAATCATATTATTATTAGTTAATACTTTATATGACAAATTAAAATATATTTATTAATGACTCCGTTGGCCTTGTGGTTAACAAGTCGGATTTCATTTTGTCATTCCGGGTTCGATCCTCACCAGAGTCATATTTTTTTATTTAAATTTTTATTTAAGTATTATATTATTATAATAAGGGCCGACCTAAATGTATCTACTAGACTAATAATTAGTTTTTTTAATTTATGAATCTCCTAGTTAAATTTGTAGTTTGTGAATGGTGCTTTACCTACGTACTAAAAATTGCTACTACCCCACCTTTTGCATTCAAACACCCCTTTTTGATGCCCACGTACTGGACTATAAATAAAATTGCAAAAGGTGCGAAACATTCTGTTGCGTAGAAATATGATTGCAATTAGTATTTTTGATTAATCAATTTATTGTTTGATAAATGTATAATTTTCATACCGACGATGTTTAGGTGTAAATTGAATAAGAAATATTATGTCCTGATACATCAAACAACTAGGTACAAACAACGCATCGCAATATCCTACCTACGCATTTGCAGTGCAAGTAAAATTTATCTTCATACACTCCTTGTGTTACATCTACCAAAATTGGTGTGATATACTTAGATTTATAATCTTTTTTGTGAATTAGCCAAGGACAATTTATTATTATCAAACTGCTTTTGGTACAAAAATCGATGATTTACCAATACCTTGATACCTCTACAATTGAGAATTTTTGTGTAATCCTGGACGGTTTAGATATTATTTTGGTTTAATCCTGGACAGTATAATATTTTTCATGTTTGTTGAGCTGCCTTTGGATTAAACGAAATTGTTGTGCATAGATGTGGGTGGAGAACGTCGTGACACCCAATTCCACTAATTGACACCAACATCCACCCGATCTTACGAATATTCGCCTAGTCTAGTCTAGACGCCTAGCCACTAAGGTAAAATTTAATTCTACACAACTATGAATTTTATTTTTCAGAATATGTAAAAATAAAGTTTAAAAAATATTAAATTAACCATGAATATAGCATGGTTCTTTTAAATTTACGCGCGTTCAGTTTAGTTCGCCACTTCAGCACCAAGTGGTGTCGTTGCGTCGTATTTCATCATTTAACACGCAGGACGTGCGCAGGACATTTTCTTTGCTGCTTACGACAGCTACAATGGCATAGTAACAAAATGTACGTCGCGTTAGAAAGAAGTGGTAACTAGTGAGCGTTTTTTAATGTAGCTTTTATATGTTTTTATTCAATTATATTTGTTCCCTCTTATTTTACGCGTATAATTTTAAACAAAGTGGTGAAAGGACGATCGCGAGTGATACTAACAACTCGTAAACTTCAAGGAGTGCGCTAGGTGACAAATGATTTTAAAACTTGTAAGTAGTATTTTACAATTTTGATTACATTTATTCGATCATCAAGCCAGGTACGGGGTATATTTTCAATTGACTCTTTTTAAACTTTGATATTTATGAACTTGCCGGTCATGGACGCCATTTTTTAACGTTGCCGTTGAATTACATCCAGTCATTCCGTTAACAAGCAGTTCAGAAAGAAATCAAATGGATCCTTGATCATTGAAAAATTTTTTTTATAGTTTTTGCACAATCACTCGATATGTTATTACATTAAAAATAGCGATTGTTTAAATTTTATTGTATTGGTGTGACGGCCATTTTGCTTTACAGGGAACTGTAGGAGTGTTTGCGGAAAGTTAATATTATGTTCGCATTATCTGCTCATAGGACTAATTAAAAAATAATTTGTTTAAAAAAAAGTGGATTACGAAATTGTTTGATGGACAACATTTTTAACCAAATGCAATCCTAAATGAAAAAAATCCCAGTGTTCATTCTAGCTTTACTTAACCTTGCGGGCAAAACCTTGAAATATTTCTTGTGACGTATAAGTAATAATAGGCGTTTTCGAACATTATACCGGTGCACCGCTATATGTCGGTTTACAGAATTTCCGAACGCCCTGATGGTTAAAGTACCGGGAAGTTTAAAAATTCATAATCTAAAAATTTGTAAACTGAATTTGTAAAACTGTATTATTCGCGTAAACGTCCCATTTGAATTAAATAAGTTGTATCTTGATAATATTGTAAATAAAAAATAACCATTTGTGCTTGGGCCAACATAATATTTATTATTATAATAACACAAGTTTACAAATTCAGCTCAACTTTTGGACCAGAGCAGATGAGAACGATTTTTAACGTTATTTGATGCCCTGAACTCAGATCTTTAAACCGCGTGTCAAGATTGGTTCTAGTTTTCGAGTTCTCCATTAATTAAGGCGGGGACCTTGCCGGCAAAACTAAGAAGTCCAACTTTGTGAATTTTTTCTGAGAAAATGAATGAACTTCTTTGCACTTCTTGAAATGCACTTCTTAAAATGGTGGCGTTAGATCTACAACATTGGAAATAAAAAAATTTAGTTTAATATATGTTTATCCAGTCCGCCTCGATCCAGATTTTTTATATTTTAATTTTTTTTAAGTTATACAGGTAAATGAATGAATTTAGATCAATTTGGGTTTTGACACATTATTGTACAAGTCTTGAAAAACATTTAACAATTTTTTCAAGTCAAAATATTACAAAATGGCCGCGGGGGGCAGCTGAACTCCAAAAAGCACTTCTTAAAATGGTGGCGTTAGATCTACAACATTGGAAATAAAAAAATTTAGTTTAATATATGTTTATCCAGTCCGCCTCGATCCAGATTTTTTATATTTTAAGTTATACAGGTTCAAAGTCAAAAAACAATTTTTCGACCACAACCTCGTCACTTAAACGGTCATAAAAAATTTTTGAGACAAAAATTTAAAAATCTGGATCGAGGCGGACTGGAAAAACATATATTAAACTAATTTTTTTTATTTTCGATGTTGTAGGTCTAACGACACCATTGGGATATCTTCCACCGCATTTTAAGAGGTGCTTTTTGGAGTTCAGCTGCCACGCGGCCATTTTGTAATATTTTGACTTGAAAAAATTGTTAAATGTTGTTCAAGACTTGTACAATAATGTGTCGAAACCGAAATTGATGTAAATACATTCATTTTCTCAGAAAAAATTCACAAAGTTGGACTTCTTAGTTTTGCCCCCGCCTTAATAGATTAATTTATAATTTTTATTAATTAATTAATAGATGCAAAATTACTACAAGATTGGAGCTCGAATGTCTCTCAAGATACATTTTCTGCATTCACATCTTGATTTTTTCCCACAAAACTTGGGCAACACGAGCGACGAGCAAGGAGAGCGGCTACATCAAGATATAACGAAAATCGAAAGCCGATACCAAGGATTTTGGGACGAAGGCATGATGAGCGAGTTCTGTTGGACCCTAATGCGTGAAACAGATCCCAAGCAGTATAAAAGACTCAGTTCAACCTATGTTCATTTCTGAATTATACTTTTTAATTCAATAAATGGTCGTTAATGGTAAAAAATAGTAAAATATTGAATTTATTGAATATTTCGAAAACTAGAACCAATTTCAAAAAACGGGCTGCTGATTTGGATTCAGCCCCCAAGTTTACCTTATAATCAGCTTTTGGTTGCTCACGTCCAAAACCGTGTAAACTTGTGTAATTATTATAAACTACAAATATTCATCAAAACTCCATCACAAATAAGAAAAACAGTAACAATTATTGTTCGAAAATAGTTTAAATACGAGTATTAATCATCAGTAAATTGCGAGTAAACAACAAATTATTGTACCGACAAAACATCTCGGTTCACAAATCCTGCACCCGGTGGATGAAGTCGGTGCACCGGTATCGGTATAATTTACTTCCTCTTCCTCTCTAATCTTCCTCTCTAATCGCTTCCTCTTAAGGTGGCCGTATAGCGAGTGGGCGTATCAATGTTAATTATATGAGACAGATTGCTCATTTGTACGTACTAGAAGTGCTTCAATTTTCACTTTTAGGGAATTATTTTGTTATCATTTTAAAGATAAAACTTGGCTCTTGGACGTGATCTAATTTTTATTAAAATCGGATAATTAGAAATATTGAAAATTTTGCTGCAAAGTTACTCGATTTTTCAAGTAACTTTGCAGCATATGCTTTATAAATTAATGAAAAAAAAGTAAAAATTGGCTCAAGGTACAACCCCATGTTGTAAGATATAAAAACAGCAATTAAAAATGAAATTTTATTGTTTTGATTAATTCAAAGCATAGCGGCTAAGATATACTAGAAATCTGAAATATGACTGCTGACGAGCCGATCCTCCTGTGGTTATTGGAGGGGGTAGTTTTAAAATCACATCTCTTTGATCAATTATATAACTTTTGACCGAATTAGCTAACAAGAGATTATCTATCTTATCTAAAAACAATAATTCGTTATATTATTATACTCCAGAAGTGATGGTCTTTGATGCACCTTGAAGCGGTGCAAGGTACAAATCCAACGCCTGGATCAAGGTACAGCACATGTCGTGTCTTGAAATAAATCAAGGTGGGGATTTTTAGCTTAGGAGATGACTAAGGGCCGGTTTTACAATAGAAGCTTAAGCTCAGCTCAACTTTGAACCAGCTTTGAGCTTCAAATTTTACAAATTATGGGTTTTACAATGTGCGCTTAGTACTTGAGCCGAGCTCAACTTGAAGCTTTACTGAACCGTCGTCATTTTCGAGCTTAAACCTGGTTCAACAGATTTTATGTCATTTGCGTTTACTCTAACCTAAAATTTCGTGTTAATTAATTTAATTAGTTAGTTTTTTATTTGTTAATTATTTTTTTGATTGCGTAAAATGGAAGAATTAGTTGGTATTTTAACGGATGACGAGGACTTTCTCGAATTATTAAATATAGTGGAACATCCTCGAACACCAAAAGTGTACCGTGTTCGAGAAAATCAATTTACAAAGTGGAATGACAATGAATTCATTGCAAGGTTCCGTTTGTCAAAGAATGCTGTCGAATTTGTTTTGCAAAATATACAGCACGAAATAACACACACCACAGACCGGTATGTTTTTACATTTATAGACAACCTTTCGACTTTTGCATACAAATATTTTCTTTTAATTTTAGGAATCATGCTGTCTCTCCTGAAGACATGCTATTTGTGACACTTCGGTTTTATGCTACTGGATCATTTTTACAAACGGTGGGTGATTTTGTAGGAATTAGTAAAGCTACTGCTTGCTGCATCATACCCAAAGTCAGTCGAGCAATAGCAGGTTGGGGCAGGGAATTTATTAAAATGTCAGAGACAGAAGAAGATTGCCAGAAAAACTGTCGGGAGTTCTACAAGATTGCACGGTTTCCCAAATGTATTGGAAGCATAGACTGCACCCACGTCAAAATATCTTCACCTGGTCAGGAGGAACCTGAAATTTACAGGAACCGAAAGGGGTTTTTCTCTGTAAATGTGCAAGCAATATGCGACGCATATTGTAAAATACAAGATCTTGTTGTAAGGTGGCCCGGGTCTTCTCATGATAGTACAATTTTTAACAATTCTCGGATTAGAGCCAGGTTTGAACACGGAAATTTTAAAAATTATCTATTGGTTGGAGATAGTGGTTACGCCATTAGACCGTTTCTAATTACACCACTTGCTAATCCTGTAAGTCCAGAGGAACATCTATTTAATGAGTCACAGATTAGAACGCGAAATCCGGTTGAACGTTGCTTTGGAATTTGGAAGAGGTGGTTTCCTGTGCTGGCTTTTGGAATTCGACTAAAATTACAAAAAGTAGAAGCTGTGGTTGTGGCAACTGCCGTTTTGCATAATATTGCATGTATGTTCAACGATGCATTACCCTCTCTTAACGAAGAAGAACAGCTTGCTATTAATAATGTAAATAATGTAGAAATAGGACATTTCCAAGATCATGGTAATGCCAATAACATGGTCCGTTACCAATTAGTAAATGATTATTTTAAAAATTTATTGTAAATAATTTAAAATTTATAACTTTTTTTAACGTATTTTTTTAATATATATCATCCTTCCTTCATGCTCTTTTTGCATAAAAGCTAGTTCCGCATCGGCTTTTCCTTTCATATGACCTAATTCTGCCTCAGCTCTTTTTCGCATAAGTTCCATTTCCAGTTCATGCTTCTCCTTCATTGCCTGCAAACGAAACTCTTCTTGATCTTGTACATGCTTAGTACGGCTTAATTCGATGGCTTCTTTGGCCTGTGCCCACTGCGAAACCCTTTCAGAAATAGCAACAACAGATTTATGTCGCCTGGGTGGTATTTCTGCATATAAATACATAACATATTTACTATATTTAAAACAAAAAAAGTGAAATTTACCCTTGGATTGCTGTGTAGTAAGAACTTTCGATTTTTTTGTTCGTAGCATCGTGGGAGTATATTTGAACCAATCTAAATTTCAATTAATAATTACAAATATAGAGCGATTCATAATAAGAATTTATATTTCACTTACCGTTATGAACTTCTGCTTGCTCGGTATTATTTTCGTTCGCACTGTCATTGTTATCATTATTACTATCATTATTTTCTTTCTCACTGCCATTGTTATCGTCATCTGTAATAAGCCAAAAATGTTACGTTGATAAAATGCAGAAGTTTTATACATATACCAATGTTTTGCATGAAAATATCGTCCATAAAAGTAATAGAGTTTTCTGGATTATTTCTGAAATGTATTATATATGTTAGAAAATTCAATGTAATGTACAAACAAAGACACTCACTCGACTACTGCTGTTTGAGTTTCACAATCAGCATCGAATTCACTACGGGTCCCCTTTATTCGGGTTCCCAAAATTTCCTGCGCTTGCATATCAACGTCCGTCATTTTGATTTCTTGTGATGGTCCACCTCCTGTAGCAAATGTTTGGGCTTTTTCGTCAGCAAATTTCTTCTTAGCTCTCTTCTTTATGTTATCGTATTTCTTTTTCAAAACAATTTGATTACGATAAGATCCACTATTAATTGAGTTGAACTTCTGTTCAATTAACCTCCAACACTTGCCTTTCTCAGTATTCATATTAGTGTCCGAGACCTTACATTCGATTACTTTCGCGTACTCTTTCACCAGGGACATTAGAAGGGATTCTTCCTGTCCTGTGAAATTCACAGAACGTTTTTTTGTTTCCATTATTAAAATAAAACCACCACCTACAATTTAATATATGCAGTTAACCACTACTAGTATAACTACATAAGCGATTGAATTATACATACCAAAGTAATTTGTATTTAATACAAAACAACACAAAGATAAACACTTCTAAAAAACCGACAATTCGTGACAGTGCACTATCATGACTGTCAATTGTGCTGTCAATTGACTTTTTGCTGTGTTGCCAAATTGTATTATAGTTAAACCGAAGCTTAGTTGAGCCTGGTTGAGCCGCACTTTGTAAAACTGATTTGGTCTGCATAGGTGCGGTTCAGCTGAGCATCGGCTTAGTTGAGCCGATGCTAAACCTCCAATTGTAAAACCGGGCCTAAGGGCCGGTTTTACAATAGAAGCTTAAGCTCAGCTCAACTTTGAACCAGCCTTGAGCTTCAAATTTTACAAATTATGGGTTTTACAATGTGCGCTTAGTACTTGAGCCGAGCTCAACTTGAAGCTTTACTGAACCGTCGTCATTTTCGAGCTTAAACCTGGTTCAACAGATTTTATGTCATTTGCGTTTACTCTAACCTAAAATTTCGTGTTAATTAATTTAATTAGTTAGTTTTTTATTTGTTAATTATTTTTTTGATTGCGTAAAATGGAAGAATTAGTTGGTATTTTAACGGATGACGAGGACTTTCTCGAATTATTAAATATAGTGGAACATCCTCGAACACCAAAAGTGTACCGTGTTCGAGAAAATCAATTTACAAAGTGGAATGACAATGAATTCATTGCAAGGTTCCGTTTGTCAAAGAATGCTGTCGAATTTGTTTTGCAAAATATACAGCACGAAATAACACACACCACAGACCGGTATGTTTTTTCATTTATAGACAACCTTTCGACTTTTGCATACAAATATTTTCTTTTAATTTTAGGAATCATGCTGTCTCTCCTGAAGACATGCTATTTGTGACACTTCGGTTTTATGCTACTGGATCATTTTTACAAACGGTGGGTGATTTTGTAGGAATTAGTAAAGCTACTGCTTGCTGCATCATACCCAAAGTCAGTCGAGCAATAGCAGGTTGGGGCAGGGAATTTATTAAAATGTCAGAGACAGAAGAAGATTGCCAGAAAAACTGTCGGGAGTTCTACAAGATTGCACGGTTTCCCAAATGTATTTCACCTGGTCAGGAGGAACCTGAAATTTATAGGAACCGAAAGGGGTTTTTCTCTGTAAATGTGCAAGCAATATGCGACGCATATTGTAAAATACAAGATCTTGTTGTAAGGTGGCCCGGGTCTTCTCATGATAGTACAATTTTTAACAATTCTCGGATTAGAGCCAGGTTTGAACACGGAAATTTTAAAAATTATCTATTGGTTGGAGATAGTGGTTACGCCATTAGACCGTTTCTAATTACACCACTTGCTAATCCTGTAAGTCCAGAAGAACATCTATTTAATGAGTCACAGATTAGAACGCGAAATCCGGTTGAACGTTGCTTTGGAATTTGGAAGAGGAGGTTTCCTGTGCTGGCTTTTGGAATTCGACTAAAATTACAAAAAGTAGAAGCTGTGGTTGTGGCAACTGCCGTTTTGCATAATATTGCATGTATGTTCAACGATGCATTACCCTCTCTTAACGAAGAAGAACAGCTTGCTATTAATAATGTAAATAATGTAGAAATAGGACATTTCCAAGATCATGGTAATGCCAATAACATGGTCCGTTACCAATTAGTAAATGATTATTTTAAAAATTTATTGTAAATAATTTAAAATTTATAACTTTTTTTAACGTATTTTTTTAATATATATCATCCTTCCTTCATGCTCTTTTTGCATAAAAGCTAGTTCCGCATCGGCTTTTCCTTTCATATGACCTAATTCTGCCTCAGCTCTTTTTCGCATAAGTTCCATTTCCAGTCCATGCTTCTCCTTCATTGCCTGCAAACGAAACTCTTCTTGATCTTGTACATGCTTAGTACGGCTTAATTCGATGGCTTCTTTGGCCTGTGCCCACTGCGAAACCCTTTCAGAAATAGCAACAACAGATTTATGTCGCCTGGGTGGTATTTCTGCATATAAATACATAACATATTTACTATATTTAAAACAAAAAAAGTGAAATTTACCCTTGGATTGCTGTGTAGTAAGAACTTTCGATTTTTTTGTTCGTAGCATCGTGGGAGTATATTTGGACCAATCTAAATTTCAATTAATAATTACAAATATAGAGCGATTCATAATAAGAATTTATATTTCACTTACCGTTATGAACTTCTGCTTGCTCGGTATTATTTTCGTTCGCACTGTCATTGTTATCATTATTACTATCATTATTTTCTTTCTCACTGCCATTGTTATCGTCATCTGTAATAAGCCAAAAATGTTACGTTGATAAAATGCAGAAGTTTTATACATATACCAATGTTTTGCATGAAAATATCGTCCATAAAAGTAATAGAGTTTTCTGGATTATTTCTGAAATGTATTATATATGTTAGAAAATTCAATGTAATGTACAAACAAAGACACTCACTCGACTACTGCTGTTTGAGTTTCACAATCAGCATCGAATTCACTACGGGTCCCCTTTATTCGGGTTCCCAAAATTTCCTGCGCTTGCATATCAACGTCCGTCATTTTGATTTCTTGTGATGGTCCACCTCCTGTAGCAAATGTTTGGGCTTTTTCGTCAGCAAATTTCTTCTTAGCTCTCTTCTTTATGTTATCGTATTTCTTTTTCAAAACAATTTGATTACGATAAGATCCACTATTAATTGAGTTGAACTTCTGTTCAATTAACCTCCAACACTTGCCTTTCTCAGTATTCATATTAGTGTCCGAGACCTTACATTCGATTACTTTCGCGTACTCTTTCACCAGGGACATTAGAAGGGATTCTTCCTGTCCTGTGAAATTCACAGAACGTTTTTTTGTTTCCATTATTAAAATAAAACCACCACCTACAATTTAATATATGCAGTTAACCACTACTAGTATAACTACATAAGCGATTGAATTATACATACCAAAGTAATTTGTATTTAATACAAAACAACACAAAGATAAACACTTCTAAAAAACCGACAATTCGTGACAGTGCACTATCATGACTGTCAATTGTGCTGTCAATTGACTTTTTGCTGTGTTGCCAAATTGTATTATAGTTAAACCGAAGCTTAGTTGAGCCTGGTTGAGCCGCACTTTGTAAAACTGATTTGGTCTGCATAGGTGCGGTTCAGCTGAGCATCGGCTTAGTTGAGCCGATGCTAAACCTCCAATTGTAAAACCGGGCCTAAGGGCCGGTTTTACAATAGAAGCTTAAGCTCAGCTCAACTTTGAACCAGCCTTGAGCTTCAAATTTTACAAATTATGGGTTTTACAATGTGCGCTTAGTACTTGAGCCGAGCTCAACTTGAAGCTTTACTGAACCGTCGTCATTTTCGAGCTTAAACCTGGTTCAACAGATTTTATGTCATTTGCGTTTACTCTAACCTAAAATTTCGTGTTAATTAATTTAATTAGTTAGTTTTTTATTTGTTAATTATTTTTTTGATTGCGTAAAATGGAAGAATTAGTTGGTATTTTAACGGATGACGAGGACTTTCTCGAATTATTAAATATAGTGGAACATCCTCGAACACCAAAAGTGTACCGTGTTCGAGAAAATCAATTTACAAAGTGGAATGACAATGAATTCATTGCAAGGTTCCGTTTGTCAAAGAATGCTGTCGAATTTGTTTTGCAAAATATACAGCACGAAATAACACACACCACAGACCGGTATGTTTTTTCATTTATAGACAACCTTTCGACTTTTGCATACAAATATTTTCTTTTAATTTTAGGAATCATGCTGTCTCTCCTGAAGACATGCTATTTGTGACACTTCGGTTTTATGCTACTGGATCATTTTTACAAACGGTGGGTGATTTTGTAGGAATTAGTAAAGCTACTGCTTGCTGCATCATACCCAAAGTCAGTCGAGCAATAGCAGGTTGGGGCAGGGAATTTATTAAAATGTCAGAGACAGAAGAAGATTGCCAGAAAAACTGTCGGGAGTTCTACAAGATTGCACGGTTTCCCAAATGTATTTCACCTGGTCAGGAGGAACCTGAAATTTATAGGAACCGAAAGGGGTTTTTCTCTGTAAATGTGCAAGCAATATGCGACGCATATTGTAAAATACAAGATCTTGTTGTAAGGTGGCCCGGGTCTTCTCATGATAGTACAATTTTTAACAATTCTCGGATTAGAGCCAGGTTTGAACACGGAAATTTTAAAAATTATCTATTGGTTGGAGATAGTGGTTACGCCATTAGACCGTTTCTAATTACACCACTTGCTAATCCTGTAAGTCCAGAAGAACATCTATTTAATGAGTCACAGATTAGAACGCGAAATCCGGTTGAACGTTGCTTTGGAATTTGGAAGAGGAGGTTTCCTGTGCTGGCTTTTGGAATTCGACTAAAATTACAAAAAGTAGAAGCTGTGGTTGTGGCAACTGCCGTTTTGCATAATATTGCATGTATGTTCAACGATGCATTACCCTCTCTTAACGAAGAAGAACAGCTTGCTATTAATAATGTAAATAATGTAGAAATAGGACATTTCCAAGATCATGGTAATGCCAATAACATGGTCCGTTACCAATTAGTAAATGATTATTTTAAAAATTTATTGTAAATAATTTAAAATTTATAACTTTTTTTAACGTATTTTTTTAATATATATCATCCTTCCTTCATGCTCTTTTTGCATAAAAGCTAGTTCCGCATCGGCTTTTCCTTTCATATGACCTAATTCTGCCTCAGCTCTTTTTCGCATAAGTTCCATTTCCAGTCCATGCTTCTCCTTCATTGCCTGCAAACGAAACTCTTCTTGATCTTGTACATGCTTAGTACGGCTTAATTCGATGGCTTCTTTGGCCTGTGCCCACTGCGAAACCCTTTCAGAAATAGCAACAACAGATTTATGTCGCCTGGGTGGTATTTCTGCATATAAATACATAACATATTTACTATATTTAAAACAAAAAAAGTGAAATTTACCCTTGGATTGCTGTGTAGTAAGAACTTTCGATTTTTTTGTTCGTAGCATCGTGGGAGTATATTTGGACCAATCTAAATTTCAATTAATAATTACAAATATAGAGCGATTCATAATAAGAATTTATATTTCACTTACCGTTATGAACTTCTGCTTGCTCGGTATTATTTTCGTTCGCACTGTCATTGTTATCATTATTACTATCATTATTTTCTTTCTCACTGCCATTGTTATCGTCATCTGTAATAAGCCAAAAATGTTACGTTGATAAAATGCAGAAGTTTTATACATATACCAATGTTTTGCATGAAAATATCGTCCATAAAAGTAATAGAGTTTTCTGGATTATTTCTGAAATGTATTATATATGTTAGAAAATTCAATGTAATGTACAAACAAAGACACTCACTCGACTACTGCTGTTTGAGTTTCACAATCAGCATCGAATTCACTACGGGTCCCCTTTATTCGGGTTCCCAAAATTTCCTGCGCTTGCATATCAACGTCCGTCATTTTGATTTCTTGTGATGGTCCACCTCCTGTAGCAAATGTTTGGGCTTTTTCGTCAGCAAATTTCTTCTTAGCTCTCTTCTTTATGTTATCGTATTTCTTTTTCAAAACAATTTGATTACGATAAGATCCACTATTAATTGAGTTGAACTTCTGTTCAATTAACCTCCAACACTTGCCTTTCTCAGTATTCATATTAGTGTCCGAGACCTTACATTCGATTACTTTCGCGTACTCTTTCACCAGGGACATTAGAAGGGATTCTTCCTGTCCTGTGAAATTCACAGAACGTTTTTTTGTTTCCATTATTAAAATAAAACCACCACCTACAATTTAATATATGCAGTTAACCACTACTAGTATAACTACATAAGCGATTGAATTATACATACCAAAGTAATTTGTATTTAATACAAAACAACACAAAGATAAACACTTCTAAAAAACCGACAATTCGTGACAGTGCACTATCATGACTGTCAATTGTGCTGTCAATTGACTTTTTGCTGTGTTGCCAAATTGTATTATAGTTAAACCGAAGCTTAGTTGAGCCTGGTTGAGCCGCACTTTGTAAAACTGATTTGGTCTGCATAGGTGCGGTTCAGCTGAGCATCGGCTTAGTTGAGCCGATGCTAAACCTCCAATTGTAAAACCGGGCCTAAGGGACGGTTTTACAATAGAAGCTTAAGCTCAGCTCAACTTTGAACCAGCCTTGAGCTTCAAATTTTACAAATTATGGGTTTTACAATGTGCGCTTAGTACTTGAGCCGAGCTCAACTTGAAGCTTTACTGAATTTATGTCATTTGATTTGGTCTCCATAGGTGCGGTTCAGCTGAGCATCGGCTTAGTTGAGCCGATGCTAAACCTCCAATTGTAAAACCGGCCCTAAATGTAATATTACGGTTAGATGGCGAAGACCACATAATATCTTAGATTGCCATCGCGGAACAACTCATAAGTAACAATTAACATAATATAATTACACAAACACGTAGGTATCTCCTTTTTGTAACTTTTCTGGCAGTAAAACAGTTTTTATCAAAAATTTCACAAACCACGCTTTACATTTAACTTATTGTCAGGTAGAGCCATTTACTGATATTATGAGAGTACTAAAACTTACGCATGGATGGTGTACGGTCAAAATTGGCGCAGAAATTCAAAGTGGCTCAAGGTACGAACCTGTTCAAGGTACGTTACTTTCCCCTACATATTATGCAAAATTCCATAGATCTATAATCTAAATTATTATTATATAAGATTTTTCACACATGCGGAATACCAAATATCTGCAACACAGTTATGAATGGAAAATCGATTTTTATCTTTACTACTTCATTATAAAAAGCGCGATAAGATTATAATCTGTGTCTTTCTTTGCTTGTTTATTTTTCCTTCTATTAAAAATTATTAATTATTTTATAATAATTATAAAAATTATAATAATTATTAATAATAAATATTTACTCTTCAACAAAATTGAAATTAATTATCATAACAGTATTATGATAATGGGAATTCAAAAGTCGATATCGATAATTAAAAAGAAAATGGAAAACTGACTTGATTACTGTTAGTAATTATTAAATTAAATTAAATTACTTGTAGATTGTTATTGTTGTTATTTCTAATTTTTCCTACATAACTAAAACTACTCCAAATGTTGCTAAGGGTCTCAAGTATATTTATTATTTTGGAGTACCATGCGATGGAGCGCAATAAGTCACCTATATTTTGCATAAACCATTTCTTTTCAATTTATATTGTAAGGTTCTCGAAGTTTTCATGAGATCATTTTAACCTAGTTTAATTGTGAGAATTCAAGAATTGCACAAGACGAGACTTGCTAATTTAAAGTGGTCCTTTAATTTATATACGTTTGGAGCCTTTATGGCACTAGTACCGGAGTACTGTGTAAACTCGGCAATTCCTACCATACCCAACAATTCCTACCATACCCAACAATTCCGGGAAGAAAACTTGCCTGGTTCCTAATTTCTGTTGCCCGAAGATCACATATTTAATAGAAAATTCGCAAAATTAAGCTTCCTTTCCTTTTTTACTTTGGATATACTTTTATATCCATTAAGTTTCGTCTATAACGTCTTAAAATCTTATAAAAAGTCCAAAATCGATCTGTAAACTATGGGGAAAGCAAAGGGAAACCACACCATTATCATTTGCGGAATGTAGTTAATATGTCATTTTTGGGATTTTGTTAAATTCGGTTGGTAGTATTGCTTATCTACGATATCCTAAAAGTATAAATTAATTGAGTTTAAACTTTTCAATAAAGAATTATACAAGTGCAACAATAAAAAATGAAAAAATTGCAATTACCTAACTTTTAAATCGGTTTCTAGAAAAATATTTAACAAAATAAAGGTCGATTCCCATTATACGTTCAATTTTAGTTCCACATCAGAAATATTATGAGATTTTTCGGATTCCCACCAGAAAATTCAAAAAGGGCATTTGTTAACTTACTTATTCGGTTAGACATTTTAAATTATTTAATGTGAGAAACGAAAAAGGGAAAGAAGCGGAGTATCCAATCCTATATAATATCTAATCCACATACTTGCTAGACCTTGATGGTTTGATACTTGGGTCTTTTACGAAGGATAATAAAATATCTTAGACACCTCGGTAAACCGAACTTGAAACCCTCGTAGTTGTGTCATGGATAGATGTTTTATCTCCAGGTATTGCTGTCGGTTAAGTAAAGTAATGTGGGAAAATGAATTTTGGAGAGTTCCAGAGAGCGAAAGCTCTGCCCCTCAGCATACACGCTCCTAAGCCGCCCACCTCTAAACATCCCCGCCGCTGACGAACTTTTTTTTTTAATGTCTTGCTTTACTTTTTCATCATCATTGCTATCAATAACATCTTGATTGACTTAATAGGCCGTTTTAATACTAATTAAAAGAGCAAAATTTGTTATCTCATAGTGATTAGTTGGAATGTTTAACTCAAATGCAGAAAATTTTGATTTAAGTTGTTGAATATAAACGCCAAAATTTAATTTTCCTACGCCCGATAGTGAAAGTAGGCTTTTCAAGCTGTCAGTTGATGGTTGAAAGTTGGCATTTGCCGCTCGCCGAGCGGAAAGTAAATTTGTCTAAAATGAAATACATAAGCAGTGAAAAAATTATTTATTATGAATAATATTAAACGTTATTGGACAGTTTTGACAATTTTCAATTTTCAAAATGTATTCATTCCCACGATACGATTTGTCCATTTGTCATTTTCGCATTTCAAAAAAAAATCGCCTCGTCTTCGAGTTCAACGGGCGAAGAGCGCCCAACTTAGCTGAACTTCGGTTTTGGTATGGGGATTTTTACTATTAGGATTGTTCCCTTGTCATCTATTGTCATTTTAGTTAGTTCGTCCCGACGACAAGCTCCAGAAATACCAAACACTAAAGCAACCTAAAAATTTCAGAATAATTTATAAAATTTTATCTTATTTATAAATACACACTCTCCGCGGCTTCTACGATGTGTGGCCGAGTGGAATCTATTTCATTTTCATAACTGCTATCCATAGTTTTAATATATTTTACTATCTTGCAAATTTACGTGTTTACTAATTTACACAATATTTATTGATAAAACAAAATGGAACGCAAAATTTCCTTAGAAACGATGTAGCAAGGCTAATATGATAGACATAAAAATAATTCACTACAGAGATTGAATGTAAATCTTTATCTAGGTTTGATCATTTTGAAAGCGGGCGGAGGAAAAATAGTATGCATTCTTCAAGCGTAAAGTGAATTTTGTGCTCGGAGGCGATTACAGCGTTCGCCTGCGGCTCGCGCTGTAAATTTCGCCTCCGAGCACAAAAGATTCACTTTCCGCTTTTAATATGCAATATACTATTTCCAACGGTAAATTCTTGATGTTAATCATTGTTTATAAAATACATTATTTACGTTGTCTCATTTATAATGTCTAGTATTTCAACACTGGCTTGGTGATTACATTTTCTCACACTTTGCACATTGCTGTTCATGAAAAACGATAATATTATTTTTCAAAACTTGCATTCAATATCAACATTCCACAGATAAGCGCGCTTATCTCTCACTTCGCATAATATTATACTGTTCATGAAGCGATATAATATCTTTATCTTTCAAAACTTGCATTCGGTAACAACATTCCACAGATAAGTGCGCTTATCTCGCACTTCGCATAATATTATACTGGAAAATTATAAACTAATCGTAAAATACCATTTCTTACGCTATTTTTTATCTTTCTCGTGCGATAACTATTGTATAATTGAAATAAATAAGACAGTTATAATAATTTTAACATTTACTGAACCCAGCTTTAGACGGGTGCTACACGCTCAGTTTGGCATCAGTTCAGTCTATAACCTTGGACTGATAAAAATTATTAAAATATTTAATAATCTGTCAGTCTGGTGTGTCAGTCTGTCAGTCAACTCATATAACGATCAGTTTGACGTAAGTGTGACCACATTCATGGACTGAACTGATGCCAAACTGAGCGTGTAGCACCCGTCTTACATACCGCCAGTAATTGCTGCATCAAATGCCGGTTTTCCTGGCGTTCGCTGGTTGATGATGTTTTTCTTCTTTCTTCTTCTTCTTTTCTTTTCGTTCTTTTTTTAATTTATCTCTTTCCTTACTCCGCTGCTGGCGTTCGCGTTGCATATTAATATGCGAACGCAAGTCAGCAGATTGTTTATTTGATGGATTGGATGGCATTGAGCTCCATGATTCGGCTACACACCGAATCCGAGAGTATGGCCGCTGCGGCTGTTGCTGCTGCTGGGACATTCTGTAAATAAAAATAGGACAATTAAATTACTTATTTTAAAAATAAAATGATACTAAATAGGTCTGTTTGTTTGTCTGGGGAGGTGATCATCTACGAAATAGTAGCGCTAATCTATGGTGGATGGTGGTACTGTTTATGCTCATGTAGTTGATCTTCTCTAATCATTATAATCGATGTGACGGGAGAAATTGGACAAGGTAGACGGCTGTTGATGTGATTTCTTACATATCTGTTATCGGCCATCTACCAATTTTGGTGATTTAGTGCGGGCGTAGTTTGGCAGATTTTCCTTCAGCACGGTTTGCTACGGACGTGATCAAGGTAGACAGGATGTGATTAATATGGGTTTGTCAGGTTAGATTGCAGTTAATTATGAGACCAAGGTATTTTTCAGAGTTCTTTTGCGGGATTTCCTAACTGTAAATTTTTAAAATAACCTTTAAGATGATATTCAAGAATTTAGAAGCTATTGAAATAAGTTATATAGACAGTTATAATTTTTATTAGCATTTATTGAAGCCCTCTTTGATCACCGCCAGGAAATCTTTTAATAACGCCCGATTTTCTTGGCTTTCCTCGGCCGACTTGACTTCTTCAGGTTTCTGAATTTTTCCTTTCTGGGTACCCTGCTTCTTCTGGTTTTTGCGTTCGCGACGTCGCGTCGTCCAAACCGAATTCGAGAGTGTGACTGTTCCAGCCGCCTCCATGGCCCATCGATGTGTGACATTCTGTAAATAAAAACAGATCAATTTAATTACTTATTTTAAAAATAAAATGATACTAAATAGGTTTGTTTGTCTACTACGATTACATTAGTGTAGAAAATTGTCTACTCGAGGTAGCTCCGAGTAAGACGAGCAAACCTAATAATTATTGTTGTAAATTTGGATAAAATAATTCCATCTTCGTTAATTAAATTTTACATGTTCATTACCAAAATTGTAATTCATTAAATTTGAAGAGAAACCTTCCTCCGTTTTATTTAAAATAAATTTGAAAAAGAATTTTATATCAATATTTTTTTATTATCAATATTATTATACAAGTCATTTCAGTATATTTATTGTTTTGATGCGTGTTTCATATAGTCGATATACCCAGGCCTCAAGCGTTTTTCCAATAATTAAAAGTACAGCGTTCAAAGGGTCTGACCAAAATAAGATTAAAAAAAAAATTGTAAATTTGTACAATGAAGCCCTCCAGTGTAGTGACAAACATTTTTAAGGTTGGTGGCGTATATTCCCTTATTACCTTTGAGGGTTGCTTATTTTTGTCCTTGTTAACTCTATCAATATACTTCATGCTCTTTAAAATTTTAATGGCTCTTTTCCAAAATTCAATATGAGGAGATTATTTGTCAGTTACACAGGCTCGCAGAGTCTTGCCTACGGTGTCAAACGCAAGATGACCGTTACCGCTGTCGAACAAGTCGTCCAAGAATTCAATGACCTTTGAAGTTTGTAATGCTTCTGCTTCTAACTTAATTTCATCGTTATCTCCGCCAGTAATATTTTGATTAGCAATTATATGAATCCCAGAGGCTACCATCTGGCTAAAACCTGGGTGCGAAAAGAGACCTTCATCTTTTTTAAATGGCTTGGAAGAATGTGCCATTCGGTGAGTCTTGGCATCATCCTAAGTTTTCCAAACTGCGAATCTATCAAATAGGCTGTTTGGATATGCTCCCACTTGGCAATTAAATCAACTCCATCTATAGTGAATTTCAAGTCTCTATTAAGAAGATTGTTTCTGATGCACTTCATTACATGGGGAGGGTCAAAGAGAGGTATTACACGAATATACCTGCAACTTAAAATAATGTGCTTCGTATTTCCTGGCTTCGTCTTATATAATCTGCTTTAGTGTAATTAAAATACGTTGAATTTCTGTATGATTTATACCATCATTTACGAAGTAATAATAGAGTGGCTGTTTCCATTTTGCTTCGATATTGCGCAGCAGAAATACCTGTACATGATTTGCTACATTTTGGGTCCTCCTATCTCTAAAATCTTCTAAACCTCTCAAAATATCTTCCTTTTGGTCATTGGAGAAATTTGGACATAGCAACATCTCATTCAACATTAACCAACATTAACATTAACCACCGTCACTCTAGCAGAGAAGCTTAAATCGAAAGGCTGTCCAAAATTTTCTCGATATCTTTTATAAAATTTTCTAAGTTCTGTTGTAGGAGGCTTGTAAATAAAATTCTGTTGTCTTTCTATTAACATTTATTCAACATCAATATAAAATTATTACAAAGTATCGTTTCATATAAAATTAACAAACACCGCGGCACTTGCGAACGACTGGATCCGGCGACGCACCTCTGCCATCATTGGGGTGGCCTCCTCCTTGCTTTGGGACCATCATTTGTAGTGCTTACTTCATATAAGGAACACAGGTGGAAATTCATGCTTCTAAGACCCACCGGTTTAGGCTGTGTGTTGTCCGTCAGTAATAACCGCACAATTAAATACTTTTCTACATTTTCTGCTAAAAAGAAATGCCGTTTGTCAGACAAAACTGTTTTATAAGCTGAAAAAGATCCTTAGACATCACAAGATGTCATTTGGAACGTGTCAAATATGCATTTTTATTTCCTATAAAATGTGGTTTTTCAACTATAAAAATATAATATATCGGATCCTGTTTAATCTTAAATTTAGCAATTTAATCTTAACCATGTAAAATTCATTTTCTTTTCGGGTACTAGCACCTCAACGAATTAATTCATCAAATAACAGCATCCAACTTATCACATAGAGAGGCAGAATGTTTAAAATTACAAATTGACTTTTGTAATTTCAATCAAGAATTATATTTAGTAAACAAAATTAAGTATATCAGGTTAAATAGGTGTTAGCAAAAATAAGTGTAACATGGTTAAAATAGTGACAACGCAGACAGAAATGAATATAGTCATAACAAACCTACATTAAACAGATGACAAGGGAAATGGGAAATACAAAATAGCAGAATAGGCACTGACCTAGTACCTATTTGTTTATTGTTAACTGTATATAAATAGAATAGCAATTGTTTAATAAAGAAGTATTAACTCAGATTCGTTTGTGTTTATTACTCCCAAGTTTTTACTGCTAGCGAAAGTTGGTAGGTAAAAACAACCCTCAGTAATTTGACTTACAACCAGATTACTGATCAGATCGATATTAATGAAATATCCTTAGACATAGCTTAAAAACGGATACAATTCCATATAATTCCCTGCTCTAGTGATTATGATATGCCAAGATCATTTATACATTCAAAAAGTAAACAAGTTTTTCTTGAAATTATCCTTACTATTAAGCACTTGTTTGTCTCTCATTCGTCGCGTCCTTGTTTAATGTACTCTAGGTGTAGTTCATGTGTATATCGCATTTTTGTTTAACGTTTACCATCCACAATTAAAGTGAGCTTGCAGTGGTTAAAGGAAAGGTATTCTACAAATGAGATTGCAGCGGTAGTACCACGGCTAATTAACAATAAATTTAAAAATAAGTGAACAATAAAGACATAATTTATCTTTTATATTACTTATGCTATTATTTTTTCTTTTTTCCTACGATGTAATCAGGATCTTTATAAGGTATTTCTCTATTCAAATTTTTTCTTACAATTTCTGGAAGAATACAAAAACGATAGATAGGTACTTGTTAGTTTTTTTACCATGTTTTCTTCTCAGGATTGATAATTTCTAAAAATTTCTTGAGTAAATAAATTTTGATGGTCACCTGCATATATACCACAAAAATGCATTTATCGATTTTGGTAATGGAGATTTTGTAATTGTTTCTGAATCTGCAATTTAAAAAAATTATTAATAAACTACCTTTTTTGTTTCACTATTGTGAAAATTCCTTGATGATAATAATCATGAAATGGTTTCAAATTTTCTTTGGCAAAGATATGTGGACATTTAATTTCCACTATAGTTCTTTCCTCAGGAATGATACCTAAAAATAACAGATTAAATTTAGTAAACAAATAGGTAACAAAAGATAAAATAATACTAATCATCAGGAGAAGCTCCTAAAAATTTATGAACGTGACCTATAAATTAGCCACCGGAAGCAATTTCTTTTTTGGTAACAATTTTCGAAGAAGTCTAACGCAATCATTTTTTTTCTTTGCCATAATATGTAGCATTGTTACCAATTTGCAGACTCGAGCAACATTTAATTGTTGTATAAAAATAAAAAAGCATAAAAATAATTGTCAACGAGTGTTCTTTTCAATGAATTCAATGTCATGGTAGGATATCTTACAGAAGTTAAAATAATAAACCTCTTTCACATCCTTTCCACTTTATCATCAGAGAGCGTCACCTGCATTGCATTCTTTCCATAATCTAAATATTTTTTTGGTGATTTCGATGTGGAAGCAGTCACTATTTGGCAAGATTTTTTATATTTTATTGGAAACTTTGATGTAAAATATGAAAAACATTCACAGTCTGTGAACAAATATTATATTCGCTTGTAAAGTTGAGTTCTTATGTACGGGGCTTTTATAGTGACAACACCGCACAATACTGGAATATTCTTAATAAAAAAATTGTAATATTGGCGATTGGTTTTACTGATATGGGGTAAAAGTGACTTCAAGTCTCCGTTTCAAATAAGGAGTTTGTAAATATTTTTGTAAGTTAAAAGAAATAGTGACAATACCTGAATAATTATTTTGGCATTCTTCTTTATCATATCTTTTTGATTCATATGCCATCTCAGCTAAATTTAAATACTTGTTCTTTTCTTCCTGGATTGATGTGCGTTCTGCTACACTTTCGCAACATTTTAATTGTATATCAAATTTATCACACTTTCCACAAGTATCATCTCGAAGGTACACCTTAGCCCAGTTGATGGATATAATATTATTAATACACTGTGGTCTATGGTATAAGTACTTTGGCCTTTTTAGTACAACCTGATTGTAATATATTTATAGAAACAAGATAACAATAAAAGAGACTTAGGTAATGCAATATCTAACTCAAAACAGTAAAAATGTGACATTGGCCCTTTTAGCACCAAGCTCCAGAAATGAATTAACATAAATGCAGTAAAGTAGCTATGAATTATTATGAATGTGATTTAGATAGATACAGTGTAATATAAATTGATGTCTTCTAAAGAATGGTAATGTAATTATTGTATAAATATTATAGTCAATTATTAGGATATAGTATTTAAAAAAAGGATTTACAGGATTAGTTGAAATATTTCTTTTTTTCTATCAGCTTTGAACTTGTTTGATCTCCAATTTGGGGATGTAGTCCTCGTTGTGGTCACTAAATTAAAATTTCGGGGTAGGGTGTATGAAACTGTCTCTCTATAGAAAAAGAGCTGGAGACATATAATTCTTCCCGCTGAATACTTTTGCTTAAAAGTATTTTTTTTTTATAATACCTATAGCAGTTCATATTTTTTGACATCTTGATGAATCTCCATGTAAGTTCAGTATCTAAAAATTGGCCAGCATGAAACTTCTTAAACTTAATTTTTGGGCAGTAGTGCCGTGCAAGAAGTTTTAGTAGTATAGGTAATTGAGGTAGTGCACAAAGAAATTCGAAATCCTTTAAAATCGCTTCCAAGTTTATTTGTTCGGATTCCAGGTTAAGCTGTGGTATCTCTTTCATGCACACTATGGCCTGTAAGTTAAAACTACAAATAAGAATGTGCACAACATGCAAGAAAAACACTCTTCTGCAGTTATTTGTTTATTAATTTCCAGCCTACCGGTTTCATGTATACCATCAGTGCTACTACAATTGAAGAACAATTATTACAAACAACACATTTACTTAAAATTCAACTCATTCGTAAAGATCGAGAGATGATTATTTTCAATTATCATGCATAGCATAAGCATGCACAGCAGCAAAAAGCAACTGTCTCTATCTTTCATAAATGTGTCGTCAACAGAAAATTGAAAGGAACAGATTGTGTAAAACTTATCGGTTGACATTATGGAATAATAACGGTTTTATTATGCGTTCCAGCGGCGTATCGGTCAGGTTCGTCTGATCGTTCTACAAAATTTTATTTCCGAGTCTTTATTTCAACTTCTCAATTTCGAGAAATTCCAATACACAAACCTACCTTGTTTCCTTTATGCAAGAATTTATGTAGTTTCTTCACGGTTAAGGGTATGTTTCCTTATCCTTAGGTGCCTGCTCATCATGGACTTTTCTTCATTTCTAACATGTTCTTCCTGTCTGATTCTAATTTTCGGTCGGTCTCGCCGATGTATGTGGCACAGTCATCATAGACTGACTGGTACACACCACTGTTTCCCTAATATCAGTTTTAGTTTTGGTATTGCTCAAGATGTTGACTAATTTGTTGGATGTTTCCATAATGAAGGTATATTTAAACTTCTGAGTTTCTTGCTCAGTATCCACTGTGTCTGTTCGTATATTTGTATGGCTCATCTTTCGATTTTTCCTGTATATAATTTTTTCAATCACTTTAGTGACGTTGCTACTAGTTTTACTACCTTTATCTCATGGTTCAGATCCTCTTCTTTCATGGAGATGTTAAAATGTTAACTAGCTAATGGAAAGCCAAGAGGTTTTTTTTAGCTGTGCAATGTCCGGAATGAAACGATATAAGTGAGTCACATTGTGTTGATTTATGATAGATTTTCTTATTCTTCTATAACTATACCTATTATTTTGCATGGTTATATTGACGGCCAGATAGTTAAGTACACTGTTTTTCAGTGTATTTCATTAATCTAATTGTGAAGAGAATGACGACTCAAGTTCAATAAATATATAACTGCAGGAGAGTATTTTTCTTGCACCGTATGCGCATTATTATAATATTTAAAACTACAAACTATATATTAAATATTTTAAATAATTAAAAAATAATAAAATAATACAATTGGATTAATCCCTAATAAAAAATTGTTTATCCACAAACGTTACCGTGTACTCGTAGTAGGTTATATATCTTGTACTATCAGCTCTGTATTAAAAGTAATACAAGTTAAAGCGATACAATGTATAATATCTGATATGAACTCTAACTGTTCATTTATGAACTAACTTCTTGGCTTGGTTGATTTGATGCCACGATGATCCTTGCTTTTGGCGGAACACAAAAGTTCTTGTGTCCGA
Organism: Rhagonycha lutea; assembly: GCA_958510855.1. NCBI lineage: Eukaryota > Metazoa > Arthropoda > Insecta > Coleoptera > Cantharidae > Rhagonycha > Rhagonycha lutea. The sequence continues at coordinate 42,774,996 of OY294037.1, forward strand.
AAGGAATAAGTGTAATATGCTTTATATTTTTCACTTTCTAAAGTTTCTTCTTTGTCTTTGTTATATTATTCCAATTGGAAATGAGAAAATTGTGGTTTCCTTTGGTTAAATGATCATTAACGGATAACCAGATTCAACTTTTGACAAACAGCAACATTTTACTATACTAGTAAATAAAAACAACTAAATTTTATGACAAGTACAGTTGTTCATCAGGCTTTTTTAAACACATGCAACGTATTTCAAGTATTTTAAATCATTAATTAGTTGCTTGATTCTTTATTACTTTCCTTTGCATAGAAGTAACCCATCGTTTAAATCGACTACTGGAAATTTCCCTCAAATATGGATTTTAACAATACTTTCAAGTCCATGTTTAACCGGGAATTACTAATCGTTTCTCTGCGTATAATGGGAATTTTTACTAACATATCGCCTATGTTATGTAGCTCGGAAATTTATTATTAAATCAATGCAGAACAAAATTAGTCACTCAGAAAACTTGATCTCTCCGATGCTTTTGGGACGTTGCAGTCAACGATGGAGTCTTTATATCCAATACTGCTTTTCATTTTGGAATGCAACATTCTGTGCCAACTAAAGACCGTAACTTTCTGCTTGTTTTTTTGTACCATTTTATTGAGATTTGTTTTAATTCGATTGCTGGTGTAAAAGTTGTTGTAATCAGCATAGTTTCAAATGTGAGAAAATTCAACTATACCAATATTATAACTTTTACTTCAGTAATCCAATTAAGGTCGATAAATTAGTGCAGCCGAAAAGCGGAAAGTTGAGATTGTTGACTAGATCATTTGAAAAGTAACCGAAAAATCAATTTCTCTGACTGAGTAATTTCGTCCTCGAATGATTTAATCGTTTTCTTTCTTTCTGTATCAAACTGGTGATATGTTAGCAAAAATTCGTATTATCCGGCGAGTAATGATTATGATGCGTTAAACATGAGCTTGAAAGATTTGTCAAAATTCATATTTAATTGAAATCTTTAGTTGTCGATTTATTAGATGAGTTATTTCTATGAAAAAAGACGGTAATTAAAGAATTAACCAACCAATTAATAATTTGGAATAATTGATATATTTGTGTTTAACAAAGCCTCGTGAACAGCTGTAGTTGTCACAGAAGGGGTGTATGGGGTTACACTGTAGGGGTAGTTCCTTTTACCAAGAACGACCACTTCAAATGTTATTGACAAGAGATGGTTTTTGGTAACTGGTCCTCACAGTGTAACCAACTGTCACTTTTGGCTCCACGTGCCACACCCTGGTAGCTACATTGGTCTGTAGACGAAAGAAAGTGAGGGTAAACAGCTATAGTGACATGTAATTATCTCAATTGGAAGAGACACTATGTCCATCAAATAGTCGACGAAAATATCTTTCACTGGTGATCCTTGTTCTCGTACACTTGGTCAAATGATATAGGACAAAGGGATGAGTATCGTTGTAAATAAACTCTTGTCTCTTTTGGAGAACAGCTGACAACTTTGTCTTCGCCTAGTTTGTGGTTTAATTCCACCTCTATTATAACCGTTACGTCATATGTGTGTGCTGATAAAAATTGTTTGGTGTTCTCTACAATTAATTTACCTACCCAACCTATTTATGTTTAATGATTTGTTTCACACACATGTTTCATCTGCATAAAAACATAGCAATCTGATGTAGTAGCACTTACTAGAGCACTACACAAAATTTGATCTTTTTGCTGATATTGCATTTTGTATCATGAAAATAGATTTATTAAAAGTTAAATCATATAGGACACTGTTTTAATGGATTCATTCTTGCAGCTAGCTACCAGGCTAGCCTTCTAGAAAAGCAATGAAAATTTGGAATTAAAAATATTTCATTATTCCACATAGTCCCCCCATAACTGAACATAATATATTTCTTCTAGATTAGCAAACCAGCTTTTCATATCTCCGTTGGAAGAAATTTTGCGACCTTTCCAAGTTTTTTTTTCTGTCTTTGTGGTTTAAGGAGCTAAGTCAAGTGAATAAGGGGATTGTTTCACTAATTCAAACTCCAAATGACGAAATTTATTCATGGCAAGTTTCGATTTGTGTTCTGGTGCATTGGTGCATCACCTTTGGAGATCATTTCGCATCTTTATTCTACTATTTCTTTGCACACGTTTCCTAATAATACTGAATAATATTTTAGCAGCTAAGAAGTAGTTAATGTGAACTACTCCGTCTTGGCCGATTGTGTGAGCTCTGCCTTCAGCTTGGCAATGTGCAAATTTGTAGTATTGAGATCAAGCGACTTGAATTATTGAAGTCCTCATGAAAAGTTAAAATTTACTGTTATGAAAACTACTTTTTACCTATTTATAGTTACATTATTTAATGCTCTTTAATTTTATACATTTTTTGCACAGTGGTGTTGGCTTTGTAAATTTTATCAATTTATTATTGATGAATCGTACAACAAGAAATAAAACATCTTATCATTGTTATATTTAACATTTATTACAATAAAAAGGTATTATTTAAACTAAAATTCATCCATTGAATCTTGGTCTTCATCGGGTGCTAAAAATTGTATTTAAAAATTATATTTTGGGGGAATATAAATGCTGACAATACGTATGTCCTTGCCAGCTTTGCTACTAATCAACAAATTGTAAAAATGATGATACACTTTTGGTATCATCAAATCTTTGCACATTTTGTTTTAATTCTGCAGTTTCAGCACTGCTGTAGGAATTTTTTGATGGTATGCTTTTTGAACGCTTTCTTCTCATGGTCTCTTCCCCTTTTCTGTTTGGTTGAATTGGTTTCATTACCAATTCATGATTCAGCGTTTCTAATAAGATCGTTTACTCAGTCAGCATTTGGTGTTTTAAGGTTTAAGCACACTTGTACCACGCGACGCGACATAAAATTGTCTCGAGAGAGAGAGAGAGAGAGACAGCTACATTGAGGTGTACAAGCTATCTCTCTCTCTCTCGAGACAATTTTATGTCGCGTTGCGTGGTACAAGTGTGCTTAAACCTTTAAGCTCCTTCATTCTAAACATTAAATTTTACATTAAAACTGCGCATATGTTATGTTTTTTATTGTAAATTGTACGTGGCTCAAATTGTATACAGCTAATCTTCGGTTCTACGATATCTTGATGTCAATTGGGTGTTACGAGTTCTCCCTCCATATCTACTGCGTATGATTTGGCTCCTAATCAATAAGGAAAAAATTCACTCTAACAAGATATTGTAACATTGTTTGCACCCATTCGGCAGGTCTGTAGAACTTCTAAAACTTCTCTTCGCCATGCTCCCAAATGAACGACACCATTTTGGTCTTCCCAATCAATATAATTTTTAGGGCAGCATGTACGTCCCACTGAACTTAATTTTATAATAGTTGTGTAGAGCAATAGTTGCAAGCACAATGTGAGTTGCATTCTCTGGATATGCTTTAATTCTCGTGAGCAGAATTCGCCATCGTGCCACCAGTATCCCAAAACTATTTTCAATGACACGTCTTGCTCTCGAAAGTCGATAATTAAATATACTTTTCCTTTCATCAAGTAGCTTTCCAAGAAACGGCCTCTTGATATTTTCCTTCAGAGGAAACGGTGCATCTCCAACAAAATAAAAAGGGAATTTCTTTTCGCTCTGCGGTAAATTACATGCCGGTGGTACCGGTAACTCATTATTTTGTAAAGCTTTACCTACCGGCGATTTAGAAAAGATACCTAAAATGACAATTTGTAAAGTGTATATATACATTCATCGAATACTTTACCTGAATCGCTTTCACTACCATGTGCTCCAACATCCACCTGCGTAAAAGTGTAATTTGCATCACATATTATAACAAGCAAAAAACAATAATGAAATTTCCTTTGTGATCATAAAACATTGATCCTGAATTTGGATATTTCTGACGTAGATACACTTACATATTATAGTAATTAGCCGCATAAGCAACATAGTTATTGGCCTATGGCCAATTTCTTTTCTTCATTCCTGTATGTGGAAAGTATAGGTTCCACGGAACAATAAACATCATGGCGGCCATGAAAATGATTTATCGGTCGGAAGGTGCTGTTCGCCGATATTCGAACGGATTCACATGATCTTGGTGATCAGTTGACAGGGCCACTTTTCGAAATAATTTTATCGCCGAATTATTTCTTCAATAAATTAATTGCTGTGGTAGCTGTATGGCATGTACACCGTCCTGTTGGAACCACATATCCAGATTAATATCATAAAAATTTGGATCGAAATTATCAGTGATCCTGTAAACTAGCATGTACAGCAAAGATGTTTTCTGTGACGCGCACAATTTTTGGTCCTATTTGTATTTTAACATCACGAAGCTTGAATTGCTTTCTGAATTTATCAATAAATGGCTCGCTCGTATGGTATGGTTGTGTTTGTATTAATATTTATATTATATTGTTGTTATGTATACTGTGTTTGTAGTATTTTTAACAAATAGGGTAAAATGGTTGAAAAATCACCCGCTAATCAAAACTGGGTTGTTTTCAAAATCATGACAATGAGTTTGTTACATTGTTTATCATTTGTAAAATATTTCGTTCAAACATTAACGGTCATACCTGGAAGTGATTTAAATTGTTTCACACTATTTGAGGTTAGGATGAAATATTGTAGAAACTTTGCTGTCCATGGTTTATAATCCCATTTAAAACTAAATACCTGTTCACTATAACCGGTATCTCACTATATCCAGCACTCGTTATAAGCGGATTCTTGTATACTTATTTTTTCGTCCGTGGCATGAACAGCTGTTCATATTTACCATACATATTATGTCGGTAAGGAAAAAATTATTTTTTGACAACTGCAATTGTTCAAAAAGTTTTGATGAACACAAGTAATATAAGATTTAAAGTATTTTAAATTATCATTCGGTTGGTTGATTATTTATTACTTTTTTTATTTCCTACAAGAAACCCATCTAAAAAATCGACGATTAAAGATTTTTCATTCGAAAATGAATTTCGATCAAACCTTCAAGCTCGTATTTAACAATGCTTTAATAATTATCTCTCGCTGAAGAGTGAACGTTTTTGCTAGTATATTATCCATATTGTATGGTAAGGAAAGAAATTATGAAATTATTACTGAACAACATTATTCAATTAGCGAAATTGATCTCTCTGATGCTTTCGGGTCGTTTAGTTGGCCATGGTTTGTTTAAATTCAATACTGTTTTTCGTTTTGAAATGCAAAATTCCTCGAGAACTAAAAATGGTAACTTCCTACTTGTTTGTTTTATCAATTTGTTTACATTTTGTTTTAATTTTATTAATTGAGATTCATTGTCAACAAATTAGTACAACCAACGAGTGGGAAGTTACGATTCGTACTTCTCGTAGAATAGGGCAATTGAAAATGCAAGACGATATTGGATTTAAGCATGCCATGGTTGACTGAATGGTTCCAATTACATCAAAAAGATCAATTTCTGTGATTGAGTGTAATTTTCTTCAGAAATGTTTTCATCATTTTATTTCTGTTTGTATAATATGAGTAATATTATGGTAACAAGAATGTGCATTATGCGGCGAAAAATAACCATTAATGCTTTATTAAACATGGGCTTGAAGGATTGATTAAAATTCATTTTTGACTAAAATCTTCAGCCGTCGATTTATTAAATGGGTTGCTTCTATGAACTATAAAAAGTAATTAAAAATCGACTAACCGATTTGTAATTTCAAATAAATGAAATGTTATTTGTGATCAACAAAACTTTTTGCACACTTGTATTTGTCAAAGGGGTGTATGGGGTTGCCCTGGAGAGGTAGTACTTTTTACCACGAACGACCACATCAATTGCCATGGCAAATGATGGTTCTAGGTAACTGGTCCTCGTAGGGAACCCAGCTCTCGCTTATGGCTCCACGTGCCACACCCTGGTAGCTGCATTGGTCTGCAGACTAAACTAAGCAGGGTAACTAAATATTATGGTGACATGTAATAATAAAGTTCCCAACAATAAGATTGGTGTAGAAAAGAGCTATGGATTCTGTAAGAAATAATAAAAGAAGCATTTTGACTTCCATGATTATCGTGAATTGAATTGTTTTTAGAACTATTCGTATGTTAACAGACTGTGTCATCATTGTTAAAAACAACTCTTATGCTTTCACTTTAATTGGGGATGACCCTGTTAAGAACCCAGGTAGTGTTCATACAGTCTTGTAGAATGGAACCGGCCGTGTTGTGATGTGACTGCTGGTTATTGAGTTACAGAGTGGAAATTCGGGGTTCAAATCGCGAATTTCTTAGCTCGGCGTTCCAGTGGGCATCCATGTGACTGATTTGTGGCTCCTTCTCAATAGCAAAAATTTATTTTTGTATTGTAATTATTGTATTTATAATTTTGGTATTTATGTCAATTGAAATCTCTCAAAATTATGCTAATTAAAGCATCAGAATTGTATTTACAATTTCGATAAAATCTGAACTGCCCAATGCTGATTTACTTTTCAACTGCTTTGATTTTGCAAATGTTTTTACATCAGAAGCTGTGCAAAAAGCATTTGAAATGTATTGGAATTCTCCGCTTTCCCAGCTGGCTTTCATTTAACGAGTCTCGTGATTTCGTAAGTTCTTTTCTGGTACGCCTACATTTAATCAATTGGAAGTGATCATCTTTGGTGTTTTTCTTGTACGCTGCCGCCCTTTCAGAGTCATTGTTATTGATTTGCTCTTCAGATTTAAAGGACTCTACTCTGGTCCAGGTAGCAAAGTATTATTCATCAAAATCTTTACTTCGAACATTTACCATCAAGACTTGGGAATAATTCCAATTGCAGTAAAATTAAATAGAGTTCTTTGTTTTCGTTCGTTCTGCTGTATGTTGGTGGCATTGGGTGTCAGGAGTTGTCCCTCCACTGCTGCTGCGCAGATATTTGGCTACGCCTATCGTACTTTCTTAATTTTACTATACTGCACACTATTTTTTTAGGGTAGGACGAAGGATAAAATTTTGTAAAAAATTATTTTTTGACAACTGCAATTGTTCAAAAAGTTTTGTTGAACACAAGTAATATAAGATTTAAAAGTATTTTAAATTATCATTTGGTTGGTTAATTATTTATTACTTTTTTTATTTCATACAAGAAACCCATCTAAAAAAATCGACGATTAGAGATTTTTCATTCGAAAATGATTTTCGATCAAACCTTCAAGCTCATATTTAGCAATGCATTAATAATTATCTCTCGCTGAAGAGTAAACGTTTTTGCTAGTATATTATCCATATTTTATGGTAAGGAAAGAAATCATGAAATTATTACTGAACAAAATTATTCAATTAGCGAAATTGATCTCTCTGATGCTTTTGGGTCGTTTAGTTGACCATGGCTTGTTTAAATTCAATACTGTTTTTCGTTTTGAAATGCAAAATTCCTCGAGAACTAAAAATGGTAACTTCCTACTTGTTTGTTTTATCAATTTGTTTACATTTTGTTTTAATTCGGTAGTCGAAGTAAAAGCTATAGTTGGTATAATTTTGAAATTAATTTAAATTCATGGTCATCAAATTAGTACAACCAACGAGTGGGAAGTTACGATTCGTACTTCTCGTAGAATAGTGCAATTGAAAATGCAAGACGATATTGGATTTAAGCATGCCATGGTTGACTGAATGGTTCCAATTACATCAGAAAGTTAAATTTCTCTGATTGAGTAATTTTCTTCAGAAATGTTTTCATCATTTTATTCCTGTTTGTATAATATGAGTAATATTATGGTAACAAGAATGTGCATTATGCGGCGAAAAATAACTATTAATGCTTTATTAAACATGGTCTTGAAGGATTGATTAAAATTCTTTTTTGACTAAAATCTTCAGACGTCGATTTATTAAATGGGTTGCTTCTATGAGCTATGAAAAGTAATTAAAAATCGACTAACTGATTTGTAATTTGAAATAAATGAAATGTTATTTGTGATCAACAAAACTTTTTGCACAATTGTATTTGTCAAAGGGGTGTATGGGGTAGCACTGTAGAGGTAGTACCTTTTACCAGGAACGACCACTTCATAAGTCACTGACAAGAGATGGTTCTTGTAACTGGTCCTCGCAGGTTACCCAGCTCTTGCTTATGGCTCCACGTGCCACACCCTGGTAGCTGCATTGGTCTGCAGACGAAATAAGTGAGAGTAACCAGAGATGGCGACATACGGTGCGTTCCACTTAGAGCCCATGACGACCTCGGTCGATCGTCAAATCAATCAAATAACTCTGTTTGATCTTTAGTCCAATTAAAGAACCACGGGACCACACGCCGCGGTCGTCGTGGGCTTTAAGTGGAACGCACCCATAAAGACTTGCAACAGTGGACTGACAGAAGTTATTAGCTATCTGAACGGTAAACCTGATGGAAGAAGCATCCTAGCTCATAATGGTATGAGATGCAACCAGATTAGATTTCCATGAAATGATCTTTCAAAGGATTTTTAACTTGTGAACCTTGTTCTCATACACTTTCCTTTCCTGAGAGCTTCTAGACTTTCATCGATCATCTTCAATAATCTGGTCTCTTTTTCAGACACACAATTTTTTTTAAAAGAAGTTCGGTTTTACAAAGAATCCTTTACGAATGCTTCGATAATTTCAAACCTTATCAAAATTGGAATTAATTAGAAACGATCTAAATTTTACTGTTTCAACCTCACAGAAGTTCTTTTCTTTCTCGGTCCTTTTACCCTAAAGAGGGTTTGGTGAACCTTTTAATTTGGGGACGATTTATGTACTTTATAATGTTTCGTACTAGGTCCTTTTTTTACCCTAAGACAAGGTTTCTCATGGCAGATTACACCCCGGTGGTTTGCCATTGCCTGCCGAGGGAGAGACGGCCAGAATAAAGTTCTGATTTTACTCGGATTCGAACCGGGTATTTAGCGTTCATTTATTTATTAATTTACGGAAAAATCCTTTTTACAGCTCGTGTAAACTAGGTATTATACCTAGTTCTACCTATACCTAGTTATACCTCACCACAAGCAGCGCACTGCAGCCCAATTCCCTGCAACGGGAGCCTGAAGAGGCCTTGAGAGACTTCAAGAGTGGAAGTCATCATATACTTGTTGCAACTTCCGCTGCTGCTCTTGATTTGAAGGATTTTATCTTCTGAACTTTGTTACCTGCCGGGTCTCACAGACGAGATGCGATCAGATTTCCAAAGTGATGAAGAATGTTGCCATGCATTCGTGTATCATCAAAAAAAATTTTTTTTTCATATTCCAACTAAGGTTGAACCTCCGTCCTGTCCCCTGTGGTTCCTGGACAGCAACCAAAATGAAACCGATCCGACATTGTACCTATTTTTGAAAGCACCGCGAATTTTCCCTCGTTCAATTGATATAAAAATTCAACACTTTTAGCAAAATTTTTATTAACTATCAGCATTCCATTCCATAGGCGTACGAAACTTATTTACTATAAATTAAACTTGCAGTTTAATTTTTATAAATTTTTTTCTCTAAAAGTCATTAGGACATAAAACAAACATCCCGAAATTTACCCTTGAATTTCCGGGGTGTTACATAGATTCGAGGCTGCTATTTCGATTCAAGTGTTCAGCAATCTATGAATATCACACTAGATTATTATTCTGTCAACCATACGAATTTTTTTTACTTAAGCCCGGGTCACATTAGGGCCACTACAGGTAAAAACACTGAAATTGAGTTATGAGGTACTCTAAACAATAACGCCAGAGACCTAAAACTATCTCCAGTTGCGAGATATCTTAAGGTATTTTCCAACTTTGTTTTATACGGTATTGCCTCTCTAAATTTAGTATCTTGTTTTTTTTTAAAGGTTCGACTAATTCCAACAATAATTGAAATTGAGGGGCTGTCATTCTTAAAACATTTCCATAAGTTTCTGGATCCTCTTCTTTCAGCTCTTGAAAAAGGATTGAAGATGCCCCCAATTCTTCCCTTCTTTGTATTCACGGCCTAACCCACCATCGTCTCTGATTGCGGTTAAGTTGGTTCTGAAGCTTTTCTAAACAAAGCTCACACCCACCCTGAACAACAGTTTAATAAATTTTTTTATTACGCGGACCCACAGACGACATGCTTGCTGAATGCGAATAGCGAACTGGCGATTAGCAACCTAGTGTGACAGGTTTGACAGCCGCTTAATAAAGTTGTGTAGTACTAGACGTTGCTAGGATAAATATAACAAAATGTTCACGAATAGCGAACTGGCGAGTAGCAGCCTAGTGTGACAGGTTTACCAGCCTAATGTCTTATGTTTGATCGCAAATTGAAACTTGAAAAAATAAATTAAAAATGATCTAGTTTGAAGCGACCGTCTCTGAATTAAATTGATTCGCTTCCCAGCATTAAATCGATTCACTACCGATATGAAAGTTTCAGTTCGGTTATTACTTTCATTTTCAATTAATGATCTGGTGTTCCTTACAGGAATGTTTAATATACCGGAAAATATTAATGAATAAAAAATGATCCAATAAAATAGGGCTAGGTCAAAGTTGCGCAAGCACATACCTTGAATATAAGTAAGCCCTGATGATCTGGCAGTCGTAATTTCTTCGGCAGTTTGACCAACTTGATTACAATAATAATTTTTACAATTTTGGTGAGAATTAACGACATGTGCAGGACCAATTATCGAATCTCTTATTAAAGCATTTATATGAGTATTTTTAAACATCGCCTTTTGGTTAATACGCTGTAGCTCTTTGATTTTGTTGGCCATAAGAAGTTTATGTGCCATCAATAATAATTCTGTATAATTTCTTCTCTTGTAGAGTCCTTTACCATAATTTTTTATGAGGTGGTCTGGGTGGTTGCTATCCTCAATTTGTTAACCTATTGTTCAGCTAAATGCTAATAATTGTATCTACCTCCTTTCCGTATGTCACATATTTTATTATAGTGGCATTTACACTGGAATCTCATTCGGCGATAAAGCTTTTAAAACTAATACCATATAATTTTTCACTCGAGTTAAAGCTTTCGACAATTATATCAGATTCCATTGCAGATAAAGAGCTAGCCCAATTCTTAAAGCATCGATGCTTCTTGTCGGTTTTTTTACATAAATCGCAAAATGTATTTCTAACGCTCATGTAAATAATTATAACACCTTTTTTGTTTCCTCTACCATAATACTGTGTCGCTTAGCCCCCTCTTCATGCCAATTCAAATGCAGCTATGTAAAAAAAATTTTTCATTATGTCTATATGAATATTTTCGTCGTACAATCTGGCTATTTTATGAATTTTTTTTTCCTTTAAAGCAATGTAACTTTTTGTAACTGCTCTCATTTTATATTGAGACCCCAATCCAGTAGCAATATTTTCAATCGATTGGGTTAAATTCAAATCAAATGCACAGGATTTCCAAAATTGTTTAAATTAATTCCACGCAGGACTATGCGCCTTTTTCATATTATTAGGGTTAGCATTATCAATTTCCGTTAAAATATCTTCTGGCGATATATTACCGAAAAGTGATGTATTTGGAGAATTCATTCTAACTACAAACTCCTAATGCACTACTAATCGATCCATTCCTATTAGAATTCTTTCGAAGTCTTTGTCCTTGTACTTTTGTTCTTGCATATCATCTTCCAGTTGGATACACTCATCAACCTACGATTTTCTGTCACTGCGTCTCGTTTGGTTTCCATTCCATTGTTTTTCTTATTTTATCATGCTCTTGCTTAGGTGGTGGCCAATTTCCACCCCTGTTGGGTTTTTCTGATATGAACTCAAACTGTTTCGTTAAATCGACTTAATTAATAACTCGATGAATAGCTTTTATTAATTCTTGATCAGTGTAGCTCGGTTCTATTTGTTGGACTTGGTTGATTGCCCTTATCGCGTAGTTCGATCGCTCGTACCCCTTGAACTTTCTCCATTCATTATTTTTTTTAAGTGCAGAGGTTCTTGAAACTTTCAAAATCGTCAACGCGCGATTCCATCATTTAGTACCAGATCTCGGCCTCCCCTTTTATTATTGAAGTCGTAACGAACCTACGTTAATGAGAGCTCTTGTAAATTCAAAATGGACGAAATGGACACGATGTTAATTTCTGTACCGAAAATTACTTCTAAGTTTGGGTTGTAAATAATCAGTTGTAGAATAACAACAGCCGGGAAATGGCCCAGTTGAAGTTTTTTTTAAAGTATTTACTGTTTTAATTTTTGAGACAAGCTCTCACCAAAGTCGATCGCTATCGATATGAGAGTAACACATTTTGGTTAAATTTAAGTAAATAGTTCCGTGTTTCTTTAGCATATTTGCCATATCCAAACCAAGCAAGGCTCATTTTGTCAAAAAATCGTCGACAAGATTGATCCTATTTTAACCGTGTTAGTAAAATTTTAATTTAATAATTATAATGGATTGGAAAACAAGAAAGTAATTGAGAATAAAACATTCCATGCTTCGCAATATATTTGTCGATCCTTAGAATTTTCATTTCTATATGTAGGATACGGCTTTTGATTTTTGTTTGTTAATATCCATATCTCTGTACTATGCGTAACTGCGTAAACAAATTTTTTTAATTACAAAACCTTAAAATGAATCGCAACAATACTTGCGCAATATATTTGGTCGTTTCATACAATTGACCTGATAATTCTGATCTTGGCGCTATGACTATTGACAACTAGCACTATCAAATTCAATGGTAAAGTCAGCTGTTTTGCTTATGGTGATGTAATAATTCGCTTTATTCCAAATTTTTTTCCTGAGGAGCTTCCATGCACATTGAAGCAACTTCCTTTTTGGAAGCCGGCGCAGCCTCCCGGAGGACGGCGCTTACGTAATTATCCGTTTTATGCGTACTATTATAATATTTTAGTTATAAAAAGAATACAATTTCTCTGTAATGTATTCCTTTTGATGGTTTTATCTGTATTGCAATGTAAATTACTTCCCTTACTTGATGGAATGGTTAGTATTCTTGCTCTTTTGCCAATTCTTGACTAACTTCCTTTCAACGATAATAAGGATCAAAATTGATTTCATCAATCCCCAAATAATTGTACGACCAGCGCCCGGCTTTGAAAACCTTTTTCGATGTAATCTCTTCGCTTTCTGTTCCTTTCTTCATTATTCATGTTTCCATGTATGGATGGTTAATTATAAATAAAATCTACAATTTCTTTGTATTTCTCGGGATGGTCGTATCTACATTGTAGAATTTTGGGTTTACTTTTTAAATACCCAAGGCACTTCACTTTCAGTTAATTAACTTTAATGTTATTGGCCATAATTCTTGGAATGGAAGCTTATTATGGTGGTGTGCACTCTTTGCTTCGGTTTCTTATCGATCTTGCTAGCCGAAAAACTGTAAGCCAATCTTGTAAAGTATAAACTGGTACATATTTTTGGGCTTTCTCGATAACACTGAGCGTGCTATATACTTCCATGTATCTGTGGCGACTCTGCAAACTTTTGTTCTGTAATTTGAATATTGGACATTTTTTTTACATGTGTCGGAAAATAAAGTAACTTCATTAATATTCTTTGGCAAGTGAATAAAATATTTATAACAGCAAGTTCCAATATCAACTCTTCTTCTTTTCAGCCTTTGTCTATCCACTGTTGGATGTAGGCATCCAATTCCTTCCACGCATCACGGTCCTGAGCTCGATTTTATCTTTTTTTTTCTGCTGTCTCAACAATATGGTCAGTCCAGCGTTTTGGTGGACGACCGACGGATCTTTTTCCATGCAGTTTATCCATACAGAAGTACATGTTACCTGGAATTCCTTCATACAACTTCGATTCCAAAGAGGATTTTATGTGTAGGGACTGCAGTTTTCATCTTAAATATGCCATAACTGACTTTCTGGAGGGCTTGATTTGCCCTTCAGTGTATTATTGGTCTGCAGTGTAATTTTTATATGTACACATCCCATTTTAAGGTTATGTTATTATTGTGCCATTGGCAGTATGACAAGTGGCACCGTCTTGTTTGAAGCACATGTTCCCCAAGCCAAAACGAACCAATTCAGGACATAGAAAATTAGTCAACAAATAACGATAATGATTTCCGTTGATATCTTGAATAATTTGTAAACTTATTTGTAATTTCATGACGTTTTCTGTTAAAACTGGATACACATCTTGCATTTAGCAACCAGAATGATGTTAAAGTACATTCATTATATTTATTTTTCAGGAATCCGTCTGAAACTAATTCCAACAATTGGTCTTCTTCCACATGCAATAAACTTTCTGGCATGCATGTTGTATTAAATGTTGAACGGATATCTCTTACCCATTCAATATTTTTGTTTAAATCAATAGATTTTCTAGCCTTCTTGTAAATTCTCTAAATGCTGTGTTATACATTTCAAAGTATCGGCATGAATTTTATCAACAAGAATTTTTGTAAATTTATGAAAAGAGGGAAAAGAGTCAGATTCTCCATTACCAACTCTTGCCACACATTTAATTTTGCAAAAATGTGTAGATATGACATTTGGAGCAACAAATTCTTGTTGTGTTTATATCTTCACGAGCAGTTTTAAATATTACCTTTTGGGCGTTACGCTGTAATCTTTGATTTTGTTGGTCATAAGAATTTTACGTGCCAACAATAATAATTCTATATCATTTTGTCTCTTACTCTTATAGAATCCTTTACCATAATTTGTTTATCAGATGGTTGCTTCATTCAATTTTTTTTTAACCTATAAATTTAACATATTTTGTGGCTTCTACTTTCCATTGTAAGCGTAAGAGTACCGCATTTACAAACGACTTGTTTCTAGCCAACCGGCCATGATTGCCTTTTCTTTTTAATACTCTTCGGATTGTAGCCGAATTTGTAGCATTTGTGTTTGTAATTTAGGCGCACCAATTCGAGGGTTTTTCTTAACTTTCTTAAAATAGAGTTCTCATCTCTATAAGTTAATTTACGTGAACGGACACTTTTGAGGGGCAATGAGGTCTAGCCAGACCCATTTTAAATTTAATACTTATTTATTTTTAAGTTGCTTTTCTGTATTTTGTGTTCAATTTAGGATAAGAGATCATCAAATTGCTCTGGAAATGCGTAGATAATACTTATAGTAATACACTATAAATATAAAATTTATTTCACTCTAGGGCCAATATTAACAAAGTTTTCCAAAAAAAATCTTATCACGAAAGGAAGCGACTTGCATTCTTTCTTTTATCTAATCAGTCAACTTCCTGCCTGTACTTGTCCATAGTTAAGTGATCTTAATTTCATTGTAGTGGCCAAAATTTGAGTTTTATGCTCAAAGCAGAATCGATCCAAAACTATAGAAAAATTCATTAAAACAGCGACTTAAACGCCGATTAAAATGCTATATTAAATCAAAATTTTGATACTTTGTCATCAAACTACCAACCATAGGCGCACCAATAAAATGAAGCCCCTTTTTTCTTTTTTTTCTTTTAAAAAATTAGCCTAACAAAATAAACATCCCAAAATTTACCCTTAATTCCGGGGTGTTACATTTGTATGTTTTTATTTTACTTTAATTATTGAACTCTAGGCTTTCCTTCAACTGCTGACATCAATATTTCTAGCATAATTCATGTTTTGAATCTTATAGGTATTATTTGACAAAATGTCTTATCGTAACACACACGTTACAGTCGTGTTGTCCTATCGAGGTCTCTAACATGACAATAGATATACATAACGTTAGGTCAACCCAACGTGTATTTATGGATTTTCTCAAACTGATTGCAAGCCGATTTCAAACTGCTGCCCGAACAAACCTAATATGAAATATGATACTGTTTAGGTCGTGTCGCAAACGAGAAACTTCCATTTCAATAGTTATATAGTTATATATTACTTACCGTAATATAATCTTTTAGAACATTGTAGATAGCATCACAAACTTCTGGGAAGATCTTTGATATTGTATATTTTGGCAACCGATACAAGTACTGTAAAGATCCAAAAGCCAGATGCTAAATATCTCAAAATTACTTGTAATTTAAGTTTTGGTGATAACGCACCTTATTTCATTGGGAAGTTTAGTTTTCTAATATGTGGTGTTACGAGTTATAGGAGCACATCAAAACTTGATCAAACACTTGCAAAATAAGACTGGTGAAATAAAATTACATTTTTATGTGTAAATTTCGTGGCGCGCCATCGACGATTGGCGCCACTAAATCATTGCACGTGTAAACCCGGTATAGCAATAAGTAAACTTTATGACAAAAGAATGGGACATTGTTTGGATTTTATTTATATTCATGGTACTTGCTGCTCCCCAGAGCTGCAACCCATACGTCCACACAGGCTTCAAAATTTTAGCTTAAACTAAACTTTAAGTTGACTTGTTTTCGTTTGGTTTCTATGTGGTGTGCCCATGTAAGTCTACGGTCTAAGTTAATTAACATAATTATTTACATTTTTTGGTAAAGTGGACTTTACATTTAATTTTTAAAGTTCATATCGCTTCCCCTTTGCTTTTACAACCTCCTTCATTCTTGCAAAAAAGGATTGCACGCGTCACGCACGTTCTCCTCCGATATTTCATCTCATCATCATCAGCCGACGCTTGAATGAATTCAAATCGTTTCTTACTCCCAATCTTACTCAACATGTATCTTCATTTCCATATGGAAAAGTACAAGGGATTCAAGTCGGGTGAAAATGATGACCATTCTTTCCAACGGATGAAATCAGTCAAATTGTTCAGACACCTGTCTTGAGTGCGTGTAGCTATGTGAAACGAGGCACTACTTACTGAAAGCAATAATAATCATTTTCATACAAACGACGAGCACGTACAAGCAAATGATCCTTCAATACATGTTTAATGTAATATTGTTGATTTTTCTTAACGTCCCGATCGATGTAAAGCAGTGGGAACTTGCCTTTGGGAGATATTGCACCCCAAATCATGACAGTAGATACATTTTGAAAACGTTGTACTGCCAATTTGTCGATAGGAATATCCCTTAATGGAGATCATTCAATGGAGTCCATTTATTTTTGGTTTGTTTTTGGCCTTCAATCCTAAATCGTTGTACAAAATTCTTCCAATTTCTTGTTCATGTCTAGCCATTTAATTTGCAGATTGTAATGGATTTCGTCGAATTCGTTCTTGTACATTTCAAATCACATTCTTTACTCGAACAGATCTTTTATTGCCAAATTTCGGTTTAATTTTGTGAGTAACCGAAAAGAAGTGTGGCAGTTAATTTGACGTACTCTGTTTATTTTGGACAGAATTGGATCCTTTCATTTTTATTAAACCATTGTTTTTGCTACAGATATTTCGCAGTTATAGTCGCTGGACATGATATTTAGCTGATGCACTGCTCTTACGGGTTATTTTAGTTCTTCTTCTTCTGGTGCCTATCCGTTCCGGATGTTGGCTATCATATTGGCTATAATTATTTTATTCACTGCAGTGCGGAACAGCTCTGTAGTTGTCATCGAGAACCACGTTCTAAGGTTCTTCAGCCATGAAATCCTCCTTCTGCCTACGCTTCGTTTTCCGGCTATCTTCCCTTGTAGGATGCACTGAAGGAGTCGATATCTGCTCTCATTGCGCATTACGTGTCCCAGGTATTGCAACTTTCTGGCTTTAACTGTGTCCACCACCTCCGGTTTCTTGTTCATTCTTCTGAGTATCTCGTTATTAGTCACATGCTTCATCCATGAAACTCTCAGAATTCTTCGATAAAGCCACATCTCAAAAGCCTGAAGCTTCTTCGTCGTCGACTCTGTTAACGTCCAGGATTCGACCCCATAGAACAGCACCGGAAATACGTAGCAACGCAACATTCTGATCTTTGTTTGAGCAGTCAGATTATGGTTTTTAAATAGAGCGGCCATTTTTGTAAACACATTTCTTGCGATCTCAATACGTCTCTTAATTTCTATCGAATGGTCCCATTGCTCATTAATCATGGTGCCCAGGTATATATAGTTGTTAACCCTTTCGATGTTTTGATTATTCAAAATCAGTTCGCAGTTAGGGATATAAGTCTTGCTGATGACCATAAACTTGGTTTTCCCTAGATTTAGATCTAATCCGTATTGTTTACTGCTCTCTTCCAATCTACTCATTAATTGTTGCAGTCCCTCTAAACTGTCTGCCAGAATCACTGTGTCATCAGCGTATCTAATGTTGTTTAGTAATTGTCCGTTGAGTGTGATTCCAGCTTCTATATTATGTAGTGCTTCTCTAAATATATATTCAGAATATAGATTAAACAGTAGGGGAGATAAAATACATCCCTGTCTCACACCTCGGAGAATTTTCACAGTATCAGTATGCGCGTCTGCTAGTCGTACATTTGCTTCTTGTTCCCAGTACAGATTCACTATAACTCTCAAGTCTTTTCCGTCCATTCCAAGCTTCTTTAGGATTTCCACCATTTTACCATGTAGCACTCTATCGAATGCCTTTTGGTAGTCGACGAAACAAGCAAACACATCGCAGTTTACATCTCTGCATCTTTGGATTAATACTTGTACCGAAAACAGCGCCTCTCTGGTTCCTAACGCATCTCGAAATCCAAACTGCGTCGCCGTCATCTGTTCTTCGCACAGTCCGTAAATTCGTTTATGGATTATTTTCAGGAACAGCTTCAAGAAGTGACTCATTAGGCTTATGGTTCTGTAATCTTCACATTTTCTTGCTCCTTGTTTCTTAGGTATCGTGATAAATTCCGATTTGAGCCACTTCTTTGGGATTTTTCCGGTATCGTATATTTGGTTAAACATTTTCGTAGTCCATTTCACTCCTTCGTCGTCAAACAATTTAAAGAATTCTGCCCGTACTTCATCCGGTCCCGGAGTCTTACCATCTTTCATTTGTTTTATGGCTGTTTCTACTTCTTGTGTTAGGATGCATGAACCTGTCTCGTCTCCCACCATGGGTAGGTCTTCTCTTTGCTCATCGCAGAATAGTCTGTCTATATACCTTTTCCAGGTATTTTGCAAGTCCTCCTTGTCTGTTATGATTTTTCCATCTTCGTCAACAAGTTTACCCACTAGTCTTGTTCTGAATTTGCCTGTAAGTTCTTTTACCTTTCTGTGTACATTAAAATTATCGTATTTGGTTTGGAACATTTCTATTTCAGCGCATCTCTCCTTCATCTCTATTTCTTTTGCTTGTCTAATCCTTTTAGTGATGTCTTTGTGGATTTCTTTATATTTTTCCTCACTAAGGCTTTTCAATCTTCTTCTCTTATCCATTAGTTCCAAAATTTCTTCTGTCATCCATGTTTTTTTTGTGATCTTATCCGGTTTTATCTTATTTGTGATGTTTTTCATTATTTTTTCGAATTTTTCTAATTCTTCTTCGGTATCTATATTTATGTTTTGTGGTTCCAACTTTCCCTTCAACTCTTCTCGTATTATGTCCCTTACAGTGGGGTTACGGAGGTTTCTGACGTCATTTGCATTATTTATTTTCTTTTCCACTTTTTTCATTATTATTTTGAGTTTTCCAACTAGTGGATTATGGTCTGATCCTATGTCGGCCCCTGGGTATGTTTTAACATACTTGACGCAGTTTTTATGTCTGTCGCTCACTAATATATAATCTATTTGATTTCTCACAAGGCCTTCAGGGGAATCCTTAGGCGATTTCCACGTATATAATCTTCTTGGTGGTAGTTTGAAGAATGTATTCGTTATAGTTAGTTGTTGCTCCGCTGCAAAAATGCTTAGCTGTTCCCCTCTCTCGTTTCTTTCTCCCAGTCCGTGGGGGCCGATATGTTCTCCCGTCTGTCCTTTTCCAACCTTTGCGTTGAAGTCTCCCATTACTATTCTCAGTTGGTGTTTCGGGATTGTTTTTAAGATGTGACTTATTTCAAGGTAAAATTTATTTACCTCTTCGTCAGTGGCTGTGGTTGTAGGAGCGTAAACTTGGATGAAGCTGATCGGGACAGGGTCTGCGTTGATCTGTAGTAACAATATCCTTTCTGACACGGGTACGAAGTTGGTTACGCATTTTGCGATATTGTTATGAACAATCATCCCTACACCGTATTGGTGTGTTCCATTGTCTGTTCCAGAGTAGTAGACCTTCCAGTCTCCAATACAAATATAGCCAGCTCCTGGCCATCTCATTTCTGAGATACCCATGATGTTTACCTTCAGTCTTTCCATCTCTTGTATGGCATTATGTATCTTACCGGCTTGAGACATCGTTCTCACATTCCATGTTCCCATTATGAAGGGGCTTTCTTGATTTTTCCTCTTTCTTATTTTCACAGCTCCATTTAACGCATTCCCCCAATCGGATCTCCGGGGGGGGGGAATGCGAATAATAACTCCGGAATATTTTGTATCAAATACAGCCATGATGATTTAGGATGATTATTTTAGTTAGGTAGACAAAACAGTTTTAAGAATTTTGTATTTTTAAATTCAAATTTTAAAACATAAATTTTATTACTGCAATATGAAAGTTAACAAAATTATAATTATTAGAGGAGTACAGCATGATGATTATATCGGCTAAACTTTTTCTGAAAGATGGAATACAATCGATTGTCCTCAATGTACACTGCGAATAATCGTATGGAGACCTCTACGTCAAAGAAGTTTTGGACGAGCTTAGACTATAGGATAGACATTAATGAAAATTATATTGTCATGTTGTAATTAGGTCCTTAATATAAGCACTTTGAGTGGGAATTCTGTTGAAGTACAAGGTACTTTCTTGTACCTAATAATACCTAATAGTCCTGAGTAATACTAAATTATAATTTTTTTTTCAACTATTCGATTGGTAAAATACATACGCGGTTAACGGCCCGCGGCAACTCATTTCGATGCACTGAGAGATCCTCAGGATCTTCGGTTAAGGGACAAAGGGGACGGGAGTTTAAAATACCCTAAATTCTTACTAATAATGTGCTGAAGTTTTTAAAACAATTGGACATTTTACAATCCTTTTAATATGATGTATTATACTTTTTATACCTGCTTCCCAAATGCCACCAAATGTTGGAGACGTGAGAGGTCGAGTGGGAGGTATAAATTGCCAACTTATATGTTCGTTCGCTAAGGTATTTTAAATATTATTACAATTTTGCTTGACAAATTCAAATAATTTAGAGATCTCTTTGTTGATTCCAACAAAATTTGATCCATTATACAGGAGCAAATATTAATTAGCCTTCCCCATCGTGTAATAAATGTGTTTAAATCAGCCTAAAACCGATACCGACTAATTAGATGTGGCACGTCTTTGTGCTCATGCAGACAAATATGCAAAAGTATGTCTTTAAAATTTTCGCCTTGCGTGTGTTCAGGTCCATTAGGAAAATGGCCCCTCCATAATCGACGCCCACATTAAATGTGGTTAAATTTAGCAATGGTGAATACATAATAAATTGTTTACCCTAATCTGAGGAAGATCATTCATTAGGTAAGTGATTTTCATATATTTTGCCTTGAAACAAATTATGCATTTTCGTATTGCCTGATGTTTAAAAACACTTCGACTTCCGATTGGCCAATAAACTTTTCTTATAGAAACATAACTCTTGCGAACCGTAGTGTAGCATACTTTCATGTTTCGTTTATAATATTAAAGAAGTTAAAATATGACTTCTCGGTAAAATTGGATATTTTTGATCAAAAGATATTTTTGGGGGTGTTTTTTTGTTTCTTGTATTAAAATTATATCTGAGTTAGTTTTGCTCATTAGCGCATGTTGCTCGTTGAATTTACTGTGTAGGCCATTGGCTTTCCATGAAATGATTTTGATTTTCTTATTTGTTGCGCAATTAAGCATCGTACTTTGCGGCAATATCTGATAGTATGGCTATCTTGGAGAAGGTATCAGTGACTCCAGTTAGTTTGATTTTAATTTCGCGCACGATGCTTATCATTTGCGCAACATTGAAGGTTTCATTTAGTTCTTGTCATTTGGTTGAGTTTGATTTACGTTTGTGGTGTAAATTGGTGAAGCCGTTATTGGTGTGAAATTTGGAGTTGCACCTGTTGATGTAGGTAAACCTGGGAAAGTGTTTGAATTTAGTGTTGGCGCTTTAGGAGCATTGGGATCTAGCAACAGGTGCCGGGGCTGCGCGCTGGGTTTTTGCACTTACCTTTTCTTTGTAAGTGATGTAGGCTGGGGCATTCACTGTAATTAGCAGCGTGTTACCGCCGCAATTGCAGCAGGCTACATCGTGGTCTCTTGAGGGTCGGGTGCAGGATGTCGTTAAGTGGGAGCCCAAACACATGACGCATCTAGGTTTTAGGTTGCAGTTTGATGACCCGTATCCATAGGATTGACACCTGTGACACTGAATCCTGGTGGTTTTGGGAGAATAATTCTGCGGGCGAATTATCACGGGGTCTATGGATTTGATATTTCGAAGCAGGTTGAGGTTGGCGTCAGGTTTAAAATGCACTAGGAAGGATGAGGAGGTCTTACCGGCCTTTGTTCTCATGTTAACTATGCTCGTTGGTGGTATACTCGTGAAGTGCAGTTGATTTTGGATATCTTACGCTGTTAAGCAAGGTGATCCTTTAAGGACCATTTTCTGGGTTCTTTGGTCCTGTGGAGTAAAGGTGTACCCTTCCACTCCACCTTTAATTTTTGTTGGTCTTGAATGAAGTTGGCATAGACCCACGTCTGTCCAAGAATTGTTTAGAATGTCACCGGTTCCTCGGTGATAAGGTTGGTTGCTCGTACAAACGCATGAACATCGCTTACTACAGTGTCGGCGGGTAGAATTATTGGCGGTGGTCTTGAACTTCTATTTGATAACCCCCTCTGTTGTAATAATCAGTTTAAAACAGAAATGATAGATCAAAATTCTAAAAAAATGCCGTTTTGATACCAATTTTATCAAATGTTTATATTGGATATTGGTTTAAGTTGGATATCCCTTTTTAGGGATGTTAGAAGTATTTAAAAAATTAATAGATACAAATCTCAAATAGGTTTTATTAATCCTTATGACCTTGAAAATATTTTCTTTGAAATTTAAATTTTTTCTTTGGTTTATTATCGCTCAGGTTATTTGGCTGAATATCAGAAATATATTAAAAAAATTCTGAAAACGTTGCAATTAGCCGAAACATGGTGTCCCTTTATAAAAAAATCACTTTTTCTTCAAATAATTTTATAATTTGGACTAATTTCAAATTTATACGTAAAACAGGTTCATTTGTCTATCTTATCTGAAGATTATCTTCATTATCTTCATCGTTACAATCACTTGTAACTTCATTGTTATTCCGATTACCAATGATCTGTACAGATGTGGATTTCAGTAAATCTATTGCTGGAAAATTTTGCAGTTTCTTTCTTTCAAGTTTTCGCTTGCATTTAGCATTTCTGCGTTGAAGTTGTCTCAGTCAGCGCATTACATACTTTACCATCCACCATGGCAAATATCAAATTATGACTTACTTTTCTGCGATTGATATTTCAGACACTCCCTTATATATTCTATTTTTAAAGCCCTACAATATCTTGTCGATGAAAGACGGGATTCTGCCAAATTATTTTTCCACCACAAATGAGGCGAAACGGAACCATACAAGTAATAAAGACAGCCGAATCACTGGCTTCAAAGTCATAAAAGACTTGCTTGTATGAACTATGACCTGAAGACCCATCAAAACCCCATTTTGATATTAAACACAACTGGTCCACTTCCCCATTTTCAAGGGATTCAATAACAGGTTCTAATAAAAATTGAAGTAAACGCTCCACAGTGTGGTCCAGTAAATTTTATAAGGGAACTACAGTACTAGTATCGGTTACTTTTAGGCCCTTGGGATAACAAAGCTTTTTTGCAGCTTAAACTGTTTTATATGAGGGAACCTTTGTGGGGAAGCACGTCTTATAACTTCATATTGATGCCGCGATAGTTTTCCATCTACCAAAACAGCTAGAGCATCTTCACCTGACATTAGCTGTTGTGGTTCCACTGCCTGTGATTTATAAGCCTTTCTATATTTACTTGCACGTTCTGGACTTTTCGTTATATCTTTCAAAAGTGTGGAGGACTGTGGTTGTCCATTGGCTCCTAATGACATTTGAGTGGCATAAGCTAGTATAGACACCGGAATAGATTCTTTCAATTCTTTTGATTTTTCTCGTTTTGTTTGTTCACAACTCGATATAAATGGAATTTCTGGGCGACCGCGTTTCTGCTGTGTAGATTGAAAATCCAGTGATATTGATGTATCGAGCCATTCCATCTTACTTTCTTGAAAATATTCTGGGCGAGTTATTTTTATTATAACTAGTAGGGTAGAGTGGGGCAAACTTTTGGCCAACTTCATCCTATGACAACATTTAAAATTTTGAGGATTTTAAACATACCTTAGCAGATTCTTTTACATGTTTAGCAACTTATTTTATAGTTAAATTTTTTAAAAAGTTAATAGTTTTTTTGTAACATAAGTTTTTAAAAAAAGTTGCATTTGTCCGAAGCTTATGGACAGGCGTGGGGTAGGTTTGGACACACAAGCAATAAAATTAAAATCAAACGTTAACATATTTTATTTCATGTTAAGTGTGTCAAAAAAACACTTTAAAACTTGCAAAACGTGAAGTCCCTGCAACAGAAGTCGGTTTAGGCAACTTTGAAATTATGTCATTCCTTGCAATGGTCGAAATGTCGTCAACTTGAGGGAAATTGAAACGGTTACTTGTGTTCCTCAAAAATTTGACCACAAATTCACTATATTCCACAAGTTCTACCACTTGACCCACATAGTGGAAAACTTTCTTCTTTGTGGGAAACTTCACCAGTACGTAATCGTCACAGAGGATCTATTCGCCATCTACAATGGAAAAATACAGAAACAACAGTTACTGTTACTCTAATGTTAAATTACCTAAAGCCTGTTTGACACGACATCAAATTTCACCAATCACATTTATGGAATCCTAGCTAAGTAATTCTTTACTAGGAAATTGTTAAATAAATTGTTGGTGAAAACAGGCATAAGTGTTAATAGTTGAAGTTTAAATAAATAGTTTAATTATTTGGTGTACATAAATATTATTCGATACAATTTGCGGTGTTTTAATTTGTTATAGTTTTACAAAATTTGGGACTTTCCGCACTGCCTCGGTGCTCTTGATGGACGCCATATTAAATTCAGAGCTCCAAGATCAGCTGATTCATATTATTACAATTACAAAGGAGATCACAGCATCGTATTGTTAGGACTGGCAGATGCTGACTATAAATTTACTTATGTAAATGTAGGAGTTAATGGAAGAATTAGTGATGGCGGTGTACTACGTGAAAGTTCATTGTCTCGTGCATTTCATAACAACAGTTTAAATTTTCCAAACGCTAAGCCTTTACCTGGACGTAGTGAAGTAGTGCCTTATGTAATAATTGCTGATGATGCTTTCCCATTATCAACAAGGATAATGAAACCTTATCCAGAAAGAGTTAATATTAGATTGTCGAATATAGTTATAATTACAGGCTTTCAAGAGCAAGGCGCATTATTGAGAATGCTTTTGGAATATTGGCTAATCGGTTTCGGGTACTTCTGAACCCAATTGTTTTATCCCCCGAAAAAGTAGAACTTATAACGTTATGTTGCATAGTGCTACATAACTCTTTGATAACTGAAAATGGTGTATCATATTGTGATAGGAATGCAGATGAAGTCATTCCAGATAATTTACAATATATTCCACGATATGGTAACAGAAATAGTTGCGATGCTCGACAAATTAGAGACGAATTTAAATTATTTTTCAACACCACTGACTGGAGCAAGGGACTGGCAAGAAGATCGGGTTGCCAATAACAACATGTAAATGCCCATCTCCCAGATTGTAAATGTACTTTATTAATTCAATACTTTAGTTTATAATTTGAAGCGATGCAAAGCTAATTGTTTTAAGTGCCAAAAGGTATTTTTGTTGGAAAATGGATAAAACTGTGTTATTAGGATATAATAAAACAAATAATGTTATATTTTATATGATATTAATTAATTGTTATTGACATAATATACAAAAAGTAAACAAAAAAAGTAAAGTAAAAGTTAAGAGGAATCCTGAATTCAAACATCAGTTTGCGTTATGATATATAATATTACCTTTTATAATAGCAAATACACTCAGGGTAAAAATAATGCAGTTTATAAGTTATAAAACATTTCAAGATAAGAAGTTATAAACATGCGATTATGAGTAGTTGGTGAATATATAAATAGCGCACCTACTCAAATTTCTTTAACTTGTAACTGTTGAAATTTTTTTAAATGCAACTTTATGCACAGCCTTTCTGGTAAGAAAATGATTTGTGTTAATATTTTTATAAAATAAGAATACAAAATAATCGGGGATTGCAGCGTTTATTAAATTCTAACTTTTTCGACCTGTATTATTAGGTAAAATAGCTTGTAAATTTTACCAAAATTATAATATCAGCTGTTTGTGCGAATAAAAGAGGTCTAAAAAGTAATAATGCCCTTAATATTTTTCCATCTTATTTTACTACAATATTAAAACAAATCAGTTTCTTACCAGGAAAGTGTGATATGGTTGCCTTGAAATTTTTTTCACAGCTTACAAAGTAAAGATAACGATAAAATTGGAACTAATAAGTCAATTTTATATAGGGTGTCCCCGCACTCACTTTACATAACTTAGGTGGTGATAGAGGACACTTTTCTAAGAACAATATTTAACAAAAATGTTTTTCTAAATTCAAACCCTCGAGAGTTAGGCCTCTTTAAAGCATTTTTTTAATTTCCACCTTCACGTGGCCATAACCCCGAAAATATTGATTTTTCAGTAAAAATGGTTTAGTGATTTTTTAAAGAGCGTGAAATAATCTACAAACTAGATTCTAACATTTTATTGTCTAAACTCAACGGCTTTCGAGTTATGAATTAAATTAAGTTAAAAAATGTCGAAAAATTTGAGCTTTCCTTTTTTTATTGTTTTTTTTTTCAATAACCTGTATTTTTTAAACGAAATATTTTACAAAAAATCTGACGCTCCATTCCGGATAGGAAATTCAACGGACTACAACTTTTGTTTAGTAAAAATTTTTGAGAAACCAACCCATTTTACAGAAAATAAGAAAATAATAAACAAGGTAGCTACAAAACAAAAAATTAAATTCGCAAAATTTTTATTTTTGTTTGAAAAATTATTTTATTAATTAATTTTAAACTATTAGATTATTTAAGTAAATGTTGAAAATGACCATTCTCATTTTCAATACACAATCGTGATCGTTTTAAAAGATGTTTTTTAGTATTATTTATAACACTTCCTTTTTTGTTAAGAGCCACTATACCAGGGGTGGTCAACAAGGTCGAAGGATCGATCGGTCGATTACAAGGCCAATTTTGGTAGATCGCTGAGTGTGAAAAAGTGTCAAAAAATCGAATTTCTGCGATCAAAAGTGTCGAAAAATCGACTTTTTTCGATTTTTTTCGACAAACATCTTTTAAAACGATCACGACTGTGTATTGAAAATGAGGGTGGTCATTTTCAACATTTACTTAAATAATCTAATAGTTTAAAATTAATTAATAAAATAATTTTTCAAAAAAAAATAAAAAAATTTTAATTTAATTTTTTGTTTTGTAGCTACCTTGTTTATTATTTTCTGATTTTCTGTTAAATGGATGGTTTCTCAAAAATTTTTACTAGACAAAAATTTCCTATCCGGAATAAGGCTGGGAATTTTTAACATTTTTGTATTCGAATATTCGTTCAAGAAATCACAAGAATATTCAAATTATTCGAATATTCGAATGATTATTTGAATATTTAAATTACTCGAATATTCGAATAATCATATTATGAATAATTTGAATATTCAAATAATTTGAATATTCGAATAATTTGAATAGTGCCGTTGAGAAAATATTCATATTGGGATACTCGATTAATTGATTATATTCGATTTTTTGCACCAAAAAACATTTTTAGACAATTTTTTTTAATCCCATGGAGGGATTTGAAGGTTTGAACCCCCAAAACCACCCCCGTATATAGTAAGGCTGAGAATTTTTAACATTTTTGTATTTGAATATTTGTTAAAAAAATGACAAGAATATTCAAATTACTCGAATATTTGAATAATCATTCGAATAATTTGAATATTCGAATAATTTGAATAGTGCCGTTGAGAAAATACTCATATTCGAATACTCGATTAGTTGATTATATTCGATTTTGATTCCCAGCCTTAGTTTAAACCTTAGTGAATTATCCCTCGAAAATTCTTCAATAAAAGTTGGTGAAAGCGGGCATTAATGTATTAAATTAATGAATGAACCTTCTAACCAATTGCGTCAGCGTTTTGTTATCACTTCTACTATTATAGTACTACTAGGTACTATTAATATCTAGCAGAGGTGTCAAATTAAATTTCTTTATCGCAAAAGCACATTTACATCACTATTAAAAAAACATTAGACCTAGAGCCAAATAAGCCATAATGGAAAATTAAAGTTTACAGATATAATATTATATGGATATTTTGTATATGTTCGATTGTAGATACTAATAATTGAATTGAGCAATTTTCCAAAATTGGAGAAACTTTATTAATTTTTGATTCATCGTAAAGAATCTTGGATTTAACGTAACAAATATTTGAAAAATTAATAAAATTTACTCATATTATTATTATGTTATCAACTGATAAGAAAACTCTACACAACATTCCAGCACACTGGAAGAGAGACATTTGATACGCTGCTCCATTATACCATATTATACGAGTCAAAGTCTCGTCTTTGTTCAACACCTGAGTTACTTATTTAAAAAGTAAAACATTTTTCATATGACTATACCTGTTGTATTGGTTGCATAATTATTTAAATTAATTCTAAAATTTAATGAAATACACATGTTTGTAATTCAGTAATTACAACGAAACGGCATTAGAAAAATCTATGAAATTTTGAAATTAAATATAAAAAGCTTTAAATCAAACATTGTCGGTTAGAATTTTTTAATTTTGAATTTATTTTTTTCGTAATTAATTAGTAAAGTAAAGGTAACTTTGTTCGAAGATTACAAAAAAACTATTTTGAATATTGAAAAAATCTAACCGAGGTTGGATGCATTCAAGTGTCCTCTTTCAAAAAATGTATACTTTTGTACAAGTATTTTGAATAATAAGTATGCAATCGTTGAATTACGACAGTCTGTTTTTGAGCTTTGTAAAGTGTATATCGGATTCCTCTTAAGTAAAGTAAGTAAATGTAAAAAATAAACGAAGATATCACATACATTGTGATATCACAATCAAATACTATAAACAACTTATAGTTTTTCTTACTCCCTCGAACAATAATTAGGTTATTTTTTCTTCCACTTCTGCTGCAATGTCTTGACGCATTTGCTTCAATTTATATGTTACGTAATCTCAAAATACATGCGATTCTTTTTTTTTTATTGAATTGCTTCCGACATCATTTTAATGGCATCGGCTGCATCTTCAATAGCTTTGTCCTCACGTTTTCTCTTTTTATTTCTTGGAGTTTCTGGTGTTGAAAGAGATATACGAGAAGGACCTGGTTGAACTCAGATAGGTGATGCAGCTAACTCCATTTCCAATACTTCATTCAAATTATCCTCCTATAAAGTAGTATAAAGCAGATAATTAGCAAACAAAATATTATCTCGATATAAAATTTTATTTAACTTACTCTCTGTATTAGTTTGTTGTGCCAAATCTTCGATGTCTATGCTAATTTGGGAATCTGAAGTTGTGGCACCGCTGCAAAATGGAATGGTATCCACGAAAGCTCTTGCACACAGTGCTCTAACAGAAACTCCATCTTACCAAAATACCAAATGCTTGATATAAATATATATTATCTGTAAATGTATTTTTTGTAAATTAAGCTGGAAAAACTTCAAAGTAATAATAGTATAACTTACATCGTCTTCCCCGGCACTGCTACGCTTAGACTTTTCCTGCATCCGATACTCCGCTAGGAAGTTCGTTTTTAAGCCGTGGAACTTCTTTGTCATGTCGGTGACGGTAACGTCTGGTTTCACCTACATCAACTTTTTTTGGGTCGCTTCCAACGCCCTTGTACGGCGTGTTTATTTTTGTACTCTTTCGATTTCACCGCATATAAACATTTATAATTTTTATATTCTTCTATTAAATCAGTTGCCTGTTCGCGGGACCAAGACATTTTTTGTGTTTAAATTCAAACACGCTTTAATTTTAGTTTTTACGAGAAAATGGCTACTACACACATTCACGCGGACTTTTACTTCGAAATTTAGAACGTGTTCTAAATATTTTACATAAAAAATTTACCACGCGCGCTTGCGCATTAACAAACAGTTTAGGGACATTTTGCAGAATTGTTTTCTGCATTTACGTTGGTGTAAGGTGCGTAAACTTCAAAGTCCAAACTGGGCGGACTCTTAGACGAAAAAATGTCTACTGTGCACATTTACGCGCAGATTTACCACCAAATTTTAGAACATGATCAAAATATTTTACATGAAAATTTAGCACAATATTTGCTGGTAAATTTGCTGTATGCAATGGTGCTTAATATTTTTATAAATTTTTATAAAAATTTACATGTAAATTTTATGCTAAATTTAACGTCGTGTCAAACAGGCTTAAAAGAACATTAAGATCATCGTAGTCATCACTGTCCACGTCAAGATCCGAATCAGACGAATATATTTTGTATTTTTTTGTCGTGGTCACCTCTAATTCAGACTCATCAGATGATGAAGCCGAAGTATGTTTTGTTATTTTACGCTTTTTTGTTATTTTCTTTTCCATTTTCTTTCCTTTTTTTTTTTGTTTTCAGATATTGTAATATTTTTCGTTTCAGGAATTTTTTGTTTTTTAATTCCAGTTTTATTCAACTTTAATTTTTTGTTCTCTGCTCATTCTTCCACTCTGGATTTCTCGGGAGTGCTTGTATATATCGTCGTCGCGCCTTCAAAACCCGACATGTGCATTTTAGTAAATTGTTCAGGAGAATGTTTAAACTGATTTGTTTTGTTTCTGTTTGAAGAACAGACTCCACGTATTTAATTTTACGTTTTATACGGCCTAATTGGCAATTTAATAACATTATAATTAAAAAAGAAATTATATGAATCTTAGGTGCATGTCGCTGGCCCAGCTGGAAAAGCTGCTTTACCTCAAGTCCAACAGTTTCTTCTAAATGTTGAGAAAATCAGCAACGATCAACGTGAAACATTCATTTCTGAATGTACTTCAAACATCAACCGATTTGAAAAAAGTATTAAAAAAACAACAATTCATAATTTTTATAGTAAAGTGGAAAAAAAGAAGTCTGTTAAAATCGGTGGAAAATATCAAGTAATTCAACTACAGCGGGATTTATTCGGACGCATGTTGGGAATTTCGATGGACCATAATATCGATGTCCTTAAAATTTTATCATATCCCATAACTCCTGTTCCTCTAGCATTATGTCACTTGGATGTTGCGATTTGTAAAACCGATAAATCAGTACTTGCAAAATGTCTTGAAGCAAATATTGTCACGTTAAAACCCTCTTGTATTTTAAGGTTCCTCCTTGAACCCTATTTTATTAATTGGATATCTTATACGGCTAGGGTTTTAACTGTTCGGTACCAAAATTACTCTTCGACGGGGGATTTAGTACAACTCGAAATGAAACATGTCTTCCACAATATACATTTAATTACTATTATTAATAAAACATTACAATGAATAGAGGCGCAAGTGTAAAGTGGTCGGTCTATTAAATATTCTTAAATTAATCATACCCTACGATGATCGGTATGGCGGACCAAAAAGGCGACATCCTTCTATTGACTTCGCTTGGCTGGTGGTTGTTGATTTCGGCGGTGTTGCTCGTTGATCCTCACCAACACTTAAGACACTGACAATCGTTCACTCAAGATTCATGACCGAGACCGACTCAAGACTCCACTTAAGACTAACTTTTTGCACTAATTAGTTCCTCTATTTATATTGCAAACTCCACTAGTTATTCCTTTGTTTAACCCAATTCTTTAGATTCCTGAGTAATTACATTCTCAGAAGAATCTTGCTTATTCATACATATTTGTTTATTTTAGTTAATTAGATTCTTAAGATTACCAAGAAGAAATAATTATTTATTTTGTGTAACTGGATATTCGAGAGTAATTTAATATTCTTGCAAAATATGTTTCTATTAATTTGCATGACTAATACTGTCAACCTGGGAACTGTTATCTTGTGATTTCGAAATTGTTACAAATCAGCATTTCTTTTAATTATAAAGTTTACTCAACTTTGGGGTTGTGACAATATTACCCATAAACCGCCGAGTTATACTGATGTATTTTTAGTAGATGGCTTCTTTATATTACATTCCATGAAAGATGTGCCCAAAACATTTGGTAACATTTCAAAAAAATTTTTGCAAATCATAACTAAATTTCCAGCTCGAAGAATCGACGTAATATTTGATCAATATTTTCATCCTTCAATAAAAGATAACGAACGGTTTCTTAGACATGAAGCACCACAAATTGAATATATTATCTCTGGACCTGATCAAATAAGACCAGCAGATTTTGGAAAAGAAATTAAAAACACAAAATTTAAAGAAGCTCTTATTGATTTTTTTACTAAACATTGGGCAAGTGATGAAATTGTAACATTTCTTGGCAATAAATTAATTCACCTCAGTTTTAGAAATTGTTATTCATATATGGCATACAATAATACTGTAAAATCAAGCATTATTGAAAATCTATGCTGTGAATTGCATGAAGAAGCAGATAGCAAAATTATTTATCATGCATGTAGTATCGCTGATCAATCAAATATTGTGATCAGAGGCTCTGATACTGATATTTTGATAATCATGCTTGGCAATATGAACAAATTAAAAAATACTTCTTCCCATATCTGGATGCTCACAGGAACAGAAACAGGTATTATTAGCAAAATGTATGAGCAGCTTGGTGACTTACTTAGTAGAAGCTTGGTTGGTTTCCATGCTCTTACCGGCTGCGATTATAATCCTGCTTTTTTTAATAAGGGAAAAAAGAGACCATTCACTTTATTAAAAAATAATATTGAATTTCAAAAAGCATTTGCAGCTCTTGGTGACGTCAATTTAACAGAGGATCTGTTACAAGAACTATTCGAAGTTATTCAAAATTTCACTTGTGAAATATATAATGTAAAAAAATTGAAAGACGTGAATGATGCCAGGTTTCAGCTTTTTATTGGGTGTTATAAGGCTGAAGATATTAATGAACAATTTAATAAAAAAGTACGAAACTTTGATGCAAACTCGATACCACCCTGTAAAAGTGAACTATACCAACAATTTTTAAGAGCGCATTATATTTCAAGCATTTGGAAAAATGCATTCCAAAAAGACCCGACTTCGTTAAGCCCTCTGGAGTATGGTTGGAAAGAATATGAAAGCTCCTACGGTTTCAAATGGTTTGATGGAGATCAACTTCCAAGTTCCGTTAGCGATTTGGTTGAAAAACTCCCAGGTAATTTTATTTTCAATGAATTATATTCTCTTAATTATTAGAATGATCTATGCTTGGCTCAATTCACATTATTTAAATTTGTTTTTATAAAAACCAATTTGTTGGAAGGTGAAAACCAATTCACTGAACACAGAAATGATTCTGATGATGATATGAAGCGTGTAGAATCAAAAACGGACTTGTTCATAAGATTTTGCATGACATGTCCGATTTTGATTCTACACGCCTCATATCTAAGGATAATATAATGGTAATTATAATAATATAATTGTAAATACTTATTACCAATTATATGTTCTTTTATAGTACATACATACATTATATTAAATTTCGTGAAGATTGGGGTGAGTGAAATAGCATTTTTACGTCTTCATCAGGCAAGTGTTCAATTCCATATCTCAAATACGGCTTGAAAAGCTGTTTTTCAAGCCTAGCCTTTGAAAAGAACAGTGATTATTTTATAAGGTGTTGGTATTCTTGGTTATATTGTGTATGTCAAATTGAATTAAATTAAGTAAAGTATTACAAATTTTTGGGATGAAAGACACTCTTTAATGCAATTATAATACAGCTAACTTATTATTTTATAAATTATATTATGTGTTTTCCGAGTACTCGTAAATACAGGCCTCGGCTAATCCGCCTCGGCCTGTAAAAAATCTCGCACTCGGAAAAATTCAGTTTCCAGCCTAATGATAAAAATAACTATTTATCAATTTTATATACTTATGCTCGTATGAAAGGTAACGTTTCGTTGTCTGCCAGTAGAGTTTTTCTCTTGTACAGGGATGATGGGTTCAACAGACAAAACAACGAAATAGCAATTCGTAGCAAACATAATTTATTTAAAAGAAAGAAATTTTTATATAAGAGATTTGCATCAAATTTTTATAGACAATAAATTTGTCTCAAACCAGAGGTGTCAATGTGTAACGGCTGAGATATACACGTGACATTTAATATTTCAAATTCTGAAGCTAAACGCGTATATCTGTTCATTTGTGTAACAAGTGTAATTTTTAGAACAAATTGTACAGATCTTATTAATAAAAAAACCCCCAACCCAAAAAAACTCTAAAATTAAACCTCTAAAAAGTAAAATAATAATTAAATCGATCTAACCGTCGCGTCGTCGTGTCGGGGGACCGACGGGATTTACACAGAACGATTTGATATTGTTAATATTTGCTTAACGGCCCCCGACACGACGACGCGACGGTTAGATCGATTTAATTATTATTTTACTTTTTAGAGGTTTAATTTTAGAGTTTTTTTGGGTTGGGGGTTTTTTAAATTTGTAATTTAATTTTTATTTAGTGCTTTTTAAAGTTTATATATTACTCCCACCTATTATGTAAATAATTTTTATTTTTCGATGTTCAATATAATATATTAATTTTTACTCCACCCTGTATATAAAATAATGGTTTGAACTTTAAATTTTAAATGTAAATGTCAAATAATGAATGTAGTGCATGCGCACTAGATGCGGCTTACTGGGAATTCCTCGTTTATGTGGGGTATAAAAAATTATATTCTTTCTTTTCTAATTTTCCGGCCAACTTTTTTAATTTTTCTCTCCGTAAGAACCATCCTTGGACTATGGAGAACATTTTAAAAAAAAAATTAGCCAAATTGGTGAATCCGTTTGGGAGATACGTGTCCTCAAACAAAGAGCGCACACACACACACGTTAAACTTATAACTCCCCTCTTTTTGGGTCGGGGGTTAATCATTAATGACACAAATTATCACTCAATTTGATTTTATTAATTTTAAACAAATTTCTTTACCTTACAAATGGTAAACTTCATAAATTTCTTGTGCGCCACTGTAAGTTGAGGCGTCAGTAGTCACCACCTGTTCTTTCGTCTTGAGAGCGCCAGATGTCCCAAACTTCAGCCAGTGTTCCAAATGTGAAGTCAATCTCCAACAACTTCGAAGACACGTGCAGAATTTTTATAATCACTTTTTATTTTTAGGTATTCAATTAACTAATACCTTATTACGTTCGAAATACACAGTTTTAAATTTTATTCACATTTTACACTTTCAAGGACTTTGGCGCTAATTTCAAATGAAATTCATACACAAGGCGTGTCACAAGTTTTGTATTACACAAATAAATTCAGAAATGTTTTGTTTTGTGTGTAAAATTGTTACAAGTAACGGTTTGTTATTAATTTGATGCAAATGTTTCTTAAATGTAGGTCAAATCACCTGACTATTGAATTTAAAAAAATTTAAATTAAATTACTATCTCATTTGTTTGCTGTCACTCTTATGGCCGGTTTCAGCAACCTTAACTTAAATTTAATCTCAGATTAAATTAACCCATGTTAAATATGAACCAATCGAAATCGGTTTTATGACTTTTAGTCGTTTTCCATTGGTTCATATTTAACATGGGTTAATTTAATCTGAGATTAAATTTAAGTTAAGGTTGCTGAAACCGGCCATTAATGATGAAAATATCACAACAATAGATTTAGAATAGTGTTATAAACAATATTATATAAATTTCAGCTTTGTTAAAATACCGTGCATTGGCTCTTAAAGAGTAACAGCTTGGTAGTTGTATTACAGTGTATTATCATTGATTACAACAAAGAGATATAATATAATATCTTTTCTTGAAAAATTTTAAAATACAATTACATAATTTAGATAATAAATTACATTATTAAACGAATATTTTTGAAAAAAAAAATTGGCCGGTGCCGGACTTGAACCGGGATAAACAGATCAGTAGGCACGTACGCAACGCACTCACCCACTGAGGTTATTGTTATCCAAGCGGTAACCTTGTTAACATAACGTAAAGTACTGTCAAATTTGTATACCTTTAATGCCTGATTGACGCTATACCAACCACCGGTCGGACTAACGCGTATCCATTTCATGTATGGCACATATAAGAGCGTAAATAGAGAAAATTTCAGCTTTGTTAAAATACCGTAAGTCTGCCGCTCACTGGCTCCTTAACTATAATAAATTTAGCCATTCAAGAACAGAATCCGATTTAAGGTTTCTTGTAGTTTTTGTTTGCTTACTATCATTATCATGTTTTGATTCGTTGCTATTTGAATCACCTTCAGGGTTTAATTTCTTGTATACTGTAGCATTGTTTTCTTTTATCCATTTGCAGAACGAATCTTTCTTAAAATCAAGGGTATATAAAAAGAAATTTCTACACATCCGTACTTTAGTACCATCGGATCTTGGCAAAAAACAATCATAAACATAGCATTTCTTCGGATTACTTAAGTTTGTATCTTTTCGTCTTCTTTTTGGCGTTCTAAACTGAACTAGGCCTTTAAGGTAACACTTCTTAGAGCCCCAGCTATTAATCGACCAAAAATGCTCAAAAATAGTTTTTCTGGTGTCGTCATTTATTTGTCCGCACATGAATGATCGTTTAGATTTTTCAATAGTCTTAATGTGATTGCAGGTTTTTGGTTTCATTAATCGGGGACCTTTGTCAGTCTTATACCCAAGGTAGCCTTTACCAAGGACTCTTGAGACTTTTGTTCTTCTGTCTTAAACTTCCTTGACTTAATTTTGTTGTCTGCTCATTCTCAGGAATAGGAATGCATCCTTCTTTGTAACTATCAGCATGGCGATGCTGATTGCTTTCCAAATCGGTGTCAATATTTAATGGCGGTTCATAATCATTGTCGAATTCATTGCAGCTGAATAATTTTTCTAACTCCGAACTGATAGAACAAATAGATGATTCGTTAGAAGACAGGTTATCTACAATAGAAAAGGAATTGGTGTAAAACGAAAGTAATTTTTTTAACAATTTGTTAAAATATATTTTTTAGACAAAAGAATTTACTTACGTAGGTGAAATACGAGAAGTAGATTGATGTTCAGCTATATTTTTGAAATCACAAACTTTTGTGTTTGAAGAATTCCACTGCGAAGATTAGTTAGATGCAGCTTCATAATATAAAAATTATAAAATAATATTTCATTATTTAAAACTTGTTCTATTAATTTCATTTATTTTTGTAAATGACATTATTCTTTAATGTATATTTTATTATGTTACGGGAAAAGTACGTATACCGGTAAAAGTGCACATTTACCGGTAAATGTGTACATTTTCCAGTTACGTAGTTTTTCCTTAACATATACCTACACTCACCTTCATCGTTCTGTAATAAAGCCATCGCAAATAATTTCTCTGATCTATTCATATTTTGTATAAAAAGTTTTACTAAAATATTTCACAACACAAGTAACGAGTAAGTACACTAATAAATCGCATTCACCAAAATCACAGTAAAAATAATTAATTCACGGTTTTAAACTTGAAAGTTTACACACGAGACAACGAAAATAATGCAACTGAGCTTTGCACAGTTCAATTAATACAAAACGCACCTGCTTGTTATCACAAGTCGCTACCTAGAAAACTTGATAACATTCTGATTTGTGAAACAAAACACTGCTATGTGCATTTATACACATAGCGTATTTAGAAGACACACATTTTATTATTTTCACATAGCGCTTTTTGATTTACCTTCATTAAACAACTATTTTACAGAAAAATGCATTATCTGCTTTTATGGAAATGTCCGGCTTGAAACCCTTAATCGAAATCTGTACTTAACGTATTTTGCTCAAAATGTACACATGTCGGGTTTTTAAGGCGCAACGACGATATTCTAGATTTTCCCAATCGTGATTTTCTGTTTGTTTTTCTCGGGTTGGCTTTTGGAAACGGTTTTATATCTGCAGGTTTAAGGCAGTATACTGAAATAATGTTAACTTGTGGGTTTTGTAGCTTTATCTATAATTTCATTTAACAATAATTCGACGCTTCCACAACAAAACGACTCAAACGCCATTTATAAAATTGTTCAGAAAATGAAAAAAACAGTGTGGTCGCTTATTTGTGTTAAATACCAAGTAAATTTTTTCATCAATATTTTCCTAGATTTTTTCTTAAATTTTCTTGTGAAAATCACGGACTTGTGAGTTGTTATTTAATTTATATAAGCAAATAACTGAATAAAAGTAGCGTTTGTGTCAAATGAAAAAAACTTCTGGTGTTTGTGTCAAATCTACTGTGTTGCTTATGTCGTTCGTTAATTTAAAATATGTTCAATTTTGACGCTTGTGTGCAGTTGTATCTTTTCGGTTTTAAATTATCAACTGAACTATGGCGTTTGAGACATTGCTTTTAATGAATAAATTTCAAGAGTTGAAGCGTTGCAAAGCTAATTGATCTAAGTGCCAAAATTTGAAATTTTAGTTTTTTGCATTAAAATAATCTAGATACCAAGGCGAATACAGTGCTATATGATCATGATCTAAGCCACATTTCAATTTATTTACAGTTTGAAATGCGATAACAAGGTGACGCAGCGTCTATGTCAACGCGCCGCAGTCTATAGTCTAATTAATTCATTTCCAAATTTGTTGTTTTATTTTTTCATTTAAATTTCTCCTGTTGGGTTTAATATCAAAAATGACTTTTAGTTACTTCATGTATAATGTCAATAAAAATTAATATCATATAAAATATAACATTTGTTTTATTACTTTCTAACAACACAGTTTACTACCATTTACTATGTTTAACACCACTTTCCCACAAAAGTACCTTTTGGCGCTTAGATCAATTAGCTTTGCAACGCTTCAGTTTATGAACAAAATAAACTTTATTTCTAAATAATCTACTTAGGTAACATTTAGACTTTAATACAAAATAACGCAGCTTTAACAAAAAAAAACAAATAAAACAGTTTTCAATAAAATAACTAAAATATTTAACTCTTAAGGCGAGATTTTAGTCGACCACGTTTTAAAATGAATAGGATGTTAGGGGAAGTGTATAGTTCTCATTCCACTGTAGGCTAGATAGAGATCACATAATAATATAGGGTGTTTTTTTAGCTGCATGAGAACTTTCAATAGGGATAACAATTGAATCAAGATTGCTATGGAAACAATTTTTTGACATTTGTGTTTAGCAAGGTTTGGCATTTGATAATGCATAGATTGACCATTGAACAACGCTACCAAATTGAGCTCACAATCAATTGGAAGTGGATCCATTTTTTTACCGTAAAATTTTGTTCAGTGACGAGGCACATTTCTGGTTAAATGGGTATGTGAACAAACAAAATTGCCGTATATGGAGTGAGACCAATCCGGGACATTATCTTGAGACTCCATTGCATCCATTAAAATTGACTGTTTGGTGTGGAATACACGCCAACGGCATCATTGGTCCATATGTCTTTCGAAATGAGGAAGGAGCTACCGTTACGGTGAATGGTGTGAGATATCGACACATGCTCAATACATTTTTGTTTCCAAAACTTCAAGAGCTAAACATTGACAATTTATGGTTTCAACAGGATGGTGCTACGTGCCACACAGCCAACGAAACCATCAATTTATTGAAAGGACAATTTGGTGACAACATTATTTCAAAACGTGGTCCTATCAATTGGCCTCCAAGATCGTGTGATTTGACACCTCCAGATTATTTTCTGTGGGGGTATGTTAAATCCATGGTTTATGCTAACAAACCAACAACTCTAGAAGCATTGGAGGCTACTATTCAGCAAGCCATTTATGAAATAAAGTCAGAAATATTGTAAAAAGTGGTCAAAAATTGGACTGAACGGATGCGCTTCGTAACCATTAGTCGTGGTGGTCACATGCCGGAAGTCATGTTCAAATCATAAATGCCTTTAACTGTACTTTCATACAAAAATTATAACCAAAACATTCCGTCAGGTTTTTAATGTTTTATTTCATTTTGAAGTTCTCATGCAGCTAAAAAAACACCCTATATATTATGTAAAAACGCACAAAAAATTTTTCCGAAACTTCGTGTTTTCGAAAATTCGAAAGTAATCATAAAAATTTTGTTGACATATAAAATTTTGATCGACTTTTTATACTTTATATGCCATATAAAAATAATCACATAGAAAAATTGTTCCAATGTCAAGTTTCGGTACAGAAAGAAAAAAAGGCGGAGAACGAAAATTCGTACATACCTGTTTATGTTGGTGTCAATTGGTGGAATTGGGTGTCACGTTTTTTTCTTTGACCTTGAGACGGTCATTGCCTTGCAGCTAACGGAGTTGGATGCGAATGCGGGGCACCGCGTTCAAACCTGGGGAGGGTCAAACTTTCTTATGACTAGTCTCCGTGCTTCGGAAGGCACGTTAAACCGGTGGTCCCCTGGGTTAGTGAATTGCCACCATTAACATAAAAACCAGGATACATGGCACATCTGAAGGCAAGTCTAGCAAGCTACCTAATGGATGTAAAATTTGTATGTATAGGGTGTCCCAGTAACACCGCCTATTTTGAAATTTGAAAAAACGCCGTGTCTATTTGAAAAGTTCGAATGTTTTTATTGCAATAAGGAGTGTAGACATGGAGGTTATGTATGGAACACAATATCTGATAAATGGTCCATCATGTGTGATGGCACTCGTTAGTTCTTTTGGTTAAATTTTTGATGACATTTTGGCATAGTTCCGGCTCAATTTCATCAATGGCGCGTCGAATCTTGTCTTTCAGTTCAAAAATAGTTCTTGGAATATTGGCATACACCTTTCCTTTCAAAAAACCCCAAAGAAAGAAATCCAAGGGCATCAAATCGCGCGATCTTGGTGGCCAATTCACAACGCCGACGCGCGAGATTACTCTCCCTTCAAATTTCGTCTTTAATAATTTCATCATTTTGTTCGCTATGGGGCAGGTTGTGCCGTCCTGTTGAAACCACATATCTTCGAGATCCATTTCAGCAATTTTAGGCTAGAAGAAGTTATGCTTATCATCTCACGTTTGAATTGTTGCTGAGACCGATGGCAAATTGAGGTGGAAGGATCTGGTCAACACTCTCACTAATTGTTGCAATGATTTCATTACACCGAG
Organism: Rhagonycha lutea; assembly: GCA_958510855.1. Classification (NCBI taxonomy): domain Eukaryota; kingdom Metazoa; phylum Arthropoda; class Insecta; order Coleoptera; family Cantharidae; genus Rhagonycha; species Rhagonycha lutea. Next base: position 42,816,395 of record OY294037.1, read on the forward strand.
CTGCACGAACACGGACATGTTTCTTCTGGATTTGAATTGACCCAATCGCCTCAAATTTCCCTATTAATCGGACCACTGTACGGCGAGAGGGTGCGTTATGGTGACCAAAAAATCGACAACATTTTCGAACCGTCTTTGAAAAAATTTCACCATTTTGGTAGTGTCACGTTTTAAAATAATATTTTTGACTATGTTTTTTTTTATTATTAATGAACCTGCCTGCGTTCTAAGTAATGGTCACTTTTTTCTGAATTATTTTACCCCAAAAATGCGCGCTATTGATCTAGAATTTTGCATAAGGCTTCCTGCGACAAATTGCTGACGGGGGGTCAGGTAATTTTTTCTCTCAGTTTTTCGTTATCTAGCGCCGTTCTCAAATTTAATTATTGATGACACCAATATTAAAATCAGTGCCACGATAGAAATTTTCCTTCATGTGTAATATAAAATAGTATGTAGGGGAAGGTCGGGTAAGTTGACGATGTTAACGAAATTTAATTTTTATAAATGAACTGATATTGCTTTTTATTAATGTTTTTATTCGTAAGCCAACATTAATATATAACAAACAAAATAGTACAATATACACAGTAAAAAAAAATTTGGTAATTTAACTTAAAATAATGTTAATTTGCCACAAATCGCATGGCAAATAGGGTCCACTTCATAATAATGGTAAATCGACAACGACCTGAGTTGGCAACGCGTACCTTTAAATTAAGATAAATAATATCCTAAGTAGCCATTGTTGATTTAACATGCGGTTTGTTAATTTCACCAACTGAAGTAAGCAAAAATACTTTAAATCTCTTGTTATATCAGTTAAATTTGTAATAAATTTACCATTAAAGTTTGATAAATATTATTATAAATGAGATTATTTACCCAACGCCAACGGATCTAAAACATTCATATTATAATATAAAGAGAATTTACATATTTAAATTGGTAATTGAATAGCACTTTATGTTTTTCAATACTCATCATAATGTAATAAATAGAACATTGATAAACCAGCTAAAAAATAAGTGAAATTAACAATGGATGGCAATGAAAGAAATTTTGTCTATCAAGGTTGAGAAATTTATCAACTAATATTTTACCAGTAGGTAAAATTTTTAAATTAAGTGAAATTGACTAAAATATTTAGTCAATTTTAACATAATAAAAATACCAATGAAATAATGAAAGTTTATTTATTGGCTTTTTTTACTGTGTAGTATGAAAAAAATATAAAGGTTACATTGAAAAAAAATTAATACATATTTTCTAAAAAATTCGTCGTATTATCCGAATGTCGTTTAAGATGACGAACCTATGCGGGTAAGATGAAATCAGGCCCGGACTGGCTCCTTTAGGGGCCCTCGGCTAGAGACTGAGGAGGGGCCCCCTTACTAAGAGCGGATATGTTTGAAAATCACTTTTACCCCAAGTATAAACCACTTTTTTGTGGCCTCTTCGGGGCCCCCTTAGGTTGGGGCCCTCTGCGATCGCCGACCTGGCCAGCCCGGGCCTGGATGAAGTATTTAACAAATCGCATTTAAATGCTGCGCCTGAATAATTACTACAAGATTCATGTCACCATGTCAAGCACAGAGAGCACTGAATCCTATTCGTTATCTTTCCCGCGTCATCTTGCCCATTGAGGTTAACTTTAAAGGCGACAATCAATTTTCAATTACAAACATGATGATATCAACAAAACTAGTACTGGCATACATTGTAATACACCTGTTACTAATTTAAAATAATTTTATATACTTTATGAAAATAATGTGATAGTAATCAATTTGACACTCTAGACTTTTGGTTGAGTTTTAATAAAATACTGCGATTTTACTCATTTTATTCACTAGTGAGCGAAAACTTCACTTTCGCTCACTAATGAATAAAATTCCACTTTGGTTGCTGGAAAATGTCAATGTAAAAGTTATTTTACTTGCAGGTATTGGATAAAAAATATTAATCATATAGCTCCTTTTTGATTTCGCCATTACTGAACTCATCGTGTTACAGGTCCTCCTCACTGTCGGAAGCTATTTCTACCTCAAAATCGGTTTCTATACCGTCACCTGAAATACATTACATATTAAAATGCAAAAGTACATCTATATAGGAAGGTTATTACTGTCAGTTGTTTCAGCATCAATCACAACATCTTTTACAGTGCTTGGCAACTGCTGACCCTCAAACCATTTAAAATGATATTTATTATCTAATTTTATCCATCCATAATCTTCTGGTATTAAAGATGATGGTACTTTTTTGTATGCATTTCTCCATATTGTAGCAATATAGATTGTTCTATGAGTAAATGTTGTTTGAATTCCTCATGGCAAGGAGGTAAAGATGAAGCATCAAAATTCTGAATTTTCCTTTTCTCAAAAGGTTCATCTAAATAATTAGGTACATTTGTAAGTTTTTAAAAATAATGCAAATCGAGCGCTATTCACAGAATCGAGAGATTTAAGATTATATAAATTACAAATAAATTTTTCCAGAATTGGAAGTACATTCCATATGTTGCAATTTTCGATACTTAGGTCGTCGAAGGCTTTCTGAAATTGTTCAGACTTTGTTAACAAGTTCAGAGGTCGTTGCTTTCCTTTGCGAAAGAATGCTGGATTGGAATCACATCCAGTCAATGCATGTAATCCTGGAAAAGATTTACAAAACAACTCTCCTAATTTTGCATACAAAGCCGAGACGTCAATATACCGCTGTTTGTTCAAACTCCCCGTTTGTATCCAAATTTTGTTTCCATTTTGTATATGATTCATATTTGCTAACATTATAATAAGAATATCTGATAAGTCAGAGCATTTTATTATAATGTTAGCTGTTGGCTGAATCTGACCAGCATGATACACAATTTTAGTATCAGCTTCTTCGTGATATTCTAGTGCGTAATTATTATTGATTGAAAATAAAATGCACTCATTTTTAATTTCATATTGATAACATTGATCAAAGTTCAATAAAATTTTTTTATTGTTTATGAATGGCATTACATCATTACTTTGCCTACTATTAAAAAATTCACTAGAGCTTCTTTGAATTTACTATTTTTCAACTCCTTTACAAAATCAATAGGTCGTGCTTGATCTGGTCCCGAAATCACATAATTACGATTAGCAGAGATATCACCTCGAAAAGATCTTTCATAATCTTTGATAGAAGGTGACCAATACCTATCAAAAATTACATGTATTTCGTTAGCTTTGTTATTGGTCACCATTTGAATAATTTTTTTTGAAACGTTTCCGAAAGTTTTTGGCAAATCTTTCATACTCTGCACGAGAAAGAACCCATCTATTATGCAAACGTCTGTGTATGTCGGAGCATTGCTTAGAACATTTTTTTCTAATGCTTTTAATAACACGGACTTATCTGTCTTCAGGGCTGGGCAAAATACATTTTTTTTTGTATTTGAAATACAAATACAAAATACTTGAAAGTCGAGTATTTAAATACAATTACAAAATACATTTGAAAAATACTCAAAAATACTAAAATACATTTGTATTTAAAATACTTTTTTAAAATACATTATTTTACGTAATTGTTGTTCCCTTTCAAAAACACCAATCGCTCAAATCAGGCCCGTAGCCGGGGGGGGGGGGACTTGGGGGCACGTGCCCCCCCTCCCGAAATGTATGAAATGTATTCAATTTAATTGCAAACCACCGAAAATTTTACATTTTTCAAAAGGCTTTTTATAAGTGCCCCCCCCCCGAAATTAAATCCTTGCTACGGGCCTGGCTCAAATTGTGCATCTGATGGTGAACCAATTAACGCTAACATCACCTACATCTCGACCCATTTTTTACAACACGTTTTTGTTTGTAAGGATGCGTATCTTATTAAGTTCTTCAATCAACGGTAAAATGGTCTAGGTAAAATTAATAGTCTAGGTTTAGTATGGATTCTGGATTCGGTAGCAGGTAAGTAGGCTCAGCTCGAGAATATTAAATTTATTAAAAAAAACTCGACGGATTTAGATAGAAAAAATATAGACGAAGCGATTAAGGTGAGGATGAAAGTCGTATATCGATTAGTTTGGCCAATAATCGATTTTAAAGTTGCCAATTTTAGCTCGATTTTCAAACGTCACAGTCATTCTGTCGTCAGTCCGTGTGGTGTGAGTTACTCTAACACTTGGAAAAACCGGAGCTCGAGCGCCGACCTAAACCAGCCCCTTCAGGGGGCCGATTAGATGGGGAGCAGGATCAGTTGTCCTGTGAACCGGATTATACCAAAGTACTACTAAACTAGCACCAAGAGACGTTAGCGAATTTTTGCTGAAAGAAAATAAAGGTTTTATTTTCGCTCAAGACGTAAATATAACTTTTAACCCCCGAAGGCTGAAATTAATGCCACTCGCGTTTTTTCAGCAAAACTTCGAGCGCGTTCAGGCCTTGCGCTCGATCACCGCTCGCCGGCTGTTAATCAGCCGGCCTGTTTGTTATCAACGTGACGGTCCAGAGATGTTTAAAGAGCTCAGGGAACCTGCGGTTCCAAGACGCTCTAACTCAGAGATGCTATGTATGTATGTGTATGTACCGGAGCTCGCTTACGCACCCAGTAGTACCTAGTCCGTCGCGCAGTTAACATCGACATAATTTCACTTTTTAGGGGTATTTTTGACTAAAAAACACGGGAAAATTCATCGTACAGTTAATGTCGAGGTAAATTCACATTTTCAACGTATTTTTGGCTTAAATTTGCAGCAAAAAAAAGCGAGATTCACCCCTTGCTAATAGCACAATTTGCCGAGTTGGATCACCCTCGGGGGATGTTTTTAATGAGTTTAGTGTTGCCGAAAAATGGGTCTGTAGCGTGCGGAGCGCAGCGTAGCGCGCGAAAGGCCCATTTCGGCAACACAAACACACCCGCCAGAGATGCATAACAAAAGCGAGATTTACCCCTTGCTAATAGCACAATGTGCCGAGTTGGATCACCCTAGAGGGATGTTTTTAATGAGTTTAGTGTTGCCGAAAAATGGGTCTGTAGCGTGCGGAGCGCAGCGTAGCGCGCGAAAGGCCCATTTCGGCAACACAACCACCCCCGCCAGAGTTTCAAAAAAAAAAAGCGAGATTCAACGTCGTTAAAACCGTAACCCTTTCTAAGTATTTTTGGCCCTAAAAAGAACTGTTTTTTAACGCTCAACACACGACACATTGTTGTGATCGCCAGTATGTACTGAGAGCATTTTATGAAGTACATACCTTATATAAGCTTTTGGTGGGATATGTTAGAGGCGAGGTTTCGGCAGCCAATGGAATGTTCTAAACCGTTTCTAACTCGTAAGACTGCATCGGACAATACAAATTTTGAAAATTTGACTTTTTAGAGCCCTATTTACAATGGTTCGCAAATATTTTGTTTTATAATAGCTTTTAATAGCTTATATTAGCCATACACAAACGAATAAATGGATCATAAAGTTAGACCTGCGCATTTAAAATATTTTTAAATTTTACAACACGTGCAAATTTAGCGAAAAATTTAAAATTTTTAAAAATTTATAATTTAAAATATTTAATTGAGGCTCTGGCCAGACGTGCAGTAAAATGACGCTAGCTTCAGCAGTAAAATGAAGCTGCAGTAAGGCAGTAAAAACTTTTTATTTAATTAATATTTTTAAAAAGAAACAATGTGAATGAGTTAAATGCAAATACCATACTGTTATACAAATGCGTTGCGCTTCACGCAAATAAATAGGTCCGAAACCATCCGTGCAGCGTGAAGCGGCGTAATTATCTGGAAATGCACCTTTTCGCGTTTTTTAAGCGACATTTCCAGCTCCGTCTGGCCAACTACGCTTGATTCCATAGAGTGTATTTATAAACTTTACTGCAGCTTCATTTTACTGCTGAAGCTAGCGTCATTTTACTGCACGTCTGGCCTGAGCCTAAATGACGACAAAATGTAAATGTATTTGAGTAAAGTATTTTAAATACAAAATATATTTAAAATGTATTTAAAATACAATTACAAAATAGATATTTTCGATACTAGTGCGGAAAAGTAACATTTTTCCATTCGAGGCGAAGTTGTAAACCGCAGCCGAGAATGGAAAAAGATACTTTTCCACGCGTATCGAACAATATTTTTTCTAATAGTTTTTGAAAAAGAACCCAAAACATACTTTTTATACATAATTTAAAATAATTTTATATACTTTATGAAAATATATATAATATTTAAATTTGACGGTTGGTAGCCGTGGTAGTATTGACTACCAACCGTACTTTGGTGCACTATATTAAGGCGAAGCATCACCACGTTGGTGTAAAACCTTCTTTAAAAAGATTCGTTAAACATGTTTTTCAAGAAATGTTTATATATTTTTGGAATTTTATAAATTCAGCTTCGTAGCTCAATAGAATAATTGTTTCTTGATACTGTCAACTTTTGGTAATTCTATTTAGTAATACGTATATTAAAGAAATCTCGAATTCCAATATTCAGAATTTTCAAAAAAAGGAATGTCAAATTTCTTTTCAAATGTAGTAATAAAGACAATTATTGTAATACTTTAGTTTACAGAAACGATCATTCTATTGAGCTACGAAGCTGAATTTTTAAAATTCCAAAAATATCTAAATATTTCTTGAAAAACATGTTTAACAAATCTTTTTAAAGAACGTTTTACACCAATATTTAGTCACGTGGTGATGCTTCGCCTTAATGATCATGATGTTCATGATCTGTGTGATCAGTTACAAAAGAAAATAGGTTAGTGATCGCAGGTTTTTTTAAATTTGGTGCAAAGCTCAACTTTATGGAGCTGTTATTCCATGTTGCGATCGACATTGTCGAACTTTTTCTTTTCCGCACTAGTTTCCCTTCTCTTTTCTCTTTCCCACACAGTATTACTTTTCCACACTCTTTTGGATATCACAAAGTAAGACTTTTTCAAACACTATTAGAAAAATGTATTTTTCTAATGTGGAAAAGTATTATTACTGTATTAAAAATACATTTTTCTAATAGTGTTTGAAAAAGTCTTACTTTGTGATATCCAAAAGAGTGTGGAAAAGTAATACTGTGTGGGAAAGAGAAAAGAGAAGGGAAACTAGTGCGGAAAAGAAAAAGTTCGACAATGTCGATCGCAACATGGAATTACAGATCCATAAAGTTGAGCATTGCACCAAATTTAAAAAAACCTGCGATCACTAACCTATTTTCTTTTGTAACTGATCACACTGATCGTGATCATTAATATAGTATACCAAAGTACGGTTGGTAGTCAATAATACCACGGCTACCAACCGTCAAATTTAATGGAAAAGTATCTTTTCCGCACTAGTATCGAAAATATCTATTAGAAACTCATTGAAAATACAAAATACATTTGTATTTAAATACGTATTTTAAATACATGTAATTGAAATACTGCCCAGCCCTGTCTGTCTTAAATATCGATTCATCCAAGTGGCACATAGACATTGGAACAGGCGTTAAAGGATAAGTGAGAACTTTTTCGATATCTGTATTTTGATTAATTGAAATTGCTAACATGCGACTTCTTGAACTTTGTTATTTATTTTTATATATATTTTTTCAATTGAATTACCAAAATTTAGTATTTTATTTTGTTTTATTGGCAATTCAAATCTGGTTGCTGAAGCAGCACACTCGGAAATGAACGTTTCTTTTAACTGCTGGCCGTTTCTCTCAACATTTAATAAAAAATCACTTACTTCTTGCGACGCTGCTCGGCCCGTAGCAATATTGTATAAAAGATCGCTCTGAGTATCTGCACTGTTAAAAGGGTTTATATTTTGTTTTAGCATACCTATAAAATTGTGTAATTGAATAGAATCTTTCTTAATTTGGTGTTTTTCTAAATCACCTGTGATATCTTGCTTTTTCTTTAAACCAGTTATATCATACGTATGCGGGTTGGGTTCATTTCGCCGCGAACGATTCGCCGAGACACGATTCGCCGAGAACAATTCGCCGAGAACGATTCGCCGAGAACGATTCGCCGAGGCACGATTCGCCGAGCCACGATTCGCCGAGAACGATTCTCCGAGAACGATTCTCCGTGACACAATTCGCAGGTGCTTCTAGCGCCATTAAAGATGCATATTAATATTTAATGCTTATTAATATTAAAATTTATAAATATTTTCTGGTTCTACCTTGTCATTGTTAAGAAATAACAATGATTTTAAAGTGACATTAAATATAATTTCTTATATGTTGTTCTTTACATACTAGTTAAAATTCTAATATTTTAGCACTTAGGCCGGTTTCATAATAAAAGCGTTAATGTCCACTTATCTTAAAGTTCCTAATTAACCAATAGAAAACGTGTGTTAACTCTAACAAGCCAATAGAAATCCACCTTTACTTTTAACGGCTCTTTAAAAGTTTTATGAAATATATTAGGCGGTTAAAAGACTGAATTTTGTGATTAAATTTCAATTTTTAATTGGAGCTAATGCGCAGTAACGAAAACTCATACATGCGGGTTTATGTTGGTGAGATTGGGTGTCAAGCGTTCTCCCTCCACATGTATCTACGACCTATCTAATCTGAATACACACCATTTCGCCGCCCACCCATTTCGCCGCAGTCAAAACCTACTACTAACCTAAGCTCGACCTTGGATTTTTAACGGTCCCCTCGTTAAAAAGAAATCGATTCCTACCACTAACCTAAGCTCGACCGGTGCATCTCTCTTTTAGCGGTCCTCTCATTAAAAAAAAATCGTTTCCTACCACTAACCTAAGTTCGACCGGTGGATTTCTCTTTTCACGGTCTCTTCATTAAAAAAAAAAATCGTTTCCTAACACTAACCTAAGTTCGGCAGGTGGATATCTCTTTTCACGGTCCCCTCATTAACAAAAAATGAATATTTGGACTTTATGGATATTTGAATTAATAACTGTAAATAAACTGTAAATTTATTTTTATTATTTTAAATAAAATTTTAAATAATCTACATGTGTAACTAATCTATCTACCATGAAGTTAATTATAAAACTACTATTTGATTTTAAAAGAAAAAATTTTTTATTTTAAAAATGTAATATAATATTATAAAATTACTCTCGGCGAATCGTTCTCGGCGAAATGTACCTTTTCCTACGTATGCGATACCAGCGTTGATCGAATGCTGTGGCTTTTGGACTATCTTTGACGCGCTGAAATTGAGTTGGTAAAATGCGTTATACCAGTTAATCGTCTCTCAGGTATTCTTGAAAAAAATGGTTTGTCGGTCCTCTTCACGCCGAAGAATCCATTTTTGAAATCATTTTCTAAGCCCGGATGAGTTATATGAACTTTTAATAAATTATCATGATATTTTAATAGCCATCGAGAATAATTTCCCTGGTTAAACATAAATTATAAATTTATCATTTTTTGAATTACTTTTTTAAAAAGTTCGAAATCTCCTACACGTATGCTTCGAGTAAACATTAGATAGTAATTAACAAAGGAAATGTACATTGCATAAAATTGTGCAGTTTTACCAAATTCTCCATTTAAAGTTTGGCTTTCATAATTTAAAAAGTCTGTTAACAAATCCTTCAGAGTTCTATTTTCAATTTCAAAATCCAACAATTCATTTGACTGACATGACAACCACATGAATATCTTGATTCTTCAAATACGTTACTGTTGGAATGGAAGTAAATAAATTGTCTAAGAATATTTTGTGATTTAAACCTTCAAGCCCGGAAGCCTTCAAGCCGCGACGTCCTTACAAGGACGACGTAATGGGTTTTTTGCACATCCCGAAAATATATTGCTTTCCTTACTGACGGACGAAGACCAAAAATACAGAAAACTCGGTATTCGACGTATCCTGAAGGCTCAGCTCACTAAGACAACGGAATACGCGAATTTTCTGTACCTGTAATAAATTTTAATGCAGCTCATTACGCCGATTTAATTTTTTGGAATGACTTAAACGTTACTGAGCCACCAATGACTGCAAACATGGAAATTAGTTTACTTAGCGATTCAGAAGCAAGTTTTCCTGATTTTCCAAAATTTCCATGCCACACACAAGCAGTTGAGCGATGAGTTCGTCTTGTAACGGAAGCATCTCTAGCTGTAAGTGGCCGTGAAAACCGCGAGGGATTTATTCAAGCCCGTATCAAATCCAGAGCTACGTTACCATCGTTTGAAACGAAATCAGATTATTTTAAACATAAGTAAAAAGATATTATTATTATAGAGTTTTGTTTTAATTGATATTTTAAATGTATGTAAGTTTGCAGAATACATTTTTGTGTGGATTGTTTGTTCTTTACATTTTCGTCAAAATCAGCTTTTCAACGCATATTTGGAGCCTTTTGAGAAACCTGAGGATGGCAAAATGTCGCTTTCACTTTTTGCATAGTGTTCTACAAAAATACAAAAGGAACATTTTGGTAAGTTTGACATTAGTTTTACTTTAAAAAGTGAAAAGATATAGAAAAATATATGCATTGATAAAAGCAGCGTTTTTCCAAAACTTTGACTGCCGTGAGGAATCTGAAGATGATAAAATATCCGTTTCAGATTTTGCACACTTTTTTTTAATTGTAAAAGGCACCTTTTTAAAAGTGATTCATAACATAAATTCAAACAAAACCATTTTTCGTTCCACCCTAATTGTCCAGTGACCAGAAAGGTAGTAGTAATTTCTTTTACATTTTTATGGCTTGGTTTAAAAAATATTTTACCATTATAATTAAGTATTTATTTTTGTTTTGGCCGGAGCAATTATCGCAAAACAATGAAATTATGACTGATGGTTTTCCTGTTGTCGATCTGTTGTAAATAATCATATAAATTAGATGATATTTCATTAGCTCCCCGTTTGCCATTTTTCTCTTCCCATAGATAGCATATCGTCGTTGCACCTGCAAAACCCGACATGTGCATTTTAGTAAATTATTCAGGAGAAGGTTTAAACTGATTTGTTTTGTTTCTGTTTGAAGTACAGACTCCACGTATAATTTTACGTTTTATACGGCCTAATTGACAATTTAATAACATTATAATTAAAACCGAAATTATATGAATCTTATAATTTGTTTTATTAATAAATTTAGTGCACATAGCTGATTTAAGTTGCACCATAGCGTATTTAGAAGACACACATTTTATTATTTACACATAAGGTAAAACACCCAGCACTTGAACACCGCAAGAAATGGAACTAGCACTTGAACAGATTTTTGAAATTGTATTAATGCAAAAACGGAATATTCATAATAAGTAATATCCGTATTTTATAATTACTAGATGATTTAGCAATTGATTTCTATAAGTTTTTTTAAATTATAAATCGAAATAATTATATTTTTGTTAACTTGAAAGTTGCAATGTGGAATAGCCGATAAGCATGCTACTTTTGCCATTGAAAGTTACTACACCTTAAACCGCGCAAACACAGTTTTTAGGTTATGAACTTGAACTCGAAAAAACTAACATAAAATGATCACGTTTGTCCATTACGTTTGTCATACATAAATAAATCAATGTTGCCAAATGTATCTTTAGAATATCGATTGGATTTTTGTTTGATTTTGACTGATTTTTACTATTTTCACACGTGTTCAAGTACAACCACCACCGGAGTGTTCAATTACGACTGCGATTCAAAGAGATTGTTCAATTACTGATGCATTTGAAGTATATTTTAAAAACCTTGTAAAAATATGATAATTTTATTAATTATTCCTTTTTTCTTTGCTATTATATGCAAAACTATCTATATTTTCATAAATAACATATTTTAATCAAATTAATCGAATTTTATTTGCTTAAATTAGAGTGAAATAGGTTTTACTTTCAAAACTGTTCAACTAGTGGGTGTTTTACCTTAGTAGCGCTTTTTGATTTACCTTCATTCAAAAACTATTTTACAGAAAAAAAAGAAATTTCTTTTATGGAAATGTCCGGCTTGAAACCCTTAATCGAAATCTGTACTTAACGCATTTTGCTCAAAATGTGCACATGTCGGGTTTTAAAGGCGCAACGACGTTATGTAATGTTACATCTAAAAACTTCAATGATATTGATGCAATTTTGCGAAAAGAAGTGACAAAAGATCATTTATTTACAGTTTGGATTATCTACACCACATGCTTGGATACGATTTTTAGAATGCTGCTTACATTTATCATACAAACTAGACATAAAGAAATGGCAAGCACGCACTGCAGAAGAGATGGAAAACGTGCAGACTCGATCAAACAATGTAAAAAAAGGTTTTCGTTTGCAATTACGACTTATTCTCGATCAGCCAAAACCTGGATTTGGTACTACAAACGATGGGAATACTGCTCGACGATTTTTTGAAAATTTCCTCTATAACAGGAGTTGATAAAGATTTAATAAAACGTTTTTACGTAATATTACAAACAATTTCAAGTGGTCACCACATTAGTTTAAGTAAATTTAGAGAATACTCAATACAAACAGCTCGTAAATTTGTGCAACTGTATCCATGGTACTATATGCCAACTTCAGTCCATAAACTTTTAATTCATGGTACAGAAATAATATCTTATTCTTTATTGCAGATCGGACAAATGGCTGAAGATGCTCAGGAAACTAGCAACAAATACATTAAAAGATTTCGAGAAGACTTTTCAAGGAAAACTAGCAGAATGAATACAATGGAAGATGTTTTTTTACGGCTCTTGGTAGCTTCAGATCAATTTATTTCAAGTATAAGAAAATTGCCACACAAAAAATTAAAATCAGTGTTGCCAGAAGCAATCAGATTATTAAATCCACCATCCGTTGAAATGAGTGACGCAGCCTCCAATGTTTCCACACCACAGTCAAGTAACCATAACACTGATGATGATTTTACAGATGAAGAAGACTTTGATTCACATTATACCTTTTCTATTTGAGGTATCTTACTAATAAGAATATTTAAACATACAATTTTTTAACGGTTAATTTAGCGGTAATTTTATTTTTGTTATTATTATTATTATTATTATTAGTACCTGGGTGTATATTCTTATTTTATTCTAAAATATTCTTATTTTTAGTAACACAAGAATGACGTAGGTTCTCTTATAGTATTGATAATAATTAATAACTGATAAGTAAGAAATTGTTATTGAAATATATTTGTGGAAAATATAAGCGAAGTTCTATCGAACGAGGAGTGCGCCGACGCTAATGCTGAGGTGCGGCAAGGACATGCGCATGAAACAGAAGAATTCAAGCAATGAAAAGTAACGTAACGAACGAGCGAGTAAAGAATTATAATATTCAATGTCAATGTGTTTTAAGTTAGTTTTGCATAATAATAATACAATAAATTAAATTCATTTAAAAACGAGTTTCTTTATTAAACATTCTCATGGTGCAGAAACCAGGAACCTTTAAAAACGAGTAAAGTAACTAAAGTGAAGTAATTAAACGATATTGTCTTATTAAATTTAGTAAAGATGGAGCGTGTAGCGGTAAAGAGTTCCAGAACTCTAGTTACTAAATTAATAAACGGTGCAAAAGACCTTTTAACACAAAACGAGAACGTGAACGAACTAATAGTGATGCGAGACAGATTAATAAGTGCAAACGAAAACCTAGAAATTGCAAATCAAAAAATGGTACCAATTTTGGAAGTGAATGAAATGGAAAAACAATGCGAAAAAATGCTAGATTATCAGGACAACATTAGTGAAATGCTTGCGAGGTTAAACATCAAAATTGGAAAACAAGATCGTCCACAAGATGAAGCAAGATCCGCAAGAAGCAACGATTACCAAGGTAGGAGTAACGTTAAATTATCTAAGTTAGAGCTCCGAAAATTTAATGGAGATATTTCTGAATGGTCCATTTTTTGGGAGCAATTTCGAACTGCGGTTCACGAAAACGATACAATTGAACCATCAGCGAAATATAATTACCTCGATCAATGCTTACGAGGGAAAGCCAAAAACACGATAAGTGGATTTACGCCGTCAGAAAAATCCTACAATGATGCAATTGACTTGCTGAAAAATGAATACGGTAACGAACAACGCATCATTGACCACCATATTCAGAAACTATTAAATATAACGCCAGTTAAAAATAAATTAGACGCTGCAAGTTTAAGAAATTTATACAACACGATATCTGCAATATCAAGAAGTTTGCTAGCAGCAGGTGTAAAAGAAAATGAATACGGTATAATGATAAAATCCGTATTATTAAACACAATGCCGTACGTCATGAAAATAGAGTATTACAAGATGCATCCTATAGACCCTCAAATAACTATCGGAAAACAAATAAATGATTTATTAAATTATTTAAAACGCGAAGTAGAATCCATAGAAATTGCACAACCAACAACGAGTAAAACGCAAGAAACGGAAGTTACTAAAAAACATGAACGGCGTGACAATAAAAACGAAAATTACAAGTCACAGAAAAATTACACCACAGCGAGATTACTAACGACAGCAGTAAATGAATGCTTATTTTGCAAATCGAAACAACATAATACTGAGAATTGTAATTCCAAGGATATTACAATTCAGCAAAAAAAGGACATTCTGAAAGAAGAAAAACGATGTTTTCGTTGTACAAAATCGAGTCATAATTCGAGATTTTGTCGATCGAAATCAAATTGTGGAAATTGCAAGAGAAGACACGTAACTTCAATGTGTGATCCGAATTACGTAAAGGAACAAACTAACGCAAGTAACAACGCTGTAAGCTTGTTTACGAAAAACAATGAAAATAGTGTATTCTTACAAACGGCGAAAGCTTACATAGGTGATTTAAACGAAACAAGTTCAAACGCATTCATTCGTTTGGTTATTGACGGAGGTTCGCAATTATCATACATTAAAGAAAGCGTATCACGAAAATTGAACTTAAAAATCATAGGAACGCGTAAGTTGATCGTTATGCCGTTTGGGAGCGAAACGAGGAAAACTCCTAAAATATACAACAAAATTGAAATAACGTTAACGTCGCAATACGAAAATAAATCAATAACGATAACTGCCATCGAAGTACCAGAAATTTGTTATGATGCATTTCAAACGCCAAATGTAAATCATCCATTAATTTCAACATTAAATATGGCAGACGCTTCAATCGGAAATATAAAAACAATAAACGGAATAGTTCTTTTAATTGGAGCAGACAATTATTGGAAAATCGCGACAGGTGAATTTATTCGTTTGACTGAAGATCTAACAGCAATCAATACAAAATTAGGTTGGACCCTACAAGGACCAAACATTGATAACGACAACGAAGACGAAACCAGCGCAGCTGTTGTTGTATCTGCATTAAATGTTCAAGGACTCGACGAGAATGCTGATGTAAGTATTCAACAATTATGGAAGCTGGAAACGATAGGAATAAATGACCGGGAAACGCAGAGCGATTTCACAAACGAATTTATGCAAAACAAAATAATTTTGAAAAACGAACGTTACGAGGCATCTTTACCGTGGAAAATTGATTGTCTCCTGCATAACAATTTTAATAATGCTTTGGCGCGAATGAAAAGTCTTACATTTAAACTTACCAAGGAGGCAAAAATAATTACTTACGATCAAGCCATACGCGAGCTTATTAACAACGGAATAGCAGAAAAGGTAACGACTACAATTTTACCAGAAAAAATGTACTACATGCCCCATCGACCAGTTTATCGTGAAGATAAAACGACGTCAAAAGTGCGGGTAGTGTTTGATGCTTCCAACCATTCGCAAAATTGCCCATCGTTGAATCAATTATTGCATTCGGGTGAAAATTTGGTGAACGATTTAATGCGCATTTTATTAAACTTTCGTAACGGAAAAATAGCAATAATAGCGGACATTGAAAAGGCATATTTACAAATTAAATTAAGTGAACGTGATAAAGACTGTCAGAGATTTTTGTGGTATGAACATTCCATTACGGACACGCAAATATTGCCACCAATGCAAGAGTATCGAATGACGCGAGTTTGCTTCGGAGTAACAAGCAGCGCATTTATCTTATCGGTAACATTAAAAAAAATGTGTTCTTCAGAATCAACTTACGTAGATACAGCAAAACGCTTATTAAATTCATTCTACGTGGATGATTTAATTTTAACCGTGAATTCTTTGAACGATGCAATTAAATTGTATAACGAGAGTAAAAACATACTTAAAACGGGGAGTATGAATTTGCGTAAATGGCATACGAATGATGTAGATTTTCAAAACTACATTAAACAAAACGAAATCGAAAATAATTCGTCAAGATGTCCAAAGGTTTTAGGGCTATATTGGGATACAACCAACGATAATTTGTATTTAGATTTGACCTCAATAATTTCATTCGTTAATGAAAATAAAAGTTGCACTAAACGAAACGTGTCACGAGCCATTGGAAGGATTTACGATAATAGCAAAGATTTTGTTACAACAAATCTGGAAGTTAAAAAACGATTGGGATGACGAAGTGCCGTCCGATTTCAAGGTTGCGTGGGAAAAATGGTGCAATGACCTAAGAAATTTAGATTTCTACGTAATTCCAAGAAACATTGTGTCAAATACGAATTCAAAGTTTGAATTACATGTCTTTAGTGACGCCAGTCAAACCGCGTACGGCGCAGCGGCTTATCTCCGCGAAATAATGAACGATAAGGTCGGCGTAAACCTTTTGATCGCGAAAAATCGTGTCGCGCCACTGAAGGGAAATGATTCTACCGGACTGACGATACCGAAGCTAGAATTAACAGCCGCTTTGTGCGCGTCTCGATTAAAAGATTATCTTATCAAAAATTTAAATATAAAATTTGAAAGTGTAAATTTATGGACGGATTCCAAAATAACGTTGTATTGGATAACCGGCGACGCGGAAAGATGGAAACCGTATGTGCAAAATAGAGTTACCGAAATTCAAAACATAACGAAAGACTCTGTTTGGCGCCACTGTGTCGGCAAATTAAATCCTGCGGATTTATTAACGCGAGGAGTGAACGCTAATGAACTTTTACATTGCGAATATTGGCTTAACGGACCAAAATTTTTATCATATTTAAATGATGATTGGTTAATTGACAATAACTTTAATGAGATTTTTAACGAAGAAAGTTTATGTGCTATTAACGTGAGTGAAACGAATTGTAAAACGGAACCAATATTTTCTTTGGACAAATATGAACAGTTAGAAAAGTGCTTACGCATTACCGCATACGTGAAACGCGCGTTTCGGAAAATTAAAAGTTCGCCTTTGGCATTAACTGCTGAAGAAATAAACGAAGCCGAACGTTATTGGATCAAAATGGATCAACGTATTTTCAAAAATGAAATCAATGATTTGAAGAAAAATAATACCGTCAACAAAAATTCGTCTATTTATAAATTAACGCCCTTCATAGATGAAGACGGATTATTACGAATCAAGAGTCGTTTGCAGGAATCTGAACTTTCCTACGACACCGCAAACCCAATCATTTTAGCCAAAAATTCGGTATTTGTTGAAAAATTAATTTGGAAAATTCACAATGGTTGTTTTCACAGTGGAATAAACTTAACGTTAGCCGAATTACGAAAACGATTTTGGGTAATACGCGGACGACAAAAAATAAAAACTACAATTAGTAAATGCGTAATTTGCAAGAAATTGCGTGGCAAACACGGACACGAATCCTTTGCACCCTTGCCAAGGGAGAGAATTTTGATGTCCAGACCCTTTGAAAATACCGGTGTAGATTTCGCCGGACCTTTGTACGTACTTAATGAAGGTAACGAAAAACGGAAGTCGTATTTAATGCTGTTAACTTGTGCAGTGACGCGAGCAGTGCATTTAGAGCTGGTTTTAGATATTACCACTGAAAGTTGCATTAGAGGTTTAAGACGCTTCATCGCAAGAAGAGGAGTACCCAGTACTTTCTATTCAGATAATGCAAAAACATTCAAAAGAACTTCTCTTGAATTGACAAGGCTATACGATATGCTGCCAAACGAAGAAATGACGAATTTTTCAACAAAACAGCGCGTAGGTTGGAAATTTATAGTCGAGCGAGCTGCATGGTGGGGAGGTTTTTGGGAACGAATGATAAAGGTAGTAAAAGATTGCTTAAAATTCGCTCTAGGAAAATCACTCGTGAATATTGAAGAGCTTCGAACAATTTTAACGGAAATAGAAGCAACGGTAAATTCGCGACCCTTAACTTATATAGACGACGACAAGGAAAATTTGGTAATTTTATCACCTTCGAATTTTCTGTTGGGTAATCAACAAGAATGCAATTTACCAAGTTCTAACGTAAATTCAAAACGTGATGTAATCATACGAAAATGGAATGAACGACAAAGAATTTTATTAAAATTTTGGAAACGATGGTCTGCTGATTATTTACAACAGTTGCGGACCGCCCACGGAAACAAATGGCCATCCTCAACTAAACCATTTAAGATTGACGACGTTGTGTTGGTACACGATCAGTGCGCGCCGCGTTTAAATTGGAAGATGGCAACAATAAGCCAAGTGTACCCTGGCAGAGACGGAAAAATTCGTGCTTGTGAAGTGCGGTTAGCGAATTAAACTTTATTAAGACGTCCGATACAATTATTGTACCCGCTGGAGATTCAAATTGCTGGCCGGGAGGATGTGGAAAATATAAGCGAAGTTCTATCGAACGAGGAGTGCGCCGACGCTAATGCTGAGGTGCGGCAAGGACATGCGCATGAAACAGAAGAATTCAAGCAATGAAAAGTAACGTAACGAACGAGCGAGTAAAGAATTATAATATTCAATGTCAATGTGTTTTAAGTTAGTTTTGCATAATAATAATACAATAAATTAAATTCATTTAAAAACGAGTTTCTTTATTAAACATTCTCAATATTTAAAATTCTTCGTACCCTTGCCAACCTTTATTTAGACGTGTTGAACAGTGTTAAAGAATCATGAAAATCAATAAAATACGTATATGCAAAAAAGTTTTTATTATAAATATAAATTTTAATTATTCAGTAAAAAAAAATATAAAATCTTAATTTTAAGAGGTCTAAGACCTCTTTCCACACTATATTGCGAGAATGACGTGGATTCTCTTGTGGTAATAGTACCTTTAGTGCAGTAGGCCTCTGATGGCCGGTTTCAGCAACCTTAACTTAAATTTAATCTCAGATTAAATTAACCCATGTTAAATATGAACCAATGGAAAACGACTAAAAGTCATAAAACCGATTTCTATTTGTTCATATTTAACCTGGGTTAATTTAATCTGAGATTAAATTTAAGTTAAGGTTGCTGAAACCGGCCATGAGACTCTCGAAAATGCAACATACAACATACCATGCATAAAGACGGATGTATTTAAGTCCACTCCAACAAACTCAAAAGTTTGGCCCTGGGCTTTGTGCACCGTAATAGCAAATGCTGGTCTAACAGGAAATTGGTGCCGTTGCATGGTACATCCGAGTTGACCTTTTGTAGAGTCGAGAGTGATTCTAGGAATATGCACTTCTCTGCCTGATTGTTCACCAGTGACGATTTTTGCTTTTATAATGTTATTACAGAGACTTGTAACAATAAAGCTATATTCACAACCTCCAAATTAGTACGTAAAATTAGTAGCCAACTTAGTACGTGAAATTAACGCAACTTTGGCAAGTGCGATAGCATGGAGTTGTTCACAACGTCGAAATTAGTGCGTATAAATTAGTGCGTAACATAGCGATACGTGAAAGCTTGCAAGGTCCAAGCTTTTCGCACTAATTTCGGCTACTAAGTACTAATTGGCACCTGCGCACACTCATCGCTGTCACTTCGTTTAATTTCGTGTCGGATATTTTTATTTCGGTAAGTATAACCTCGAATATTTGCACATGTTGGTTTTAATTGTGGTGCTTTTGGTTCGACTTATCACTATTTATAGAAACCTGTGTTATAGATTTTAGAAGTTTCAGTTATGGCCGTTAGATAGCCTCGCAAATGTCTGCGTTAATTTAAGGTTAATTTGGAATGCTCTGTGAGCAGTTGACTTGCGTTAATTTCGGGTACTAAGTTACGCTACTAAGTTACGTACTAATTTGAGGTTGTGAATTAAGCTTAAGTCTTGTTCCATTGCACAAACCTTCCGATATATCCAAATTGCGCAGTAACATTATTATCGCATTTTTTTTCAAAGCCAATTCATGTGGTGGCAAATCTGAAAGATTGATCGAATTAAGGAATTCTGTGGTAAATTGAAGTGCTCCTTCGGGTTGATCCTTTATGGAATCGTAGCTGTGATAAATTTTACACTCTCCGGGAAGTTTGGCAATGATATCATTGTTGATCCGATCCACATCTTTATTGAGTGGCGCGAGTATGGCTCTCTCTTTCATGCCTTCGTAATTTTCATTGCCAAAACAGGTTCCAAACACTTCCTCAATGAGATTGTTGTCGGAAACGATATCTTCTGGCAATTCAATTTCTTCCATTGTATTAATCGGCAATTCTCCATTGCCTAACTGTAAGAGATATTCAGCAAATTGCCGTTGCTCCGAATCAACACGCATATTTTCTTCAAGTGAAAACTTCTGGAAATGTGGCCATAAAGAATATTTTTTAATGGAAAGATCTAATAGCTCATTTCTATTCGCTCGTGGCTGTACAGGAAGACATTGACGAAAATCTCCTCCTAGTACCATCACTTTGCCACCAAAAGGGAAATGCGGATTTACAACTTTTCGTAAAAGTTGATCGATATTATTCAACCCATATTTAGAAAGCATCGGAGATTCGTCCATAAGAAATATATCTGTTTCAAATAATTCTCTGGCTTTGGGGGATCCCGGTTTGATACTCGAAAGTTACTCTGGTATAAGTGGTACTTTAAATCCAAAGGTTTTATGACAAGTGCGACCGTTAGGCAGCAGTATGGAAGCTATGCCGGTAAATGCCATACATTTCACTTTGCGACGTCTTCCAGTAAGCATGTGGTAGAGAGTTTTATAGATAAAAGTCTTCCCAGTACCCCCTGGACCATCAACGAAAAAACATTTTGTCCCAAGATTAACATCATCTAATGCATGAAGTATAGTATCTACAATTTCTATTTGTTTTCCTCTAAGAAGCCCATACATTTGCTCTCCCAGTGCTGACGATTCGTCGGAATTTAGAATAACGTGATTGATTTCGTTCTCGTAATTATCAATATCGTCAAAGCCAAATGTCTGTACCCAGTATCGAAAGTTTCTGCCTTCTGTAGCTTCAGTGTTTAATTTATAGGCAATAATTCGGTAAGCCCGCTTAATTGCGTCTTCTATAGATTGTCCAATTCGCCGAACCGCATATATAAAATCTTCTGCCAAGTTTTCTTTAAATGTTTCCCAGAGCCGCTTTGGGTTTTCAGGAGATCCAAAAATCAATATTTGCGTAAAAAGGCTTCTCATAGCTGTAGGCATTTTAGATAGTGAAGATTCTCGTAATCTATCTATCCATTGTTGATCGTTCGAACAGTTCGAAGATCTTCAAAACTTGTTGCGTCTTTCACATGATAAAGCAACAATCGCAAGTGGTATAATTCCGGTTGGGCAATGTAATTAACATTGTGAATTCTACCAACCACTCGCAGCTGGCGAACTCTCGGTACCCATTCACTCGATCTTCCAATCCATCTAAAATGTTCGGGCATCTGCCAATAATAATAAAACGAAACAGCTTGAGAATGCCCATTTGTTCGATTAATCTCTTCTTGTTGCTTGATCCTTGCATTGTGTGTGAAGTAAGCTTCTAATGTTAAACCTCTTTGTCCGATATCGGCTAAATCTTCCTGGGCTTGGTCTAAGTTCGAGATTCGATATTGACCTGACAAATGTATGTTCAAGCGTTGAACACTGTGACTTTTTTTTTGAATTTCGAAAGAAAATAATCGCCAAATGCTTCTGGCGGTGTAATACACCGTCCTTCAATATATGTGTTTGCTTCATTGCAAATAAGTGTTGTTTGTTCTTGAACAACTTTAATCGATGCACAGTCGTGTCCCTTGTATACGTATTTGTAAAGGTATTTCACAGCCAGAATGCTTCCCACATACTCCACATTAATATGACAATTACATTTTTTCAGTAAAAATGCTTTATAGGGATTTACATGACGATTGTCTCGTGTTATTCGACGGCCATGTTTGTCCTTCCGATAAATGGCATGCTCATGTAAAAATTCGGAATTTTGAGGGTCCAACTTCGGGTTGTAGCGTAGTCGATAATTTGGTTTTCCATCGTCCACTAAAGATGTTTCTTGCAAAAAAGATTTCGGGAAGTCGAATCGACACTTTGTTCGACCATTTTTGTTGACCATGCAGGTTGCATCTGGATTTAATTCTCCGCATAGATTGTGAATCATCCACTTGAGTACGAGTTCTCTTAGCAATAAATCATCGTCGCCAGGTATTTCAGCAGAAATTAAGTCGTCTAATTCATCTGGTTGGTGAATCTTGTCATCCGGAGCCATAATAAGAAGCAAGTGCATAATGTGGGAGTCCTCGCTTTTGGAATTCTATAGTATACACAAAAGCGACGGCCTTTCCAAAAATTTGCCTTTTGTCCAAATCTTCTATTATTTGATCAAATTTCAACTTCGCAACTCTGGCTACGATATCAGGACGATTTTGTGGGAGTTGCTCCAAAGTAGTTCCATCTTCCAAATCAATTCGCAACGCTTGTTTAATTTCTGGCCAATTAGGATTTGACGTCATTGTGATAAAGAAATCGGGAGATCCAAGTCGTCGAACGATAGCCATGGCATCTTCAAAATTCTCTGTATAATATCGACTTGAACCAAGAAATGAAGAATGTAAAATAATTTTTTCACCAACGGTAGCGTTCTTCTTTTCGGCTAGTTCATTAATGAAACGTGTCACTTCAGTATATTGCTCTGCAAGAATCTTCTTTTGATTATTTTTTATCCATTGAATCCGGTCACGTTCTACACCAATGTACGTATCCACCAAGTATTGTTGTAGTAATCTACCACCAAAATGAGAAATCTTCATAAGTAAGTATTTTATTTATAGGCCAATATTGTAGCAAAAAAGGTATGAAAAATTCCGAAAGTTTTCAAAAGAGACAACATTGGAGGAGGTAAAAAAATTATAAATCCTATTTTGCACCCTTTTCCAACCCCAGGAACATTGTTAAATTAACAAAAAACGTTTTTCAATAACTTTTTGAAATTTCTTATGCAAATTAATAATCACAAATATTTACCGTGTTCCGGTCATCGTAGCGTAGCAGGGTGCAAACTTTATAGAAGGTGTCTAATAATTTATTAAAATGTTCTCCAAGATTTGCATACATTTCGGAATTTTTTTTCATCGAGTTATTGCAAATTTACACTCTTTTAACAATGTTCCGGGGAGCAAAAATCGAATTTAATTTTTTTTTACCTGTTACAATGTTGTCCCAAAATGTAAAAGCTTTTGCAATTTTTGTCTAACTTTTCACTTTTTAAGTCCCGATGACTGACCAATTACACGATATCAGTGCACTGTTCCTTTTTTCATTAATTTTATTTTTAGAATGAAGAAAAATTCGCATTACACTGAAAATGAGAAGATGTTGTTGGCCATCATGCTGGTAAAGGAGTATCCGGCAATCGAAAATAAAAAGACTGACGGTGCTTCTGTACAGCAGAAACAATTGGAGTGGGATAACCTGACTGCTGAATATAACAGACAACCTGGAGTGGTGACGAGCAGGGATTCCAAACAACTAAAGACGTTGTGGAAAAATTTGAAGCGAAGGCAAGTATTTTATTAGTATTAACACGTTAACCGCTTGAGACCAGCAAATGAAACTATTTATAACTTTTAGAAAACGCAAGCAAACTACGTTTGAAAGGCATCAGGCTTTATTAACTAGTGGAGGTATTGCAGGAAAAGCAATACCAGATCCAGTGCTGGATCTCGTTGCTGATGCTGCAACATATATGGACGTTACCTTATGAAATACTTTTGATAGCACTGCTGGGTTAATCAGTGGTAAGTAATAAAACTATTTATGTATAATTTCTTGATTCTTTCTTAGTTTGTTGTTAATGATTCTAGGACGTAACAGTAAAACTTTAGAATTTTTTGTTTTTTCATCCACTCTGTATCGCTTCTATTTTACCCGTAGTTACTCATTGGTTGCAGACAGATATCCCCCTACGGCCTTCCAACTCGCAAATTGTGCTACCGGGAAGGGAGTGAATCTCGCTTTTTTGTTTGCAACTCTGTCGTAAGTGGATGTGTTGCCGCACCGCAACAAAATATCCCCCTAGGATCTCCTAACTCGGAAAAGTGTGGTACTTCCTAGCTACGCATCGTACTAACAATCTAATAAGAAAGGATCAATCGTCCGGGGATCAAAAGTCCGGATACCGAGAAGATTAACTTACGCAAAAAAAGGATTGCTAATCAAGTTGCCGCAGATGAGGAGTTGAATCGTTTACGAGTAAGTTTTGCCAAAGAGGATTTGAAGAGAGCTCGATATCAATCTGAATTGGCAAGACTTGAATTAGAGAAATTTAAAAAAGAAAACAATTTGTAAAGTCTCAGTTAATACGCTTTTACAATAACAAACTCGCATGCGCCAAAATAAATCGAGAATTAATCTTGGTTAGAGCAAGATCGTTTTCCGAGGTTCAATTGTGATCTCGGATCGTGTCGAATCTAGGATTATTACGACTATTGGTAGCATTTTCGAGCGATCCGAGAATTAATCCTTGAGGAAGACTTTACTAAGGGAAATGTTAATGGGGTGGTTTCCCTTTGCCTTCCCCATAGTCCACAGATCGATTTTGGATTTTTAGATCACAGCACATATCCGACTTAATCAAGATTAGAACCGCGGTTTCCCGCTCTGTTCATAATTCATAAAAGTGCCAATATCTCTAAAACGATTGATTTTTTACTAAGGTCATATATTGATAATCTGATCAGCCATGAACTGGCCTAGCAGCCCTTCAAGGGATATCGTTGAATTTTGGGACACCCTATATAAGTTTTAATATTTTTTACCAACTTATTTACCTCATATTATGGAAGTGTCCGAAATATATTATATTCCAAAGAATTTAGAGTATGTAAATTTTAACTAATTTTAAACAATAAATTAATATATTTTGCATTTTAGAATTCAAAAAGACATTCAATATGAGAAAAGGCGCAATTACGTTGTTTGCGATATTCACTTTAGTGATTATCCACATTGGCCAAAGCGGTAGATCAATCTATACAAGTATGAAGGAACACATGGCGGATATAGCCCATGCTCGTACATCGACAGGTTTCTCTACACATTGTCTGGACACAGATCACTCCTTAGATTCCAATCGGATTGAATTACTGCATCTTGGATGCAAAGGCTGTATGCTGACTCTATTGGAGGGATTGGAGATTAAGAATGCGTTGTTGAACAAGAAGAATCTATCCAATCTACAAAAGGAGCTGAATAACATCAGTTCCCCACTGTTGTTCCAATCCCTTTAATGATTGGATCGTTTCTTCTCTGGTTGCACTTTCCTTTTCTCATTCCTCCTTACATTTATATTTATCGCATAATCCCTTAAAATTTTTTCTTTCAGTTGGTATCTAAAGTTTTCCTATTTAAGGCAAAACTTTTACGTATTTTATTTGAAGTTTTTGGTGTCCCTGAAGAAGAAGTGGTATATCCTTTCGAAACATTTGACGAATAAATTTTAATAGATTTACATAGCTTGAGCAATTTATTCCGATATAGAATATCACATTCTAGATTTTAATCTTTAGAAGTGACTGTAAAGAAATTGCATATACATGATCGTCACTGTTCAATAATTATATAATGATGAAATGTCTTTGAACCTGGCTTACATTATAACATTAAAATGGATGCAATTGAGAGATTTGAGGACTTTGGTGACCATAAGAAAGCTAAGTTTGCTCACCATTCGATGGTATTTAGTATCTCTTGTATCGGCAAGTAAACTATTTATGGCACCGACATTTGGCTTATTTTATTTATTCTTAATTACATTAATTAAGGCACTTCAAGACATCGGTCTTCGTGTGGAATGCAGTATTTCTGATCAGGCTAATAAGCCAAATGTCGGTGCCATAAATAGTTTACTTGCTGATACAAGAGAATTACATGTTCGTAAAGGCATTGAAAACAAAATACTTGGTTACCTGGTAGGTGATACAGAAATTGTCCATATTTACGATCCTCCCCGCCTTTTGAAATGTACCAGGAATAATCTTATTGATGCCAACGCGAAATTTATTGGTAGTTGTGGTAATGAGGCCGAGGCATCTTGGTCCGACATGTTAGCATTTATGAATGATGTTGGCGATTTTGACACTAGAATGCTCAATAAACAAGCCGATCACCATATTTTTTTATAAAGATAAATTGAAGAAAGTGAAAGTAACAGCACAGGTATTATCTCAGCGTGTTTCTGCAACTATACCTGGTATAGCAAGATTAAGTAAGACTTATATTTTTTATTGTATTGTTATTTATATTCATTAATTAAATTTTGTTTTAGATACATTAGCTACATTATCAGAAAATGCAATAGGTACTGCGAACTTCTTCTTACTATTCTTTGATAAATTATTTGATTCGATGAATGGAACATCCGTGAAGCCTTCCCGTGGAAAGTGCCCGAGGGTTGCTATTTCATCGCAATCGCCCCACCTTGAATTTTGGACTGAAGTAATAAAAACACTAAACAGCATTACTTTCACAAAGGGAACTAGAAAGTATGTGCCTCCTACAATAAATAATTGGATATCTAATATTAAGGCAATTTTTTTGTTTCACTATTTGTAACATTTCAAATAGGTAATTTTTGTTTCAATTTTTAGGCGTTTCGTTATTTATGGACCGAAAAGAAGAAGGCTGGATTCAAGTTTATTTCGTTACGAAATATTAACCAAGACCCGCTTGAACACTTTTTCGATTGTATACAAAGTCATGGGGCTCGTAATATAAATCCAACCTGTCGCTTTTCTTTGTCACGTCATTTACATCTCTAATAGTTAATAATTACATGTCAAGTCATTCACCAGAAGCTAATTGCAAAAGGATGCCAGTGTAGGGTCGTAAATGCATTGAAAGATTTTCTATCGTCATAAGATTTAAAGTCTGATGAACATAATCCAATAGCTTTAACAGCCATTCCAGAGCATACTGATTTTTCTTTTAGCACAGAACATGGCAAGGAAGATGTTTAAAAATATTGGTGTTTGCCAAACTTGCACACAAAAGATTTACTGAAAACGTCAGAGATGACGTTTTCCCTATCTTGGAAGCTAGGGATTATAGTCCTGAGGCCATAACCAGGCCAAACACCAGTTTTTTTAAACTATTCCAGAAATGTAATGATATTTTACATTACTTTCTTCCAAATGTATGTTAATAATAACGTTAAACGTAGTTTAATATCGTACTTGCACCTTTTTGTGCAAAATAACTTATCATGTTATCATGCAAGGAACATCAAACATTTGATATGTTTTTAAATTTATTTGTATTCTTTTACATACAAATGTATATAGGTAAAATATATAAAGAAAATTTTAAAAGTTGCCGATGGCAGGAAGGGCATTATAAAATGACGTAATTAAGGACGCGGCAGCAAGGAAGTACTTGAAACTAAGAGGAGCAAATAAAGAAGGTGAAGCAGACCAAGCAGTTGCAGTGAAGTTGTACTTATTTAAATAAATAAATATTAATAAATTGTAAAACAGAAACAATCATTAGTTTTAATTTATAAATGTAATTATAATTTTATAAACTAAATTTTATACGGAAAATGTTCACTAATAATAATAATAATTATTTGTAATAAATTTAAAATCGCAAGTAAAAGAATCAAACATTTGAATTCCCGCCGATTTTATCGCTCGACAGCAGCGCTGTTTGTGATAGCAGAATGAACTATTTTTGTCACAAAAATAGGTGGGGAGTCGGGCATCTATGATGGACTAATACAAGATGAAAACAAAGTTACCGCACTCTTACTTTCCGATTTTAAAATCATACCTGACAGATATCATGTTTAGGTTAGATTTCAGGACAACTATTCCGTATTTTATCCAATGGAGTCTGGAGTTCCGCAAGGTAGTGTGTTGGGATCAATCTTGTATTAAATTTGGTATTTACAGCGGACTTACCAACCACCAATGACGTCAGTCGCAACTTTCGCAGACTACACAGCAATAATAGCCTCGCACAGCGACCCTGCCCAAGCATCAAGTATACTCACGTCACATATAACTTAAAGAGGGATACTTATTGTCCACCAGTTACATTAAATGACCAGGAATTACTTCAATCTAATGAGGCAAAATATCTAGGAATTAACCTTGACAGACGCCTCATATGGAAAAAGCAAAAACAACTAGGGTTAAAATTTAGAAATATGTACTATTGGTTATTGGGACGTGGTTGAAAACTGACATTAGAAAACAAAGTTCTACTACACAATGCAATATTGGTCATACGGGATACAACTGTGGGGCACAGCGAGCAACTCAAATATTGAGGTAATACAACAATTCCAATCCAAAGTATTGAGGCTTATCGTTAATACTCCGTGGTACGTTCCAAATGAAGTTATTTACAATGATTTAGGAGTGAAAACTGTGAAAAGTAAAAAGCCAGATTCTGTGAAAGGTACCAAGGATGGTTAAGTGTACACCCAAACAGTCTAGCAGTGAGTCTATTGGATGAAAGCGATCAAACACAAAGACTGAAACGACACAAACAGATTTTCACAAACATGGATTGATCAATGACTTAAAGACAAGCTACTGTTCATCGAATTGGAGAAAGTACATCCTTTGCCGAAAAAATACAATTACTGTCAGAGGATATAAAAAATGCCCCTTCACATGTTTTTGGAGAGCACAATGAGCGCGAAAAAATTGGATATACTTTAAATGTGATAAAAAGGACAATGAACAAAATTTTGTGCCAGCAATGATTTTGTGCGGTTTATATAAAGACCTCGAATTTTACTTAAATAGGCTTATTCGCAATGCTGCAAGTTTAATTACGAACATGGATAATAATTTAGCTGAGCAGTATTAATTCGATTGTGTGCAAATTTGTAGGAGGAAAACGAGTTCATTTTTCTAAATTTTCTAAAAAGGGTTCCTAAGGATACGCAAACTTTAACAGTTCGACATAATATAACATTTGAAAATTAAATGTCAAGTTAATTTGAAAGCCTCACTTACACCACAACAAATTTATCTAACATTAATCTAGGACATACATTTAACCGAGCTTTATAATCTCGGCTATAAATGGTGTATTTTGTATACATACAGATGCTTTGGAGGGCACGTAATGCCGTCGTCGATCCCCCTGGGTTGATAAATTGCCATCATTAATAAAAAGATTCGAGTCACAGGCACATCATTACTCCGATTATTTGTGACTGAAGTAAATTAAACAAAACTGCTGCACTTATATAAATTTTAATTTCTGTTTGTTTTAGATTAACAGAAATACTTTTAGCACAACAAATTTGATAGTACAGACAACAATTTTGCTTCAAGGTGGCGTTCGGAGTATTCTTGGCCGCGACAGGAAGACGTCGTCGTAGCAGTGATAATTTACTTTGTTTGAACACACATGAAAAATAGATACTAGAATACAAATTTTATATCAATTATTAATTATAATAAAATTATAATCATTTGTATTTACCTGGACATTTATTACATAATAATTCCTTATACGGAAAATCGCCAACACTTGAGCTGTTACGTTGAGAAGGCTGAGTTGTCGGTGGACCACATCTAAAAATATTTCTTTTTTAAATTTGGAAGGTAAGAAATAAAGCAACGGACAAAATAATTATAATTTTGTTTAACTACAATTGTTTCAAAATAGACTTACTTTTTAATGTTTCATGTAGCCGAATTTAAGAAAATGATTTTCAAGGTGGGGTAATCGGAACAATTAGGACCGCTACTAAAAATGATTTATATAATAAATATTAGTTTTGTTAACTAATGGTAATTAGACAATTCTTGTATTCGTGGTATTTTTGCTAGTTCTTTTGTACCGATAACCGAGCCAAAACACAGTGCGGGATCAATTCGTCCTTAAAATAATCTTAATGGATACATATTAGAAATAAAACTCATATATTGGATTAAAAAGTTTTCATAGCTCAGTTGTTAAGATTTTCGCCATCTTTGAAGCCTAAAAATTTGATATA
The DNA here is from genome assembly GCA_958510855.1 of Rhagonycha lutea. Taxonomy (NCBI): domain Eukaryota; kingdom Metazoa; phylum Arthropoda; class Insecta; order Coleoptera; family Cantharidae; genus Rhagonycha; species Rhagonycha lutea. The sequence continues at coordinate 42,846,554 of OY294037.1, forward strand.
AGTTAAATTTTTTTGAAACTTAGCTATAAGAAATATAGTAATTCCTTTTGGTTGCTATGTTCATGTGAGGGCTTCGTAACAGTATATGCTGCTCTTATGAGACAAAGGTATGGGTGCAGGGAGGTGAGGTCCCACTTCCTTCTGCATCTTTGTTGAACTTACAGTTTAAATAGGAAACTGAAAGGGAAAAAATGATCTGGTAGCAGTCGGGAATCGAATCAAGAACTCTACGGCCCGAAACTCAACTCTGTGAAAGTTAGTTGCAAAAGATCCTTAGGTAGAGTTACTCAATATCCTTTTGTAAGGAAAGAGGAGTTGCCCAATATCTTTTGGAAGAAAATTAATTACCCTTTCACCCTAGTAAGGTGATGTTAAATGTGAAAGTGGGACGGTGTTAGAATAAAGACAAGGAAAATTTAAACTTACGAAAAGTAAATTGAATATTGGAGGAGCAGGTTGGAGCATTTTTATATTGGATCAAGAAGACACAAGTTTCTTCTTGGGGTTTTACAAGTTGGAGAAGTCGATTGTTTTAATTGTGGTCGGAGATCGGAAAAGAGAACAACCGAACCATATAATTTAGTTATAATCACGATAGGTATACAGTATTAAGGTGAAAGATCTTAACATCTCAATATTGCTGGAGTTGGAGAAACTGTTTATGCAAAATTGTAAAAAATTTCTTATTGTAACATTTTTTTACCTAAATATTACAATACTGAAGCTCTTGACAAAACTTTAGAAACACCTAAATAATAAGAAGTGTGACCTTCTTTATTTGTGACAACTTCAAATATCCTTCTTTATTTAGGAGATTTACTCCATAACTGTCTATACCTGTCCATCATTTCATCTGTTGAACTATCGAGGCAGGTAGCGGTGCAAATTTTCCGAAATTTGTGATACAGACTTCTTGACATTTGAATGAATCCACTCTACCATTAACAAATACACAAAATTACATAGTTCCTGTTATATGCCTGTTATATGCCTGTTATATCCCCAACGTATCATATTAGGTTGCTTGCACGATATATCACATATAACAGGAACTATGTAATTTTGTGTATTTGTTAATGGTAGAGTGGATTCATTCAAATGTCAAGAAGTCTGTATCACAAATTTCGGAAAATTTGCACCGCTACCTGCCTCGATAGTTCAACAGATGAAATGATGGACAGGTATAGACAGTTAGGGCATATGTAATCTCCCCTAATCCAGCAGGTAGAATTTAAAAAAAGTGGTGAACTCCCCTAATTTTGAAGATTTCACCAATAACCCTAGTTGTAAACTCCCCGAATATAATACATTTTAAGTAGGATAATTAAGAAGGACTTAACTAAATTATACATAATAACTAAACAGAAAATTTTCAATTTATTGAAACTTTAAAGTTTAAAATATACACAAAATTCTTAATGAAAACCAATCACCTATAAAACTGTGATGCCGACATGCCCTTAAAGTGAAATTTTGGGGTAAAATTGGTGTCAAACGTTCGAGCATCAATGAGCTTCCAAATTTTTTGTTTGAGCCTCAACCGTCGCGGAGTTCTTCGCGAAATATTTGGGGGGGGGGGAGCTGGAGACATGTTTTCCTATTTTCATAATTATTACGAATTTTTCTGCGAAATCGATGTCTATCGATAGAGCTTCGTTTGAGCTTGAATGAGCTTCCATTCCCATAATTGTATTTTCATTTTCTGCAAAGTTAAGAGTATTTCAAGTTTTGAGTACTCCGAGCAAGTTCTTTTTAAACTTTTTGGTTGAAATAGGTGTCAAACGTTTCAGTATAGTTTGAGCATCAATGAGCTTCCAAATTTCTCGTTTGAGCCTCAATAGTCACGGAGTTACTCGCGAAATTCTTGTGGGGGTGGAGATGTAGACGTTTATCGATTTCTGTTCTTATTTGGAACTTTCTTGTGAAATCGCTGTCTATCGATAGAGATTTGTTGGAGCTTAAATGAGCTTGCATTCTCATCATTTTAATTTTATTTTCTGCAAAGTTAAGAGTATTTCAAATTTCGAGTCCTCCGAGCTGGTTTCGTACGAAAATCTTCCCCATGTTTTGTTTTAATTTGCATATTTGATAATAATTAATGATGTTCCTCGTCAAATAATTGAGTTAATTTCTATCTCTTCAATGGTTATTGTTCACTGTTGGAAGCTTGATCACAGCATCTCCACTTTTTAATGCACGATTAAAATAAAATTTATAATCCTCATAAATTAACAATTTGTTGCCACATTGACCAGTAGTCCAATTATTTCAGACCAATATGTTTGAAAGTATGCAAAAAATAAAGCGGCGCGGCGTTCACAATGAAGTGGGGTATTGCATTGTAGAGAGCTGGCAAGCGCCAATTAGATTAAAGTATTTTCGTCTATCCTTTTCTATGATTAAAAAATTGTTCATTCTGATTGGCTCTTGCTAACTTTCTGCCGAAGCAAGGCAAGACCCCACTTTATTGTGAACACCGCTTAAGAATAACTTGAAATAATAACTTCCCTGAAGTAATAATAATTATAAAAACAATTTTTATATAGCAAACATTTTATGACTCCCCCGGTCTGCGTAAATGTCCTTCATGGACAACTCATGAGCTCTGATGTTCCTAAGATTGCATATAGCCACAAATGTATAAAAACTAGAGCGAATTTCAACAAATAACCTAAGCTCTGATGTGCCAAACTTATCTGTGTATGGATTTCATATTGACAAGAAGTTTTTGTTAAAACAATAATTTGTTTATTAAAAAATAATTTTAATAAGAAAAAAGAAAGCATCTTGAAACAACTACAGACCAATATGTTTGAAAATAAAGAATTTTTTATATGGCACACATTTTGTGACCCTCCCCCCTAGACGTAGATGATTTTTTTTATGGACGACCCCAAAGCTCTGATGTTCCAAACCTGTCTGTACAGATTGCATATTGGCCACAAATTTATAAAAAAAAGGAGCGAATTTCAACAAATAACCTAAGCTCTGGTGTGCTATGATTTTCTAGCTATGGATTTCACATTGACAAGAAGTTTCTGTTGACCTTTTATTTAAAACTAAAAAAGTGCTCTAAAAAGTAAAAAATAATTTTAATAAGAACAAAGAAAGCTGCGTGAAACAACTATAGGCCAATATGTTTGAAAGTACATAAAAAAATAAGAACTTGAGATAATAAACCCATGAAGCAGTAATTTATGGATACCCAACATTTTTACATTTGAAACAATGTTAAATAATATTTTTTAAATTACAAACAAACAACCAAACGTGATAAATGCAAAATAATGTTGTCTAGCGATGTTGTGTAGCATTATTTTGCATTTATAGCCAATAATGAACTGAAAAAATTAAAACTTACATAACGTAACAATTTATTGTAGAAAAACGAACCACAACTACACCAATTATAACATTTTAATTATTAATTGACTTATTTTTTTTATTCCATTTATTTGATTATTTATATTCCTCAAAGTTGGTAGCAATATAAATATTATCCCTAAAGCCTATCTATAAGCTTTATAATCTTATTGCCTAGTAATCCCTCGACGTTAGGGGAGTTTACAACCAGGATTATAAAAAAATAAGCCCCATCTTAAGGTGGGTCGAAATTAGCGGAGTTTACAAAACCCCGATACGTTTTATTCTGAAGAACTTTTGTTTTAGATGATAGATGAGTGAATGGAAGTTACCTTCTCATGCCAATGCCCACAGGTTCGAAACATATGGCGTACCATCCACAAAAGGATTTTTCACTCACCAAATATCTACTTGCTAACCACAGATAATGTTATAAATGGACTTAATGGAAAAGCAGGAAATCGTAGATTAAATGGTAGGAACTCAGAAATATTTATTATATTATCTTTTATTTTTATTTATTATTGTCTATACATCCAATTATTGGCTTTAAATTATGCAATTGATATATTTTAATAGTTTATGAATAAATGGTATTAAATTAATTATTATATTTATAATCTTTCAAGTGCTTTCGCACCCTTCATCAGAATAATACATAATAATTTTAATTTAATTCCATTAATTCGTAAATTATTAAAATATATCAATTAATTTATTATCACGAATTAACAACTAACCAATTTAAATATATTTTGTAAACAAAAATGTATTGCCCCTAAAGTTTTGTCGAGGGGTGTATATTTATTTGAAATATTAGTCATTTTTAAATGAACTTTTTGATGGTACAGTATTGGTTATTTTTACCTCATGAAACTTGAAATAGTAACTAAATATTTGAAATTTAATGCAAAATTTAATCAAATACAATCCACTAAATTGTTCCTTTGAAAATCAATAACCTATCGATATTTGTTTATTGCAAGAAATACTCATCAAGAACACTTTTTGGAAACAAGGACTTAACGCCAAACCTCCCCTTGCCCCATAAAGGTTGAAGCCCACTTGGACCACGCGACGCGACACGACAGACGCGCTTAGAATGACTTACATAGAATCAAATGCAAGTCCGCACACTAAGACCACGCGACAGCTCACGACACCAGGCCATAACACCAGACTACAACAAAAGTGTAGCTCGGTGTGGTGTCGCGTCGCGTGGTCTAAGTGGGCTTCAACCTTAAAGGTAGAGGTGGGAGCACTGGTCAAAAAATAATTTTTATGATATAATATCCCTAAAAATTTTAACCCTTGATATCAATCTGTTTAAAATCTTTCAAGGTGTATTATACTTTTGGCCAACTCTGTATATAGTTTTATCACACAACAGCGTTTGACAAGAATATTGAAGTTATTAGTTAATTGACCCAAATTTTAGGAAGCTATTGATAAAGTAAAATTTAATTTATTATAATTATTAATTGAACCTTTCGGAATTAAATACTTACTTTTCCGTAGGATTTACTAGAACTCTCATTGGTTCAGATGACTGTGGTTCAACGCATGTACATTGACAACCACTTGGAGAGGTTTTTGTATCATTGGACTTGATGTTTTCTCTCACCTGCGTATCATCAATATTTATCGAACTTTTAATGGCGTTGTAACAATTACATGAATATTTCCTGCGAGTATTGCAGCAAACACAGTCAGGTTTACATTGGTGTGCGTTGCTAGGAATATAGTTATTCATCATGGAGTTATCATAGCTTTCTCTATAGCATGTACGATGAGGACTGTATGCACGTGATGCCGACAGCATCTGATTGTAACAATATGCAGGACAAGAGTCTACGCATCTCTTTGACCTACTTGGCTCCATAGCTATGGTTCTTGTAAAAGAAGGTGGTGGGTTGTAAAGATTTTGATATCTTTTTGAATTGAAAAGTTTGCTTTTGGAAGGTACACTTGAAGATGATATTTGCCTAGAATTTTGCCTGTCTGCTACTTCGGGAGTTTTTGGTTTACTTGGCTTTTGTGTTGATTCCTGAATTTCAGGTTTGATAAGTGATGGTATTTCAGACGGTGGGTCGTCTTCTTCATTAAAATACATTTCTACAGAGCTAGCTATAAAATCTTTATCATCGCTGTCCAGTTTAAGTGGTTTATTTTCTTTGACGTTCTTTGACGTTGCCGATTTACTTTCATATTCCTTCATTTGAGAATCATTATGTATACTTTTGAAATCGCTATTGGGTTTATTCAAAGTTTCCGTCATTTGATAATCATTGTCGTTATTTTTCGTAATACTATTCGAAGATTTATTTAAATTTTCCTTCAATTGAGAATCTTTCTGATTATTTTTGACACGATTATATTTATTTGAAGTTACCGCAGAATCGGTCTCCTTATTTTTCTCACTATTTCTATCATTTGGTGATGAGCGTTGTGAGCAAGGTCGAGATGAGCCTGTATTTAGACACATACATTTAAGGCGAACAGCATAAACTTGAGATCCTAAAAATAAAAATTAGAAAATATTTATATAATTTATCTCATTTTGTTAGTACCAAAGACTGAGAACAAAATTTTATATTTTTCCAATAAGTCTTCGCCAGATGGTTGCAATTTAAATGTATCATCGCTATCCAATTCAGGTTCTATATATTCACCTTCTTCATCTGGTTCTACACTAGGGTCACAGTCACAATCGTCTTCAGTTGATTCATTTTTATGTAATTTTAGGATAACTTGTAATTGTCTACGCATTTCTCCTTCTGTATTCTGAAAATATATGTTCATTTAAAAAATTTTCGTAACCAGCAATCAGGAATAATCAGAATTCATTTTTAACGACCGCCCATAAGCTTCTTCCTAAAGCAAATCCCCCTTAACATATTAAAATTACTATGCAAGGTTTTTGAATTTAATTTAAATGAATATAAATATAAAAATTTAAATTTTATACCGAAAACACCAGATTATAGTACTACCATCCTAAATACATATCTGTGTAAAATTTCAACGCGATTGCTCATCTGGAAGTGCTTGAAAAATCGTTTTCATATTACCTGTCATGAAACTACGAGTTTCATTGCATGTTGAGACAGTCGAAACACGACAATTGCAGATCAATGCGACTGTTGGTCAGAAACTAAATTGGTTTCTGCCCTAGGAAAGAAAGCGTCAAGTTTCTGCCCGCTTACTAAGTTTTTGATTTCATTTTAAACCTGTCAGAATTGAATTTATTAATTGTAAACAATTAATGTGACAGCTGACAATTCTTATATTTTATGAAAACTCTCAGATTCATTACAGGTAATATGAAAAATAGTATGTTTGGGCACGGGATGAAACACGATTTCAGACTCGGAGTGATGCCAGCCCTCGCTTTCGCTCGGGAAGGCAATCCACCCTCGTCTGAAATCATCTGGTTTCATCCCTTGCTAAACAATATACTATTATTAATACATAATGTCGCATAAATATGAATAATTATAAATTATTAAATTCTGTCAATCATTAAAATATAAAGTAAGAATAAGCATCCGCTCCGGAAATATTAAACATCAAGTGTAAGCTTCTGGTAATTGGAACTTGCAAGTACAGTAGTCGGCAGAAATACTATATTGTTTGGCAAGGGATGAAACCAGATGATTTCGGACGAGGGTGGATTGCCTTCCCGAGCGAAAGCGAAGGCTGGCATCACCCCGAGTCTGAAATCGTGTTTCATCCCGTGCCCAAACATACTATTTTTCATATTACCTGTAATGAATCTGAGAGTTTTCATAAAATATAAGAATTGTCAGCTGTCACATTAATTGTTTACAATTAATAAATTCAATTCTGACAGGTTTAAAATGAAATCAAAAACTGAGTAAGCGGGAAGAAACTTGACGCTTTCTTTCCTAGGGCAGAAACCAATTTAATTTCTGACCAACAGTCGCGTTGATCTGCAATTGTCGTGTTTCGACTGTCTCAACATGCAATGAAACTCGTAGTTTCATGACAGGTAATATGAAAATATAATATTAGAAACATAATTGCAATAAATTAATTAAATAAAATATATCACCAGAAAACTAATAATGTAAATTAAGCACCTGCAAGTCTCAATTAAGGACGTTCATACATGAGGCTTGTTAGTAGATAAAATTTTTTTTTTTACTAAATTGTGTAGTTTAATTATGTTGCTTTTGGATTCTCTAAAAATAAAAACCTGTTACCGATAATTTCAAATAGTAATTATTGATTAAAATTCAAATTTTTAACATAGGATCTTATGGAGAATAGAGTTTTCGTGTATTTAAAATTATAAAAACAATATTATTCAAGTAGATATCGTAATATAATATAATGTTTATAAATATTCTTTAAAGTATATAGTTTATATAATTGCATTAAAAACAGGGTGTTACCGAACATTTCAATTAATTATTTTCATAAATAAAACTAAAACTATTTTGTTAGGTTAGTCGTCATAATAAAACTGGCAACAACGCACAATAGAACAGTGACGTATTTTTATGTTTTGACAAAATGACGAAATTTATGTTTTTGGGAAATAAAGACACCATGACTGTTTCTAACATTATAATGATTATTACTATTCATAACTGATAGTAAAACTAATAATTTATGTAACTGTCAACAAAACAACTCGAGATACACTGACATACAGTTCTAGTGTTTTTTATTTAAAAACCGCGGTGTAGCCAAATTTAATACATAATTTAAAACAAGTCAAATTAATTACTAATTTATATTTACTGATATTTTACAATAAATATCGAAAAAGTATTTCCGATATTCAAAACAAATTAATAAATCATTATATGATTTTGGATATATTTGAAAATTTTTCCAAAGCCCTAAATAAATTTCATAACAAATTAGTACTCAATTGATTTCAAAGTCGCGTTCGTACGTCCTTAACAGAAATGAATTAAATCAGAAAATTATACAGTTGTAATCACAAATAATGAAGCTTACGTCACAACCATCTGAATTAAGTACAGACAACCTTCTTTTTTAATTAATTGTAGTAACATAGGTGAAACAAAGACACACTATATTAAATTATTCTTAAATGTCTGATTTTAGAAATCTTTTACGTCGAAAATTATCTGACACCCCACGTATGAGATAGAAAGAGATAGATACAATAGTTCTTAGCGTGCATAATAATTTTAATGAAAGTAGTTTTTATAGTGACTGCTGCTTTAATTTTTTAACAAATTAGTTTGATTTTAGGTTATATTTCCATTTCATTTACATTAAGCTTGAATTACATTATACTTTTTTCGACTTTTTTCGTCTAGATTCTCGTTCGATTTTGTTTCGAGTTTTTATTTCATTTGCTTTAGTATAGATGGCGCCAAAAGGGACTACCTATCACGGACCTCTCACCTATACTACGCCAATAGGGATGTTGGCACTCCCGAACTCGGACCGACCCGAACGAAAACTCGGACGGGCTGCATATTTCTATTCGAGAAATCTAGACGAAAAAAGTATAATGTAATTCAAGCATGGTCATAAATATTGCTAAAAATAAAATTTTAAGCTTATTAATTATTAAATGTTATGATTTAAATTTATTATATCAAACACTTTGTGACTCACAATTTTCGTCTTATTTCATACAAATGCCGTTTATGACGAAGCTTCATTATTCGTGCAAACAACTGTATAAGATAGTTGTAAATGAGTTTATACAAAGTAAACCAATCCCAACATCCGAAATAAGATCCAACCAAATTAAAAGTACCTCTCGCAGCCCCAAAATAAATAAAATGTGACACAGCGGCAAACATCCGAAGTAAAAACTTTTAAAAATCAATAAACCTAAATAAATTACTTACAACTTTAACATAAAAGCATCTGTAACAGTGGTTATCATACTTATACAAACAAGAATCGATATCTTACTTTTATATTTTATTTCGTCCATGTCCATTTCATTATACTATGATAACATATTTACTTCGTCAACTACTCTATGGTATTAATACTTTTCAATTAATTATTCTAACATCACAGCATAAATAAACAATAATTATTATCAAGTTATTGCCCTCAAAAGGTAGAATATCCGAATATTATTTACTACTCGCCTAATAATTTGCAACATTTATAGTATAATTAGTTTTTAGTACTATACGTAATTATTTTAATTAAATTTAAATTAATTGAACAGAATAAACATCAAATTTTCTTAGATTACAAGTTTTTATAACTATCATTAAAATTAACTCGATAAGTTTTAAATTTTAATTATTATTTCATATTATCTTCCATTCCTGACAGAATAAAACCATTTCATTTTTTTAGGTCTGCATAATTTATTTAATGGATGGGGTGGATTATTTCCTGTGATCTATTTCAAAATATGAATAATAATTCGGTCGTAAATCGAATTATTATTTTTGTTGCCGGTTTCAAAACGGAAAAAAGGACTGTTTCAAAACTTCATTTACAGCTCAAAATTGATTATAGATACAGCAATGATTTTTTTTAACGGAAATATGAGAATTTTCTGAAGGTCATGATATAATTTTTAATAAATTTAATTAATTTTTAATTTGTTTTGATAACGGATTAATATTTTGATTATGTTAATTAGCGATTTTGTATCAAGAACGAACAATTAATTAAAATTTAAAATATGTCATAACACAGTAGTTAAAATAGCAATATTTAATATTCTGAATTCAAATTGTTTAAATTTTAAGTATTGTAAGTGCTGTAAATAAAGTTTCGTTTCAACCATAATTTGAATGATTTCAAAAGACTTTCTCAAAAGACCTTTTTGAAAATGTTCAAGAAAAATATAAAACACTGGGAAGAGATAAACGAAAGAATGATGAAATTGGAAATACAGTTGGGGATACGATATGGTAGCGATTGCAGTCTATGGACCAACAGATTATATGGCGGAAATAGACTAGTTGAAAGCGATCTGGCGGCACTCCTCGATACCATAGCATAGGCCATAGGGAATAGCAAGTAGGTTCTTTTAATGGGAGACCTAAATGCATGAACCGGGAAAAGTCAAAATAGTTAAGTGGTGGGAAGATTTGGAGAGGAAGTTCTAAATGATAATGGAGAAATATTGATGGAGATGTGCCATAGATTCGAACTAAAGATCACAAATGGTTTTTTTCAACATAGAGACAACCATAAATATACTTGGATCCAACCAACTCGAAGGATCAAATCGATAATTGATTACATATTAATACAAAAACAGAAAACATCTATAAGGATAAATGATGTCAGAGCAATGAGAGCAGTGGCGTAGCTACCATAGGGCAAAGCGATGCAGTGCACCGGGGCCCCGGAGCTGTTTTTTTTTAAATTTATAATGCAAACATGTGGAAAAAGGGGAAGGGGGCCGATTTTTATGCACCGGGGCCCTTGTCCACCTAGCTACGCCACTAAATGAGAGGAGGAGAATGCGGATCAGATCACATGATGCTTAAAGCCAAAGCGTACTTAAAATACAAAAGTTTACATAAAATAAAGAAAATTGAAAATCGATAAGACCAAAAAGAATATAAACTTGAATTACTCCAGGAAGATTCTATACGCTTCCTATATAAGACGAGAATGGCTGCAAAGTTACAGAATGGAGTTATCGGGAGTAAAGAGGATAGCTATAAACAAATAAAAAAAATTGTGCATGAAACCGCAAAAGAAGTGCTAAGTGACAAAGAAAAAAAAAAGAGAATAGAGAATAGAGAATAGAGAAGTTCTTGTGGAATGCGAGTATAGAAGCTGCAATACAAAGGATAAAAGAAATGATAAGGATAAAAGAAATGATAGGTTTAAATTTTCATGTCTGCTACCTTGCATGTTGGCATAATTTACTTTAATAATTAGGTATTTGTGTTATAGGTAAATTTCAATGTATAAAGATGGTATGTCAATACAAAACACATCCTAGTCACGATGTTGAAGTAACACCTCATTTTACGTGTATACGTTCGACTTCCAACCAAATTCCTTTCCCGATGCCAAACTCACTCAGAATCGAATAATATCGGAACATAGTTTGATACAGCAAACTGGAATCACTGTCAGTTGGCCGATATTCATTTGGCCGACATTCATTTGGCGGAAATTTTTTGGCCGAAATTCAATTGGCCGACACATCATTTGGCCGACAGTCATTTCGCCGAAATTTTATTTTTAGTATTAGATAAAGTGACTATAAAAATAATTTAATAATATATAATTGTTAAATTTTTTAACAATTTTATAATTAGACAAAAATTAATTTTTCACAATTGCGATACTCTAAAGTGCAATTTAGCCCCGCATTTGCGGGTGTAAAGGGGCGTTTTTTATACCTGCATTCAACATGCATTTTACGACCTGCAGTAGGTCGTAAAAATGATTTTATTTTTTTACACCCCGGTGCAAGTCGTAAAAATGGATTTTACACCCCGCAGCGGGGTGTAAAAATGAAAATCCGTTATTCTAGTAAAATTATTTATTTCTATATATTTACATTAGAAATAGAATTTTTCATCGCAATTGTGAAAAATAGTATATACAACGTGGGAGTAAAGTTGCTTTTCGTCCCTCAACTGCTTGTTGCACCTCGGCCTACGGCCTCGGTACAAAATTGTCTCGGGACTGAAAAGAGTAACTTTACTCCCTTGTAGTATAATATACTATTTTATTTATATATTCAACATCTCTTGTTTAATTTTGTTTAGTTACACTGTTAGGTTACACTTATATTAACGGTGCGCGCGGATTTTTTGTGCAACTCTGTCGTAGGTGGATGTGTTGCCAAAATAGACTCTTATTATTGGTTACTGATTTAACGACGTTGAATCTCGCTTTTTTTTGCAACTCGTCGTAGGTGGATGTGTTGCCAAAATTGACTCTTCCGCGCCGCGCTACGCTCCGCTCCGCTTTGCAGCGCTCTAGAGCCATTTTGGCAACACTAAACTCATTAAAAACATCCCCCTAGGGCCTTCCAACTCGGCAAATTGTGCTACTGGAAAGGGGGTGAATCTCGCTTTTTTTGACGCACCGTCAATATATTTTTCTTTTCATTTAAGATTTATTTTTATATTCACTTTCGGTAATAAAAATAATATTTCGGCCAAATGAATTTCGGCCAATTGAATTTCGGCCAAATGAATTTCGGCCAAGTGACGGGATACCAGCAAACTGTAGCAAACAGAACTATTAAGCAACGTATAAGGAAAGTTTTAAAATAAATATTAATAAATTACTGTTATAAAATAAAATATTGCAATGATAAATATTTGACCAAATGAGAGGTCTACGACCACAATGGAAATGGTCGTCTCGCACGCGTCTGCGAGACGAAGAGAAGAAGCTACAGTTACATAGAGGTATTTATTATAATAAAACAAATAATTTAGCACAGTTTAAAACAAATCTAGAAAAAGTAAAACCTTTATGTAATGATTATTATTTGTTCTTTTGAAAAGGGTTCGTCATCAAGGACATGCGTTCATTGCAACGAATAACATAATTCCAAAAAACTAAGGATGACGAGGTGTGAAAGAAAAGAACGTAGACCATTTGGAAAAATAATACATAAGGAAAATGTAAAAAAATAATGTAATTGTGTTAAAATTCGTATTTGTATTGCGATAACGTTATCAAGGCACCCAAATTATTAAGTGAACTTGTAAAATAAAGAAATAGGATCGGGGAATTAGGCATGTTTAAAAAAAAGCAAGAAGATATCTAGGAGATGGCGGTCGTGATGGAGAAAGTTTATAAAAAAATGAAAAAATCAACAAAAGGGGAAACAAAATTTAATCATTCTAGGAAGAAGGTGATAAGAAGCAGCTAATTTTTGTATTTCCAAGGTGAAGGTGTGACAATGAATAGAGGTGCATGGACCATAATAGGGGCGAAGGAAGGAGAAATACAGAGGTCATTGTTGGATATGTGAGGAAGGAACAAAAGCACCTAATCGATTCGGGTGCTACAGGTTTTTTTTTTAATTTAAGATATTTATTTGTGTATTATTGAATTTGTGTGTAATTTTAATTTTTGGGGTTGATTGCGTGTAAAGTAATTGCCAAGGACGCGGACGTGGGCAAGATAAATTGACTTCGTTAAATAATTGATTTAAATAAATTTAAAATCGTATTTGGGCACGTGTCGTTATCCATAAAATTTGAAAAATTGTTTGCATTGGATCACAAGGACACAGTCTTGGTGTTTCTTCTCGAGGTTCTTGCTGAACGTGGGGACGCTAATTTGATTATGGTGAATTTGATTATGGTGAAAGTGATTAATGATTACGGTGTTAGTGGTGAAAGACATTAAGATATCGCAATATATAATAAATTATAAATAAATTATTGATATTAAATTAGAATGTATGCATTGGGTGAATTAATATTGTAAACTTCTTTGATAGCTCCCTTATCGTTCAAAATATCATTTTTTAATTAAAAACTATGTATTTTGGCGTGTTTGGCTATTTGGCGTGTACAATACATTCATAAAAAAAATTTATTACCAAATTAAGTAAACACAATAAAATTCAAATAATTAAATTACAATGCTTCTCCATGCAAAATTAAATATAAAATTAAAAGTAATTCATAACGTCTTTGTGTAAAATAATGAATAATGATCTTAATTAGTGTAAATCACGATACCGGGTTGTGTTCGTTTACCACAAAAAAATTCACGACGATAATCCAGTCACTTGAAATACCAAATTTTAATTACAATAGTATTTATTTAAATTTTCATTCCAAATGTAAATTTGAAGTTTTAATCAAATAAAACACGAAAACCATAATAGCTAAATTCGATTCTTCCTAAAGAAAAAGTACTAGCTCCTATTAGGAGGCGTGTAATTACTTGGTAGGCTTCTTGAAAAAATTCATTTTCTCACATGGGGAAAAATTCAAATACCAAAAATAATAAAGTCTTCCACTCACCTGTATATGATATTCGAGAAGTTTATCCAATTTTAGCCGTTGTGCTTCCTTATTGATGTTAGGATTCAATAATAAACTATAAATGGCACCGTTGACATAGGGCATACAGTAGTAGTATTTAATATCCAGAAGATCGGACAAGAGCCCAATAACTTCACTTGCACGCGGCTCGAGACGTTGTCTAGCTTCTCTATGTAGACACAAATTCATAAACAACGCGGTAGAATATTCCATACAATATTTTGAAATGTTACTGTGCTGCGTTTTGAGGAACGACACGAGATATTCAAGAAGACCTAAAACGTATATATCGATAAATTAAATTGTAAGGAAAATATTTCAGGTCAATTATTATTACCTGACGTTATCATCAGCATGCGCTGTTGATTACGAAGACTTAATTTTTGAAGTGTTGCTATAAGCATATCGCGTGTTTTAGAATCGATTTCAACTTTTAATGTCTGATTATCAATAATTAAAGAAACCAATAAAGACACGACGTCGTCATGACATAAATAGTCTCGACCAAAAGTAAGGGACGCAAACGCATTTAACAAGCGAGCCATCTGCTCCTAAAAAAATGTTCTATATAGTCTTCTTCATTAATTTTAATTTATTTTTTGTGGCAATTTTTTTAATATTCTCATTTCATTTCCAGGTTCCAAGTTTTGAACTAGTCCTTCACACCAAATTAATTTCCAGGATGTCTCGCGAATAGATTTGCACGAAATTAAAAATTTCGAAATGGCCTTGAGCAGATTTTCAATTTAGTGCGAGAGAAAATCACCTATTTTCGATCGGTACAAGGCAGAACTTGTCTCGACAAATAGACCCAGACTTTGAGCAAAACTATTATTTTTCACATTTCTGGTGGTACCTACTTACTCTAAAGGGTTTCTAGATTATATTCGCCAAATATCAAAATATTTTGGTAGTTATATTTCACAGTTGTCATCTATAATTCATTACTAAAGATTATATTACAAGGCGGTGATGCTAATTGGCCGCCGAGATTGTGCGATTTCATGCATGCGAAAATATTTTCTAAATTAGAGTGGATTTGAAACATCAACAAATCATTTTGAAGCCCTTATTGGATAATGGCAACAAAAGAACAACGTAGATTTTCCGGAAATTCGGCGTTTCCAAATGCTGGTGGAGACCAAGGACTACAGCACCTTGTTAGAATGCCGCATGCCGATTAGGAACATCACGAACCAACATAACTTTTAACTTCAAGGCAAAAAAATTATTTTGTTTAATCTAAACTAGGATTTAGAACTTATGTCAAGAAAAATTTTAAAAATATGTAAATTTTTTAAACGGTGCGAATAAAATGCGGATAAGAGCATAATAAATAGTTTGAATGCAAATTTAATCTTTAGGGTAAAAACCGCGTTACCCCATTCCTGCTTTAAAACAATAAAAAAATTTAATATTCGAAACCAAAAGCTATTATTAATTTTGTTACTTAAAAATATTACTGTGTAACGAGGCTAAGAAACTAGCAGCGATAATTATTTTATTAGAGTGGAACACGCTATCAAATGCCAAGATTGATAGTCGGACCTTTATTTGTTTCAATTTACAATTTAATAGACAATATGCACGCACACTGTTCATCAAATACTTTACGGTTTTTTGGTTGCAATAATAAAATGTTATTTTTAGATTTACACTAGTTTAAATTTAAATATCAATTTAATATTATGATATTATTTGGTTCGAAGGGTTTTTTATTAAATTGGTGACCCCATAAAATGTCACACACCTTCTGTTCAATAAACTACTTTCTTCCTTTCAAAACTTTAATTTACTCTATATCCACATCCGACGTAATAGTGGAAAAGGATGAACTGGAGCTCTCACTATTGTCAAAAAAATGTAACCGACTAGATGATAATATACTTATGTAGATAGAACATGGAACCAATGGTAAAAGGAAGTCAACTCTGATTTAAATTCAGGTGCAGAAACATTCAATTAATCCGTAACTAACATTTAATCGTTAACTGTTAATTCAAATAAAAAGAAGCAGATAGCAATAAAATAAAGAATCGTTTAAAATTCCTGCGATGTATTAGAAATTGTATTCTATTATGAAATATCTACTTCAATTATATTGGTAAAAGTAATCAGAAAATATAATATGCCAAACAACCTCAAGGATTACGCCAACCAACCCCAATATAATACAAAAACAATTTAAAAGATTTTTTATTGCGGAAATTGTTACCTAACCCTAACATCAATGTATTACCGTAAAATAAAGCATAATTATTAAAAAACTGAGAAAAGGCAATTAATCTAAAAACTGCGTCATCCAACCATGATCTTCCTACATTTGATTTTCATAATGATGGTATTAAAAAGTAATAAAATTAAATAATAACTATATAAATAATACCTGCAATGGATTAGGTGTTTCTTTGTCTGGGCATAAATATAACTTCGGTATTGATTCTTCTGTAGTTGTGGAATCGGAAGACAATCCTAACAAATCGTGGCGAAGATAAGAACCCATAACTTGATAACGAGTTGTACTATTATTTTGAGTAATTCTCTGCAAAAAATAAATAAATATATTTTAAAATATCTTATTTATTACATATCACAAGTTAATAACTTAAAAATTTAAATACATGGGCTTACTAGCAAATGGCACCAAGTCGAAAACGATAGTGTTCAGTAATCTGAAGTTTTCTTTAACTTTTAGCACTTTAGTGCTTTCTGGAATTACTATAAATTGTGGTGTTCTAAAACCAACTGCAAAGCCCCTCACTCGGAAACTGAGATAGTTGTGATGTTTCGAGCACTCACAGGTCAAGTTTCGACCGCTTTTTTATGGGTAGAGCAAATTTGAAACTGCTTATTTCTACAGGGAAGGCTAGATTCTAAAATTCAATTAAGGACAGGAATATAATTAGAACGATCAAAAAATTGATTTTTTGTTTATATATTAAATCGATAGTGCAATATCTTAGGAAAATGTTCTCAAAATTTTATAACGAAATTCGAAATATTTTCAAAGTTACAGCCGTCCAGGTACGTCAATACGTGGTTAATACTCACCGCTCTAAGGGTCGGTTATAATCTAAGCGTTCTGGTAGCAATTATTATTGCCTCAAATAAAATTTTCTTCTTTAACACATTATATTACTGAGATGTAAAGTAATTTTTATTTGAAAAATATGTGTTACTTATTGGTTATTGCTAATAATTTTTATTCAAAGCAAGTAGTAAAATGTTATTTGAGGCTTAGCAAAATATTTGTTATTTGTTTAAAATAATTTTCTTTACATTTAGCAACTTAGTAGTTTTTATTCTTGAACAAATCAAAATTGTGCTATTAATAAACATTTTAAATTATTTTTAAAAAAACTGACTTTTATGATGCTTGAAATCTATGGTAGGTTGGTAGGTATAGAAGTTCAAACATTTTCTGAAGATCGTAAATTAGTAAACACAACATGTGTAAACAATATCGTTTATTCTAAATGTTCTACTTTTATGCGTATTTATCCCTATTTTGGCCTTCACACTTTGCTATCGTAAAAATCCCATAATTTTTAACATAAAATTCAACAGTCACCAACTATATAAGCACCGCAAATTGGTCACAGTAGTAAAATATATGTATTTATGTTTTACCTAATTAATCTTTCTTTTCACAGTAGTAAAATATATTTATGTTTTACCTAATTAATCTTTTTTGAATTTTATTTGAAGAGGGGTTTGAGGCTGTGAAGCCAAAATTTTTAATTTAACACGTAAGTTATTATATCATAGGTTTTCACTTGCTCAATCTTTGAACTCGATTATCTTAAAGCTACATTTTCAAAGTTGGCGGGCGTTATAGCTCAAAAACTATTTGGCCGATCACTTTGAAATTTTGTATAAATATTGCTAGTAAAATTATCTTCTACATGAACCTAAATGTTTGAAAAAAAATGCAAAGGTAAGCACTTTTTTTGGTTGCTCAATCTTTGAACTCGAATATCTCACAACTACATTTTCAAAGTTGGCGGGCGTTATAGATCAAAAGTTATTTGACCGATCATTTTGAAATTTTGTATAAATATTGCTAGTATAATTATCTTCTACATGAACCTAAATGTTTGAAAAAAAATGCAAATGTAAGCACTTTTTTTGGTACAATTTTGTACTGATTTTTGGTTGAATTTTGATTTTCTGCTATTGCGCTCGATAATTTGTTTATTTTTCACCAGTTTTAGGTTCAAATAGAAACTACATATGTATTGAATGCATTTATTCTTTGATTTCTTACAAATTCAAAATCCACATCCAGCTAGACGTCCCGCCAAATTTTAAGTCACGCGGCAACAAGCCTACATATTTCCGTCATTTTGAAAAAAATAGATGAAAAAAAATTATATTCTCATTCTTCAATGTTACAATAACATTATGATAAATTTTCAAAATCCTCCGATAATTCTTTCTCACTCTAAAAAATTCCTAAAAGAGCAGCAATTATTTTTGTTCTAATTATATCTCTCCCCTTAAGGAGACTCGGGAAATTTTATACTGTTGAATGAATCTGAACGCAAGTGTAAGAATTCAAACTTGTTATGCGGATTGCGGACTACAAATAGTCCCATAGCCGCCGTATGTGTTGGTTTGTGTGATTATATCAAACCACCATTACATTTAGTATCAATTTTTCTAAATCGTGCTTTGGTAAAATCTATGATTTTGTGTGGAGCAATCGATAATTGTACAAAAATAACACTTTGACAATAAAAAAGTTTTGACGAACCAATAAGTTGTTTGTTTGGGAACCGCTGTGTTGCAAGTACCTCCTTCGGAAATCGGTATAGTAGGATCACATCTGCAACCCTCAATAACCAAGCTCTCGTACGTTTCAGAAGCCCTCGTTGTTGTTGCGTTTTTGTCTTCTTTAAACTTTACCAAATTCTAGTAAATCTGTGGAATCGCAGTTGTTCACGAACAAAATATGTGAAAAAATGTGTGAATTACTGCAATCGAACATCTAGATTCAACAGCTGGCTTTTGGTACATAACCTCAACTTTTTGTGTCCCTCATTTATGATAATTTTCACTATTTTAGAGCCCATACAGCGTTTTTATCGTTGTATTGGCCAATATACACGAGATTCGATACTGGATTACCACAATTTTCATTAAATAAATGCAAAGTGTGTTATCTGCAAACGTGCATCGATGGCGTCGCTTTGGAAAATTAACACACTCTTCCTACCTTAACTTCGACGTCTCGCAATTGCACAACTGTCTCGCAGTACGTCCACGAGCGGTAGACTCAAATTATTATCTTTCTTAACTCCTTCATCGAAAATCGAAAAATTTCCTAGGACTTTCTAAAAAAGACATAAATTAGGAGATAACTGTTTTTGGCGCTAAATCAATTTTTTGAACTAATTACTCTTCTTTGCAGGCTTATCAATCTTTCGACAAAACGACCGCACAAATCACTTTTTAGAAACAAAATATTGTGTATGTGTAATGGTAACAAGTTAGATTTAAATTTAAACAAGATTTATTCTCACAACTTTAGGTATTCGCTTGCACACCTCTTTTGACAATAATGTTCAATCCCGAATCTCTTATTCGTTTTTATCATCACAGTATGTTAGAAGTATGTTCTTCCTCCTCCTTGTCATTTATAGCAATTTAATGAATTCAATGATAAATCATATACACTACGGGACTACGGTCTTGGATACAAGGGAAACAAAAGATTTTCTGAGATAGGACATCTCAGAAAATGAGGACGGCGTTATAACATTTAATAAAATCACACCCTATTCGTAAAATTTTCTTTTTTAAGAGTTCATCTTTACTTATCTTTACTAATCTAAAAAAAATGTATGAGTTATGAATAGAGTACGGACTTTTAAGCATAAAAAATCTTGAAAATAGCGCTTATATAAATTGCCATTATATGCATAAAAATATGCATTAAACTTAAATATAATAACTAATAAGTAGGGTCCGGATTTGTAGGCATTTGCATGTTTTTTTTGCGTACAGGCACGTGAAAAATGTTAAAAGGAGAGCATGTTTTACGCCTTTCTGAATCGTTTTATATAGTTTTTATTTTGCCTATAATGCATATTGTGAGTTTAAGTGCATATTTGGCGATTTGTTGCCTATGAATGCTTATTTGCTTATATTGGTATATATTTTGCATATTTAGCAAATCGAGTAATAAAATTTTAAATAATTTTAATTATTCTCTTTCTGATATTGCTGCCTTTTGTATTATTTAAAACAATAATTTTAATTAATATCTACTTTGTCAACTGTAGGTGATTCTGTGCAATAACTGCATATTCTATTAATATTACTGCTCTAATCATGTTACCAAAGAGGTGCATGTCCCTAGCCTCCCCCCCCCCATTCCAAATTTTGACTCCAAAATCGTCTCAATCGTTTGTGTCTGTTTGTGCAACTATTATTTTCGTTTGTATCCAAATAGTTTTAGAGATATTTCAAAATTAAGCTTGGGGGTGGGCTGGAGACATGGGGGCCCCCCATTTCGAATTTTGACTCCAAAATAGTCTCAATCGTTTGTGATTCGTTTGTGCCTGTTTGTGCAAACATTATTTTCGTTTGTACCCAAATAGTTTTCGAGATAATTCTATTTTAATTTGGGGGGGGGGGCTCGATACATGCTTTTTGCCTGTTATGTGCCTGTTTTTAGCGCATATTTGAATGCTTATTTTGAAGTTTTTAGAGCATATTTGCCTGCATATTTTCAAGTTTTTTAGTGCCTACAAATCCGGACCCTACTAATAAGCATTAAAATAATTTTTTGATATAAAATTTATTTGAAAAGTAACACAATAAAATATGTACACAGGGACGTGCCTACGGGGGGGGAGCCTTCCCTCCAAATAATTTAGAAAATTGGAAAAAAGTTGGCAAAATCACTCAAAATTTGGTCAAGTTGGCAAAAGCCGCTAAACCTATAATAGGAAAAATGGACAATTACAAAGAGTTGGCAATTTTGACTTAATTAAGTTGGCAAATCCTCCCCCCCCAAAGTTGGCTGGGCACGTCCCTGTATGTACATAATTACTGTACAACATTTTTACCACAATATTTTTCTAAAAAGTCTCTAAATGAACCGTTTTCTAATTTTAATAATGGTATTCGCATTTTACATTAACAAAACGCCACCACACGGAATTATTTCAAAGTCCATTCTGGACGTAATATATTGGCGCCACCAACGGTAATGTAAAAAGTTCTCTGGTCTTGTGATGAACTGAAACCAGCGATTGACTCAAATAAAGTTTGTTGTTTGCTTGCATCATTTTTAAATTTTTTCATACTTTCCAAATGAAATGATGTTTCAAATATCAAGTCTTTACCGACTTTAAGATTTCTGTTATATAAACAAAACCTGTTGTCAACTCAATATTAAATTCAAAGTAAGCAAATTGTAAATTTTAGGTAATTTTTATGTATTTACTGCAATTTTTTTTATTAATTTATCGAAAATGTGCTAAAATAAGCCCTAAATATGCTTCAAGATAAATCTAAGCATAAAAATGTTAAAATAAGCATATAAGTATAAAAAAAATAGCGCCAAATGACTTATTTTTTTCCAAATTCGTGGACATTTATAACAATTACGCTTCTGCTATCAATATTTATGTATAGCAAATTTGCTAGAAATCCGTACTCTAGTTATGAAATATACGTAAGCAATTAATTTGTTACAATATCTCTTCCAATCCTAGACCATTTAAACTTACAGACACGCCTTGATTTTCAAGTAGTGAAGCAAACATAAATGACGTCACAGGCGGGTTAAATGGTAAGGTACACCTGAATATACTATAAGTAAAGAAAATAGTTTACTTTAGTTCACCAATAACATAAATCTCGATACAATCCCACCTATGACGTCACACATTTTGCTTCAGTTTGTATTCAAGAAGAAATAGAGAGGGACGTATTTATAAGTTTAAATGGTCTAAGCCCCCATCCGAATGAAGCAGAATGGCGAACAGGTATGGCCTGCACATGGCTATGATATATGGTCGTATGTAGTGGTGTGGTTTTTTATCCACTAGTACTGAAACTCTAGCAGCCGTATTTATAGTCAGGCGTGTAACCTACCATTACACGCGTACAACTACACGCGTGTAACGCTTGTGTAAAATTTCATATTTATAAATTTTGTTACACGCATTTTCAAAACGTGTAGTTACATTATTCTTTACACATGATTACTATATGGCAACATTGCAAATGTTGATAACTCTATCATAAGAAACTACAGATTTTGTCATGAAATTTTACACGTTGTTTACACGCTTTACTATACGCGTGTAAACGTTTATAAATACGGCTGTAGGTCTATTGTACCCCGTTCCATGTTTGGATGTTAGATGGGTTTCTTTAGGAAAGGCAGTAGCGGATCCAGGGGGGGCACGGGGGCACGTGCCCCCCCCCCCAGACGGTGTAATTTTATGTATATTTTTATATTTTTGTGTGATATGATAACAGTTATTGTTGACTTTTTTGCCCGTCCGCCCCTTTGTGCCCCCCCCAGAAAAAAATCCTGGATCCGCCCTTGAGGAAAGGAACAACTAATTAATCGTGGATGCCCATTGGAAGGCCTGGCTAAGAAATTCTGTAAAATTCGCAATTGAAATCCAGAAATTCTCCTCTGTAACTCAACCAACGGTCACATCACTCCACAGTTGCTCTATAGCCCTATGATATTTTAGGTATTATTGTTTTCATGTAAACCAATATTCTCTAATATTTTGAGTTATGTCACTCTTCTCCTTTCTAAATCAAAATATTATTAAACTATAATTATTATTATTGAAAATAGGACCACTAAAAGAAAGTTTATCTAAAAACCATCTAAAAACCATTGGTTGAATTTTTACCACAACGGAACAAAAAATTGAGGAAAATTGATTTTATTCTAAAAAAAAAGTGTCGCAACTGAAAATGATACCTTTCGAAATGTACCTTATTCTTTACAGGAAAACTCCATCAGGCAAAATAAAACATTAACTGCATTTAATAAAGAAACTTTGACAAATAAATTTGACACCTTTTTTAAGCAAAAAAGACCATTTTTCCTTTGTTTTATTTAAACTTCGATGGTTTATTTTGTGGATAAGCTATTACGCATTATTTCACCCAAAACGAATTTTGAACCTGGAACAATTTTCTAGCATTTACAAATGACGTAATGTTTTCGTTATTGTAAGTTTTTGGTACTTGTAGATCTTGTGATAATTTTTAAAATTGTAGAACAGAAATTCCTTACGTTTAACCAAATCTTTATAACTTAACTACTTATCAGATCCTCATAAAGAGCATCCTTATCTCCACACAATGTATAGTATTCCTACTTTTATTGAAGAAAATTAAAGGTGAGAGTAAAGAATCAAGAAGAATAAAGTTTCATCACCGAATTGCACCATTATTATTATTATACGTGTTTATCATAATTACATAACTTTGTTAGGTGAAAATTTAAAATGACTATTTTCAGCCAATTTACTGCCCAAGTCTGATTATGCTAAATGGAACACTGAAATTTATTGTTTTTTGTTTTCCTAATTATTATAATAATTAATTGGAGGTAAACTAAGAACTACTAAAAATTGTTTTGATGGCTTATATGGGTTCGATGAGTTTTTATTTTTAGATATACCAATAGTAAACTTTTAGACTCCAACTTATGGTACAATATTGGTTTCTCAACTCTCAGTGCCATAAAAAGCCATCCAATTAAAGAAATCTGTAACAATTTTTAAATAATTACCCATCGTAAAGCTTGAACCAGTCGAAGTTTCAAATTGTCATCTCCACCACATAAATCTTTTTTAATTTTCTTAAAATCCAAATCGGCGAATGCACTTTTAATATTATTTTGGTTTGCATTAGTATCATCTTCATGGACAAAAATTTCGGGTAGTTGATTACACGGTATACATTTGTGAACTTTTGTTGATTTTTCTTTCTTCACCATTTCCTCGTGGTGACTGTCAGCATGTTTGAGAGGTTTAACACTAACTTCGGATATGATTTTAGTAACTTCTGGATGAATTTTCTCTGATTTATTGAATATCACGTTTTTCTCTTTCTCATTCTGTAAATTGTTATCAGCAATATCAGTATTTGAAATAGAGGTTTCCGATTTAGTCTTTGAAATCACGTTAACCTTCAGGGAAACGTTTTTGTCATCTAAATCGTAAACATTGTTTGCGGATGATACTTGACGTTGACTTACGGTTCGGGTACTGATCGCACTTCCATTATCTCCAATAGTGCATGAAGAATTAATTACGATCGGATGGATCGGATCTTCGTTCATTATAATCGTAGTTTGAAGTATTTCTGTTATTGTACCTGTTAAAAATAAAATAAGAATTCAGACGTGTACCAACTTCATAACCCAACTTCAAAACGTACCTTCATCTTTAGTTTGTGATTGATGATGTATTTCTTCATTTTCTAAGTTCTTTTTCGATGCTTCATTCACAAATCTATCGTACGTTGTTATGTTTGAATCGGACTGTGATTTCCCCACCAATATTTGCTCGTTTTCAAAATTTTTATATTTCTTTAAACTGTCTTTTGACAATATTTTTGTTGGATTTTCTGATTCCATTGTTGCGGGAGGGACATAATCATCGCTATATAACTTTTGACTAACGGGTTCCTTTAAAATGTTTTGGTTTGTCAATGCTGGGCAGGTTGATTTAATACAAGTTGAGCTTTTTTCATTTTTCGTTCTTGGAGATATAGTACATGGACACTTTTGGGATTTTTCTAAAAAAAATGTATTATTTTTTGTTCAATATACCTTAGGACATCGATTCTCAATCTTTTTATTGTCACGACCCCTTAAAAATCCAAAAATAATCCTTACACCCCCCTCGACCTATTTTATTGATAGATTGGCGACTCCCCTTATAACTCGCGCTCCTCCAGGTGTCGCGACCCCCAGATTAAGAAACGATGCCTTAGACTTAGATGATAAACTTTTGAATGGAGATAATAAAAAAACAAATCAAACTAAGGTTGCTGTAAGGAAAACAGGATGTCTGACAATGTTGAAGGAGGAATCCAGTCAGCCCATCGAAGCCATTGTAAGCCATCAAAAGTGGGAGAACTGAAAAGAGAAGGAAAAGGAGACCAGAGGAGCACCGAAAACTAAATGATATGATAATTAGTTGCTACAATTGGTAGAGGAAGTTATAAAAAATTAACTGGGTATATGTTATTAAGACTATGAGACGGTCGTTAGCATAGCGATTAAACGCATAGACTGCTAACACAGAGAACCCGGTTCGACTCCGGGCGAAGCAAGAATCATATTGTAGCCGTCTCCCCTCGGCAGGCAATGGCAAACCACCGGGGTGTAAACTGCCATGAAAAGCCTTTGTTAAAAGGCTCACCACACCCTGCAGAAGGGTTATGGACTGAGGAGGAGGAAGATGTTATTAAAAACGATTGAACAAATCAAACAAGAAAGATTCAATTTCAGAAATGATGAAGTGGGTGGAAGTGTCCTTTTCGCGATCTGGGTTAAGAAGGAACAGAAGCAGTTGATCTGAGCATTAATAAAATACAGTCCTTGCCGGGAAACTTTGTATCAAAGAAAATGTGCTTACTGCCCAATCACCGTCTCTAGAGATATTTGTAACAAGTCCAATACTGGTACATTTTGCAGTTACTGCTAATGTTACTGAAATTGAATGCGAATGCGCATGTAAAAATTAATAAGAAAAAATTATTAAATTTGCGACGTTTGATCAAGGAGAACCAGAGATAGTTGAAGCATTTTTAACCCCATAGGCGATACGATTTGCTTAATTTAAAATAAAATGTAGCAAATTAAAATCAAATAAATTGAACACTTAAATTTAAATTACAGGACAATTATTTGCAAGTCCGGAGCGTAGGGAACCAGAGCGGAAGCCGCAGAGAGTCGATTTTGCTAAAGAAACCACTGCAAATCTCGGCTCCATAACCGTTCAACCAATTTAAACCCTTTCCAAGTATTTTTGAGACCACGGTGTGGAGTGATGTGATCGCTGGTTGAGTTACGGAGCGAAAATTCTGGGTTCAAGTCGCAAACTTGTTATAAAGTGACAGATTGGTAGAAAGAGGTCTGACAATAGATAGGAATTCACGAGGGCAATAAAGGAAGAAAAAATGTTTTCGTAGATATAAACTTTGCAATTTGTACTTACCCTTTGTACAGGAATCTACGCAATCCTTTGGTTGTGCTTCTTGTGGATTTATTAAAACTAGTTTAGCTGGATCGGATTTTGCTATATCATATCCTTTACGTAAACATTCATTTTGAAGTGCACCACTTGTAGTTTTGAAACCCAAATTTTCTAAAAACTATTCTCATTTTTATAACAAGTAGAATTAAAAGTAAAAACAAATTTAAATCTTTAATTGTAAATTGGCTTTACATTCCTAGGTGGAATTTCGCTGTCTTTTTACAAAAACTTTACCTATCCGTTTGTTGGGGTGAATTAGTCAATTAGTCCCATTATTATCTATATTTTACTTTTCAAATTCTCTTATTTGATTTCCCAGCGCTGCCTTGCCGGTAGCCTGCTTTGTTTGCAAGCCGGATTACGAGAAAAAAATCACTTTTTAATTTAAGCATCTAACATTTGAATCTCACTGGGGATATTACTATTATACCCACCTTTTATACCTATTAAATGCAAAGCTTCTACTATATTTTATAAAAAATTTAGTTTTCATGTTTGATTGTTGTTATGTCAATTAACCGATTAAGATAAAATCTAAAGCTCAACAAGTAAAATATATTCACGAACGTGATAAACACGCTTGTTAAAATAAACTTAACGTAAACAGATAATTTCCATGACCAAATTCACTTTCGTTGATTTATTAAAAAAAAATTATAGGTGAAATGTCTAGGTATAATTTCCCTTTTCATCGTATAAATGCATCATTAATTTTATTTGTTGTATTAGTATAAACAGAAATTTACATATAAACTCCAAATTTTTTTTTCTATAACGACTTAATGTAAATTTTTCGTGTGGTATTTATTAATTAATTTCTTAATTCTTATCGGCCGGGCGGTCTTCAAAAATTTTACTATTATGTACTACTAATAAAATTTGATAACTTTATCAGAAATACAAGTATTAAAACAAAACGTAATACAAGTAAGAAGTATCACGAATTCCATTTTTAGAACATAAAAATTAATAGAAATATGGATAAGCTTTACGTAAGTCACGTTATTATGAAATGTCTTGTGAAGCTAAAAAAATTATATCGATACAACGTACCTAATACCTACATAATAATAATAATATTTGCACGCAGCAAATACGAGTTGGAACCAAATGGCAGTTTGTTTTGTGTTCTATTTCCTATTTCAATTCATGCGGATGTGGTTTTCTTCTTTGTTACATTCTTTTCTTCAGTGACGGACTTAACCAGCTTTAGGAAGAAACTAATCCCCAAATTTTGTTGAAATTCGCCAATTTGTTTGTTTTCCCCAATTTTAGCAAAATTTTATTTAAAAAATCAAACTTTTCTGATTGGCAGTGGGAAAAATCACTCAAAAGTTACCGGTTTTTAATTGATTTTGCCAACTGCCAAAAATATTGGAAGGAAAGCTCCCCAACCCCCATATGAAGGTAGTTTGGGCAATTAGACCCCATGGTTGCCTACACCAGCTGGAGGAATTGCTTACAGTTGCTTCCAGTATTAGTTTTTAATTTTGCTACAGACTTTAACCAAGAGTTGAACGTGGTACTTTTGTGATCTCGCCAAACGCTTGTCTTTGTTTACAGAAAATTTTTATTTACATAATACTACAAAAAATTCAATAGTAAGAATTATATTACGCAGTCTGACGATGTACTACGATAGCAAAACTTTTAACGTATTTGATAAATAAAAAATGCTTTTGCAAACTTACCATCAAAATGGTTCTTAAAACACCACGCAAATCTTCATTTCTAAAGTAAAATAATCTATTTACATACGCAATTTTGCAAAAATTTAAATATTACTTACGAGATAGTATATTTTATATCAGTCTCCATTATTATCGAGTACACACATATTAATTTTTAATTGAAAGCCTAAATAATTTTTTTCAAGTTTTAGCACTTACTACTACATGATCCGCAGATAGGTGAAGATTATTTAAAAGTGAAATAACAGACCAGAATTTGACAGTTTGAATCAATACTAAAGTCACATTTTGCATGTTACTATAGCGTGCAGAACGTGGCCCACTTACACAAGTTTCATGTTTATGCAAAAGCTTCCCTGTACCTTCTTCTCCTTAAGGTCAAAAAACGGTAGTACCTAATTTGGAAATGTCATGAAAATTTGATTAACCATAAAATATTAGCTTCGGCTATACATTCGCATTAAAAATTCATTAGGTCATTTATATTTAAGTACATCACAAATTTTTTCAAAGTAAATAAATGGAGCACAATTCAAAACGCCCACCTGTAACTTCAACACATTTACACTCTTATAAATTGTGCCGCAAGCCAGTCATTATAAATATCACGACGGAAATAAACTTGACGTATCGAAAATTGATCATTGACATCCGTACCATTCAAAGCATTGGAAATATAATATCTAGAAGAGAAAACTGCATTCTCTTCTTTTTTCAAGTGTCTTCTCATCAGGTATCTTTGTCGTTGGACACCTTCTATCCTATGTCTGTATTGTGCGTGCAAGAGTTCTCACATGGAACTGGGACCTGCAGTTGAACACGAGCTCCAAACCATGGGAAGTGTAATTATTACTCGATTTACGTTGCTGCTGCCTCAGGATATGCTTAACCAACCACTACTACTAAGAGATTAGTGGGCGGGGGGGGTCCATTATCTTAGTATCATGATACTATAACTTGATAAGCTAACTAGGTCTCGACCGCGGGCTAAAAAGTTTGGAGACCCATCATGCTGTAAACTGTAAAGTACAATATGAAAATAAACACATATCAGTTTTCTTTACTTTCGTAAGTCATTCATCATATGTGACCTGGTCTATGAAAAGGGAGCTTACGTGCGAAATCAAGCTATCGAAAAAAAAGCAGTTGAAGGTAACAATTCGTTGCATCATTTTCGCAAGTTGCTCCCGTTTATCTGCTTTATTCCACAAACTATGACTTTCTGGTTTTCATCATCTGAAAGAGCGTCTCATACTCTATCCGAATCGGCAAAAAAATAGAAAATGATCAAATAAGTTATCAAAAAAACAGCAGTTAAAGGTAACAACTCGTTGCATCAGTTTTGTATTAGGTGTTCCCGTTTATCTCCGTTGCCTGGTAATTCCACAAATTATGACTTTCTGGTTTTCACCATCTGAAAGAGCGTCTCATACTCTATCCGAATCGGCAAAAAAGTGGAAAATAATTTTTTGACACCTAAGCCCCCTTTTCATAGACCAGGTCACATATAAGTACATTTTTTGTTCTTATTTTTCCATAACAGAAAAAGATTTTAATTAGGTGTTTTTAATTAATAATGGAGGTTTTAAGGGGCGGCCTAATTAAACTTTGCACATGGTATAATAATTAAAGAGGTATAATCTTACGCAGGTGTTGTCACCAGTGCAGAACTGAACAAGTTTAGAACAGGTATCAACCAATCCTGATCAAGAGATATGATTTTGCGAAGGTATTGTTTTCGGCAGTCACAAATTGAACGAGTTTAGAACAGGGAAAGATCATAGACCTTATAATTTATTGTACCGTGAACTTTGCATACGGTTTTACCCTATGCCTATGTGGTAAAACTTTTCAACGCGCAGCGTCTAATGCGCTTTATTATTTTCAGTTTTTTCCCGATTTTTCAGAATTTTACAAAAATAAAATTAAAATATGAAAATTCGTTGCAAGTGAAAGCTATGTATCAAATTTCAACTCTCTAGGACGTGGGAAAGTGGGTTAAAAATGGTCTCAAAAATATCCAACCACACGACAACGCTCACACCAATTTAAATAAAAACTTTTAAAATCAATCAAACTTTTTACATTCCTGTCTTAATTTAAGGGAGGGGGTTCCCCCTTAATTAATGTTTCATTAATCATTATCCTATGTTTACTATTTCATAATGCATATTTATTTTACGAAATTATTAATAACGACCAATCATAAAATTATCCGTGATTTTCTGAAGAAACAAACCTATAATCTGTGATTGAATGGTGATAGTCAAAGCTGTGTATTATGGGGGGGAGAGAGGATCAAAGCCTTTTCTTTCGGGAAAAGTCCCGCGCGGAACAGTATGCCTGTATAGTATTTCGCTGATATTTTAACGACGCATGTTGCTTGGAGCAAATGTAGGTGAGGATTCATGTTCAAACATGAAACAGAGTCAAAAGGGCCCTTTAAAAAACATGTTTCAACAGGTGGCGTGCCTTAAAATATTAATCTTTTCACCAATACAGAATTCCAAAAATTTTGAAGTCATATGAATAAACTATAACTAATTTAGGTAATGAGGTGTTTGAGCTTCCAATGTTGAATATTTACAAGTATATTCCAAAACGATATTCATATTTAAAAATATTGAAAATTTTTAAAAATATTTAACTTGGGAAGATCAAAATCCGAGATGGGTGAAAAGATAAACATTTTAGGGCAAAACATGGTTTTGCATCAAAATTTTAAAAAAATTTAATTTTTTAAAGTTGTTCAAAAAAATTTCGGGAAATATTTTCTAATGGTTTTCTTTCATTTCTTGTTATTTCGTTGTGGGATGGCACAGGATAAGAAAAGTAGTCCCACATTTTTCTCTATGGAGTATGGACAGCAGGACAATGCAAAAGTGTAAATCTTCGTAACTCAATTCAGACATTTTACAAAACAAGAAAAAACATCGTATAATATTACTTCTTTGTGGCGTAAATTTTATTTATAAAATCAAATAAGCTTATTGAAAATTTTAAATGTATAAAATATAAATATTTTAAAATGTGTAAAAATATTTAAAATTTTTAAATATGCAAAAATGTATAAAATTAAATTTTTTTAATTGAAATCGTGTGTTCTAATTACATGCATGTCGTCCAAACAGTAATCAAAATCTCTTGCTCTTCTTCAAAATAGGACACTTATTTAATGCAGGGTTGCCACAGAGTTCTAAGGAAAAAGTACCTGTGTCAAGCTAGCACCCCCAATTTTTCCAAATTAAAAAAAAATAGTTAGGAATTTTGTGTAAATTATGTGTAAATTTTGTGTGCAAAAAAAAAATTTTGTGCTTTCATTATTTTAAAGTTATGACCTTTTTAATGGTGGGGGTGCTGGCTTGACGTCAAGCTAGCACCCCCACCTTCATAACTTTGCAACCAGTTATGCTACGCCAAAAAATAAACATACCAAAATTTTGTGTAAATTATGTGTACCAAAAGAAAATTGTGCTTTCATAGTTTTAGAACTATAACTACTTCGCGCATGGCGGCGCGGTGCCGACTCCCAGTAAGTTGTATCACCCAAGTATTTAAGTATTGCATGCCGTAGTCGCGCACTGATATTGAAACAGTGCCAAGGGTACAAAGACAATATTTCGTAATGCTTTACTGCATGAGCATTTAATTAAAAATATATTAAAAAATTGTAAACTTTTTAAACTTTTTAAAAATTTAAACACGTCCGATTGGCGTCAAACTAGCACCCCCACCTGAATAACTTTGCAACCAGTTATGCTACGCAAAAAATAAACATATCAGAATTTTGTGTAAATTATGTGTACAAAAGGAAAATTTTGTGCTATCATTGTTTTAGAACTAAAACTACTTTAAATCGTGGCACGTCCGGCTAGAAAAATTATTTTCATAGTACTCTAGGGCAGGGGTGTCAAACTCATTCTAGCCGCGGGCCATTTTCTGACAAACGAAATTTCCGCGGGCCGCACCGATGACTTCTGTTCACCCACCTCCATTTTTGAACGGTATATTTATCGTAAAATATACAATATTCCCAGAAATATATATTTTTTATTATAAAACAAGCAATCACCGAAGTTTATTCGGGCCGCAAAAATATACGTGGCGGGCCGCCAGTTTGACACCCCTGCTCTAGGGTCTAATCTAATCTATCGTCCCCTTAGTACTATAACTAGGTAACTTGAATTTTGGCTGTTTTGAGTTAGCTACATGTAATCACCTAATGTTAACCGCTTCATTTAGTGCTACAACTAAAAAAGTTATATTATGTTTCTAAATATTAAATATCCACTTGCAAAATGTAGATACATTTTAATCCAAATTTAGAAATTATTTTTTTACGGGCAAATAAATAGTTTCCGCGCAAAAATTTTTAGTGATTCGTGTTCAGAACATCATGGAGCATGTCCACACCAAATATGAAGAAGATCGGTGTTGTAACCGTAAACTAGAATCATACCTAAGTCTATCCTGCCAAGTGCTATTCTAAACTTTAAACTTGATTTTCTCAATATGAGTAATTTCAAGTTACCTAGTTATAGTACTAAGGGGACGATATAATAAGTTGTGGATGAACTAATGTCCTTCCTGAATCCTGATACAGACTCGCCTTCAGTTTTCAAGCCATCTAGTTTCACCTAGATTTTTCTGTTCCTGAAGGAAATTCCATAGTAATAGCCAATTTGACTTGAAGGTTGTGGAGGTTCAAAGTGGACCACCCCTTTCAATTTATAATTTGTTTAATTTGGGCGGTGCCTTCTTTGCAATATTTCATTTTCTATATGTAAATTATAGTCTTCATGTAAAATAGCCTTTTCGCTAATTGGTTTAACCTGAAATTCAATAATTCGTGACATACATTTGGGACTATCACAAGTCAACGTCTCTTCGAAGCTGGGAATCTTTTTAAACAAATCCGATTTATCTCTTTTTATCCGATAATCCCATAATCAATACTTCATTTATATCATCCTAAAACAATGATTTATGAGTTATGGCCAGATCCTCCATAATATAGAGAGGCTTATGTCCAGCAGTGGGCGGAAAAAGACTGATGAAGAAGAAAGAAGAAAACAATGATAGTACGAAATTTTCCTTTTGTACACAAAATTCTGATATGTTTATTTTTTGCGTAGCATAACTGGTTGCAAAGTTATGAAGGTGGGGGTGCCAGCTTGACGTCAAGCCATTAAAATGGTCATAACCAGGGCTCGGAACTTTAGGTAATTGCATATTCGTTGGGAAAGCGCATATTGTAATTCTGGTTTGACAAAAATTCGTTTCGTATTACGTACATTTGTAATATAAAAGTTTTTGTCGCATAATTTTGCATATTTTGTTAAATTTTGGACAAACTCGCATATTTTAAGTTTAAGAACATATAATTGCATATTTTGGCGATTTAAAGATAAAAAAAGAATTCGTATCTAAATTAATTGTATTGTACTCGATCACATAATTAAAAACGACCTAAAAAATGTTAGTTGAAGGTGTAAAAATATGTTTATGTATTTAATTCAGTAATTCAGGTAAATAAAACTAAATTACCAATAATTGATAAACATTTACTGATTTTATTTTTGTTGTAGGAACTAAAGACGGTTAAACCAAGTTAAACTCAGTCAAATAAAAAGAAGTAAAAGAAGGAGAAATGAAGACAAGTCCCTAATGCAAATATTTTTCTATGTTCTAGTTTCAAATATTTATTTTTATTTTTAATATTTTTTATTTTTTTTGTTTTAATAAAAAATAATGTTAGCAGCTACAACTTTCTTCATTTGTTATTTTAAGATCAAACAAAAAATTGCATTTTTTTTTTTTTTTTTTTTGTATTATCCTAATTTTTACTGCATATTATACCGCATATTTTTCTGTTTTTTAACGCATAGGTATGCACATATTACATTGTTTTTTAGCGCATAAAGTTCCGAGCCCTGGTCATAACTTTAAAACAATGAAAGCACAAAATTTTTGTTTTGCACACAAAATTCTTAACTATTTTTTTTTTAATTTGGAAAAAGTGGGGGTGCTAGCTTGACACAGATGGAAGTGAGTGAAAAAAGTGTATCAATTTAAAAAAAAAAACGTGAAAAAAGTGTATACCAATTTTATAAAGTGACAAAGTGTAAAAATATTTTCACGTAATTATTAATAAATTAACATAAATAAGTATAAGTTAACGATCAAGAAAATTTTGGTTTCTTAGTAAAAAAGTTTGTTATCGTTAGATATTTCCTTTTTAAAGACTTATTCATAGTCTCCGTAGCTTATCTTTCTTCACTTCTCAAATTTACAAAACCTTCAACCAGTGTTTGTGCGATTGTGATTTTACGTTTTCAGATCAACTTACATCTACATCTAACAAACACAAAAAAAAAAGAAAATCTAAGGGTACCACCAAAAACATTTGAAATGTTTTCAAAAAATTTGAAAATTTTGAATTTGAAAAAAAATCATGGAAAAAGGAATTTTTTTCAAAAAAGTGAAGAAAAGTGTATAATCAGGAAAAGGATCTATTTGAGACACACTTCCATTATTATTCATATTACAATGGACCAACACACAAATAACAAAGTGTAATTAGTCAAGATAAACCAGACTTCACCAACAAAAAACAAAAAAACGTATAATTTTCAAAAAAGTGACAAGTGTATCTGTGGCAACCCTGTTAATGCTATGAAATATTAATAAAATGCAACTTTGGTAAATTTGTATTTATTTTATATAAAGTTTACAACACAACTTATCTAGCCTTGTTTCTGGGCCAATTCTTTAGCCTTAGCTTTCTCGATCTTAGCAATACGAGCAGCTGATTTTGAGCCCAAAATACCACCGCCCCAATGACGTCTGATTTCATCACCACGATCGTTGAAGTTGGTTTTAACTACCTCAAGTAACTTGCTGAAATTGGCTCTATCCCCAGAATCAACTTGTGTCAATGCTAACGAAGTACAAGTTTTCCTCCTCACCAGTAATCCCAATCGAGCTTTACCTTTAACAATACAATATGGAACACCCATCTTCCTGCACAAAGCTGGCAAGAACAGTACAAGCTGAAAATAAAAAATTTTCGTTAGTAATTGAAAAATATTTAACAAAAAAAGTTTTATAAAATTCTATAATCAGAGTCAATTTTCTACATTTTTTATAATTTTTAATTAATTATAATTCAGGTGAAGAAATTCAAAAAGAACATCATGTAAAATTCTAGTCAACATTTGCACATAAACATACGGAAAAAACTTACCTCAATGGGATCGACATCGTGAGAAATGACAACTAATTGTGCTTTTTTTTGTTCAACCAATTTGGTGACAGTGTTGGTTCCAGCACGAATTGTGTTAGGACGCTTGGTGGGCTTATCTTCCTTCGTTGCCACTTTAGCTTCGGCACGGGCCTTCAATCGTTGCCTCTTCTGTACTGCAGATTCTGGACGATATTTTTCCAACAATTTAAATAATTGAGTGGCTAAAAATTATTTTAATTATTATAAACAGATCATTTCAGCCTAATAATTATTGAAAATAAATAGAAAAAAATCAGTTTTAACTTTATGTGGTAGAAAAGTTTATCGCTCACATTATATCCGATAGCAAATATATCATCACTTCATTATCACCGATAACGTTCTTAATTACTTTCCAAAATTATTGAAAATACATACCAGTTTGTTTATCCAAAGTCTGGCTAAATTGATTGATTGGAGGTGGTACTTTCAACCTCTTCTGTAAAATAGCCTTTTGCCGTTGAATACGAATGTACTTGGGCCATCTCACGAAACGAGAAAGGTCACGGGATGGTTGAATATCTTGGCCTATCCAACAAACACTTCAAATTATTATTTGTATCAGCACTAGCACAACTAATAGATCAGAAAATTGATCTATCAGAATTAAAAAGCTCGTAAAATTATGTCAACACAACTTTATCTGTTTATATTTTATATGATCATCATTAAAAAATGCACCAAACAAAATTTGAATAGATGAATTACTTACCGATGCCAAAGTTTCTTGGTCGCTTTTCGAAGAGAGGATTTACTACTTTCTTGACTTCGACTTTCTTTACAGCTAAGGGAGCTGCAGCTACCTTTTTGCCGGTTTTCTTCTTAGGCTACAAATTACAAGTTAAATTAGCACGCTTCTTTAAACATAACCAAAAAATTAAAAATCAGGTAAAATGTACAACAGATAAATTGGTAAAGCCACGTTTCAATACGAATGAAAATATTGAACGTTACGAAAAAACGTGGCTTGATAAACATCAAAGTTTTGTAGAAATCGGGACATGTTGGAATAAATTTTAAATCATCGAAAATGTAAAACTAATCACTAATTATTAAATAAAAACACAATTACCTTCTTTTGAACCATGATTCCCTAGTTCACGTTTAGGGATGACTTAAATATAAATAAATTTCGATTACAATATCTTGGTCACCGTCCACGACAGTTCGTAAAAGAAGTGCGCATGCAGGAGGCGCTGTCAAGCGCGTGTTTCGAAAAACAACCACGTTTCATAATGGTGGCAAATTTGAAATTCAAATTTTTTTCGTTCAAATTGTAATAAATTAATTTTGGTTATTTTAAATTTTTGATTTCGGTCCATTAAATTAGGGCCGGTTTTACAATTACCTTTTCGATTATTAGTTAAAGTGCCTATTAGTTAACGTCAACTAAAAGTGGTAAAACTGGCTCTAATTGACTATCAGAAAATAATATGCTAGTCGATTTAACTTTTACTTCGACCATAGTATTATTATTATTATTTAACATTACATTCTAAATAGAATATTACTATCTCTTACTGATATTTACAAATCCGTTTGTTGGGGTGGATTACTCCCCATTTTACAATATATTGTTATTATCCAATTTTTTTCCTCACAGTCTTGGGTGTCCCTTGGCGACCTCCACAATGTTCCTCCATAACCTTCGGTCAGCAAGTTTCTCAACCATCCATTTATGTTCATGGTCATTAGATCTTGCACCACTTGGTCCCACCACCTTATTCTCTGGGCCTTCACATATTTTTTGACCACATCTTCAAATTTTGATCTTCAAAGGGTGGTTAATGTAAAAAAAAAAGGCGAGAGCATCATCCTTCTACAGGAGGATTCTACCAAAAAAAACTATAAAATACAAAGTAAAATTAAATATGTCTGATGTACTTAATCTATAGAGTTTGACTTGACTACTACGTAAGGCCGTCTTCGTCTTGAAAAAATTAACTCAGCATTATGGCGCGAGTTGATGTCGATGCGCCAAATGGTACCACGGTTCCATGAGATTGAGACCCGATTGTTTGTTCTCGATTCGCTGATCTCGCGAGGACGGCCACGTCGCCGGCGTGGTCCCGTGGTTCTTTGATTGGACTAAAGAATGAACTCAGTTATTTTATTGGACTGACGATCGACCGTGGTCGTCGTGGGCTTTAAATAAATGGAACGCATCCTAAACTTACTTATATCCTATACTTATAGTTAGTACTAGTATTGGAGACACAATACAAGTATAAGGGGGTTATTCTGTAACTTTTAAGGAATCCTTTAGAGCCGTAAAGTTTGGTTTACACCCAAAATATTGCCGGATATTGGATGTATTTAATTGAATTATAAGTGTAAATGTAAATACTTTGGATTGGATTACCATATCTAATCTGTGCTACTACTAATTTAGAAGAAATTATAATTTTCCCGGGCACAAAATACTAATTTTTACCATGTTTACCTCGAATTTTATAAAAGTGTAAGTTTTCCACTGTTAATTTTCTCAAGTGCGCCCAGTGCGCCCATTCTGTCAAATTCCACGGGCCGCCACTGTTATATTTGAAATTCGCGCCGATTTGCTTGTCAAAAATTATTATAAACAAACAACTTAACCTAGAATTTTTTTGCTGATTTTACTTACAAACTGTGCTTACAAAATATTAAAAATAGGTTTTGTTTTAGCATTTTTTATACTTTATTAAATTAAAAGATCTCGTTAAAATGGCTTATCCATTTTTTCCAACTTTAACGGCTAAATTAACAGATCCTTCGTGGTTTAATGTTGATCAGCCTTGCGATGAAGAGGCGGAATTAACTGCCATGGAAGAAGATCTTGCAAATTGGGTAAGTATACTGAGCAATAAATTGTTAAGGTATCTAATGAATTTCATTTTGTTTATAGTATCACCATTTAACTACCTTAAACGAAAATTTGATTCCTATTGGAAAAACGGCTGCAGAAGTAAGATTAATTTGTTGTGATTATAGGTTTCAAGTTGCTAATATAAATTATACAGTTACAGGTAATAGATGATGAAGATGACGACGATGATGAAGATGATAACGATGATGATGAAGAATCCGAAACGCATGACGAGGAAGATGAGGATGAAATTGAAATAGATGCACCGTACGATCCAAATTCTTCAGTTGGCGTTAATGCTAATAATATATCAGCAGGAGAAGAAGTACAAGAATAATGTTTTCTGTAATGTTTACTATATTGTAAATTATTATAATAATATTTCTAAGAATTTATATTAAATTGTTTATTAAGAACGATTGCAAAAACATTCATTATTTCTTTTACCCAAAAATTGGATATATTCAATGGTGTGGTGTAGTGTGAAAGTACTTTATTAAATTTTTTGAAAATTAAACATTTGAAATTGGTTAAATTTGTAGGGGAAAAATACCAAACAGTAAGGGAAAAAACTAAAATCGGTCCCAAAATGGTAGGAATAATTTTTTCGTTATTCCGGTCGAGAAAGTGCATTTTAACTCCCTGATTTCAGGTACGAAAAGAGCCATTTTACGCCCTACGTAAAAATTCTTACAATTTTTTACGTCCTGTGTAAAGCAGTCGAAAAGTTCATAGTAGGTACTTTTGTATGTTTTACGCCCTGCAAAAAATGTAAGAAAAGTTCATAGTAGGTAATAATGAATTTTATTTATTAAATTTCTTGGCGTGGTTCCGTCACAACGAAAAGTGGTTTTCAACAGCGCAGACGTAAAACGTTATTACGCACTCGGAGGCGTTCGTTCCCCTCGGCTCCGCTAACGCTACGCCTCGGGTCTCAAACTTCGCCCCTCGAGCGTAAAATGTCGTTTTACGTCCTTGTGATGAAAACTACTATTATTATCAGTAACGTTTACAGTTTTATTTCATCGAAATGATGATAGTGATTAATTATTTACCAATTTAAGTAGGATTAGTTTTCTTACTACTCTTAACTTTGCAGAAAATGAAATTATAATGAGGGGAGTAGAAGCTCATTCAAGCTCTATCGATTTCACAAAAAATATTCGAAATATGAGCGAAAATAGGAAAACACAATTCTGCAGCCCTCCCCCCAAATTTCGCTAATAACTCCGCGTCGGTTGAGACGAAAAATTCAATTGGGGGGGGGGCAGCAACATGTTCATGGATTTCTTCACTTTCTGTAACTCAGACATATAATGATCATGTGAACTGACTATAATGTAGCCCCAGCATTGGGGTTGCATACAGCTCGTATACAGTTGCATAACCTTTTTTTCCCAACCCCTTCTCAAATCATTTGAACTTTAGGATGAGCTTCAGAATTATGACAGGCGAAATGTATCGCTGATACTATCCAATTGGGATTGTACGTACAACTAAATTTTGACTTTAGCATCCTAGGTGGAGCTTGCTCCTCACGAGCCGTGAGGAAAAGAAGACCCTGTGTGCAACAATTGTGGTGGACCACATTCCCAATTTTCAAGACTGCAGAAACCACCCAAAAGGGAAGACCACACCGAAATAGATAAAAGACGGACCACCAAAGCCCATCCCCCGCTTTAGGCCTTATCAAAGGGAGCCCCACACAAGAAGGCCACAAAGAAAAGAGAAACCAACCAGCAAGGAGACCAAGAGGAACAAAGCCGGCACTGACCAAAGTGCCCCCTCTCAGGAGGAGGCGTCACTGAAGTTAAGGAACTCGCCACCATCTTCGCAAGATTATTGGTTAAGAACAAGGTCAGCGTACAGGCCCGTAGCCAGGGGGGGGGGCACTTGGGGGCACGTGCCCCCCCCCGAAATGCCTTTAACTGTACTTTCATAAAAAAATTATAACCAAAACATTCCGTCAGGTTTTTAATGTTTTATTTCATTTTGAAGTTCTCATGCAGCTAAAAAAACACCCTATATTTGAAGGTTTATAGATGGACTAAAAAAAGTTCAAAAAAGTAGGGACATATTTTACGAAAGTCTCGTGGCTGGAGGCTCGCCGCCGCTTAAAACTAAAAAAATTTAGAGATGCTAACGCTCGAATTCTCACAATAGTTAGAGATTTTCAAAACAGAGGTCTTATTGATTATTTACGTGGACTAGCACATAATTTTCAAATGCAAGCATGATTAAAGTTTTGAAGTTACTACATTTAAATACTAGTAATCAAATTTAAACTTTTAAATTAAATAAATTATTGTATATATTTATACTTTACATATTCTGTTGTTTTACTTGTACTCTGCCAACGTAAGGAAGAAGGCGGCAAATAAAATTTCGCAGTTTTAAGCAAAACGCCAAAACGGGTTACATGGAATCGTCCTTTCGACGGACGTATGGCATCGTCCATACTTCCAATTGGTTTCGCTCCAAATTGTCACTGCACCGAATAGTCTTTGCGCCGAACCGTCCTTGCGCCGAATAGTGCCTGCGCCGGACTGGCGGCGCCGAATAGTGCCTGCGCCGCACTGGCGGCGCCGAAAAGTCCCATACCCATTTTGACAACACAACCATGGCTTTCAGATCCATCATTGTTAAATTAATAAGTAGAGTGGTTTCAAATAAAGAAGAAAAAGTGGAGATAATGAGCAGAAACCAAAACTCGTACAATCGTGTTTATGTTGGTGTCAATTGGTGGAATTGGGTGTCACGCGATCTCTACTGCGCCAGATTTTGGCTACGCCTTTTCTTCTTTCTTTGGAACTACTAACTCTACAGAGCTTATATTTTTGGTTAAAATGTTGCTTCAGCTATTTTAATTTTAATTGTATGGTAGACCGGACACTACTGCGGCACTTTTCATTCACTTATACCTTACCTCAGAAGTGAGTGCTTCTTTTAATATAATAAAAATATTGGCAATATAACCGAAGTTACGCCAATGGTGAAATAAATTAACAAGAAAAGATCAGATGCAATCGATTCATTCTGTTAGTTCCCGAATACTTACGACTATTGTTCTTTTTTTATGTACCATGGTGTTTTACTGATTTCACCTTGCTGTTCTCAATTAGTTTTTATGTAACATACGAAGTCTTTTGCTTAACTTCAAACCATTTTCTAGCAGATTAAAGTAAGACGGATATAACGATATATTTTTTTTTACTTACGTTTACTAGAAAATTTTTGTGTATTCGTAGTAAACGATCCGTTTTACAAGTGAAAGGTGAAAAATTGCCAATAAATATTTTTTATATGTATCACTTCAACAATGAAAGTTGCAACTGATAGAACTAGATCATTCTAAGAACCTTTCTAAAAATTTTAGTGAAAAACTTACCTACTTGTAGTGAAATTGTACTTTGTGTCTTCTCTTCAATAATTTTAAGGTTAGTTCTTATTACACAAATGTCATATTTTTTAAATTTTGTTCATTGGAATAGTACGTGGAATCCAAACGAAAATATTGCAATTGTTATTGCTGTGTTAATATTGTAGGGTTCATTATTATTTATTGCTAATAATGATCTGTTACGTTACGTCATTCATTGTCATTTTCGTTTGGAAACTCCTGATGATAAATTGTTTATAACATTTCAATCTTTTGCATTCTTTAGTATTCATTCACAAATTAGAAATTTATTATATTAAATAAATTCAGTTTGTTATAAATTAATGTTACAATATGTTACGTTAGTGTCATTAGAATTGGGCAAGTTTTATTTCAAAATTTCCAATGGGTCTCAATAATTTCTGTTTTCAAAAGTATTCAAAGAAAGTAGCACTTTTAAACTAACATCAAAGTTTTTATCACTATCGCCCATTCGAAAGCTTATTAGCTTTATTAGGTGAATGTTTGCTGATAAGGTAAACCCTGCTACTTCAAAATCTTAATTTATAGTTGCAATCAATAGAAAAATTCTCGGTGTTATTATTTTTTGAACAAACCATTGACGTACATAGTAATAGGTTCTCCAGGTTGTGCTCCATTCAACTTTTTAGGTTGGTAATAAATGAATGAACCAATCAGAGTCGGGTTACGAGATCAAAGTTTTGTACGTAATTTTTATATTTATTTAAGGTATAATATTTGAATATCACTTGAAATTTGTGAGTTGAAATTATAAAGTTTTGCTTATTAAGTACCTAGCAATAAATGCACCGACTCCCATATTTGCAATTAAAGGAAATTTTTAAACAATTTGTATCTGAGATCCTAACATCTCCTCAAATTCTTCAATTACTACTATGTATTGGCTTCAAACCTCCATCTATTTTACAATAAAAATCATCCATGATATTATGACGTATAACCGGTGTCATAAGTCATAACTAGAGACCGGATTATATGCATTTGCATGTTGCATATGCATTTGCATATTTAGCCCCTTTTCACCGGTTATTGCATATTTTTGCATATTTTAACTAAAAAGTAGTGATAATGCATATTTTCGGGCTATATTTACAGCATTTTACGTATCAAAAAGCTTGAAACTTAAGGTTGATTGAATCTAAGTATTCAGTTAATGGATAGAATCCGTCAACTGAACTCCTCATTGTCGGAGGTATTCCCGAGCAAACTTAAAGAAAAGTAAAAAAAAAGAATAAATAAATAGATAATAAAAATAGGGCAATTGCGGACTGCACCGATGGTCAAAGGGTCACATAATCTGACATGTGGATTGCACCGGGTTCGGTTAGGGTAAGTATGTGGACTGCACCGATGGTCAGTAAGTAATCTTTTTTAATTCCATTAAAGGATTGAGGTATTTAATTTACTACAGAGGTATGTAAATAATACAGATTGTATTTACATTTTCTGGTTTTCATTGCTTAATAATGTAAAACTTATAGCAATAATTTATGGAAAACCCTCATTTCATCCATGATTTAGGTTTAGGGGACCGCTAAAAGAGGGATCCACTGGTCGAGCTTAGGTTATTGTTAGGAAACTTTAGCTTTAGGTTAGTTAGTTAAAATTTTACGATTTGCTACCATTCTATTGGTCCATAATTTTTTAAATAAATTTTGATTGGCTTGAATTACACATT
Source organism: Rhagonycha lutea (assembly GCA_958510855.1). NCBI lineage: Eukaryota > Metazoa > Arthropoda > Insecta > Coleoptera > Cantharidae > Rhagonycha > Rhagonycha lutea. The sequence goes on from OY294037.1 coordinate 42,890,070, forward strand.
TGCGAAAAATTGTTTAGAAGACTGCGCTTATGGATTAGGGGTCGTTCATAAATTACGTCACGCAATTTTAAGCATTATTCAACCCTCCCCAACTGCACAAAAACCTAGACTTATCTCCAAATATTACGTTATGCACCCTTCAACTTCCCATCTTTCAATATTTTTTTTTTATTAAGCAAAACCCAAAGAACCGTACCTATTTTTTATTAGGCAAAACAAACATCGTTAGTTAGTTATGTTAATCGTTAGTTATGTTCTCAAAATGACTTACTTTTTAAACCAATAACAGCAACCGTTGATTTTGAACTTGCTATTCATGTAAGCATTAAGAGCAATGTCCAGTGCTACCCCCCTATACAGTATGAATATTTGTGTTTTATGTCATTTATTTACAGGACGTTACAAAAATTGAAATAATTGCTAGCATTGCAAGATCTTTCAACTTTTTTTTATGTAAAAGCGCAAAAAGAAATTGATTTACTTATTTGAACATCGCGTAATTCGAAAACTATGGTTGGAAGGGGGGGGGGAGATTCCCATGTTCTAATTTTCGAATAACATGGTTTTTTAATAAATAAATCAACTTCCTTTAGCGTGTTTAAATAAAAATGTGTTGAAAGATTTTGTAATGCTAGCAATTATTAAAATTTTTGTAACGTCCTGGAAATAAATGACAGGAAACACAAATATTAACACTGTATAGGGGGGGGGACTGGACATTGCTCTTAACATGTTTGGGATAATATTGAACTTATTGGATTCCGATTTCATTTAAGCCAAACGTGGTATAGAAAAATTCAAAAAGTAGGTTTGGTCGCAGAATATTAAAACGGTCTTTCCGAAATTGGTCAATGGTTGCTCTTCTCGTTTGGTTTGCAATATTTACATCCAAACGAAGTTGATGCCGCTAATAGTGAACATTTAATATCGATAATGCCAGACGATGCACGACTGAACATTTATTCCGATTATATATTTCGAACCTATATTGATGCAGATTCACTTTTTCCATCAAAGCTCTGAGCAGCACGCACATCAAGTATATGCCGGAATACAAATGCCTGTGAGTCGTTTTATAACGTATTTAGTTCACATTTTTATAACTCCACCCGCCGATTTACACCTTCTTGGAGATATTAAAAATGATGCAAATTAAAACATACCTAAGAATAAGCAGAGTATTGGCATAGTTAATGCCGTCCGCCCGAGATCTATGATTTTTCCGAACCCGGGCAAGAACTTGACATTGGCGCCCCTTTCCTCCAGTATTTGAGTTTAAATATATCAAAAATCTCACGAAATATAATTTGGTGCTCCCTTGAATTGCCTCCAGGGACAGGTGCCCTGGTTAGCCTCCCCCCCCTAGATCCAGAGCTAAATGCCATTACAGTTAGTAAACAAGCCAAATTACAACATTTGATCGACTTGTATTCTGACAAATCAATTACCAGGATCCAATTTATAAAAATTCGAATTTTTTTCAATAAATAATAAATTAAAATAAAATTAAATATTTTGGCCATCTATTAGTTTTATTTTAAGTTTTTCAATAGTGTTTGGGACGACTCCTTGTATACGGCCTTGTTCATTTTCAGTAAAAACATTACGGGCTACAAGATTACTGGTAAGTCTTTGACTTACAGGGATTAAGTATTTATATCGGTGCAATCCACATGTGGGGATCGGTGCAATCCACATCTGACCATCGGTGCAATCTACATATGACCCTCGGTCGAAACCCCAAAAAAAAGGATTAATTTCTTTCCATCGGTGCAGTCCACATACGTCCTAAAAATACTGTTAAAAGTTATTTCTAGTGATTATTGATTTAGAAATAAAATATCTAATAATTACTGTTTATTATAATTTGGTATTGCATATATAAAATTTTTCATGCATATTTGCATGCATATTTCGAGCTTTTTATGTTGCATATAATCCGGTCTCTAGTCATAACCGTAAAATTGAACTAATCAATAGAAAACATCCGTTAGTCAAAGTTATATAACAAGCCAATAAAAATCCAATATTTTAACAGCTCGTTAAATATTTTATGAAATCGGGGGATAGTATTGTTTTCCAGATTAATTGCATTGTATATATTATTATGTCATGTAGCACATAAACATAATTATGTATTTTACGTGCAAAGCAACACTTGTTTATCTATAATGAACAAATATTAAACTTAATTTATTATTGACAACCACAAAAAATATTAATTGTGGTTTGTTCTATAGGTTTTTTTATAAGTCCGTACCCCGTAAGGTCATAAAAACTTGATTTCTCTCATTAATCAAAAGAAATTTGAATAAAGCAGAATTCGTTTGTTTTTTTTACCCAAAAAATTAGTGTCTCTCATAAACCTACCCGTGTACCTACTACATTATCAAATAGGTAGGATTATAAATAATTTTCACACTTTAGATTTTGGGCTTTATCCCCTGCTCCACTTCCTAAAAATTCAAAAAAAGGAAAAAATGGGATATGCCTCATATTATAGTCATATCATAGTCATGACTTCACACCACCTAATTCCCTCTACCCATGCATTGAACTGACATCTTGACTTACCTTGCATATTATTTGTTTGTGTCTTCTCAAAGTTCACACGTTGCATCCCTGTACGTTACAGTTGATCTTATGAAGTGATGTCTTTAGAGTTTAGAGGGTGACCGCTGCTTTAGAAACTGCTTTAAGGGAAAATAATTTACCTTTATTAGGAATAATTATTCCCAATAGTGTAAAGATTAGGGGGGGAATAATAATCGATTTTTAAAAACCTCCCAAAGTAGAATACCCCCTTAAAGTAATTTTTTTATTTCTACCTTAAAATGGTCATAGCATCCTAACCATTGATTTTTTTATGATAATCATTTAAAACTTTTCGAAAAAGTAGGAAATTAACTACCAGAAACTAGATTAAAATCCTTTATTGTCCAGAGTCAACAGTAAACTAAATAGTTTTTGTGAAGTTCGATTTTAGAGAAATAAGGAGATCTCAACATTTGAGACCATCGGACGTTCTGCGGGGGGGGGGTCCGAATATGGTGCTCAATTCCTTAATAATAAGGACGGATAAATAAAGGATATAATAACGCTATCGTAATAATAATAATAATTTTAACACATCAACGACATGAGTCGATTTTAAATACAAATTTTGTCGAGTGGGAATATTTTGTGATTGTAACGATTTGAGTGGAATGCATTAATTTTTCAGAAAAGTTTACTAGACAAAAGTTGTAGCCTGTTAAATTTGCTGTCAGGAATGGAGCATTTAATTTTTGTGGAATGTTTCGTTTAAAATGTATTCTAGTTGGTAGCTATTATGGTTTATAGCCACTTGAGAAATATTAGATACTTTTCTCCAAAATATCTCAAACAGTTTTTGTTTTATTTTAATTTAAGAATGCGATACAGTGCCAGTGTTAATAAATATTATAATATTTATTTTAATTATATATTTTAATTTTGAGTTTGTCAAATTATACTTTTTAATGTAATATAACTGCTAGAAATTTCTTCTGCGATTGTAGACGATTTGCATATTATCACGTAGACATATTTGATAATGTGAAACAACACTTGCTTATCTATGTATATGGACGAATACTAATCATAACTTATTAGTTATTAGTAGAGCACGGATTTTAGGACGTAAAAAATGTTAAAAAAGGCACAATTTTAGACTATAAAAATCATTGAAATAGGCGCAATAATTAAGAATTTAGGGGTTTTTAGGCAATATATATTTTTCATTACAAAAACTTATAAACATAAAAAAAATTAGTTAAAAATTTTTTAATTACCATATAAGAGCTAGAAGGATGGAAAATACTTACAAATTTTTATGTAAGCTTTTTGCCCTCCTAAATAGATGGTATTATTAATTTTCTCATCTATTTGCAAATAGCGCTACTAATTTTACTAATTTATGTCTTTTACGTTAACAAATAAATTTACGTTTTTTTGAGGTTTTGAAAAATTTACCTCCCCCCCCCCTATCAGACCTGGAGAACCTCTGCCATTTTTTGTGTTTTGCGTTGAGAGGGTACTTATTTATCTAACTTAAAGCCATTCAGGATTTCTGAAATCTGTCGCCACATCTTGGACCAAAGTAACTTCCACTTTATTAAGGTTTTATTAATACGCGTGGATACGAAGCGCTGACTTAACGACCACTGTCAGTTCTCACTATGTTGACTTCACCGAATAACAAATTTTAAAAAACATAAAAAACTATTTTTTTTTTTTTTACTTTTAGTAACACAAACGGGATAAATCATTGTTTTAGGCTTTTTAGGCATTAAAAATCTATTTTAGGTCAGTAACATCGAAAATATGCATTTAGTCAAATAAAAGTAGGGTTCAAAATTTTCAAAATCGTTTGAACGGCATTTCTATCTTTATAATTTTGAATTGCCTAAATAAAGGACAAAAAGGCAAATTGCTTAGAATCCGTGCTCTAGTTATTAGTTATTACTAGCACTCGACTACTGATGTTCAGTAGCGTGCTGGGGAGCATTTAGACCATTTGTTTCCTAAATTTAAAAAATAAATTTCTACAGTCTTCCTTTTCTCTAAGTTGATGACCTTTTTTATCCTAGAACCTAAGACCCATTTCATTGCTTTATGGAGGGCCCACCGGGAAACTCAGCCCGGTGGGCCGGCTCGCGCCTTCCAATATTAATTTGTCAAATATTTCGACTAAAATATTTTTGTCTAAATGCACACCATTAGAAGTAAAATGGCCATAGTATCGAAACCATTGATTTTTGATGGTATTAATCATTCAGTCATTTTTCAAAGAGCTAGAAAATATCTACAAGCTAGAAATTATTCCCATGAACTAACAGGGTACCCGCCCCCTAACCCTTCAAAGCAAACAAAAATGGTAAGGGAATAAAAACAATGCCATTCAATAACAGTTATCTTTATTTTTTCTAAAGATCCCCAGCTTTATCACCCCATCAAATGTCCATTTTACCTCCAGGTTAGGAAACGCTACTCTAGGAGGACGGGGGGGGGGGGGGTAATTACCTCCATTACCCCCTTCGTGAATCTGTACTTGGTTTGAAGATTACTGTAGATTAGAATTAGACCATTAAACATGTAATATTAATTTATCATATCGTATTTGAAAATTTATATTATAAATTAATGTCGAACTTACTTATTTGTTGAAATATTCTGTGGTAAATCTTATTTTTCTTCCATAACCTCATCATAGCCACAATGTGATAATAATAATAATAGAGGAAATCCGGTATCATATGGTGTGATATATGTGCTAAATAATAATAGATATCAAATTTAACTTTTTTTATTATGTATTTTTAATTGAATTACCAAATATTTTATTAAAATCATCGACATTGATATATTACCAGATATGTTACCTAATTATAATTTATTATTATAATTAATATTATAGTTAAAATTATATTATACTTTTGTCAGGTGGAACTATAATTAATTTAATTGTATTATATTTTTTATTTAATTATTATTATATATTTTTTATTATAATTAAAATTATATTATAATTTCATGAGGTGGAACTTATTTTCAATAAGTAGCATGCATGTTATAATATGTATAATAGCACATTACCACCCACTGAACTATATAATATTATAAAAAATATAATTATTAGTAGGTCAATATAACAATTATGTAAAATTGGTTAATTATTAATTCGTGAAAATAAATTAGTGTTATATTTTAATAATTTACGAATTAATGTATCCAAAAAACAGTGTTCACAATTTATATTAAATATTTTATTGCTCCAAATCAAAAATAATTCATAACTTAATTTCCAATATCAATTATTGTATCCGAGTCGAAATGATAAATAATGGTATTTACTTATGAACTAAAGTTCATGAGATAAAAGCTTTCAGTACCTAATACTTGTTATATTTTATCTAATAAATCTTTTGCTTATAATAAAGGCTACATAATATCTTAACTATTGTACTTACGCCTGGTTATTTTAAGGCAATGAAAACATTAACTTTAATGTAAAAAAATTAACAGATGAAAATTCGGTCGCAAACATACTAAATAAATTTTTATTCTATTTTATTATGAGACTTTCGAGATTTTTTCTCTCTCATAAGTAACAATTAAAAAAACAAAAATTTATTTACGTATTATGTTCCCGACCGAATTTTGACCTGCCAATTTTTTTATATTATCTAATAACTCTTTGTAACCGTTTGGTGAAGTATTAGGCAGAAGTCCGAAAATCGCTTGAATTGTTCGAAAATTGGAACGGGGTTTATAGATATCTGCCATTTGCGGTTTTGTATTTAGGGGGCACCTATCTTTAAGCTATGCAATTTTCAGCGTTCTTGAAGTCAGGAATGAAATTAATCGGTAGCTCTCCGTCTATAACTTATAGAAAAGTAGAAGAGAATTATTACCTGTAATTTTAAAATCATTTTATACAATAACACCAGTAGTATTCAACCAGGGTAGGATACTAGCTAGGTAAAGTTTAAATACTTGATGCTTATGCTTACGGTCATTGTAAATGACGTCACCTGAAATTGGTTAAAAACCACTGCAATAAAGAAATTTTTTTGAGCTCTTTGTGTTCGTTGGATTGCGAATTTAGTACCTAAATTGCTTTTTTATTGGACTATGAGTAATGTACTGTTGCCACTGTAGTGTTATTGACACATGTAAAATTATATCATTATTGGCACAAATAAAATACCTACCTATCTATCTATCTATTTTTAACAATTAAACAATTATTTTAAGATAATATTTGTTATTACTATTACTTGTTCCAAGTACTAGCAATAAAATACATAATTAATTAATTGATAACTAGTTCAAGAACCTTACTTATCTTTAGAGATCTTAAATTCTTGAAAGTTTTCACATGAAATTTTTATTCAATTATTTTCTATATTATTTGTTCGACCTTGCTCTTTCACAGCTTGTTCTCGCATTATAACTTAGTTTTGTATTTAATTTTCAATACAATTTATTAATTTTATCATTTTTTTTTACCTTTACAATGCGGCCAAGCCTCCTTTAACACGGTTAATTCATTTCGTGTTCTATCGAAACCGTGTAAATTGGAATGACATGATTGAGCAGCTATTTAATTTTTGTTTTGTTTTATATCAAAACCATATTATTTTCATATGACTGTATTATAAGAAGGTTAATTGTAATTAGAAAAAATCTTGTATGAAACGTGTTATGAAATTACTTTTTATGTAACTCGTGTGGTCCGAAAGAATTTCAATTGCAATTTCATAACTGACTTTAATTAATTTTTAAACTTAAAAGTCAATGTTTTCTCACATAATCAGTTTATTTTGTTATCTGAAATTTTGTGATATAGATTATTGTTTGATTTTTACCTTCTTAAATGACAATTTGCGATAAGTGCATCCTTTGTTTGCATTTTATGTTATGGCTACTTCAAATTGATTCATGCGTATCGCAGTATTAATTTGACAAACATTGAGTTAGTATTAATCATGATTTCTTCTTGAGTAACCAGTTTTACCTTCAATTAAAGTCAATATTTTTTTAATTTAGTGCAATTTATTGAAAATATTAAGTAAGTCATTTCTTTTATTGAAATTTTATAGTTTAATAATAAAAATAATAATCATTGCTACATAGTACTTATTAAAATTATTAGTTTGAACTTTGTGATAATGATTTAATTTTAAATGATGTTGTACAAGCAATTTATCATTTATTTATTAAGACGAATCGTTGAAAATAATCTCGTTTTGAGGAAAGAGACAACAATAGCACGGAATAAGATAGAATATTAGCTTTCGTAATAGCAAATACAACCGTTGCAGCAATCGTAGACGGGTAGACTATTTCGGTTGGGATAGAGAATGCGATAAAAATAATGCAGTTGTTATGATAAGTTTCCATTTCAAGATAAGAATTTTTAAACAAACGGTTACTAACTGTAAAGTAATAATATCTTATATTATTATAATCTACGGAAGGTATAAAACTAGGCTTTCTAACCATTCATCCGTTATTTTTAATTCTCTAACTAATTTGCTTAAAAATAATAATGAAATTATTATAATAATTGTTAGGTAAAATACATTACCGTCCTTCTGCAGTCGGGTAAAAGGAAGATAAAAAACTTCAAAAAAGTATTTATGAAAATATATTTGTAAAATACAAAGATTTGGAAGGATAATATTCATTTGAAGAATTTGTGTAGTAGTATCTCTTTACTGGTTACTAAAATTTCTTCACTTTTTCCTGAAATAAAAAAAAACATAAATTTAAATTGTTTAGTACCTGTAAAATAATATATACTTAACTTTTAGCGATTATTTCTCCAAGCTAAAAAAGCATTCGTACATTATTTTTAATTTAAAAATCGACGCAAAGCAAATCCAATTTTAATGACTAAAAAAAAATTATAAGCATAGAAAGTTGGGTTAAATTACAAGAAACTAAATTTAGCTAAGAATTAAGTAATTAAATTAAAATTTTTTCATACTTACCAGAAATAAACATATTGGCATAAACAATCTTATTATTGGTTCTTTCACTGATGTGTGGTGAAAGAAGCAAGATTGACCAATGATTACCAGTACCCTAAAGTATGAAATTTTTCATACAAGAAATAAATAAATTGGCATAAACAATCATATTATTGGTTCTTTCACTGTTTGTTGTGAAAGAAGCAAGATTGACCATTGAAAGCCGTAACATAAACTAACGTTGGAAATACTGCAGCGTCGATAACAAAACCCAAAGGAAATCCGTTTGAACGCAATAATTTTCAATGAGATTAGCAACCAAAACGCAATGGAACATTAGATTTACAGCAATTAAAAAGGTAGCAGTCTTTGCAACGTTTTAGCAAATAACTTGGAGGTTGGCTTAATAAAGGTGTGCTGTGGACAAAGAAGTCATTTTGAAAAGAATAACAACCGATCAGTGACAGTAAAATGTTATGGTTTATTTTTCGTTTTCTGGCCATCGTGTGCAGGATCCCGAATTTTCATGTTTCTTGATTGCCGTGGATCAATTATTTCTGGTAGAAGACAGCTCATGTAAAAATTGCATAGTTTTTCTTCAATTTTTTTCGACCAGTAAGAATCGTCTTTAAAAATGATTTCTGTCTTTAATTTGCAATCACTGGAAGTCCAAACTCCAAGAACACACTTTTTCTTTTTGGCGATATGTAATTGACCTTACGGAGACGGTCGGAGCATAGTGGTCACGCAAGTTGACTATGGACGCTAAATACCGGGTTCGAATCCGAGTAAAGTAAGAACTTTATTCTGACCGTTCTCTCCTCGGAAAGCAACGGCAACCTACCGAGAGTAATATGCCAAGAGCATCCTTAAATGTTAATGATCTAAAGGGTCCATAAGTTGATCTGTGGACTATAGGGAAGCGTAATAACCACCCCACCAACATTTAAGGATCACGACGCTTCTGTTACGAAGCATAACGACTGTATGATGATGAATTGACCTTGAATCTGGTAATACCATTTATGTTTTTGGTTAACTTCATAAACACCATTTACATTTTTCCAGAAAGTAACTTTTTTATTATCGATTGATTGATCTACCGGCTTATTAAAGGAAGAATACGGGCATTTAATTTCTACGATTGTGTCCTCTCCAATAAGGCCATCTCGTCAATGAACATTCCACATTTGTTAATTTTTACATCGAGTTGTGCCTCTAACTGCTTTATAGCAACTTCCTCGTAACACTTGCCATGGTTTATGGCGGGAGTGTTTAACGGAATACCATATAAAATATTTTTAACCAAATTTCCACGATGTGTGGTTTTCTTCTTTGAACACACGTCGTAGAAATGTGATGCAGTCAGCAGCTTTCGTCTCTATTCGACCCATAGGGCACATTCGGATTGCAAAATTGTATTTCTCTCAAAAATGGTTCTCTCTTCTTCGGTTTTTCTTAATCCATTTAAAACTATCAATTTTTTATTTTCGTAATGTTCCTCTGGCATGTCGGGTTGTTGACTAAATAATCCATAATCAGGAACGTAATCTTTTGAAGTTTGGTGAATTTCTTTGTTTGGTGCTTTATAAATTTTTCTAAAATTTATGCAATACCGAGTGAGCTCTACCTTTTGAATTGAAACTCACCTTCTTCTTTAGGTGCCTATCCGATTTCGGATGTACGGCGATCCCCCCGACTTAGCCAAGAAGGCTGCACCAGGGAAATGTTAATGGGGTGGTGGTTTTGCCTTCCCCTTAGTCCACAGATCAATTTTGGACTTATTTAGTTCATTAACATTTTAAGGATTTTTCTTGGCATATTACTCTCGGTGGTTTGCCATTGCCTTCCGAGGGGAGACGGTCAGAATAAAGTTCTTACTTCACTCGGATTCGAACCGGGTATTTAGCGTTCATAGTCAACTCGCGTTAGCACTATGCTGCGACCGCCACTATGCTGCGGTGAAACTCACCACAGCAGCTAAACAGCGGGATTGGTACGATCTACCTTTGGAATAATTTATTCTTTTACCACCTACAAATTTTGCCACAATTGAATGGAATTGTTCCACTATGTTACTATTTAGATGCAGCAATAAACTTTTTGCATGCAATGAGATACTTCTGATTATGTAATTTATTCTATTAAGAATTTCGGGATAACTTTTTAATAATTTAAATTGACTGTCATCATTATTTGCATTCTCTGCTTTTTGGAAAAAATAAGCATCACATTTACTGTGCTCACCAAATTATGTGACAAACACTACTTTCAATATCACTTTTCAGCAATGTAATTTTTTCTGTCATTTGCCCGTCACAATTTTTCCTAAATTTTACTGCGGATGTAATTGCTCTTCGAAATTTTAAAATATTGTTTTTTATAAATTGTTTTAACACGCTACTTCGAAATTTACTATCAGTTGATAAATTTCTTAATTTGTTTACAAAAATTACGAAGTAGATGATTTTTATATAATATACAGGGTGAATGAGAGCACCCGTATCAGCAATTTTTTTCAAAAACGGCTAGTCGTAGAGAGTTGGGTTAAAAAAATTTATTATAAAAGCCATAATAAAAAATCGAATGGTGATATTATTATTTCTCGGAAAGGTCGGCGTCCCAAGTAGTTTGCTCCAGAAACTCTAGAACTCTAGAATTTTAAATGGCACCATAGGTCGAAAATGGTATCGTTGAAAAGATATAATTAGATAGATAAAAAATAAGCAAGTTTTGTAGGAAAAATTATTTTATTACCCCCACCCTTTTTAAGTAATATTCGATTGCATGTTGTGGGTGAATGCGACCACCCGTATCAGTCATTTTTTTCAAAAACGGTAAGTGATAGAGAGTTGGGTCAAAAAAATTTACAATAAAAGCCATAATAAGGAATCGAATGGTGATATTATTATTTCTCAGAAAGGTCGTCATCCCGAGTAGTTTGCTCCAGAAACTCCAGAACTTCAGAATTTTAAATGGCACGATAGATCGAAAATGGTATCGTTGAAAAGGCCTTGCAAAAATAAGCAAGTTTTGTAGGAAAAATTATTTTATTACTCCCTCCCCTTTTCAGTAATATTCGATTGCATATGGGTGACTGAGACTAGCATTACTTAAAATGGGTGGGAATAATAAAATAATTTTTCCCACAAAACTTGCTTATTTTTGCAAGATCTTTTCAACGATACAATTTTCGACCATTTAAAATTCTGGAGTTTCTGGAGCAAACTACTCGGGACGCCGACCTTTCCGAGAAATAATAATATCACCATTCGATTCTTTATTATGGCTTTTATAATAAATTTTTTTAACCCAACTCTCTACGACTAGCCGTTTTTGAAAAAAATTGCTGATACGGGTGCTCTCATTCACCCTGTATAATATGACGATTAAAATCGGGCCAACTTATATTGGAGCCCAGTGGAAATAAGTAAAAAATGTTAGGGTGTACTACTCAATTATTGAGCATTTTGGGCCAACATAATGTCCATAACGAGTAGGCCAAGGAACGAGGAGTCCTTCCCTGGGTACATAAAACTTTATTTATGATTGGCATGGTGTTAAAAAGGCCAATGTATGTAACATTTTTGCAAAATTTGAAAATCACTATAAAATTGCCATCTTCATGAAAATGATAATTTTATAAGGATTTTCGAAAAATGTTGCAAAAATGTACATTGGCTCTTTTAGTAGAGTAATAAATATGTTGTAAATTTCTACTAATAATATTGATCGAATGTTTTTTGCAATTTTAAAAAATTGTAAAAAAGTAATGTAGATTCATTGAAATTTTAAACGCAAAGTGCATACTTAATTTTATTATGTCATAGTGATATAATGTATAATGTATGTATGTACATGATAATGTATCATTTTACTTGCTTACTTGTAATTTTTGAAGTATGTTTTATTACTGTCTGTGCTTGTCTCTCTTCAACAACATGGATAATGTAGAATTAATATTTTGTTTGAACGTGTGATATTGGTTGCATAATTATTTAAAATTAATTCCAAAATTTAATGAAATACACATGTTTGTAAAGTGGTAATTACAAAGAAACAGCAGTAGCAAAATGCATGAAATTTTGAAATTAAATATAAAAAGCTTCAAGTCACACCGACCTGTTTTTAATTTTTTAATTTTTAATTTTATTTCTCCGTAATTAATTAGTAAAGTAAAGGTAACTTTGTTCGAAGATTACAAAAAAACTATTTTGTATATTGAAAAAATCTTGACTAGGGGGGATGCATTCAAGTGTCCTCTTTCAAAAAATGTATACTTTTGTACACATTTTTTGAATAATAAGCATGCAATCGTCACTTTACGGCGGTCTGTTTATAAGCTTTGTAAAAGGTATAGCAGATTCCTCTTAACAGTCTGCTCTTTTCTGTATAACTTTAAAACTAGCACATATTATGATCTGTACTGTTACTATAATATAAGTATTAAAATAAAATATGATATATTATACCTAGATGAAAAACCATAAAATCAATTTAATATTAATGTAGAAAAGGAAACGTAGAGATAAGGTTCGAGTGACAAACGGACGGATGTTTTTTTAAAGGCGCCACATGCGATTTTTCAGAAATATTTATTATAATGAATATTTATATATTGGGAGGCAACAACTTCCCATTATTGGCCTCCCCAATAGGGGATTGGCGAGTGATCGATTTTGGACTATAGTTATTTTACATCCAGTAGGTAGCTTGCTAGACTGGCCTTCAGATGTGCCTGTAGCCCTGGTTTTTTGTTAACGTGCCCTCCAAAGCACGGAAACTTGATCATAAGAAAGTTTGAACCTGAGGAGAGTCAATCGTGTTAGCTGGAAGGCAATGACGGTTTCATCAAAGAAAACTTTTATTGAACTGTATTGTTTTTATTCTTGAAGGGAAAGTGGGCGGATCTAAAAATAAAATTAACAGAAAAGTTGAATTAAACTCGATATGAAATTTTCCGTAATATGGAGTGGACAGTTCACCCTTGCGTTCTAAAACTGATTTCAAAAAATATATTGGGTTGATTTTGATTGCTGGGTTAAATTTATTGTTAAGTATGTTTTTCTTAATTTTGTAAGCTTTGTTAGTAGTTATCTGTGTTACATGTTAGATAGAGTTGTATTAAATTATCATTCAGACCGTATTGATTGAGATAGTTATTTGTTCTCCTTATCCTTATCAATAATATTTAAATGCCAGTTCCATTTTACAATAATTATATAGTTACAATATTTTTTTACTTGGGTTAATTTTTGGATAGATAGGTAGGTTATGCACATTTTATAATTTAAAAAATTGTATTATTTTTTATTTCAAGTATCTTGGCAACAAATGAATAAAGTGTATGACATACATTTTATTCTAACTTTGGCATTGCCTTTATGCAAATTGTCAATTCAAAATTTTAGTAAAAGTAAAACTTTAAACATAAAAAATGCTACTGACGCGAGACGACCCTTGTAAATCTCAGAAAATGCCCTCTTTCCAAAAAATTTAAATATTTTAACTATATTATGGACATTTTTTTCAGAAATGGATCACGGGGATCATGCACATCACGGTCATATGGATCACAGCATGGGAGTTACATCTTTACCGGTAATGCCAATGGATCATGGAGGACATGGTGGTGGAGGTCATGGAGAACACGGTGGTGGAATGGAAGGCGACATGGGTCATATGATGGTGGTATGTATAATTTCATACTTCCAATTTTTATTGACAATATTTTTTATACTGGAAAGGAAATAAATACTTGAATTCAATAGGTACTACAAAATGCATATTTATATAGCATATCATAAAACATTGAAAATGTTACTAAAATTTCTGTAACCAAGTATTAAAATAGCTGATTTCAGCAATCAGCATTTTATTACCTGTACAGTGCAATTATAGAAGGTATAAACAGCTTTTGCATTCACGATAGAATTTTTAGACTATGAGTTACCAGATTAACAATGAGTAGAGATACTTATGATTTCACTTGATTAACATTTAAGAATGCATAATTATAATGTTACTCATGAATGTAAAACAATTTATCGGTTCGTTAATCAAGTATTGATTAAGTCATAAAAATATGTTACTAAAGAATTTATTATTTCCTAACTTTTTCAACTGAATTTACTCCTATTTAACATCAGTTACGACCTAAATTGATAAAAAATGATAAAACATCTGACATTGATAAGGTTTAAAATTTTAGTACATTTGCAAGCCAGTGCATCTGACAAAGGACAATCCTTTTTGATTATAGCCGAAATCACGATCGAATGCCAATTAAATCCCGCGTTTGATTTATAAATTGTGGTATTTTTTAAACATAGAAAAGGATAAAAGAAAATACTTCAATCTGATTGGTTCTTGCTAGATTCTACCTAAGCAAGAATTTTAAAAGTTATTAAATTGTTAAAATTTATTAAAATGCGCGGGACGGGACTACAGATACTACAAGATACTTCTTCTATATCGGCTAATATTAATTTGCTCAAGCTTATGTATTTGTTGAAATACGACAATATTGTTGCTTCAATTTCTATATTTTTAAAATCTGAATATTCATAAAATCAGAAGGTTTAATATTTACTTATTTTATTTATAATTTTGTGCACTTGATAATGAAGTGGTTAACCCCTTCAAAACAGTATTGTCGTATTTCAACAAATGCATAAGCTTGAGCAAATATGAACCGATATAGAAGAAGTATTTTCGCAATATCAAGATATTTCGATTTTTAATTTCATCATTCTCTGCAAAAAAAATATTACGTTCAATTTCATCGATTATCTTGTTGTTTATAAGGACTCTGACAGTAAACACCGACATGGATATAGCTATATTATAGTCCAGTCAAATTATGCTCAAAAGGGCCCCAGCAGGAAAGTTGCGGGGTAGGTTTGATTTCTTCAATTTTTATGTTATTTGGGGTGCTGAATCCGAATCTGAGGTTTATTAAGAAAATTTTGTGACGCAATATTGAAAAAAATGCTGAAAAGGTAAAAAATTTTAACTTTTTGGCGATTTCTTGTTTATAACTCAGAAACTATGCTTGGCTATATTGGCCTGCTTCATGATCGCAAGAGGCTGCACTCTTTCGCTTCGTTTGAATTTTACAGCTTGAAAATCATCACCAACAATGCTTTGTATACCTTTCTTGGCACACATTATGCAGTGCTGTTATCCCTTGTGTCCATCTTGTCACAACGCCTGCAGTTACTCTACGGCCATGAGTGAGACTACCACCACCATTGATTTCATTAGAGTTTGTTCAATCGCCATATCACTCAGGGTGTCACACCACATTTTCTCACTCCTACGACTGATGAAACATCCTCGGGTGGTCAAATGCTTTTATTCTACAGATGACATTGCAGTTTTCAAGTCTTATGGAATGGAAAAAGTGAGTTTTTGCGGAGACAGCCGAAATACACCACTTTTCAACTAGTGTTTGAGCCCAAATGGTCCGTCAGAGAAAAACCTAAAAGTGAAAGTTGTAGGAAATTTTATGTACTTTCATTTTGAATAAGGAAGTTATTTACGAAAAGTCGATAGTTTTCGAGTTATAAGCAAAAAACCGCCAAAAAATGAAAAATTTTACCTTTTTTTCATTTTCTTCAATGTTGCGTCACGAAATTTTGTTAGCAAACCTCAGATTCGGCTTCAGCACCTCAAAAAACATATAAATGGAAAAAAGCAAAACTACCCCACAACTTTCCTGGTAAAAACACAATTTGACTGGACTAATAGGAGGTGGGGATGATGTAGCGTTCCTAGATTAATAATAATAATCTGGCTTCTCTTCTCGTATTATTTTACCTTATACTTAATTCACAAATATTTTTGTTTTAGTTCCATTTTGGTATTAAATCGACTGTTTTATTTGAAACTTGGAGCTTTGATTCTGTTGGAGGACTAATTGGTTCTATGGTTGGAATATTTTTTATGGCTGCTTTATATGAAGGTCTTAAATATTATAGGTAGCAAAAATTTATTGTTGCTTCAAATTAGAATTTTAACTCTCGCATTGTTACAGGGAATATTTATTTTGGAAAACGTACAATGCTCTTCAATATCGCGCTGTAAGTTTGCCTGCAGAAAAAGGAGTGGTTAATGATGATAATCAAGTTGTGCAGTAAGTATTATTACGTTGTCTTTGTACTTCATTGTTTGGTTTTGTTTTATTTTAAAATTGTTTGGTATTTATTAGTGACAAGTTCAAATTATTAAACTGATTTGTTTATGAAAACATTCTATAACATTGTTAGATTTTCAATAATATTAACTTTGTTTTTATTTTTTTTTATCATAGTATGGTGGGTGAAGTCATCCATAAACAACCGTAAGTGTTGTATCGTAGAAGTTTTTGTATTTGCACTAATAATTTTTTGCACGTTTACGTTCTTTAAGTGTAAGGAGTAATAATTGTAAATTGCTACATTTAGGTCGTAGTTTTTTATGCAAATTAAATTTTGTGTATTTTGGTTTAATTTTTACTCCTGGCACAATTTTGTGTGACTAACATTTTATTTCCTTAATGTTGATTTAGATTTCATGAAGTAGTCTGACATTAGTAGCTTTTACTTACTAAAAAAAAATCAGAAGAAGACAGTTCTTGGGGACCCTACTGTCTAAAACCTATGAAGTAAATTTGATTACGTTTACTTTTAAATTTTAAAAAAGATACTGAATTATTTTCGGTCCACCTACATAATAATTATTCGTTTTTTTTTAGCAGAGGTGTAATAGAATAATTTTCTAATTTAAATTATTACTTTGGGGGGCACCAAATTGCTGTATAGGTTTAAAAATGATTTGGTAGTACAAAACTTTTAATTTTACAAAAACAATTTTTATATTTGTGGGTTCTTAACGAGGTACCTTTTAATTTGTGCAAACTGCAGCAGCTCACCAGACATTTTTATTTGGCCTGTTTAATACTTATTTTGTACTAAAAAAAATATGTTAATATCACCTTTAAGTCCTCTACAGATATCGAATGGCCTCTTACAACAATAACCATTTAATCCCAAGTTTGCTTAAATTAAACAAAATGTAGTAGCTTTTTGGAATTGAATTGGATGTTTTAATTATTTTCAACTAAAATGTTGTTTATTTTAGGCCTACAATGATGAGTATTATGCATTTCTTCCAAACATTGCTGCATATCCTACAAATCACGTTGTCTTACTTCCTAATGCTTATATTTATGACATTTAATGGTTGGCTGTGCATCGCTGTAGTGCTAGGAGCTGCAGTGGGATATTTTCTATTTGGTTGGAAAAAGTCTGTTATAGTGGATGTTACGGAACACTGTCACTAACATATACTCAAAAATTAGTAAATATGTTTCTAAAATAATTGTACTTGATAGTTTTATATTATTTACTGTTTTTGCTTTAATTTACATAATATGATTTTGTAACAATTAAGACACTTATAGGACGAAAAAAGATATATTTTTAAAATTCAAAAATAGTTTTATTGTTGTTCATTGGCGTTCTTATTTTAAAAAATGTTTATTGTGATGCACATATTTTAGGTGCATGAGAGGAAAGTGAAAGATGTAGTACCACTAGTGGAACTTATTGATTATAAAACTAATTTATTTATTTAAGTGAATATTTTTAGTTATTTTTAATCAATTTTAGAAATTACATATCGGGAATAAGACGGCCATATTCCTTCAATGTAATATTTATTGTTCTCTTAGGTTACACATTGAGATTATTATTTTTAGTGAAACCAATATTTTATTTAGATAACATTAAGTTGTTTTGTAATAAGCTTATTTATGAAGATGAATTAGTTCTAATTTTACTATTTTAATAAAATGATTTTATCAAGATTAGCATAACTATCAATATTTTTTTACTTTATTATTTTATTTTTACCTAGTACTCCATCAACCTTAATATACTTTAATCTATTTGAATAGGATAATAATTATCAGAATCTGTAATATTGCAAATCATTTTTGATCACCTTCCAAAAATTCAGATAATTTTTTATTAAATAAAACGAAAACATTTGCTTTTTGTTAAATAAAAGATAATAAATCTAATATTAATCTGAAAAAATCTTAACATTTAATGCAAACAGTTTTTTTCATTTAGTGAATTTTTTCGAAAAGCTCAATCTGTTTTGCAGAATATGATGAACAAGGTAGCAGTGGCGTGCCCAATAGAGGCTTAACTCGTCCTCCCTCACACACTTGATATTATAAATATAAGATATATCAGATATAGTTATTAAAAACGAATTTGATAGATGACATTAAAATGAAGTGTTTAAGGTGAGCATGAATTTCAGATATCGATTAGTTTAGCTAAAACTCTATTTTAAAGTTTACAGTGTCGTCTTTCTCTTCATCAGATCAGTTCTCTTCAAGAAGAGGCACTGGAGATGTGTTGTGGATATAACTGTTCCACAACGCAATCTTTTTGTAAGCGGCTCCTACCTTCCTGGTGGGGCCCTTCTGAATTGCGACTCTGCGCATTTTTCGGGTTGACACTACCATCTGCCATTTGTAATAAATTCAATCAAAAGCTGTTACTGCCTCGAATTCGTAGCGTGTTGAAACTTGCTATACCTGTCTTAAGTATTTCATATACTATTCACAATAAATTATTTAGAGTTGTTCTATATGAGTTGAAGGAGGTAATGGGAGCTTCTAATAAAATGTGATGCTACGGAATGACCACAATCCAAATCCAAGAAAACATTGATCTTATGGGAATGTGTTTCGGGGAAACATGTGTTTATGGGAAATCATCTTTCGTAAGTTCAAGGGCAAAACAATCCCCGCCCACAAAATGTTTGATGTAGACATTTACTGCAGTAAATCCTTAGCAGTGATCAATAATAATTGATCATGGATACTTCGAGCATTCGGAACGGTACCCCGCCTGACTTGTATTTCGCACGTACATTAGAAATTGTAAACGGGTTGTTTTTAGAACCACAACATTCTTAGACTCTTTTATTAAATAAATAACATAAACTAACCTAAGCTCGAGATCGGGTCCTTGAAAAAAATGACAAATCAATTAAAAATTAAATTTTTATTCTATGTTCCACATAACAAGTTTCAACACGCAACGGTTCTTGTGCTGTAGGAGAATGTCAGTATAGCAACCTACTCTAAAATAAATGAATTTAAAAAAAAAAGCTATTTTCAGTGGATTTTCCAAGAAGTGCGGCCCTCGCACTAATCTCAAAGTAAAATATTTGCCCCCCATACAACAAAAAGTTGTCGACCCCTGTTCTAAACTAATCGATATTTGATATTATTCATCACCGTAAACGCTTCATTTTATTATTACCGTAAAATAGGGTAACATTGGTCCTTGAAGGACAACATTAGCCCACCTGACAAAAAGTGTTTGTTTGTAGTATAGAGATCGTAAATGCAACGATAATATTTTAAGTCTGGCGCCAGCCGATAGGCGGCGACCGTAAAATACGGGGAAATACAGGTTGAAACAGTACTTTCTGTATGCTCTCTAGTGGAGGTCATGAAATCGTTAATCGAAATATTAATATTATACTCAGGTGGTCTGTGACGAATGAATAACCAAGATAAGGCAACGTTGGCCCGGATATTAGGGCATTATTGGCCCAAGCCAAAATTCATTTAAATTCTTATGAAGAAAGTAAGATAATTATTATATTCTGATTTGGAAGAAGCGGTCCAATAAAACCCGAAATTGATGAAAAATTCCAATGGATTTAAGCACTGGCAACTTTATTGTCCAACAGTTACTCGACTGCTTAGAGAAGGGTCTGAAATTTTGGAGGTGGCCCGAAAAAAAGGCGCTATAAATTACAGCTATGATGATGTTATTGAAAAAATATTAGATAGTTGGTACTATATAATTTATTGCTAATATTTCAAATAATTTGTTTAAAATTGGGCCAATGTTACCCCATTTTACGATATCTATCAAATTCCGTTGAGTTTTTATTAATAAATTTAATATCTTCTGGGCCTGTTCAGTGTGCTGCCCCAAATAGTTATATTTCAAGGATAAAAATATTGTGTAATTTTCAAGCCTTTTGGGGGGTGGGGTAACCCCCCAAAATAAAAGTTGCTGTGCCACAAAATTTAGTACACCACTGCAAGGTAGATACAAAACAAAAAAATATCAAAATTATGTGGTTAAAATTTAGTTTATTTAAATACATTATATTTTCAAAATAATCTCCCTTATTTTCATCTGAAACAATCGTATTTTCCTTCTTCTTGAAGATTCCTTCTGCATGTAAGCAGTGGCGGATCCACAGGGGGATCGCCTTCTGTTTTGGATCTCATAAGCGAATTTTCATTGCCAATTTTCCATAAAACCACGACATAAAATATAATGTCCTTTTTAGAAGACAATACACAGATGTTTTCTATAAATTAGAAGATACTAGAGTTCTTTCAAAATAAGATGAGTGGGCGGAGCTAATGTGCAGAAACAAAAATCCGTCCGGTCTCGTCCATTTTTGCAACGAATGGATGTTAGGTTGAATGAAGCTAATAACGTACTGCACAAGAAATTGGTTCCGCCCAGTCATCTTATTTTGAATGAACTCTACAATCATAAATTTAAAATCTTGAGCATCAGTTTAAGCAACAAAATTGTTAAACTTGTTAATTTAAACACGAGGGGTAAATCACTACAAAAATCTGTTGTACACCAAGGCAAAATCCAGATTTATAATCTATAAAATCTTCACTAAAAATTGCATAGATTTTACAATCCAGTAGAAATGTTACCAATCCTTGTTTCAAGTTCTACAATCTTTATAAAAGCTGTAAAATCCCGAACAATCTTCATAAAAATCTGTAAAATCTCAGAAAAATTTGTAAAATCTTCGAAACAATCCCAAAAATCTTAACATTTTTTTGACTATTTCGTAAGGTACCTATATAGGCACAACTAGTTAGCCCCCCCTTAATTGTTTGCTCGGGAGTCATTTAAAAACTTTTAAATTCAATCACGTTTTAGAAATTAAAAAAAAATTTAAAGACCTTTTCTTTTTAATTCCCCAAAATATTGACCCTAGTTGCACTTACACAAACTAACAAGTAGCCTCGAAACCAGTTGAGCTTAGCAATTTTAGGTGATATACCTTAGGTTAACGTATGAAATTATATTTACCCAGCAGCATGGTCAGGTACATAGAATAATAGATCTCAATCTCCAGGCATATGGAAGCTTTACCAAATTTCAGCTCTCTAGGACAGGAGAAAAGGTTTAAAAAAATTTCAAAGTCTACACAGAGACGGACAGCGTCCGTTACTACCAAGTTAATTTTGGCTAAAAAACCAAATGAAAACTTGTCTAATTAACGAAGTCACTTTAATTTAGAGTTATTATGTTTCGCATTTCCGATCATGATAATTTGCTCCTAATGTTAGGTGGGTCCTCCTATTTGTTACTTTACTGGCTCACGTTATAGACCCCCTCTTTTTCTCCCACTATTTTGTTCTCCAAAATGAAGAACAAAATAGCCACTTTACTCTCGGAAATGCGAAAAAACGTAAATTAACTTGGATAAATTTTATTCTTTTAGAATATTACAAAAAAAACTAACATACTTTAGTAAATATTTATATGCACATAGTGCTAATAGTATTTATGAAATGAAAGAAAGCAAATGCCTAACAACAAATGGCCATAAAAAATAAAAAAGAAAGTTAAACCAAACAGTTTAACGATTTATGATATTTTGTGGGTTTTAATGAATTGCTGATCACCCTCGGAGACGAATCGTTTCCGTCCTCTAGAAGGTAACTTAGCGGTTATGGCTTCGGTTAGAAACTTTGCTTTATAACAACGATCGAAGAACCGATCCAAAATAATATAAGCCAAAGGTACATCCATACAAATGTCTGGCAGATCATCGAAGACCCTTAAAAATCCCCTCTCCATTTGGTCTTGAGTTACTAATACGCTCGCATCAAACGCCTTCAATAGTTTGCAAATGGCTTCCTCCTTGACAGCGCTGTTTGCTTCCAAAGCCATCACGATGGCTTCATACACCAATTCATGATGAAAATGAGGAACTTCTAGCAAACGCAAGCATTGACTGGCTTCTTCGATGTCACTCGAAGAAATGTATTCTTGTAACAGCATGGTCATTTGACGGGTTAAGTACTTAACTGGTCGCAACGCTCCACCCACGCCCCATACGTTGTGTAAACGTACCAAACCATGCTTAATAGAGAGCAAGAGATCCGCACGACTTACTGCCTCCATAAATTCTTTACTATTGCTCTTTACTTTCATGCTTTGGATAAAAATTGGCGGGATACAATCGTCGGCGATTGCACGTGCAATGTAATTGCCGATGATAGTTGGAGCATCAGGTATGTCTATAATTAAGTCAGGTAAATTACTCAGAAGGCCCTCGAAAGCCTTCGATATGTCCTTTTCGTTGATCACGTGGCCATACAAGTCGGAGATCAACACCGACGTCATCTCGCGATGAGAAGGTTTGTGATCCATGGAAATTTCAACAGTCAATCGAACAAATCCATCCCTCAACTTTATAGGAATTGTATCTGCCACGGACAGCGACGCTTCGTGAGTGTCACCGTTCTCAAAGTATTCCAGCACAATGGGTTCTATTTTCTTTTTCAACTCTTCATCGGTCAATTCGGGTATCACAACTTTCAATTCTATATCACCATTACTTAAATTTTCCCAATCGTAGTTGGGATCGTCAACGTCCTCGTAGGCTTCTAATAACTCGGAGCCTGGCAGACCCCACACACCTTTACCACCGGCTCCACCTTTCTTAGGCAAACCACGTCCAAATCCATTTCGTGACCGTCTGCTGTTTTTCCAGCTTCGGGGTCCATGAATAAAACTTGTCGTAACCGTGGCATTTTCCTTACTATTTTGTCGTCCCAACCTCCTACCTCCCTTCCGTTTGATGGAATTGTCTGTAGTGCTCGCCTCTCGTACCCCCTGACCTTCGTCTTTAGAAGTGCCCAAATCTTCGTCATTGCTATCAACGTCGACGTCGATGGCGTTGTTCTCGCTTGCCATTTTCAATATTGGAGAAAACCTGAAAAAAATAAAATGTTTACAAAACAAATCTGATTGTTTTCATAATAAATGTGCATCACGTCACTCTCGATAGCGTAGCGTGGTGTACGTGACAAAACACAAACAAGCCAAAAAATTGTCGTAAAAATGAACCCTGACGAGCCACCCGTAGAATCACCACCGATTAATTGTCAAAAATCGTAAAACAAAACAAGTTCGTACGTGACTATCTACGTCAAGGTGAAGAAGATAAACAAATGCCATCTGGGGCGGATAAGCCGGCAAAACGTAGTTATGAAATAAATGAGTAACAGCGTATAACGCGACGCAAAAATTTGTAAAAACCTACCTCTCGTATTTACAATTCAATTTATATTGTCAAATTTTGATTAAAAACAATATTTTTGAGTTAGCCAAGCTTTTGCGTAATACACCACACACCGACAGCCATAAACAAATGTATCTCGATTGAAATATTTCACGACAACTCGCGAGTCTTTATAAACAGCTTTCTGTCTTTTATTTCCTTATCGTGCAAATAATGCGTGCGAGAGCGACGGATATATAACAAAGGATAGGTAAATTTTAATGTTGCATTTGAATCGTTTAAAAAAAACTATTTCTAACCACTCTAGGCACGATAGACAGATAAATATTACAGCAGCCGATTGTTGATATTACGTCGCAAAAAATATTATTTAAACCTGTTATACAATATTTGTTAATTAGTTTTTTTATCGGCGCGAGCTAACAATTATTTCGATATTTTGAGATGCAGATTAATACGCGTCAAAGTTGTTTTGCTTTTATTGAAAATTATGGGAATATTATTTCTTATCGAATATTAATTATGTACTATGTGGCTTGTTATTGCTAATATTGGCACGGCGGTGAAAGTGACCTTGAAACTTTATCGATTAAATTATAACAAATTGTAAAAGTTTCTCGCGTTGCTGGTGTCGACTAAACAATTTTGATACAATTTAATCTTTATACATAATTTGTTTAATGTTAATCGTGTGATTTTCAAAATTTCAAGGTCAAAGCATAGAATGTATTTTTGCACTAGAGGTGCAACTAGACAAAGACAAACAATCTGTGCAAGGCGGGTGAACTGGCGACGACGTTTTCAAGCTGAAATCGCGAAAATGTTATAGGCGGTAACTGGCCCTCTATAATGACGGTCAAATAAGAAATATTATTTTCTATTTTGTATAACTAAGGTGACCAACTATTTTTGGCCATAGGCCATAGAGGGCGATTTTTCCCGAATTTCAATCCCTCGCTTACATTTGCTCCGAACAACATGCGTTACTTGTAGTATACGTGAGGTGCAGCCGAATCCAGCATCCATAACGGTCCAAGAAATATACTTTTCTACGAGTTACACATACAATTTTTTCTTAGTTTTACACACTTTTAGGGACGACATTAAGGGTGGCATATAAGTTGTTTTTTAATAGAAAAATAACTAACAGAGGATATAAATTTTGATGATATCCTTCAAGACTGTAAATAAAAGGACAAGAAAGATAAATATATAAATATAAACACGTAACATTTTATGTGTAGGTGCCATCTGTTTAAAATAAACATTGTTGTGTAAAATAAATTTTTAAAAATCAATACAGCTGATGATATTTCATCAACTATGAAATAGTTGTCATAAAATATTAATCTTTTCTACTTATCTTTTCACCAATACAGAATTCCAAAAATTTTTAAAAGTCATATCAATAAACGATAACTAATTTAGGTAATGAGGAAGTTTGAGCTTCCAATGTTGAATATTTACAAGTATATTCCAAAAAGATATTCATATTTGAAAATATTGAATATTTTTAAAACTAAAAAAAAATTTAACTTTGAAAGTTCAAACTTCCTCATTACCTAAATTAGTTATCGTTTATTCATATGACTTTTATAAATTATTAGAATTCTGTAGTGGTGAAAAGATAAGTATAGAAAAGATTAATATTTTAGGGGGCGCCATCTGTTGAACATGTTTTTGCATTAAAATTTAAAGGGGCCTCTTAAAAAAGGTCATTCAAAAACATTTTAGAAGAGGGGAGGGGCGGTAAAAGTTCTAGTTACGCCACTGTATCAGCGTTTCCTAACCTGGGGGTAAAATGGCCATTTGATGGGGTAATAAAGCTGGAGATCTTTAGAAAAACTGCAGGACTAAGCTAAGGGGCGGGTTCCTTGTTAGGTCATAGGGGTAATAATCAGGGCCGGATTTACCAATTTGCCGTATGTAGGCATAATAATATTTGCCACCCCTTCATTACACAAAAATATTAGGGGGTGAGTAGTGGTCGCCCAGGGGATGTGAGGGGGTTCCCCCTTGAAATGGATTATATGACCACCGATATTTTAATAAACAATAAACAACAAAATAAGCAATCGCAACTCAAAGTCTACCTATGTATAGATAGATACATTAATTTTATATGATTTTCTTAGAAGTCAGCGGATGTAGTCAAATGTCTACAGTAGCTCGCAAAAGTCTTCGGACACTCCGATGTTAGCAATGTAAATTTCACATTTTGAAGCCGTTTTTTGACATATAAAAATCGATTTTACAACAAAACTTTTTAAACATTTTTTGTAGAAAATTTCATTATCTTCAATTTTATAATACCTATAAATTTTTTCATTTTGTCGCCCCGTTTTTGACTGAGAGCGACTTAAACAAGACTCGGGAAAATACAAAAAATATTTTCACCTGTATCTCGGAAACGGTGCGACAAAATAGAAAAATGTATATGAATAAACATGTAGGGAACGAAATTTACAAAAAAAATTCCTCTTCATTTTTCTATTTCGTTGCACCGTTTCCGAGATACAGGTGACAATATTTTTTGTATTTTCCCGAGTCTTAAGTTTAAGTCGCTCTCAGTCAAAAACGGGGCGACAAAATGAAAAAATTTATAGGTATAAAATTGAAGATAATGAAATTTTCTACAAAAAATGTTTAAAAAGTTTTGTTGTGAAATCGATTTTTATATGTCAAAAAACGGCTTCAAAATGTGCAATTTACATTGCTAGCTAACATAGGAGTGTCCGAGGACTTTTGCGACCCACTGTATATACTTCAGAGGCTCTATAAGTTGATATTTATGCTTGATAAGTTGAAAGTTAACTTACAAATAATTAAAAAATTTATGGTTGGAAAATATTTTAAAAATAATTTTTATTTTTTTTTACTTTTACATTCAAAATTTGCCTCCCCTAAAAATTTGCCGCTCTAGGCAGCTGCCTACTCTGCCTATTTAGAAATATGGCCCTGGTAATAATATCAAAAACATTAGGAAACACGTCATCACCTACATTTTGTTAATTTCTAGTTTTTTTTTACATATTTAGCTTGACAATGATTCTATCGTTTTAAAAAAATAGGTAGCTAAAATGATAAAAATTGGCCTGAAACCGGGGGGTCTGGAGGGCCTCCAAGAACAAGAAAGTAACGAGATAACTTTTCAAAATAGAAAAAGATGCAAATATATTTTTTGAGAAAACATATTTTTGCTTACTTTACGGCCAGTGGCACAGTCAAGAATTCGTTCTGTGGGGAAAATATTATTTATTTAATAATTTTTAGGTCCTTGGGGGGCCCCCGTACTGCTTACGGCTGGGGGTATTTCATACTTCCAGACCCCAGATATTCCGATTGTTACTTTTAAAAGTACTTTCCAAGTCAGGGAAACGCTTCAAATCTCTGCACTGTGGCCTGCACCATATTTCCACGCCCTAGTACCATCTGATATATGGCAATGGAAACTACAGTTTAGATATATCATTTGGTAAAAATAAATTACAAAAAAAATGATTCTCCTGCTGCCCTCTGGTTGCTCAATAAAGAAAATGAATTGGGACTGTTTTAGCAATAGTGTAACTGTTTTAATTAAGGATTTTTTGAGAGAAATTTAAATTTAAACTACTTTGTAAGAGATCCGTGGTGTATTGGTGTGTATGCTAATCACGTAACGCATAGATAAATAATAATAATAATTAATATATAAATTTCGTTTCGTTTCTAATACTGCCACTCAGAACGCTTTGATAAGTTTTCGTATCCCCTCTCCACCCACGCACATAGCGAATAAAAATTTATTAGAGTCCATTTATTCTCTTCAAATAATATTAATTATTTTATTACTTATGTATACAAAAATTTCAGTTTTAATAATGATGAAAAATTTAACTACAAATATAATATTTATGTAGTTTTAAAATTTATTTACTAACAAAAGCAAATTATAATTATAGTTTGTTTATATAAAAAGTGGAAAACAATCAATACTAAGATTAAATATGTAATATTAAATAACAATACAAAAAACAATACTCAAGACCAACAAATAATATTCAAACGCCTTGGACTATGTAATTGCAATTATTGCTTCTAAAGTATTAATGATAACAAAAAGGTTCATAATGTCTTTTTGTTCGTTTTATCGTTTTCTTGAAGACGGTGACTTTCTTTACTACTTCCATTCAGAAGTATGCACCCCCCCCCCTCTAAATTAATTAACGTTCGAATCGAAAAAAGTGTTAAAAACTAACAAGAGGTGTTTAAAGCTGATGAATGGTTAAAAAATTATTTTAATTTTTATTTATTATTGTTATTAAAAAATAACATTTTTTTAATGAGAGTAAATTGAAAATAAAGAGATACGTTTCTAAAGCATTTATTATAATGCTTCTTATTTTGAAAAAAAAAAATGAAATTTAAAGTTTATTTTAATGTTGCAGTGTTAGTTAGTTAGATACACTGTAACAACCGGGGGTGCGTTATTAAAATTAATTATAAAATTTTCTCTTAAAATTTTGATAATAATTTTAGAAACACAATTACCTTTTTACTTGGCCTAAATAAAAAGTCACCCCAGAATGTTCTTTAAATTTATTTGGTTTCCCAAAAATTTCTCGAGTTTTGAGATACTCCTGAATCTTTGGGAATATCGACGAAAGTTCCACGGTAACAAAGGACAGTCTATTTTTAGTTTTTACGCTGCCACCCGACAAAATTCTCTTTGTTAGTTGTCCTGGACCTCTTCGATACTTTTTGGTAGCTCTGGTTTGGTTTCCCAATCTTCACGAAATGACGTAAATATCGCTGGCTAATGTAGGGTGAAAGGTGCCCTGTGCAGTGATTTTGGGAAAACGTAGGAATCGTTAACTTTTGAAAAACTTCCACCTTTATTTTATGGGGTTCTTTTAAATTCAAAATAAAAGAATTAATATTTCCCAAATATAACAATTTATTAAATTAAACTGAATTATTTACAAAGATTTACAAAATAATTAACTCGAAATTATAATATGACAACACTTTTGCCACAGTATATTCAACAAAATAACTTTTTGAAAATAATAATTGACGAAACATTCAACCACCTACAAATTTTTTTCGTCTCTGAATATCAATTATTCAGATTTCCAAAATTAAACATAAAACAGATTAACTTATCAAACCTTACTTTATACGATTAAATAATATTGGCTAAACTTATATGCAGCCAAAACTATCAACAAACGAGGAAACAATCGTCTCGCGATTATCCTTTAACATTAAGTATCAATAACCTGATGAGCGAATCTCACTCCAATCAATTATTATAATATAAGGAACCCAAATACATTTCCTTAACAACTCGTTAGAATACAAAAATTTGCGTTCTCAAATTGTGATTTCACAAACGCGCACACAAAATAAAATCATTTATCAGTAAACAATAAATTTTACCTTTAGTTGTTTCAGCAAAACCACAAAAACTTAACTTATTTATTTAAGTCGAGAAAATTAATTAAATTATTTAATTTAATTGATTACCACTAACTTATTTATTCAAACAATGGTTTGATAAATAGTTGCAAACAAAATTACTAATTGAGCTTTTGTACTGTAAAAACTCAATTATCAAAACTCAAAACCCAAATCGCACTTGGAGTCTTCGACTTCAGCTTTGTTTTTCGAAATTTGCTTCCAAAATGGCCAGCAAGTTTCTTAGCAACAGGTGAAGGAGGACTCTCTATTTAATTCACAAAATTAACCCGCGCACTCGAGTCTACAAATATGTACCCTTATCAAAAAGCGTCTATGATCACTCCCCTGGAGCAACGCAGTTTGATGCAGGTAACGGCCGGACTCCCCCTTATCAGTACAGTTACCCATATTTATAACTTCTGACCCACTTCTCTTTCAAAGTGAATCTTTTTATTTCTTATGTTAAAATCCATGTGAGTAAAAGACGTCCTTCCGCAATTAGAGGAAGATACATTTTTTTTCTGCGCGTAGAAATAGCCGACTTAGCAATTCCCACACGCGTCTACTGGTAATTGAAAATTTAATTCCAATTTCTACATTTCTTGACTTTTCCAACTTATTTTTAGATATTTGGAATCGTTATCTCTTAAACGTTACAAATATACAATTCATTTCTCTGTAGGACCAAAATTAAGAAATAGCCTAAAATCTTGTCACTGAGACGGGAAGCGTAATCCTTATCTAAACGGAAATGGTCATCAAATTCGCTTCGTATCTCCGCCCGTCGCACACCTGCAATACGTAGATATATTTTCTACATTACAATGTAGTAATTATACTTTGTTGCAAAGTTAAATTTGAATTTTTTTTTTACTCAAAGTAATTTTGACTCGACCCTGTCGATATTTTTACTTTGAACGAAATTTTACGCTGATTCCAAAGATATAAGAATCGAAAAATTTTATAAAATGTCAGCACAATTTGAATTACTATATTTCCATAGGCGTACACAAATTATTTTCTTTTACATCTAAAATTGCATTTTAATTTTTAAGTCCTTTAAAATTCATAACTAGAAAAATAAACAACCCGAAATTAACCCTTAATTTCCGGGGTGTTACAACACAATGAGAATTTCTATAGTGGGTATACCTATAAAAATGTAATTTAAGAGTGGGTAATGTATGTATAACCCACTCTAGGAATTTTCATTAGTTATAGCACAGATTACAGTATAATCTGTGGTTATAGTATAGTAACGAGATTATCACTCCCACTCTTTTCTCCATATCAATATATTGTAATAAAAATGAACTTCAAATGAGACTTTTTTCAAAATAGGCCACATTGGAATTATGTTAAGATACTTACCTTTTTATTTTCATTTACTTTACTTTAAAAAAATATTATCGAAACTGGGCATTCATCAGCTGTAAGCTTCTCTGGTTTTGTTAAACAAACCCAATTCTAATTATTACGAAAGTGTGCCTCTAGTCTAGATCCTGAAATACTGAACCGATTTTAACAACTGTTTTATCAGTAAGTAACATTAGGCTATATAAAACATTACGCTATCATGACGCGCATGAATGAACTAACAAGATTGTTATATTTAATATTTACAATAATTCTTTCTAAACTTTTAGGATAATGTTTCATAAATTTTAGTAATATTTAAGAATTTTAAGTTTTAATTTTGAAGTAAATTTTAAACTATTGGGGGTTGTAACGTCCTAGAAATAAATGACATAAAACACAAATTATTCAATGTAGCATTGGATATTACTCTTAAGAGAGGCAACTTAAGAGGGCTGTATACCTAACTTTTAACGAATATCCATATAGCTCTTTTATTAATGTATGGAATTTAATGCGGTTTGAAGTAAACGATTAGAAAAAAAATCTAGTTTCACGGAAAGTCATTAAGAAGTTAAAAAAAATTTTTTTCATTTTTTATTATAATAATTAATCACTCCAGTGACCTGCAAGTGACTTTCCATGAATATACAAACTATTTAAATTAAAACTATTTTTAAAATATCTATCTATATAAGACAAAACCCTTATATATTTGCTTTTTAAGAAAGTGCATTTAAATCGTAAAATTTGGTTTACACCCATAACATTGCCGGTTTAACGAATTATTTAATTCAATTATGAGTGTAAACCAAACTTTATGATAGGTATAAAGTCCTCTTAATTAGAATAAAGAATTCGGAATCAATTTGACACTCTTGACTTTTGATTAATTAAATAAATACACGGTTAAACATTTTATTCTCTAGTGAGCGAAAATTCACATTCGCGCACTGGCGAATAAAAGTCCACTTTGGTTGCTTGAAAATGTCAATGTAAAAGTTACTTTACTTGCAGGTATCAGATAAATTTTTTTTTATATCTATATTTTTAATTATCTATTGTTATTTTGGGTAAAATAATTGGGAATAAGAAAGTTATCATAAACAATTTGTGGCACAGGTTTAATAGCAATATACTGTAGATGCGGCGCGAATCAAGATACCCCCCCCCGTTTAGATTGTAGAATGTAGAGGGACTGTACTATTTATCTACTTTTACATTTAAATCCGCAAATAAATAAATTTCAAAATCTAAATATATCTATATAAATAAAGTAAATATTATTATAATAGTACGTTGTTAAAATAAATTGCATATAAAGTATTTGATTATCCTTGTACCTACCTTATTTTAATAAATGTAAAATAACATAATATTATGTTAACATTAAGATTTATAAAGGTTACTTTATTAAAAACTTACAAACATTAGAATTTTTATCCATCCAATTATTATATAAATAGAAATGTTTTATTATTAAAATATTTATTTTTTATACTTTTTTCGTGTTTTCTATTATTTTAATGGAACAAGGGGACAAAATAATATACCAATTCCAGGTTATTAGGTCTTTATATGATAATACCTTCTCCTTATTTCTTGATTTCCCAATCCTGTGAGGAATCAACAACTGAATAATAATTTTTAAATTTTCCGCCCACATTTGAAGTACGGCCCTGCCCTTAATATTTTTGAAACTCCGTCCATCTGTCAAGCGTACGTCACAAAATCGAACGTCGTTTACATACCTACCGACAGACATTTTTGTTATTTTTATATTTTTGTATAATTTTATGACGTTTCATAAATGGAAACCAGGTGTTCGATAATAGGATGCACTAATTCAACCATCAATTCACAATCGTTACAATTTTTCTCATTTCCTCTTGATTTTGATTTGTAAGTACATTTTATGGGCGCGTATGTGCAACAATACTAAACAGTCAAATTTTTTTAGGTGTATGTTATGGGTACAAAAGTGTTCTAGACCAGAACTTTTAGAAGAATTTACTTATGGAGGTGCACAACCTTTCATAAACAAATTAGTTTGTAGTATTCATTTTAGTAGGTCATGTTTTGTCAATGAAGATACCACTAACAAAGAGTAAGTTTTCCATCAAAGTCATTTTGCTGGTTATATTTTACAATGCAATTCATTTAGATTAAAGCAGCATGCGATACCGACATTAAATATCAGTACCGATAATGTAGTTTTTGTTAAATCGGAAGTCGAAACAGGTTTGTAATGCGTTACACAGTTTCGAAATTGTTATAATTTTTTGTTTTAAACAAGACGAATCTCTAATAAGTACATCGATAGAATCGAAGGAAGCTACCAATTCGTATGTTGAAGATAGTGAAGGAGTAATAAGTTTTATCGAAGTAGATTCGATCAAGCAAGAAATTCCAGGCGAAGAAGAACCTGCGTTTGATCAACACAATGACGGTAATTTTAATTTTACTTTACTTACGGTGATAAGAAATGTATTATTTTATTGTTAATTTTAGAAGAAGAAATCGTAAAAACTAAATCGGAGGATGAAGAAGTTTTGCCGTTGTTACTTATAGCAAGAGAAGAATTATTTTTCAATGAAACCGACCTCAGACGTTCTGACAATGTTAAATCGGAACAAGCATATAAGAAGTCATTACAGAGGGCTCTAGAGAATTCGAATCAACGATCGACTCGAAATCGAGTAAACGCATTACGCAATGCCCGAAAACGAGCTCATGAAAGTGAGCAAGAACGCGAATCCAGGTAAGCTCAGAGATTCACTTAAACTTGCAAATATGTGCCTGTTTGATACAATTATATGCAATCATTATAATCCATTTCACTATATTAGGTCTTCAAAAAGTGCAAATTGATAATGATCTATTAATAAATAGACCCAATTTTGAGAATACCGATTTTGACAAATTTAGAGTTTATTTTATTTATCTAATGTTACTTAATATAATATTAACAGTGGGATTGACTCGAATTAATGGGTTAACGAGATTTTCACTGGTCCACTCTTCCATATAAATAAGACCATTAAATTAAATTGTTCAAATCGATTTTTTTCTAAATTGATTGAAAACACAGTCCAGGCCCGTACTGGCTAGGTCGGCGATCACCGAGGGCCCCCGAAGGGACCTTAAAAAAGAGTTGTTTATACTTGGGGTTAAAGTGGTTTGTATATTTTATATTCCTTCCAAATGTCAAAATAGCCCCCTCCTCAGTCTCTAGCCGAAGGCCCCCAAAGGAGCCCGTCCGGGCCTGACACAGTCTTACAATTTGCACTGTTTGAAGTACCAATCATGGCCTACACGTTTCTTTGATAATGCATCGGTGTAGAAACGTTCAAACAAACCCCCTCCTGTTAGTTATAAAACTGGGTACTAAAGCCCATTAATAAAATCGTAGACCATTTAAACTTATAAACACGCCGCGCGCCGTTTACTATCCTTCCTTGAAACTGAACAAACTATAGCTCTGGGCTAAAGGCCAAATATTTTACGTGGTGACTTGGCAAATCCACAAAAAAGAGTTTTTTTTTTAATGTGCAAATCCACTAAAGAGTGTTTATTTTAAAGGTAATTTGTTTTCAAGCGCGGGCCGCGGGTTGCCGACTAGGGTTGCCAACCATACTTTATAATAAAGTATATCGTCGTTGCGCCTTCAAAACCCGACATGTGCACATTTTGAGCAAAATGCGTTAAGTACAGATTTCGATTAAGGGTTTCAAGCCGGACATTTCCATAAAAGCAGACAATGCATTTTTCTGTAAAATAGTTGTTTAATGAAGGTAAATCACAAAGCGCTATGTGTGTAGATAAATGTGTAAATAAATCAGTTTAAACCTTCTCCTGAACAATTTACTAAAATGCACATGTCGGGTTTTGAAGGCGCAACGACGATATACTTTATATTAGGCAAATATACTTTATAAAATATAATTGAAATAAAGTATGCGAAAATACTTTATTTTGAGCTTTGACTGCAAACTGTAATAAAATCTTACTCCAAAACTTTTTTCAAATTTATTATTTTAAATTTACGTTGGTACTGTGTATAATTAGGTACCAACCTAAGTACACACTACTTTATCCATTGCCAACCTCTTTATTCATTTGAACTGTGATCTCCAGGTCTTAAGGCAAAGCATCACCACGTGACTAAATATTGGTGTAAAACGTTCTTTAAAAAGATTTGTTAAACATGTTTTTCAAGAAATATTTAGATATTTTTGGAATTTTAAAAATTCAGCTTCGTAGCTCAATAGAATGATCTTTTCTGTAAACTAAAGTATTACAATAATTGTCTTTATTACTACATTTGAAAAGAAATTTGACATTCCTTTTTTTGAAAATTCTGAATATTGGAATTCGAGATTTCTTTAATATACGTATTACTAAATAGAATTACCAAAAGTTGAAAGTATCAAGAAACAATTATTCTATTGAGCTACGAAGCTGAATTTATAAAATTCCAAAAATATATAAACATTTCTTGAAAAACATGTTTAACGAATCTTTTTAAAGAAGGTTTTACACCAACGTGGTGATGCTTCGCCTTAAATTTATTTTAAATCTTCTTTCAAAATCTTCATTGTTGTGCTTGTGATTTGTTTGAATAAAGGTTACAGTTTATAACTTCTTCTTCCTCATAATTAGAGCACGGATTTTAGGCTCTCACAGTTCGGCCTTAGGAGAAAACATATATAAAACATAAGTCACCTATACATGGAAACGTTTATTTACGCTAATTAACTTTTTTTATTGGTAATAAACTTTTTCTATTGGTGAGTTATGTTATATTTTCTCCTAAGTCCCATCTGTTAGTGTCTAAAATCCGTGCTCTACTCATAATATATTCTTTATAATAATTTCTTTTACATTTATTACTAAAATGGCAAGTAATTCTGATTATGACACTTTCAAGCAGACCCGTAGCTGGGGGGGGGGGCACGTGCCCCCCGAAATGTTGAAAAGAAAAAGGAGGGGAACAACCGAAAATTTTACATTTTACCAAAGGCTTTTTACGAGTGTCCCCCCCTGAAATGAAATCCTGGCTACGGACCTGCTTTCAAGAATAGCCAAAAATTGTTAGCTAGTGCTAAAAGTTCAAATAAATATGTATTTAAAACAATAAAAACTAAAATTTCAAAAATACTTTTTTTTCCTTACAAATACTTTATTTTTTTGTCTTTAAAAGACAAGTTACTTTATTTTCCTCTAAAATAGTTGGCAACCCTATTGCCGACCCCAGTTATAAACTATTAAATTTTTTAAAGACGAGTAAATTCCATTTGCTATTTACTAATTGAAAAATAAAACTGTAATTAATTTGTGGTACCTACACATTTATTATTAAAAAAAAGAAATTGATTTATTTATTTCTTAAGGGTCCTGTTCATAATGTGACTAAATATTGGTGTAAAACGTTCTTTAAAAAGATTCGTTAAACATGTTTTTCAAGAAATGTTTAAATATTTTTTTAATTTTAAAAATTCAGCTCTTTAGCGCAATAGAATGATCGTTTCTGGAAACTATAAAGTATTTCAATAATTGTCTTTATTACTACATATGAAAAGAAATTTGACATTCCTTTTTTTGAAAATTCTGAATATTGGAATTAAAGATTTCTTTAATATACCTATTACTAAATAAAATTACCAAAAGTTGACAGTATCAAGAAAAAATTATTCTATTCCGCTATAGAGCTGCTTTTTAAAACCCACCAAGATATTTCAACTTTTATTGGAAAATATGCTTTACAAAGTATTTTAAAGGCCATTTTACACGGGCATGGCGAACATGGCCACATCATAATGTGACTAAATATTGGTGTAAAACGTTCTTTAAAAAGATTCATTAAACATGTTTTTCAAGAAATGTTCAAATATTTTTGGAATTTTAAAAATTCAGCTCTTTAGCGCAATAGAATGATCGTTTCTGGAAACTATAAAGTATTTTTAATTGTATTTATTACTACATTTGAAAAGAAATTTGACATTCCTTTCTTTGAAAATTCTGAATATTGGAATTAAAGATTTCTTTAATATACTTACCTATTACTAAATAAAATTACCAAAAGTTGACAGTATCAAGAAAAAATTATTCTATTCCGCTATAGAGCTGCTTTTTAAAACCGACCAAGATATTTCAACTTTTATTGGAAAATATGTTTTACAAAGCATTTTAAAGGCCATTTTACACGGGCATTGCGAACAGGACCCTTAACTTATTTAGATTTAAACCTTTGTTCATGCATTCACCTAGATGCTATTATACTTAATCTAATTTTACAAATTGAATCGCTAAGTGCAGAAAGGAACGTACTGCAAAATTTACATTTTGAGATAATCGATTTAAACTGTATAAATTTTTAAGCATAGCTTTCAGCTGCACAATTTTTTTTACACATTTTAGAAATGGCTCTTAGCTATAGAAAAAGTGAAAAAATAACTTAATTGTATCAATATTGCGCCCCAAAAAAAATATTTAGTTCATTGAAGTACTTTTCTTTCTGCACTTAATGGTGCTATTTAATTTAAACAATGTAAAAAACTTAAGCAAAAGAAAATTTTATTCTATAAAACATAAAATATACTCATTCAAAGTCAAAATAAACATTGTGTAAAACCAGTACGTCACTTTCAAATTAGGATTTTTGTGATTTTTGAAGAGCTGGTAAATTTTTGTCTTTTTTTTTTTTATTTAAACTTTTGCAATCATGCGTCAAGGTATTCAAATTCTTTGTCCGGATAATGCGATATTTTCGACGGAAATTACTAATAAATAGAAAGTATTGCATCAGATCTTCCCTTTCTGCACCTAATGCATATTTTAATGACGATTAACTAAGTAACGCTTGATGATAGAACTTTTATTCCTGCACCAAACGATCGGGCTATGTCGAAAATATATGACATGATGTATAGCTCAATTTCGACAAATTTGTCAGTACTTCCCTTTCTGGACTTAGCGATTCAATTATGAAATTAATGTAATAATTTTTAACCCTTAGCTGCCACACATCACCAGAATAACATAGCTGCCACACTGGGGCATTTCATATCCCACCGTAAAAAAATTGTATTGCTATTGACTTTTTCAACAAACAATTTTTTCCAATAATAAAAGAGAAATCCACCGAATTGTATACGCGCCGAACTGTGCTCGCGTCGAAACGGTTGCTCCGAACTGTACGCGATCCCTGCCGAAAGTAGTTGGACCGCCTTGTGGTAATAAGTTCTCGTGTGCTTGTGGTTTTGTGACTTTGTCTGCTAAACCGTAGATCATGGATTCGGTCCTTGAACACGTCAATTTTTCTTTTCAACCTGGTTTCCAGGATTGGTTTGGTCTTCTTCCAACTTTACTTTGCACAACATTTTCTTATACCTCCTCACTGAACATCTTTCAGGTCGCTTTTTTCGCGAATATGAATTTTCCCAAAGATGAGACCCTGTCAGATCAATTTGTAGATCCAAAAAAAACCCGGCTCGCGATTTTCATCAAAGACGGTGCTTATATTTATTTATATGTATAAAGAATTGCGCTTTTAATACTACAGGATTATATTGCAGGTTATACAAAAACGCGGTTAGAGCTGCGTTTAGAAGAAATATGGAATCGGTAGAAGAACAAAACGATCGTAGGAAAAAAAATGCGTTACGTGCAGCCCACAGAAGAAGCAACGAAACGGATGAACAACGCGAAGAACGAAGATTAAAGGATAGAGTTCGTTCTGCTCAACGTCGCCAACACGAAACTGAGGCACAATCACAAATTAGAAAATATAATGACGCAGTTCGTGCTGCATTTCGGCGACGCAATGAAACTGAAGAACAAAAAGAACGAAGGCGGATGTTCGATATTATGCGTGCTGCTCGTAAAAGAAACAATGAAAATGAAGAGCAGCGGAATCGTCGCTTGGAAGCTGATAGAAAAAGAGCCGCGAAACGACGCATGCTAAAGAAAATATGTCATGGTGTTACGGAGTTCAAAGATATTTTTAATCCTGAAATGGCTGTTAGTGATTCGTCTGGTTTAACTGGTAGTAATGATGATAGTTACATGAATTTAATTAGTCAATTGGTGGAAAAAAAGACAAGTGATAGTGAAAGCAGTTTTGATAGCTTTAATGATAGGTCAAATTCGAATGATGATGTATCGACTAGCAGTGATAATTTTACAAATTTTAATTTACAAGCACACTGATCAATCTTGGCTTCAAATCTACATCAATCAATTTTTCTGGTAATTATTACAGAAAAGCGTTTCAAGAATTTCCTTTAGAAATAACAGTACCTGAAATTTAGGCGACAATGATGCAAAGTAAATAATGTAGTTTTAGATGAATTAGTTCAAAGATTTTATGGGGTGGCCCACTTATGACGAAGTTTTTATTTTAATTTTTTTAAATTAGAAAA
Organism: Rhagonycha lutea; assembly: GCA_958510855.1. Lineage (NCBI taxonomy): Eukaryota > Metazoa > Arthropoda > Insecta > Coleoptera > Cantharidae > Rhagonycha > Rhagonycha lutea. The sequence continues at coordinate 42,929,164 of OY294037.1, forward strand.
TTTAAATATATTTTTGTTTATACACAGTGTTCCTTTAAAGTGTAGTAGCTTACCAATTAATTATTTTAAATAGAAAATCCAATTCTCTATTAGCCTTTTCCGCCCACTGCTGAACATAAGCCTCTCCATATTATGGGGGTTTTTTGGCCATAACTCACCACGCTGGCCAGACGAGTTGGTGAGTAGTCCGCAGATCGATTTTTGGACTACAGTTGTTTTACATCCGGTAGCAGCGTGCTAGGCTAGCATTCAGATGTGCCTGTAGCCCTGTTTTTTGTTAATGGTGGCAATTCGTCAACTCAGGGGGACCGCCGGCTTAACGTGCCCTCCTAAGCACGGAGACTTGGTCATAAGAAAGTTTTACTCTCCCAGGGTTTGAACCCGGTACCCCGCATTCACATCCAATCGGAAAATCTAATATTATTTCTTAATTCACCATTAAATTATTTATTAGTTATATAAAAATACATTTCCGATAGTTTTCCTGCTTTTAAGGTATTTGCAAAATATATTCTCTCAAAATACAGTTTTAAAATATGAACTTATAGTGATAATGGATGAAATCAGTGATTTCACAGTGGGACATTCCCGCACATATTTATTACTTATGGGGTGAGCATAATTTGACCATTATGCTCACTCACTTAACATTTATCACAACACTTAAGAGGATTAACCAATAGAATTATGTATAGCCATTTATTTTACCTTTATTTATTTAATTATTGGTTAATTCTCTTAAGTGATAAATGTTAAGTGGGTGAGCATAATCGATCATAAAAGTTAAACAGAAGTACAGGGCTTACTCTAGGTACCTTGGCGGGCATCAGGGCGTAGTTTTTGCAACAGTAATAGTGTAACATTGGTTACACCTCTTGGTCAACCTATTGCTCGATAAGAATAATTATAATAAATAAGCAAATAGATAAAAAAACTAATAATTTAGGATGCTACAAAAAATTAACCATAAATGGGTCATCCTGTAGAAAAATTTATGTATAACATGAATATGTACAGTTTATCACCTACAAGCACATTTTATATGTGCACACAGTATAGACTCAACAATCTGGACTATTAAAGCATAATATATTTTATATTAACTTTTGAGTTGGGATTATCAATTAACTGAATGTTGGAAGTTATTACTTTTACTTTTTTTGTATAGAAAGTTGTTACATTTACATATTAAACAATGTTATGTGCTACCCACAACTAATTCTTTGACTGGGAGGAATAAGAATATAAGTCAAAAAACCTAATTTTTTATTTAAAATTTAAGTACTTAATCGAGTTTCATTTTCAATAATTTTATTACTTTCATCATATTTATAAAAACAAACAGCGACATCTCGTTAATCTATTCATGTGCGTCATTCCCACTCTCAATTTTTCGTGGATTAATTTCAACCAAAATCTAATCAGTCCTAAGCATGAACATAGAATGTTCTTCTTGTTCAACTTCTATGTTCATGGTCGTAAGCAGATATCATTATTAAAAGTTTAAAGGGGCAGCGCCTAAAAAAAAACTCAAAAGATGGCGCTGCTGATTCTCAATTAATTATTTTTACTCGGAACCTCCAGGCTTTAATATTTAAAATATAGCAAATTTGTTGAGATAATACTATTCTATAAACAATATTCTTGGTATTGAGCTTTTTTGGGTTCATAATTTTAATTTATAAAAAAAATTTCGAAATTGCAGTTTGATAATTTTTTTCAATGTGGGTCAATTTAAAACATTCAATACCAAACCGACATGAAAAGAAACAAATATACTTATTAGTACCAAGTAGAAATTGTCAATAATAATTTTTAGAAGTTAAGACCGCGCTGCAAATTTTGATGCAAAAACATGTTTCGACAGATGGCGTGCCCTAAAATATTAACTTTTATAGTTATCTTTTCACCGAAACAAAATTCTAATAATTTATAAAAGTCATATGAATAAACGATAACTAGGCAATAAGGAAGTTTGAGATTTCCAATGTTAAATATTTACAAGTATATTCCAAAAAGATATGCAATTTCGAAATTTTTTTTATAAATTAAAATTATGAACCCAAAAAAGCTCAATACCAAGAATATTGTTTATAGAATAGTATTATCTCAACAAATTTGCTATATTTTAAATATTAAAGCCTGGAGGTTCCGACTAAAAATAATTAATTGAGAATCAGCAGCGCCATCTTTTGAGTTTTTTTTTAGGCGCTGCCCCTTTAAATATAAAATTTGCTGGGGATATTCTAATTGGCTTGGGATGTAAAGCGCGCACACCAGTGACGTAGCAACAGGTGGTGCCGGGCACCAGGGCCCGTACACGGCCAAAAAAATTGATTTCTATTATTTACAAACATTTTTGTAAAAATTATCTATGAAAGTTTGCACATTGAACACAGCGAGGGCCCTAGGGCGGTGCGTCTGCACCGGGGCGGGGGGGGGGCGCCCTGAAGGAACGCCAAAATAAAGAAATATTTGAAAAACTTGAATAATGTAATTATTCATTCAGTAAATAATATTATAGCTATATTTACGAGGAAACGAATGACGCAGTTGCAACATCAAAATTTCATGAGGATTTTCTAGTTAAATAGCAACATTTGGTGAAAAATAGGTAGTATTTTCCAAAAAAATCGCCTGCGACGCTAAAAGATGCTGCTTTTTCCCCACCCCCATGTGTCGGTGGTTGAATTATTTAAAGGGGAGCCTCAAAATTGAATTGCGCGAAGCTTCATAAGTACTAAATTTTCATTAGTCCCAGTGGGGGGGGGGGGGAATTGAGATCTCGCACCACTTTTTGTCACTTACCTACATGTTTTTTGTGCAATAACATTGTTATTTGAATTTTTTTTATAATAAAATAATGAAGGGGGCCCGCTGTGGATCTTGCACCAGGGCCCGGTCTTGACTTGCTACGTCACTGGCGCACGCACAGACATGTCGCATGTTTGGTCTTTTTCAACTTATTGGAAAATTTCCGATTATAATACTTCCCCAGTGTGGCAAAGTAAAAACAACATATACAATAACAAAAAACCTTTTATAGGAAAACTAGATTTTTTACATAATAATGTTCTTATTCCTCCTGATCAAAGAATTATATTATTTACAAAAATTAATTTAAATAAAAACTTACAAACAATCCATTCAAGTTATTTATTACTATCAGGTAAATACATATTCAAAAAATCAGGTGATACATCGGTATAATTAAAATCAGTTGATGGTGTTAAGCTTTCAAATACGTTGCTTACATCAAAAGGTTCCTGTCCTAAATTGTTCATCACTGAATTACTTTCTGAAAAAACATCCAAATTGTTCGACTTCTGCCCTTCACTCACTGAATTGTAGTCTGTATCGCAACATTTATTGTAAGCATCCAGCAGAAGTTCGTCCAGATCTTCTTCGGGGTTTTTAGCAGTAGGAACTTCTTTTTTGATTGGTTTGGCTATATCGGAGTAGTTTCGATTTATCACAATAACATTGGATCCTTTGTTATAATCACAATCAGGGGTACAAATACACACCGCTTTTGTTTTATTTATTTGTAGTATTTGAAATTCTTTATTACAATACGAACAAATCATTTTTATTACGTTAAAAGTAAATAACGCAAAAACGTAATAAGTGAGGTTATAATTTATTACTGTAAAATGAGGTTATGTCAAAAAATATTTTTATTTGTGGCAGCGTTCGTTTTGAAACCTGCACCTTTAGACAGGGCCGTATGCAAGATTTTTTTATAGGATGTTTTTGCATAAAAAATGAATAAACTCTGCACGCAAAATTTGTAACAGTGTACAATACAAACAGAAAATATTTGAAAAAATGTAAATACGGGGAGGGGGGTTCAAATGTTTTTTACAAAAGTTGGAAATAGTATATTACATAACAAGCGTGGAAAGTGACACATTTCGCATGAGTGTGTAAGTTTTGCACGAGGCGCAGCCAAGTGCAGAAATCACACGAATGCATGAAAGGCACTTTTCTGCGAGTTATGTACACTATTTTTCCTACGACCGCGACCATAAAAAAATAAATCCATTTTTATGTCGTTTTCACGAATTAATTTGATTTTAGAAAACAAGAGCAATATTATTATTTATTAATAATTGTAGTTAACGTCAAAATTTCAAAGCAGCCTACTAAATTCAAGTTAGCTGTGCGTTATAATAACGCACAGTCATAACGCACGGATTGATGATATTGACGATTTTCGTGCCTACTTAATCAGGGCCGTCTCAAGAGTATTTGGCGCCTGTGTGCAAACCTATATTTGCCGCCCCCATGCGCCGCAGGCGGTAATTTCAAATTTTCAAGGTCATTGACGTTTAGAAGAGTTTAAAAATTTGGTGCCTTGTTTTAGCTACATCTTGAACTGTCGCGCTACGCAGAGTCGAGCCTTTCGAAATTCGTTGGTAAAAGGTTGGTTTTTATGAACGTCGACATCTGGCCGGCGCCCCAAATGTTTCTGCGCCCGTGTGCTACGCACACTTTGCACCCTTGGATGAGACGGCCCTGTACTTAATTATGTGCAATGTGCTACTTTCTTATGGGGTCGTAGGAAAATATAGTAACATTATTGAAGGTATATAGAAAGGTAAATATGTTACAACGTTGTTTCACGATTTTGTCGATCATCAGTCGTATCTGACAAGAAAAAATTGATCGAAAAAGCTTTTGATTTTTAACTGCTCTTGAAAGCGAAAAAAAGTTCCAAACTGAACGCAGCCACAGTGTTAACTTGTTTGCTTTTGTTATGATGTTATGACCTTGAAAACATCTGGATGACGTTTTTGTACCTGTTAATAAATCACCTTTGGTCAAGCCGCCTGCATCATCCTCTATCCGACAGAAAAGCCAAAATGGTAGATATATCATAATATAAATGTTTGCAGAAGACAAAAAAAGTAGTGAGCCATGCCAAATCACAACACTTCTTGTGCTTCATCGGACAGCGAAGCAAGCATGAATGAAAAGAAGGAAAAAAACTTTCAATCGTACATTAAAAAATTACTCCAGGGTCGTGTATTTGTAGGTAACTTCAAAGAAACGTTGCGCGTCGATAATATCAAATGCTACCGGAACGTTGTTGTCGTTGACAACGAAGAAACTAAGCTGATTCGTGACTTGGCAGAAGCTCAAACTCGTGCAAAGATATTTTATGGTTATGATCATTGGGTGGGCATCTCCAATGGAAATATTCCAGGTGCTCCTAGCGGTATGTGTTTATGGGTTCAATTACCCGAAGAAATATTAGGAAGCTTTTTTTATCAAATTCGTAGAGTTAAATTTCGTTCGAATGAAGTTTTGTTGTGTTTAGAAACCTTAAGACCGGTTAATCTTGAAACATCAACCGTAAATTCTTCTAATTTACCAGATGCTTCCATAAAAAGTCAAGTTGATAAGTCTTCGATACTGGAAACGAGTTTCGATGACTTGCTTCTTACGTGTAAAACAAATTTCTTTAACTTTTTTGTTTTTTTAAATACTGTAGTGACCAAACAAAACATTAAGGAAAGTATTAAGTTTATGTTTTTCCTATGTGTTGCTTTGTTTGCTGCTAGTGTTAAATTTTTTGAATTTTTTGGTGATTTTGCTATTAAGTTATTGCACGAGTTATCAAATATTATTAGAGCTAGTACACCAATTATGTTGGCCACTATTGATCTGATTTCGAGAATTGTTGGTGGCTTTTATTTGTTAATTTTAGGAATGTGGAGAGGTTCAAATGGACCTCGTTATCAAAATCCTAGAATTGACTATAATAATAAACAACAAAAAATGCTTATGTGAAATGACTGTGAATCTAAGCTAAATGACTACACTATTTTTTTTAAGGTTTATTTTGCATTTAATTGTAATATGATATTAAAAGGTGATTTATTTTATATACAACCAAAGCTTTTTGTAGTAAAATATTTAAATAAATGAATTTTAAATTAATTAATTTTTTCTACAAAAAAAAGACGAAATTGAGATTTTAATGGATTTACATTCCTAAAGATCTCACGAATTGAAAGAGACTAAAAGATCAACAAATCACATTATGAATACAAGGCCAAATTTCAACAATTTTGAGTTTTTTATACCAATTTTCTGCTTGAGATGATATCTTCAGTACTACAATTTAAACTAATTATCTCAGTTTTTGTTTTTTTTTGAGTTGTGGTTTTGAATTCGTAGTGCTATTTGTCTTTATTCTACATATCGGCCAATTTTGTGTGTGTTCGTTCTACCTCAGAACCAATAAGAATTTATTTACCATATTAGTTAGTATTACTTTTAATTATTGACTTAGGGCAATTTTTTCAATGCTTGATTAACCTCTGGTTAGCATAACTAAACAAACCTAACCTATGAGCAATACAGATTACACATCATATCGGTAGTATCATAATAATTGGCATTTGATGGAGTAGTTGCGAGCTAATAGTCGCTTATCTCCTTAAAAACTGTGTGTATGGCATTGAGCCTCTATCTTGTTTTTGGAGCTGTCTTAGTTAGTCCACCCACGTGAGGCATGGATGGTGTAGCTCTGCCCATAAAAATGAAGCGATATTTAAGAGAGGCTAAACGCCCATTAGGCTTAAAAGTTAAAAACCTTAAAAGGAGGTCGTAAGTTCGCGAAATTTGACGATCGTTTCATACTTAACTTTAGCGGTTTTCCCGCTAGATCTGACTTATTGGAAAGAATCTATAACTATTTTTAAAAATTGCTAGTGATGGGTTGTGAAATACCAGTCTGCTACTTTGTCACTGTTCCTAACCCTGTAACAGTTGTCACAGTGACTGAATATTCAAAATACCTGTGACTCAAAGGAACAGTTAGGAACAGTTTAGTAACTTCTATGTTAGTAACTTTAATGGAACAGTTTAGTAACATTCACAGTTGAGATTTCACTAGAATTCACAAAGTAACTTGATATTTTGATTGAGATATTTTACTTCGGGCTTCGGCCGGGCCACGAATGATGGCGATTTATTTAAAAAACTTTCCGCCGAAATTGCACGTGATTTAAATTGCCTCGGGCTTTGGCGCAGGTTTATTTTTTTAAGTGGGTTGGTAAAACGATTTTGATACACATTTTACACCAATGAAAGAAGTGTCTCGCCAAATGAAAATTTGCCGATTCAATAATCATTAATCAATGTGTATTTATTATACTATTGGTATTATTAGTGGTTATCGTAGTTTTTTAAATTTTAATTTATTTCATAATTTAATTGAACTTGCACTTTACTGCAAATAAAATATATAATGCCATTGTTCTGCTACCAGGTACCTGCTACCTGGTAATTGTACAAATACTTTATACTTGTGCTGTGACCTGTGATTTGCTACGTTACGTATTTGGTAGTACGGACCAGGTAGCAGGTACTAGTCGTAGTACGAAAAAGTATTTTCAGGAGCAGTCAGTGACAAAAGTAACAGGTATTTTTAACTGTTCCTAGACAGTCACAGTAACAGTTTGTCACTGTTCCATGAAAGTAGCAATAATTCCCATCACTAAAAATTGCAGAGTCTGGTGGATTTCTGGCAGAACCAAAGTGTCATTCATGAACATGTGTCATCTAGCGATTTATTTTCTAGTAATTTCGTAAAAATGGGATATCTGGCGGATTTCTAGCGGTTTCGTAAATTTAAGAGTTGGCAACGCTGACTTTAACAGTGTGTTAAAGTTAACCTTACTTTTTTTTGCTTACTTTTCGAATTTTTTCCGTAGTGAAAATGAATACAATTAATGTTATCATGGCTATTGACACTATTAACATTATTAATAATATTATGAATGATGTTGGCCACCCGCGGCGTCAAAAAATTTACAGACCGAGATCCGATCCTTTCGCGCTTTGTGATCTAAAGTTTAAAAAGAAATACAGGTTCAGTAAAGAAACTGTGAGACATGTAGTGAGGCTGGTTGAACAAGACCTGACTCTTGATAAGAGAGGTTGTGGAACATCAGCCCAACTGCAAGTGCTAACAGCAATGCGATGCTGGGGTCGAAGAGAAGTAACATTTATTTAATTTTTGTGTATATATGTAGCGCATAATAATATTTACCCCTAGAAACAAAACGATGCCGGTGACCTCCACGGGCTTAGTCAAGCAACGGTAAGTCGTATTTGTGCAAGAGTGGCTCGTGCGCTTGCTCGTCACTCCAGGACTTCCGTACAAATGCCATCGACAGTAGCAGAGGAGGAAAGAGCGATTCCAGAATTTCAAGCCATTCTTAATTTCCTTGGAGAAACCAACCTTACATCTGATCACAATGAAATAACATGAGAAAATGATTCTTTTTGAAAAAAACATCTATTTAAAGAAACTCTTTTCCTCGTCCAAAGAGACCCTATATTTGATATTTTATTCTTTAATTATTGTTAAAATGTCAATAAAAAATAGCGTTTTTAAAAATATTAGTTGCCTTATTAACCAAGGGCCAATTAAAAGTTAATTTTTATTTTATTATGAAATCGTCATATAAAAGTCACTCACAAAGTCATAAAAGTGCGAATAAGTTTGCAAAAATTTGGACGACAACTTTTTCAACAGGTGGCTCAGTTACCTAGATTTTAAATGTAAGTCTTTCATTGGTTGGAAAGAATGAAAGAAAAATTTCATTAGTTTTAAAAGGCGGGTGTTTTGAAATCATTCAAATTATGGTCGAAACAAAACTTCATTTACAGCACTTACAATACTTGAAAGTGAAACTAATTTAATGCAGCATAATATTAAAGATTGCTATTTTAACTGTGTCATGTGTTACCGGCAATCTGCGAAATCAGTCAATTTGCACAATGCCTAGATAATGTGCAAACCCACCAAGTCGTAAGGTATTGTGCACATTCACTAGTACTTTAGGCAATCTGCAAAATGGCTACGGCCTTTTAGGCAATGTGCACATTGTCTATATTGTTAGTCAATGTGCTTTTTGAAAATATAACAGACTCACATTGACTAGGCATTGTGCGAGATGGCTGTTAAGGACCGAATTCCGTACGTCCAAATGGGTTTAATTATGGCTTTGTATACCATCAACTTGCTTTCCAATAAGAGCTTAGATTTAGCACCAATAAGCCAGTACATTTTATGGAATTGAATGTTCAGTTGCTTCCTTTTGGTCCAGATGTGAGTTTTCCACGTTAGGCGACGATCCAGGTGCATCCTCAAGTACTTTACTGATTCTGTTTGTGGAACTTGTTTTTTATTCAGGATTACAGGGGGGCATGTTTCACTTCGCAGCGTGAAAGTTATATGTGCTGATTTGGCTTCGTTGGCTTTAATTCTCCATTTTCTTAACCAACGCTGAATTTTGTCTAAGTGTATTTGAAGAATTTCTGTAGCTAATATTGGATTTTTATGAGACGCCATGACAGCCGTGTCATCCGCAAACGTAGCCGTGGTAGTTTGTTCCATTGTTGGGAGGTCTGACGTAAACAGAAGATACAAGATTGACCCCAGTACACTACCTTGCGGAACTCCAGCTTTAATTTGGTACATTTCTGAATGTTCTTCTTGACTTTTTACAATGAAATGTCTGTCACTAATATAAGTCTTAATAAGGAGGTAGAATTCATAAGGAAGTAGCTTCTTTACTTTATACAGTAGCCCCGGGTGCCAGACCTTATCAAACGCTTGCGAGACATCCAAGAAGACAGCCGAGCAGTATCTTTTCTCTTCCAAGTCTTTGTTGATTTGTCCGACAAGCCTGTGGACTTGTTCTACAGTTGAATGCTGTTCTCTAAAACCAAATTGATGGTCTGGTATTATTTTATTTGTTAACAGGATTGTTCTCAGTCGTTTCATTATTAGCTTTTCCAGCACCTTTGACATTACAGGAAGCAGGCTAATAGGTCTGTAAGATGTAACCTCTTCAGGATTCTTTCCTGGTTTTGCGATCATTATTACTTGTGCCACCTTCCATTGCAGAGGAAAATAGCTAAGTCGTAGTACTGCATTAAACAAGATGATAATCATTTTTATTGCTTTTATGGGGAGTTCTTTCAAAACTGTACCAGTTATCAGGTCGTAACCTGATTTTTATGACCAAGATCTTTTATTACTTTCTGTAGTTCCTTTATTTTGAACTTCTTTATAGGAAGATCCATTTGAAGAGGCACATCCAGAAACTTGTTGATTTCTTTTTCCTCCTTTTCCCCTTTTTCTGATTGAAAGGGTTCGAAGACGTAGATGTTCCGCGAATCTTTGAGCCTTTTCTTTACGGAATCCAACTGTGGGGCTCTGCATCCAACTCTAACTTGGAGATAATCGAAAGGTTTCAATCAAAAGTTCTTAGAAACATAGTGAACGCTCCCTGGTTTGTCCCAAATGAGGTTATAAATAAGGACCTCGCTATTCCACTTGTGAAGACAGAAATCGGTGCCTATAGTGCGAAGTATAAAGACAGGATTAGTGTACATCCAAATCAACTAACAGTGAACTTGACTAATAAACAAACCGCCAAGAGTAGATTGAAAAGATTTAAACCACAAGACCTTACAAATAGATTTAAATAATTTATTTATATACAGTTAGTTACCCGGCTTCACAAATAATTTATGTATAAATTAATATTTTAAAGGTATAAACTACTGAGATTATACCTAACGAGTTATTATTATAATTGTCAAACTATTTACTTATTGTCTTGTACAGATTGTAAATTTCTTGGGTTGTTAATAAAAAAAAAAAAAAAAAAAAAAGGACCGAATACACTCAACTTGCCTTAGATTACGGCCCTGCCGATAAAACTTAACTTGTTTTGAATTTATTATTTATTATTATTATATTATATTATGCATAATTTATTCACATTTTCAAGAAATATCTCGTTCTTTACGATCGCCATTGTTTCTTCTTTAGTGGAGTGTATTAAATTTTATCTTCCTTAATTCTTATCTCACTGTTTCTACTGAAACCCATGGTAGGCAGGACAATGCATTACCAACTTAAATACATTACCAATTTAAAAATAAATAACATACAAAATAAAGATAAATTCAAAACAAATGGGTGTCGTAGAAGGCACAATACTAGCACCAAAAAGGCTAAAACACCTTGATTGTCTATATCCGACTCTCGGAAAGATAAATCAAGTTCCCATAGGTCAAATCCTCAATTTTATAGAGGATACAGAACTATTGGAGTAAAACACGGAACGCGGGGTACAATAAGACAGGAGCTTCAGTGCAAGTGGTTCGAAGGAAATACACAGATAAAATTAGATTGTGCCCAATTCCAATTCAAAACATAGAACCGAAATGACGAATATTCGTTTATGCACATTAGCTACTCCCAATCGCTATGAAATCAGAAAAATATGAACCAAATTGTACGTCGCGTCGGCGCTAAGCTACCCCATTGCTGAGGAGAAAAAAGAGGAGAGGGGGGCCCACTATATTAATATGATGTTGATGAGCTAACCAGGTCTTAGCCCGCGGGATTTTTTGGAGGAATCAGTGTAATCCGCGGGCTAAAATGTTTGGAGACCCATAGTCTAATGTATTTGGGAAGGTTGAGAGGTTAAAAAGAGCGGGTTGATAAAATCACATGTTTGACTTTTCGTAGCCTTTATACATTGTGGAAGTGTCAACACGTCCCGTAAATCTTAAGGGCCCGAGGCAACCGACAAGAAAATTAAAGGTAAAGTTGTAATGATATTTCCTTAAGGGGTCCGTCATAGGCACATTTCCCCTAAATATGTTTTTAAAGTAATAATAATAGTTTCTAATCCACAATTAATTATTTTAAATATATTGGGTTTTGTAAATAAAATAATAAATTGTTCTTTATATAAACAATGAAATTGCTTTTCCCTCTAGGGGGGCAATAACGGGCATAAAAGAAATTTGGGGGCGTTCAGGTGTGGTCGGGAGGCTGTGAAAATAGAACTATTTTTATAAACAAGAATACGAATGACCGATTTTCGGAGGTGTTCTGAAAGAGTTTGAGAACCTATGATCAAAACCCAACAAAATTAATTTATCAATTTAATATAAGATCAACTATAAATTATTTACTATATTGGAATTATAGCCCATTATTATCTTAAAATGGCACAGTACAGAGACTTTTTTTTATCTACCTGTACTTTTTTAATGTTATACACATTTCAGAAGCTAAATTATGCATCATTATTTCATATTAACCCCGTTTTATTATGCTCATTTTTTAATCAAACAAATTACCTTGGCTTCTGTGAAACATTAATAATTGATGATTCTTGCTCATAAATTTTAATATAAAAATAACAATACTTATAAAATTATAATCATTTCATTTTAAAAAACAAACCAAATCAGTTGTATAATTATAGGATTTATTCACTATTATACATTTCAGAAAGATAAGCAAATTGGTACTTCATTGTAGTACCAAGTTACAAAATAAATGTGACATCCACATATTTTTTTTAAGTTCAACAAGATAACCTTGAACCATGTACTATTTTTATTTATGTGAAAATAAAATATTACATAAAAAAACCAAGTTGAAACGGAATAAAAAATGATAACATCCTTAAATTTTAGCAATTCCAATAACTCCGCAAGCAAGACGAGCTCCAGCATTTCCAGTCGTTTTACTCAATTCGTGTCCGCCTATTCCCATATCGTCGGGATCGGCATGAACAACCACAGTACGCCCGATTATGCTGTTATCTCCTTCTAAAGAAATCAAGCCGTCGCATATTTCGATAACAGCAACACCGTTATCTCCGGCTTCCACATTTCCCAAATCACCGACATGACGTTCATCGGCAGTAGGTGCCCCATGATCTTTACCTAAAGGATTAAAATGAGGGCCTGCGGAAATGCAACCATTTGTGTTGTCTCCAAATTCATGAACATGAAATCCATGGAGCCCTTTACCCAAACCAGTCACTTCACCGGTAATGGACACTGGAGCTTTACACCCCTATAGGGAAAAATATAAAAATAATAAAATATTTCTTACAAACTTATCTTTATTACTTCTTGGGTAAAGTATAAGGTTCCGCGAACAACTTCGCCGTTTACAACACAAACTGCTTTGGTAGGCATGATTTACTGTAACAAAAATTATGAGCGTTATGACTTGACACAATTTAGAATTAAACAAGCCGGTACCGAATTAATAACTTGAAGTGGTTTTCTCAAGGTGACAACGAACGTATTGGTTGTTACGGAATTAATTATTATCTGGCGCTTAATTGCGTATTAAAAATTCGAACTAAAATTTATCTATCGCTGTCAAATTTCAAAAAACAAATGCATTGTCGGGCAATTTTTATTGAAGGTTCAACCCACGATCAACTTTTATTTTCCTACTACCAGTGGTACCAGTCAAATCTAAATTATAATCATACATCCTTTTTGATTATATTTTTAAAGAGGAATAAAAAAATATTAATTTCGACACCAAAAGGACTAACCGATGCTGAATTGTGTAAATTTTCAACAACAAAAGTTGCCTCTGGTAGCCTGATACTTTTCATTCGCCCTGTATAACCATTCCAACAAAAATCGGTCATGCAGCAACCACGGTTTACATCACAGGTATGCAACTTAATGTTAAATTTTTGTTCGGTAATATTAGTTACAAAATTGTAAGCCACTGAGATGGCGGTAGCTACCACTGAAACTAAACGCGGGAAATTTGAATAGGATATTTATTTGATTTAAAAAATATAAAATGTAGTAGATTGAACTAAAATCGATAGATTCGTTTTTTCCTTTCTTGATAACCAAAATATGAATATCAAGAAAGTCAAAAACAAAATCTAATCGATTTTAGATCAATCTACTACATGTAGTTAAAAAAACCTTAAAAAAATGAAAAACAACAACTGTTTTTTGTTTTTTATTCAATTTTTGAAATTATACACTTATAAAATAAAATAACAAACATAATTATAACAAAATATACAGTAATGTTCAACGAAAGAACCCTTTAACAAGTGGGGTTACAGAATACCATATCCAACGTAGTTCGTTTGAAACGTCATAACAAATCAAAACAAACATCTTATACAATAACGAAAAAGTTACAGAATAGGGGTGCAAATCGTCTTTTTATAAAAAAAAATGCAATTTTATCTAAGAATAACAGAAAAGTCCACTTACCGACTTATTCGACAAAGAACCACCAACAAAAGAAACAATTTACTACAATTCAAAGGTTCATGAAAATGTAACCTAACAACGAAACAATTACTGTGGTATTTTGTGGAAACAACCCAAGGTACTTCTAATTTCCAGTGTTCCCAATATGATAATGTTTTCATATAATAGAATAAGTACATAGTAAGTACTCGATTTGAACAGATGGAAAGTAATGCATCTTTTCTACTTCATTTTCTTCACTTCTACAAACTAAACAAATGATTTACCTCATTTGCTTTAAACGATGGAACCAGGTAAGAGATGTGATAAGGTAACCTTTAAAATAATATTAAAGTTAATATAAAAATTAATAAAAAAATAACTCGTCATACTAACCAATAATATACAATACATTCGGAGTCAGAGTAAAGATATTTTAGCCTTCGGAGAACCAAAGTTTAGCAACACATGAAGAGTACAATATTAAAGTTGATTTTAAGGTTTCTAGAACGTCCTTTTATCCAAAACAAGCATGTTTTTTATTTAAGAATAATACGTTTGTAGAAAATGTTAACTTAGCTTAACAATAACCACCAGCAAAAGACACAATTTATTGGAATTCAAAGGTCCATAAAAACATAACCAAAGAAAATATAGTTGAACCACGTGTAAACATAACCAAGCAATACAACGAATACAACCATAACCTGAATTAAAATTGACACCTATTGACAGTTGCTGTAATGAAAACCATGGAAACTGTAAATTGCTACTGTGGCGCCACCATAGTGGCTGCCAATGACGCATTGGGAGGATATACTTATGCGCATAATATGCGTTAGAGAGAGATACATAAAAGTGCATAAAAGCGAACAAATTTGCTATAGGAGTTGACTACCTATGGTTTACATACAGCGTGCAGCGACAGTGAACAACAGTAAATTTGACAGTTCTCATTGTTTATGTGAAAAGTTATTAACCAAACAATTATCTGGTTTAAATACGTTTAACATGAATGAACAAATTATTCGGGAGTTAGAAACGGCCTCCACTTTTCTTACGGTGCGTATTTTTATAAAATGTAGTAAATTTTATTTTCATTTTGTATTTCTATATTTAGGCGCCCTATAGCAATGTATCAGATGAACAAAGACGTTCAGTAGAGAATGTATTTTTAAATTTTCGTAAATCTAAATCACCTTACAATTTGTGCAGACAAATCCTCGAAACTTCGCGAGTTGAGTATGTCTTATTCGAAGCAGCCGAAGTGCTCAAAAGTGCACTTATTCGAGAGTGGACCTTACTTTCAGAAACGGATGTGCTTTCTCTTCGTCAGTATTTGATGCAGTACATTTTTACGAGAAATGATCTCCCATTTTTTGTGCAAGAAAGGGTTCTGCAGGTTATTGCTATAATGGTGAAAAGACAAAGTGTCGAAGACTTCGGTCAAGGAAGGACTGTTTTTATACGAGAACTCCAAAATTTAATCATCAATGGAGATCATTTTAAGGTGATCATTTTATGGTTTTTAAATTTGTAGCTTGATTATTTCAATTTTTGGTTTGTTTAGAAAAATTTGGGACTGAGCTTGATCGGAAAAATAATGCAAGAATATGCAAGTACGGTTAAGTCAACCGACGTGGGTCTTCCATGGGAGGCACACTTTAAATCAAAGAAGCAATTTGAAGTAACTGACCTAAGAGAAATATTTAAGTTTTGCATACAATTATTGATGCAGATGTTTGAGAAAGATCCTCCATATGATAGTAACACGGTCACTTTAATAGAGCATTTGCTTACTTTAAGCTCCAATACGCTTATTTGGGGTTTTTTATCCTTTATGTTACCAAAGCAACTGATTGCAGTGTACGAATCTGTGCATGAATCCGATCAACCACCGGCACTAAGGTTAACTTCAAGTTGGAACGAAGTCATGCTTTCACCATTGTTCCTTCCTTTTATGTTCAAAATGTATTTAAAAGTGCGACAGTACGAAAATCTGTTGCATCATGTTCTCTTATGCCTAATGCAGTTGGCTTCACTGAGCGGATACATACTGGAAGCTGATGGAATAAGAGACAAATACATACGATTTTATATGGAGAATCTTTTGAAGCTGTTTGAAGTTTTACAGTAAGTACTTTTCATAACATTCTTGTAATAATTAGATTATAGAAATCTTCAACGTTTTGCTACTTTATTTTAAACTTCGTAAGGAAATACAGAATTAATAGTAAAATAAAAATGACAAATTCAAATATGAAGTAGGTAATAAAATTGATCCTTATGTCAATACCCATGATACTATAAAAAGTTATAGTAAAGACAAGATATTGTAAAGACAAGATAATCTCAGTTGCTGTACTCATTTGAAACAGGTTGGCGCATGACGTCACTCAGTGACAAAACTAAACAATTTGCCTTTGTATCTGATATGAATTTTACAGCAATTTATTTAAATTTACGGAATGTGTTTGAAAAGAATTAATGAGCTTACATTAACAAAAAATGATTTTAATTAGTTACAAAAATGTAACTTTTATTACTTATATTCAATTTATTGTAAAAAATCTATAGATGAAAATATAATACCATGACAAAATTTTGTTTTATATATAGTATAAAAGTTACATTTTTGTAACTAATTAAAATATTACTACAAAATTACTTATCTTCTTAGACATTATTTAAATTATAGTAAAAGAAATCTCATCCAATGCAATTTTAATTAGGTAAAATTCTCGGGTTATTGGATTGCAATAAAACTAACGTTTGTTTGTCGACTGTTTCGGCTATTTAACATAAAACCATCATCGGGACTGAAAAAGGAAGAGAAGAGATTAACGGAAAGAACATTAAAAATTAATATGATCTCACACTTACCAAACAAAACAAGATTGGAAAATGTTATTAAATATAAACGTAAATCTTCTCTTCTCTTCCTTTTTCAGTCCCGATGATGGTTTTATATTAAATAGCCGAAACAGTCGACAAACAAACGTTTAGTTTTATTGCAATCCAATAACCCGAGAATTTTACCTAATTATTTAAATTAGTTTAAAAAAGTTGCCGCGTACTTCAGTAATGAGCGACGATTTCGGGCTGAAAAAATTGTAAAGTGTGCTCAAAGTATGAATAAATATATGGTGAAAAGTTCGCAGTTGTATGTTTATTTAGTTCGCAAAAAAAAAATTTACAAAGAAAGCAAAAAAAAGGGCCCTGCACTTGGGATGATTGCTTTAAATAATGATATTATTTTAAATGTCATTTAATTCATCACAGCACTTTTTATGAATGATAATCTATGACAATAGAATAAATTACTTGTGTATATTTTTGTTCAAGCGATTTTCTCGTCGAATTCACCTCGTGAATTGCAAATTTTCTGGAAATTTACTTATGTGAAAATACTAAACGGTCAAGATTTGTCACTGAGTGACGTATAGGCGTTTCAAATTAAGATTGTAGCGCCTCTAGCGGTCACGTTGGTACTCGAAGTTTTGAGACTACTTCTACATAAATAAATGACATTACCATGTTATTAAAACAAAAACGTAATTGTGAAGGTGGTTATCGTGGTATCTGTTAATTATTTATTTACATATTTAAAATATATTAGGGTAAGTTTGTTTATAATACAAGTGTGTCTTTAAAATAACTGGCTAAGTTAAATAACAAGGTCAAGATGTTGGGGTTATGTTATTCCATTAGTAGTTGATTATTTATTTATAAAATATAATTTTAGAAACAATGTCTGGTCTTCGTTTTACCGTGGTTGAATATACCAAATACTTCGACGGTAATCGCAATTCCAGGTGCATTTACGAAGTTGAAGAGGTTCTTCGTGTTTGACATGTTTTGTGTGGTTAAGTGCTGGACAACCAGTTCATATTAATTTGATTGCTATGTGCATATAAACAACAGAAATTATCTCAGATCCACACCAAATAGAAGGTGTGATAAAGCTAATAAGAACCAGGCTCGTATTTCCAGCATTACTCGTACATGTAAAGCCACGCAAGGATGTCGTTGTAAACAGATTTCTGCTGTGGTGCCCATCAAGGTATGTTGAATTTTATTTTAACATTCTTATCTTATTATGTATTTTGTTTAAGAGATGACCTACATAAAATTGAAGTTATATCACAAACTGACATAAAATGTGATAGTCGCAGTAAAAACACAGTACGAAAGAAAAGTATAAGGCAGTCCCAGTATTAGACATGCCATGCTTTGCCAACTATAAACTCACTTTGTATATCAAGTGGATGCAGAAAACCTGAAGAAATTATATATCAATGAATTACCGACTGAAGCTTTTGCAAAGCACACGTATGTATTTAGTCGGTATAAAGTGTTTAAAAGTAATAAGTTAGTTTGTTTCAGTGTTTCAATTGACGCAAAAGGAGCTACAAACAAATTCAAGTATGCTGTGCTCCGTACAGTCTCACACGTGCACAATCAGTATTACCGTATTAATGAAATGGATCTCAGGCGAAGAAGTGGCATTTTTTGAAATCATGATTAACACCTTATAATCACCTTGTGTTTTAAATTAAAAGGAGGAAAACTTTCAAAAGTACTGCACTGATATTTTTTCCAAATAATTAACTAAATCTAAATTTGTTTAAATTAAATCACTTTATTTTCTATGTTACAAAAAATCATAATGAAATGATTATTAAAACTTATCAGACAAAATTGCTACCGATAAATTTGTAATGCCACTTATAATAACTAGTGAATACTGTAAAGGACTTGAATAAATTTTATAAACTAATGTTTTGAAATTGATTTCCCAATTTTTAGTTTAAGAACCCACGCTGCTTAACGATCAACCTGTTCACGAATATTCAATTTGTTAGTAAGGCATACTTTACTTTCTCCCTTTTTGAGAAATGAATGAAAATTAAGATTAGTATTTCTCTTAACCATAGAACTGCATCCAAAAACGGAACAATACACTCCACTACTCATTACTACCAAATTTCGTTCTAAACTCTCAAAAATTTTAAAAAAATGAGTTATTTAGTATTGCTTATATACTGAATAATATAATTTTTTTAATTTTTGTTCATTACTAACTCAAAATCTCACATTTATACCTGCATATAAAGTACAAGTTCAAATGTAAACAAACATTCCAACACGATCCTCAGAGTACAAAAACTTGCCACCAGATAGCGTATCGCTTATCTTGAAACGCCTATACCACCGCATCACGTGACATTGTGATGTGCGCATGGGCTTATCTTGTAAAGTTATAGTATCATCTAAGAGTATCATGGTCAATACCACGGTGTAGAAACTTTATAGGAAAATATTAGACCCTGATTTTAATGGTATTTTAGTTGTCGGATTTTCTTAAGATGGCGCTGTTTCAATAGTTATTTAGAAAACTAAACAATAACATAACATAAATCATAGAATATCCTATAAGTTGGAATTGTAAGACGATTAATAAATTATAATAGTGAAAAATAGTTAAATTGAATGGAAATATAGTGGAATAATTTAGTTTAGTCAGATTTAGTTGACCCATGACACCCAGGGGGCGCAACGAAAAGACAGTATAAGACTGTCTACAATTTTAACATGGAAGTTTCCCTTCTATTGTAATCTTTTATTCTATGGTCAATACCCAGTCATTATTACGTTGTTCAATAGCCGGGGTACCCTATGGTATATTTAGTCAACAAAAGGAATTGGGAAATTTTTATTTTCAAATTCTATGTTGTTTTTTATTTATTATTAATAATAATATTTATTTATTTGGTTATTTGGACCACCGCCCACTTTCTTGAGCATACATTTTTATAACTCTTACTACCCCCATTACTAAAATAAGACTAAAAAAAGGTAATTAATTTTTTTTTTTATAGAAATGACCCGACATTACTAAAAAAGGGCTTAAAAAAAGGTCATTCGTATGTTTATTATAAAAATGGTTCTGTTTCCGCCGCTCCCCGACCACACTTGAACGCCCCAAATTCGTTCATGCTCATATCGCGCCCCCCTCCCCCATACAACTAGAAATCGCCTACAGAGGGGCGATATTGCTCACTTTGAAAACCACTGCTCTATCTAGATATCTATGTAAACAACATATTTTTTATCAGTGATTTTGATGTGAGAGACAAGGAGCGATCAGGACAACCGAAAAAGTTTGAAGACACCTAAAATCTATTAATGCTGATCACTACCGACAAATGATCAATTTGATCCATGTTTTGATCGAAAAACGACCAGAATAGGCTATAAAACAACACGGTAAGGTAATTTTGCTCCATGACAAAACTTTTCTGAAGGTTTCGTGCACTCTTTGAAGCATTGCCACAGAAATTTCGGCGATTTGGGCTCCAATGTTGTTTTTGAGGGCTTCCAGGATCCTAGTACGATCGTTGTAAACCAAGGATTTTAGTTATCCCCACAATAAAAAATCACAAGGGGCCAAATCAGGAGAGCGTGCAGGCTAGTTCGAATCGTCTCTTGGGGAGATAAGGTCCCTGGGGAATTTGTCTCGCAAAAAGTCCATGCAAACCCTTGCTGTGTGGGCTGTGGCCCCGTCCTGCTGAAACCAGACGTCTTCCAGCTCCATCCCTTCCAACTGAGGCAAGAAAAAATCCTGGATCATGGTCAGGTAACGTGCAGAAGTGACCAATCGCTCGATCATTTCCTTCAAAAAAGTAAGGGCCGATGATCCCAATTCTTAAAATTGCACACCATACTGTCACCCTCTTGGAGTGCAGGGGTCTCAGGTGGAGCTCCCTGGGATTTGTATCACTCCAATATCCAATATCCATAGATCTAGCTAGAAGCACACGGACTTTTTTTTAATGTTGTCTATCTAAATCTGTTGAGTTTTCTTTAATAAATTAATATAATACCCTCGAGTCCCGGATTTCGAACTGCTCTCGTCATTTCTTCATGACCAAGCTTAAAATAAATTAGCGAAACCTTGAAAATGTACATAATCTAATTATTATTTAGTCCAGGGGTCGGCAACCCGCGGCCCCAAAAGGTCTTGGTGCGGCCCGTGGACTCTAAAATAAATGACATTTTTTTTTAAAAAGCACTTTTCAGTGGATTTTCACCTATAAATTGTTTACTTTTTCAGAACATCTTATGACGGCAGAGAAGCATTAGGTTTTTCAAATATAATTAGAAAATTGCAATTATTTTTTGGACATGATATTGCAGCGTTGCCCGTAAATGATCGACATACATACATCGAGTATGTTACAAGGATAACTTGTTATTTTATTGATTGTGCCAAATTAGAAGAAGGGCAACTTTACGAAGATAGTTATTACATGGAAGCATGCGACAATATGTTGGAGGCTTGGCTAAACATTTTAAATGAATTTCCGTTGAACGACGAGCACGTTAGGAAGTCTTCCGCTCAAATTTTTAAAGTTTACTTGAATTGTCACCTTGCACCACCTTACGGAAGTAGAATTCGTAATGAAAACAACGACGATATTGAAGACAATGAAGATAACGATCGAATTAAGTTTAAAGAACAGTTACAAGTAATTGGATCATTCGGAAGAGTAGTGCCTTCTTATTCAATACCATTGATGTTTGGGTAATAATTTACTTTTTGGTTGGAAAACAAGATCTTGTTATGATTGTTTTTTATTTTTAGATTACTAGAAGAAAAAAGTAATGCACTGAAATTACATTTGCAAACAATGAAATCTCAAACAATGACCATCAACGATTCAATCAAACTTGAAGAATTATTTGAAGATATACATTGGATTATTTTGATTTGTGGTCACGTTATGTGTATGGAGAGCGAAGGTGAAACGCCCATTATTCCTTCCGAAATTATGAAATATTCGATTGATCAATATTCCAAATCTGAAAGTGATGTGAATGTGACTTTGAAAGTTTTGGCTGAAATTCCGCGGGTTGAATTTGAGTGTGATAGTAAGTGTGATCATGCAATTAGATTTTTTGCTGATGTACTAAAACTGTGTGCTATGGAAGCGTCAGCAGCTGAAGTAAGACTCGGTCATTTTATGAGTCCCGAAGTGGGATGTACTCTTATGTGGTTTTTAAAGCGTTGGTGCCTTTCTTATTTATATATTAATGAAAGTTATTATCAAGAGGTGAATTTTGAATGCAAGTGTAAAACATTTTTCACTAATTTATTCTGTTTCAGATAAGTAACCCCTTAATTAGTGCCTTAGGGAAAGATACCGAATGTGCAACTTTTATAACGAACTTTATTCTTCAAAAAATTTTAGGAAATATTTGCCACTTTACTTCGGAACCTATTTTACTACAAGATACAGTTAATATTTTCACCGATATTGCCGCCGTAAAGCAAAAGTAAGTATTTTTTTGGAGTAAATTAAAAATATTTTGTTACTGGTATGCAATGATCCTACATTTTCCATAAACATGTCGTCTGTTAGAATCTTATTCAGCAATAATTTTGATTACAGATCGACATACATTATAAATAGTGAAGGTTTATGGAATCTAATAAATTTGCAAAATAGAATAAAGACCGACACTTTACCCCCAAACATACGACGTTGTTTATACACGGGATTTACCTTATGTGGAGCGGCGATAAGCAACAACAGTAATTTAAAAGAATATTACGAGCGAGTTTTGAAACCCCTTCAGGTACGGTTTAAAAACCTTGTATGTCAAGAAAATTACACTCGCGTTTATCAACAAGAAGACGTCCGAAACGAAATGGTGGATATACTGGAGTGTTTTATTGGTGCTTCGATGGGTTCTCAAATATCCACATCGGCTATAGTATTTGAGTATATCGTTCCTGTTCTTTCTGAACTTCCTTCAGTTTTGAAGTTATACGAAAATGATCAGATAATCGTAGAACTTGTGTTGGATTTATTAGGTCAATGTTCACGTTATATGTTGTGTTATTTAAATCCATCTGACTCGTTACGACTTTATGAGAATTCTTTGGCAATAATTCAGGTTTATAGTAAATACAATGTTAACAAACTCAACTTAGAGGCGTCTGCAGAAGAGAGCAGCTTTAAGGATTTGTTGCTAGTATTAAAATTTATGACAAATATTTTGTCCAAAGATTGTATAGATTTCGGTAGCTTAAGTGATGAAGAATGTAGTGGTAACAGCATTACCGCTTCCGATGTAACTTTGTTTGGTCTTAGTTTTATTTTACCGTTAATGAAAATGGAGTTGCTCAGATATCCTACACTATGTGGTCAATATTATAAGTTAATAACGCTAATTAACGATGTTCATCCTGACAAAATTGAAAATTTACCTGATTACATGTTAGATCAATTATTAAAATCCATCGAAATTGGATTCACGTCGGGTTTTGGCTCAAACGTCGTACAGTCATGTTTAGATTTTGTGCACGTGCTAGCAATGTACATTTTTCGTAATTCTCAGAAAGAATCGAAGGCGTATCGGCGTTTGTTGCCGTTTTTAAAGTTGGTGTTTAATATGGTACTATCACATGAAATTAGTTCAGAGCTGATGAGTTGTGCTAGTGTAACAGTGTACTCATTAATTTGTTGTTATCAAGAAGAGTATCAGGAACTTGTGCGCAATTTGATTGATGCTCAATCTGATCCGAATGTTGCCAATAGATTGGTTGGCGAATTCACGTCTTTAACCGAAAATGTAGCTCTAAGTTGCCAACGCGTACATAAACTTAAGTTCCGCGATAATTTTGATAAATTTATAGCCAACGTACACGGATTTTTGTTAGTGAAGTAGCAACATTTGTAAATATTTAAAATCGACTGAAAATATGAGAGATATTTGAGTGTTCATAGTTTCACAGAGTGAAATATATATTTTTTAAAATATAATTGTAGAACTGTGAGGTATTATATTAATATTCCAAAGTTCCAATACGATACTTTGTATTTCTAGTTATATTTAACTGTAACTAAATTATTGGTCTTAGAAGCCTTTTTAAGATTATCTTTTTCCTACAAGTTTCCAAAGTATACTAACAGGATATCTCTCTGAGGAATGCATTGCGTCCAAATTTTAACTTTTGCTCAAATATGGCGTTCTCTAAAAGCTCAATTATTTCAATATTCACTGATAATAAAAAGTAAAAAATTTGAACAACTATGACTTCTTATAATGATTTTTTAATCTGTGATAATAAAATTCACTTATGCCCAGTATCATCGCCCTAACTGCTAGTTTTCTATTGGTTTATTAGAAAAATAAACGTTAACCATTGGCTAGTTAACTAAAGGGCGTTAAACTATTAGCACGCATATTATATTTATTGAGGAACTCCTGTAGATTTATTTATTACGTTTTTCTGTTATGTTTTACATTTTATAAGAATAATTTGTGATAAATTCATACTTTTTGTATCGAAATGCATTTCAGCTGAATTTTATTTACATACCTACTACTTATATTTGTAATTATGCAATTTTATATTTCTCTTTCTCGACTTAAGCCATGTATAGAGAATATTGGCAAAATGTAAAAAATGTTTAGTATGTCACTTAAATTACTTGTACGAATAAAATTTTATTGTTTTTAATATGCTTCCAACATATCGGAAACTTTCGATTTTAATACAAATTTTAAGTGTTTTTGACAGTTGCTGATATGATGGCTCTAATCACTTAGCATGCTCTTGAAAACCAAATAAGGCATCAATAAAAAGAGTTTTGTAGATTTTGAAATAATATTTATACATCTTGTGCATTACATGACCAAACCTAGCATTCAAATGAGCTTGTGGGTAAAGTAGAACTTATTTGCATAAATAGCTATACTTTGTCTACCCAACAGGTGCACCTAGGCTCCTCCCCAAAAATTTAAGCCAATTGTAAACGGGAGTTTTAAAATTTGAGCAATAGAAAAATTCTATTTGAATATTTTAGGTGGAGCTTAGGTGCATATGTTAGGAAACGAAATATAGTACTAACTTATATAATATTAGGTCTGTTCTTTCAGCAGTTTGCAAACTGTCAGACGCTTTCGCAGTTTCTAATTCTCGTTATAATTTTTAATATGCGCATGATTCTGGCGGTTTGAAACTCTTCAAACTGGCTGAACAAACATAGCTATTAAAATACACTATAATTCATTAAAATCCTGTGCATTGTTTTACTCATAACTTCACATCCACTTATGGTATGCTGGGTATGTCACATGTACATGCAAACTATACCTACTCTTTGATATCCATATTCTTTCATACCTTTATAATCAAAATTTATTAATTTTAATTACGTATTTAATTTGTATTACTGTAGTATTTATTTTGTATTGTTTATTAAAATTTGAATTTTTTAACTTACCATTGTGATAATTAATATTAAAATAAAGTTACTATAAAATTATTTTTAGATTATTTTAATATGATAAAATATAAAAGTTTCGAACTCTTGAAATTAATAATAACAAAATCTTACTGGACACAGCGGCGATTTCCGAACAGGCGCAAGAGACGGGAATTCAGCTCTCAAAATAAAAAAATTATTATATTTAATTATTAAAAAAGTGAGACATAAGGAAATAACATTGAAAATCAACCAATATAAAATGATAACTGCTTGGTTATATGTCAAGGTTTACTGATGTTCAGATTGTATAATTAACTAGCTGGAAGGCCCATCCACGGACGGGCAGTTCGCCAAGGTAGAAAACTCGATTGGTGTGCTACTCCATCCCAGGGGGAGGTGATTTTAACTTTTAAGTTGGTACTACCAACGATCAATCAGAATGCGTTGTGTGTCCTAAAAAATGACACGCTGGAGGAGCGTGCTGGTCTTTTATATGTTTGATTATGAAAATTGAAGCTTATTGGCACAAGAAGACCAGCAGTTTGGCGTAAATCAAACACGAATAGACTAGAGAGCGGGAGTAGGATTTGAACTTATAAAATGTAGTTTATAACCAACGGTGCCCTTCCTTTGCCTCTAGGCAGATATTTAAATATTCAAAATAAACTGCCGCTTAGACACAGACTGGAAAAATTTACTAAAAAAACAAATCAAACGGTACCTTTATTTCTACCAATCTTGATCTAAAATTTTATACGCACAAGCTGTCCTAAAAATAAATTCATCCTGTCTAATCTTCAGTACAGTAAATGCCGAATAAATTCACATTTGTAGAAAATGATGTTATAAACTCTTTACACCATGGATTTTTCACTATTTAACTCGATTTCCAATTTAGCACCCTTGTTCGAGTTTTCAACATTTAACCACGTTATAATGGAATGCCAAAACCAATTTTCCAGAAATACTCAAATCGCTTCCCACAATTGAATAATACTCTCCGGAAAATTAACTCATCAGTCAAAACGCAAAATTAAGTCCAAATTTGGACACTTTGAAAACACAGGAAAAACGCAAGGGCCGTCTGTCCCGCAAATGGAGTCCCATGTTCTGTAAATCCGACAAACCACTTTCCAAATTTTCCAACTTATTAAAAATTAATTTCACTTTAACGTTTACGAACGCCAACACAAATTTAAACTTCTTACCAATACAAAATTGAACAAAAGTAAATTTCTTTCATTCATCTGGCTGTGGGTTATTCAAAATTTATAAAAAGCACAAAGGGCCTTGTTGATAAACGGGGGTGTTGAAATAGTTTCCCCAACAATGGAAACAAAATACACAACAATTTGTAAAAATTTATCCTTTTTCATAAAAATAACAATAAAGACCCAAGGGGCCTCAAAAAAGTGGTTTGTATTTTGTACATACCTACTAAGTGTCAAAATAGCGGAAAATGTGATTTTCAAAAATCTCCCCTTTGGGTAAGGGGGCCCCTTCTCAGTCTCTAGCCGAGGGCCTCCAATGGAGCCAGTCTGGGCTCGATCAAGAGTTTTGCCGGTGTCTAAATTTATTTGTGTAGCATTGAATGATAATATCTTTGTCAAAGAGTTTTCTCAATAAAAGTTTGTAGGTTCCTCTCTAAATTTCACATTTTTTCTATTAATTAATTTTAAGTAGATCTATTCACTTGGCGTTTGCAAGGCTGATTGACACAAAATGTAGTTAAAGGACCCTGGTTCAAATGAAGAAATTAATAGGAAATATGCCAAATTAAAACTTAAGAGAAAATTGGAACGTATTAATCATTATAAATTCGAATCAACTTAAAATTAAACTTTCATATTAAACATAGTACAATAAATTTAAGCTAATTGGCAATGAATACGAGCAAATTAAATCAAAAT
The DNA here is from genome assembly GCA_958510855.1 of Rhagonycha lutea. Classification (NCBI taxonomy): domain Eukaryota; kingdom Metazoa; phylum Arthropoda; class Insecta; order Coleoptera; family Cantharidae; genus Rhagonycha; species Rhagonycha lutea. The sequence goes on from OY294037.1 coordinate 42,956,441, forward strand.
TAATAAAGATTTAAAGTTAAGTTAAACAAAGAAAAACCATACATTTTCGAAGTTAAAGGATTTTTTTTTAATCAAAACTTAAAATAGAAATATCGAACGATGGGAAAGTTGATTTATTAATACGATCAGTCCAAACAACGAGGGTGGATGTTAAATAAATACAGGTACCAAAATGACTAATAGCAGAGTCGCGATTTTCAACATTCAAACAGGGACGTAGAGGTAAATTTTTCTTTAGTGGTTGGCACGTGACTTGGGCTTGCGCGGCAAATGTGGAGGGAGACACCCCTGACACCTAATTCCACCAATTGACACAAACATAGAACCGAAATAACGAATATACGTTTCTGCGCATTAGCCACTCCCAACCGCTAAAGAAAAAATTCAGTCTACCTTTGCTGGTTTGAATGGCAATCCCTACTTTTTAATTAAAAGCTTTTATTTAACTTAGTGTGAGCGTTGTTCGTCGTCCGTCCCTTGGACTTTTTCGAGGCCGTTTTTAACCAACTTCCCGAAGTCCTAGAGAGCTGAAATTTGGAACATAGCTTTCACTTGCAGCGAATTTTCATATATTAAGTTTGTGTCCCAAAATTCCACGAAATAAGTGAAAAGTCGGGAAAAAACTGAAAATAATAAAGCGCATGCGTGGCTGCGCATTGTACAGTTTTGCCATACAGGGTGAAAAGTTACATTACTAAATCGCATTCGCATTTTTAAGGACCGCATTCAGGGTGAAATTTTTTGTTTTAATGATGATTACAGGGTGAAGCATCAAACATCAAAAACACATATAAGAGGAATTCTGATAGGATGAAGCAGGAGCTGTATTTGACAAACATGACTAAAAAATTAAATAAAAAATTAAAAATTTAAAAAAAAAACCTTTTATTTAAAATTAAAAAGGTGCACTAAAAAATAAAAAATAATTTTAATAAGAATAAACAGAGCTTCTTGAAAACATCAATATAAAAGCGTGGGGCTATGCATTTCGTACACCAATAGCGAGCCTGATTTTAATAAAATAGCCCCACGCTTTTATATTGATGTTTTCAAGAAGCTCTGTTTATTCTTATTAAAATTATTTTTTAGTGCACCTTTTTAATTTTAAATAAAAGGTTTTTTTTTAAATTTTTAATTTTTTATTTAATTTTTTATTTTTAATTTAATTTTTTTCTAAGAAGTGCCGATATCTAATAATTTTTTTAAATCATTAAATTCAATTTAAAACGTAAACTCAAATAAACTTATTCGAATAAAAGGAATTATTATCTAGAATAAATTAAGTATTTTATATTTTTGGTATCAAAGAGGAGGAATTCGCGGATCAACATGTCCGCGGATTAAAATAATCTGACCAAGGCGGCAGCTAATTATCTAATTAATTCGTCTTCGGACAATAAAAATTAGACAATTACCAAATTAATATTCTTAATAAGTATTGTAAACTTTTGGACGACAAAACATCACATATCAGATTTGGAAAGTTTCATTTTACTATACAAGACAAGGTATGTTTACCTAATGAGCCGAAGACGAATTCTATAGTCGTCGAGTCTAATAAAATGACTTTGGCAAATTGATCATTAATCGTGGTTTATAAATCGCTATAATGCAATGCATTTGGTTCAATTCAAAAGTATGTTAAAAAGAATTTTAAATAAAATTACTTTATTTACATTTATACGATGCATGCAATGACATATAATATTCAAATATTTCTATATGATACACTCTTGTTCATTATTCATAAATAATTTTAATTTTATTTCCGATTTGAAATTTGAAGTTTTTTCTTAACTTCACCACTGGTTCTATGTAATTTCCAACGAGTGTGTAAATATTATTAGTGATGGGACTATATCGAATTATTCGATAGTTAGTCTTTATATCAACTATTGATAGTTGGATACTTTTTAGTTACTAAAACTATTCGAATAACTTATTAGTAGAGATGAGATTTTTAGGTTTTTACCTTTTTTTTATTTTAGCTCCTATTTAGATGTTATTAGTACCAAAATTCGTTTCATGGAAAACTACATCATATAAGCCCTATTTGGTTTTGCCTTTTTTACCTTTTTTGACTTTTTTTAATTTTTACGACCTTTTTTGGACTTTTTGGACAATGTTCTTTAATTACTAGTGAATTTATTGAAAAAATGTTATTCTTGACTATAATAATTTTACTAAAAATATTTATTAAAAATATTTTATTATATTTAATTTTTCTCTATTAATTTTTTATTTGAAACAAAATTAATTTTTATTAAAAAATTAATTAAATTAAGGCCATAAAATTTTAATATCTTACTGGTGGGTTTCGAAACTATGAAATACCAACCTAAAATAGCTTTTTTAGTGCCTTTTTAGGTACCTTTTTTTGACTTTATACGACCTAAAATAGCACTATTTAGTATTTAGGACCTTTTTAGGTACCTTTTTTTGAATTTTACGGACCTAAAAATCTCATCTCTACTTATTAGTTACTAAACTATGCAAATAACTTTTTAGTTATACTAAAACTATTCAAATAATCTTTTAGTTACTAAAACTACCGAATAATAAATATTTAGTTACTATTTTATTTACTAACAGTTAGTAAATAGTCCTAAGTAAGTTAGGAATCTCTTTACTCAATTCATGCGCATCACCACTAATTAGATCCCTTTTAGATTTTTTTTAAGTAGGATATTTTTATTCAATATAACTAGTTTTTATTCGGTAACTAAATTTTTAGTTACTAACAATCGATAGTCAAAAAGGTTTGATAGTTCCCATCACTAAATATTATTATTATATGCCTACTTATATCTAATTTATAAAATAGCTGTGTATACCGAAGTTAGTAGGTGTACGAAAAATGCGGTATAAAATTTTAGGAGTACTAATTTTAGAAAACAATAATATCTTTTTAAATACAGGTCCACAAGCCGTTCATTTTTTGTATATCTGTTAATACTCCTCGATTTTCAGGCAGTAAAGTGACAGTTTTTCTCCCACATCATAAAAAGCGGGAGTAAAAAGGTGATATATTATTTACATTAATAGTTTATCAATTTATCATAAATTTGCGAAAAATAGTATATTAACCACGGGATTAATGTGACTTTTATACACTCCGTGCGAAAAAAGTTTACATTTTGCACTTTATATGAAAAAGGAACTCTTTTCCTAACGCTAATAAGTTATAGCAAAAGCCGACAGCGACGTTTTCTCACTGAATTAGATAAATAGTTTTCTATTTGTTTTGTGTGTTCTTTGTTACCCCTAAAATTTAATACCTCACCTTTTTTCAAAACCTTGTGAATGTAGTTATTTTGTAATAGTACTGATGGTTCACTTTTAACATGAGCAACATTTTAGTTGAAAATTAAATGACATCCACAAGCCGTTATAATAATAAATTATTAGTCAATAATTTTTCAATACTTTTAGCTATTTATGCTTCCCAACTTGATTTATCGTTTAGTTAAATTTTAAAAGTCAAAAAATGTATTAGGTACCTATAAGTGTTTAAATTTTGATAAGCACAAACTTGTCCACCTGAATGATTGATATGGTTCGATGAGTAACTGGCCCACTGGCGGCTTTCCATGTGTGATAGGTGTGACAATTGCTCAACTGTTGAAATGAAAAAGTAAAGTAAAAATATTCACTCTACGACCAAGAGATTTTAAAACAACGGCAACCCAGCAGAGTGGCATGGAGTGAAACGTAAAAGCAACTATAAAAATAAGTAGTTACGGGTTCGAATCCCCAGTCACTTGTTGGGCCGATGAGTAGTTGGTTAACAACGGCAAATTAAAGCAAAAAAATTCGTTTTTAAATCTGTACCAACAAAATTGAAATTTTGCCTTGGTTTTGGAGGTGAAAGCCGCCAGTGAACTGGCACACTATGAAACGAGAAAATCATTTCTTGATGTAGTAGTCCATAACTTGACCAATGTTTTCTTCTAAAAGTTCTCCATATCGTGTGAGCGAAAACACTTCTCCCTCGATGATGGTTTTGTAAAACGCCAAATTCACGTGGCTAATATTTTAACACTTCAATTATGTTTCTTTTGTGATTTCTCAAATTGTTCTATCCACCATTTCGTTAAATTAAGATAAAATAGTGAACCATCTGGTTCATAATCGAGGTAAGTATAACCTGGAATACTTTTAGAAATTGCTGGTTCAATTTGCGTTCCTTCATGCCATTCGTTAAAACTTGTAATTGAGATGTAATTGGTTTTACTGCTTATTGCGGTTCTCCAACCAACATCATAATATTGTCCATGTCTCCTGTGTCTTATATTTTTTGAATTCCACGGCCGTATCTGCGTATCTATATATCCTGGACCGATGGACGGTATATAAATTAAACCATTTATAACTGAAAATTTAGCCATATTATCCCAATTTTTCCACGTACTTCCATAACTAAAACTATTTGTGGTAAAGTATGTGTAAAAACCATCAAAATGGGACTTCAATATATGGACTCTGTGGTAAATGTCCACTAATAAACCTATGAAAACTGCATCAACATCGGTACCACGAATGCTCAAATTTCCTTTTGGACTTAGCATCTCCTTCCATGCTTTTGCCGGTGTTAAATAGGAATCGTAAACATAAAACATCGGTAGTTCTTTTTCGCTCGAAGGTCTTCTAATTTTGTACAAAGCCGGATGATTTCCGTATTTTTGCAAAAATTCTCGAAGATATTGAAACATATTTATTGGATTTCTGTCAGTATAAGGTTCTATATGTAAAGTCACTTTTACTTTATTTTGATACGCTTTTTCAAATATCATTGGAAGCAAGTCGTTGGGCGAATCTTGATAATTTGGAGGAGACCACGAAATTACGATCACTCCAATTCCGGCTTCCTTTATTTGTTTCATGTGGGTATTTATAACCGTAGGATCTTTTGAACTGTAACATCCTAATGATGGATAAAAATTTGATCCAATATGGTTAACTGGTTCGTGCGAACCAGTATGGTATTCCTTGTGCTGTTCTCGTTTCCAGTAGGGCGAAAAATTATGATTCCAGTGTTTGTAATGTCCATCGAATTCTTTATTACCGTACCAAGCGTAATAAAAAACGTGAACGTTGTAATTTGGTTTGAATATAGGTTTACTGTTTAAAATTACCGATCGCGATCTTTTCACTTTTTGAGAGAGTCTTTGAATTTTTTCTTGCATTAATTTTATGTGAATTTCGTTATTGTTGAAAATGTCTCGGGCGGATATTATTTCGTTATCGTTAATATAAGTCCCCCGAATTATTTCTGTCGCTGTAAACGCTCTATTTACACTGTCACCGTTAAAATTTAAATATCGTTTTAAAAAAATTTCGTAACTAGCAATTAAACTCATGATCACCGTTAATTGTATAAAAATTATTCGCCTATTAAATTTTAATAAAGCCATGGTTAAAGTATACAAATTTTGTGTTTGATGAATTACTTGGAGATTTAAATTTCACTACACCCGGAAAACATCCGGATTTTGGGCTCCGGGTATAAACAACTGGAAGGATCGATATCGCACTTTTTCTAATGTTCTTTGCTTCAATGCCAGAGGCGGCGCACAGTGGAATAGATTATAATTCTGTGCGGCTCAAATTGTATTAATCTGTTATCAAATATTTCTTAAGAATACGTAAAAATAATATTATGTTATCTACAAATCCACCAAAAATAGTTAAAACATATTCTAAATTCTTCAAACTATTCTAGAGCAGGGATCGGTAACTCACGGCCCGCGAGGCGTCTTGGTGCGGCCCGCGAACTCTAAAACAAATTACTTTTTTTTTTTTTTTAAAGCTCATTTTAGTGGATTTGCCAAGAAGTGCGGCCCTACCAATCCCCCCCAAAAATTAGTACAAAGACATCTTTTTATAATTTCTAACTTCAAATCTAATTTAAGCTATGTTGACCTTAAAAATCTAAACAAATTTGCCTGCGGCGCAATTTTTCCTTATTTTTACCCCCCCCCCTTAAAAAATTGTTTGAAAACATTAGCGGCAGAAAAAAATGCCTAACTTTGACGATTTGTTTTGGGAGTATGGAAAAGGGAATAGCATTTCTTTTTAGAGAGTTCATTAAACACATATTGAAGTATGAAAAGAAAAATTGTGTTATCATTTTGATGCAAAATGACGGCGACAGAGCTAATCTTTGAAGTAGCCATTTTTTAAAACTCCTTAATGGGAGGAAGGATTATTCCTATTCAGAAAGTGATCGAGATTCAAACACGAGCAAGCCCTGTGCTGGTTTGGAAATCGATCCCCAGTGTTATCTTTATTTTTGTTAAGTGTCAAGTGCTAATTATACAGGGTGTCCCCGCACTCACTTTACATAACTTAGGTGGTGATAGAGGACACTTTTCTAAGAACAATATTTAACGAAAATTTTTTTCTAAATTCAAACTCTCGAGAGTTAGGCCTCTTTAAAGCATTTTTTTTAATTTCAACCTTCACGTGGCCATAGCCCCGAAAATATTGATTTTTCAGTAAAAATGGTTCAGTGCTTTTTTAAAGAGCATGAAATAATCTACAAACTAGATTCAAACCTTTTATTGTCTAAAATCAGCGGCTTTCGAGTTATGAATTAAAGTAAGTTAAAAAATGTCGAAAAATTTGAGATTTTTTTATTATTGTTTTTTTTCAAAACCCTGTATCTATTAAACGAAAAATTTTACAAAAAATCTGACGCCCCATTCCGGATAGGAAATTTAACGGACTACAACTTTTATCTAGTAAAAATTTTTGAGAAACCAATCCATTTCACAGAAAATCAGAAAATAATATACAAGACAGCTACAAAATAAAAATTAAATTCACTATATTTTTTATTTTTTTTGAAAAATTATTTTATTAATTAATTTTAAACTATTGCATTATTTAAGTAAATGTTGAAAATGACCACCCTCATTTTCAATACACAGTCGTGATCGTTTTAAAAGATGTTTTATAGTATTATCGAGTATTATTTATAAAATTTCCTCTTTTGTTAAGAGCCACTATAGCAGGGGTGGTGAACAAGTCGAGGGATTGACCGGTCGATCACGAGGTAAATTTTGCTCTATCGGTGAGTGTGAAAAAGTGTCAAAAAATCGAATTTCTGCGATTAAAATTGTCGAAAAATCAACTTTTTTCGATTTTTTCTTGACAAACATCTTTTAAAACAATCACGACTGTGTATTGAAATGAGGTTGGTCATTTTCAACACTTACTTAAATAATGTAATAGTTTAAGATTAATTAATAAAATTATTTTTCAAAAAAAATAAAAAATTTATTGAATTTAATTTTTTGTTTTGTAGCTCTCTTGTTTATTATTTCCTGATTTTCTGTGAAATGGATTGGTTTCTCAAAAATTTTTACTAGACAAAAGTTGTAGTCCGTTAAATTTCCTATCCGGAACGGGGCGTCAGATTTTTTGTAAAATGTTTCGTTTAAAAGGTACAGGGTTTTGAAAAAAAACCAATAATAAAAAAATCTCAAATTTTTCGACATTTTTTAACTTACTTTAATTCATAACTCGAAAGCCGCTAATTTATTATTTATTTTTTATTTTTTCACGCTTATTATTATTATTATATTATTTCACGCTCCTTAAAAAAGTACTAAACCATTTTTACAGAAAAATCAATATTTTCGGGGTTATGGCCACGTGAAGGTGGAAATTAAAAAAAATGCTTTAAAGAGGCCTAACTTTCGAGGGTTTGAGTTTAGAAAAAAATTGTTGTTAAATATTGTTTTTAGAAAAGTGTTCTCTATCACCACCTAAGTTATGTAAAGTGAGTGCGTTGACACCCTGTATAATTTATTTTAATCAATTTTTATTTAACAAATCAAGTGACTCCACGAACCTCTAGTGGTAACCTACTTTAGGACCACCCTTACGGATTACCTTTTTTTGATTTTCTAGAATTTGCTTTGGCAAAATTACACTTTTCACTTATTTGGTTGACATCTTTTTTAATGCATCGCAGCGAGTCTTCTTTCTTGTTTGGTCCTTTAAATTTTCCTTTCGCTTTCTGTTTTGCGTTTACAGCACTACAGATAGAGGACTACCTCGAGGTCCAAACAAGAAAAAAACCGCAATGCGAACTGCGATGCTTGAAATCAGCTTAGCATGAATAATATTACAGAGTACTTGGGGGACGGGACCCCCTTTATATCTCTTTAATCTAATTTTGAATTTTAACTGGCGCATGGCGATTTGAAATTGAGAATTATGGAATTTGACAAGCGTATAGCTTAGGCACCTCTACAGCAGTATTTTACCGAACGGGGTTCAGTTGCCTGTCAGGTTTGAAGTTAATTAAAAATAAAGAAAAATGCTCTTCTCTTCCTTTTCTTCTTAGCCTGTATTCACCAACTCCTGAATGTAGGCCTCTCTCATTTCTCTACATGCTTGCGTCGCATCGTCTAACCATCTATTCTGGGGTCTTCCCACGCTTCTCTTAGATGTTCTTGAGCGCCAATGTACAGTTTTATATTATGTCCATCTTTTGGAATCATGCCTTGCCACGTGTCCCACCAAATTCCACCAAAATGAAATTAATAATTGAAAAATTTTGAACTTTGCGAAGCGGATCTTGAGTTATGGAAATAGATTTTCTAAACTCCCATTTGTCAGTAGTTGTTGAAGAGAGCTGATCTCGGTCTGAGACATTATAAACACCGTGTCAATTACCGTTATGGATGGTCGTGATGGTCTCTCTTGGATGGATTGACGTCTAGTCTCCCAGAACTGGAGTAATTTGAGCGTTTCACCGATAATTTTAATGACCTTAGGACGGCAAGCCGATTTAGCTAATAGATCCACATCGTCAGTGTAATAGGCTACTATGGTGTTGTTTGGTTTGGGCCATACTTGTTTGGGCATATCATAATAGTGTAGGCATTGAAAAGTATGGGCGAAAGTAAGGATCCTTAGGGGAGACCGGCTATAATTGGTCTGGGGCAGTGGTAAACTCAGCCGCTTAAGGGTATTTTAATCCTCTCGGATTAAGCTTTGGCTTAATCTGCATAGGTAAACTCAGCCTGGAAGTCTTAATCCGCTTAAGGTATTTTAATCCTCTCGGATTAAGCTTAGGCTTAATCTGTATAGATAAACTCAACCTGGTAGTCTTAAGCGGTTAACATAGGCGCAACTAGGGTCTAAAGTTTGGGGGGCTAAAAAAATGTTTTCAAACATTTAAAATAACGAAAAATTGGGATATTTTGGCGGGCTAACTTTAATTTTGGGGGGGGGGGCTAGCCCCCCCAGCCCCCCCTAATTGCGCCTATGGCGGCTAAGATTAATCAATACTACCAATTTTATAATAAAATCTTAAAAACGTAGTGTTTTTAAAAATGTTTAAAAATATTGAAGAATTTAACAAGATACGCAACCTAACGAGCAAAAACGTGTCGAAAAAAATGGGTCGAGATGTGGACGTTAGCGTTGATTGGTAGAATAGAATAATTATAAATATTCATTCAATCAACGCTGAAGGATAATCAATGTTAACGTCACCTACATCTCGACCCATTTTTTTTCGACACGTTTTTATTCGTAAGGCTGCATATCTTTTAAGTTCTTCAATCAACAATTTAACAAAGTAATATTATGATATGCTGTAATTTGAAGGTTATTGGCTATATTCAGTTTTGAGTCATCTTTTATAAAAAACAAAAATGAAAAAATTGATAAAAAATATATAGTTATTAGGTACATATTACAGTTATCAACTGATGGTTCGCATTTTGGGCTGACATGCGGTAGCGAGTTTGCTCCGAGCAACATACGTGAGCAAATTTGCAACCGACATAATATATATGTGCGTAATATATTATGAAATCGAAAGAATTTATATATTGCGCACATTTAGCCACAAGATTTTTTTAGTTCCGAGCAACATGCACGAGCGCTTTGCTCCGAGCAATAAAAGTAATATATGATATACTGTAATTTGAAGGTTATTGGCTATATTCAGTTTTAAGTCATCTTTTATAAAAAAACAGCTTTCTACGATTATTCGTTTTTGAATTGAACTTGACACAAGCTCAGCGCCTATTGATTTGCCCCCTTAACAAAGTAATATGATATGCTGTCATTTGAAGGTTATATTGGTTATATTCAGTTAACAAAAAAATTAAAAAATATTGAAATATTAAAACTACACTACATTACACTGAATACACCCCATTTCGCCGTCCCTAAAAATTTGGACGCTAACCTAAGGTCCACCGTGGATTGTTAATGGTGCCTTCATTAAAAATAAATCGATTTCTAACACTAACCTAAACTCGCACTGTTCGAGCTCTCTTTTAACGGTCCCCTCATGAAAAAAAATCGTTTTCTAACACTAACCTCGACCGGTGTAATTCTCTTTTCAAGGTCTTTTCATAAAAAAAAATCGTTTCCTAACACTAACCAAAGCTCGACTGGTGAATCTCTATTTTCACGGCCCCCCTATTAAAAAAAATCGATTCCTACCACTAACCTAAGCTCGACCGTTGGAACTATCTGTTCACGGTCCTCTTATTAAAAAAAAATCGTTTCCTAGCACTAACCTAAGCTCGACCAGTGGAACTCTCTTTTCACGGTTGTTTCATTAAAAAAAATCGTTTTCTAACACTAACCTAAGCTCGACCGGTGAATCTAGTTTTTAACGGTCCCCTCATTAAAAAAATCGTTTCCTTACACTAACATAAGCTCGACCGATGGATCTAGCTTTTCACGGTTCCCTCATTAAAATAAATCATTAGCTAACACTTACCTAAGTTCGGCCAGTGGATCTCTCTTTTCAATGTAATATGCGCTTTTCAATAGCATTATATTTTCCTCGTTGGCTAACTATCTCTTTGACAATCTCCATTGTATGTGATGAACTGTATTTCGGTTTAAACAAAACTTCTAACTAACTTTTAACTTTACTAACTTGTTAGTCCTTACACTACACTACATTATACTAGTACCGTTGCTAGTACTGCGTAAAAGTACCAACCATATGATATTTGGGCCACCCTGTATGGCAATTATTAATTAACTAACCGTCCTAACCTAAGGTAGGTACGGTCCTGGAATAGGCAGCCATCTGATATTTGGGGCCACCCTGTATGGCAAGGCTTAGGTATTTACCGGCTGAGTTTACCTGTGAAGATTAAGGCAGAAAATTTCTAGCAGGCTGAGTTTACCTAGTAGGATTAGTAGCCTTTCTGTTAAGCGGCTGAGTTTACCATCGCCCTTGGTCTGGTGGAGCAATAGTGGCCTTCTCTCGAGTGACGTAGCAAGTCAAGACCGGGCCCTGCTGCAAGATCCACTGCGGGTCCCTTCATTATTTAAAAAAAATTTAAATAACAATTTTTTTTTCACAAGAAACGTGTAAATTGCAAAACACGATTTGTTGACGATTAATTGAACGATAGATCGAACGATTGATCAAACGATTAGTTGAACGATTGATCGAACGATTTCGCTTGCGCTTGCTTTTCAATATAGCTGTGCGTCCAGTAACGAGCAATTTTCAATTCTTGGTCAGTAATATTATACTATTAATTTTTATTTAAAAACGATGGTTTTTGTAAATTTTATGTTGATGTTGGTATCATTTTTTATTTTCGTATGTGGTATTTACATACCCTGCGTTCGGTTAGAAGCTACTTTCGCTAAACATTTTTTTTTTGTCCTTCTTTCGAGCTTCCAGTCACTTTTAAACGCTTTTGCTCCGCTCCTTTCAGTCGCTATAAACCACTATAAACGCTACAAAAATTGAAGTGGGGAGCCAAAGCGTTTGGAAGCGACTGGAAGCTCGTAAGAAGGAAAAAAATAAATGTTTAGCAACGAAAGTAGCCCATCATCAAATCAATAAATAAGGCAAATACCGATACCTTCACGTAATTCTGAGCTAGTAAATAATAATAATATTTGAAGAAAACTCAATTTGACTTCTTTTTTAAATAAAATTGATGACACTAATGTAATGTGATCAATTTTATTACACTACCCTGTACAAAAATTTACGGCACAGAAAGCAGTTGGTAATGATTGCGCACGCACTATATTGGTGTCAAAATCGAACAACAAGCCGACAGAAAAAATGGTGGTGTATTAAATGAAGCTACGTAAACCGACGCTGGAAATTATGTAACCACTTTACTTACTACATAAATTAATTAAGTTTCGCAGTACACCCAAAAATATATATCCACAATGGATGCTGTTAAATCGTTTAACAATGAGGTAATTATAGTGATAAAATCACAACCCAATTCCTACACTTGTAGTCCCCAGTTTTCAGTGCTTCCTAATTCTATTCAAAAGTTTTACCCCAGAAACCTTTCGCTGTAACTATTTCTCTAGGATATAATCAAATGTAAACTTTGTTTTAGCTTTCGAGCCTCTATGAAGTTAAACCGCCCATATCCAAGGCTAAAATGACATCACTAACAAGGGGAGCTATAAAGGCCATAAAATTTTACAAACATGTCGTTCAGAGTGTGGAGAAGTTTATTTTAAAATGTAAACCGGAATATAAAGTTCCTGGACTGTATGTGATTGATTCGATTGTTAGACAATCGAGGCATCAGTTTGGACCTGAACGTGATGTTTTTGCGTCCAGATTTTCTAAAAATATGCAACAGACGTTTATTAATTTATTTAAATGCCCAGCAGAAGATAAGGTAACTATATTTTTTATAATTTTTAAGTATGGATTTTCTCATGTTCTTCTGTTTGAATTTGGCAATGTTATATCGGCTGTTTATTTATAAAAGTGTCGCCTACAATACTCGGAGAACAAAGAAAGATTATTGTAGAACAAGTAAATCAATGACAGAGGGGGAGATAAGCATTTGTAGTTATCAAGTTTCCTCTTCGGGGGATTTCATTAAAGCTGCAGGAAAATTCTATATTGAAAGATATTGAGTGAATATTACGGCTTTGCAAGGGAAAAAGTGCATAAAATTGATGAGGTAAAAATTACTTTCTTTGCCCCAATTGAAAAACCCAAATAGCCTTCTGCCATTATTATATTTTAGATATACAAACCTTGTTGAAGTTTTCAAAACGCCTAATGTAGTTCAAAACTTTTATAGTAATTGGATAGAGACTTTTGTGGCTATACCCCCCTCAACTTTCTCAGGTTGAGGCAAAAACCCTTCATTCATTGGGATAAATTCAAACAAGAAATATAATCAGCTCTAGTTGACATAACTAGATGTCAACGTCTTTAACAGTGAAGAGACAGTCCTGACCCTAGACCATTTAAATGGTCTAAGGTTTCAGTTTGCAGTAGAAACCTCCTAATTTGCCCCACATTTCAGTAAATTCAATCAAGAAGTGTATGCTCTGGTATGACATACTGTTTAAATTCAGGAGTTGACTCTTTCCAGTTAATAAGACATAATATTAATCATTTATATTGTACCATTTTCGTTGTATTTTAATCTAGATCGACGCTAGAAAGCGATCTTTCTGTTTTTTAAAAAATTGAACTTTACAGGGGAGTCAAAAAACGATTTAAAATTTTAATAATTTATTCTTAAGAGGAATCCTCAGAGTTGGAAAACACATTTTCGTAATTCACTGATATTTTGCTTATTACTCAAAAACATATAACTTCTTCTTATGACTAGGATTTATCCTGTTTGTCTTGCCTCATTCCATTGACGAGGAAAACCAGCTTTGGGCCCATCTCATAGGCCCATTACATAGGCGGTCATCCCGGTAGTCTTTTGCCCCTCGGCAGTCCATATTTACAAACTTTTACCAGTCTTCCATCCTCCATGGCTGTTCCACTCTCGCTTTCTGGTCTTGCTCCACTTAACTACGTCTTGTTTTCGCAATCTTCTCTTATTGAAACATTCGTTTTTCTATTGAGGAGTGTTAAATTCGAAATGGATCTTATTACTTTCATCTCTACAGTTCTCATAAGTTGTTTAGTTTTTTTCGTTTCCGCTCTCGTTTCTGTTGCGTATGTCAATATAGGTACTATATTACCATATTAGGTACCAGGTAGCCAAAAACATTGCACAAAAGTATATATTTTTTAAAAGAGGACACTTGGACGCAGACCGTGTTGTTTTTAATTTTTTTTAAATATTACTTACTACAAATTTTTTGAAAAAAAAAATATTGAAAAAAATTTGGATTTAAAAAAAAATAAAAACAACACCGCCTGCGTCCAAGTGGTGTATGATAAATACAACCGTTTAGTTTTTACGTGTTGCGGGTTATTACCACTTTTTAATGTTTTTATTTCAAATTCATTTTTAGATTTTTAACTAAATTTTGTGTAAATGTATGGTTTTAAAAAATAAACCTATGTATATGTTACTACATTACCATCTGCATAGAAAACCGATATGTTGCCAGTCGATTTAAAAACTCAGAATTCATAATTTGACGTCACTCCCGCTAAATACCCGTTTTCAAATATAAACTTTAAAAAAATGTTTTTGAGGAAATTAAAGTTCTTATAGACTTTTGATCCTATGCAGTGCTGTTTAATAATAGCTAAACTTTATGAAAAAAAAATACTTCAAAATTCATGCAACATCCTTATTAGTAAAATCATCTGTTGATCATTATAATCTATTGAATTACATTAGGCTTTTCGAAAGATCCTATAGGGTTTGGATATCTGATACTATTTTAGCAGAGTATTATAACTATCAGTACGTACATCATGATCTAAAAGTACCCGGAATTTCTCAATTAAACGAAAACGGTTCAATTACTTATTCTTTGATATTTATTTTTTCCCCTTCAAAGTAATTCTCATTGGATGCAATACACATATTTCAGCGCTTCTTCCAATCTTGAAAGCAATTTTCAAACGCCGATTTTGGAATTTCTTTGAGCGCCCTCTGCGAATTTTCTTTTATCGCCTCAATCGTCTCGAAACGCAAAAAAAAATTTTTTACATAAACTTCTTCTGTCTTCTCACCGGTAATAATGCTCTCGATAACATTTTGCCCCAAAGAAAGCATTTCTTCAGGGATAGCAATGCGATGCTCTTTCTGCAAGAAATTGTAAGAAGATTTGTGCACAAGCCGCGAACCCCTCCCCCCCCCCAAAAAAAACATCGTGAATAATGCTCTGCACCAATCCGAACGACACCCCAAGGTCTGATGCTATCTCTTTGATGCTCACTCGCACAATTTCCTTAATTTTTTGGACTGTTTTGTGAGTTGAACAAGTGAATGGACGGCCAGAACATAGCAAATCATCAACCACACTGCGGCCCGTTTTGAATAGTGTGAACTAGAGATGAATGCGGGACGGAAGAATCCCGCACCGTCTCACGCGGGACGGGATGCCAATTCAGTAGGCCTAACGTCCTGGCGCCCAAAATAATGTATAAAATAAATTTATAAATTAAACGCGAGACTGAATTGGCATTCCGTCCCGCATTCATCTCTAGCTGTGAACCAGGTGTTAGAAACTTTGAGCATATAAATATTTTACATCCATCAGGTGGCTTGCTAGACTTGCCTTCAGATGTGCCTGTATCCTGTTTTTTTATGTTAATGGTGGCAATTCACTAACCCAGGGGACCACCGGCTTAACGTTCCTTCCGAAGCATTGAGACTATTCATAATCATAATGAATAGTGCACCCAACTGCAAGGCAATGACCGTAGCAAATTTTAAAACTATAGTATAAATACGAGGACGCAACGATATTCATTCTTAAAATAAATTTGTGCAAATTCGAAAACTTTGGCAAAAAGTTTCATATTAATTTGAATCTTTGTATAATTTTTGAATAATAATATGCACAGCGCCATCTATTTCATAATAGTCAAACTCTTGTGAAAAAGTTTTATTAATGATACGGATAAACTAAAATATTGTTGCTACAATCGTAAAACCCTGGAATTAACATATTGTCGCTATACAACGAAAACCCACTAACATTTTTGGTGAAATTGAGTTATTAATATTATTAAATGCAGTTTCTATCTATCTTCAGTAATCTATCTTCTGGTAAAATCCAGTAATTTCTAATAAAATTATTTCATATTAATTTTCTTAAAAGAATATTTTAAAGTACATAAGGTGACTAACATTGTCAGAGTATTTAAATGCAATTTACTCGAAACTATGGTTCATGATTGGAAACCAAGAATGACAAAAAGGAGTAGAGATAGACCCCCAGAGAAGATGGCTCGACGATGGCAAGAAAGTGGCGGGTCGGGAGTGGTTTCAGAGGGCTAAGGAGAGGAGAGAGATTTGGAGAAGATTGGGAGAGGCTTATGTCCAGGAGTGGACCGTAAAAGGCTGACAAGGAAGAAGAGATGGTTCATGTAGTTAGTGGGTTTTCGTTGTATGGCGACGATATTATGTGTTTAGTGATGCTTTGAATGACATAGTTTCATTAAAATAAAAATAATAGGGCAGAAAGTTCTCTCGAGTCTCACTTGCAGATTTGCACGTAAATATTAAAAATTGCTAGTTTCCGCCATTTTTAAAACATTTGTTTATTTACCTACCCATCAAGCTCATATTGCAGTTTAAAGGGTTTGTGAAAACTGAGGTGTGTCGACCCCTATTTATTTTCTTAACATGGGGCTAATAGAAATTTTTTCATAAAAAATGTTCTACAAAATCGTTTGTTACACATTTTCACCTAAATGCAAATTATTCTAATGGGGAAATTCGTAACTCTTTTAAAAAGTTTAATTTTGAAGGGGAAGTTTATGCAGCAAGAACAAGATTTTAACAGTAATTTAATCCTCCCCTGTTTGGAGATAGATGGCTTTCTTTCTTATGGTATGGGGGAAGATATTTGCAATCTTTTGAAATAATAATCAATATGTTTAGAAACCTATGAAATTTATTGCATCTTGTACTAGTTTCTTTAGTTCCAATTTAATTCCATTTATTTTTCATTTCCTTTTTTTACTTTACTGTTCTATTTGCATCTTAAAAATGGCAATAATACTTACTTATAAAGGGTGTCCCAAAATTCACGCAAGATGTAATTTTGATAGAAAACACGATTTTGCTGGTACATACGCACCCGTTTGTTGAAATTTTCCATGATCATTTTGTATAAATGTGGCTGAATTTCGTTGATACAGCGCTCAATTTCGTTCTATAAGGCGTGTGTGGTCGTGGACTTGTTGGCACAAACCTTCGACTTCAAAAAACCCCAAAGAAAAAATCTAACGGTGTTAATTCGCATGATCTTGGTGGCCAATTCTAATCACCAAAACGGGAAATTACACGACCAGGAAATGACTCGTGCAGTAATTGAATTGTTTCTTGGGCTGAATGGCATGTTGCACCGTCTTGTTGAAACTACATGACGTCCACATCCAAATCTTGCAATTTATGCACAAAAACTGAATTATCATGTCGCGATAGTGAGCACCATTAATGTTGTTGCCTGACCAACAGCATTTCGAAGAAGAATGGTCCGATGATGCCTTAGCCCAAAATCCACACCAAACGGTGACACGTTGTGGATGCATTTGTTTCTCAACAATCACTCATGGATTTTTGGAACCCCAAATGCGACAATTTTGTCGATTAACAACAAACTTGTCAATAACAAGATTGCGAATTGTAGCTGCCAAACTTTCATTATTTTTAAAATGTCGCTCATCACTGAAGATGAGTTGATCTTTCGTGCAGCGATCCATTTTCAATAACCCTGAACTGTCAGCTGTCACGCTTTCTTTTGTTTTTCATTGGATACAATGGTGCAAAAATTGTGTGAAATTATCAAAATTTTAAATCTGATGTTATGTGACGTCAATTTTGTTTACAAGACTTATTAACTATTAATTAAAAGTCGCACTTAAAAATGTCTGCAAAGACACCGTTTAGGGCTAACTTTAGGACGTATATTCGCTATTTGATCTCATAAAAAATGTTATTGCTTATCAAAATATTTTTGAAATAATTTCTGTAATTTGACGGATGATTAAAGGAAAAGTCTCTCCAAACGTCTTGACAGGGCTCACAGAATCGCCCGGAAGACCAAGCCCTGTGTTCCATCCACATGATCTGTCCAGGTACGATATGTAAGCAACGCTCTGACCAGGACTTGTGCGTAATCGACGCCGGATCTGATTAGAGCGTGTGGATGTAACACCTGGCGGACACACTCACAACGTTTTGAGAGGCTTGAAGCCTAACTTGCGCTTGCAAATCACTTTTTTTCTCGGCTGAATTGCACTTTGATACCTATGTACAGATGGCATAGGTGCCAAAGTGCAATGAGAAATTTCTTGGACTTGACTCTCCCTCCCTAAGTAACATTTCAATCCTGGTAATTGCCTGTAAAATCAAAATTTCAAAAACTGAGCCAGGCTTGACAAGGAAAAGGAGGTAATAAAGACTTTTCCTTGTCACCACAGAATTAACTTCTTCTTCTTCTTATAGTGCCTTCTCCTAACAGAGGTTGGCAATCATCATTTCAAACTCTTCTCTGTTCTGCGCCATGCGTATCAGTCTTTCGGCTTCACTGATGTTAAACCATTGTCACAAGTTCTTTAGCCATGAGAAGCGTTTTCGGCCCAGATCTTTCTGGTCTTTCTACCTTTGATCTTTCCTTCCATTATTAACTGTAGTAGAGCATACTTTTCATCTCTCATTATGTGACCGAAGTAGCCGCTTTTCTCCTCTTAATCATTGTGTAGAGCTCCCGGTCTTTATTCATTCCATGAAGCACCTCTTCGTTTGAAACCCTGTCCATCCATGAGATTCTCAACATCCTGCGGTAGAGCCACATTTCGAAAGCATCAAGCTTGTTAACTGATGACACTTTCAGTGTCCATCCCTCCACTCTATACAATAAAACTGGCAGTACATAGCCATTAACATACAAGCAATATCTTCTTCAATAATTTATTGTTAAAAATAATTGTGGGCCTGAAAGGGTTAACCTATTTATTAATTTACCTGCAATATCCCAGTTGTCCAAATATGATACCGAAGAATCATTTTATTATTATTGGTAGTTGTTAAATTTGTTTAGTAGTTTTGTGAAATGTTGTTTACATTATTCTAATTTTCCAATTTTTCATATTTTAGAGCAAAGTAATAAGAGTGTTAAACTTATGGCAAAAGAATCAAGTATTTCCACCTGAAGTGATTCAACCATTATTTGATTTAACAGACCCAAATCATCCAATGCATAAGGAACAAATGCTTGGTGGACAAACTAATGGATTATCGATACAAAACTCAAGTGGAAACAACAAAGGTTGGTTAAAGGATTTTTTAAATTTATTCGATTTCTACACAGTGTGCCATTGCTATTTATTGCAAAATTAATAATTAGTTTACTAGTAATGCTAATTTAAAAATTCATTGCTAAACTTGATTTACCATGAATGTGTGCGTTAAAAATTGTGCAAATATGAAGATAGTCTCGTTGATAATTCTTTTTACGGTCAATGTACATAATTTGCCTGACCAATAGTTACCAATTATTATTAATATTAAATTTTTAATATTAGAAAAATTATTAAAATTGAATTTTTAATGCAGTAACACCCCCATTAGGTTCAAATACTAATAGAAAAGTGTTTAGGGTATGTTTCACTTTATTTAACAAAAAGTGGTGGTGTTTTAAAATAAATTCTGTAAGTTTGTTTCAAATTGAAATTGACAAGAAACTCAAAAGTAAATTATTGTTTACATGTATTTTAAGTGGAGATATTCAGATTTATAGGAATCAATAAAAAGCATTCACTTAATGCTATCTCATACATTAGGTGCTCGTTTTGCCGTTCAGCTTTAGATGAAACTTTTAATCCGCTATCTTTTGGTATTAATTTAATTAGAATTTATGATTAAAATCCATCAGGAAGTGCGTATATTGCGTAGTTGTAAATTTAAATCGGCTAGAAATTCGTAATTTTTATTTCAATTGTATATTTGAATAATTAGTGTTACATTTTTTTGTAAAAGAAATTGTACCAAAATTTCAACTTATATTTACTTCAAATCTTCTTTATAAAACAACAATGGTAAGTTAAAACTTTTTAAATTTATTTTATTTTTAAATTTGGCACACTGTGTAAATTTAGGTACATGTCTTAATTGGTGATTCATATTAGGTTCACCAGCATTGCAGAGGACACCTAAGGGCGCTTCACAAGTCGCACATCAAACAGATGCACACCTTAGTGGAGTTACTAATAATCCGGTACTAAGAGTTTTAATGGAGAATCCGAAAACTGCACTTCAAAACAAGATTGAATAATAGGTTTACAACAAAACTGAGAGCCATATAATAGCAACAATAATAATTAATGATTGGTCAATACATGGTTATTGTTGATACAAAATTACGATTTGGATAAACCTTGCACAAAAACTATAACTGGTTTAAAACAAAAAATTGAGCAGAATTCGATAGTTGTTGTAAAGCTAAAAAAAACAATTAATTTTGCTTCTGATGCTTGAGTGACTAACAATCTTTATTAAGTCTTTCTTCTTTATTTGTTATTTTCATTTTCATAATATGGTCATTTCATTCTTTCTGTGGTCATAATTCATCATTTCTTTAATAAGCAAATTGATTATACCTCATTTGCGTGTTTATGTATGTACAGTTCTATACATTGGGTAACTCATGTTTTCAATATGGGCAAAATTTAAAGCAATCGCTACTTTCCGCCAATCTTGTAACTTCCCTAAATCAAATTTCTTTTCGTATTTGCGTAAATAGATGTTTGAAGATTAGTGAAGACTGGCGATCGTTTTAATTTTTGTATAATTCTGGTCTACATAACATTGCAAATTGACCTCTTTCAGAATGTCACAAGGCAAAGTCGAATTTCCATCCAAAAGTTCAGAGCTGAGATTTATAAGTATTGAGAAAATTTAATTGCTAATTTCGTATTTTTTAGATGCGTTTTGTTTGTCAACTTATTGAACTGTGCACTTGGAGTAGTTCTTCAGTTCCTACCAAAAATAACTACTAATAAGTTGATAAAACTGAAAGCACTTTTTATAGAATTCTTCTTTGAAATAAAGAAAAGCAAAATACGAAATTACCCAATAAAATATTCTGAAACTGCATCTAAATCTGGGTTCTATAACTTGAGATATAATTATATCAGTTTATTATTCCATGTTCCCATTCTGATAATTTAGAAATAGTAATTAATATACTTGATCTTGGTAACTACATGTTCAGTGTTATGACCTGGGCAAAAGAGTTTTTAGATACTTTTGTGAAATATTCAAAATAGTTTGTAGGGGACACTTCATAAAAGAAAATTAATAATATGATAGATAAAACTTGGTAGAATATAAAAACGTTGTAATAACTTTATTATTGCATAGTAAACTTTATGGAAGTTTTAAAGACACTTGGTGTAGTTCAAAAGACTATCAAAATTTTATTATATTATATTAAATTGAAAGACGTCATATACTGCTTTAACACCAATACAAACCAAGAATTACAATAATAAAGTAATTTATGGCGCCTTACAATTTAGTAGTGTCATTTTTATTCTTTTAAATTTCATCAGGTGTTACATGTTAGGTGTTAAATTCGATAAGTATACTATACCGGGTGACCTGTCGCCGATGTGAACATAGGAAATTAACCTGGGAAATTGATTTTTCTTTAATTCCTGCTTCCTATCATAACAGATAAGAATGAAATGGGTATCAATTAGAAGAGATTTTTATGCCGCTTCAAAAGATACCCAACACTTGATATTTTGTTCTTTAATTACTGTTAAAAACTCAATAATAAAATGCAAAATATCGCAATTAAAAAAATTTTAGTTACCTTGTTTGAATTTTATTGCAATTGTTTTTGCTTGAAAACCAATAATTTCCAACAAGTTACGTTGACATATTACAATAAATTTGGTTAACACTGAACGCAAACACAAGTTATTCACAAGAAATTATTGGTTTTCAAACAAAAACAATTGCAATAAAATTCAAACAAGGCAACTAAATTTTTTTTAAATTCACTATTTTACATTTTATTAGTGAGTTTTTAACAGTAATTCAAGAACCAAATATCAAGTATTGGGTATATTTAGAAGCGGCATAAAAATCTCTTCAAATTGATACCCTTTTCATTCTTATCTGTTATGATGGGAAGCAGGAATTAAAGAAAAATCAATTTCCTATGTTCACATCGGCGGCCGGTCACCCGGTATAATCAACGGTAGTATATATTTCATAGGTCTTTCTATTTTCAAAATACAACTTTTAACTTGGGGTTCAATTTCATTAAACTTGTTATATCTGACAAAGCACATATTGTTCAATACAGAAGCAAACATAAATGACGTCACTGGTGGGTAAAATGCTAAGATAAACCTGTATAATACCAACTATAATTGAAAAAAAACAGTCTATTCTAGTTCACAACTAACATAAATCTCGGTACTATCCCACCAGTGACGTCATACATGTTTGCTTCAGTTTATATTTAAGGAGAGAAAGGGAGGGGCGTGTCTATAAGTATAAAATGGTCTAAGGTTCAATATTACTGACATGTAAAGTTAACAAACTATTTGGGCCTACTGTGTCTTATTTTTGTTACATAAAAAGGTGTTGCATGTTTTTGTTGATCATAGATATGAATATGACCATGTCAACACCTTTTTGTATAACACAACAGGATACAAAATAGACTTGATTATCTTATGTTATCTTGGATTATCCAAACTTTGAGTCTTGCGTTTTGCACGTCTGTTTAAATTAGTGACAAAAGATAATATCACATTGGAAATGGTCTAACATGATTAACTAGAGAATGCTAACATTTTTTAAGTGGTTTCAGAAAAATTAATGTGTAAACTCAAGCAGAAAATGTCCTTATCGCTATGCATGGTTTCTGGTCTCACCTGCACCTCAAACATTAATGTCCATAGGTGAATACTCTAACAAGGGGAAGGCGAGACATTTTGGAAACAGATCTTTTTGATATTAATAATACTTAAATATCAGTACCCCGACTTTATTTTGTGAAAATAGTGGTCAAGTTCGTTGTTAGCGCGCTAAGCCACGACGGTTATTGGGTACTGCGTCATTTTCTACGAGATCTAAAAGTACGCTCTTTTCTCGAAAATGGCTGAAATATCCACCTTACTACTTTCACAAAGTAAAGTTGGGCTACTAATGTTTAAGCATTATTAATATCAAAAAGATCTGTTTCCAGAATGTCTCGCCTTCCCATTGTAAGTACCAATTTCTATTGTATGTGATGTTAAAATTTTGTTATTTGTCAAAATGCTTTAATTGTTTGAGGAGGCAATATACAAAACCGGTTAAAAGGAATCCTCAGAGTTGGAAAACACTTTCGTAATTCGCTGTTTTTGCTTATTACTTAAAAAACAATTGCATAAAAGTATATATTTTTTAAAAGAGGACACTTAGACTCGGGCCGTGTTGTTTTTAATTTTTTTCAACGTCCATGTCCTCTTTTAAAAAATATATACTCTTGTGCAATTTTTTTTTCAGTAATAAACAGCGAATTCTGAAAGTGTGTTTTCCAACTTTGAGGATTCCTCTTAAGAGGGGAATTTGGAAATCATGTCGTCAACAGATGGTGTGAAATTGTAAACCCTTAAAATATAAGTTTTGAGTACACTAGAATCAAAATATTGTAGCTACAATCTTAAAATTTAATATATTTCAGGATTGTAGCAAATATTATTTTGGTTTTAGTACACTAAAAATATATTTTACTGGTTTGTACTTTCGCCCTACCTGTTGACAACCGTTTTATCTTTTTTTAATGAAAGTCAAGTGAAAATGAAGAAATTCATGTCTTTGACTTAATGCAATCTATCGGAAAAAATCTCATTTGAAGTTCAATCCTGATTTTTTGATGAGTGAGAACTTTGCTTTATATGTATAGACTACCGGCCCAGAAGCCCACTTTTAGTCATCTATACTTTGTTTACTCAACATATGCACCTTATCTTTTCTTTCTCAGTCCTTTACCCTAAAGAGGGTTTGGTGAACCTTTTAATTTGGGGACGATTTATGTACTTTATATGTTTCGTACTAAGTCCTTTTTTTTTTTTACCCTAAGACAAGGTTTCTCTTGGCATATTACACCCCGGTGGTTTGCCATTGCCTGCCGAGGGAGAGACGGCCAGAATAAGTTCTTACTTTACTCGGATTCGAACCGGGTATTTAGCGTTCATAGTCAACTCGCGTGAACGCTAAGCTCCGACCGCCTCTTTATGCACCTTATACTCCTCCCGAAATTATATTGAAGCCAATTGTAAACAGTAGTTTCAAAATTCGAGCAATATAAAACTACTATTCTAGTTTTTGGGAGGAACTTAGGTGCATATGTTGGGTAAACAAAGTATAGTACATGTTGGCTATAGCTTTTCATCCTCACTTGGGGTTAGACAAATCACAAATTTTTTATTTGAAATTTTGTTTAGATTATTTTAACCCAATTTCAATTTTTGATAAGTGCGTAAACCACTTTGCTTTATATGTATATAGATTATTTATATAGACAGTTGGAATCTCATTAATCCATTCATACGTGTAATTTCCATTAATATAAATAATCCATAATTATGTTAAATGTGATTTTTCCGAATATGAAGCGCCGTAGATCAAATTCCAAGGCACGAAATCACTGAAATCTTATTAAGGGGAGACAATAGAAAAGCTTGAAATAATATTTTATTTAAAGCTGATGTCAGAATGTCATACCTCCCCCCCCCCTGAGCGCAACCCTCGAAAGTAGGAGCAATTATACCTACTCTATATTTTTTGTACAAAAAACCGTCCCGGTTTTGTCACCTTTGTAATGGCCATATTACAGTGTGAAATTTATTACTTCAACTTCTACCACTTTTCATTTCCTTTACTTTCATTTACAATAATCATTCAAGATATTCTTTCATTAGTAACTTGGTCTTATTTTTAAAATAATGCTTTCCTATATACTTCCCTATATCGTCAGCTAATAGCCGGTATTATAAAACTCTGATAAATTTATCTCTAGTTTACATATTTAATAAACTTGTTGTGATGTAAGCTGTGCTTTGAAATTAACTTGACATTTAATTTCCAAATAGTTAGCTTAAAGTAAATTATTTTATAATTTACGCGCGATACGCGAATTTTCACAGTTCGACAGATGGCGTTTGGAAATTAAATGTCAAGTTAATTTCAAAGCACAGCTTACACCATAACAAGTTTATTAAATATTTAAACTAGAGATAAATTTAGCAGAGCTTTATAATACCGGCTATAAGAGTGTTAAACTGCTAACTCCTAATCGTGAAATTTTACAGGAGGCAAGAAAAACCGTGTAAATTGCTCAAAAATGATTTTAAATGAAAATTGAAATTACACTTTATGGATTGGTGATTTAATAGAGTGTAATTTCAATTTTCATTTAAAATGATTTTTGAACAATTTACACGATTTCTTTTGTGTCATGTAAAATTTCATGATTAGAAGTTAGCAGTTGAACAATCTTAGCCAACGATATTCTTTCTTTTGAAAAAATTACTTTTATTTTCAAATTTACCCCAGCTTTTTTACTTTACCATACAAATATGAGTATACGTAGTATACCATACAGTATGGGAAAGTTATAAAATCGAAAAAAAAAAGTTGAGATATTGACGGATTTATGGTCCTTGCGGTCCGACGAGTTGAAAGAGACCAAACATCAACAAATGTCTGTGTATCACTTAATTTTGTGTGCGCTCTAGTTTCTCATAAATTTCTTTTTGTTCATATTTTCTATTAATTTATATTTCTAAAGGTGTCCTACTGCAGTATAATTTTTGAACCCCAAACAGAACCAGGCACCTCAACTAAATGGTTGTCCTAATCATCTGTGTACAATAGCGTAGCGAGGGGGGGGGGAGCGATCGACCGGTTGGCGCATGTTGTTTGGAGCAAATATAGGCTAATGGCCGGTTTCGGCAACAATATGTTATAGTTAATCCCCGATTAAGTTAATCCAGACCAAATATGAACCAATGGAAAACGACTAGTAGTGATTTTATTGGTTCATAATTGATCTGGATTAACATAATCAGAGATTAACTTTAACATATTGTTGCTAAAACCGGCCATAAAGGTTAAGAAAAGAATTTCCGAAGTCAAAAAAGTCTGAAATCAGAGAAAAATGAATCAAATTGCATAAGCCGTCTTGTTACATCATTGTAGAAGGGGCGTTAAGTTTTAGACACGCCGCTGTCTGTGGAGACCAATAAAACAATGCAAACGGCGACCTTTTTGCTGGGGTGCCTGCGTACAGATATTAAATATCAATTTTTCCCACCAAAGTAAATATTTTCTGTTATAAGCTAGCACTAATCTACCTACATTTCAGTTTGCTTAGTTCTTGCAAGCTTCTACCCATTTAAGCTACGTTTAGATCTGACCCTTATTGCATGAACTTTATGTCGGACAGAAATTCTGTCTCTCTTACTGTCTCTTATTTTCCGAGTCTTACTCTTACTGTCTTTTACTGTCCGACATAAAATTCGTGCAAAAAGCGTCAGATGTAACTGCACCTTTACAATGTAAAAGTACTACAGCTTATTCATAATTCCTTAACCACTTAATGTACACTTAATTGTAGGCAGTCAACGTTAATCAAATAGACTTCGCGTGTGAGAGTGCCCGTGTATGTCATGGTGCTGTGCATTAACCAGTTAATAATTGGTAGTGTGATGATTATGACCAAAAGAGAGAGAAAAAATAATAGGAATTTTAAAACATAATTAATTACTTTAATAACCATTAAATCTTTTGATACCTCCAAAGGCAAATGAGGATGAAGTCCATTTCTTGATATTTATGCTAGACTATAAATTTAATATCAAAGTTGCTCATACTCTGTTTCCCCATTTTATAAATGCTATTTCTTCATCCTATTTTTAATGTTCTAACTGAAAAGGGGGTAGTTAAAGTCACAACCACAAGAGCTGGAGTATAATTTCAACCATTTTATCTTCAATACCTCGAAAGCTATGAAATATCTCAAAAATAATGATGAGGTCACAAGTTTTCAGTATAAAAAGAAACATTTTTGATATTCTTCACCTTTTTTGAGTTATTAAAGAAAAACTTAAGCTCTTGTAGTTATGATTGTAATATAATTATGCTTAAGAGCGTTAACCAGTACTATATTGAGTGACTTATTTGATAAAGTCATATACTTCCAGAATTGTTTTTAAAAATAATCACTAGTTTTCGCCATTTTTGAAACATCTGTTTATGCAAACACGAAAAATAATTGATTTATTCCTGAGAATATTGCGTAAAATGAAAACTAGATTCCCAAACTTCTATTTTATAATGAGTAAATCAATTTTTTTTAAATTGCGTAAGCAGATGTTTCAGAAGGAATTTTTTTTAATTGTTGGGATAAAATTTACATCCTTAGCCATCCTAAATCTGAGTGTACAATATTTTAGCTGATAAAACAAATAAGGTAAACTTCACTATAAAATCCTTACATCATTTAAACTTTTAAACACGCCTTAACTTTCAAGCAGTGAAGCAAACATAAATGACGTCAACGGTGGGGAAAATGCTAAGATAAACCTGTTTATACCAATTATAAGTGAAAAAA
This sequence comes from Rhagonycha lutea, assembly GCA_958510855.1. Taxonomy (NCBI): domain Eukaryota; kingdom Metazoa; phylum Arthropoda; class Insecta; order Coleoptera; family Cantharidae; genus Rhagonycha; species Rhagonycha lutea. The sequence continues at coordinate 42,983,993 of OY294037.1, forward strand.
TAGTTTATTTTAGTTCACCCACGAAGTTCACCACTAACATAAATCTCGATACAATCCCACCAGTGACGTCATACATGTTTGCTTCAGTTTGTATTTAAGGAGAGATAGGAAGAGGCTTGTCTATAAATTTAAATGGTTAAGATAAAATCCTGACGCCCCCATTACCATTGAAATCATTCAAGATCATAAAGCAGGGTTTACATTACTTCAACACCTTCCATGAGCGCAAATTAAATGTAGAATCAAAGAATATTTACCATAGGAACAAGAAGTAAATATTCTTTGGTTAAGCCATTCATGGAAGAGGTTCGGTCATTCATGTCAAATGAATTGAACTAATGTAAGTTTATAAGCTGAAATGAATAATGTAAATTTAACTGTGGGGTGGTAAATGTTGATCCTTTTAATCGACTTTTTTCAGTGGCTACAAAATGGTTGCCGTTTTTATTGGACAATGAAAACGATTCAAATGGCGGCCATTTCGTTGGGGTGATTATGCACGAACTGGTTTCTGGTTCCCATAGTAAATATTATTCTTTGTTCACATAGAGGTTCTTGGTTTGTCAAGGTAGAAACTGGGAAGAACCAATTGAATTGAAGTATCTTGTACCCTTCAATTTGATTGCTTCTTTCCGGCTCATACTTTGACAAGACAATAATCTATGTGAACGCCGGCCGCTTTATTTATCACTCCTCACTAAGCAAAATTTTGATTTTGTTTTTCTTAAATTTATGTATCTTTTATGTTTCCAATTGGACTAACACTGACAAAATTGAGATTTAAATTTGTATTATAACAAAGAGGATGTATACATAGAGGGACCATCTAGTACTAAAAATTGAAATACCTATTCAAGAAGGAGGTGCGTTACAAAGTTAAATTGTAATGTAAAGCATCTTCTGTCGAATTAAAAAGTTCACAGAATATTTATTTCAATTTTTAGTCCCCTCTATATCTATTATATTCCCATGCTTTGTCATAATAATTATGAAATCTCAATTATGTCACTTTTGTGCAAACAAATACTTAAAAATTAACAGGGTAACTTTTATTAAGGTTTTACAGATCTTAATGAAATTTGCAAGTTTATTAATTCCCTACTCAAGCTTTTTCATCTACTTGGAGGAGTCATTTTTGAGTTTAAACCCAGTTTTTTCCTACAAGTAAAAGTATAAATAAACCAACTTTTAAAGCCCGTTCACACTATCTGATTTCTCATCGGACTTATCATACGAAAAGTCATAGCTAAAGTCATGCCATCATAACAGCCTATCATAAAAGCCATAACTTCTATAATATCAAAAATCATATAGTCTGAACGTAAAAATATTTCTCATATGAGAAGACTTATGACAAGTTAGTCAGATGAAAAATCAGATAGTGTGAACCGGCTTTTAAAGTGTAGGTTCAGATAATCAGATACGGAAGCTGTGTACTTCAAAATATTACATACAGATGGCACTAATAAATTTTGGCGCAATAAATTGCTTTATCGCCAATGGAAACCAAACTTTTGTAAACGTTCAGCCAATTTCAAGAAAATCGATTTTGAACATTTGACGGCCCGTTTTTACAATCGTTTTTACAAACTGACAAGGAGAGGCCAACAAGTCCTAGTCACCCGATTTAATTTCTTTTCACTGTATAATATGTAGGCCGTAGTTGGGACTTCAATAACTCCAAATTATAAGAAGCACTTTTTAGTCATTTCCAAGAAAACTTTTGTAAATTTTGGTAAATCTACGCTCTAATTGGCTCTGATTTGTATTATCTACTTTTAACTTGATCTAACCAATTCGAGCGAAGATTCACGAAAATTTAATACGTATTTTCTCGGAAATTACTGAAAAATGCAGCTTATAATTTAGAGCTATTGAAGTTCTAACTATGGGCTACACATACAATTGAAAAGAATCAGTAAGTTAACTTTACAAGACAATTGTAAAAGCAGCCCTTTAAGGATAGTGTAAATGATGACCATGAATGGATTAACTCCAAATTAGTGGTGAGAATCTCGTTAATTCATTCATACGTGTTATCTTAAACAACATTTTTTATAACTGATTTTTTTTAAATCAGCTGAATCACAGTTTCACAATTTGTGCTTGTTGAAGTTCTACTTGTACAGTGATCATGGATCATCAAGTCGAGGATTACAATGTAGGATCCTCCTCTGATCAGTGACACTGCACCCTTACCTGTAAGACAAAAACATAATGTAAACTGGGTTTTAGAAATTGATCCATCAACTGTATATTTTCTTAATTTGAAGAATTCACATTTGTTAATCAACAAAATATGTAGCTTAAACTCTCAAATCAAAGAAGCTAGTATCTCGACTTATTAGAACTTGATTTGGTTCTCTATTACCGCTATATTTGACGAATTTTGAATGCACCATTTAATATAATATTATGTATTTTAAAAATAGAAATATACAAAATTTGTCAAATATAGCGGTAATAGGCCATCAAATCAACTTTTACACCATTTTCAACTTTAATTCAGAAATTATCAATTGTAAATCAGATTAACCAGTATTTCCTGCCTCACAGCCACCTTGTTGGTTAACTCTGAAATAGTTTAACGTTCAGCTTTAACCCTTCTGATTAACTCTGTGACGCTGCCCGGTATTCTGCCTTGCACAGCTATCTGGATGGGCGGCCATGAGGTTAGAGGTATTGGCTAATCTGAACTGTAATTGGCACTTTCTGAATTAAAACTGGAAATTATGTAATAATGCAAGGAGCAAAGTGTTTTAAAAAAAACCATTCATCAGATGGTACTCTAATAAATTGGAAAGTGTAATAAATTACTTTCCATTTTAGTAGTGGTCATCTTTTAAATTATACCAAACGTTTCCAAAGCATCTGAATTTAGTGCAGACAACTTTTTAGTTAATCATTTTAAATACCTACTTACTAACATGCGAGATCATTTATTGTTATATATTACTGCTTTTGTGATTATCACTCATCACACTTGTAACATTTTATCTTAATTTATATTATTGTATATTTTTTTACAAATATGGCTCTCCGTTAATTTGTTTGAAGTGCAGGATTACAATTAAGACAATTAGACACTTATATTTAATTTTATTATTAAGCTTTCATGGTAGAAATTAAAAAACAAAGCTAATGGGTTACTTGTTTTCAGGGATCCATCACAGATCAGAACACTTTGGCGCAATTGCAGCAACTTCAAAAGTTGTTGCAAAAACAAGGGGTTGATGGCGGCAAAGGTGAAGGTCAGCCAGTACGTTTTGACAGAAAATTATTGGATTTTGATTATGATGATGAAGAAGACGATGATCATGTCAATCCATCACCTAAACTTCCATCAAATAACAATTCTGCTATTGAAACAGTTGGAAGGTAATCATAAATTTGATCAACTTACTGGAAGATAATTTTATCTTCAATATTTTTTTTGTTTAGTTTACTATCCAATCCAGAAGTTCTAAGACAACTTCAAACTTTACAACAAACCATGACTCATCAAGCTCAACAACATCAAGAAATGGACATTGACACTCTCAGAAAGCTACAAGAAATGAAACAACAAGAAGAAGAATTTGATAAGCATTTAGCTCAAACTGTACCGGTATGTATTGATAAATTAAAATATTTATTTGTATAATAATTTATTGAATTTTAGAAATTACCGTTTGCATCAGAATGTGATTTTAAGGCACCGATTATAAATAATTCGCCAGCTGTGCTATCAAACTATTATAATATGAGTGGTGTCCAAGATATGACTATCCCTCCACCAGGGTACAAGCAACCTTATGACATGCCATCGCAACAAGATGAAGCTACTGTTGATTCCGAAATTCAATTTGTTGGAGGTAATGATAGTTTGGATTTGGAAGTTATTAACTTGGATCATGTTGATTCTATAAGTCAGTCTCCACAAGATGAAAGATATTCTAATCGTCGCAGAAGGAGTAGGTCTGGAGATAGATCACGCGACAGGGTACGTGAGAGAGACAGAAGATCAAGGAGATCGCGAACAAGATCAAGATCCAGAGAGAGAAGACGTCGTTCACGCAGTAGAGATAGAGAGAGAGAACGTGAGAAAGAGAGAGAGAGGGAAAAGGAGAAGGAACGACGCAAGCGCGGATTACCACCTGTAAAGAAAGATAATTTAAGTGGTAAGTATTTGAAGGAAATATTGAATCTTGACTTATTATCTTGTTCTTATAGTTTGCAGTACAACTTTGTGGGTTGGACATTTATCAAAACTTGTGCATCAAGAAGAATTGTCAGATACTTTTGGTGAATTTGGAGATGTAGTCAGTATCGATTTGATACCTCCTCGAGGTTGTGCATTTATTTGTATGCACCGAAGGCAAGATGCATCAAGGTGTCTTCAAAAGTTAAAGAGTCACAAAATGCAAGGCAAAGCGATAACGGTAAGTTCTTTTCAGCCATGTAGTAATCCTGTGCTGTCACAAATTTTATTATAATTAGGCGACATAAAGATTTTCATGTTATTTGTCCATTATAAGCGTGTGTTCATTTTAATCGTATTTTTTTGGCAAATTTCCATTATAAGCGAGTACAGTGGCTTGCACTGTATCGTAGAACTATTTGAAGTTCGTGAATTGAATAATCTTGCTATTTTTCTCACGAAAATCCTCTATGTTGAATATTATGCAATGTACCTATTTATTTTTGAACAAAAGAAAATTATTTTTAAACTTAAATTTTCAATTCTAAAATACAAATACATAAAATAATCAACCTTTTTTTTTTTTAATAGTACAATTAAAACATATTTTCTTTAATAGCTTGCTTGGGCACCAGGTAAAGGTGTAAAAGGAAAAGATTTGAAAGATTACTGGGAAGTAGACTTGGGCGTTTCATATATCCCTTGGGCAAAACTAAAACCAGACATCGATATGGAATTATTAGAAGAAGGTGGAATGATAGATGAAGAAACTATGCCGTCGTGGTTAAAAACCAAACAACAGCAACTGATGGCACCACAACTTATACCACCCCCACAACCACCAATGATTCCACCTGAAATAGTTCAAGTTGTTTCGTCAGTAACTGCCCCTACGATGACCACAAGTATAGACACCAGTCAGCCACCTCCAATGCCTAGTGGTTTACTTCAACCTCCACCTTTGACATTACCATTGGTTTCTTCTTTCCAATTGGGTAACAGGTTGTTGGGAGCTGTTGGTATGAATTTACCACATGGTATGATGTCAAATGTACCTATAGGGGTGCCTCCACCAAATATGCCTGGAGCTATGATTTCCAATCAATTGTTGGGAATGGGATCGCCGTTTGGTCATCAAGGTCCACCTGGTCTTCTACCGCCGCCTTTGCCTATGCAGACCCCAGACAAAATTCCCACCACAATACAGGAAAGTATTGTTTCGCGTCCAGAGTCTCTTTTGGGATTGCCATTTGGTATGATTCCTCAGCCTCAAATATCCATGTCACTTTCTCATGAAGATAACATGGACGTAGAAATGGAAGATGCTAGCGATAGGATGGATAAACAACCTCCACTCAGTGATCAACTGTTAGCTGCTTTGGGTCAACAAAATAATGAAACAAGTTTGAGCGCTGCCGTTAGCAGATTACATGCTGTAACAAATCAAAGATCTAACTCGTTGATGGATAACAGTAGCGATGGAGGTGATAGAAGAAGCGACAGGAATGATAGAAGTCGTGATCGCGATAAGGAACGTGACCATAGAAATATCAGACGAAATAGTCGTGACAGAAACAAAGACAGGGATAGAGATCGTGATTCGAGAGATAGAAGAGATGATCGACGCGATAGAGGAACCAATAGATGGGGCGATAGAGATAGGGATGATCATATCGATAGGAAAGAACGCAACGAAAAGAGTTTGAATGATAGATTACGCGAAATGGCACATCAAGGTGGTTCATACAAAGACAGAAGGAGTGTGGATAATGACTTTAATGATCGCGATAGTTTACCTCCACCCTTCCATCCTCCATTTAATGACAGAGATGATTCTCAAGATCTGAGAATTAGTCATGAAGATAGATTTAGGCATGGCCCACCACATGACGATTCACGTATAAGAAGAAGATCAGATAATTGGGAAGAACCCGAATTTGAACCTCCTCCACCTTTTATTAATCGCAACGACAACGGACCACCAAGACCACACATGAATCGTGATGATCGACCACCCATGAGACATCACTTTAACCGCTCCGAAGGTGGACCTCACCGTCCACCACTTTTAGATCACGAAGATATGTTTATGGAAGAGAAGAGGTTTAGAAGAAATGAAGATTTTATGGATGAACCTATCCATGATAATTATGAACCTCCCATGAGGGATGGTCCTCCTATACGAGATGGCTTTGGTGGACCTGGATTGGCAGGTCCCGGTCCCAATATGGGATTCCGCCCAGGGATGGGACCAAGACCTCCCATTATGGGACCACGTCCGATGATGGGACCTGGTCCGAGAATGGGTCCTTCGGGACCAAGACTTGGGCCTAGGCCTGACTTTTGGGGACCTCCTAGACCCATGCGGCTTCATGGGCCTCCTGATGGGTTTCATCCTCGAGGTCGTATGCCTAATCCACACAAATTTCTATCTAGGGGAGGTCCGCCTATGCGTGGTCTACGTCCACCAGGTAAAATTATTTATTAATGTATGAATTTTTGTATAAAAGAAAAAATTGAATTATAGGTCCTCCAATGCGTCATAATTTTCAACCGAGGTTTGATGGACCTCCTGATCATTTTCAAGGTCACAGTGGACCTCCCGGTCCGCCTGGAATTTTTGATGACATTCCTCCTCCGCGAGAAAGACGTGATAACAGAAGACAGTTTCAACAACAGGATTACAATGGCGATGAAGAGTCCAACGGACGTGATAGACGTAGTACTCGATGGGGAAATTCGGCACCATCGGACAATGAAAACGAAGCAATTGGGGATGATCAAAACGAAAAAGCCGACGATGCTCCCAATGATGATATTGTTGTTAGTGAAGATACCAGCATGGCGCTTCAGGAGTGCGAAAATATTGCTATGGAACAAGGAGGGGATGGAAATTCGACTCCTTTACATGACGAACCACGAGATCATGCCGTTGAAAGCTCTGAACCTCAGCAAGAGACTGAAACAACTGAAGCTGCAACCGAGCCTGGAGATGTGGTTGACGAATAATGGTTCTGGTTTAGAAAAAAATTGCTGAATAGGTACCGTTTAAATTTTATACATGTCTTAGTTTTAATATGAAGTTCAACACTTAAAACGAGTTAGAATATTGCAAATATGTTGAATTGTGGTGAAACTTGGCTGTGATTGTGTGGTGAACACAGGGGACCCCCCTCAGGTATAAATTATTGTTTAATAGGCAATAACTTTTATTATTAAAGTTTTTAGTATAATTTTAAAATTGAAGAGCAAATTTAAAATTTATTTATTTTAAATGTAAGAATTAGACTTTTATAAAGCAAAATTTTATAATGGTAAAGTGATTGTTCGTTATGTATATGTTGAGATTATTAATTTTATTAAATTTTGTAAAGGAAATAATTTTCAATTTTGATTTTTAAAAATTTGTTTTTTGCTTGAAATATTGAGTGTTTGAGAATGAGACATCGAAAGGTAGGTCGTTCTGTGTTCACAATATCAACTTCACGGAGAGGAACCAGCGTTGGCACTCAAATAGAGTGACTAATGCAAGGTACAGTCTTAATTGATTTAAACATGTTTGCATAATTAATTTTTGTACATAATTAAAAATATTGTAATGATAATTAAATTATTTAGAATTAAATAAATTCAAAATGCTATAGTTACTTGTGTGTGAAAAGTTAATGATTTTCAAAAAAAAACAGAGTTTACTGTTATAGCAAATTTGCTTTATTTAATGTGCATATTAAGAAAAGATTTTAAAATGTAATCATTATTCTAGGAAAGTCTTGTAATATAAATACTTTTGAATCGATTTTACTTTATAATTATTTGTCTTCAAAGGTGATAATTATGATTATTAAATATGATTGTATTTGTTGCTATTTATGTTTTGACAATTTTATTCAGTGACTTCGGTTTCTTTTAAATTGCATTTTATTGTTCTAATGTATTTTTTAGTTTTAAATTAATAAATCATAATTTTTGCCATACATATTATGTATTTATGTTAAATATCTCATTTTAATTAATTAATTTTGCTTCGCGTTTTAGTCAAACTTTTTCTAGAACTTTTTTGTGTTGGGAGAGTGGAAGGACACTCAAATTCAATTCCATAATATTCATTTTTCATCATATTTTTAGCTTTGTTCAACTGTACATTTATCTAATTTAGATAAATAATCTAATGTATTGTTCCAATACCAAAATCACGAAAATGCAAAACTAATTAAAAGTTAATTTATTTTGTGAAGAAGTATACAATTCACCAATAATTAAATGAACTTGATTTTCCAGCAGTTTTTGGATTCAAAACTAATTTCAGTTGAAAGCAAATTAAATATTACATAAAAATAGTAAAACAAAAAGAATTTATTTTGAAAAATTTTTCTACTCCCATAATAACTGCCCATAATTTTATTGTTTCCTAAGCTTGTAAAATTTTATATTAATTTTAACATCCTACTAATTTATATTTTAGTAATTTTCAAGAAAATAAAGTTTGACTTGATATAGTTTATTATTTAACTAATGTGCAGAATATAGATTAGTAGGATGTTAAAATTAATATAAAATAATAAACGATAAAATTATGGGTAGTTATTATGAAGCATACGTTAGACCAGCGCTACTCAAAGTGTGGGGTTTATAAAAATATTTTTGTAGGTGTTGTGTAGTAAAAACAGGTTATTCCTGTTCCGGGGGGGGGGGGGTCGCAGAATTATTCAATATAAAAAAGGGGCGCGCAAAAATTGATTTTTTGAAATTAATTTTATATCTTACAAATTAAAATGTTTGTTTTGTGGTTTTCTTAATAGCTTCAATAATAACACCTCAGAATTTTAAACAGGTCATTTTTTAAATAAATTAGTATGAAAAACTTTTCTTGTAAAAATTGATGAAACAGAAATTACAATTAAAAGAAATCAATTTTTTTACCGTTTTTGAAATTAGTATGAAAAGCTAAAAATGCGTCACATAACCGAGCCTTAAATATTGAAGTTATAAATTTAAATAGGATTACAGTTTTCTAAATGGATACAGGCTAAAGAAAATATTTCTTTGTAACCTGGCATATTTTTAAAATCTTTTATTTAATTTGGTGTTGCTGAACTTTTTTGAAGCCATTTTTAACCAAATTTTTGACGTCCTACAGAGCTGAAATTTCGTACACAGCTTTCACTTATGGCGAATTCTCATGTTTTAATTCTGTTTTTCTACGTCCCATATATTATGGGATTGTCCCTTATTTTCAAACTGCCTCCCATAGTCCTGAGAAGTTTTATATGGGACTAAAATTGTCCCGTATTTTTTTGTGTTTTAATTAATTAGAATTAATTGCATGACAATTTTCAAAATAAATAAACTTTAATTGCCGAAAATGTTATATAAAATTAAAATAATGTTTTTGAGTTATTAACTTTTGAAAACTAAAATGAATTACAAGTGAGCAGTTATGAAATTATGAATGAATCAATGAATGGATATTAAACTCTGAGGAGCTCAAACAAGAGCAAAACAATTGTTTAACTTTTAATTCATTTTTTGAAAATGCTAAATTTGCAAAAATTGTTTTTATTATGTGATACTTTGGTCTAATAGTCGGGAAAGAAACTTGATAACCAACTGTTGAATTGCTTAGAAAGTGATAAGGTTACCGTCGAGTTTGAATAAAATGATCTAATTCAGGGGTCGGTAACCTTTTGTTGTACGGGGGCCAAATATTTTACTTTAGGATTAGTACGGGCCGCACTTCTTGGCAAATCCACTGAAAAGAACTCTTATTTTTAAAAGTCATTTATTTTAGAGGCCGCGGGTTGCCGAACCCTGATCTAATTTTTGTACATTTTCGCAGTAAAAAAAGTAAAAGTGCAATTAAAACTGTAGGTACAAATAGATTAGGCTAGAGTGTGCATCGGCGGATCCAGGATTTTTTTCTGGGGGGGGCACAAGGGGCGGACGGGCAAAAAAGTCAACAATAACTGTTATCATATCACACAAAAATATACCGTCTGGGGGGGGGGGTTACGTGCCCCCCCTGGATCCGCCTATGAGATTGTGTATAAACAGAGTGTGGACAACGTTGGTCATCTTTTTGATTGGTCGCGCTATGTTTTTCTCATGAAGCACGCGAATTTTAAAATATTTACGGAAATCCTTGAGATAGACGTCAAAATGCTAATTATATGTTACAAATTACACGGGTAGAATACAATTTTTCATAAAAATGCTTGGTTGTTGTGTATTGTCTGTAAACTACACGTTGGCCACACTATCTATATACTCACTCTAGATTAGGCCAATTGAAACGCTCAGTGAAAAGTGCCTAAGTCAGAAATTTAAAATACCCGTTTTTGAAAAGAATTTAGGTGTAAAACGCGGATGTTTTAAATTTCTGGCTTATGCACCTTTTCTACTGGGGCCTGCAGGGTTCAGTGGAAAAGGTGCCTAGGCACCAATATTTTGAAGACTTTTTAGCCCCCCCCCAAACTTTTAACCTTTGTTGCGCCGCGCCGTTGAAATTTATGTAGTTTATAGTGTAGAACAGAGGTTTACATGCGGCCCGCGGATTTCTGGAAATGTGGAAATACATTATTTTTAAAACGTTAAGGCTGATTTCCACACTATACCGTCATCTTGCAAATTTTATTATCTGTTCCTGGGGTTTTATAATTTGTGTATTTTGGTTTTTCAACGTTTGGCTTTTTTATGAAGCGGTTACAGCAACACCTCTGTTCAGTGGCGTGGCGTAACTTCAAAAATTTTGGGCATAGGAGCAAAAGCTATGACGGGCTCCTCGTTTGAAAGGTGTACGATTTAAAAAAAACAAATTAGATCGCAATATAACGCAGTTGCATTGGGCATGGGGCCATTCCTCCTCTGTCCTCCCGTTTACACGCCACTATCCATACCTCCTCAGACCTTCGGTTGCACGCTCATTTCTTTACATTTTAAGGTGTTAAGCCAGTAGTTTTCAAAGTGGGCGATTTCTAGTCCTATGGGGGCGTTCAGGTAGTCTAGGGGGGTGATGGTTATGTAGAATAAAATATTAATAATAATTACAAAATTCAATTTATTTCTTTCAAAAATAAAATTGAAAAAAGAAAAAGGAGTAGCATTTAGTAGCGTAACAAGCCGGCTAGCCTGCATTACTTAACTTTTTTTTTCAAAAGGTAATAATTTTAAATGAAAACTGATTGTTATCTATCGTCTATTATATAAATTAATTAGTTTTGTTTCCTTTTTGGGCATAAAATTGTCCAAAAAAACCCAAATTAATGTTTTACCCTATTTTCTAATTGAACTTGTTTCATCTCTCGCCTACATTTGCTCCGAGCAACATCCATCGCTCTTGAAGAAGATTGGCGTGGCGCCATTATTCTTATAATTATTTATATTATGTATTTTTATAAGGCGCTTGTGCCTTCAAAAATTTGAACAACAGCTCTAATAGAAGGGAAATTTTCAGTTGTTTAATTTTGTAAATGATATAGGTAGGGCGGAGCTAAAATCTTGCGCAGTAGATGTGAAGAGAGAACTTGTGACACCCAATTGACACCAACATAAATACGAACGGACGAATTTTCGTTTCTGCACATTAGCTCCGCCCTGTCCTAATTCCTTGGGCTAACTTTAGGATGGTTTAAATAGTTGTGTTAGCACCGGTAAATTTAAATTTCTAAAGTTGGTGAAAATTAACAATTTTGCCCGGAAGTAAGAAGAATTTTGTAAATGTTTGGTTTGTCGGATTAGCAGAAAGTGCCCGCGAGAGATAAAGGGAACGGCAGTGCAGACAGACGTTGCATCGTTTGAACTGAGTTATTTTCGCAAGTGTGGGAAAAGTTTTGAGTATTTTCTAGAAACTTGAAAATTGGTTTCTTTTGCGTTCCATTATAGTTATAGGATGCTGGAAGTTGGATATTATAGCAAATATTAAAATTGATGGTGTGAGTCTAAAAAAAAATTAAATTAAGTTGTATGAATCGGATTTCTGAAAAAGTCCAATGTGCTTAGGAAAAATTTGAGGTTAAAATTTTTGGATTAAGATTGGAAGAAGATAACAGGTACCCAACGTTTAATTTTATTATAGTAAATTTTTCCTGAGTGTGTTCGTAAGCAGCAGGTTAATTTAATATTTAAATATCTGCTTAGGTGCACATGAAAAGGATTGTTGGTTATAAGCTACGTTTTATGAGCTTAAGGGCCGATCTTTTCACCTTTTATAAACATCAAGTAACTACTTGACGATTTTTTTAATTAAGCTTTTTTCCTACTAAATCAGCTTATTAGCTACTAAATTTATTAGCATAATATTAAGTTGGCATATTATTTAGTTGCATACAATCCGACAAAAAGACCTAACTTTCTTACTCAACCATTAAAAAGCTCAAGTAAAATAATCGTCAAGTAGTTACTTGACGTTTATAAAAGGTGAAAAGACAGGCCCTTAATCTCATAACTGAGGTTATTATTTCCTTTTCAGGATAAGAGTTAGTTATTTTGAGTCTTTTTAAGCTAGCCGTGGCGATACAAAAGATTTACTCTGTTAACTGCGTTGAGAATTTTCCCCCATTATTTTTTTTATTTTTTGATACTAGCAGTAGTAGAGAACAAAAACATCAGAACAATGGAATTTAAGGATGTTGTTCGAAATATTGCTAATATGCACACTGGGTAAGGAATTTATTGTTTTAAAATTCTATATTAAAATAAATTATAATTTTTTTATCTACTATAAGTAAATAATTCTCGTACAGAGCGTAAGTAGACAGGAAGTTCTGGTATAAGCGGACAGCCAAAATAAAATAAATGTTATTCAAATTGTCGATGTTCCGAATTTTTTTATCATTTATTTACAATCTTTTATTTAGCATATTTGTTTTTTGAACCATATTATTTGCTTTTAGATATCTTCCATTATGTAAATGTCATTATAATTAATTGGATTGTACCTACCCTTAAAATATAATTTTTTGTTGGATTTGTAATGGCTCACCATACTTAGGTATTAATTTTCTGAAATTATGTGTTATTTAATTAATTATAATAATTAATAACCATAAACGGTTCAGGTTGATGTTGCCCAAAAATTATTTTACTTTATGAAATTACCCAACTAAAGATTACGAAATTGTTAGTAAAATTACTTAATTAAAAAATATTAAATAATATTTAATTATCAGCAAGCAGTAATAAATAAACATCAGGGACAAAATCGTTTTCCTATATAAATTATTTGATATAAGTTAAACGACTCGGCCTGTGGTGTGATTTCGTCAGGGCCTTAGAGCGGCATTGTTCATGGTTGGGGAGGGGGGGGTTATGTGAGGAAAATGTTTTTAAATGACCTTTTTTTTAACTCTATTTCATAATTGAGTGAATCCCTCGCCTACATTTGCTCCGAGCAACATGCGTCGCCAGGTCAATATCTCGCCTATATTTTCTCTGAACAACATAACGTAGTTGTTCTGTCGTCTTCTAATTTTTGGGAATCCCCGAATCCTAACTTTTAGTTTGCGCAATATTCCTTTGAAGAAAGCAGAATTTTTTATTGTACTTCGCACGCAGAAAGGTTTCAAGATTGGTGGAAACTAGTGATGATTAAAATTTTTGGGACATTCTGAAATTAAATGTCAATAGCAATAAAATTTTAATTGTTCAAACAATTATTTACGCTTTTTAATTTTGTATAGTAATTAAACTCTAATCAAAGCTCACGTAATAATTAAATAATAAGCTATGATAATAATAGGTCAATGAAAACTAGTAAAATCGTATTTATTTGTCGTCCTCATCCCAAAAAGAACAGTTTCAAATTAGACACAGTAGAACAACAATCATGGCAGCAACCAAAACCATTTTCGTATTGTTGATAGTGTTTTTGGCAATTCAAGTAAGTGTGATACAATTTTTTTGTTTATAAACCTATTAATATTTTTTTTTAGTCATCGTTGTCCGCAAGTATTGTCCGAAAAGTACGAGGTGTTCCAACAGTGGAAGAAGTTGGAAGAACGGTCGATGAATTAACAGCCTTTCTCGAAAAGACCTTAGCTGGTGTAATCACTCATCCATAATGGTAGGTAGGTACCTATATAAGTTTGTAGGTATAGATAAAAGAAAAAAGAATTACGAATTAACTGGTTATTTATCTACCATTTTCTCTAAAACTCAATCGACATTACTTTTTCTTTAGAAGATAATTGAACTTGAGTTATCAAAATTAAATTGTAACTTTTTTTTACAGAAATCCTGTATTCCAACAATTTTCTAACTGTTTCTCAACATAATGTGAAATGGTTTTCTTCCAACTTGTGAGTATATTAGTTTGGAAAAAATATGGAATTTTCAATTATAACTTTACTACCATTCATATTGGAATTTTGGAAAATATACTAATATAAACTTCGATTTATTAATTCTTTAACTTCCATCCCTGTCCTATTGTCAAAAAAAAATAAAGATGTATCTTTTATTTCTGTTTACACTACTCGATATATTATTTTGATTATTATGAAATAACTTCGTGATTAAATTCGTTTTCTGCACTATAGTAAAAAGCTAGACCAAAATATACATGTACTTTATTATTATTGTTTATATACAAAAATTGGTAAATTCGATCATTTCGTTAAATCAAAGTTCCCCTGTATACCTTTAGATTTGAAAACTTTTTCTACACATGAAAATAAGGTACACTTGTAAAAATTACATTAATTGCAACATTTTTGCCCTGGTTTGTCGCATTGGCCTGGAAAAACTTGAGCACCAGAAGGGCAAGAAGCAGCACATTGACCACCATTGTATTGGCCACAAGGAGCTAAAAGCAAAATGCAATATAATAGAACCAATTACCTACCTATAATTTTTTTATACCTTGGCAATGTACGTTATTGATAAAAATTGATAAAATCACGAAGCAGCAGAAAAAAATAATTAAAATACGGTTGTGCATTTTGAAAAAATTTGAACTAAAATTCGTAACGTTCTAGAAAAATAATAATGATATACTACAGAACAAATTTACTAGTTGCGATTAGTTTTGTAGCTATCGACAATTTGAATTTTTAATTATGCTACTTTACATAAAATTGCCCCAGTGAACGATACATAAGCAATATCAGCGTGTAATTATTTTTTTTTTAATGCAAATGAGGTGTTTTGAATATATATTATTTAAAAGGTTGCAAACAACTATAGATAAAAAAGTAAGTCACAGTTTTTAAACTCAGGTAAGGTTCCGTTGTTAAAATTTAATATTGTCGTATTATTTTTTAAGATCAAGAAGTGTAGGTTTAATTTATTGTAATTTTTTTTAAATCTTTTGTAAAATCGAAAAAATAAAAAGACCAGCAGTCTGGCGTAAATCAAACACGAATAGACTACAGAGCGGGAAACCGCGGTTCTAATCCTGATTGCGTCGGATATGTGCTGTGATCTAAAAAGTCCAAAATCGATCTGTGGACTATGAGGAAGGCAACGGGAAACCACCCCATTAACATTTCCCTAGTAAAGTTTTCTTGGCTTAGCCAGGAGGATCGCTAATATCCGAAATCGGATAGGCACCTGAAGAAGAAGAAAATCGAAAATTTGTGCAACGACTCTGGGGTTGGTAAAGAAGAAGGGGGTCGGAAAGGGTTCCCAAATCGGAAGGTCGTGTGAAATTTTGAGTTTCGACATTTTTGTACAGATTTCAGTGGTGCAAGAGAATTAAGAATTTTGGAAAATATTAAAATTGCAAATAAACTTTTAGAAATGTTTTGCAAGGTCGTACGATAACGTCGTGTGCGATAATTGAAGACCCTGATGCAAGAAGGGGATAAGTACAAAATATTTAAAAATGATGTTATTGCAGGTTTAGGTTCTAAAATGAGCTTTATTCACTTACAAGGGGAAGGCCAACTTTGGTCGTCACAGATCTGCACCACTATCTTTATATCTTTACAACCCAATTAGAACGTCACTTGATGAAAATTTAACGACCCGGAATTCAGAAAATTTTGTGAAAATAATTTTTAAAGGGCAATGTAAAATTCAAGCATTTGGTAGTTCAAATCACATTCAAATGTATTTCATTATTATTTCCTTCCTAAAAAATTAGTCGACAACTGCTCGACATAACCTTAGATTTACCCATAATTTTATTTATTAATTTGAGCATTATATCGTTGCTTTGTGATGTAACAGCTTTTTTTTTTTTTTTTTTTTTGTAACAGCACAAAGTTTACAAATACATGTAATAATGGTTACACGATAAATGAAAAAGGAGCATTTAAAAACTCATACTGGAGAGAAACCGTTTGCCCGTAAGATTTGTGACATAAAAATAATGCTTAATTTTGGTTTAACTGTATGCACATTGCATACAATCTGAATGCACACTTAAAGATATTGTTATCCAGAAGAAAAGATACGATCGATATCGAGGAGAAAGAAGAAGTGGCCGAGAATAATAATATTTTGGTAGAAAGTGGCCCATATATCGACCACGATAGAAATACCAATTTCAAAAGGACGTTCCCCATTGGCGGGATTTTAAAAACACGATGGATGACAAGGTTAATAACGACACCAATGAGAGCGAAGAAAATTTAAATAAAGAATACACTGGTCACGCGGGAAATTTGAATTTGAATGATACTAAAAATACGCAAAACAATGGAAGAGGAAACAAAATAACGGAAGAGGACATCATGTGGAGGGTGTTCTCTCAACGTCAAGGAAAGATAAATAGGATGAAGGAGATGTTAAAAAGGAAAGCCGATGTAGCCGAAAGCCAAAATAGTGAAAGAAAGCGCCCGGCGTCCCACACCACAGGTCAGGAAAAGAATAACGAACGTGTAACGAAGAAACCCAAGAGAGGAAGAACGCAATCAAAGGTATCGGTTGGAACAACGGAGACCTTGAACAGATTTCAAGTACTGGCCGGGCTTGAGGAGGGCCAACAGGATAATCCCCCAGAAAACCCAATAAGAAATCAAGAAAATAATGACGTGTCTATGGATGAAGACGAAGACGATAATGAGAAGGAAGAAGATGATGAAGTCCAGATTATAGGGGCTAAGAAACAGCAGAAAAATACAACGAAGGTGAAACCCCCACCAATAATTATTTCAATGCAGGTAGAAGGCAAACAGGAAGATTTCCGCAAGTTAATACGAAAATATGCGTCGAAAGGTTTCCAGCTATCCTATAGGCAGGACTCAGTGGCGGTGCATGTAACCAATAAGGATGAATACGAATTGTTGTTGGCCCAATTAGACAAACAAATGATGTTACATCATACTTACACCCCAAAGGATGAAAGGACACACGCCTTTGTCCTAAGGGGTCTTACGAACGATGCAAACATGGCAGAAATACAAGACGAACTACGGTCGCAGAATATCTCGGTCAAGAAAGTGTATAGAATGAACGGCATGCGTTCGGCAGCGTTCCTGGTGATTACTGAAAACGATGTGACACTGAAGACTCTGAACGCGAATGTACGTAAACTACTGGATGCAAGAATAAATTGGGACCGGCACAGGAATAATAAAAAAATAATCCAATGCCACCGCTGCCAGATGTGGGGCCATGCCACTGCGAACTGCAGAAGGGCATTCAATTGCCTGAAATTTGCGCAAGAGCATCCCACATCGGAGTGCACGCGAGTGGCAACGGAAAAACCAACCTGTGCCAATAATTGTGGCGGGGATCACACTGCCAATAACATAAACTGTGAGGTATACCTCAGAAAATTAAGACAACTCGAAGAAACTGAAAAGAAAAGGGGCCCTCCTCAACCTGGCCCTCGATTCATTGACGCTCCTATACCCACCAAGCCGGCATGGCAAAGGAATACCATGCCCGCATTCTCGAGCTCGCAGCCACCCAAGGCATCGGCGCGCATGGAGTTCCCACCGTTGCGCACTCCATGGGCTACCCAAACTCAAGTGCGACCCCAGACACAGCAGCAACCACCCCAACAAAAACAACTACATGAACCATCTCAACAACGAACACACATGCAAAAATCACAACCACCTAATCAACAACAAGCACACCAGCAACAGCAAGGATCAATGCCGCAATCACCTCTGAACTTTGGGAACTTGTTTGCAGATTGCGCCCAGGCGTGCAATGTAATTAACCAACAGACGAACGTAGGAGAACTTCTAAGGGCCCTAAGGGATTATGGCAACCTTCTGACGAGATGCAATTCGCAAACTGATCGCTTCGCAGCTTCGCTAAACTTTTTCTCAAACTTAAGCTCTTATGGCTTCTAAGCTGAAGATAAACTTATGGAACGCTAACGGGATAAATAATAAGCTTTATGAGCTCAAAAATCATCTAGTCACCAATAATATAGATATTTGTCTTGTTACAGAAACCAAACTCACAACCAACAGATGCCTCAAGATTCAGGGATACTCCGTTCACCGGCAGGACAGGGGAGGTCACGGAGCTGGAGGAGTGGCAGCAATAGTACGGAACGATATCCCTCACAAAAGAATACAAAACATACCAGGTAATAGTATGGAAGTCTTGGGGATAAAACTCCAACAAAACATAACACTAGTGGTCGCATACAACCGGCCACTAAACACATTCAGTCAAACAGATTTCAGGGACCTGTTTGGATTGGACGGAAAGGTCATCGTGGCTGGCGACTTCAATGCCAAACATCCACTTTGGAACTGCCATACGTCCAATCCAAACGGGAACACACTCTTAAACTTTTCCACATACAATCACATACAAATTTTACACCCAGACAAACACACACATATTCCAATGAATGGTATGACTCCAACCACGATCGATCTCGTTCTAACCAAAAACATTCCTCACATATCTAAACCCACAGTCAAACATTCCCTAAACTCAGATCACAATATAGTTCAATTCTTTCTTCATAATATCACTCGCAATAGGTCCCTCAGACAAATAACCAGCTTCAAACACACCGATTGGTCCAAATTCCGTCGTAGGCTAGACGATCTTATCTGCATTAACAATAACATCATTGACACGGACACGGTAGATCGAGAAATCGAACTCCTTACCCAAAACATCAACAAAGCCAAAGCCGAAAATTCCAAAACGATAACGCCTAAAAACGACAGGGACGTCTTTCCGGACGATATCCAGTTGTTGATAGGCGAACGTAAACGGAAAAGAAAGCAATGGCAACAGACGGGAGATATCTCCCACAAAACCGCTATGATTGACTTGAACAGGCAAATACAACAAAAAATTACACTTCACAAAAACAATTCCTGGGAAAAACTTCTTTCCTCATTAAGTCCTTCAGACAATACCCTCTTCAAGGTTTCCAAATTACTGCGGAAACCTTACCAGCCAATCCCGGCCCTATCCGACACTAGTTCTCCCGCCATGAGCGATGCCCAAAAAGCTGAGCTTTTGGCCTCCACCTTCCAAAAAATTCATACATTAGATAATACCGATACACCGGAGCAAACCGAGATAAAACAAACCGTTCTTGCCTTTTCAAGTCAAACATATGCAATCCCAGCCAATCAGCTTGCATCTTATCAAACCAGTCCCTTTGAAATTTCACAAATTCTTAAATTTTTACACAATAACAAAGCTCCAGGCCCGGACAAAATTGAGAACAAAGTTCTCAAAAATTTGTCCCGGAAGGCTACTGTTCAGTTGAATTACATCATTAACGCTATTCTTAAACTGCAGTACTTTCCGAAAGCCTGGAAGCACGGCCTCACCATTCCGATTCATAAACCCAATAAAGACCCCTCCCTGCCTCTCAGTTACAGGCCAATAACGTTACTTAACACGATGGCCAAAGTAACTGAGAGAATTATTCACAAGCGGCTGATTGGCGAACAAACGAAACTGAAAATCACGAACCTGTCGCAATTCGGATTCACAGCGGGCCTTAACACGTCCCTGCAAGTGACCCGAATCGTGAAAGACGTGATCGAAGGTTTCAATAAGGGTAATGTCACGGTCATGACGTTGCTGGATATAGAGAAAGCCTTCGACAGAACTTGGACCGACGGTCTCATATATAAATTAATTCACTACGGCTTCACCAATCACCTCATTAAACTCATTTACTCATACCTCACAGACAGATCGATCGCGGTTAGAGTCAACGCCACCATCTCAAATACGAAACACATACAAGTTGGAGTTCCCCAAGGGTCCGTACTAGCACCGACTTTATTCAATCTTTACATAAACGACACTCCGTCGTTTATGAGAACACAGATGGCTATGTACGCTGACGATACGGCGATTTATGCGCAATCGTTCAGCGCACAAGTGGCCACAAAGCAAACTCAAATTCATCTTGATATGATCAAACGTCATTGTGATAAATGGAAGATTCGATTGAATGCCGGTAAGACGGAGACGATAGTTTTCGCCAGAAAGCGGACAAATCATAGGGTCTTCCAAAAACTCAAATTAGACGGACATCCCATAGAACCTAAGACGAGTGTCAAGTACCTAGGTGTGACTCTTGACTCTAGGCTAAACTTCGACACTCATCTTAAGGTCAGACGTCAGCTGGCGTACGCAGCAAATCGCAAGATTTACCCCTTGATGAAAGGGAATCAGATGAGCTCCGAAAACAAGCGTACGTTATACAAAACCGTGCTAAGACCGATCCTAACGTATGCTTGCCCTGCTTGGGCGAACGTGTCTAAGACGCGCTTCCGTCCCTTGCAGGTGTTTCAGAACCGCTGTCTCCGTCTAGTCACGGGGGCTGATAGATACGCCAGACTGACGTCAATCCACGATGACGCAAAGGTAGAATTTTTGAGAGACCACGTAACTCGGTTATCGACAAAATTCTACCAAACGCAGATTCAAAAAAGCCCTTTAACGGCAAACATGACACAGGACAATGCACCCCGCAAATATGGGCTTCCGTTCCAAACACTCCCCTCATACACTACATCCTGAACACACAGAATTCCGTACTAAAGCTGCCACTATGGGCGAAGTATCCTTGAAAATATGAGTGCACAGGTGAGACCCGTTAGCGTTCCAGCGGCTGCAAAACATCCAGCACTACGACAACTTCTCATATGATTGTATGTAAGGTATGAATTATATGAATTATACCATTACCCGTCACTCCACTGTTATTTATAACATACCATTCTGTTACTGTTACTGTTATCCTATTCTATTTTGTTATTTGTTATTATTGTTATTATTATTTTTCTTGTTATTGTTATCATTATTCTTTTTGTTACTGTTATTCATTGTCTATCATCTGTTATCGTCATGGCGAATCTGTAAATAGTTCCTAATTTTCAGAAGTTGGTTTTTCAGTTGTTTTCCAACAAACAAATACGAAAACGCATCAAGGTACCACAACATCCTTCAAGATAGAAGGAAGAAAATATATCTAATTATTGTAAAACCTCTTGGAAGGTTATTTAGAAGAAACCCGGGGATATGTTTCGACGAGGGGCCCCAAACCTTGTATTAAAATTAAAATGTAAGACCCAACGGCGCTTTGCGTCGAAAGGTCAAACAAATTTGTATATATTATTAATTAATAAAAGATTTAAAAAAAAAAAAAAAAAAACTTAAAGATATTGATAATCAAGAAGTGGAATGTGTCTGTAAGATGCGACTTCTAAATTTGAATTTAGCGCCGACATCTCATCATCGATGACACGGAAAAAGCCAAGATCACCACCACGTTATGTATTTACCTACCGAACACCACCTATCGACCAATTCTTTCTTCCGTTGTACCAAACAGAGTTGTTAACAAAGCTGAAACAAAATTGATGACCGCTCCAAAAAAGAGACGATCTAAACTCGCAACACAAATGAAACTACATATATTTGGGTTATGTCAAATCTTTTATTTCAATTATGATCTGGGTTCGAGGCTGAAGCAAAGATAAGAATAAGACGCGCAAGTAAAACACCCTGTATTTAAATACCTGTAAAAATTACTTTAAATAACCTGGGTCACCTGTTAGATCCGTACATAGTAGGGATTCAAAATTAATGGTCAATATTAGATAATCGGGGAACATCATACTACACGATAGTGTCTAAATAAAGATAATTAGTTGTTCGAAGGAAATTAGAAACCCATACCTAAGTTGAATTATATCTCCCCAACAAAATGGCACAATTAAAATAAACATGATAGTGATTTACATTCAAACTACAAGGTGGAATCGTCGGTTGGTGCTAAAGGGTTTTTGCCCCTTGCCCGGTCTGATTTTGGAGGGTAGTGCCTTTTTTCTAGAGAAGGACATTTAATATGATGAGTAAGGCAGGAGGAACATCGTTCTTCTAGATTTAATGGCACGGATAAAAATCAAAAACCTTTGAATAGAAATTACATTCATGTTAAATTTAATTAGCCTACAATATATGTATCTCAACTGTTTGGCCTTTGAATACTAAGAATTACCTTGTGATCAGTAACATAATAAGAAAGACAAATCCAATCAATTTACATACACCTTGATAATGTTATTTATTAAAGAAACACCCTGTATATAGAAATGAATCAACCTTAGAAAAATTACGCACGTGTCGCGGTCCAATGTAGTTTTCGTTCAAACCCCAATCATACATCCCGTTATATTTTAAAACGCCACAAATTTTAATCATTTGCCCGCCAACCACTGATTTTAGTACACGTGTGTTATAATATTACCGAAAATTGACTCATCAGTGATAATAATTGAAAGTGTGAAGTTAAACGATTTACCAGCACGCCACTGATTGTAGCCCACGTGTCTAATTCGAACGATCTTCGATTCATCAGCGATAATAATTGCCAGTTTAAAATAAATGTTTAAATTAACCCATAACTAGATATAAATATGTACAATCACGATGATCTAATTTGAAATTTTACATGCTACAAAATACCATAACTAAGAAAACGTTTATTAATTTTAAGTGCTTACCTCAACAGCTCAACAACGATTAACCAAAAATTTCTCCCTAGCCCATCTACGTTAAAACCTGTTTTTTTTTCTCCCGCCCTTGAAGAAACGTTACACTTGCCATCTATATTTTTATCGCGGAAAAGTATAATCTATACCTAGGCAACCCAACCAGCATTCGCGTACCAATTTAGTAATTTCCCGATATTACAGATTCGTCCCCAAAGTTTTATGTTTGTGCATGCAGTGTACTAACGTAAAGCTTTCATGATTACCACACCACCTTCTTTCCCAACTTTACCCATCAAATGTAATACACCGGGTTTCCCCAGTCTCCCCTACAAATCATTGCCTCAGTCTCTCACCTTGTGTAGATAGTTCATAGCAGAAGGCAACCACCATTTAGTATAAGCAAGAAAATATTAAATGATTTATAAAGCATAACTAGGATGCCACCAACAAAGCCTTAAAATTATTGAACTAAATAGCAGCTAGACGAATCAAAACTACCAAAACATTCGCCTTAGAACCAATTGTTGACATTACATCTTTTCGTTTTAACAAATATAACACAGTCAATAACAAATTTCACATAAAGCATAGTGCACATCAATTTCGAACACACTTAAATTTAACTAAAACTATTATTATCACTAAAATTAAAATATGGTACCATTTACAACTAATATGAAGCATAACGTAACAAACAAACGTAACAGACAAAATAAACCTTATCCTAAAATCTTAAATTTAAACAACAAAAAAATTAATTTACCTATACACCTTAACCTGTTTACTCCCTTCCTTTTCTTGTCTTTCTCTTTTCTGTCCTGTTATTTCAAACATTGGGAAAAGTCGTCCTTATCATCTCCTTGGAGTACCCGGTTATGGCACTACAACATAAACTACAGCAGTATCTTGTCCTCAAATCTTACACCTTCTAATAACCTTAATTCTCCCATCCCTAACTTTACTTACAAAACTCACCTACCCTCCTTATCTAACTCCCAACCTACTATAATAGAATTTTAAATTATTGATATTATAATTCCCCTTAACAGTACCATCTTCATAATTAATAGTATACACATTCGGGTGTGGTCGAAGTGTAACTTGGTACGGCCCTGAATATAAACAACAAAATTTCCCAACAATATTGTACGCCGCTTCCGAAATCGGACTCTCCCTCAACAAAACTAAATCACCAATCTCCAACTCATCATTGTAGGTCTTAAAATACTTCTTCCTCTCTTCCCCCGCTTTAATCAAATTTTCCCTAGCTTCGCATCTAATCTGACCTACCGTTTTCCCCATTTCCCTTGGAATAAATCGCCCAACTAACCTAGACAAAGCATTCGGAGGATTCTGCCCATGTAAAATCTCGAATGGTGCAAACCCAGTTGACCTATGTGGTGTTACATTAAAAAGCGTCTCGATGTTCTGCAAATGATTAGCCCACCCTGAATGTGACGCCTGACAATATGTCCTAAAAAGTCTACCTAACTCGCGCATTACCCTCTCAGTCGGATTTGAACCTGGATGACGTATTGACGAATACGTATGACGTATCCCATTTAATTCTAAAATCTGTTTCCATTTCTGTGAAATAAACTGTGTCCCGTGGTCGCTAAGAATAACTTTAGGTTTAATGAACTTTGAAAAATCTTTAACAATTTTTAACGCTGACTCTTGTGCTCTAGCTCGTCTTAATGGATACAATTTAACAAACTTTGAAAATGAATCAATTACTACAAAGATGTACACAACATTCCCCTTACTAACAGGTAATGGCCCATAATAATCCACCGTGACTAAATCTCCCACATCGTTTGATATAACCGGATGCATGGTCCCAACTAACTTCCTCTTAGGATGTTTAACCTTCTGACAAATATCGCATGACCTAACTAATCTTTTAACTTTATCGTGCATCTTCCTAAAATGAAACTGTTTCCTCAAAACTTGCACAATCTTAGTGATACCAAAATGACCAAAAAGTTGATGTACATTCTCTATGACCTGTTCTGAAAATACCTCCGGCACTACTAATTTAAACCCTAAATCCTTCTCACATCTATAAACCAAAATGTTACCCACTATACTGTAATCTTTAAACCTTACTTCCGCGTCCCCATTCAACAAACTCCTGAAAATAGGTCCACTCTGTTTATCTGCAAGTTGTGCTTCCCTCAAACGTTTAAAAGAAATCTCTAATTCCCCCCAACTATCAACTTTAAACAAAGCTAAATCAAATGACTTCTCAACACAAGCTAAAATCGGCTGATTCTTAAACCCAACTAAATGTGTACTTCCTGAAACTGGAAACCTAGAAAGTATATCCGGTACTACATTATTACAACCCTTGACATGTTCAATCTCAAAATCAAACTCACTCAAAATTAATGACCACCTCGTTAATCTATCATTCAACAATTTACACTGCTTAAGAAACTTTAATGCATAATGATCCGTTCTAATAATTACTTTATATCCCAACAAAATTGTCCTAAACTTCTGTAACCCGAAAATAATAGCTAATAATTCCTTTTCTGTAACCGTATATGCTAATTCCGGCCCATGCAGAATCCTACTCGCAAACCCAAGTACCCCATGTTCTACCCCATCATCTAATATCTGATAAATTACCGTACCCAAAGCCAAGTTTGACGCGTCTGTTTGAAGATAAAACACCTTTGAATAATCTGGAAACCTCAACATCACCGTCCTTAGAAATAATTCCTTTATTTCCTCAAAAGCTCTTTGCTCCTGCTCTCCCCACCTCCATTTACTATCCTTCTTCAGTAACCATGTGAGTGGCGTCGTGGCACCACTATACCTCGCTGCGAACCTTCTGTAGTAATTACACAAACCCAAAAATCCACGTAAAGTCTTGACATTATGTGGCTGAGGAAAATTTTGAATTGATGCAATCTTTTCGGGATCTGTTATTACACCTTTTGTTGACAAAATGTGTCCTAGAAATTTAACTTCTTCTTTAAAGAAACAGGTCTTTTCGATATTAATGGTCATGCCCGCATCTGCAATTCTTTGAAGGACTATTCTAATATGTTCTAAATGTTCACTAAAACTCCCCGACACAATCAACAAATCATCTATATAGTTAATAGTGAACTCTCTCACTTCTGGACCTAAAATAACATCCATCGCTCTCGTGAATGTCCCTACCGAAGTCTTCAAACCAAATGGTAGTACCTGATAAGTATATGATTTTCCTTCGAAAAGAAACGCAGTATATCTAGTACTCTTGGCATCTAGTGGGATCTGCCAAAAAGATGATCTGAGGTCTATCGTCGTCATGAATTTCACACTCGTAAACGATTGGAAAATATCTTCAGGTGTTCGAGGTGCTTCAGTATCAGCAATCATCTGTTGATTTAGCCACCTGGCATCTAAACAAATCCGTACCCCACCGTCCTTCTTCCTTACTACAGTCATCGGACTAGCAAAATCGGACGCTTCCCTTTTAATAACACCCATCTCTAGCATCTCATCTATAGTTTTTCTAACCTCGGGTCGCAGCTGATGTTGAATCGGATAAGGTTTCCGGACAAAAGGTGTTTCGTCGTGCATATGTATAACATGTGTATATTTCGTCGTACGCCCTGGAATACTACTAAAACTCGCCCGAAATGGTAATAATAAATTTAATAATTGTCCCGTCCCCACATCATTTAATTTCGACTCAAGTACTTTATTCTTCAACGCGCTTTCCGTGACTACCCCTTTAATTTCCCCGCTACTACTGTCACCAATTGAATCACCTAAAGTGAACCCCATAACATTGACTTCAACTTCCCTTTTCTCAACAATTTCTGTTATAAACTTAACCCTCTGTCTCTTCTCCTCTACTTCCAAATAATAGTGCCCATCATCAAAATTTATAATACCCTTTACCTGGTCTATCCAATCAACCCCCAAAATTACTGGTCTAATTAATCCCTTAACAACAAGTGCTACTTGAAATGAACTCCCTTGAACCCCCTCAATATTAAATTCTAACAACGCCTGAACCCTAATCCGTTGACTTTGTTGCCCCGTAGCTGTCCTAAGTTGCGTACACGTAACTGGTAAAACCGACAAACTTCCCTTTGACCTAATCTCATTAAAATATGACTCCTCGATACACGTTAGCTCACATCCACTATCTAATAACGCAAAAAGTTTTATACCCTGACAATTTAAAACAATATGTGGTAAGCCCTTAGCATAATTTTCCCCATTCCCACACATCGACAACGCATTTTTAATTCCCACATTTCGTTTACCTAACCCATTTCTAACCTTCCACCCTTGTTTAGCTAAAATGTCAAAACCCTTCCCGTATTTACGCCTAAGTTCGCGATTACCCAATTGCCGTTGCTCTAAAATCTTGCCGAAACTTTCAAATTGTTTTTGATTCCCATCTTTAAACTTCACTAATGCACCTTCTTCAATGAATTCTTTGAATCGGAAAGGTAAAGGGATTTTCTCTTCTACAAACTGGACAACCCTTTGCTGTACAGTTTTTACTCGTTTCCCGAATAGCTATTATACGCATTCTGACTATCCCCATTCGGTGTCTCTATCGCCATCAACTGTCGAATGTTACGATGGTTATGTGTTGCCTGCCTCGGTCGTTCCCTACATTGCCTCTGTCTTTCTTTCCTTTCTTCCTCTTCTTCTTGTGTTAAGAGTTCCAGTGCCTCTTCAGTCGTTTTTCCCCGACTCACTCGCCAGGCTGTGCGTATTTCTCTCGGGAATTGTTTCATTATAGTATCTATCCCCACCCCCTCGGTATCTATCATCTGGATGGTTCTAATTTCGGCTACCTGCATACCGAAGTACGCACTCATGCTCAACGGTTTCCGATGATCGAACTGCATGCCCATCACTCGCTTTAAGCAATTCATTTGCTTCTCGATACTCCAGAAGTATCTCAGGAAATCAGATTTGAACTCATCGTACCCATTCCAGTTTCTCCTATTTATCTTTGCCCACACCTCTGCACCCTGTTTCATTGTAGATAGCACCGCTAGTAACTTATTATCCCCTACCACTCTTCGCTTACCCCAAAATTCCTCAAATTTTTCCAAAAATAGACAGGGATTCTCAATTCCTCCTTTAAAATTCGGTTTCGCGGTTGTAATCATATTATATGGTGAAGCCATGTACCCCAAAGCTAGTTCCCTCCACCCTATTCCTGAAGAACCTTCCTTCTCAACCACCTCATTGCCCTCTACTACTCGTTCCCCGTTAACCCCAAGATTTGCCCCAGAACTCCCTTCATTACTCTCAACATCATTTACTAAAACCGGACTCACCCGTACATTCACCTCAGACTCAGCTCTACTACTGCCTCTGTCCTCCTTCATCTCCTTGATCAAATTTGTCAGGTCCGTTTCCCTCTTCCTCATTTCGTCTAACTCCTTTCTCTGATCCGTCACCATTTCCATCAGTAGATCCAACTTCTGCATCACTGCAAGATCAGGCGACTCCTGGCTACTGCTTCCTTTCTTTCCATTGACTTTTCCAACTTGTCTCGGCATCCTAACTAGTAAGTTTCTAACGCAAATACCTAAAATACAACAAACTTAGCATAATTCACCCTAATTTATACTCATCTCTAGTTTTGGTTGAACAACAACGAAGTCGATGGTCATCAACGAGATGGTATCCTTGTCCTCAAAATCATTCGTCACGGTAACAAAATGTATTCAGCTGCTAACGGTCGTTTTGGTACGTATCGACATCCCTGGTTACTACCCTATCACCATGTATTTGTCGAAAACGGAATCCTGGTCACGGCACCAAATTGTAAGATGCGACTTCTAAATTTGAATTTAGCGCCGACATCTCATCATCGATGACACGGAAAAAGCCAAGATCACCACCACGTTATGTATTTACCTACCGAACACCACCTATCGACCAATTCTTTCTTCCGTTGTACCAAACAGAGTTGTTAACAAAGCTGAAACAAAATTGATGACCGCTCCAAAAAAGAGACGATCTAAACTCGCAACACAAATGAAACTACATATATTTGGGTTATGTCAAATCTTTTATTTCAATTATGATCTGGGTTCGAGGCTGAAGCAAAGATAAGAATAAGACGCGCAAGTAAAACACCCTGTATTTAAATACCTGTAAAAATTACTTTAAATAACCTGGGTCACCTGTTAGATCCGTACATAGTAGGGATTCAAAATTAATGGTCAATATTAGATAATCGGGGAACATCATACTACACGATAGTGTCTAAATAAAGATAATTAGTTGTTCGAAGGAAATTAGAAACCCATACCTAAGTTGAATTATATCTCCCCAACAAAATGGCACAATTAAAATAAACATGATAGTGATTTACATTCAAACTACAAGGTGGAATCGTCGGTTGGTGCTAAAGGGTTTTTGCCCCTTGCCCGGTCTGATTTTGGAGGGTAGTGCCTTTTTTCTAGAGAAGGACATTTAATATGATGAGTAAGGCAGGAGGAACATCGTTCTTCTAGATTTAATGGCACGGATAAAAATCAAAAACCTTTGAATAGAAATTACATTCATGTTAAATTTAATTAGCCTACAATATATGTATCTCAACTGTTTGGCCTTTGAATACTAAGAATTACCTTGTGATCAGTAACATAATAAGAAAGACAAATCCAATCAATTTACATACACCTTGATAATGTTATTTATTAAAGAAACACCCTGTATATAGAAATGAATCAACCTTAGAAAAATTACGCACGTGTCGCGGTCCAATGTAGTTTTCGTTCAAACCCCAATCATACATCCCGTTATATTTTAAAACGCCACAAATTTTAATCATTTGCCCGCCAACCACTGATTTTAGTACACGTGTGTTATAATATTACCGAAAATTGACTCATCAGTGATAATAATTGAAAGTGTGAAGTTAAACGATTTACCAGCACGCCACTGATTGTAGCCCACGTGTCTAATTCGAACGATCTTCGATTCATCAGCGATAATAATTGCCAGTTTAAAATAAATGTTTAAATTAACCCATAACTAGATATAAATATGTACAATCACGATGATCTAATTTGAAATTTTACATGCTACAAAATACCATAACTAAGAAAACGTTTATTAATTTTAAGTGCTTACCTCAACAGCTCAACAACGATTAACCAAAAATTTCTCCCTAGCCCATCTACGTTAAAACCTGTTTTTTTTTCTCCCGCCCTTGAAGAAACGTTACACTTGCCATCTATATTTTTATCGCGGAAAAGTATAATCTATACCTAGGCAACCCAACCAGCATTCGCGTACCAATTTAGTAATTTCCCGATATTACATGTCAAAAACGAGGTTCAAATTATAATTATAATCAAAGTATTAGTACTTACTTATGAGTAGGGTCCGGATTTGTAGGCATTTGCATGTTTTTTTTGCGTACAGGCACGTGAAAAATTTTAAAAGGGGAGCATGTTTTACGCCTTTCTGAATCGTTTTATATAGTTTTTATTTTGCCTACACTGAAAAAAGTGGATGTAATTTTACAAATATTTTACGTTAATATACAAGGGGTAAGCCGCTGGCCAAAAAACGTACAAAACTTCCATTTTTGTGGAAGTTCTGCAGAACTTCTACGGATTTCCATGGAATTCTACGAACTTCCATGGAATTCTACGAACTTTCAAGAAATTCCATGGAATTCCGTGGACTTCCTTGGGTTTTGAGCCAAATTTCGTCAAATAAAATAAGCAGTGTTGAAAACTAAGACCTTTTAATCTTAATTAATATAGTGATATTTATTTAATTTAGAGGCCCTAGAGTTGTGTAAGTATTTCTACATTTGAAATTTGATAATATTTTTTGGGCTTAATTTTTCTTCTGGTTGATAGCACTAATTTGAAGAAAAGGTAATCCAGGAATGTATGATTCAGGATTCACCTATAATAGTCTTCGTTTAGATAGGAAGTAAAATAAAACAAACGAATAGCATAGATTGCAAAAATATATTTTAATATTTTAAGAGGGGCCTAACAGAGATAGAATGAAACTATATTGCACTCTCTCGCACTCATGGCGCAAGATGGGCGAACCAACCCTTGTTGGTGGCGAAGATTTTTCCTAAACCATAAAAATATTTTCAGATTTTCTTTTGGTTTTTGGAATCTACATAGTTACCATTTGGCGGTAAAGAAAATTGAAGCTGTTTCGTTGAATACTTTAAAATATAGTATAACGATATAAAAATCACCCTAATTATTGGTCATTTCTATATCGCTATATATTTTAAGGTATTCAACGGAATAGCTTCAATTTTCTTTACCGCCAAATGGTAACTATGTAGATTCCGAAAACCAAAAGAAAATCTGAAATTTTTTTATGGTTTAGAAGAAATCTTCGCCACCAACAAGTGTTGGTTCGCCCATCTTGCGCCATGAGCGCGAGAGAGTGAGATATAGTTTCATGCTATCTCTATTAGGTCCCTCTTAAATATTATATATTTATATACCGGGTGACCGGCCGCCGATGTGAACATAGGAAAATAACATAGGAAATAGATTTTTTTTTAAATTCCTGCTTCCCATTATAACGGATTAGAATGAAAAGAGCATCAATTTAAAGAGGTTTATTTTCCGCGTCTAAAGACACCCAATCACTTGATGGTTTGTTCTTTGATCATTGTTAAAAACTCAAAATAAAATGACAAAGTAGCAGTTTTAAATAGATATTAGATGCCTTGTTTAATTCATTGCAATTGTGGTATGATTGCAACTATGCAACTATGAGCATGGGTATGAGTATAATTGAAACAAACTCCCCTTTAATAATAATGGGCTTGTCCAAACTTCCACGGACTTCCAAGGACTTCTACGAACTTCTATGGACTTCTAAGGAATTCTTAGGACTTCTATAGAACTTCCTATAACTTCTTGGACTTCTACACCAAACGTACAAAACTTCCACCTGCGGTTCACCCTTGTTAATATACGTGTAATTTTCCATGAAATATCATGTAATAAATTTTTTCCATATCTTTTACATGTAAAATAGTCGTGTTTTAGTAATTTTACAATAATTTTTAAAACCTTTCCTCTACTAGTATAATTTTACTGGCAAATGACAAGTAAAATTTACAAATACTATGTAATTTTTAGAAAGTATGTAAAATTACGTAGTTAATGTAAAATTGTTGCACCTTAATTCAAGGAAATGCTCAGGAATGCAGACGATATTGTCGCCTATTTGCCCGGCATCTTTTCAATTTGTGATTGTGCTTTAGTACGCTTTGCGGTGTACGAGTTATTAGACGTGAAATATAAATTATTGTAAGTGTGATTTTGTGACCTTCATATTTAAAAGAATTAGGTAAGTATTCGTATATAATAATATTGTACGTTCTTGTAATTATGATTATGTGTATTTCAGTAAACACAACATAAAATCAGTTGAAAAGTAATAAAAACACTTGCGTTAGGTATCAATCATAGAAATACGCCACGGATAAAATGATAATAATATGTTGATGGCGATAGAACCCCATGATAGAATCCGAGCCTGTTGTAACAAATTTCATGTTGTAACAGAAACTAAAAACCATTGGCAATGGCTCCCAAGAGAAAATGCGTACGTCAATTTATACGGGGTAGGTATTATTTAGAATTTATATTTCATTTTAATTAATTGACATTATATTTTTACAGCTTCCCAAAAATTGAAAATTGATGTGTCTATTATCATCCTGGAAGGTGATGGTGCAGTAGCGGATGAAGATGAAATTTATTATTATAAATGTTTATTTAGATGTTTAACAGCAAATTTTGACATTTATTTCTTTATGTGTATGTAATTTTTTGATTTAATTTTTTAATATGTGTAATCAATATCTAAAATAAGTACTTCTTAGTTAGTATTTATATAATAAATAAAAAATTATTTTGATCAAATAATTGGTTTCTTACTAATGTTGTAAATTTATTAATGGTAAGTTTTCGTCCATTTTTAATTAATTTATTTTTCCTTTTTTCAGGTAGCGGACTATTAATAATTACTTGATTGTATTACTCGACGTTTCGCTAATTATATTTATGATGAAGCTATAAATATATTAGCGAAACGTCGAGTAATACAATCAAGTAATTATTAATAGTCCACTACCTGAAAAAAAGAAAAATAAGTTGTAAATTTACTTATTACATGTGAAATAACAAAGTAAATTCACATAGTTAATGCGAAATCACAAAGTAAATTCACATAGTTAATGCGAAATCACAAAGTAAAATCACATTGTTAATGTGATAATACAAGATGATAGTAAAAATGATATTACATGTCTAAAGTATTTTTACATGATCAATGTAAATGATTACATGTATTATGTAATTTTACGCGACTTATTGATGGCCACTGGTGACCATCAATAAGTAACGTAAAATTACATAATTTTTTCTTTCAGTGTATAATGCATATTTTGAGTTTAAGTGCATATTTGGCGATTTGTTGCCTATAAATGCTTATTTGCTTATATTGGTATATATTTTGCATATTTAGCAATTCCAGTAATAAAATTTTAAATAATTTTAATTATTCTCTTTCTGATATTGCCGCCTTTTGTATTATTTAAAACAATAATTTTAATTAATATCTACTTTGTCAACTGTAGGTGATTCTGTGCAATAACTGCATATTCTATTAATATTACTGCTCTAATCATGTTACCAAGAAGGTACATGTCCCTAGCTCCCCCCCTCCATTTCAAATTTTGACTCCAAAATCGTCTCAATCGTTTGTGTCTGTTTGTGCAACCATTATTTTCGTTTGTATCCAAATAGTTTTAGAGATATTTAAAAACTAAGCTTGGGGGTGGGCTGGAGACATGGGGCCCCCCATTTCGAATTTTGACTCCAAAATAGTCTCAATCGTTTGTGATTCGTTTGTGCCTGTTTGTGCAAACATTATTTTCGTTTGTACCCAAATAGTTTTCGAGATAATTCTATTTTAAGTTGGGGGTGGGGGCTGGATACATGCTTTTTTGATATTCGAATTTCGAATTCAAAATAGTCTCAATAGATTATACTTCGTTTGTGCCTGTTTTTAGCGCATATTTGAGTGCTTATTTTGAAGTTTTTAGAGCATATTTGCCTGCATATTTTCAAGTTTTTTAGTGCCTACAAATCCGGACCCTACTTATGAGTTTTTAAATGTCGTTTTAAATTTGATTTGTGTACACATTTTATAGGCACAAGACTCACAAGCACATGACTTTTCTCCTGTGTGAGTTCTTTAAAAATTATCCTTTAAAGATGATTTTTGAGCACATTTTTATAGTCACAAATTTTACTGGCAAACGGTTTCTCACCAGTGTGAGTTTTTAAATGCTCCTTTTTCATTTATCGTGTAACCATTATTACATGTATTTGTAAACTTTGTGCTGTTACAAAAAGGATTGCAAGCTGTTACATCACAAAGCAAAGATATAATGCTCAAATTAATAAATAAAATTATGGGTAAATCTAAGGTTATGTCGAGCAGTTGTCGACTAATTTTTTAGGAAGGAAATAATAATGAAATACATTTGAACGTGATTTGAACTACCAAATGCTTGAATTTTACATTGCCCTTTAAAAATTATTTTCACAAAATTTTCTGAATTCCGGGTCGTTAAATTTTCATCAAGTGACGTTCTAAATTCTAATTGGGTTGTAAAGATATAAAGATAGTGGTGCAGATCTGTGACGACCAAAGTTGGCCTTCCCCTTGTTAGTATAAAGCTGGAATTTTTATTGTTAATAGAAACGGAGTTACCAGTGAAAATCACATATCTTCCCCTCCCATAAGATGCTGCAACAATGAGCTATTTATTTTTGAAGTTCTTAAGAATTTACAAATTGATATTACACATCATATCCCCTTCTTGCATCAGAGTCTTCAATGTTGAACGCAGTGACGTAGCAAGTCAAGACCGGGCCCTGGTGCAAGATCCACAGCGGGCCCCCTTCATTATTTTATTATAAAAAAAAAAATTTAAATAACAATGTTATTGCACAAAAGACATCATGTAAGTGACAAAAAGGCATCGCAGATTTCCCTAGAAAGATTTTCTGGTGGTGCGAGATTTCAATTCCCCCCCACCCCCCGGGGACTAATATGAAAATTTAGCACTTATAAAGCTTCAGGCACAATTCAATTTTGAGGCCCCCCTTTAAATAATTCAACCTCCGGCATATGGGGTGGGGAAAGCAGCGTCTTTTAGCGCCGCAGGCGATTTTTTTGGAAAATACTACCTATTTTTCACCAAATGTTACTTACTATTTAACTAGAAATTCCCCATGAAATTTTGATGTTGCAATTGCGTCATTTGTTGCCTCGTAAATATAGCTATAATCACGCTATAATATTTACCGAATGAATTACATTATTCAATTTTTTCAAATATTTCTTTATTTTGGCGTTCCGCTCTGGGGCCCTCGCTGTGTTCAATGTGCAAACTTTCATAGATAATTTTTACAAAAATGTCTGTAAATAATAAAAAATTTTGTCCGTATACCGGGCCCCCACGGGGCCCGGGCCCTGGTGCCCGGCGCCACTCGCACCACCTGTTGCTACGTCACTGGTTGAACGATTGGATTAGCTTGTGCTGTGATAGGGAATAATCCAGCCATTTTTGGAGAACATTTTATTTTATTTTGGCAAGTTTGGACCCCAGATTATTCTACTACAATATTAGCTCTGTTCGTGGTAACAATCCTGAGCAGTGGCGGATTTCTGAACAGGTGCAACAGGCGCGCGGCTCTTCATGCACTCAAAAATAATCACAACATGTATGTCAAAGTACAGCTCGCCCTAATCTTTTGTAAACTAAATTTAAGAAGCTGTGTTTGAATTTTGATTATTTTTTGTTTGGTTAACAAATTTTCAAATAGGGGGGGCTGACATATGTTCTCACTCCGGCCTTCCGGATTGATAAATTGCTAAATTGCTTTTGAATTTCTTGTAAATTGGTAAATATGTTTGTCAAATGTCAAGAAATGAAGTATATTTTAATCAGTGGACAATTTATTATAATCCATTACCTTTGTCCTAGATGGTACGCCACTGGAAAGGTGTTCATAACAATGAAGTTCCAAGATCAAAAACATCAATATAACCTAAAAATGAAATTATTTATTTTTTACTAAAATGTGGTTTGAACATCCAATTTTGCATAATTTGGTGCTTATCGTTTCTATGTTAGTGATTGCATTATATTGGGATAAAAATTACCCACTTCTTAAGGAACATTTTCAACAAGCAATTGCCGATAATTGGACTCATGGCGCAATTGGAGCCTTTTCGTGGGCATTAGTTGCCGTAAATACAATGACCTTTCCAATTACAGTACAACGGATAGTACTTGAAATTATTTTATGTGGTTCGATAGCATCTGTTATCGATTTGGACCATTTTATTGCTGCTCGTTCATTTTATTTAAAAGTAAGTAATCTTTTATCGGGTTGAATTCTAATTTAAATCGATACTAATTTTAGGACGTTGGTCGTTTAAAGAGCAGGCCCCCTCTACATTGTTCGACATTTCCTCTTATTGCTTCGATACTCTTAATTTCCGTTGCTTATGTACTACAAGAGCAATGGATGTTTAAATTTGCGTGTATTATTTTTACAGCGTTTGCAAGTCACCATGTAAGAGATGCAACTAGAAGAGGACTTTGGTTTTATCCCTTTGGTTCAACTCCACCCATACCGTATTATCTATATCTTGCAATTTTAGTTACAATTCCATACTTTGTTCTAATATTAATGAAATTTTTAAGTATTAGACAAAGAACTCCTTTGGATCAATCCAAGATTTTAATTTATTAAAGTATGAATGAATTAGATTTTTATTGATTGTTGTGCAATTAAAAGAATTATTACTGAGAGTACTACTGTTGGTCTCCAAAATGATAATATATTGGTTTGTGTATATCTTGGATATCATGACAATTTTTAACATTTTTAGAAAGTATACTGATGAATACCTAAAAGTAAAGAAACATGTAATGAGTAATAATTATTGAAAAAAATACATGTATTAAATAGATTTTATAATACAATAGAAATTGGAGTTAGATTTTCTTATCATTTTATCATACCTCGAAATATTATTTCATTTTGAATTTTCCAGCCATGTAATATTTGACCACCAAAGGTCTAAAGCTGGTTCCAGAAAAAACAAAGGCTGTGGTTATATCAGGGAGAAGGAAAATAGCTCCAACATCCTCCATGATCGATGGCATAAACATCAAAAGCTCAACATCTGCAAAAATACTCTGTATAACTATAGACAACAAACTTTCCTTTGGAAGCCATCTAAGCAATGTCTCAGTATGTGTAGCTGCTTGCTCAGCAGCTTTTAAAAATTATGTCAAATATCAAAGGCCCTAGAGAAAAATTCGTTAAGAATTTGTAGAACTTATTAGGCTTCGCAGCCGCCAATCAAACTTTTAGCTGAGCAAAGAACATGAGATGCCAGTAAACTTTTGTGAAATTGTCTCTTGTCGGCTTCAATAACAATTTTGTATACTGTGTACGCGGGCCTTGACAAGACATAGGCCCATTTATTATGCCTGAAAGTTCCTAAAAAAGGGAAATTCAGTAATATTCTGTGGGAAAAATCTCAATTCTAAGGAATAATCTATACCTTTTGCAGTATAAGTTGGAACAACTGGAAACAGATTTGGGGCAAATGGTAACAGACTTGGTGGAAATAAATACAGATTTGGAGCAAATAAAACCAGATTTGGATCAATTGAAAACTTATTTGGATTATCTCTTTAGTAACGTAATTTGCTTATAAAGGTTAAATTTCGTCAATTACGTACGTAACAACAACCAAGAACCAACCATTTCAGAATTTAGAATGCGTATTCTGGAAGACAGCTCTGATATTGCATTTCAAGAGATGCGACAGGAACATCTTCTTAGATATGCAAACCATGTGGAACGATATTATAGTGCATCATTACGACAAGAAGACATTGTTGAAATTTCATAAAAATAAAAATAAATATTTAAATTTTAAATCATAATTTCCAATTATTTCAAATCAGTTTTCTTTTGCTCCAAATCTGTTTTGGAGCAAATTGACGGTCATGCATCTAACCTTTTGCAGTATAAGTTGGAACAACTGGAAACAGATTTGGATTAAATGAAAACTTATTTGGATTATCTCCTTTAGTAACGTAATTTGTCAATATAGGTCGAATTTCGTCAACTAATTTATTGTAATTAATTTTCATATAATTGGATCGTGATGCATAACTTGACCAAGCGCCAATATGAAATTCAGAGATTTTTGTTTTTCTATAGTTAAATTACATTATTGTGCTGTACATGGCACAAAAATCTCTGAATTTCATATTGGTGCTTGGTCAAGTTATGCATCGCGCTCCAATTATATGATAATTAATTACAATAAATTAGTTGACGAAATTTGACCTATATTGACAAATTACGTTACTAAAGGAGATAATCCAAATGAGTTTTCATTTGATCCAAAACTGTTTCCAGTTGTTCCAACTTATACTGCAAAAGGTTAGATGCATGACCGTCCATTTGCTCCAAAACAGATTTGGAGCAAACGAAAACTGATTTGAAATAATTTAAAATTATGATTTAAAATTTAAATATATATTTTTATTTTTATGAAATTTCAACAATGTCTTCTTGTTGTAATGATGTACTTATAATATCGTTCCACATGGTTTGCATATCTAAGAAGATGTTCCTGTCGCTTCCTGTCGCATCTTTTGAAATGCAATATCAGAACTGTCTTCCAGAATACGCATTCTAAATTCTGAAATGGTTGGTTCTTGGTTGTTGTTACGTACGTAATTGACGAAATTTAACCTATATAAGCAAATTACGTTACTAAAGAGATAATCCAAATAAGTTTTCATTTGATCCAAATCTGGTTTTATTTGATCCAAATATGTTTTTATTTTATCCAAATTTGGTTTTATTTGCTCCAAATCTGTGTTTATTTGCACCAAGTCTGTTACCATTTGCACCAAATCTGTTTCCAGTTGTTCCAACTTATAGGGTAAGGTAAGGTATATTGGTGATAATTTTGTTTACATGGATACAGTTTGAATAATTTGAAAGTTTTTCCCGATTTTTGCTGGTATAATAATAGAATCACTTTATACCTGCCTATTGAGAGGTCTTTTGTTTTATTTGAATTCCATTTTCTTAATTAAAAACGAACATCTTTCTTTTTTAAAAAAGGTAGGTAAGTTGGTGATAGGATATTTAATTTGGTGATACAGGACATTCAATTTGGTGACAACTAAAAAAACTAAAATTAGTTATAAAACTTAACTTAAAACTTAAAATACTTTAAAGATAACATAATTACTCGGAATCTGAAAGAGAACAACCATCGCACATAAAGATTTCGTCTTCATTTGTCTGTGATTGACAAGTGATGTGGTATGGAATAGAACAGAAGGAGCATTGAATCCATTTGGCACCATTATTTTCTTGTACATCCTCATCATAACTTTTACCACAGACACGACATTCCCAGTTATAATTTTTCTTTAAAGCTTTATTGAATTTTTTTCGCTTCTGATCTTCATGAGCCGTAGAACATCCTGATTTCTGAAGATCCTGTATTGTTGTTAATAATTTTGCCTTTGAATATACCTATCTGCTTTCTGTTTGATTTTGGTATTCGGTGAACTGATGTTGCTGATGGTAGTTGTAGTCAGAGCCTTTGTGCACAATGTGCAAACACGGGCGGATAAAATTAGGGGCGGCCAAAAACGCAACGAGGGAAGAGGCACAAATGGAAATAAAATGCCTAAAAAGTGAGCTAGGGTTTAAAAAAATATAATTTGCGTTGCGACAAGGAAAAAGTAATAGAAATTTAGAAAATCGTATTAAAAATCGAAAAATCAAATAAATCCTTGTTAGCACGATTAAATAAAGCGTTTTAAACGAGGTCCAAAGAACATTTACTTGTTCTGCAGCTTGCAAATTGGACATACCTTCCTGTAAAACCATTTGGTTTGCTCTCACCATATTTTTAGAAGTGTATGTACTATATTTTTGATTACTAATAATACTTTGAAATTTGGTAATTTGAAGGACAGGTAATTTGGTGATAGCCTGAAATGCCAAAATAAAATTATTTTCAAAAAGTACTCTCTATTGACCGCCTTTTTTGACAATATTGTATATATAAAAAATTTATATTAACGCCGTAAAAAAATAATTTAAATAACATAATCTTAAATCAGTAAAATTGCATTCGCACATGGTAAGAAAACACCGTTACAACGTAAGGGTTAATTTAATTAATAAACAATAACATGTAATTTCATTTATGCCATTTTGAAAAGTAGGCTTTACTCTAAAAGTATAATGTAAAAAACACTATATTACCTTATTTATTGATTGATTTAGAACACATTTACTACCTAGCACGTATAACACTGAAGTAAATATGAAAAATGATACCATATTACATTAAAAGTTTTTCTGGCAGGTAACTACATAAGATAAGAGCCTGTAATCTCTTGAATAGTCAGATGAAACTGCATGAAGTATATGATAAAAATTTTAAATTATTTTGATAATCGGTAAGTTGTTGGTGAATTTTTGAAAAAGTATCACCAAATTAACTATATCACCAAATTACCTTACTTTACCCTACTGCAAAAGGTATAGAGTAGCGTGGTCTAAGTAGTGCAAATTAGTTATCAAATTTAGTTGGCAGTAGGATTGTATAAAAGTTCTACTGGGACTACATAAAATCTACATAGAATTTATTACTTTATCGTTTTCACAACTAAGAAAATGGGCCTTAAAAGTGTAACTTTGGGAGAGGAACTTTTTTTATGGATATCTTTGTTTAAAATACATTTTTATCAATTATAAACCTAACTATGATAAAGTAGATTAAAAATTTGATTTCGGTAGGGAAAAGTTGCATTTTTTTAATCGGTAAAGGAAAGGAAACGGGAAATTAGAAAAATGGTGCTTGAACAAATAATTTGTTTATTAAAAAACAAAAAAACAACATTTTCTTTATTAAAAAGGAACAAATTAGGTAAACTTAAATAATATAGGTAGATACAACACCTAGGTAACTTAAATAATCTCCATTCATTCTGGAACATCGGCCGATGAGTTGTTTCTTTACTTTAAGACATGTACCAAAGTTACTCCTGAAGCTTACGACTTTTTATAAAATTATTTATATTTCACATGTGTTTCAACTTTTAAGATTTTTCTTTATTGTAAAACTGTGACAGAATATTGAATTTTTCGATCCTCTTACCCGAA
Source organism: Rhagonycha lutea (assembly GCA_958510855.1). Taxonomy (NCBI): domain Eukaryota; kingdom Metazoa; phylum Arthropoda; class Insecta; order Coleoptera; family Cantharidae; genus Rhagonycha; species Rhagonycha lutea. Next base: position 43,025,356 of record OY294037.1, read on the forward strand.
TTTAATTAATGTTGTTAGTTTCACTCCACCGATAGAAATTATACACACTATGCACTAAACACCTGTTTCTGTGAAGGTCAGTTTTAACCTCTAGGGGATTCCTGCTAAAAATAAACTGTTGCTAAATCACATAAATTAAGAGTTAATACTCTACTTTTGGTGATAAAATGATAAAAGGGCCGATTGGTACTAGAATTACTGGTATATAGAGGGAGAAGTAAAAAATAATGCGGGTGTCCCAAAGTAATACTGCAGTTCCAAAGTTACCCCGTTTTACGGTATGTTCTTTAAATTGGCACAACTACTCAGAGGACATGGCGAATTCGGTAGGTACCTCCATCACTTGGGAAAATCCGAGAATGGTCTATGTCCTGTGTGTAGTGAGTGCCCTCCCTAAAATTCCCAACCCCGTATACGATGATCCTATACATAGGATACTGATGGAGTGTAGGTTACATAATGACGAGAGAGCAGTGGTGGAATCCTACTTTGGTGAACCCGCGCCTGCAAATTTGAATAATTTAATCAATCGCACTCCAGAAGAACTTCTATTTCCTTTCACGGAACGCAAAACCTTGGTAACACCCCCTAATTCTTCCACACCTTTCCCGGACAAATTCTCTTCGGATGACGACGTCTTAAGGTAGCCCAGTAGACAAGCCAACATCCCGATTGCATAAGAACGGTTTTCCCTCCCCTTGAAGTACATATTGTCGTTTTCTGTTTTGGTAGTGAATAAATAGAGAACACGTAAAATGATGCCTTTTAAAAAGTTTCAATTATTTCTGTTTAGTGGTTTTGGAAAAGATAAAATTTTGAATTATTTGCTTTCTTTTGTAGTGGGTTTGAGTTTTCTGAGTTTGGAAGACTCGACCAACAGATTATTCCATGTTGAGGAGACATGTCCTTCGTCAATATGATTGGCCCTCCTAGGCGAAGCCCCATGCGGAACGGAATATCAATTTAGTCCCGCGCGGGACGGAATTGTTTCTCTCGCATTTTTTTTCCATCCCGCATTTTTCTCTAGTACTACTTAGAGACCGCGTGACACCCAATTCCACCAATCGACACCAACATAAGCACATCGTTTTTACATGCAAACGGCATTTAGAGATGGTGTTAAATTATTTCAAAGTGGAATTTTTTTTCGTGTATTACCTACGCTTCAAAGTGCGATGTATCGGTTTTACGTAATTTAAACGTAACGTAGGACAATTTTAACAGCAGGTACATTAGCGAGTGGAGTGTTAATCGGGATCTGCATTCATCCCAGATTCTAATTAATTTGAATAATCTGTTTGCTTGCATTAAATTTTATAAAGCTGCAAAATTATCTTTTTCAAAATTAAAATTTTAACTTCCCTAAAAATTTGTCAGAAAATTAAAATTTATTGTAAGGACTTCCGATATAGGACAATTTTTTAGGCTTCCCTGTACAGTCAATTGGGGTGGAATTGATCATATGGGGGGTGAGATTGATCACTTTTCATTTTTTTTATTTAGCGCCAAAATCAAATTTCCGAGCTCGTTCTTATCGACTAGGAGTTTACTAGTAGTGTACTAGTCGATATGAAAGAGCTAGATTAGCAACTTTGACGCTAAATTCAAATATATAATATACAGATGATTTTTGATCAATCTCACCCCCAGTATGATCAATTCCACCCCAAATGACGGTATCAAAACAAAAAGTGAACAAACTAGACCTTTTCCCAACCCGTGCGAATATGTTTGGAATGGGGCTCCCTAACTGCACAACCCGGAAATGGCAGCATGTTTAGTAACGAAGTAGTACTGTTCTCCACCGGTGATTCCGGTATTTACCCTACACAACTTTGAAGCATTATTTATGACACACCCTGTAACTTTTGTAAATTCTTCTTGAAATTTATTTTGGCAATCAATTTAATGCATTTATTGTTCTGTTTTGTATGATTAATTTTTTATATAAATAAAAACTTACAAAGATCCATTTACTGTGAAGCAAACAATCACAATAGGAAAATTTGTTTCCTTTTAGGGTGCATCATATGTTGCATATCCTCAAAGGTCAACAAGATATTTTAACTATCCAAGTGCTTTAAAGTTCTAGAAAAAGAATGCAAAAAAATGAACAAATTAGAAATTTTATTAATTTTTAAATAACATAGCTTTGGTGTGCATGCTTCTTATGCGGCTTCTAAAAGCAAAGTGACTGAAAAGTATATTATTTCAGATTATTTCCTGTCAAGCTTCTTATAAAAAATAACCTCACATTCATTTCAAAATTAATAAAATAATTTCGTTGAGCTTCTAGGTGTTTATTTACATTTTTTGATTATTAGCGACGTTTTGCGCCCATTATGAATGCTTCTTCGGATATAACTGTAAATTTGATACCTCTTAGGGCGAGGATCACCAAAGTCAGTTAGTTTATCCTCCTGCTAAATAGTTGTTGGATATAATAATTCAATAATTGTTATCGTGTAAGTGGGACTTTGAATAAAGGGTTTGGCAGAGTAAGTATGTTAAAAATGCCTTTTTTGAATTTTATGGTGGGAATTTTTTACAAAATTTGTTATGTAAAAAGACAGTCCTGTGCAAAATTACAGCCTTCTAATTTAATTCCTGTTGATTTTAGAAGGAAAAATCGGTTTTTTCACGTCGCTTCACATTTTGTCATTTTTATTGTACTAAATATCCGAAAAATCTCAACAAATTCAGAAAAATCTAAAATTACCCAACAAATATAAAAATATTTTTTTAGAATTCATTCGCGATTAAATTCAACAAAATAAGAATTGATCAATGTTAAAAAAAAATATTTGGCCATGTTAGAATTTTGGTACCACTCTAAAAAAAATTGACAAAATTCTACTTTGGAATCCCTACAAGTTAAAAAAAAGATCATCTCAAAATTCCGCCTGCAACACCTTCAAAAATGCAAAATTCAATTCAAAGTTGTGACGTCTTGGAGTCTATTGCATTTTAAGCACGTTAGCATTTTCGTGCTACTCTAAAAAAATGTTGACATGAATCTGCTTTGTAATCCCTACAAGTTAAAACCAAAAATATTTCACAATTCCACACCTTCAAAAATTATAAATTTTGATTAGTAAACTTTAATTTTGTGCAAGTTAGCATGAAGTGTAAACAACGTTCATATCCTAGTGCTTAAGAACACCTGACTTGTGACCATGTTAGTTTTCAAATAATATTTTTTTAATTAGTATATGTGAATCAATAATTTATATTTTAAAATTTTATTCAATTGATAATAATGAATAAAACGATTTCTTGTATTGAATTGAATAATTTAATATTATAATAGTACTATATCTCTTAAAGAAGATCGGTACAGGACAACTCGGCACCGGGAAAACTCGGCATTGCGACAACTCTGTCGTAGGTGGACGTGTTGCTGTGTGAGTCAAAATTGACTCTTCCGCAACACTACTCATTAAAAACATCCCTCTAGGGCCGTCCAACTCGGCAAAGTGTTCTACTGGGAGGGCGATGGATCTCTCTTTTTCATGGATCCTAGTCGAGGGTGGATATCTTGTCAAAATTGACTCTTCCGCGCCTCCGCTCCGCTCCCGACGCTCCAGATCCATTTTGACAACACTATAATAAATAAAAACATCCCCCTAGGGCGGGGGTCGGCTCTAAAATAAATTACCTTTTTTATTTAAAAAAAAGCTCTTTTTAACGAATTTCCACTTTGTTTAAAAAAAAGAGCTCTTCTCAGTTGATTTTCCAAGAAGTGCGGCCCACACTAATCTCAAAGTAAAATATTTGGCCCGCGCACAACAAAAGGTTGCCGACCCCTGCCTAGGGCCTTCCAACTCGGCAAATTGTGCTACTGGGAAGTGGGTGAATCTCGCTTTTTGTTCCCGGTGCCGAATTGTCCGGTGCCGAGTTGTCCATGTCCCCTCTTAAAGAAGATTCTTCTTCTTCAGGTGCCTATCCGATTTCGGATGTACGGCGATCCCCCCGACTTAGCCAAGAAGGCTCTACCAGGGAAATGTTAATGTTAGTGGGGTGGTGGTTTACCTTCCCCTTAGTCCACCGATCAATTTTGGACTTATTTAGATCATTAACATTTTAAGGATTTTTCTTAGCATATTACTCTCGGTGGTTTGCCATTGCCTTCCGAGGGGAGACGGTCAGAATAAAGTTCTTACTTTACTCGGATTCAAACCGGGTATTTAGCGTTCATAGTCAACTCGCGTGACCGCTAAGCTCCGACCGAAAGAAGATACACATACTAATATAAGAAATCGTTTTATTAATTATTATCAATTATTGAATAAAATTTTAAAATATAATTAATTCATAAATTAAAAAAATGTACATATGGGAGGCGAACTCAGGATGCATGGTCACAAGTCAGGTGTTCTAACCACTACGATATGAACGTTGTTTACACTTCATGCTAACTTGCATATAATTAAAGCTTACTATTCAAAATTCATAATTTTTGAAGGTGTGGAATTGTGAAATATTTTTGGTTTTAACTTGTAGGGATTTGAAAGCAGAATCATGTCAACATTTTTTTAGAGTAGCACGAAAATGCTAACGTGGTTAAAATGCAATAGACTCCAAGACGTCACAACTTTGAATTGAATTTTGCATTTTTGAAGGTGTTGCAGGCGGAATTTTGAGATGATCTTTTTTTTTAACTTGTAGGGATTCCAAAGTAGAATTTTGTCAATTTTTTTTAGAGTGGTACCAAAATTCTAACATGGCCAAATATTTTTTTTTAACATTGATCAATTCTTATTTTGTTGAATTTAATCGCGAATGAATTCTAAAAAAATATTTTATATTTGTTGGGTAATTTTAGATTTTTCTGAATTTTTTTAGATTTTTCGGAAATCTCTTAGTACAATAAAAATGACAAAATATGAAGCGACGTGATAAAAACGATTTTTCCTTCTAAAATCAACAGGAATTAAATTAGAAGGCTGAAATTTTGCACAGGACTGTCTTTTTACATAACAAATTTTGTAAAAAATTCCCACCATAAAATTCAAAAAAGGCATTTTTAACATCTGCTAAACCCTTTGACGTTTAATTTCCAAACGCCATCTGTCATCTGTAGAACTGAAAGTTAAATTCTCGGCTGCGGTTTACGAACTCGGCTTTCTTCGGCCTCGAATGGAAAAATGTTACTTTTCCTAACTAGTATCGAAAATATCTATTGTCGAAAAAAGTCGATTTTTCGACACTTTAATCGAAGAAATTCGAATATAAAATCTAATAGTTTAAAATTAATTAATAAAATAATTTTTCAAAAAAAATAAAAATTTTGTGAATGTAATTTTTTGTTTTGTGGCTGCCTTGTTTATTATTTTCTGATTTTCTGTGAAATGGATTGGTTTCTCAAAAATTTTTACTAGCCAAAGTTGTAGTCCGTTAAATTTCCTATCCGGAATGGGGCGTCAGATTTTTTGTAAAATTTTTCGTTTAAAAGATACAGGGTTTTGAAAAAAACCACAAAAAAAAAAAGAAAAGCTCAAATTTTTCGACATTTTCAGCTTACTTTAATTCATAACTCGAAAGCTGTTGATTTTAGACAATAAAATGTATAAACATAGTTTGTAGATTATTTCACGCTCTTTAAAAGAGCACTAAACCATTTTTACTGAAAAATCATTATTTTCGGAGCTATGTCCACGTCAAGGTGGAAATTTAAAAAAATGCTTTAAAGAGGCCTAATTCTCGAGGGTTTGAATTTAGAAAAAAATTTTTGTTAAATATTTTTCTTAGAAAAGTGTCCTCTATCACCACCTAAGTTATGTAAAGTGAGTGCGGGGACACCTTGTATACACTTTTTTTGAGTAATAAGCAAAATATCAGCAAATTTCTATTATAATAGTAATAGTAAAGTTACGTTACAGAAAGAAAATAAGGCGGAGCTAATAAAACTCATACAGACGTGTTTATATTGGTGTCAATTGGTGGAATTCTATATCTATACTGCGCCAAATTTTAGCTACGCCTTTTTTTCTTTCCTTTTTTACTATAATACTTAATAGATCGTTGGGGATAACCAAAAGGAAATCATTCTGTACATAGCCCATCAAAATACATCGGTGTGCTTCAAACAATCTGCTTCAGATATGTGGCGGCTATGTCCTATCTAATGCAATATAAGGTCTATGGTCGTAAGTAATCTATATCTATATGTTGTAGTTCAAAATCTCTGTATGTTATTGAACTCACATTTCAGTAGTGCCATGTAGTTTTCGGCGAGGAAATTAGTAACATTATCTACTTACCGGGGCGGGGGGGAGGTAATGATACATATTATAGATTTGTACAGCATTTTCCAATTTTACAGTTCTTATATTCTTGATATTATGGTGTACTTGATCCTTGTAATGAAGGACGTGCCCAAGTGGAGGAATGGGGGGGGGGCAATATTTTAGGAATTTTGAAAAAAGTTGGCAAAATCACTCAAAATTTGGTCGATTTGGCAAAAGCTACTAAACCGACATTTTTTAATTAAATAAATTGGTAAATTCTCCCCTCAAGAAAGTTGATTGGGCACATCCCTGCTTGTAATATGATATCTAGTGTTTAAAATTAATCACTTTTTAACTGGTGAAAACATAATATAGAATTTAAAAAATCTATTACATTAATTTTATAATTTTCCAAAATATGATCATCAAAGCAGTCTCTAATAAGTTTATTTGTTTTTCAAATACATTTAACCCTATTAGCTAAATTGGCCTATAAATTACGGTGGGCCTATGCAAACCAATAGCGAACACATTTCACTTTCAATACCTAACACCGAATACTTGACAAAAACTAATATTTAAATGAGAAAAAACTACAAATTTTGGGGAATCCCCTGTAAATTTCTTATATTCCTCTTTTTGAACCGGGTTAAAGCAAAAAACAGCGTAAATAAAGAATTAATTTAGTTTTTTAAACGGTGTAAATACAGAATTGAGTGTAATAAAACTTTTGGTATCATAATAATATTATCTAGTATTTTTAAAATTAACAGTTACCACAATAAAGCCTTGGTTACCATTTTAAAAATGAATATTATTTCTTGCAATAGCAAAGCATTTACGAAGTATTTACATCGGTCGACCCATATTTGATTAACTAACCAGCATTAATTATTTAAATCTAAATCGATCGTAACAGATTAGTCTAGTATAGGTATTTGAATAGAAACAATAGTAATAATACAAAATGAGAATTAAATAAACTGAAATGGTTTTGTTGAATAGTGATTGTTTTGTTAGCGGGTGCAATTGTTCCCATCGTCATCGAAAGGGATGCGCGCCCCATAATATCGTAACCAAGACAACGGCACACTCTCGCTTTAGTTTTACACGCTCAATCTGATATGTTTGTATAAAGATTTGATACCAATTATACTTCGGTTTACCAAAGCATTCTTTTTAACTCGAGAGCTCTTTAGTATAAGAGAGTGACTGTATTTAACGAAAAATGTCAGATAAATGACGAAAAATAAAAAGGGAACAAAAGTGAGTTTAACTTCGTATGTAGGTACTTACTTGATGGATAATTGTGTTTCAGAGTGAATAATTATTAATCAAATTTTATGACGTAGTTCAACATCTACCACTTTTATTTATTGTAACTGTTTGATAAATCACAGTTCAAAGAAATTCGTCAGGTCACTTCCATAATTTCTCAGACAATATTTTATTGGTAAAATTTCCGGTATTGATTTTTTTTAACGTACTAGTCATTTGTTCAGGAGGTACTAATTCTCACTTGTTTGTAAATTTACCAAGACAATTAGACAACAATGTGAACTTGGTATAAAGTTAACGGGACACACGTCGAGATCCCATTAATTTTCCTTCCTGCTGTGAGACGTAGGGTGGTTCACAAATGAACCTACAATTATCACGTCAAGTGGCACGTGAACATCATTTACCCTGATGAGCTTATAAAATCAAAAGCCTCCTATTAAATGAAATCGTATTTATTTTTAGGGATTTAACAAGACTGATGTACCTCCTCCTCCTCCTCTCAGTTGATTGGGAACCAAATAATAACTTAAACGATTAAAAATAACAGTAACTTTTATTTTATATTTTTGGTCTGACATACGTAAATAGGATAATTAATATATAAATTATTTTTACATGTACTTATTAATATTTACATATACACTTTTCACAGTCTCAAAATTATTGTCGCAAAACATCTACAAGTTATATCTAAATTTTATTTACAATGGAAGAAATTAATTTCTTTTATTTATACAATCATTAAAAGTTACCAAAATATTATAATTAAATAACAAATACAATTATTATTGATACTCAAACTCTCGTTGTCGTTTCTTTTCCCGCCAAATTGAAATTTTCAGTAATGGATATCCAAATAAAGTGATATAGAACAGTGCTTCTCAAACCCTAAGGGGGCGGATAATATCAATTATCATATTTCTCGATATTAAAAGTTTGAGAAGTACTACTATTAATTTTATTTAAACAGGAAGTATAAAACAGATACTGATGCAAAAATTTCAATATAAAACTGCCGGTTTACTACTTATATTAAATTTAAACAATGAAGGAGAAGTATCCACAAACATTTTTTATAAAATTTATTCAATCGATATCGTCTCAAATATTCCCGAAAAGTTTCAGTAATATTTTAAATTTTATTATACCCTGCTTAATAATCTACTTTTTTCAAAGGCTTAATTATCTTTTCATGAAAAGTTACCGGTGAATAGTATCAGTTTTAAAAACAAACAAATATTTTTATTCGCCATTTAATAGTTTCGTATTGATCAACAACAAAGTATAATAGATATTCGTTATCACGACACAATACCGCACCTGCTGATTCGTGGACAGGCTGAGCACATAGTATGCAAATATATAAAGTTATTATGCGATACATTTTTTGAAGTTTCCTAGATGTAATAGTAGTATATCGTTATAATCCATAAGACCATGTCGTTATAACCTGTATTTTTTTAGTTGAAATTTTGGTCGTTGTATTACGAGATGCAGTTCTCCATAAGGGCAACTGATTACTTTTTCCTTACCGAACAACACCCGGGTAAATTTTAATTCTACTTAAATAAATCTAATAAAAATGGTATGTTTCGAGCTTAGCGGGAAAAATCGCCAAAAGTGAGAGTTGCCATTACAGAGAAACTGTACGTGACGTCATAATATTCAATGATATAATGCATTATGCTGATGTATAAATTTCAAACTTTCGCGTAATACCTAACTATAAAATCCGATTAGTGTCAGTGAACATATTCGTGAGTTAGATGATATTGTTGTGTATCTACTATAACACTCGTGTAACCTGCCGAAGATTGGGGATGTTTAAAATCATGTTCGTATAAGGTCGAATGCGACTGATGTGTTATTTGATTGTTGTTAAAACAATTCATAAAATGTTGACCTGGTATCGAATCGGAGCAGTACGCATTAGCTATTGTGGATAAGTGTAAATTTTGATTTTGGGGATGATCACTTTCGGTGCTGCTGCAACTACTAGACGAAGCACTAAATGGTCTTTGTTGAGCTTGACTGGCAGAAGTTAATGAATGATGAGTTGCATCTGATTCGTATTGATAATACAGTTCCTGGTGCTGTTGATGGTGGTGGTGGTGGTGATGATGGTGATAGTAAGAATCTTCGGCAAAAAAGACAGATGATGGATAATCGGGCGGATAAGCGACTGCACCATTCGAGTCGCTGTAATCGTCATCGGGAAGAGAAGACGTTGGAGTTGTCAAGACAGATTGCAAAGTTCTAGGTAATTGATACTTGTGTTGTATTGGAAAAGATCGTGAAGAAGAATGTAACGGCGAATGTTTTTCCGGAGACACATTTTGTATTTCATCTCGGGCCGATCCTTGGATTGTATTTAAAATTAATTCTTTTGCTTCTAAATCGCTGCAATGAAAATCATCATCAGGATATTGAATTTGATTGCGTATTTCACATCTTGTACAGTACTGCTACTTTAAATTAATTCCTATTAGTAGATAATAAAGAATTATGTTACCTGAGAACATAATTGACGGAAACAATACATTGGGGCCTGGAAGAACGAGAATTTTGAACTATGGTAGCGTAACTTTGCATCCAAACCCATCCGCCACCTTTACTGAGAAACCTATAGTATTTTGTTGTAACTTGTCCTTTTACTAACACTGTAAAAAATTTAGGAAAAAAAGCAACATTAGTCAAAAATGTTTCAAAAATTATTCTACTATACGTCTAAACACAATTTAATTTAATAAATGCGCCTGTCCGCTGATAATGAAATCGATATTGTAATGGCTTGTTCACGGCAATAAACAATTGAGATTATGAGCACACTTTCGCCCTAAAATCTGGAAAGGATTTATGGAGTTCCCCGTTAATTTGTATGGAGTGAGAGCAAACAGGGCTGAACAAACACGGATAACAGGAGCACTTACGTATAATATAACTTGTAGTATATTATTAAAGCTAAACGTACAAGTTACTAATCATGAAAATCGATAAACTGTAACAATTCTATATAAATTTGTTAAACTTATGTCAATGTCGCTTCAAAACTTTTTTACCAAAACTATATTATGTACTTTCCCTAAAAGGAAAAGTTGGTACTTACAACATTGTTATAAATTAAGTTATTATGGAAATTAACCACTTTAAATTTAAAATAAAACTTGTACTACTTAATTCTAATTTTAAAAATGTAGATACTTACAATGCTGATGAGAAACCCTCATGGGCATAATATCACTGGCGTGGATGTATTGGTATAAAGTTTTTTCTATTAGTTCTTGTGGTTCGTATCCTGTTAGTTGAGCCACCCTACATAAAAATAAAAAAAAACTTGGTACTACTACTTATTGTTTTCTCTTTATTTGTTATTTGCGTTGTATACCTAATAAACAAAGTGATTGCTTTTTATGAGGGTGGTGTTAAATTACTATGAGAACTACAACACTATTAGATGGTATCAAATGATAGAAAAAATTAAACATAATAAAATCAGATAAATTTACATCATAAAAGCTAAAGGTGTGAAAGTTTAAACTAATATAAAGCAAACTGTTATTTCCAAAAAATAACTCATATTAAAAGTTAATTCTCTGTGGTTACCTTCATAACGTGGCGGTTTAGAGAAATAAAACAATGCATGTTTACATACCTGGCATCCAAGAATATAAGCTTTAGATCACAGCTGGCTCGAAACATAAACATATTGGTATGCAATTTAATTTCTGTTATGGCACTTGGTGGTAATGAGTGGCCAACAGCCACAAGCCCCATATTTTGAAAACATCGTTCGTGGGGTGGAGCATTCGGTGGAAATTGTTTAATCTTTAAATATCCAGAACAATGAATCACCTGTAATAAAATGATCCAATTATTAACAAAGACATATTTTATTAATTGTTGAACTATATCGTCTAGCAGTGTGGTTGTGAAACCTGATGGACAGTGGGGGCACAGAAGAGGAAGAGATTGGAGGCTCTTGAAATGTAGTGCTAATAGACAAATAATGTTAACGATTAGTTGGATGAAGAATAGAGAGAGTAACAAACCGAAAAACTGCGAGAAGAGTCGTAGAAAAATAGACAGCTATGGAAACACATAAGAAAAATGAGAGACCCAACTATATTAGTGAGCCAGTTAACTTCTTTTCGGACTTTTCGGATTACTTCATCGTTACTGTTAGCTTGGTAAAATTTATTTATTATATGAAGAAACCAATAGGCCAGTTCAGTGCCGGATTAAGCCAGCGCGGGGCCCGTAGTAAATGCTGTCGAGCCCCCTCCCCCCATTAGGCCCGTAGCCAGGATTTCATTTCGGAGGGGGCACTTGTAACAAAAATTCTTAAGGGGGGGGTAAAAATAATGAAAAATTGCGCCGCAGACAAAAAATTTAGATTTTCAAGGTCAACAGAGCTTAGATTTGAAGTTAGAAATTATAAAAAGGTGTTTTCGTACTAATTTGTGGGATTTCAGGGGCAGAAAACTATTTTTTGAAAAATTATAAGCTTCTCGAAAGCCTGGCCTTCGACGCTAACCTCATCGTTTGCTAATCAATTCAAGTTTCTTTCCCCACTAAACTGAAATATCATAACAAAAATAATTTTTGCACATAATATAGCATATTATTCGGTAGTAATTAAAATTTGTTAATATTTATTTATTTTCAAAAATTACCTCACTATTACTTCAAAAATCAGTTTTAAGCATAGAAAAATAAAGGGGCAGTTCTTAACATTTCTTAAGAAATCAACTAAATGGGTTGATTGCCAACTCAAAAATAAATTAAAAACCTAATTTTCGGGCCCCAAAAATTACGGGCCCTAGGCACGTGCCTAGGTGGCCTAGGCCTTAGTCCGCCAATGGGGTTTTAGTACAAAAAGATAACAAAGTACCATCTCTCTTTTTTCCACTCATTTCACACACACCTTGTTAAATTTTTTCCATTTTTTTAGAATTTTCACTACAATAATCACTACAGGTTTTTGATTTGATTTTATATAACAATTTTCTATAGCTACTCGGTAACGAAAAATAGTACATTCAATAACGTGAACCGCGAAAGTTAACAGTAGTTGTTAATGTTGGGAATCAAATTAATATCTAATATCTTGATGATGTCTACCAGTCACTTCTTATCACTTGTACGTGATTAAATATAAAATATAGGTACCTATATTTAAATGAAAGAAATGCATATCAGCATAATAATAAGAAAGTTGCCTAATTATCGACAAAATAGTGCTGACATTGTAATATTTTTATTTTACAATGCTTACATTGCACATAGAACGTATATTCATACGTTTTATAAGAAATAAATGTACCTATATTTTTAAAATATACCTACCTATTTTATTTTCAAAATTCAAATCTTTTACTTTTAAATTTTTTAATTTAAAATTTTCTTTTTCTTTTCAACATTTCGGGGGGAGGCACGTGCCCCCAAGTGCCCATTCCTGGCTACGGGCCTGCCCCCCATATTGTTTTACTAACGAAAAATCTATTTTTCCCGAGGCGAGAACAGGGATCACCTTTTTTGACAACTCTTTCCTTAAGCCTGTAGTACACTCTTTGACCAACGGTCAAATATTTGGCTTATTTTACAGAAAGGGGGTTAAGGGGTTATTATGTAACTCTTAAGAGTTACTAACCCCCCTAACCCCCTTCCTGTATCTTTTTGGCAAAATAAGCCAAATATTTGACCGTTGGTCAAAGAGTGTACTACAGGCTTTAAAATAAAAACACTTTTCTGACGGGCACAGGGCCCCCAGAACGTGGGGCCCGTAGCATTTTTGCTACTATGTTAATCTGGCACTGCAACGTGAGCATAGCCTTTCTACAATGATGTTATCGATGTGGTTTTTGAAAGATAAGCTGAAGTCCAAACAAGCACCCAAATTACTCTATTTAATTCCATGGTACTTATTAGTTGGTACTGAAATGCGGTAAAACTATGTTTTTTAAACGAGATAATTGAACATTTATCAAAGTTAAGCCACAGATTGTTGTCGGCACACCAACGATTAAAGTTCTCCAGATCCGATTGCAACAACAAACAATCTTCCTTCGACCAGATAGTGATGAAGATTTTGAGGTCATCAGCAAACAGCAAAAACGAACTGTAAAAATAAAATAGGTCCACAATGGCAACTTTGGGAACACCTGAGTGCATCATTATCTTTGGAGACGAAATTCTTCTGTATTCTTTCATTTAGAAAACTAACCAAGCATTTAACAGTTTTTGAACCAAAGCCTAAAGCAATATGTTTTGACAGAAAAGCTACGAGGTCAGCACGATCAAAGGCCTTTGCAAAATCCATGTATGCAGTATCAATATGCTCGTGATTCTTGAATGCATCGAGAATAAACGTGAACGATGATAAGTTTGGTGGTTGTATTAGAACGACAAGGATAGTTAACGAATGGAAAAGTCCGTTAACTCTAACAAGCCAATAGAAATTCACTTTTATTTTCAACGGCTGGTTAAAAGTTTTATGAAATCGACCCACACTAGATTAGATTGATAGATTAGATAGAAATCCATCCGATGTTGCTGATACGCCACCGCAGGAGCAGCAAAAATAATTTCTGCTAAATAAATTAAAGTGCCTTTGCATCGCCATCGGCTTGGTCGGTGCAGGGGCTAACTATTTGTAGGTACCTATTACTTTAAAAAATATAGAGTTTGTTGATTGATTGATTGATTGACATACAACTATGGTCGATTTATACTCAACATTTTAACATTTATCATTTAACATTTTTTAAGAGAATTAACCAATGATTAAATACATAACGGTTAAAATAAATGACTATAAATAATTCTGCTGGTTAATTTCGTAAGTGCCCGATCTATAATTTGGCCGACAATTTTTTCAATATGTGGCGCAGTTGCTTAGATTTAGAATTGACGTCTTTCATTGGTTGAAAAGAATGAAAGAAAAATTTCATTGATTTCAAGGGGCGCGTCTTTATTATGATCGAAACAAAACTTCATAAAGCATTTACGGCTAGTTGTATAAAAGATCAGGCATACATTTCGGGGGGGGGGTGCACGTGTCCTTGGCTACGGGCCAACCAGGGGTGTGTCCGTAATATTTACGTCTTTGGACGGTCAATGACGTTATTGGCCAAAAAGGATTGGACAATGATGATATAGTTAAATACTCTAAGGGCCAGTTGTATAAAAGAGGGTTAACTTGGGGATCAGCTGATCCTGGTTCAAGAGCTGACCCAGGATCGCCGCAAGGTAGATAGATTACAAATAAACCTATCAAGTAAATTTTTTTTATAAAATAAACCTATCAAGTAAATTTATCTACCTTACGTTGATCCTGGACCCTCTTTTATACAACTGGCCCTTAGGGCCTTAGGGCCTTAGGGCCAGTTGTATAAAAGAGGGTTAACTCGGGGATCAGCTGATCCTGGTTCAAGAGCTGACTTAGGATCAACGCAAGGTAGATAGATTTACTTGATATGTCACGATACACAAGTGTATCGTGTTGATAGGTTTATTTGTAATCTATCTACCTTGCGGCGATCCTGGGTCAGCTCTTGAACCAGGATCAGCTGATCCCCGAGTTAACCCTCTTTTATACAACTGGCCCTAAGGAACAGCAAAATGGCGATATGAATTTGTCAGCCAATTGGTTAGGCCAGTCATTGTAACAAAAAAGGTATGAAAATTGCGAAAGTTTTCAAATTTTGAGACAACATTGAAGGAGGTAAAAATTAATAAACCCTATTTTTGCACCCATTTTTGGTCCCCGGAACATTGTTAAATTAAAAAAAAACGTAATTTCGAAATTTATGCAAACCTTGGAAAACATTTAAATAATTAAAACACATCTTCAATAAAGTTTGCACCCTGCTACAATGACCGGAACATCGCAAACAGTACCTTATTAATTTTTTTGTGTATCCTGTCGAAAAAAATTGCAAAAGTCATGCAAATAATTCCTTAATACAACCCTGTATGCAAATTAATAATCACAACTATTTGCAATGTTCCGGTTATCGTAGCAGGGTGCAAACTTTACAGAAGATGTCTAATAATAATTATTAAACTGTTCTCCAAGATTTGCATAAATTTCGGAATTTTTTTCATAGTTATTGCAAATTTACACTCTTCTTTTAACAATTTAATAATGTTCCGGGGACCAAAAAAGGGTGCAAAAATCGAATTAAAAATTTTTTGACCTGTTACAATGTTGTCCCAAAAATATAAAAACTTTTGCAATTTTTGTCTAACTTTTCACTTTTTAAGTCCCCAATGACTGGCCTATGGTAAGTGATATTTAGGTGTGTTGTATTCATTGCAATATAATCATTTATTAATAAAAATAATAAAAATTAATAAAAATTTTAAACAATAATAAACATTAAAAAATTATTAAATAAAATTTTTTAAATTAATAATTTGTATTCTTAATTATTTTAAGTATACACATACTAGTGTACGGGAGGGGGGGGTTCAATAAGCATGGTGTTTTCAAAAAAAGTTGAAAAATATAGTAGAATTGGACAACTTTCCGGTTCTCAAACGCCAATTTGAGTTTTTGTTAGCATTTTACATCTTTTACCTATACGACGAGGAGCAAGCCCGACGTAGAACCCCTAACCTGGAGGACCAGAGAAACGGCCAGAATAAAGTTCTTACTTCACCTGGATATTATATTATAAACAAATTTTTCTAATATTTTCAAATATTTTCTGGTTCTATCTGACACAAAAGATTATACATTTTTTTACATACGGTTAAAATTCTAATATTTTGACATTTACAGTCGTTTTAATTGCTTTTTGATTTTTTTTAAATTGAATGCAGGATGTAAAATTGTTCGGTCTCACAGGATGGAGGAACAGTAGGTTCTCGTTAATTAATTCATGCGCGTCAGTACTAATTAATAATTAGATAGTGGGTAATAAATCCCATTTGGAAAGGATTTCCGTAAAACCCGTTCTTAGTGCTCACCTACGTCATATTATAAGTAGTGATGTGACGACTCGAGTATTACTCGGGTTAAAACTCGAGTAAGGTCTGCATTCGAATAACTCGAGTAGTTTTTTTGTCCAACTCGAGTTGGCGAGTTTTAAATGCGCACGCAAACTGTACAAGCACAAATCATTTTATAAACGAGACGAATGCAAAGCAAAGCAAAATTATTATTAGTTTTTTACTAACTGATTTGCCTTTTCAAATACTAACAAGTCACAACTCACAAAAATAGATTAAAGTTAATAATTTCTAATGTTATTTTAATTAATAATGACACAAAGTGCGCGCGCAGACGAGTAAAATTACTCGAGTATTAACTCGAGTTGAAAATGTTTCGAATTCGAGTTACTCGAGTTTAAAAAGTATTCGACTCGTCACATCACTAATTATAAGTAAGGAACTCAGGCTCAGATTAAAACCACACTATTTAGCGATTTCGTAAATTTGAGAGTTGGCAACGCTTTCTTCAAGGTTGGTAGTCTAACCGATACCAGCATACTAAGACGAAAATTATTTATATTTTGTGTTATCAACTGTGTGTTATGTGTACAAGAATACAATAAAAGGTAGGTGCATTTTGATCGATAAAATGGAAGCAGTTAAAAGCATTAATCAAACCAAAAAAGATATATTAGGATCCTTACCCCCTGAAATTGTGCAAGATATATCGCTGTATTTTACGCCGGAAAGTTTAGAAAATGCTTCGACATGTAATAAACTATGGAATCGGTTACTTAATCGTAATTACTTTTGGTACAAAAAGTGTCAAGTTCGTGGTTATAATGAATTAAAAGATATTTCGATATCTGCAATTTATGAAAAATATTTAGCAAGGTTTCCCATCTATTGGCAGGTAAATTAAATTTATATTATCAAATTACGATACGAAAACCTTTTTCGATTTGATGAATTCTATTGGCCTATTAGTTTTGACTATTTTATGGTTTTGACGGACGTTTTTTATTAGTTAGCTAAAGATTTAATAATAATAAAAAAATTAATAAAAATTTAACGCTTTATGAAACCGGGAATTAGTTCGAAATTAAGTGGAAGATCACGAATATTTACTTAATTTGTTATTTTCTTATTTTAGTTGCTTTTCAATTATAATCAATTGCAATACAATTGGACAAACGATATTTTTACAACTACATCGGTTGCTGGTAAATCATTTGTCCATTTGATTCATTTCGACGATGAAGTATTAATTGCCACAAATTTATCTCGAAATGAGATATTCATCATCGATTCTTGTACGGGACAGGTAAATATGTGTTATTTTTCTTTAATTTGAGTAGTTTTGAAAGCAATTTTTGTTATCAGATTAAAAATACAATGTTACTGCCGCAACGTTACCTTAAATTTGTGAAATATCAGAATCTTTTGGTTATTGTAACAAACAAAAGTGTTGAATTATATAAAAACGACATATGCTTGCAAGTGCAGACAATTCAAGGCAAATTGTTATTCGAAAAGAGATTGAATGATTTTTCTTCTTGTCTAGTTACAATTGATGTCTATAAAACATTGTAAGTATTTTTTAGTTCCAGGACCATGACCGCAGAACTTTGATAACTTGAAGCTCAATGTTTGACTTCACACACCTTCAAGTTATTAAATGAATTACAGGGACGTGCTTACGGGGGGGGGGGGCTCCCCCAATAATTTAGGAAATTTGAAAAAAGTTGGCAAAATCACTCAAAATTTGGTCAAGTTGGCAAAAGCCGTTAAACCTATAATAGGAAAAATAGACAATTACAAAGAGTTGGCAAATTTCCCCCTCCCCAAAAAAAGTTGGCTGGGTACGTCTCTGAATGAATAATACTCATATTGATAATGTAGAAAGTCACATAATGTAAAAGAGCCAACGCATTTTGTTCAACTTATCAAAAGTTAAAGTTATCCAAGTTCGACTTATCGAAGCTTGTTTGGTCCTCATTATGTAGAATTTCCACAGTAATAAAGAAGTACTTTCTTACTGATAGATTTAATTCTTTAGCTCGTAGTTTTTGGTATAGCAGATCATAATTTATTCTTGATATTCTAGAATTGCTATTAACGATATCTATGGTCAACTCTATGTTATCGATTTTGAAAAAAAAGTCATTAGCTATGAAAATGCAGATGTTTATGCTGTTTGCTTTGGAGATGAGGTAATAGCATTAGGCAAAACTTATGGCATTATAGAAATTTTAGACATGAACTATATCAGACTGAGAACATTTCAGCATGTACTAGAGGATAAAATTAATAAAATAATGGTAAAAGACCTCGAATTAAGTATCTATTGGTGTTAGTGACTTGTATTTATCAAATTTTAGATATCTCAAGATTATATGATCGCTTTTTCTGATAATAGGCGTGAAGACCGTAATGACCAACATATTATGTGTGTGTGGAATTTAAAAGAAAACGTTATATTATATACTATCAAAGAAATCAGTGTCGAAAATGAAAAATGGCCTTGTTCGATTTATCAGGATAAGCTTATATTGACAATGACTTACCTCAATCATAGAATATGTAAACTTATAATACTGGACTTATCAACGGGAAATCAAATTTTTGAAATAAGTATGTGAATAATATCGTTACTTTATTGACGTTAGACTTTCAGCCTCATTTCGTATAGTTTTATACAAACTAGTAAATTTATAGCAAAATTTTGTATTGCATTGTACTATATTATCTATTTAGTAGTAGGTATTACTAAACAAAAATTTTTAGTTACCTGCTACAACAGGATGAGGTCTTTATTATCCAATGGGCATTACATGTTTGCAACTATAGCTAATACACGCTACACGACCAGAAGCTGTACTGCACGCATACATTGTTCACAATCGGGAAAGAAAATTACATCTATAAATGACATTGGCGATGAATATACATTCGATTCCTTTGATCGGTTTTCTCCTCTTGGATCAACAGAGACCAAGTTAGCATATGTAACAAAGGAAGGTGACTTGTTCATACGCAATTACGAGAAATTTATACATTAAAAACGCTCGATTAATAGTGTTAATTATAATTAGAAGACGTTAGAACGTGGAAATTTGAAAACGAATGTCAATTCCGGTTTATTTTCTTTTATGGTAACATTATTTTTGTTGTATTTTTCTTACAAGTGTATGAATAAACAATATGAAAACATTTTTAATTTTATTATTTGTCTGATGATGTTATCTAACTTCTACCATAAAACATATTTTCATGATCGGTAGAGGTAATTTTATTCACAGTGGTTGGCACGTGACTGGGGCTTGCGCGGCAAATGTGGAAGGAGAACTCTTGACACCTAGTTCCAGTAAATGACGTAAACATAGAACCGAAATGACAAATATTCGTTTCTGTACATTAACCACTCCCAACCATTGTGAATAAAATTACCTCTACGTAGCGGTTGCATTGACAAGAGAAATAATAGAATAAAGTAATTTTGTGTCTTTTTAATCAAGTCCAAACTTGGAGAGAGTTGGATTATAATGCTCGAAATGCAAAAATTGGGTTCCCGACGAATGTATACAGATTATTTATCGATGAAAATTCTGTTAATACAACATTCATTGATTGTTGTTCAGATTAGTTATGTTAATTCGGTTAATTCCTCATAGGTGGATTGAAAATGAAACTTTTCTGTTAAAAGTTAAAGTTTAGAAACCAAATAAAAAATTTCAAAAGAAAATATCTTTATGGAAAATACTACCTCATCGTATACGTGATGTATCATCATTTGGCTCAATTTGTATTTAAAATCAAAGCCTGATTTATGCTCTATATGATTAGACACTAGATGAAATTGAATAATTTATTACGAAATATACATGCACACTTAAAAAGCCAATATACTACTACTCGTCAGATTAACTTGAATAATTAACTAACAACTAATGAAGGAAAATTTGAATTACATATGAAACTTATGTGGTACGGTGCATAAAGCACGATGCATGCACACGCATATGTAACACTGATTAGTTTCCCTTTGACCTATACTACTCATGAAAGTATCTCGAATTTTTAAACAAAGGATTGACATTGCGAAATGGTTTTTTAAGATAACGACTTTTGAGCTTTCATATAAAAATGCAATTAATATGACAGCTTTCGCAGTTTTGAATATAATTTTATATAGAAAATGTTGTCGTTCTGTAAAATTGAATTCTGACCCAGTCTGATCAACTGTGTAAAAAATGCATAATATTATCCAATAGTAAGGTACCTTTTATTATGCTATATCCTATAATTATTGTGGGAAAGAGTTGTTTTTATTTCAAAAATCAACAAGAAATTCAAATTTGCGTTTGTTTTCATCAATGGTACATTTCAATTTGGAAGACCAAATAATAACGATGACAATACCTGTCTATATGTATTTATAGTACTATTACTATACTACGTTCACTGAGAGTAAAATTGTATTGGTAATTGGTTACCTATAGTATTCTTACACAGAATGTTTGCATTGTAAATATTATTGACTTACCTACCTAAAACGTGAGAACGAAACGTTCAAAGTCGTAAATACTTCAAGTTATAGGGTAAGTAAGTATTCTAAATTTGATCATAGGCAGTGTTATTGAAAATTCCAATATTTTTTAGGTCGATTATATATTTTCAAATAGAGTTTAGGTATTGGTCCTATTTTATAAGGTGTGAAAAAACGTGACAAAACTTACATTTTTGTGGGTTATAAACGTATAGAATTGTTCAGGTGCGATGGGGTAATTTGTGTATATCTGGATAATGTATGCGGGGGCGAAAACTAACAACGCGTGACACAACAAATAGCTTAAACTCTATTAAGATCATGGATCATACTTGGCTGTCAAAGTTTGTTATTTATTGGAATTCTTTTTCTTCTACGTTTTAGTTAATTTATAATGTTGTTTGTTTTTCTAATGCATTATCTTGTACTACCATACTATACATCTTTAGTTTGCTTATTTTAATTTATATCTTTTTTTGGGGAATTAAATGGATGATGTACATCGCATACATCAACAATTTAAAAGAATTATGTTAGTAAATGTGATTGATGACAGTATACGTTAACTCGATTCTACCTGTTCATTAGAAAACATTAAATTAAAAAATCTCGATCTGGCTGATTTATTTTATTATATTGACCCCGGTTCAGTTGTTCATTTGCAATTTATTGTATAATAGCTACATTTTACGCTATTTTATTGCTTATTCTGTAACTGAATAGCTAGAGGGGGGGGGGTTAATCTGTTGTTGCTTATTTATTACAATATTTCCATTTTAATGATTAAAATAGCTCAGGAGACCTATGTTACAGCTAGCACCTTGTTCATTAGACTCGATAAATAAGTAAAAATATAAAGCTCGCAATGCAGTGATAGATTTAAAGGAGTCAAGTATTGTATTTTATAGGAACAGCTGTCCATCGCCGAGCCAGTTACGCTATATGGATTTACCTATACAAAATAAGCTCACCTTATATCCTCCATTCGTGAGTCCGGCGTTACGTTTAGCTAGAACGCACTTCATGCGCAGGAAGAAGATTCTCTCGCTTTCATAATCCTGGTTGGGCGGTGCCCCAGGGGGCGGCATCGTTAGCATGAGAACCGATGACATTTCATCATGATCAGAAGGGTGGATGTACTCGTATATACTGTTTCCTGTCAGCTCTACCTAGAAAATCGGTATTTTTCAGGTTATTTTACATCGATACAAAAAATACTTTTTTAAAAATTATAATTTAGGTACTTAAATGGTTAAAACAATATTGGCAACGTTCGGTTGTGACAAAAACAAACTTATGCCTGATGAATTAATAGGGAACATTAATATTATTAATTGTGCATTGAATTCACAATCCAGGAAAAAAAAGATGCCATAATAAATTATAATTATTAATTTAAAAGTTAACTCGACATGGGGAGGGGGTTAAAATAAGTCTGTATATCTATCTTTTATTTATATAAAATTCTCATTTATATTTACTTTTTGCACCAATCTTTTTGCTTTCAGAAACCATAGATTATTTAGCTATTATAATATGCATTCTATTTATACTCTTCCAATATTGTTATGGGCATCAATATTAAACGTCAAACCGCATGGCATTTCAAAAGGTTAAATGTCAAGAAAGGAACAATATTTCAAATTTAAATTTTGTTCAAAGACTATTAAAAATCAGGATTAAGAATTAAGTTGAACGCCTAATATTTACCAAGTTTAAAACATTTCATGTGACAACACATGACTATCCTATTACTAGGTTCAACTATTTTTATATTAATTCTATTGAACCTATATATAGGGTGTTTTTTTAGCTGCATGAGAACTTCAAAATGAAATAAAACAATAAAAACCTGACGGAATGTTTTGGTTATAATTTTTTTATGAAAATACAGTTAAAGGCATTTATGATTTGAACATGACTTCCGGCATGTGACCACCACAACTAATGATTACGAAGCGCATCCGTTCAGTCCAATTTTTGACCACTTTTTCCAATATTTCTGGCTTTATTTCATAAATGGCTTGCTGAATATTAGCCTCCAATGCTTCTAGAGTTGTTGGTTTGTTAGCATAAACCATGGATTTAACATACCCCCACAGAAAATAATCTGGAGGTGTCAAATCACACGATCTTGGAGGCTAATTGATAGGACCACGTTTTGAAATAATGTTGTCACCAAATTGTCCTTTCAATAAATTGATGGTTTCGTTGGCTGTGTGGCACGTAGCACCATCCTGTTGGAACCATAAGTTGTCAATGTTTAGCTCTTGAAGTTTTGGAAACAAAAATGTATTGAGCATGTGTCGATATCTCACACTATTCACCGTAACGGTAGCTCCTTCCTCATTTCGAAAGACATATGGACCAATGATGCCGTTGGCGTGTATTCCACACCAAACAGTCAATTTTAATGGATGCAATGGAGTCTCAAGATAATGTCCCGGATTGGTCTCACTCCATATACGGCAATTTTGTTTGTTCACATACCCATTTAACCAGAAATGTGCCTCGTCACTGAACAAAATTTTACGGTAAAAAAATGGATCCACTTCCAATTGGTTGTGAGCCCAATTTGGTAGCGTTGTTCAATGGTCAATCTATGCATTATCAAATGCCAAACCTTGCTAAACACAAATGTCAAAAAACTGTTTCCATCATAGCAATCTTGATTCAATTGTTATCCCTATTGAAAGTTCTCATGCAGCTAAAAAAACACCCTATAGTTAACATGTTGACTATCACGGTGATTTCCAGGATTTCAGTTCAAGAAGCCAATTTAATTTAATCTTATTACCTTATACAGCTACGAGATAACTCGTAGTTGGTGTCCCAAGCAAGTAAACAAACTACTATAGCTATCTCGTAGTTGGCAGTTAACTTGTTAAATAAGAACATCTTAATAAATATAAATTTAATAAAATTTAAATAAATAAGGATGTTTTTTTTTTCATGTTTTCAACCATAATTTAATCATTTTTTAAGACAACTGCTTCAAATTATAGTATGTGAAAATTCAATTCAATTGATGAATCCATCTGG
Organism: Rhagonycha lutea; assembly: GCA_958510855.1. Taxonomy (NCBI): domain Eukaryota; kingdom Metazoa; phylum Arthropoda; class Insecta; order Coleoptera; family Cantharidae; genus Rhagonycha; species Rhagonycha lutea. The sequence goes on from OY294037.1 coordinate 43,049,395, forward strand.
ATTTTGGAGAATAGATAGTAGCCGAAAAATTCTACAAGATAATATTATATCATCACATTATTCTAAAAATGATATTAAAATATTCATGTGGGTTCATAGACCCTGAGGAAACTGCCAACTCAATTTTTTTGACTCGATTTAATCACAGTGGAACTTGGATAATTTGAAGTGTACTAAGGTAGTGGCGGCATATATGGCCCGGCGTGTAATATGTCCCAGTGTCATTAACTATTGAATTTACCGCCAGATTCTTAATTTTTTTAAGTTTACACTCTCATTATCTCATATTAAGCACTACCTGTTAATATATCTCTGTACTTCCAACTGACAAGAAAAATATAAGCGATTCTTTCAAAAGCGCGCCAATAAATTGTTAAACAATAAAGTTTGATCAAACATTTTTAATAAAAAAAGGATATCTGCATTACGTAAGTAAAATTTAGGGGAGTGATAAGTAAAGGTATTTATTACACATTGGCATATTTAGTTTACTTCAATAACTTCCAGAAACAATTTTTTTTGTACAACAAGTTGTCACTGCTCAACTGGTAATATGGCCCGTGTGTTATTGTATTACATTCATAGCCCGGGCCATATTACCGAGCTCGGACCTGGGACAAGGGTCCAGTGTGTCAGAATTACAGAAAGAAAAATCTACTTTCAGAATGAATAATTATGCTTTCAACGTGAAAATAAAAGTTTTGCTCTTATAATAAAAGCATTGCATTTAATTTGAAAGAATCGTGTGAAACTCTACTTTCAAAATCTACTTTCCATTTAAATATTGTTAAATTAAAAGTAAATTTTTCTATTTGAAATTGAATACTTTTAAAATGAGTTGGGTAACATCATTTCAAAAGTATACACGTTTGATAAAGGCTTGAAGTCGAAATGAAAACTTATAATTAGGGTCCGGATTTGTAGGCATTTGCATGTTTTTTTTGCGTACAGGCACGTGAAAAATTTTAAAAGGGGAGCATGTTATACGCCTTTCTGAATCGTTTTATATAGTTTTTATTTTGCCTATAATGCATATTTTGAGTTTAAGTGCATATTTGGCGGTTTGTTGCCTATAAATGCTTATTTGCTTATATTGGTATATATTTTGCATATTTAGCAAATCAAGTAATAAAATTTTAAATAATTTTAATTATTCTCTTTCTGATATTGCCGCCTTTTGTATTATTTAAAACAATAATTTTAATTAATAACTATCTACTTTGTCAACTGTAGGTGATTCAGTGCAATAACTGCATATACTATTAATATTATTGCTCTGATCATGTTACCAAGTAGGTGCATGTGCCCCCCCCCTTTTCGAATTTTGACTCCAAAATAGTCTCAATCGTTTGTGCTTTGTTTGTGCCTGTTTGTGCAAACATTATTTTCGTTTGTACCCATATAGTTTTCTATATAATTCAATTTTAAGTTTGGGGGGGGGGTAAGAGACATGCCTTTTTATATTCGAATTTCTGATTCAAAATAGTCTCAATCGATTGTACTTCGTTTGTGCAAACATTATTTTCGTTTGTATCCAAATAGTTTTTGAAATATTCGAGATTTTCGGTAACACGTATTAGCATGTGTGGTAATATTTACAGTTTTTTGAAATTTGAATTTCGGATTCAAAATAGGCTCAATCGATTATAATACTTCATTTGTGACTGTTTTTTTAGCGCATATTTGAGTGCTTATTTTGAAGTTTTTAGAGCATATTTGCCTGCATATTTTCAAGTTTTTTAGTGCCTACAAATCCGGACCCTACTTATAATGTTATTTTGAACGTATATAAATATTCATTTTGAGGTACTATTTTATATTGGAATGTGCAAAATTGCAAGTTGTATTTATATAACAGTCCTTATAACATGCGCACTACTATTATCTGTGCTTGTTGACGTCATTCCATTTGTAAGTGAAAATATTTCATATTAAACAATCAAAGGCAACTTAACCATTGGAAAGCCACTGAAGTAGGTAAGTAGTTTTTGGAATGTATTTTTTTTTAAATTTATATTTTTAACATTGAACTATTTTTTTATTTATAATAAAGTTGTTTATAGAATATAGAAAACATTTTACAACGGGACCGCAATGGCAACCTTATTGAGAAGAAAACTTTTGCTGCAGCGAAGACTGGATCATTATTGACTACATGAGATTGAATAATATAAATTTAACAAAGACGGAATTTGACTTATTAACCCAGCAAATCGTTAAATCTTTTCCCAAAGAACATACGGTAAGTTTACTTCATATTTTAACTTATATAAAAATAATTGTCTGATGTTATATTATGTTTTGCAGGAATATTACTATAATTGAAGCTCAAAATCAAAACAACCAAGTGCAAATAAGGAAGGAAAAAGGAAGTAACAAAAATTTACAATTTTGGAAGGAGCTCAAAGTTCGTGCTGTAATAGTAAAAAGTGTTAGTGATTTTAATTATTAAACTGTCGCAAAATTAAAAAAAAACAGTTTTAGTTTGTTTAGTTTTAGTTTCTTAAAAATATAATAATTAAAAAAACTATAATAGTTTTATTTGTTAATTTGATGTCAGATTATTGTTAAAACGAATATAAACTAATATTAATTTGACAGTAACTACTTTTGAATTAACAGTAACATCAATTAAAAAACAAATTAATCCACTCTCAATTTAAATACCTAATATTTGATTTGAGAGCAACTGCTTTTGAAACTTGATATTATTTATAAAAGTAGTTACTCTCGAATTGACAGTAGTATGAATTCAAATTAAAAGTTTCGATGTCTACGCCCTTTTTAAAAGCAAATAATGTTGATTTTAGTGCAATGCTTTCATTTTTACTGCAATATTTTTTTGTGTGAAGGATGAATAGATGGAAATGAGTATTTTATAAGGTGTTCGATTTATTACCATGACGATATTCGCGTTTTACATTACCGTTGGTGGCGCTGCAAACCATACGTTTTAAATGGATTTATGTAAACAAATTCATTGTGTAAACAAAGCAAAATACTTTCTAAATGAACTTCGAAATTATTCCGTGTGGTGGCGTTTTGTTAATGTAAAACGCGAATTGATGACTACAAATCTTAAAATTGTGTATAACAGGTATGGGCCATATTACCAACCTAGTCTGCAAGGTTGGTAATATGGCCTCTTTTTTTTAAGCGCGTTTTTCTCCTGTTTTTAGTAAGATTACACTAATTATTATTTTTGTGTAAAAACTAAACGTGTTTAAGTTCAAGTTTATATAAAAATTGTTATCTTTTTCAATCAAGTTTTCGAAAAAAACGCCTTTACTTTAAGGTGGGCCATATTTGCAGCCACTACCTTAATGTGCTACGAAAAACTTTAACAGTTATCAAGATTTTGATTTATAAGATTTAATACCTTTGACACACTGGCACTGCCAAGTTCAGTAACATTTTTAAGGATATTTACTAAACTTATTATTAAAAATTTAAGCTAAAGGTCAGGGGTGGCGAATCTAAGGCACGCGTGCCAGAGGTGGCACGTATGAAAAATCTGATGGCACGTGAAAATTTAATCTTGAAGAATTGTATTGTTGATTTTAAATTTTGTTAATAAAATTCTGCAAACGGTTGTTTTTATTTTATTTGTAATAATTGTATTTTTTTTTTTAATTTTATAAAAATAGATTGTATTTTTTTGGCACGTATACTACTGAAAAAGGTTCGCCACCCCTGAGCTAGGCAAAAGTAAATTAAATTACTATCGAGTCCCACATTTAAAAAAGTTAATGATCATTTATTTTCAGTGTGCCAAAATGGTATGGTTGTGTTGATTTGATTAAACCCCTAGAGCAGAGGTCGCAACCCGCGGCCCCCGAAGGATTTTGGTGTGATGGCCAGTGGACTCTAAAATAAATTTATTTTAAACAAAAGCTTTTTTTAGCGAATTTACACTTAAAAAAAACTCTTTTCAGTGGATTTTCCAAGAAGTGTGGCCCGCACTAATCTCAAAGTAAAATATTTGGCCCTCGTACAACAAAAGGTTGCCGACCCCTGCCATAGAGCATAAATAAATTATGCTTCTGAAGAAAAGCTGATAAAATCGGAATATTTGCGGTAACCTCGTAAGCTATCGTTTCCCGAATTATATTAATTTATGATGAAAATTTGTATGCATTTTCAACATACAGTTTAATCCTTTACTGCAGCGTTTCCCAAAGTGTGGGTCGCGACCCGACACCGGGTCGTAGAAAAATGTTGCCGGGTCGCACAAACTTGATTTTTATTAAAAAATAAAATTTGTTATGTACATAAATAAATGGGTTTTTTTCATAAGGTGGGTCGCGAAAAATTTTAAAGACCTCGTACCGGGCCGCGGTCGAAAAAGTTTGGGAAACGCTGCTTTACTGCATGATAATGGTAAGTAGTGAAATATACAAATTTATAGTGATCTTCAATAAAATTTAAATTTTTGTACCTAGTAAAATTTTGTACAAATTGCAATAATTTCAATATTTAATGTCAATATTTCAGCATAATTGTAGTAAGTGTTACAATCAAATTAGGTTATAGTACCCGTGTTGGGGAAGAAGACGCTATTTTTCTCAATTTCTCAACATTTCCTTTCAGCTCGAAACACTTGGTCCAGCGACATTTCAACTTTTTTAAGCCATCCAAAAAATATTATTTGTGTAACTCCTCAAAATAAACCTCTATTGAAATAGAGCGCTGATGACGATAACCGCTTTCCATCAAGCCATTTTTCATGTTATGACTTATGAAACAAAAAGAAATCGTTATTGGGCCAAGATTGGCAATAAAGGTGGATGTGGCAGTAAATCATAGCGTAGTTCGGCCAGTTTTACTGTTACGATTGCGGATGAGTGCGCAGGTGCGTTGTCACGATGAAAGATCACTTTTTTCTTCGTCAAATGGGACCGTTCCTTCATCAATTCAGCGTCGAATTGTTCCAATAAATCAGCATATTACTGCCCTGTAATTGTCCTTTCCTTCTCGATGATGCCTTGCGAATCCCAAAAAACAGTGGCCATGACCTTTCTGACCGATTAAACCGTTTTCATCCACTTTGGAACAGGTTCACAGGGTTTTGATTGTTCTTTCATTTCTGGCGTATAGTGATAGATCCATGTTTCATCAACAGTTACGAGACGACGCAGAAACTCTCTCGAATTACGCGCGCTTAACAGTGCTCCGAAATTGTCATACGATTCCGCTCTTGCTCCACTGTTAACAAATACGGTACCCAACTCGTCCATAGCTTTTCTCATGCATAATTTATTGTGTTGATTATTTTGTATCCGTTCTATTGCTATGCTTCATTCATTCATCGATTTGCTAACATTTCATGGATTTTGTTGACCATATCCTCATCAGTAGTTAGACCTTGATTTTTCCTTAGTGACTAATTCACCCAATTCTAATTCCACCATTTGACACCAACATAGACCCGACGCGACAAATTTTCGTTTGTGCATTAGCTCTGCCTAATCACTAAGGAAAAATCAAGGTTTACCTCAATTGGACGGTCTGGTCGTTCTTAATCGAGCACAGATAATCGGTTTTGCTTGAATTCGTTAAACAAACATTTAATCGTAAGTCATAAACAGAATGAAACTTTACTAAATCTGTCTGAAATTTTAACAAGCATCGTTCGATAGTATACAAATTTTGCGACAGTGGCGCTATCGAAGTAGTATACCTACTGCCGTGCAGGATACTAGTACCTACTTATACTTCACAGATACTTCATATCTTGAAAGATATGACTTTGTACCTTAAGCAATTTGCAGTTAGGACGATTTAACTTAGCACGGCAGTATACAATCTTAGTTCAGTATGTCTTTCTATCTCTCTATTAGTAATGCAAAAAGTCACGTACGACCAAACTTTAGGATCATAAAATAGTTTTATGCTTACTAAACTAATTAGTTTTATTTTAAAAAAAGTAAACAGGGATTTTTATAAACATGCTACTGCTTGTTTGATATTTGTTTCCTTCCCTTCCACAACATACACCTCCCCCCACATTTTTGTTTCATTGTACTTATCACTCCCCGTCACTATTTTATTCATAAACGAAATTCTAAAACCAAAAACGTGCGCCTCCAGGAACATGAGAAATTCATTTTAAATTTACAATTTGTCACTAAGATTTCTAATATAATCATAAGTTTTTATTTAGTTGTACTTCATAACTGATTCTAGAGACCTTTTCTGAAAAACCCACCCATTGCACAGAAAAACTTAAATCAGCTGTTGATTTATATAACAGCTGATTATGGTCGCAATTTATCACCTAATCAAAGTTGTCACTCAACAAAATCCGCATTTAGTAGATTTCTTCCTGTTCTAGTTTTAACTCAAAACAAAATATAAATTCAAAACTATTATATTTCATTTTCCTCTAACTTTCGATTTTCTCTAGAACAAATTGATTTTTCTGAAAAGGTCACTAAGCCAAAGTTGTGTCCCGTTAAATTTGCCGTTAAGCCCAGCAAAGGGCGTCAATTTTTCTCTAAAAATTTTGTTTAAAAATGCAGGGTCTAAATTTAAATTATTTATATATATTATAATATGCGAAAAGTTAGAATAAAAGTGAAGCAAGTCTTACATGGAAACCTTATCGCTCATTTGCAAGAATAATGACATAACTCCAAAAACAAAATGATTTTCTGCAAAAGCGTTCTTATTGTTATAATTTTTAGTTGTTTTTTTACATCATATTTCCCCCAAAAAATTATTTTGCTAGGATTTGTCGTTTTAGCAAATAAGCGAAATATAACTCAATTTAGTTAAAATAGTGACTTAATTCATTTTTGTTCTAACTCCTTCATATAATATGCTAATAAATATAAATGAATTCAATTACTATACAGTCAAAACTCTCTAAATCGATCTCTAATTCGAAACATTCTCTAAATCGAATTGTTTATTGTCACGTCCAACTAACTTACAATGCAATTCTTACTCTCTAATTCGAACTCCCCCTAATTCGAACAAATTTTAATACATTATGAGAATTCGATTTAGATAGTTTTGACTGTAGGTACTATAATTGAGCTAACTCAGCCTAAGAAACTAGACATTGCTATATTTTACGTTAATCTAAAAGTGATGAAAACAATGGACAGAAAAATCCAATTAATATTCAAAATAAAACTACGTTATTCGATTGTCGACGGGGTGACAGGCCAGGACGATTCATTTTCTACTCCTATTTTAATGTTTATTTTTTAAAACAATGTCATTTTTGCTGTCCCTTGTCCTGATGATGGTTCATATAATAAAGGCAGAAATTTCCGAAAAGTGAATAACATTGTTTTAATTTGGAATGTTCACTTATGGTTGGGCAAGAAGATAAGAAGAATTCAATTCTAATATTGATCTGTTTATAATAAATTATCCTTCATAAATGTATTTTTAATTAATGTTCGTTAAAAGTATTGTTTTATTTGGTTTAATCCCCCCCCCCCCCAACGAAACATACAAATTCAATTTAATTTGTTTCACCACATTTTTAAATAAATCGAATCTTAAACTTCGATTTTTCTAATGATAACAAAAATTAGCAGACTAATCGTCCTTTCGAAACTACCGAAATGATAAACTATAAAAATTTCTCAATGAATGAAGAAAACATAAAAAAAGTAAGAAACAAACCTGCGACAATCCTAAATGAACAGAAGCAGTTTCTGATATGTACATAATTTTTCCATCATGAGCTACTACAAAAATAAAACCATCTAATGTTTGAAGGAGGTACGAACCCAATTCTTTGATAGGATTTTCTCTGGATGTCGGCACTGGTGCTGCGCCCCATGCGTCACCAAGTCCTGAAACAATCAACCTCTTGAAAAATCGAGCACTAAAATCTCGTAATAAAATTTGCTTTGTCTCCATTTAAATATTATTAAAGTGGAACAAATCCCAACATTTCAATTATATTATTTATTGGCCGAACTTATTATTTTAAATTACTACATATTAAATATGAAATTGCTCAATTCAGCTTTTTCAATTTACTTTATGATCTTGGGTTTATTAGTTGCACAAAATTATTTTGCCTAATACAAGTTCGATAAAAAAAAACGTATAGAAAGTTAATCAAGCTTCTGCAATTGAAAAGAAAAATCAAGATATAAGTTGTTTAAAATTCCAATATTTAAATTAGTTGTGTATTTTGTATACCATGCAAGCACTAAAAATAAATGAAAAAAGCTATTGGTATTCAGTTCACGTTCAGAGGTTATTTACTTGTTGAAAAAAAATTTAGTAGGCTATAGTCCATATTACTTGAGCACAATGAAATTATCCTAAGAAGCTGTTTCAAAAATATGACGCCTCTTTTTTATTGTTTGACCTCAATAATTTGAATAAGGCTAAATCAAAATTAGATTGTAATTTTTGAACGGATACATACCATCTGGAAAAACTTGTCTCATTTTGAGATAAGATGTTGTAAGTCGTATTACAGATGCTTTATCTAATTGTGAGGTAATTGCAGCTGGTAGAGGTAAAAGTTTTGCAAGTTCCAAAAATTCGGCGTTCTCCTTTTCCCTACGAGAACGTGCTGCATTTTTACTTTTCTCCTTCATGGCAATTCGATTCTGAAGAGAATCAACTGTAACAAAAAATGTTATGTTCACTAATACATTTTGGATTTACTAAATTTCAAATATTTTAGTTAAAAAAAATGATGGTTTAGACTTTAGACCGACTGATGATTTTTTTAAATTTTAGATACTAATAAAATGCTAATATTTTCTATACTAAAGTACTCTTGCTGATGCAAAATATAAGTGCATTTCCGTATTACAAATGAGACACTTGAAAATTTTCTCCCGTCATTTTGTTCTTCTTCCTGTATATTTTAAATTTTAAATAACTTGAGTTATTCATATAAAAATAGCGAGGACGATGTTGGTATTGTCTTGTTAATGAAAAACAACGAATATTTGAATATCCACTAAGGACCCTCTCAAATTCTCACGAACGATAAAATTTTGTATAATTAAATGAACATTCAGTAGGTACCTACAGTAAGAAAACCAAAATCGATACTGAAATTATCTGAATATGCACATTTCACACCGTTAATTCCTTTTCCAAAAAATTCGACAAGAACAAACAACGTTGACCATACAGTTAATCTTTTATGATGGTGAGTTAGTTAAAGCTTCGTGAGAAGCTTCACCCACATTTTAGTTAACGAAAATTATTGAAAAAAAAACTTACGTTTGATGTGCGATATGCTGTTAAAAAAATTACCAAACTTAACACACTGCATAAGTAACGGAACTATTTAATATTGACCGGAAGAAACTGCGTAAATGAGAAAAGTGACTCTAAGTTTCCTTATATATTTAAACAGCATGAGTTGAGAGAACAATCAAAATCATTGTGTTAGATATTTTGAAAAAGACCAGGAGGACCAATGACGTGTAGTGTAAAATTCGTACGAGTTCTTGCGACTGTCAATATTAGGTGGTTAAGGTGTATTTTGGTTCACAGGTGTTTTACTATGGGCTTAAGGTACCGCCTGCTATTTTACCTTTACTAGAGAATCCGTACTTTATTATTATATGACTGACAGTATTGAAAAGTGTGAGAAAGTTATAGATGTGGCAGTCTCAAATTTTAATATTTGCAGGTTCTCATACTAAATAGTTTCCAGATGTACAGGTAACTAGCCTGATTGAGGCAAGGTACACTATATAATTTATTAACCCATCATAATATTCATAAAAAGTAAAACCTCAAACAGTTAACAATTTTGTTACAATTACAGGTAATCTTCTTTATGACCACCTACAAATTCCCAGGAAAAGACGAAATAGATAAGAACTGAATAATCAATTTAAATTATACTGTGTATTATAGCGAAATATGCTAACAGTTTAGAACATTAAATCCAACATTATAATGATTGATTTCTTGACTTCTTCAACCAACGACCAAAATCAAAAATATGGGTTGAAATTTTTTTTTATAATCTTCTAAATTAATAAAAGGACTGTTTTGTTATACAATTAGATCGTGCATTGTGCATCTTCGTACTTCTGGATTGGAAATTTTAAGGCCCTATCCGTTTTAGATGAAAAATTGCTCAGAATATCATAAAATTTTATATAATACTTGTGGGGCCTTACGGTTTCCCAAATTTATATCCGGGTTCCTGCCCTCTAAAATTGATAAGAGAAACGGTAAGTATTTTTTTGATAGCTCAAACCGTTTTTGTGATACCTAAAATTGTTTGTTTTATAATAACAATTGTTCAAAAAAATCTTACAAAGAAATTAGAAAATTCTTGGACCTTATGAACTCCAAAATTTGCATCCGGGTTCTGGACTTACAAATCGACAAGGATTTTCAACAGGGGGAAGTCTTCAAATAAATTTTTGGATATTGCAAGCCGTTAACAAAAAATTAACAAAAAAGGAGATAAAACGGCCAATATGTCGTTTTACTTGGGTATGTCATTTCAAGACAGTCTTCTAATATTTCATTAGGTATTTATATGCCTTCAAAATCCGTACCTAACGTTTGGTCACTCACAGCACCGTAGCTAAGGCCCCGAAAGTCCTATGATACAAGGTGCCCCAGAAGTTTTGGAATCTAAGAATCGATTGAATAAAAAAAATTGGTATTAAGTATAATGCAATTTGTGAAATCTCCCTTATGATAATTGAAATCAGGATCCATATTTATAATAATAACAACCTTTTATTATACTGTAGAGTTACGTTACTGAAAGAAAAACAAAAACCAAAAAAAAGCCAAAATCCGACCCAGTAGATGACACGTGACACCATTGCCTCCTATACTTACAAGCCGTGAAGTTACATTTGGCAACGCCGCATTTGCAGTACTTGGTGGTCCTACTTGCAAAGTGTCTCATATACAAATTATTTGTTATTTTATGTTCATAAACAGATTTAATAAATTATATAATTTTATTATCAAAAAGTTAAACTAATTATTATAAAAAAGTACTTACTTTACAATATAAACACAAATATAACTAATAAAAGCAATTTCTAGGTTTGTAAAAGTGTATGTAATTTTCTCTATTTTGTTAAATTTTCAACAGTTTGAAATTGATCATTATTGTAAGTTTTCTGTTATTATTTAAGAGAATATAACAAAACGATTTGTACATTTGAATAATTAAATTTTTAGGTCACTTTCCACATAAATAAATCGACGTTGATAATAATTATCATAGATATTATCATTTACCTTTCGTATTTTTGCGAAATTTGAAAATTGCAGAATTTTGACACTCATATTTTAAGAAACTGAAACACTTATCACTATATTGTCTCATCTTCGACATGACAAGAAGTGTTGGAAATTTCAAAATCGATATTCATTCTATAAAATAACGTGAACTTTTTTCATAAATTTTATAATTCCAGTTTTCAAACTTTAGCTTGTTTGTAAAACTTGCAACGAATTATAATTTTCTATTTTGTCGTTTTTAAAAATTCTTAAATTTTTGTAGTTCTTTTTAACTATATTCATTTCTTTCTTGTTCCGGATTCTTTCTAGGTAATTTTTTTATGTGCAATCTGGCACACAGTATCTAGGATCTATTAACAATGTCATTAATAAAGTGTACTAATAAATAATTATTCAATATGCAACGAATTACAAAAAGTAAAGTATTACCTTTCAACTATTTAATAAGGAATTGAATCAATTTTTAGGCTACAGACTTATTTAATACAGTTCTTGTACACTTACCTATGATTGTAGTTAGTTTTAGTTGTTAATTATTACTAACAAAGTGTTCTTACACAAATTTAATATGCATAAATCACATAAACATCAATACAAGAATTTGAAAATTAGGACCACCGGCAACGTTGCCAAATTTGCCACTTCACGGCTTGTAAGTATAGGGGGCAATGGTGACACCCAATAACACTTAGGGTAATTTGTGGCTGTACTGAGCCGACTGGTGGAGCTTTTTTTATCAGAGCACGGGCATGGTCTAGTGGAGGAGATAGTAATTAAATTACTAATTAAAGAATACAAGCCCTTCCCACCCCTCCTATGACGCTCTGGAAGGAAATGGGAGAGAGAATTAAAATATGCGGCCAATTTGCCGCGTACGTGAGCAGTTGAAGGTTAATAAAAATTATGAAATATTCGCAAACGCTTTTATTGCAACTTGAACTTTTATAAGTGATAGATAAACTGTTAATATACTAAATACGGTGTTGATTTGTTTTCATTGTGAATTTAACTTTCTACTTTTTAAACGTCAAATTTAAAACGAATGCGCTCGACGCTAGTTCGCTCTTATTGGCCGGAGCGTTTTGAGACACGACTGCTGTTTGTCGTACGTTGTGTTTTTAAAATCAGCAATAGAAATACCAATCTGATTCTATATAATTAAAGGTAATACATCAGGGTCTAGATTTGAGTCGCTGCGATTTACGTTGCGACAAACACAATAAAACCGAAAATCTAATCTGTATCGATGTGTTTCAATTTGCGTCGTTTACACAAAATAAATCTGATCTGGCATAGTATGCATAATTTAACAACTGTATTTAATAAATTGATAAAATCAACTATGTTTACTTTAACAGTTAACTTGGTTTTTAATTAACTGCAATTTAATTTTATCAGCAAATAATGTTAATAAATAATAATACAGAAAGCCGATGTTCTTTCAAGTGTTAATTTTTTTCATTACGTTTTTACTTTTGTTTTAATTAAGTTATTTAATAGCTTTTTTCTCTTATCTTGAAATGGGGTTTTGAAGTTCTGAAAATCAAATTTTGAAGTACTTAATTTTAAAAATAGGAATTTAAAGATCGGAAAATCAGAATTTGAATATTAAATTTTAAATTACCAAGTTACCAAGTAAGAATAATTATCCAATAGCATTTTAATAATTTTATTAGTTTGAAAAGTCATGTGATGGCCATATCCGAACTACCTAAAGGCTCAACAACAACATCCAATATTTTTTCTATTTACTGCAATCCTTTAGGAAATGGAATAAATGTAAATAGCAAAGTATGTCAAACTTTAAACATTGTAAAGTGTATTTTTTCCATAGTGACTAGGAGGAACTAATGTGCAGAAACAAATATTCTTCATTTCGGATCTCTGTTGGTGTCAATTGGTGGAATTTGGTGTTACGCGTGCTCCCTCTACATCTACTGCGCAAGATTTTGGCTCTTCCTAGTCACTAAGAAAGAAATTCACTCTAAACTAATGTGTAAACTTAAACTTTTTTGCGGTTATATTGTAAAATCTTTTTTTTTTTTTGAATTTATTTCAAAATTTACGAATTCAACGCAAAAGTTTGCACTTATTTCTTTATAGATCAACAAAATATTAGCTACAAAAATGATGCCGACGAGAAAAAAAATCGGTCTGTTTGTTCTCGAGTTAGTCTGCGCTTCATTTATGTTCTCGCAAACTTTCACACTCGTTAATAAAATATGGCATTTTATAAATGGTTACGTAACGAGATGATTAAATAATACTTTTTGTAATAGCTCAAGAACGAATCAACCGATTTTAATTTTTTTTACGGGAAAAATTCTTCCTTAAGTAATTACTAATTAATGGCCTTTACAACACTGAGTTGGCCTCGGTCCAAAAAACATTCATGGGCCCTAATTTGAAAGTATTTTTAGAAACCTATTTATTCAAGCTTTTCCATTTATTTGGAATTCAAAAGTTCAAGTTCGGAGTTCGAGCATCGGTTTGTGAAAATGTGAAAGCTCGGGCCCATGAGTCCTGGGTTTCGCACCGAACTACCAAATGAGAAAAATAGAACATTTTTCTAATAGATTTTCGTACATATCACAGAACCATTAAAATGTTACTTGGTTTACTTCCGTTTCTGACTAGCCAATTATTTTACACCTTTAAACGTAAATCACTCAAATAAGCGCGGTATATACTAACCTCGATACATTTTTGAAATGATCCAATTTGGAATTATAATGTACACAGTAAAAATACACTAATAATATACTAAAATTCCGATGTTGCTAATAAATATGGACCGCTTGAAAGCACAGATTAAACTGGTGAATTTAATCTGGTAAACTTTTATTTCAGCATCTAAACAGATTCATAATTGTTTTGTTTAAGTTTTGAACAACCCAAAGTCGCCAATATTATTGTCGCCACTATTTCCTGGAGGTAACCTAGTACTATATTTTGACGTCCTTTTAGCTACGTATGTAATAATTTAATGATGCTTAAAAACAAACCAAAATAAAAATAAGTGTGTACCTACTGTAATTTAGGATGCTAAGTAACTTGAGCTTGAAGACGCCATAAACAGCCGGTTATATTGTTTCTATTCCGCGAACTATGTGCTTATTGTGTTCTTTCTTTTTAGGTATGTATGTGTAGGTAGTTTGTTTTTATTTCCAAAGTGTAACAAATTCTTTTTAAATAATACTTATAATAATGAGAAAATGAATATTGTTATTGAAAACATTAATTGACATTGCCTAACCAAAATAGTTATATTAAGTACTAAGGGCCATTTTACTAAACGAGGCAGTTAGCTTACGGAATAAGCCGTAGGCGAATTCTAATTACAAGACGCTTGTGCAGAATGGTGCCAAATTTCCAACAATCACCTTCTCTATAGATTAGGCGTCAAAATAAAATATTTTCTACAAAGTGCTACAAATTTTAGATAACATTTAAAATATGCAGTTTAATCCACCTATAATGGATTTATACTTATAATGAAGACTCGGTTATACTGGGGAAATGCTTAGAATAAACTAATTTATATCATAAAACGGTTAAAATGAACTCCCGCTTCTAATGGGAACTTTTTGTTCTCTTGAAGTTCATTAGAAAGCCGAGCACAATAAGAATAATTTTTATGATTATTAATATCTGATGCAATTCAATTAACAGATAAATTATTTTTCTAAAACAATGAATGTTTACAATTGCATAAACCAATGAATAATCATTATAAATCAATAGTTCATCGTAACTTATAATATCTTATAATAAATACTTATAATCCGACCCATTGCAGAAATGTATAACTATTGAATAAATAAAATTTTTCATACTTAATTTTCAAAATTTTTCGTTTCCGAAAGTTTTCGAATTGATTGGTACTTGGATGCTCTGCAGTAGCTCCGATACTTGGATGAATTAGTGGTTTACGCTCGGTGATATTTTAGCAATGTTTAGGGGGAAGTCCCTTAACGCCGGACGGCACCTAGCGTCGGACACTCGTATTATCTCGAGAAACCACAACGCGATCTATTCCAATGTTGGTGAAAGGGGCGCGGGGGAACGAAGCTAGACAAGATCCGTTGATACGGTTTGCCATTGAGGCGCACAGCCGCGGTGGGAGCGGTCGATTGCTGTTTTTGGCGGGAAAGCGTTGCGTCAAGTAAATTTCAAATGAGTATTACTGCTATGGTTTTGTGTTTAGTTGTTAATGTTATTTGTTAATGAAGACAGTGTTCCATTATAATTCGTAAATTGTGTTGGTTTTATTAATTACCTGAACAGTTTTAGTATGAAATACGTAATTTTAGACATTCTGTATCCCCTATTGCCGGACATAAGGATATTCCTTAACACCGGACAGTTTATAGGTAGATCCAGCTGCCATGGATGGGCTCATGAAGCATGTGCAGGTGTTCCAGAATCTGGAGATGCCTATATATGTGATAGATGCACAATGTTTTGGTCCGGTCCAAAACTGTCCGGTGCTAGGGGTATGAAGATTAACCCGTCCGGTACTAGGTGCCAGTGCGAAAGACTTACATTTTTCTTACAAAAATTTAATTAATGTTCCTAGTTATGTTTACGTAGAAGTCGTATTTTTGTTGATTGATTTTGATTTTATATTTTGTTCGTTTAACTAATTCATAAATAAATACATATTTCTCGAAGTAGTTTTTATTTTATTTTCTAAAAACCTTAGGTGTCCGCCACTAGGGGACCTCCCCCTACCTATTTATAATGTACCCAGCCTTGAAATACGAGACATTTCCACTTTGTAGTACATAGTATAATATTATGTAATTAGAACAAATAAATAAAAAATTCTAATAATATATTCTAATAATTTGTAGATCACCGGGTCGAAGGGAGGATAAAATTAATCTGCTTAGTGCGTGCACACCCGAGTATTTTGCTTGTATATTTCCTTTTCAGTGGTACACGTTTCTGAATATATTACTCCCATAATAATAGCATTTCATTCAAACAAATTTGTCGTCGAACAATTTGAACTAATTTGTTAAGGTGAGTCGAGTCGTTATTTATGGCAAAAAGGCTATCGTAAATTTCTCATTACATTTTTGCATTAATAGACCAGGAAACTAATTTTGGTTGAGAAGCTTATTATCTATGGAGGTTTTGAATGAATACCAGAATTTATGCAAACTATGAAGTGTAATAATTTGTTACTTTTCTGCATCGGTAGCATCGTTTACTTCCTTACTACTTGTTCGTATTTTTAAATAAATTATTATTATTGGTTACAAATTTAATGGGACCACACTGATCGTGAACATAAAATTAACAAAAGATTGTAGCGTTAGCTACAAACACATATTTTTGCACCTCCAGAAACTCGTACAAAGTTGCATTATTGAATAATAAATTTTATTTAATCTAAATAACTCATTTTGTTTAACTGAAAGTCACGTATGCAAAGCATACAATAGCTAAATTACATCTAACATTGTAAGGTAAGTTGTAGGTAAGTACACCAACCTTAAATCAGATCTAATAATACCAATCCATTATCATTAGTAAAGTTCATTAATATAGCACCTGTAGGTACATTTTATAAATAACAATTTCAATGAGCGCTCCGAGGATTTGGCCTCCTGTGTGCTGTATGCCAAAAATACTGCCCCCTATAGAAAAAGTTTCTTTATCACTTGTGTTATAGATCATAAAATAAATTTGGTTTTTATTGCATTAAATTAACTCGAAAATTTTTGAATTATTGATTAAGTTTAAGTTCTAATAAAGTTTGTATGTTAAAAGATAATTTAAATTATTAAGTTTTTATTAACGCGTGAAATTCAACAAATACTAAATATATTTTTAATTGAATTACTGTTAACTCGATATATTGTTAAAATATTTCTTCTATAACTAGATACAAATACCCAAAAAAATTTGAACATAATTTCAACTGCCATACGTTTTCATAAGTGCGTAGAAATTGTGTAAACGTTTCCAAACTATTTTATCGTTATAAGAAAATTAGCCATCCTTCTTGTATTTAATTATATCTCTGGTTTCATCTTCACTTAATTCAGGATCATAAACTACGCCAATTTGTATATTATTGCATGTTTTGCTACTCGTTTCATTAAAATACTCGATATGTGATTAAGTGAAGTAAAATATACCGATAATTCTTGTAGAAGATTAAAAAAATTTACCGTTTAAATGAAATGTTCACAGAATACACCAAAATGTTTATAAACAATGAGCGAGGATTTAATTCTATAGGACTGTGTTGTTCAAAATTTCATTTGAAAGTAAAAATTATAAAATGATACAGTTTCAGTAAATTACAGCTTTTAGTAGTACGTTGCTGCATTGTGGTGACGGTCCGTGCGCTATGAGTAAATACTTATAGCACGGCTTGAAAGAGGCAGGGTCACTGTTGGGGTGATTACAGTAATTTAGGTTATGTGTTGGCCATAAAGATAATTTTAATAATAAATATTCTGATTTTTCAAAATGAAGTTTCCGGTGAGCTTCAGAGAAGCGCTTTAGACGTCCCAGTTTATAGGTCTGTGGGTTAATATAACATAAACTCCTTCTAAGTATTTTTGGGCCTAAAAAGAACCGGATAAATTAAGTAAAAATTTAGTAATTCTTTTAAATTATTAATTAATTAATTAAAATAAGTTTAAATGTCAAATTAATTACAGTCAAATGACAAAAGTGTGCAATAAAGTATTTCTCCTTGCAGTAAAGTCTTTATTGCACACTATTATGATATACTTTTTATATTGCTAATTATAGTATAATTATCAAACGTAGCTTTTCCGCGATTACTACTTATAAATTAAGAATAGAATAACTATTTGAAGAAATGGAATTAAATTTAATTTAAAATTGGCACATATTTGAAACATCGCTATAATAATAATACAAAAATATTTACTGTACTATTAAAACTAAAACACCACATAATAAATATAGATTTTATATTGGAAATTAAATTAAGTTAATAATAATGTGCAATTGAGTTTATTTATATGATGAACGTTATTAATTAATTTTCACATAACACATGGTCAATAAAGCACTAATTTATTAATATAAATAACGTTCTTAACATATAAGGAAAGTATTTCTTTCAATAAGCGATTAGACGAGGTTCATAAACTGTTTTGTTATTAGTAATTTACTTGCATTTAATCGCTGCAGTGACGGATTTGCACTCTGTCGGGGCGGTTGCATAAAGTCAAAGCCATATGGTTTTCGAAGAATCCCACAAAACAATAGAACACAATTTCAAGCTCGATCAATTTATGAGAAAGCAAACTTTAAATTGTAACCAGTGCCCCTTAAGAATTTTTAATGAAGTGAATAAATTAAGAGTTAAAGTTGTATTAACGCTTAACCTGTGAATTGTGGGTGAAAATTGCACCCACACACCGCGGAATGGCCAAGGTTCCTAAAGTCTAATGTACCCCCTAACTTATTCTAAAAAAACATTTCGTGATTTCTTTTTCGAGAAAATCTATTTAAAAAAATTTCCTCAAGGAAAGACAATTGTCTATTTTATTACACTGTTAATACTTTTATTGCCCTAATCACACACAGGAGTTTGATGATAAATCTCTTATTATACGCGCATAAAATTTAGTTTTTTAAGTGCGAACCTCAAAGGATATTTGATACATCATGTTCACGTCACAAGCAAAGTGGCATAACTAAAAAATTGTCATTTCATAGGAAAACAGTTAAAAAGATTAATATTTTCTGTTGTGTCGTTAAAGAACTCAATTTTTTTTTTCGATTATCAAACGGAAACTTTGTGTCACTAGTGGAATTTCTAGTGGCCATTCTATGAAAATGTTGATTTTTGAGTTGCTTGTGCACCGACATTTTGAACTTTATCTTCGAAAAAATTCAAAATGTTCGTAAACGAGACCTTGAACCCTTGAAACAATAGTAAATATTTAAAAAAACCAGTAGCTTTTCATTTATGTAATTGCATAAAGACGTTTTTGAATTTTTCGTTACTTAATTTTTTTGTATTTTTAGTTATTGATTTATTTAATGTTTTTGAACCAGATTGTAAAGATAAATTAGAAAAAAAAAGCAATGGAAAATTATACAGCTTTGTTTCAGAAAACTCTGTGAAAAACTAGAAATTATGATTTAGACTTAATAAAGACTCCAACGCCCCTCCCCAAAACCAAATCTCCTTTGGGCCATGACCCAAATTTGCCTCTTATTGTATTTTATCTTATTCAGAAAAATTCTTGTGCATTGCTTTATTATTTTATTATTATATTAAACTAGAGACATTCTAATTAGGTTAATCAATTATTTTCATTGGTAATTTAAAAAATTAATAATCCACCATGATATCTTTAAAAGAGTTGTTGTTTTTTATATTATATAAAATTGAAATTCTCTAAAAAAAATTTTTCCGAATTCTGCACACTTATTAATTTATATTTCAAAAACCCGAACTATAAAATACAAATTTTCAGACCATGTCCTTCGATTTCTTTCATTTTTGATCTGAAAAATCTAAATTTTAATTAGACACCTAGCAATATCTTGTTAACAGATATAAAAGCAGTATTTTTGTAACGTAATGGGGAAGCTACCAAACGGGGTGAATTTGATGAAAAAAATAAGTCATTTAAGAATATCAATTTTTGATGACCACGGTCATAGTCTGATGGTTGGAACGATTAACTGTGAATGCAGGGAATCGAGTTCAAAAAATTCAGTGAAAGTAAAACTTTCTTATGATCGCGTCTCCGCACTTCGGAGGACACGTAAAGCCGCTGGTCCTCTTGGGTTGATGATTAGCCACCATTGACAAAAACGACAATGTCATAGTCAGCGGCCTAACTATGCCGTAGTAAATGTAGCGCAGGCGAAGGGCGCACAGATTTGAGACGCAAAATAAATCCTAGTTTTCTATATCCTAATGTTTAAAATAGTACTTTTTAAAGTACAGTAGAAACTCGATAAGGTGATCACATAAATCCAAAAGCAGAAAAACTATTATTATACTCAAATGTGGGACTTCCCATTAGGTTCTAATGTGTCTTTAAGCTGCACTAAGAATTTTATCTCTCTTGTTGTTAATACCACAAATTGTTGCTTTGGCTACTCCATACTTTTTGGAAAGAGCAGTTACAGTCATTTTCTTCTTGTATTCTTCAATAATTTTTGCCATTTCATACAGTGAAAGACATTAAATTAAAATGGGTGGTAATTATCCGCACTTTAAAATAGATCAAAATAGCTTTAAAAAGAAATTAATACACATTAAAAGAAATTTTAAAACTTAAATGAAAGGTAATGCACGAAAAAAAAAAAATAAATTCCACTTTGAAATATTTTAACACACTTTGTAAATGCCGTTTGCACTTAAAAACAATACATTGCACTTTGAATCGTAGGTAATACACGAAAAAAAATAAATACCACTTTGAAATATTTTAATACACTTTGTAAATGCCGTTTGCACTTAAAAACGATATATCGCACTTTGAAACGTAGGTTATACCCAATGAATAATACAGTCTAACTAAAATTGTTTGAGGAAAAATAGGATGACAAGATTGTCTTTTATACTAAATCAACAAATGCTACAGAATCCTTGACGCAAGAGGACGTACAAATCTGGAAAGATAAAAGATACCCAATTGAAATCATCCAATGAAACAATGGGAATGGGAATGTTTTGACAGTTTTTATAAAGTTCAGAAAATAATAATAGTAACTTGCTATTCGGAAAATGATAAGTTACATCTCGGTGCACTTGTTTGCAAATATTCCTTGGGTATGTTAGTCATTTTAAAACGGGAAAAGGTGCCCATGGCCCTTTATATAAAATATAAGCTCATTAATAAAAATATATACGGACTATACTACCTATAAATTAATACTTCTCTTAAAGTTTAGTATCCGCAAAGTGCAATTGTATCATTTTATAGTGGATAAGTACCAATTCCAAAGTGCGATTGTATCATTTTATAGTGGGTAAGCTTAAAGTTAAAATGAACCGATTTCAAAGTTCGATTCTGCCGTTTTATAGTTTATTTGTACAAAGTTGGAAGCATTTTTTTTAAAGTGCAATTATATTTACCCCAATTAAAATAAGTTATAAGTTGTGTCCATAACTGACGCGCATGAACTGATTAACGAGATTCTTTCTAGTCTCTACTCTCTACCGACCACACATTTATCTTTAAAAACGACCAAATATGAACAAAATTCCAAACGTAAGTATTCGTAAAGATTGCATAATGAATGCGCATGAACTGATAAACGAGATTATTTCTACCGACCGTTCATTCACTGCCCACCACACATTTATCTTTAAGAAAAAGCAAATATGAACAAAATTTCAAACGTATCCGTAAGGATTGCATAATTACCATTAAGGGTCTGAATCTTATATTTTGAAGAAATATTGATTTCAGATGAATGGTGGAATTTTGAGAAAATTCTAATAAGGTTAAATAATTTTTTTAAAAGTTGATCAATTCTTATTTCGTTGAATTTAATTGTCAAAGAATTTAAAAAAAATGTTTTCATATTTCTTGCGTGATTTTTGATTTTTCTGAGTTTTTCAAAATTTTTCGGATATCATTTAGTAGGTACAAAAAAATAAAGAAATGTGAAAAAAGCAGTTTTTTCCTTCTAAAGTGAAGGGGAATTAAATTGAGAAGCTGAAATTTTATACACGACTGTCTTTTTACATAAGAAACTTTGTAAAAAATTACCACCATAAAATTCCAAAGGAGCATTTTTACCATACATACTTAGCCGGTCAGATCCTTTACTCTAAAAAACTAAATAATATAACAAATAACCTAAGCTCTTATTTTGCTAAACCTCTCAGAACCTATCAGTAGGGTCCGGATTTATAGGCACTAAAAACCACCCTATATTATAAGCCCTAATATAAGTTACCAATAGAAACGTTTATTAGCGCTAATAAAGGTGTTATATTGGTTAAAAAAATTTTATTGGCGAGTTATGAGAGGGCTGAAGGCTGAAGGGGGTTTTCTCCTAAGTTGGATCTGTTTTTGCCTATAAATCCGGACCCTACCTAGCAGTTAAACTGTGCTCCTCTTTTTAAAGTAAATTTGGCAAGTAGTAAAAAGTTATTATTTCTTGAATGATTTTCCTAACAAAAATAAATTGACATATTTTAATTAATGCAGTTGACAAAAATTGAGAATTTCTACCCTCTCCCAACCAATTGTACAAATTTGCCACTAGTCTTCTAACGAAAGAAAATAAAAACATCTAAGTTTTCTAACGAAAACAGAAATGAAGTAAATCTTAATTTGTTCCAAATTTCTGATTTCGTCAGCCAAATTATTTTCTGTCAATGAAAACAAAATAAACTACCTATAGCCATTTTGTTGGTCCTACGTTTCCAAACCTATCAAAGCTTGCTCTTATTTTTAAAATAAATTTGTGGTTAATGATGAGTGGGTGGTCAAAAGCGGGAATCTCGTTAATCCATTTATTCACGTCAGTGGTGGATACATAACGGAAAAAACCCTTAATTTTTTTTTATTTACTCCTTGGATACAGCAATCTATCAAAATGATCGTATGAAAAAAGTGACATGTAGGAAGTGTTCCAGTGGACACTGCATATTCTACATTAACCCATTACAGTTATGGTTGTAGACAATGTAGTGCAATATAATATACTACAATTATTAGGCATTGAAAACTTTAGTTCTGTTAGATTAAATATTTTTAACAATAAAATAAATCTCGACTTCCACAGTTCACTTTACTGAGTATAATAATGTTCACGTTACCGAGTAGTCATAGAAAAAATTGGGCGTTCATAGGACCGAGATGTCTATAAATTCGAATGTGTACGTTGTCGAGTTTCTATTATATAAATAAATATTAAAGAAGAATCCGTCCAAACTCGAAATCAAACTTTCGAAATTAAAAGAGAACAACTGGACGCCTGATTTCCTATCTTGTCGCATTATTTTCAAATGAGGAAGCAATCATTTATTTCTCTATTTGAATTTTGAATATTTCGCGGCGACTGTGGATCTCTGTGAGGCTGACAGGGGGCCAGAAATGGAGAGAGAAGACTTGCGTGCAACCTACGGGGCCGCAAGGGTGTATAAAAATTGAGAGTGGAAAATTTAATGATTTTCTTAAATTTAACATTTTGAATTTTTTTAAATTATAAAAAAATAAGAGTTGTAAAAAGTGAATGTGTTTTCTTTTAGTAATTAAATTTGCAAGGTCGATAGATTACCTCCGTGTGAAGGTGTAAGTTTCCGATTGGCTAGTTCGGTGCATATTGAGAAGAACTTTGGCGGAAATTATTTTTGGAAAATTAAATTTTTTATAAAAATTTGGGTATTGGATTTATAATACTTCGTCATATATTGTCATATTTCGTTTCCACCGTTAAAATTTTTAACCCCTAAAATAAACAATAAAAAAATGAGACATCGGGTTTTTCTTAAAATTATAATAATAATTTTTGTAAAGAATTTTGAAAATGGGACAAATGATGTTTAATAATAATAATTAATTTTATGCAGTGTTTTGTTTTCAAACAGTTTTTGACATTTCCTGTATAGGAACGAGTTGCACCTTTTAAAACTAGATACGAATGCGAAGCTGCACCTGAATAAAGTTGAAATTAATGTTGACTGTAAGAAGTCGGCTGAAATGTCTTTGAATAATTTTATAAAGGGTAGGTTGCAAGTTAAATTAATTGAAGTGTTCATAAACAAATTAGTAATGCTGCATACGGCATACCGGAAATTGCTTGAATTATACGTAATTTTTGATTTAAACGTTTGGGCATGTCAAAATCA
Organism: Rhagonycha lutea; assembly: GCA_958510855.1. Lineage (NCBI taxonomy): Eukaryota > Metazoa > Arthropoda > Insecta > Coleoptera > Cantharidae > Rhagonycha > Rhagonycha lutea. Next base: position 43,073,447 of record OY294037.1, read on the forward strand.
AAAATGCATCTTTGATTTTCGACGGGTGGTAGAAGGGAGAGAGGATAGGAGAGAAGGAGGATTCCTCCTCCTTGGGAGTATTAAGCAGTAAAACAGCGAATTGTGTTTTGGAGTTTGGAAGGATTCCTGCTTGGCTCATTATAATAATAATTATTATTACGAGAAATCGCAGGGTAAAGATCCAATAATTTTATTCGTCACAATGCCTTCCTAAGCATAGGAGAATGTTCGGAGAGCGATTAGAAGGGGGGGGGGTATGAAACTACATAGTACATACATAAGAAGTATGTAAATACATACAGTTTGGCTGCTTATGAACAAAATTTAAAAAAATTATGTACCTATGCAAGCGGTCTTCAGTAAAATTGAGGAGCGTTAGGGTAAGGTCAGACGAAGCTACTTTACAGAAGTACAGAAAACTGCGTGTTGCAGGCTACTTTTCAGTCTGTGTGTGAACCTTGCATGCAGTTTATGCAGCCGCAGTAAAAAAACTGCGCAGCAAAAGTAGCTTGGTCTGACCTTAGCTTTACGCACATTTTTAGCACGTGACTAGTTCGCTTTGGTAAAGTTTATTTTAATAAAATCCACCAACACCGTTATAATCCCAAAATAACAAGGCTATAAGAATTTATTGTTGTTGTAAACGTAACAAATATTATTTTATTAACAGTGTATAAAATTAAAATTTAAAAATTGTTCAAACATAAATTGCTTAATGTTTCCAAGAAATGAGAACTCGTACAAGTATAGCGAGGAAATTGTAGCATAGAATAAGCTTCTAATACAAAAATAGGTACCTACAATATTAAAATAGTATAATGTATTATAGTAAAACTAACAAGGGGACACCATAGTCAGTATAACGGCAATTGAGATCCAAATTTTTTTGGTGTATCCAGATCGTGGGTGTATCTAGGAGCCAAAAAATTATTACTTTCTCGGCATTTAGTCTAATTCCTCTTAGTTTTTCAGTTATGAATGTTTGAAAATAGACATGGTGGTTTAACCATAGTGTAACAAAAACTACCCTCTGAATCGCAACTCCTAATGAGAGGGTCGACCCAAACAGAGACCAGAGTCCGTCACAATCCGGAGGGGACCTCTCCAGTTTGTTTGTCACGATGTTAATAGAACAGCTCCTGATTAAATGTGGAGGCCAGGTCGTGGGTTTCTGAAAAAAGACCGCGGTAGCTTGGGAAAACTCAAAAAACGCAAATAGAAATCAAATGATTTAATTGACACACAGAACTTGAGAGATACTATCACAATTCGACAATTCCAATAATTGCAATGTGTATTGCTGTGCAAAATATAGGCACAAAAAGTGCACCCATCCAAATATAAACACGAGTATAAACAAGTATCTACCCAATAAAAGCAGTAAAGTTTATACAGGAAAACACTTGATTTGCTAAAACAACACACTGTTTGCAGATCTGTAACTGGAAACTAAACTAGTGAGAGGTGGTGTTGGACATGTTATGCAACGCTATACCATCCAGATGATGAAAGAATTACCAAAGCGATTCATTTTCCCACGGTTGTCAATAACAACGCAACGTCGCTCCTAACCATATAGAGAATTGGAAATGATCGTACAACTTGCACACCAGAACTACGTAGTCGATTGCCAAATTGAGTTCCCCAATATCAGGCAGATGTTTTCAGTGGCCCCAAAACATTTAACAGAAGTCGTTAAATCAAAAACATGCTTAAACACACTCCAAATCTGCACTCGGAAAACTTTGCTATTTGATCCTCAGGTAACTCACCAATATTCCTACTCCGCAATGTTATAATTATAAATTCAAACCGCAAAGGTTCACGCAACCATCTGCTAACAAAGTGCATTTAATTCAATGATTGCATCGAAATAAAATGCATGGGCCGTACTTAGAAATATTGAAATAAAAGTAGTACTGCGTAACGAAGTGCAAAAATTCGTTACAATAGGT